>CM062290.1:211516804-213916804 GCA_031216915.1 Pictodentalium vernedei
ACACAAAATATGCATCCGCATAATTTATTATTTTTTAATAAAAAGGAAACAGGGTGAATACTACAAGTGTCCAGCTTGAAAAATACGGTGGTGAATAATCCATCGAGGCGGACAGTGCAAGGGCGAGGGCAAGGGCGGATGAATAGCAGTGAAGTCGACCCACGTTGAAGTCGACCCAAAGTGAAGTCGTCCCAAAAAAGTGATCTCGACCCAAAAAAGTGAATTCGACCCGAAGTGATTTCGTCCCGAAAAAAGTTATCTCGACCCACTTTTAAAAATTTATTGAAAGCCATATCCATCCCTATCTAAAAGTGTCTTGGTTACTGTTAGAATTTTTTGACAGTAGATGGTTGACACTTTCTTGATTGACAGCGTCAGCTGTTGTACAGTCACCTCTGGCAAGTCCACAGAATATTTCATTGACTTCTGTGCAGTCTATGTTATCTAGTGTTCGGCTTTCTTCAAACACAAGTTTTGTAATGGCAATTTGTGTTAGCAAATGGGCACGAACTGCTCTTGAATATGCATGACCACTGATCAAATGATGGGTTGACCCACCAGCATAAACAGTCCCCCAAAGTTCATCCAAGCCGCTACCAGCCATGATCGAACCAATTGCCCCTAAATATGACATAATCATATGGAAGCCGCCGAGTCTAACGAAAACTTTTGTCAACTTATCTGACGAAGACACAATCTCCACTGCTTTGATATAAAGTGGTTGGTCAAACGTCACTGGACAAACGTTCAGTCCCTGTTTCTCACATTCAGTTTGCATCTTGAGTGTAGGCGAACACCACATTATGTGATTTAATCGAACATGGAAATTGAAACAATGATGCTATAATACGGTATTTGAATGAGAAAAGTCGATGCCGTTTGAATTTGAGTTTAGGGGGTATGGTTAATATTTCACACGTTTCACCAGTTCATTATGGAATAAATGACTATTGTTATATATCATTATAAAGCCACTGCTTTTCTGCAATTTTTGATATATAATTTAACTCCCAAAGTAGTCGTAGATTTGATTTAATGGACGTTGTGTACCGTTGTGTGTATGAAAAACAATAAATTTTTTTTCGTAATTTTGTACATTTTCGTGAATATTTCACCATTGAGTGTGAGGATTGGTACAAAGTTGGCATTTTCTGTTGGGGATATGTATTCTCAATATAATTCAGCACGATATTTATGATTCTCACCCTACTAAGGCGAATAAGAATGAGAAATATGGAGCTGGGTCGAATTTTTTTTTAAATTTTTTTTTTCATCAAAAAAACGCTATAACTAAAAAAGCTCAACTCGGATTCGCGGGGACTTTTCACACTTTATCCGCAATGTGTGTCCCGGAAACATATAAAAAAAATCAGCTTTCTCTCCGATTTTTTTTCCTTACATTCTCATTTTTATGTCTAATGTGCCTGGACTAGATAGTATCATTCTGGAGTAATTAGCGCATTTACAGAAAGGTTGGAATTTTAAACAGCCATTTAATTTGGGACAAATTCAAGGAGTGTTTTGGGAATGTAACAGTTATGTGCTATCTATGTAGTCGGTTACAATTATGCTTTCAAGCTAACTTCCTGAATTAGTTGATTATAATATCATAATATCATTCTGGAGTAATTATCGCATTTACAGAAAAAGGGGAGGACTGAAAAAAATGTTAAAAAAAAGCTGGAGGGATAAAAACCAAAAAATTAGATTTGTCTGTTTGTTCATCTAGTTGGAATTTTAAACAGCCATTTAATTTTTTTCTCTTCAAATGAACCAGATTCTCTAGATTTTGATTTATGTACAGAACATTTCCCTGAATTTTTTTTTAGAGGAGACATAAAAATTGATGATAGGCGTCATATTTTGTTTGCAAACCGATGAACAACTTTCACTACTATCCAATGCAAAACGGTGGTACATAGATACATTATGACGGTGTTATTATGGCCTGTAATGTACGTTATATTTTATGTTGTCACAAAATATTGTTATATCTTTCTTTATGCTCGATGAAAATTAATATTATAACGGTGTTATTATGGCCTGAATAAATTCGCTTTGAAATTTTTGTTGTTGTTGTTTTTATGTTCCCCTTTCAAACGAGGTCTGAGATGGTCAATGTCCATAGTGAATCTAATGATGGTATCTTGTCATTTTCAAAAGTGGGTGGAGATCACTTATATTCCCCCCTTTTCAAACGGGGCCTGAGGAGAGTAGTTAGGGGAGCCACTATAGACCCAAGCATTTTTAACACGGCGTTTTCCATAGGCCCCATAGGGTTAGTGTTAAATTGTGTAACTTATAGACCCAAGATTTTTAACACTGAATTTCGCATAGACTCCATAGGTTAGTGTTAAATTGTGAAACTTATAGACCCAAGAACTTATAGGGACAAACCTGAATGCGCTGGGGCCTATGGAAAACGCCGTGTTAAAAATGCTTGGGTCTATAGTGGCCCCCGCATCATGCTTTATGACCAGATCCTATAGTACATTTTTGCTTATAAGTTTTTTACTGGAGGATAAGGGAGCTGTTTTTTGTCTTTTTTGTATAACAAAGACTTGGTTGTGTACATGAGAAGATATCTCTTTCTAATATTGTGGGTAGCCCTGAAAAAGGGCTGTTTTTGATTTGATTGTTTTTATTGCAATCAGAGAGGACATTGGATAAATGAATGCAGATTGAAAAAGCTATCGAATGGTGGCACAGCGCATTCAGGTTTGTCCCTATAAGTTCTTGGGTCTATAAGTTTCACAATTTAACACTAACCCTATGGAGTGTATGCGAAATTCAGTGTTAAAAATCTTGGGTCTATAAGTTACACAATTTAACACTAACCCTATGGGGCCTATGGAAAACGCCGTGTTAAAAATGCTTGGGTCTATAGTGGCTCCCCTAACTACTGAGGAGGTCTCCAGTCCGTTTCAAGTGGATCTGAGATGGTCTGAAGTGGATTTTAAAAGTGGGTCGACTTAACTTTTTCGGGTCGAGATCACTTCAAGGATTTTAAAAGTGGGTCGACTTAACTTTTTTCGGGTCGAGATCACTTCGGGTCGAGATCGCCAAAAGTGGGTTGACTTAACTTTTTTGGGTCGACTTCACTCGGGTCGACTTCAACGTGGGTCGACTTCACCCGATTACCGGGCGGATAATCAGTTCCCTCCATCAAGTTCATGACTATTCCTGTCACCAATTTTTAGTAACTTATATATTCCTAGTTCGTGTATGTTCCTTTATGTTCGTTAAGTAGTAGGACCCATATCTAACACATTTAAAACTTCAAAGTCTCCAGTACCGCCCTCTGTAGGCCTACGTTACATTTCGAATACACATATCGAACGACTGAACGAATTGGTTAACATCAACATGGTCGGAACTAGCTTAAAAAAAAATGCTGGAATAACTGCAATCCGACGTTAGCGTTGAACAACGGGACAACAACAACGTTAAGAATTTCGTCCCTATATCGCTGTTCATTCAGATTACCATCGATGAAGATCAACTGCGTTCGATGGTGCAGGGAAATTCCTGCCCAAACCATTACACTACCCCCGCCGAAACGGTCGCATTCCCGCACGCAAGCATCAGAAAACCATTCTCCTAGTCGGCGATGCACCCTTGCCCTACCATCAGCGCGCCATAGACAAAACCGTGATTCACCACTAAAAAGAACTGTGCTCCAACGCTGCTGAGTCCAGCGAACACTCTGACGCACCCATTCTATTCTGACGGTACGATGCCGTTGGGTAAGGATTGGTCCGTGGTATGGACGCCTACTTTGGATACCGTGTTCAACGAGTCTGTTGCGGACAGTTTGTGCACTGATTCTATTGTTAGTTCTACCAGGAGTAATTGCTGCTGTAGTCGTAGCCGGAAGGAAGCGATCCCGCAAGTGAGATGTCCTGATGTGTCGGTCTTGTGCACGCAGCCTATGATTTTCGGTTAACCTTGGCATTTTTTTTAAATGTCGAAACTAGCGTGTTTTCTCAATAAAGGCTCTCTAGCATAAAATAACGCAAATAAAATCGTCTGTCACTCATTAAATTTGACATTCTCCGGTAGCACGTGCTATTTTGAAATCCGTAGCAAAATTGTATACGGTTGGGTGGACAACAACATGTCATTGAACTCTTTGCACGACTTCTTGTCCACAAACATTCAACATTAGAACTATTATATTTCATCCTTTATGCTATTTTTTTCACATTTGTTTCTATTATACTTTCTTTTTTGACTCAGTATATGTAAGGGAAAATAATTTACTTTGAAATTTCAAAGTCTGATAATCCATACATTTCAAAGAATATACACAAAATATACAGAAATTGTGAATATGCCTTGGGACAGTTTATGTAATGTGAGAACTAAGAGGCCCTAAACTAAAAGGCCCGGATCATTCTTTGGCTCTACAAAGCCTTTTTCCTTCGCCCCACCAGTCTTAACCTTGGGTTAAAAGTATCAGGCTCGAGTAATGCCGCAGCACTAGAAGCAATCAGGGGCGAGCTTGGGTGGATGAGGATCAAGGACAGGATAGACCTATTGAAACTCGGTTATCTTAATTATGTGGTAAATCTCCCCGATAGCCGATGGTGTAAAGTAATGTTCCTGAGAACTTTCAACTCAAATATCAAGACTGGGTGGATGGTCCAAGTGAGGGAGCTAGTAGAAAACTACTCAATGGAGATCTCGGACCTTGACGTTGGGGCAAACCAGGGCAAAAAGATCGTCAGAGAAAGGGTCATGGAGGATTGTAACCGTAATTGGCGAGAGGGGGTCAAATCAAAGAGATCTTTGGATGGCCTGCGTGATAAAGAGAAGCCTGGTTTTGAAGAGTACCTTGATGGCACCTTTGGGGGGTCACTGTTGTTCAAGCTGAGGTCGCGGTCCCTGGAGCTGAGGGGAAAAATTGGGAAACACAGTGAAAAGGAGTGCCAGATGTGTAACGTGGGCTTGGTGGAGACCCTGGAACACTTTATTATAGAATGCCCAAAATACCAGTCTAAAAGAACAAGATTCACGGGGAGTATAATGGAGAAGTGGGATGGGAGAATGAAGGACATGTGGTTAGGGGGCGACTCAAAGGAGAGGGTTAATATACTAGTCGGAGCGATTGGGAAGAATGGGTCAAGGGATGTCATCAAGCAGTTCGTCTCCGAGTGTTGGGAGGAGAGAGGAAGCGCGGAAATAGGGGGAGGCAGTTGATAGAACATGGGTAACAAGGCCTTCTCATACGAGAACCCGCGACAAATCAGCGGCCGGCCGAAGTGTTATTATTATATTATAGTATAAATAACTGCAATGCAAATTATAGCCCCACCGCATTATTTGGCCATCCGTAATTAATTATGCCACTCTCCACCTTTAGATTATTTCCCGGTGTCGCATGTAAGCTATGTGGAGAGGCGCCACTGCGGCCAGTAATAATTTTATCGGAAATTGAGATAAGTTGGATTTTTTACTTGAAGCATAGTCCATTTGCGCTAGTGGTAAAAAGAAATGGATTACCAGTAAAAGTCTGAATTAAGAAAACCATGCCTAAATGATGATGTCTATTAAAATATAATTCTACGTTAAGAGCGGTATTCCCCGTGGAAAGTATCTTCCGCAACCAGCTGAGCTCCGCCGATATTTACCGGAAATTGTACAGTTTAAAAAGCCTTCTATTGTCACACAACAATTTTTAAAGGTAGCCTTTCTCTCAGCTGTGAAAGGTGTTTTTCTAATAATTATTTACCAACAGTATCACTGACAAGTGTGGAAAGAATTAATGACAGTGAAAATTTTGTACAGTTTGCATGTGTACTGAAAAAACAAAACTATTTGTTGTTATTTAAAGAGCGTACTTCCTTTGTACTAACATTAACAAGTAGGTCCTATACAATTTTTTTTCGACTTCGTCGAAGCCAAACTACCCTGAAATGAAAGTGTGTGTGTGTGCATGTAAGTTGTAGTGCTCGCACGTTTCACCCCTATTCTGGATGACCCCGGAAGTGACATCATGTCACGTGACCCAGTGGCGCCATGTTGTGTTGTCATGGTAATCCGCGTGAGCGGCCATGTTGTGACGTCATCTCCATAGTGATACGTGGTGTGAGTGCGCATGTGCAGCGCGTGTTGTTACGGTGACACGTGTTTCCGTCGTCCATTTTGTATACTGGAGGCCGCCATCTTGGTTTCTATGTTAGCACGTGATTGCTATGTTACCAATGGCTTCTAACAAGACAGGGGTATGTTCGGGGGTGTGTTCCTTTGTAGAAGAGTAAAATCTGTTTACCACAAACAACCCGACAATTCCTCCAAATCACCCAAATCCACTCAAAATCACCGAAATTGACTTTATTTCCCCAATTTATCGGCTTAGCACGTAGTGCTATAGTACTAAGGGGGTACCGGGGGTGCGTTCGATTGAACAGGAGTAATGTTCTGGCTTAGAATTCTCCCAGAATCCCTTTTTGGATCCCTATCCCATGACGTTCCTTTGGTCATTACCCAGAATTCTCTGCTTCTATCTATATATGCAATAGTTTACACATACGATTACATTGAAACTGGCATCTGAAACACAATCTCTACTGCTTTTCTCTGACACACACCGGCGCTTTAGGCTATTTTGAACTTGCACTCCAAGATTGGGCATCAAGGAATTGGAAGCATTCCAAATCTGTTGCGGGCGATTGGAATTAATAACTAATGAATTGTTTACGATAATTTGTCTCTGGGGAGGTCAAGCCCTAGTTCCAAATATCATTATTGCCCCCCCCCCCCCCCACACACACACACACACATCATTACAGAATCCTGGCTACACCCCGCTAGAATATATAATCCATTTCCCCATAATTTCGAAAAATGGGGGGGGGGGGGGGGGGGGGGGGGGGGCAAGTTCGACAACGCTGGCATATTTCAATGGCTTGAACTATGGAATTGGGCGTATTCCCTCCCACGGTTGTGGGCCCCTTTCCCGAGTATTTTTTTTTCTTCACAATCTGAAGCTCTCAGATCGAATCTGGTGCCTCCTGAGGAAACGTGGGGTTAAAAACAGTAAGTTACGGTTTGCATATTTGGGGTCCCGCAGCCCCCCTCTCCACCCCCTCCCCCCGCCGGGCCCACCACTGTGAGCTCACACATAAGGATTGGGTGGAGTGAGCACAAGGGGCCCTAGTCTCAACAGGCTCATGTGGGTATCACTGAGGTGGGACTTACAGGAATCTAGAACGAGTATCCACTGATGCATGTATGGTTTCAATATTTATTATCACCTCGGCATGTGTTTGGCGAAACGCTAACTGAAGATAAAATATGAACCCCTGTTTAAAAAACAAAAAGCTTGAACACAACTTTTTGCCGGTAAAAAGGACGGTAAGCGTATAAAACTGTTTTACTAAATGAACCTCTGAAAGTGTGAAGTGACAATTTAATGAAGCGTGCGCAATATAAAACGAAGATTAAGTATTGTTTGTTTTATTGTAGACTATTTTCAAATTATAAATGGTTTCTCTCCAAAAAAACTTTCTGTTACATCCCCTCGTAGTGAACAGAAACATCTAAAATTAGCTACACCTCCATCGAGCAAGTATGATAATATTCCCCCCGTCGTGCACCTCAGCGAAGTCGTTGTTTTCCCTGCACAAAATGGCTTGTCGATCAGTGTCGATGGGAAAATGATCTATTTTGTGTTGTAAATAGTCTACAATAAAACAAACAATACTTAATCTTCCTTCTATATACTTATTATTGAGTAAGCTTCCTTCAAAAAATCACTTTTCACACATTCAGAGGTACATTTAGTACTTAAAAACGTAGTTTTTATACACTTACCGTCCTTTTATACCGGATACCGTCCTTTTTACCGGCAAAAAGTATTACCCTGAGGAGATTAGTGGAGTGTAGATTTGATTGACAGATTTTCTTTCATTACTTTTTTCCATTTACATGGAGTAAAGAACAAGAGTAAGAGTATAATAAGATTATATCACATAAGATTATGTTAAATTGTCCGTGGCGGGTAGTTACACGTTCAAGTTCTCACCCCCCCCCCGCCCCTCTCTCTCTCCCGTGCGCCCTCCCAATCTCACTCTCTGTTTCACAAATCGGTTGCGATGAATGAAAGAATGAATGAAAGGTTTTAGCGCACCGAAGGCGCGCAGGGACGATGTGGGATTTCAAAATCCCTTGCGACCAAGTTAACTTTATTTTATTTTACTTGCATCACATAGACCTAGCTTTACTATTGCCTCACATGAGGACCGAAGGGGTGAGAGCGCGGTTACGGTTTCCAGTACTATAAATTGGGACTGATAGATTGTCAATAATCAATGTCTCAACGCCGTGGAGACTCCAAGAGAGAGAGAGAGACAGGGAGGGCTCCCGTTGGTTTGGGCTTGACGATGATAGAAATTTGAGTCCCGCCACACTAGGGCGAGCCAACTGTTGTGAAATGACAAACTGAAGGGAAGAGAAGAAAAGAAAAACCAAACAGCAACGCCGATTTGGTAGCGGCCCCGTTATATTGACTGTAGCGGTTACAAAAAGGAGTGGAGAAAGCTCCGCCAGCATAGTTTTGAATAAGCGGGAGTCATTCATCAAGCCTTCAGGGAGATAGGATGCCGTGTGTGATATATGGGGTATCTTGTTATCCTTCTGGGATTTCAAATACCCCCCCCCCCCCCCCCCCCCCCCCCATGCTATGACATTATTTTTTAATGCTGTTATCAATTTATGTTGTATCCAGTGATCCTGGAGCTGAAATTTTACTCCGCGTGCTTTCTTTGTAGAGAATTGTACAAAATCGCCTGTTGGAAAATCTACCCCCCCCCCCCCCCCCCCCCCCCCCACCACACACATTTAGTTGTAATCCACCCTCCACGGTCGGGTGTTACTGTAACATTATTCACATGTTAAACTGTACAGAATGTAATAAGTGTTTTTCCACTCGATGAGAATGTTTTCTTTTTTAAAAAACACAATTAACACTTTGGAAAGTTTCAGCTCATGGACCATCGGTTCACACCTGATGGTCCACGAGTTGAAACTTTGCTAGTTAACCATGTGCTTCTACATTTTCCCGAAATTTGTTGATAATGGCGACACTTGACATCATTTGATGTCATAATGTTGGAATTATAAATAAGCAGGTGACAAAAAAAAATCTTCTGCTTATTTCGGGTGGTTTTATAACACGATCGACACCTTTCATCTGCTGTCGCAGGCGAATCCAACCACCAAAACACCCGGAACGACATACCAACTAAATTTACATTTGCTTTTCATGTATATGTTTGTTATTTGTTCATGTTTGTGCTGTATCTCTCTATCTTTGTGCTATGTTATATCTATTATGTCCTGTATTTATCCAATAAAATACTGAAAATTAAATTAATCGTTGTTTCTTTCATCTACACCCCACTAATCTCCTCATAATCATAAAAAGAACCAGGATAACCAACCCGCCTCGCTGTGTCAACACAGCAAAAATATCAAATACAATAAATGGGGATAATTTATGTACACATATTTCGTTTAATTATAAGAAAGTAAGTCAATTAATATTCCACTGACCTGAGCCGACCCGCCCCGACTAACCAAGACGGGTGCTGGACGTTCCGTACACGGGCGTTTCGTACACGGCCAATTTAGGACGTTTCGTACACAAAAAGCCTGGACTAGATTAGTCATCGCATGTACAAACAAACAAAATAACCTAAAAATATCCCGGCAATATTCAAACAAGTCACTCATCGGTAAAATCAAACAGTAAATTAAACAAGAAATCAAGGAAAATTAACCTATTCAACATGCAATTAAACACCAACAGTATCTGTAAAAACAGGAATAATTTTACATAAATATTCACGGGAGATATTCATAAATGTAAAAAATATTAATTTAATGTAACAAAAATAATAAATAATTTTATAATAAAGGTCTAAAACAGATAATTAAACACGTGTACGAAACGCTCACTTCGTGTACGAAACGTCCAATTTTTGTGTACGAAAACGTCTTATTTGTGTACGAATCGTCGCGTGTACGAAACGTCAGTAAAACCACCAAGACAACTCGACCCAAAATGCCGCTTTGGCGGATTGTCTTCGCGGTGGGTCGTCACCGACCCTTTTTATCATTCTGAGGAGCAGGAAGATTCGGCCTCGGGAATATAGAAAAAAATAAATTGAAAATTTAATGAAAAAAATTTTTCCGAGAATATTCGCAGGCCGAATCTTCGCGGAAAAGGTATCGGGGCCGAATCTTACCGAGGCTGAATCTTCATGGAGACGTTATCGCGCAGCATATTCACAGGAAGCTCAAAAAAGGGTACGAAAACTCTTCGATACCAATTGCTGCAACCCATATTTGGTTGTCATTTCGAAAAAAAACATTTGAATGTGCATCAAATTGTTAAGTTATTGTTGTTGATACCAGTTTTTCCCAAGCTGACTTTTTTTCAGAGCTGAGATTTTACATTGAAGATCGCAAATGTGGCTTTAAAACACTAGGTGTGTATTGAATTATAATCCACTTGAAAACAAGGTGTCTATTTCATCTATTTTCGAGTCATTGCAACACTAATGATTTCTAAAAAACATTTCTTCCATGCCAAAAATATGCAATGCGAGTTTAAACTCTCCGACCTCGTTCTTTCTCAAATGAACTGAACACTTAGCTTCAAAATTATCGTTGAATGGGGAAGATGCTTTCATGTGGGTGATGTCCGAAAATAGAACTTGGGGAGACCACTTCAAAATCACTCCAAATAAATCCTTTCATACTGTAACTAACAGGAGGGGAGATATGTGCGGGAGCCGGGGTTTCGAACCGTCGAGCTTCTAGCACACAAAGCGACCGATTTACCACAAGACTGAGAGATCCGGACCAACCAGGCTGATTTGTAAATGGCTGGATAGTTTATACAGTCAAGGTGCCAATAGCGGATCAACCCCATTAGCAGATCACTCAGTCATGAATGATCACGTTGAATTAAAAGTGATTGTTTGATTTATGAACCGAGTCCACAGTCATGTAGGTATGGGCAGTGTTTAGCAACCAGAAGAATATCACCTGTGAAGTCTGCCGTTTAATACTGAAAATGAAAGTAAGAAGTACAAAACCCCTTCCGATTTGGGGAAGTTTTTCCAAGAACTGAAACGGAAACAAAAACCAAACATGAAGTTTACCAGCTGAACAAAAGTTAAAGTTAAGGTGTTTGGTGTCATTTTGAAGGTTAAAATATAGGCAATCTAATTATAAAAATGTCCAGACCAATCAGACACGAAAAGATGAAATAAACTTCGATCCGTGTGCCTCGGTCAACTACCCATTAGCGGATCACGCACTGCAAAAAACGAGGAAATGCGGCAAACTCAATTTTGTTTACTGTGATGACATATGAAACAAATTATTTGCATGTGTTGTTTCGGATAGTGCAAATATGCCAACCACATGATCATTTCCACATTCTCATCGAAATTTGCTAATAATTTTTTTTTTCAAATGTAGTGTTCCGAGCTATAAGAAAGTTAAGAAAAAAAACAAATAAAATACATGTATTTTTCTGCCACCTTCTCTCGTAGTTGAGGGTGTTCTTCTACTTTCTGTATCTGTTGAGTTCACCTTTTTCTTCTACTGCTCTCACCTCTGTTATTTCCAGTTCGGTTCCTTTAGGGCAATTCCTTTTGCCCTCGCCTTTGGTGCGTTCTTGTGGCTGTTCCTCCCTCACCTGCAGTGGGTGTGGAACACTGTCGTTTTGGGGCCTCCCAACTCGACCATGTCTGGTGTGAGTTATGACTGACTTATGAGTTGCTAACTGATTGAATTCACTCGGCGACCACTACGAATTCTTGAGCAACTTGCAGTGAAAGTCTAGGCCTACCACTTGGTATTTTGTGTTTTAAAAGTAGTTAGCGTTCCAAATGCTAGCTGACAAACTTCGAGTGCTGTGTTCCGATTTCAGTTTGTGCAGAAAAACTAAATGTATCCCCCACCGACTCACTAGCAGTTACAACAATATAAGGGCTTGCCGCCGATTCCCTGCGATTATCGGAAGAGAACGCACATTGATCCTTTATCCAACAAAGCGGCAGAAAACGCCCAGAAAGTTCACACAAATTGGGCTCCTAAAATCTCAAATATATTGAATGTTGCATATTACAACCATGGAAATATGGATATCATTGGAGCTCACCGAGCCGGTCCAATGATATCCACATTTGCATGATTTCATTGAGAGATACCCATCAAATCTCCAAAGATCAGTAGGGGAATTAGAGAGAAGGGGAGGGGGGGGGGGGGGGGGGGACACACAACGCAGACCCTCAACTATTTTCTGAGATACACTGGAACAAACTGATTATAAGCATAAAACACCGAACCTCTTCATCCAACTCAACTTTTCCAAACGGTCTTCGACATTTTGTGAATATTGTCTTTTCAGTACAACTATGTAAATTTAGATATCATTGGAACGTGTTCGATCATTAGGTTCCAATCATCTTCATGTTTGCATGGCTTTCACTGAGAAACTTCAGAAATTGTCCAGGCTGTGGTGTCTTGTACAAGTAACTTCCCCGGCGAATTAGGCTGTTGTATTTGACAATGGGTTTTCCTCACTAGCATAGAATTTTTCTTAGCTCCCCGTATTTAAAAAAAATCCTCAGAGATATCATGTTCTCCAACCATCATTAACGGAGAAAAACTGGCCTTGAAATGTTCCCAAATTTCTACCTGTCACACATGACAGGTGGATTTTTTTCTTACCTGTCGCTTCAAATTTTCACCTGAACACTGAAAGCTTGTGTGAATTTATGAATACGTGTATACAGACACAGTACTGTGAAAAGTTGTGTTTAAAATGTATTCTACATGTATGTTGTGCTATACCATTCATCAGTGAACAAATACTGTTGGCTTATCCCTCATCTTGATGCTTTGATTTCAGAATCAAATCATTCACTGGTTATTAACCCATTATCTAACACTAGTTGCTGACGACAGCTCTAGGGCCGGGCAAAAATAATTAATTTGTTCAGGGAACCTGACCGACCATATTTTTTACCGCCGGCTCTAATTGTTTTCCCCAAATCGGTAAAAAATCCCAACAAATTCTTATGCAAAACACACAAAAATTGAGGAAAAAAAATTGTTGACCGACCAACCCTATTTTTTTCTGGCATGTTCCCTGACAATATAAATTATTTTTCCTTGGCCTAATAGTTTTTTCGAAAAAAAAAAATCCTTTTTTTCTCCCAAACCATAGCTTTTGACCCCTCATTGGAATGAGCTCAATGAGCTCATTCCAATGAGGGATCATTGATCATAGGCTATGGTTTGGGAGAGAAAAATTAATAAATAGAATGGCGATTTTTGTATATTAATATGGAGTCGGTTTTGGCTGATTTGTTAGGTGAAGGGTAACTGGCCTGTCATATGTGACAGGTATGATTTATTTTTACTTGTCTCCACCCAATGTCTGGCTGTCAGTGACAGGTGGACAGGTGTACATTTCGAGCCCTGGATATTGCCCATGTATGTGTGTGTGTTGGGGGGGGGGGGGGGGGTGCACGCCGCTGGGGTGCACGTGTCTCCAACCTATCTAACCCAGCCTGTGCTCTGCAGTGCATGGTACTGTCGTGCAGTGCTTAGTAGAGTCTGGAGTGATGACGTTGGAGAGCTTGCATGCATTTGTTGTTGCTCAGTTGTTTCCTCTGGCTGTCTTGGCTTCCGTCGTATGTAAGCCTGTTACCGACACAATGTGCCCTAGCTGTTAAAGTGTCGTTAAACACCAATCAAAATAAATAATTAAATCCAACATATGGTTCTTGCTTCTTATAAACCGGATAGTCAATCCATAGTCTGCTCGACAAGTTTGTCAAACCTGAATTTGCTGAAAACTGGAACTTGCGACACATTGTTGGGTAGCCCCAAGGCTGTTGCGATGATCAGCTATTGACCAGCTATTGAACTCACTAATTGACCTAAAAACACAAAGAACCTCACCTCCATCACCATCAGCATGAGGAAAACGATTTGACAAAGAGAGTGAGTGCGCAGTAATTGGGGGCTTGCTGTAAATGATGTTCCTTGTGTGGTCGGGAGGATGGGGCTACAACCCCCCCCCCCCCCCCCCCCCTCATTGAAAGGCTCTGACCCCGTAGGAAAACATGAACATTTCTGACTGGCCAGGTCCGACCAATGAGGTGGTGTAGCCCTTCCTCAGAAGTGTCCAACAGCGTTTAAAAATATGACCAGTTTCGTCAGATGGACATCGCCGGTATTTGTCGATAGATCGCTGATATTTCACAGATCGCCATCCTGTTGCAATCAAAAGTTTTGGATATGACATTCATTAAGTTCTGGCATTTTCGGTTAATACTCGCAGAACAGGGGTGGTGCCAAAACATTTTTAACACAGGGACTCGTGACAGGAAAGGGAATCGGCATTAGCACCAGGGGTGAGAGCACCCACCCCCGCCCCTTACACTCCCGTTGTTGGTGCCGCCAGCCTCCATTTAGGATTTTCAGGCTCTTGCGACTAGTAAGTTGTACGCCTCGAATTGTTTAATTGCACAGGATACATATCTGATCAAACATGACGATGCACAACACTTTGCGCCAACACTCGTCCTACCCCCCATGACCCCTCATGACCTCCCACCCCCACCCCCCACCATTCGTTAGCGCCACTAGTCTATACAGTAATTTTTTTTGGCTACCAGCCTGTCTGAAAACAATCTGAAATATGTTTTGCGATTCAAAACCAGTAAATAATAGGGAGAAAGTGTCCATCCTAACAGGTAGAATCAAATTGAATCACATGATCCGCTATTGGTGGAAGTGATCCGCCATTGGCACCCGACGGTGGTACACAAGACTAATCAGTTAAGTCTTCCATCCATTATAGTTTTAAAAAAGGTTGGTGTCAATCATGTAGAGGAAGAATTGTTCTTACCACAGAACACGCTTGAAATTTAAAAAAAAATAACAGAAGCAAAATAACACGAAAAAGGAAAAAAGTGATCTGCTATAGGCACCTTGACTGTACCTGATTCCTGGTGATTTCGACCCACAACCATTTCAACCCAAAGTGACTTCAACCAACTTTGGTGAATTCGACCCAGTTTGGTGATTTCGACCCGAAGTGAATTCGACCCAGTTTTTGTGAATTCAACCCACTAAAAAAAAAATTTGTATTTTGTCTTATTGGTAGATAGGAATATTTAATAGACACTAGAAGCATTTGGTTATTCTCAGTTAATCATGAGAATCCTTTTTTTGCCATGTGCGTTTCCTTGTTTATTGATTGAGAACTTCTCGATTGCTTTGTTGCGGCAACTCACTTGTATCTTAATGGTTTCTCAATGTTTTCACAACATAAACACAGAGGTCTTTGAAACCCGCCTTCAGTGTCCATCTTTCTGTCATGCGTCTTGTTTATTGATTGAGAACTTCTCGGTTGCTTTCTTGTGGCAACTCACTTTATTTTAATGGTTTCTCAATGTTTTCGTAACACAAACACACAGGTCTTTAAAACCAGCCTTCAGTGTCCTTGGCTGTCATAACCGCTTACTGCATTCTTAAATTTTTCATTCAGTCATTCGCATTCTGAAATATGTCGGACTTGTGTCTTGATTGCAATATCTCAGTTAGGCCTTGGCAAGAAGGCCTGCAGTGTGAGAATTGTGAATGGTGGCAGCATAGAGTCTGTAACACTGGTATAACTAGAGATAACTACAGATTGGCTGTTCGTGAACACAGGTCCATTGACTGGATTTGTAATCGGTGTCGAGAGCAACAGATTTCAATGGGAAACTCCGAAACAGAGACTGTGAATACTGAAGAACCCAATTTTACGTTAATCCACTCGCTCGCAGATACAGATCTTCCATCTGCACAGAGCACTGTCATTGACAGACCAGAAGGTGAAAGTCGGAGTTTTGTCGTCCCACAGAGACTGGATGAATTGTCAATCATGGACTCGCCGCCATCGGCAAATGAGGCTATATCGACAGCACCTGCATACCAGATTATTAATAATGCATCAACACGGAATCAAAATAAACTCTTTGATGATCTCGGGTATTCATATACCGAAAAGAGTGAAAATAGTAAGTTTCCTACTTTTTTGAATAGATTTAATTATAATTTAATTTATTGGCATTTAAGGGAACTTTTCTGCAACTATGATATAAGGCAAGTTAACCTATCGTTTATAACCGGGTCAATCACAAACATCTTAGGTATGAGCAGTTAAGCCTAAGACATTGAGGGGCCATGAGATTACAGTAAATTAGTAAAGATTTTTAGAGGACTTCCACCCCAGGCATTGGCAACTGTGTCCCTTTTTACTTGTAAACTACATATTTATCATGCATCTAATCTTTAAAGGTAACAGATTACCTGAATTTTAATTCTTTTCGTTAATTGTTGTTAAGCTAGTGGGGGGGGGGTGCATTTATTGTCAAAAGCAACCTGTTTTAAAATATGCTCCAACTTATCGTCGCAGAAATAAAAGCATAACAAATATAAATGGGGAAATGTTTCAATTATTTATTGTAGATAATGATTAACACATTGGGAAATGAACCATGCAGCAGACTTCCAAAATCGTCATATTTAGTTAGGAATGCTAACTACTTTGGAGCAAAAATGCGCCTACAAGAACCATAAGATCTTCAGTTCGTTCTGGCGACAGAACATCTTCCAGAAAACTTCTTCAGGAAAGATATGACGATAGATGGTAGACGACTCATTTTATTTCCTTCAAACAATCGGCTTGATCTCTTATACAAAGCCAAATGATGGTATATTGACTCCACATTCAAGGTAATTAATTTAGATCTATTTTACAATCACTTTTCTCCATTCGTTGAGTCAGCGCTATTTAATCTTTTATTGTATTAGGTTTCAGTGGCTTTGGCAATCCCACCCACTTTACTAATCAAAGATGTACAGTTAAAACTAGAAGTCCTGTCACGAACTGTGCGCATATCTCGGCTTAATTGCGCGTAGGAATTGCGCACAATTGCCATATCGAATGACATCCAAAGCACGGCAGGTTCTCCTGCTTACTCATAGCAAACACAGAAAATGTTTCTGCCAATGGACCTCCGAGTTACCCGGAGGTCCATTGGCTGAAACATTTCTTGTTCACAGGCCATATGAACAGGATTTGATAGCCTTACTATGGTCATAATGCACAGATTAACGTGCAGGTCGACGTGCTATTTGTGCGCATTTCGTAACAGGACTTCTGGTTTTAACTGTATAGTATATATTATATGTATACTTATAGTATGTATTATATATTTACGTAATTCTCATAGAATGTAATTTTTTAAAATTTAATTTTAGTTAATTAAAGCGGAGAAGTTTCGTGACATAATGTATTATTTACATAATTCTCATTAAAATTTTTTTTTTTTTTACAGGTTATTCGAAAGCCATTTACATAACTTTTCTCCGTACATGCTTTTATCAAAGGAGACGACATCAAACAAGTGCCTCTAGCATTCACCGCAATGTCTGGGAATAGACGTCAAGACTATGTAGAGGTTTTAAAGGAACTCAGCAATTTATTTCAGGATGTTCCCAGGATTCGGGAAGTTGTTATTGATTTTGAAGTGGCCATGTGGCAGGCAACCAGACACACATTTCCTCAGGTTGAGATTAAAGACTGTTGTTTCCATTTTTCCCAGGTCTTGTGGCTTAAAATACAGGATTTGGGCTTATCCATTCAATATAAAAATGACTCATCGATGAATAAATACCTGAGAAAGTTCACGAAAAAATAGAAAATAGTCTTGAAACGCTTTGTGAAGAGGCAGAGAGTTATCCACTGAGAGACTTCACAGATTATGTACAGTCAACATGGATTAATAATCCTGTGTGGAGTGTGCATGACATAACTGTTTTTTAATGAAAGTGTAAGAACAAATAATGAAGTGGAAGCGTGGCATAACTGCCTAAACACAAATACAAATATTAACACTCAGTTTTATATTTTTATACTGTACCAATGACCCAGACTTAGCTGGTGCTAACTCTAACAAAACCAGGGCCAAACACAAATTTTGCCCCCCAATCCCCAAAATTTGCATCCAAAACAAAAGAAATCATGTCCTAAAGGACCTCCATCTACGCCCCCACTGCGCATGCGCAGTGTCACGGACGTCCCGAAATTGGCGCCAATTATCATTCTCTGTTTGGCCCTTCATCAGTCAACATCTCACTGATCTTTGTGCTTGTAAATCTCAGTTTAAAGGATGCCAGACACGTAATTTTTGGAGAAATGGTGATTCTAAGGAGGATATAGAAGGAGGAGAGGAAAAAGAAGTGACATAAAATAATCAGGGCTGTACTTAAAATTTTTTGATGAAATTATGTTAAGTTGCCTATTTTCGAGGCATGGGCCTCTTGTTGTCATTCTTGCTAAATGTTGCACTGCTTATTCAGTGTTTCCTCTCCCCTAGCCTTCTAAAGTCCCCCCTTGCAATTCTCCCATGCTTTTGGCATATTTTTGAGAAAGTTCATTTCTAAAATTTTCCTGGGAGAGTTGCTTGGATACAGAATGTTTTCTGTTATTTTCCCCATAGTTATGTTTTCACCCATGGGTGTATAAACGTTGTGTTCTGCATCTTCCATCTGATGTTCTGCAGATTCTCCCCTGGGAGTCTCTGTCTTGCATCAGATAGAGTGTAATTTTGATGACTGATTTCGGGCCAGTGTTTTCAGTGCCTGGAGTCATATTTTCTGGTATTTTACACTGTTTGTTTACATTGGCAACAGCCTTTTTTGAGGGGGGCTGTTTGCCTTTGGTGTAGTTTATCTCACTATAAGATACATTTATATTATCCGTAAGTGTCTCATTAATTATTTAATATAAATTTAAAATTTTTGACCACACTTTGCCATCGGATCCATCGGGGCTCAACGTTACTTTTCAGCAACTTGGGCTTCGCTGAAAAAATATTTTTTCAAAATTATTTTGATTTGCAATTGTTTTTTTCATTTATTAATGGATCATGTTTTTATGTATCTTTGTGTCAGGGGTTTGTGCGAGTAACTAGGACTTGTTGTTGACTTTTCACAATGAAAGGATATTGTTCTAATTGTAATGGGAAGAAATCTTCCTCTGACTTTCATGATCATTGTATTAATTGTAGTCAGTGTTCTCGCACTAATCCCTGTCCTATATGTCAATATTGGGATGAGAAACATTAGAAACGTGTGTCACGGTATGTTGTTTCTGGAGAAAGGGCTATGCCGGCTCTTTCTCCGCAAGGTCACTCTACTCTCTCAGTTTCTATTTCAGAGGAACAAGAACAGGGTGATGTTTCCATGTTATCTTCTACTAGTGTGCGTCCGTCGTCACAAATGAATTCAGAGCTAGCGGCAAAAGTGCTCATG
Organism: Pictodentalium vernedei; assembly: GCA_031216915.1. Lineage (NCBI taxonomy): Eukaryota > Metazoa > Mollusca > Scaphopoda > Dentaliida > Dentaliidae > Pictodentalium > Pictodentalium vernedei. The sequence goes on from CM062290.1 coordinate 211,536,206, forward strand.
GAGATTAGACAAATGTCGTCCGCTAGCTCGCCCGGTGTAGCGTCCATTCACCGAATGGTTCGGCAGCCGGGTTCGTCCGATGCGGTCCAGGAGGAAATTTTGGGTGATGCGAGCACTATAAACATACAAGGTGCACACCCAGTGACGGCGGATAGTAAGCGAGAACGGAGGAAGCCTTTGAGTCCGGTTCCTAGCTCGTCCAGGTCCAGCCGGGCCGCGAGCGAGAGAGGCCCCTCTCTCGTACAACAACATCTGGGACCAGATGTTGTGGTACAAAATGTGTCGCCGCAAGCGGAGCATACGTCCGTCGCTCGGGACGCTCCGTTGTATAGGCAGTCCGCGGAGACTGCTAAGGCTTCTTCTTCTCGTCAGCGCACACGACCGCACCTTGGCTGCATGACCGCCGATATCTTACCAGCTTCACCGATCAAGGATTCTTCGGCGACCAGGTCACACCATCCGGCAGCCAGGGATTCGAGACCGATGGACTCCGGACGTTCGCATAGAAAAAGTATGCGGGAGCCATCTGATGCGGAGCTGCCCTCGGCGAAGCAGCGAAAGACTGCGCCTCCGCAGGTCTCCACGCCGGACATTCTTGTGCAGATAGCACAGCTTATCGCAGCATCCCAGCAGCCGACAGAAACGGTGTCGGATCGAGAATTATCCGACGGCGCTGGGTCGGTACGCTCCGCCGAAGCATCGGGGGCGGACGACTGGGAACATCATGAGGTCCGACCGGATGGTGAAAGGGATACGGATGATTTGGAGCTATCCCTTTCGGAACAACATAAAGCTGCCGTGGACTTCATCCGGCACTTTCTCCCTCAAGTTGTTCCGTCGGGCCAGACTGCTGTGGTTCCGGACAAGAGGATTATAGCGTCATTGGACTCTGAATTTTTTGAGCGGTTCAGGGACATCGCTCCCGAGTTTCCGTCGCAGTCCAATAATGTTGCAAGAACATTTGAATTATTGAACGACGCTATATTTAAACTTGCTTCCAAGTCGGGGAAAGCAGGTTTCTTGTCCGCTAATACTCTCAACCTGCCTTTCATTAATGCAAGGAATAAATTCGACACGGCAGGACAGGGTATTCCTAGAGTTCCTCTGCGTATGGACGACGAGGCGGAAGACTTAGAGCTATCATTACCGTCGTCGGCTTCTATTCCAACCGCGGTGTTGGAAACAGCTATTGCGTCTAACAGAGCCAATTTAGATGCCTTATCTTACGCAGATCACCTTACTAAGGCGTTATCACTGCGCCTTCAAGGGAGAGAGTTTCAGGATATACAATCCTCTTTAAGACTTCTTTCAAGGGCAGTAGCTTATTCCACGTGTAACTCCGCCCTTTCAGTGGCAAACCTGGAGTTGGTTAGACATGACGCAGCCCTAGCTACATCCACACTCGTGGATACTAAGGTGAAGAACTCTCTTAGAGTCGCTTCGGTCTCTGGAGAACTTCTCTTTGACGGCAAGCTTTCTGCTATTTATGATAAAATTACAAAGAAAGCTTCGGATTCTCTGTTGTTCAAATCTGCTTCTAAGAAGTCGAATACAGCAGACAAGAATAAGACAGGCACTTCTGGGTCTAATGCGCCCAAGAGAGGTTCCTATAGAGGTTCCGGTGCGTCCTCTTGGTCTTATTCGAGAGACTGTCAGGGTAGCGACTCTCGTTCGGGACGTCCTTCGGGCCGGGACAACCGGTCGGACGCCCCGAGGTCGACGGGGCGAGGTGCGGGTCGTGGAGGACGTGGTTTCTCCTACCGCAGGCCTCGCAGGTCCAGGAGGTGATGGCTTAAACCTCTATCGCGTACCGGTTGGCGGAAGGTTGTCAAGCTTTTCACAAGAATGGGCGTCGATTACGGACGACCCTTGGGTGAGAGGAGTGACTTCGGAAGGTCTAAAGATATCCTTCAAACGAAAGCCTCCATTAACTCGAAGTCCAAAGTGGACTCAACTTCCGTCAAATCCGCAGAAAAGAGACGCTCTGTTATCAGAGGTGCAGTCTCTTTTAATGAAGAACGCGGTAGAGGTCGTAGAAAACCAGGAAACTCCGGGATTCTACAGCCATCTGTTTCTGGTTCTGAAACCAGACAGCTCGTTCCGTCTAGTCATAGATTTGAGCTGGATAAACAAGCTGATCGTCGCTCCGAAATTTTATATGGAGACGATTCGGTCGGTCAGAGCGAGTATTCGGGTGAACGATTATGCAACAAGCATAGATCTCAAAGATGCGTACTTTCACGTCATGGTACATCCGACATTCCGAAAGTATCTACGCTTCGCAGTCCTAGGAGTGGTGTATCAATTCCGGGCGATGTGCTTCGGATTGAATCTAGCACCCTGGGCTTTCACTCGGGTAATGAACTCGGTAATGATCTATTTCCGAGCTCATTCGTCTGCGGTAGCGTCGGCCTACCTGGACGACATTCTTCAGAGGTACGGCAACGAGTTAACGCTTCAGAACGATGTTCAGAATCTACTTCTATTGCTCCGACGTCTCGGTTTTATAGTAAACGAGGAGAAGTCGGATCTGGTGCCGTCCAAGTCATTCACTCATCTGGGAATGAGCTTCGAGACGCACAACAGTCTCGTTCGTCTGCCGTTAACCAGAGTGAAATTAGTCAGTTGTTACGCTCTCTATTGTCTGCACGCAGACAAAGTCACAGCGAGAGAATTTATGAGACTGATAGGTTTGTGTGGAGCCGCTGCGGATCTCATTCCGATGGGGCGGTTACGCACACGTCCTCTCCAAATTTTCTTGACTCAGAATTGGAGTGTGAAAATTCATTCGCTCGACGTAGACGTTCTCTTGTCAGATCAAGTGAAACAAGAGATTCAGACTTGGGCAAACATTCAGTGGTTAACTCATGGAGTTCTGCTGCAGTTGCCAGATCCGAGTTTTACCATTATGACGGATGCCAGTCAAACAGGTTGGGGTGCATCATTAATCCCAACGGATTCGAGATGCCAGGGTCTTTGGGATTCGCAATTCCTGTGCAAGCACATAAACATCAAGGAAATGATGTCAATTTGGCTTGCGTTACGTCATTGGATGGACATTATTCACAATGCTCATGTCCAAATCCTATCCGACAATACGACAGTAGTGGCGTATATACGGAATCAGGGAGGCACTCATTCAGTTCCGTTGTTCAATCTAACGGAAAGAATCCTTCTGTTTGCGCTAGAACATCACGTTCTTTCGGTCCGTCACATACCGGGTCGTCTGAATGTGCTAGCAGACTCCCTTTCACGAAAGGGTCGCTTGTTGCCGTCGGAGTGGACTCTCAACAAACAAGTATTCAATCAGATTTGCTACCAATGGGAACGGCCAATGATAGACTTATTTGCGACACATCTCAACAATCAGTTGCAGACGTATGTGTCTCCGTGTCCGGATCCAAGAGCATTTGCAGTAGACGCTCTGTCGATCCCTTGGGACGGAATGATAGGATATGCGTATCCTCCAGCGCCGTTAATTCAACAAGTATTGCTAAAGATAAACAATCTCAATGCAAGATTCTGTTGGTAGCATCTCTGTCGCCACAGAGACCGCGGATAAATCTACTCAGGTGTCTGTTGTGGGACCTACCGCGAAAGCTTCCTCCACGGGAGGATCTTCTTTCGCAGGGGAAATCGCGCCAACTCCATCACAACCCGCAAGGTCTCAACCTTCACGTTTTTCCGTTGTGCGGTCCTTCTTGCATGGCAAGCACTTTACAGGACGAGCAGTGGATGTGATTTCTAACTGTAGGAGGACCTCCTCTTCGCTAAACTATGCGGCTAAGTGGAAGGTTTTTCGTCGTTGGTGTAGGGATCATTCTATAGATATATTCGATCCCTCTATACCAGACATTGCAAACTTTCTAGTATACTTGTTTGACGAAATAAAACTGCAGCCTGTTACTATTAAGGGTTATAGGTCTATGTTATCTGATACCTATGCACATCATGATAGTTTACAAATTGGATCTAATGTCTCTTTATCTAAGTTGGTTAGAAACTTCTCGATAAACAGACCCAGAACTCTTAGATTAATTCCTAAATGGAATTTAGCTTGGGTTCTTCTTAAATTGAAGGAAAAGCCATTTGAACCTCTTGGGACAGTAGATTTCAAATTCTTATCTTTTAAGACAGCTTTTCTCTTAGCTTTCTCTTCTGCTAGAAGAGTCAGTGAGCTTCATACACTGTCGGTGGATGATTCTCACTATCGTAGTGTCGGGAACACTATCACCTTCACTACTAATGTGAGTTTTTTAGCTAAGAATCAGGCTCCTAATAAATATCCGGAACCTATTGTTATTAAGGCTCTTCCGTCTTCAGACGGGCATAGGCCTTTACTCTGTCCTGTTAGAGCGTTACGTATCTATAAACAGAGATCTCAGTTTATCAGAAAGGGACGGAAACGTTTCTTTCTGTCTTTGATGCCTAATAGAAAGGACATTTCGGTCCATTCTATTGCTAGATGGATTCAATTAACTATCCGTACTGCTTATGAGAGTTTATCTTCTTCTCAGCAGTCTGTGCTTAAGATTTCTGCTCATGAAGTAAGAGCTCTTGCTACTTCTTGGGCTTATGCTAATAGTGTTGCTATTACAGATTTAATGAAGGCTGCTTATTGGTCTCAGCCATCCACATTCACGAATTTTTATCTCAGAAATATTGAGTCCATTTCTGGAGACCTGCATTGTTTAGGTCCGTTATCTGTTGCTCAGAATGTCGTCCACTAAACAGTTGCAACTATAGTTATGCAGGCTTTCTGTTCCGGCAGTGACTCCGTCCGGCTGCCCTCTTCGCTCTGGGCTATTTGACCCAGGGCAAGGGGAAGGGGGGGGGGGGGGGCAGGTGTTCCCTTAGGTCACCTGCTTTATAGTGAAAAGCAAGGGAATGCCTCCTCCAAGTCAGTATTTCTGAGTCACTTCCGGGATGGTTTTAAAGTGTAATATTAATGTTAAAATTCATTCATGTCTTATTTTTAAAGTGTAGCTCGGTGTGAAGCATTTGTATATGTCAAGTGTCAAACGGGCTTTAAGATACAATACTCGGACACTTTTAAAATGACTATAAAGAGACTCAATTCTCTGGACTACTTTATTTATTGGCTTACTTTAAAAATAATTAGTATAAGGGATATACTGGATGTTAATAGAGAACATGAATATTATTGTGCTCAATTATTAAGGGTATTGTATCTTTCTAATTTAATATTAAATAAGAAAGATACATGTAAAGCCTAATACTCCTTTTCTCCTTAAGGGGTTACCTCATTATTATATAGTTGAGCTTATTGGATTTTCCTCTATGTCCTAGGCCCTCCAGCCTGTTTACTATTCAGCTAAGTCTGGGTCATTGGTACAGTATAAAAATGTTAAAAAATTTATAGTAATTTATATATTTTTTATACTTACCAATGACCCAGACGGGGATGGCCCTTCCAGGAGTTGGGAACTCTTGCCTCCCCGCTGAGTACATAGCGCTGACCAGGCACTGCCAGTAAGAATGATAATTGGCGCCAATTTCGGGACGTCCGTGACACTGCGCATGCGCAGTGGGGGCGTAGTATGGAGGTCCTTTAGGACATGATTTCTTTTTGTTTTGGATGCAAATTTTGGGGATTGGGGGGCAAAATTTGTGTTTGGCCCTGGTTTTGTTAGAGTTAACACCAGCTAAGTCTGGGTCATTGGTAAGTATAAAAAATATATAAATTACTATAAATTTTTTAACTTTCTAGTGAATGTTTTATATAGAGAAAGTTGTTTGGTCAATATAAATGTGAAGCTAATTTCAGAAAACAAATTAAAACGTGAGCAAAAAACCAAATACAGGGACTTGCAAAAGAAAGTTTTTGAGTTATGGGAACAATATGTCAATAATGAAATTACTTAAGAAATGTTCATATTTGAACGGTCCAACAGCCTGAAAGTAAGCAGTAAAATGTCTGTTTTATCCTCCCCGCCGATAATGTCAGACTAGGGCAATGATATTACAGTCAGTTTCAGCAGGTACCGTATATATCAAAGGCATATGCTAGCTTCTGAAACTAATCACAATATCATTGTCCGAGCCTGGAATTATCGGCGAGGGAAACATAAAACATTCCTCTTGTCTTGTTTTCTTTTCTTTTATATGCAAACTGTAGATGTATGTGATCTAGCCCTATTATTATGATTCTCTCTCCTTTTGTTATGTTACTTAATACTTATGCTTTTCCTTTGAGAAATAAAATAACAGTGAGTAACGCAATACAAATGTATGTTATTTATTAAAGTTCGACTGGGTCAAATTCACCAACAGTAGGTCGAAATCACTAATTGTGGGTCGAATTCACTTTGGGTTGATTTCACCAAAACTGGGTCAAAATCACCAAAGTGGGTTGAAATCACCTGGGTCGAAATCACCAGGTACCTTATACCTCGACTGCTACACCCCTCTCCCCTTCTTTTGAGATTCATCACATGCGAATCTCACCCAGGTTCCTCCCTCAGAGCGGTCAAAAAACCTGCAGCGCCACCTACTGCCGAGGATCAGACGAGTCCCCAAATGTAACAGGAGGAGAGATAAGTGCAGGAGCCGGGGTTCAAACCGTCAACCTCTAGCACACAAAGCGACCGATTTACCACAAGACTAAGGCTGGTTGGTAAATGGCCTTTATACCTCGACCGCTACAATACTACTGTCTTAGTTCAGCTATCAGTATGTAGTGGCTACCCCCCTACGTTCAGATTCCTCCCATTCAAATCTGTTGTAAAATTCTCCAATAAGTTCTATTGGGAACTCCAAACATGAAAATAGGAATATATATCAAGCTTTTGCCCTTATTGGATCTATAAACTCTGCACAATGTAAAGAAACACGTGTACTATCGGATGCAGCTGATAATAAGGGCAAAAGCTTGATATATATTCCCATTTTCGTGTTTTGAGTTCCCAGTAAGACTTACTGGGGAATTTTATAACAGATTTGAATGGGAGGAATCTGAACGTATGGGGGTAGCCACTATGTTCAGATTGCTGAACTAACTACTGTCTGTTCCGAATCTACCCAGGCCTTTATATTACCCCAAATTCAAGGCAGTAAAGGCTGTGCCCAAATTAGGAGATGGGTACCAACAGCTTTTTGTAACATTCTAAAATAAAGATATTTTTTAAGAAATACTTTTGCATGATGCAAAATATGTCTTATAAAGCCCTGTATTATATTCTATTTGTATGTATATTGACTAATAATATAGTTTCTGATATTTTGGGCACATTTTTCACTTGAATCTGACGTGCCCAAATTAGGTGAATATAAAGGCCTGAATCTACCAGCAGTATAAATAAACGTGGCATTAAACAAAATAAACAGATAGACTTTATGTTTTCAGTTTCCTGTTATTTAGTGCTGAAATGGTTGACCCATTTTTGTAACTGGCTAACTGTCGGGAATAACTGGATTTCAACCGGACATCTGTTAATTTCAACCTCTGGTATTGCATTGTCTATGACACAAAATCAGTAAGGCATGGTGAGAAAACATTTCAAAACACTGCCATCTGACTTCTGCAAAAGTAAACAAGAGAACACCAACAAATGCCAATGGAAATCGCTGATGTGCAAACGATCGTTAACAATTTATATGCCTGCAATGGTGCCACATAATAGTGATGATATATAGTAACTGCAGTCATCCTGCATTGCCCGATCACAAAACCATGCCTTGTCATTTGAAAATCACAAGTACGCTGCACGCCATGCACCTGAAACAAAGTGTGTGTGTGCTGTTTGTTCCCATGTGCATGCATTTGAACTGAGGGCTGAATCTGAAGATGATCATTGATATTGGTTAAGAATTTTACATCCACTTTGTAAATTTTAGTTAGGCATAGATAACTGTATTAGCAAAGAGCCTCTTACCTCAAGTGGTTTGAATTTGATGTGATCACAGGGTTAATATGTACTCCTAATTGGTTGAGTATCTTTTTCTGTTCACTTCTAAGACAAATGTCACAAACAGTTCCACGCTTACATTTATCTTTTCATCACAATGAAATTTCTGACGGGAATATGTTGCGAGTCTTGAAAGGGGTGTCGTAAGAAATTATTATGTGCCTCATTGACCATGAGCCCCTCATTGTCTGACATTGACCATTGAAAAAAGAATTTTAAAATGCAAGATTTTAAATTAGGTTTTTTTTATGACATATGTTCATACTTTTAAACAGTTAGGCAAAATCAAAACATGATTTTTCTGAAACATGATGGTAAAGTACCAAACAGTCAATTTATTTTGGAAGCACCATTACTCACACTGAGGGATGTTTTCAGCATTATAATCTGCAATTAACAACACCTCATCAAAGAGATTGAGAAGAAAGTCAAATTTGTCTGTAGAAGACAATGTTACATTGACAGGCACATGCTCACCGCTGCCCACGCAGAAAACAACCTGCAGTGCACTCGACTATTGGCAGTTTGTTACAAACATTTATCCCCAGCTTGACAACCCAAGCGACCGAAATAACTGTTCATTCAATATTCCAACACCTTAACCTTTTCATGTTACATCGAGTACACATCATTGTAAATTGACAAATGTTTGGTAACTTTGACAATGCTTGCGTCAGCAAAACAATTTGAACGTCTCATGGTCAAGTACTATTTATTTTCCTGATGCTACAGTAGAACCTGTCTTGAGAGACCGCCCTTTGGGCCACACAAAAGTGGTCTCTCAAGACAGGTGGTCTCTCATAACAGGTTTCAGATTTTCTCAAGTCAGTGAATAACCAACCACAAAATTCAGAAATGGAGAAGAATGGATTTTTGTAATTACTTTGTAGTTGTTCTTTTTATGTGTACCCATACTATGTATGGTACACATAATGCCGGAATCTAGGGTGGCCATCCGTCATTCGTCCATCCTTTGTCCATCCGTCTGTCCATCTGTCCATCCATCCATCCGGCGTCCATATCCATTTCTTTGGCATTCGATAACTTGAAAAATATTGCGTGGATTGTCAAGTTACTTTATATTTGTGTTCAGGTTACTGATGTGCCGAGCTGTATAGTTTTTGGTGTAAGTCTGATTATTTGATCCTGAGATATTAAACCTTTATCCTTCAAATTGAAAATTCCTCCAATTCCTTTGGCATTCGATAACTTGAAAAATATTGCTTGGATTGTCAAGTTACTTTATATTTGTGTTCAGGTTACTGATGTGCCAAGCTGTATAGTTTTTGGTGTAAATCTGATAATTTGATCCTGAGATATTAACCCTTTATCCTTCAAATTGAAATTTCCTCCAATCCCTTTGGCATGAGATAACTCAAAAAATATCAATCCGATTGTCATGTTACTTTATTTTTTTATTCAGGTTACTGATGTGCTGTGCTGTGCTGTATAGTTTTTTATGTAAATCTGATAATTTGACCCGGAGATATTAACCCTTTATCCATCAAATTAGGTCCTCCTCCATTCCATTTCTATATGTACCCATAACATGTATGGCGTACATAATGTCGGCATCCGTGGTGGCCCTCCATCATACAGCTTTCTACTAGTTGTGCATATGGGTACACATCTGACAATTTCAGCGGCCTATTTTTTATGAAGTTTTTGTAAAATCTTCATTGAAGATTTTCAACACTCAAATATGGTAGCAGACTTCCATGAACCATTGGTGCCTGCTATCAACCCTGTGAGTTGACTGCATATATTTTTCATGTTCTATACATCACAACCTTCATTTTGATGTATAATTTGTGTATATTTAATTTGAATGTATGGAATATCAGAGGTGGGAATTTCAAAGTAAACAAATTTCTCTTACTTAAGTACGCGTCAAGTGTATCCCATCTCAATCACCCAACGGGGTGACAAATGATGAACATAAAGTTTATCCAGTGAAATCTGGTTGGCAAAAGTCAGACACAATGATCCTGTGAGTTGGAGATTAAGATGATGATTTGTCACCTTTCTGTGAAGTTGCTGATACAGCATTCAATAGCTGGTTTGAATAATTAAAGGTGCATTGTTCTGATGTGGGGTTCAATTGTGATTCTGTAACTGTCGCTCATGGGAAATAAAAAAAAAGGATTTGCATTGACTACAAGTCAGAAGTAGTCATCGCAAAAAATGCTGTTATCACGCCCTTTTCCCACAGTCATAGACTGTCATAGACAATAAAATAATAATAAACACAAGTTATTTTTTTGGTCGATCTTAAACTGTTAAACATGGTTGTCTGTTGTTTGTGAATTTCTATGATTTAAAATCCCCCTACCCCATATGTTTTTGCCTCTCTGGACAAAGGGTTCATGGACCATCATTATTAGGTGAAATTATGTATTGCACCCCCCCCCCCCTCCCCTCCCCCCCCCCCCCATACAAACTTGCACATTTGTTTGTGTGTTTAGAAATTCATGAACATTTTTTAAATTTTAATGTTTAATCATGTATTTCTAATGAGAAGCAGGTAAATATTGAAGACAATTATGAAGGTCCACATTTTTCTCTACAATTTACCCCCTCTTCTCATCTGGAATGAAAAGAAAATACATAATGGCTCTCTCTTGTGTTGCATTTGCTAGACTTGACGCCAAAAATTGCCATCCAGTCACGATCTAGTTGGGTTGCCTGTATTTAAAAACCTCGTCTTTAAGATGAGGCCTACATGTATACTGCACTGTTGCGAAAAACATTTTCACAAAATTATAAATGAAAACAGATTTCACGTAAGCGGGGATAATAATGTGAGCGTTGTCAAATTGTTTACTACATGAATGTACAAATATTTTTAACATACATGTAGAGGGATATGTAATAATGCTCCTCCTCCTCCTTTCCCTGCTGCCTTCAGATTCAATATGACTGATGGGTATTGGACGAGAAAGTAATCAATCGAGAATTACGGGAATTTTTTTTTAAAAAACCCAGCTGTTTCCATCAGTCATGCAGTTCTGGTGTTCAGCTGAACTGAAAAATAAAGTTATTTCAGTCAAAAGTCAGTTTCACGAATGGACGTCCATTATCAGAAAGAGAGAGAGGTGGGCATTTGGGGTGAATTGATATTCTCATCGCATACTGGATTGAATGAATAAAGTAAAGAGTGTTCATTGACAGAAAAATACAATGAAGGGGTGCTTCAGCAATTTATTCATAAATAACATTTGAAAGAATACGTGAGTAAGGATGTTTTTCACAAAGACAAAGTTTTTCAGGACATTCAAACATTGCACATTGTTTGAGAAGCCAGACAAAATGAGTGCAAGGCAAAAGCCCTCCCAACACAGTTTGAGCCACAGCATCAAATTGAATTTGTCATCATCATCTCATACTGTGGACAATCCACATTTGCTTGCAGTTGTCCAGTAACCTGACTGAAACTCAGTCACTGTAATGAATAGTGGACAGATTTTGAGGCACCTATTGAGAGGAAATTTCACCCAGATAATAACTGAAGTTCATTGGCATTGCACAAAAAACTTTGAAAATTTACTGAAAAGTCTTTCGAACAAAATCAGAAAGTATGTCAGCTGAAATATACCCGTCAGCTGTGGGCTTTATGCTTTTTCACAGAACATAAGCACACTGTGAGTGGAAAGTCCACTCTGTGGGTGTATTTGTCATATCAACCAACCCACACCTCCTCTTTCCCAATTCAGCCAGCGTGGTGTAGGCAAATTAGTAGCACAGTCGTTTGAATTGATTAAAAATATGAAGGCCAAAAGGCGATTACTCTCAAATTTCATAGAAGTGCCAAAATTTACTGGTGAACTGTCTGAGAAAACACTTTCGTTTCAAGAAACAATTCAGAGTATTGAGACAACTGCCAATTTTGACACTCTTGACACCAATAAAATCGACTGGAGATAAACTTTGAGTCGCATGTCTGTTGAATGTGCTCAGGTGGCTATAATCACAGCAGTTTGTTAACTGATTAGAACCAGTGGCAATAATTTTTTAATGATACAGACACCACAATGTGATTAGCGGCCAGAAACAAACTGCTACCAATTATTGTATGAACCTTCTGATGAGTGATGTTCCCAGTAGCTCATTAATGTGGACCGTGTTAACTTAAATTCAACATTCCAAACTTAAATTCAGCATTCCAGTTGAGCCGCTTGAGAATATGAATAGCCTAACTCTTCTGTCATTCAGTGGAGCTCTCTCTCTAGTTACATGGTCTGAAAGTGTAGGGATGCCAGTTACATTCTCAGTACAGATGCAAGGCATGCATTCAGCTAAAATAGAGTGTGGTAACTTTGAGGAATTGAATCTTGACCACTGCTTTTGTATTTTAGTATTTCAATAAAATCCTTTGAGCATTTGTTAGTTATTCATTCTAACTTAAGTTATTCATTTTTAGCTTAACTTGACAAAGTCAGCATAACCTATTGCCATTACGCATGCAGAAGTCTGTGAGTCTGTTCACATTTTCTCTAGCGCAGGCTACACCCCATAGTTCTTGTCCGACCATCTTGAAATTTCATACGCAGGTTCGAGGTCATGTCTGGATGAGAACATCCCATTTTGGTCGCGATCGGTCAGCTGTGATGGCTGCATGGGCCCAAAACCCCAAAACATTTAGCACAGTCTACAGGTAGTATTTATTTAAGGGATTTCATTGTAATTTGGTAGGAAGACTCTGTATAATGTCAAAATGAGAATGTCCTATTTTGGTAAAATTCAGTCAGCCGTGACGACAACAGGGGCGTGTTACCTAGATTCCTTTAGCACAGTCTACAGGTTGCATTTATGAAGGGATTTCATTGTAAATTAATAGGATGACTGGGTATGATGCCTAGATGATAACGTCCTATTTTGGCCATAATTGATCAACCGTGATGGTCTCACAGGCACGTGACCTAGATTTGTTTAGCACAGTCTACAGTTCATATTTATGAAGCGATTTCATTATAACTTGGTAGAATAACTCAGTATGATGTCTAGATGAGACTGTCCTATTTTAGTCACAATCGGCCAGTCGTTACTGCTGCTTTGGCATTTGACCTAGACTCCTTTAGCACTGTCTATAGGTTGTTTTTATGGAGGGATTTCATTGTAACTTGGTATGGTAACTCAATGAGACATCTGGATGAGACTATTCAATTTTGTTCATGATCATTAAACCATGACCGGTGGACCGGCATATGACCTAGATTCCTTTAGCAAAGTCTACAAGTCCTATTTATGAAGGGATTTCATTGTAACTTGGTAGGATGACTCGTTTTGGAATGATTTTACTGTAACTTGGCAACTTTGGTTGAAATACATTAACTGTGAGGGCCACATCAACTCAGGCCTCATTTCTTTAGTACAGTCTGCACCTCAGATTATTCTTTTCCCATGACTGCGAAGGGAGCGCGGTGGCTCAGTAGTAGATTGTTGGACTTCTATGCTAGATGTCCCGAGTTTGATCCCCGTCCACGACGACCTGCGTTGTGTCCTTGGGCAAGGCACTTTTTCCTGGTTGCCTACGTGGGGGCACGATGATGCCATGTATTAAGGCGTACTGCATGTCAGTGGTGCACATGTCTTCAACCGCTGTAACCCTGCTTGAGTGGAGCCAGAACAGAGTTAGAATGTTGAGGAGCTGACAGTTGCTCATCGATGCTTGGTGGTTCTCTCCAGATACTCCGGCTTCCTCCACCTGTAAAACTGTCATAGTCACGATTATCCATTGTGCATAAGTATGTGACCTTAAACACCAATAAATAAATAAATAAATGACTGTGAAAGTGGGAGCATTTTCCACTCATATTTTCTCCAGCCACCCATATTTTTATAAATAAAAAAACTACCCACAGAATTTTTTAAATCAAATTTTTGAGTTGTTTAATCCTTTTCATGACAAGAATTGAAGACTCGACTTTCAAATGAATTCTGGATTTGGGCTACAAATTTCTCCTAATTCCATTTTAGTTTCGCTGTCACAGACACCTTCCCCTCTCCCCCCACTGGTATCAACGGTAGAGGAAATAGTTTTGGGTCTATATAATATAGGCCTTCCTTGGGTTGGTGGCAGTGGCATAAAAAAATTAGAGTGCCCCCCACCCCCACCCTTCTCAAAATGGGTAAAGTGAGGAAATTTACCTGACCAGATAAAATAACGACGGTAATGTTATGAACACATGATTTCCGTGGTTTACAAAATTACGTTGATGGTGGCAACAAACATCATTTTCGACGTCAATAATTGGATGTGTAGTAAATTGTTGGTACCTTTCAGTATGATGTAGTATAACTTCACCGGTAGTGAATGGGTTAATAACATGGTAACTTACTTGGTTACAAAGGTGCATCTTAGGCGGCAAAACATTTACTTTGGCAGTGTGGAATTGTCCGTGCTTTTATTATTGCACTGTGATAATCGCAAGGGAATACTTGGAAACTATATTTGATATAATTGAGACCGGTATTGGGAAACATCACACAAACTTTGTCCGGACCATAAGTTTTTTGTCTTTTGACCTACACCTTATGTACTTGGCATGTGGATGTATCACCATGAACGGGTGTGCAGTGTACCATAGTGACCTTCATGTGACCTTGACCTTTGACCTGAAGGTCAGATTTATGCGCTTTTTTAAGGGAAACTGTCTGGACCAGAACTTTTTTGTATTTCGAGTCAGGCTTTAGATATTTGGCATGTGGATGTATCACCATGAGCCGGTGTGTAGCGTACCATTGCGACCTTCATGTGACCTTGACCTTTGATCTGAAGGTCAGATTTGTGCTTTTTTCAAGGAAACTTTGTCCAGACCAAAACTTGTTTGTCTTTTGAGCCAGGCTTTAGATATTTGGCACGTGGATATATCACCATGAGCCGGTGTGTAGCATACCATTGTGACCTTTATGTGACCTTGACCTGAAGGTCAAATTTATGTACTTCAAATAGGGAGTAATTGTCCAGACCAGAATTTTTTGGTTTTTTGACCTAGGACTTGGTTATTTGACATGTGGATGTGTCACCATGAGACCGCATGTCGTCTGCCTCGATGACCTTCATGTGACCTTGACCTCTGACCTTAAGGTCAAATTTATGTACTTCAAATAGGGAATAATTATCCAAACTTTTTTGTTTTTTGACTTAGGACTTAGATATTTGACATGTGGATGTATCGCAATTAGACCGCATGTCACATGTAATCATGACCTTCATTTGACCTTGACCTCAAGGTCAAATTTATGTACTTTAAATAGGGAGTAATTGTCCAGACCAGATTTTTTTTTTTTTTTTTGGACATGTGGATGTGTCACCATGAAGCCACATGTCCGCTACCTTGATGAACTGCATGTGACCTTGACCTCTGACCTCAAGGTCAAATTTATGTACTTCAAATAGGGAATAATTGTCCAGTTCAGAACTTTTTTGTTTTTTGACCTAGGACTTAGATGATTGACTTGTGGATGTATCCCAATGAGACCACATGTCATCATGACTTTCATGTGACCTTGATCTCAAGGTCAAATTTATGTACTTTAAATAGGGAGTAATTGTCCAGACCAGAATTTTTTTTTTTGACATGTGGTTGTGTCACCATGAAACCGCATGTCCGCTACCTTGATGAACTGCATGTGACCTTGACCTCTGACCTCAAGCTCAAATTTATGTACTTCAAATAGGGAATAATTGTCCAGATCAGAACTTTTTTGTTTTTTGACCTAGGACTTAGATGATTGACATGTGGATGTATCACAATGAGACCACATGTCATCATGACCTTCATGTGACCGTGACCTCAAGGTCAAATTTATGTACTTTAAATAGGGAGTAATTGTCCAGACCAGAATTTGTTTTTTTTTGACATGTGGATGTTGAGCAAGATCATAGATATTTATAACCCTGCTCCCCAAAGGGGAAGTTGGGACATACTTGTTATTCATGTATATATAATTTGCTGTGCATTAAATAGAAAGGAAGGGGAGACATATGTTTTAGTGTGCTAAAGCAGTTTCTAGTTCAGTCTTGATTTTGCAATATTTTTTCTGAAATCTCTGTCCATCAGTGTAGTGTATTGTGACCAGATTGTAATCCTGTTACAATCTGATTGGGAAAGAGAAAACATTTAAAATGAGTGCTGCACATACATGTTTATAGTTGTTCAGTCAAAAACAAACACTTTCATGCAAAGGGACTGTAGGCCTCAAATTTGAAAAAAATTGCTCCTCTGATTTTGTTTGTATGTGAAAGAGCATGAAATGTACAGGGATTCTTTTGGGTGTCTACTTAGGCCGAATATGGGACCCATCCCCAATGGCATTTTGGCATGATTTTCCCCAATTCAAACCAAAAATTTCTCAATCTCTGTCCCCATTCAAATAAAAATTTAGTTCTCTAACTCTTGAAGGCTATTTTGACTTTTATCACCTTTTACTGCAACAAAACAGGTGCCTAAACAGGCAGTTTTTAGATACATTTGCAAGTTACATCCCAAGAACTTGGTCATTTGTTTCTTGACAAGTCATGGCTGCCTATATAGGCAGCCATGATTTGCCATGACACAACTGCAAAGCCACAGAATGTAGACTGTCGATGTGTAGCAAAATGCATAAATATCTTCATCATTTTATTGTATAAGAACAATTTATTTAATAGAGATTACAGAAACTGATCATTATTTTATGCAGCTGTTTGTTATACAACATACATATGGGAGCATGGTGGCTCATAGAGAGAGAAGCAGGCTGCGAGCTGGGAGGTCTTCGGTTTGAATCTCACCTCGGCAACCGCATTGTGTCCTTAGGCAAAACTTGTCTTCAGCCAGTGCAAACCCTGCTTGTGTCAGGCTTGACCATTTGGAAAATGCAGGAGGGCAATTCATCACCCTCCTTGAATTAAGTCCAGGAGGGCACTCCCCCCCCTCCCCCCCCCCCCCCAATGGTAGATAACACATTTAAACCTCCCTTTGGACAAAAACAGTCTGATGTTAATCTTTCAGTTAAGTTCACTCCAATTTGTTTATTTTGATTGAATTATTAAAGAATATTATTGTAAAATTTTGATTTGCAGTCTTCTCCCCCTCTAGGAACAGTGATTAGCAATTGGTATAAATTGATTTGCATTTTTAGACCAAGGTTAATTAATTTTCAGTTTATTGTTATCCAACCCATTTCTTTTTGTTTTTGTCCCAAACACACTGCTTTGCACATTTCTTCATCATTGCCACCTAAATTCATGGCTGATGCTGCCCTCATGATTCAGAAATTTCCCCTTCTGTAACAGTTTGCTGTAGCAAATTTCATGGGTTTAACACTGACTACGGCATTATAATGCAGTTGAACATGCATTCTTTTTTATGGGTTCGCATCACTGACACACTAATAAGACAGAAAGTTTGCTAACCTCGATTTACTTATTCCCTTGAATAAATCTGTGTCACTTGTTTGTGACTGAAATTTCAAAGTTTCAGAGCACAGTTTGCACCGTACATATGCGCAGTTGTTAGCTCACCTGACTGAAAGTCAGGGTGAGCTGTTCTGATCACTTTTCGTCCGTCGTCTGGCGTCCGTCGTCCGTTGTGAAGGTGGTGTTTGGGCCCTTTTCTCCCAAACCACTGGCCGCATATTAATGAAATTTCATGTGAATAGGGCTACATAAGGGCATTTTGATTTTTTGTCAAATTAGATTTCGGCTCACATTGAGCAGAGGGATGGGGCAAAAATGCTCCAATTCTTAAAAAATCTTCTTCTCAAGAACCAGCAATAGCAGAGACTTGATATATGGTATGCAGCTTCCTTTTGAGGCGTAGACTCAAGTTTGTTCAAGAGAAGTTCGAGGGGCTATATTTGACGATGTTAAAGGAGGGGCAAAAATTTTGGCCTCGCCCCAAATTTCTATTTTCAAAACCGCGAGGCTGATTTGAACCAAATTTTTTGTGAGTGCTTATTGGGTCATAAGTACCTAATTTATGCAGAATTTTTTTTCCCCATAGCCCCGTGGGAACCACAGGAGCTAAAAATAAAAAAAAATTAAAACGCCCATATCTCCAAAACTACATGGCACTGAGAATTCTTATTTGTTGTGAAGCTTCCTTAGGACCAACAGAATGGAATGGTAAAAAAAAATTGCCATCGGTTTTATCATAGGGTACTTTTTGGGGAGTTTGAAAAAGTGCTGAGTCAGCATTTTTTAACACTGTGGGTAATGGGAAAAACATAAGACTACTTTTCTCCAAAAGCACTGCTCGAAAAGCTTTAAAATTTCACATATAACATCTTTGGAAGATTGTTTCACATGTTTATTGAAATCAATTGCCTGGGTCGATATTTGGGCTCTCTATGGGAGCCCAAATGTTCAAATTAGTGCAGTATGAGGAGTATTTTTGAAAAATCTTCTTCAGATCTAGCAATAAGAATCTTTTGATATTTGGTATGCAGCATCCTTAGGGGGGTGAGATTCAAGTTTGTTGAAGCCAAATCCCTGGGTTCATATTTAGGCTGAAAATATAGGGTCCCGTTGCAGACTTCGAAATTTTGGACCAAAACCCGAAAAATTTTTTTTTGTTTTTTCTGCGTTTCGGTCAATTTTAAGACAAAAAAAAAAAAATTTTTTTCTCCTGAAAATTTTGGGTCCGGGTGGGACTTTGAAAAATTTGGACCAAAATCCGAAAATTTTTTTTGTTTTTTTCTGCGTTTCGGTCAGTTTTAGACAAAAAAAAAAAAAAAAATTTTTCCCCTGAAAATTTGTGGTCCGGGTGGGACTTAGAAAAATTTGGACCAAAATCCGAAAAATTTTTTGGGGTTTTTTTTCTGCGTTTCGGTCAATTTTAAGACAAAAAAAAAAAAAAAATTTTTGGTGTTTTTTCTGCGTTTTGGTCAATTTTAAGACAAAAAAAAAATTTTTTTTTTCCCCTGAAAATTTGGGGTCCGGGTGGGACTTAGAAAATTTTGGACCAAAATCCAAAAAAAATTTTTTTTGTTTTTTTATGCGTTTCCGTCAATTTTAAGACAAAAAAAAAAAAAAAAAATTTTCCCCTGAAAATTTGGGGTCCAGGTGGGACTCAGAAAATTTTGGACCAAAATCCCCAAAATTTTTTTTTTGTTTTTTCATGCGTTTCCGTCAATTTTAAGACAAAAAAATTTTTTTTTTTTTTCTCCTCTGAAAATTTGGGGTCCGGGTGGAACTTAGAAAATTTTGGACCAAAATCTGGAAATTTTTTGTTTGTTTGTTTTTTATGCGTTTCTGTCAATTTTAAGACAAAAAAAATTATTTTTTTTTTACACCAAAAATTTGGGTCCGGAGGGACTTCGAAAATTTTGGACCAAAATCCGTAATTTTTTTTTTTGGTTTTTTATGCGTTTATGTCAATTTTAAGACAAAAATTTTTTTTTTTTTTCCCCTGAAAATTTGGGGTCTGGGTAGGACTTAGAAAATTTTGGACCAAAATCCGGAAAGTTACATTGGCATGGCGGGGGTTTGAACCCACGCCGAGAGAGTTTCCTTCGGCACCAACCGCCTAGCGAAACTATACTGAACCACGCACACCACTCGGCCACCGACAGACTGTCGCTGATTTCTTCTGAGGTGCAGTTCGTAGAATTAAGTGCTTAGATGCAACTATCCAGAAAGTTAGTTTTATAGTTTTTTATGCGTTTTAAGAAAAAGAAAAAAATTTAGGCTGAAAGTATTTTGTTTGGGAAAAAAATCTGTTTTTTATGCGTTATCTCAATTTTGAGACGTAAAAGTGCAGGAACTGAAAATAGAAGGAAAATCCTGTGTATTGTGTGGGCACAATCGCTTCATCTAGTTGGTATATGCTTTTCTTGGGAGGGGGCGTATGCAGCTTATTCAAGTCAAGTCCCTGGTTTGATATTTAGACTACCATGTCAGGTGAGCGCCCTCAGGCCCCCTGGGGCCTCTTGTTGTATTTATGTTGGATTTTCCTGAATGTGCTGATCACGTTCAGGAAAATCCAACATAAATACAACAACTGTGCATATGTATGGCACAAATTGTTTCTAGAAGGGTTATGATATGAAACACCAGTGACTCTGAATGACTGAGTCAGTGACTGGCCTCCCCTTAATGCCTTATAACATAAGTTGCTGAGACCAGATACAGATACTTTGAACTTAGTCGGGTTGAACTTAATCGTCATGGGGTGAAGGTCACAGGATCCGCTTAGATACTTATTTGCCGTACATTCAGGACAACTCTATAATGCACTAAACGTTCACTTTGTGTTTAAGCGTGAAAATAGGATTTATGTTTACCAAAAATACAGGGTAAACAAGTTGCACTCCGAAACAGAATACTGAGGAAGGCGGGCGATAAAACCCCCTCCTCAGCTCAAAATAAGGCGGGTCGTAAGGCTGAGGGTGATCGCATGCCTCAATCGGCCAAGCCTGTTGTGTGGAGTTGGTACATTGGGGAGTCTGATAGTTGTTCGCTGTTACTCAGTGGTTCTCTTTGGACACTTTGGCTTCCTCCACCCTTAAAATTTCCGACACGAGGTGACCCTGGCCTTTGAAAGTGTCGTTCAACCCCAATAAAAACGTAAATAAAACATACCTGCAGTAGCTTCTGCATTAATGTTCTTGGTTCAGTTACAAACGTAAAACTTTTTATTTTTTGTGTGTTTCTTCTCCCAAAGAAATTCTCAATTGAAGCCTTCATGAAGTGAATTTTTTCAATTGCATGGGCCCCTGGACCCTTTTGTAAAGAGGACAGAAGAATCCCTGCTGTATGCAAAGTGTTATACAACTGAAGCAATGCAAAATAACTTAAGTAAAGTCAAATTGTCAACTGATGTTTTTCAAATTAACAACTTATTGCCTCTTTAGTTAGTTGAGAATGCATTTTCTATTACATGTACATTAAGAATGTGGAATTCTTCTTATTACAGATGCACATCAATTTTGTTGTGTGCCGTTTAAGTCGTTTGACACTGATGGTTGTGATTACCATTGCCCTACTGTCCTGTATGAACATACTTCATGCAATTTCGGCTAACAAGGAGGTGTCGCCACAGCTTCAGAAGTTGAAATCCTCCTGCAAGGACACAGGAACCTGCCAAGTAAAATATTCCAAAGAGGAGCTGAAAGAGAAACTGACACCCTTACAGTATCATGTTACTCAAGAAAAAGGAACAGAGAGGTTAGTGTATATATACAATGTTTGAACCCTCTGCAATCTGATGTCAAAATGGCAAGGTTTTCAGCAGTAAATATTTACCCAGGGTTTCCGCTAGGGTGACCTGGGATCCCCAGAATGTCCCCATTCCCCTCGCCCTAAATTATAAATTCCCCTAACCATATATGATATATTCTATAGTTGATATAAATTGCTACAAGAAGGTTGACATAGGGGAAAATGTGAAATAAAACTCTAATGCTAACAATGCAACGCATTCAGCGGTAATAATCACAGGTTGCACCAAACATGAGCAGGAAACGCATTATAAAATTATACATGAATGCCAGTCAGAAATAAATCATGACACTCTCCAAGTTTGCAAAGACCAAGTGTGGGTCATGCGACAGTGTATGAGAGCATCAACAATCTTCAAGTCAATCAGTGACTGACGTCACAACTGCATGCTTTTTTTTATTTACATGTGATCTCTTCGAGTAAACTGTTGTGACATATAACAGTTGTTGACACCCTATACACGCAATCGTTGTTGAACTGGATCATCCATGCCACCATGGACCTGTATTGTGGTTGAGTATTGTAATCTGTATGAGTGATTTTTCGCCTAAATTTCTCCTCATTGGTCCTTATTCTGCAATTACTGGCTCTCGGAATGTGAAAACCTACATAAATATTGCTTTGAAAAACCTCAAAATATCCCTGAGATGCAACGAAATGGAGGTTCTGAGACCCCGGAATTTAAAATTTTTCTATCACGGGCCAAACCATGGTCAGCCCATGGTAGTGGTGACTCTTGCTTGCCCCATTTTCCCCAAATTACTGGCCCCCCAACAGTTTTACCTTAACGAAAAACCCTGATTTACCATAATGCAGTTGGACATTTGACCAAATACATGTACATGTATACCTTGTTTGACAGAGTTCATTGAGCTCTGTCAAACAAGATGCATGTATAATTGGTTAAATTTGGAGTTACCGGTAAGAGAAAAGCAGAGTGACTGGAAAATAATTCTGTTGCACTACTAGAGTGTAAGGGCTTAAATAACAATGGGTAATTGTCTTGTATCAATGCTTCTATCCAATGGTAAATGAGTAAACAAACTGATATTTTTATGGCTACCTCTTTGTATCCGCGCTGTTGCGACAACGATTAACCATCTGAACAACCCTGTATCTTACCAATGTAGTAGTTATTAGGTAAATAGAGAGTAATCGCTTGACTGGACTGGTTACATGAAATAATTCATGAGAGATGAGGGATGTTGTACAAACATATGTGCGCGAATGCGCACAAGTGTTTTACAATATAGTCCCTCGCCTCGAATGAATTATTTCACGTAACAAGTCCAGTCAAGCAATTAGTCTGTTTATTACTTTTCATTATTAACGATAATTATATTATTTAACTGGTAGAGTGCTGAGTTTTTTTGGTTGTCAAAATTTTGTTCACATGTTATTGCCTTGTTACAATTTATGGGAGAGTGCCCATAGGCATTCTCCCATAAATTGTAACAGGGCAAATCCACTTAGATTAAATAATATAAAATCAAAATTAATTGAAGCACATCTGCAGAATATGAAGCCTATAAACTGTTGTACCCACAATTCGGAATAAAGCCCAAAAATAGGCTTCTAGCACTCAACCAGTTAACCCTTTACCTAACGTAACGGTCAGTGCTATTCTCAAAAATCGCCAATTAATTTTCATTATTTTTTCATTTTTTGTCTCAAAAACATAGGTTATGACCCCTCATTGGAACGAGCTCATTGAGCTCGTTCCAATGAGGGGTCATAACCTATGTTTTTGAGACAAAAAATGAAAATAATAGTTATTCAAGAATTTTTTTTGCAAGTGTCGTCTGCTTTTCATGTTAGGTAAAGATTAAAAAAACAATGAAGTCCCCATGACACCCATGGGAAAGCGTCTTCGTTTGCGCGCACGGATACATGACCCTATTGTTGATTGCATAATTCACTTGTGAAGTTATTGTTTATAATCAAACCTGGAAATCCCAGTAAATCACACTTTGGAAAGTAATAATAAGTAATAATATTTATATTGTAATAACACTGAGTTTATAATTGAAGATGTCACACCTACCAGGTTGTTCTTGTGTTTATATTACAAGGGTGGATCAGAAAGTTTGTGGCCTCACATCTTTGTGCTGGATCAAAATGTTGTCCATATTATAATATAATTTCATTGAACTTCAAAACACCTGTTCCAGAGAGCTGGGCTAATATTTCATCTAAATTTGGGAGAATCCATCTGGATTCTTACAAAAATGGATGCGAAAATCACAACCTGCTATGAGTGTCCCAGGATCCCATTAGGTCACCAGGGTTGAATCCCTGTTGTGTACTGATAACCCATGTTAGCCCCTTACCCAACACAGCTTTTTAATTTTATTAGCTCTCCTGACTGAAAGTCAGGAGGAGCTTAAGTGATTGCTGTCTGTCTGTCGTCTATCCACCGTCCATCTGGCGTGAACTTTAAATTATTGATTTCTTTTCATAAACCACTGAACCAAATTGAACCAAATTTGATATGCATGTTCCTTTATCATATATCAATTCAAGTTTGTTCCAATAAAGTTGCCACACCCACAAGGGGGCACCACAAGGAGCATTACTCTGATAGCACCCATAAATTGTTTTCCAAAATTAAAAAAATCTTCTCCAGAACCATCAATTAGAATCTTATGATATTTGGTATATATAAGATCTCTAGGAGTGGGGTCATATTCACGTTTGTTCAAATCGAGTCTCGGGGTTAATATTTGGGCTCCCTTTGGGAGCCTGAAGTTTAACTTAGTGCAATATGAGGAAATTTCTCTAAAAATCTTCTTCAGATCCATTTGTCAGAATGCTTTCATATTTGGTATATGACACCCCAAATCGAGCCCCTGGGTTATTCATTTGGGCTTCCTATGGGTGTCTGAATTTTAACTTAGTGCAATATGAGGGAATTTAAAAAAAAATCTTCTTCAGATCCACCAGTCAGAATTCTTTCATATTTGGTATATAACATCTCAAGGGGGATCAGATTCAAGTTTGTTCAATTTGAGTCCCTGGCTTAATATTTTGGCTCTCTGTGGGGGTGATGGGGAGGGGGGAGGAGGTTAGGTTCAAGCTTGTTCAAATCCATTACTTAGTGTTTTTCCATAAAATTTGCCATTCATGACTTCATTCCTTTGTAGTGTTGATGAACTGTGTCTAACTGAATGTGACCCCAAATACTTCTTTGAACCACTTTGTCAAGTGGGTGGTTAAGGCCCCTTGGGGCCTCTTGTTTTAAAATATAAACTGAATTTGATAATTTTTTAGCTGTGACTAGCAGCTCTATAAGTGGCAATGTCGGTCTGTCGGTCTGTCTGTCAGTCTGTCTGTCGGTCGGTCGGTCTGTGACCAACGAGTTTCAAATGTCTGTGACCAACGAGTTTCAAAACTCAATAACTTTCGAAATACTTGATGGAATGACTTTATATTTGGCATGTAAGTGTATCTTATTGATGTCTAGCCACTGTTCAATGCATGTGTTGTTCCAAATATTTTTCTTGGAGTTATGGCCCTTGATGAACTTAGAATTTTGTGAGATTGCACCACCCGTCGCAGCTACGGCGTCGATGTAGTGCTGCCACGGTTAAAACTTTTTTCTGACCGGTTAACCAGCGTGTTTGACCGTGGTTAAACGCATTTAAGGTACCTATATTTGTAGTGTGTTCTTGCTTCAACTGTAACTATTATATCGGGCCGGCCAATGTTATTTACATTGACCATAAATAATAATAAAGAAGTATTCTATTTAGTCGTTGTTGTTCAATCGCCCATGTGTTTACATCAGTGCCTGTACCGGAAATCAACAGGTTTATGGGGCCAATATGGATGAAACCATAAAAAAATAAAAAAATCATCAAAATAACAACGTAAAAAATAAATAATAACACATTAAATGTTTGCCAGCAATACCTGGAGAGACGTATTTATTTATTCCATGAACTCCCATTCACTGATGTGTAATGTCCGGTTATAAATTACGCACACATGCACCAGGTAAAGTTAGTTTCAATAGCACCAACAATGCTTAAGTGGGACAACAATTTGAAAATAATTTGCGCTGTAACCTGCGCATTTGTTGTATTTTTATTGGTTTTTCCAGAACATTCTCACGTTCTGGAAAAAACAACTTAATCACAACAACTGCGCAGGTTATGGCGCAAATGGTGCTCTGATTCTGAAACTATGAAGTTTCAGTCACAAACGAGCGTTGGATTTTCTTGACAGGGATGAAGAAAGACATTGGGATGATAAACAAACAACGAAAAAGAAATAAATGCGAGTATTTTTTAAATCTTTAATAATAATTTTCCTTTATTCTTTTATCTTATTCACCACGTGGTATCCCCGTGGGAACCCCGGGAAGTAAGCAGCACTTGTTTACTGTGGTAAACCAGTTCCGCTTTACTAGTAAAATAGGACCCAGTCACCAATGCTTGGGGTGAAAGTCCTCTAAAATGGGCAACATGTTGATCAACGATTGACTAAACTTGACTTCATCTCCATGTTGTGTCACGATTAGCCATAGTGCATAAATATGTGACGTTAACCACCAACAAACAAACACCACGTGGTAGCTCGTGAAAACTTACCTATTTCCGTTGCATCCCAAATTGGCAAAACGTAACTTGCAACTAATTCTTTTTGACTGCATATATTTAAAAATGGGGGTACGACTTATACATGGGCTTTAGGCAAAAGGGAGGAATTCCAAGTGTGAGTTTGGGGTGCGACTTAATCGGACTTATACACGGGGCGACTTATACACGGACATATACGGTGAGTATAGTGAATGTAAGGTTAACCGGTTAAAACATTTTCTTGACCGGTCAAAGTTTTAACCACAGGTTAACCGGTTATCCGGATAACCGCGGCAGCACTACATCGATGTTGCGATTTTTAAAAAATAAACAATGTTTACCAATAAAATCTTATAGATATGGATGTTATTGAGCTGTTTCCAATGACAGCCATATTTGTACAATTTTATTGACTCGGTGTCAGGATATTTCAGGTCATGTTTGCCTTGTATTGGTTAATTTGCTGCTGGTATGTTAGGTAAAGGGTTAAACTGACTCAATTCTTTCCGTGCAAATCCCAGCAGAGGTGCAGCTAGAATCTACATGGATTTTCAATGTCTTTGTTGCATGAATCTTTTCGTGAATCAATTCTTGGATTCTCATCGAAATATAAGCCATGAGAGAGGTTACTTTTACTCTCTGTAGAAGTCTTTTTTGCAAGACTTA
Source organism: Pictodentalium vernedei (assembly GCA_031216915.1). NCBI lineage: Eukaryota > Metazoa > Mollusca > Scaphopoda > Dentaliida > Dentaliidae > Pictodentalium > Pictodentalium vernedei. Next base: position 211,562,587 of record CM062290.1, read on the forward strand.
TGCAAGATTAGTCCCTTGATCACTGATGCCTGGCCTGAAGCTGACTGGACTGATCATTTATAGAGAGCTTTTGGCACATTTTCAAAGGAAACCTGAAGACTTCATTTGGAGAATTGTAATTCGGGATGAGACACGAGTCCATTGCTTTCATCCACTGTCAAAAGAGCAAAGCAAGTAGTGAAAGCACCCTGGTTCACCTCCAACAAGGAAATTCAAGGAGATTGTACATGTACCTCTCTGCAAGGTGATTGCTTCGGCATTCTGGGACAGCAAGGATGTAATCATGTTTGGCTATCTCAGTTAAGGTCACACCATATATGAATAATATTATGCCACAGAATTTTGACAATTGCGAAAGCCTATCACTGAAAAGTGAGCGAAAAACTTTGAGGAGCGAATTTCTGCTTCAGGACAGTGCCACCCCTAACAAGTGGTAGTTGCTGAAGTGATGGAATCTGGCTTTGAAATACTTCCTCGCCACCCCTTTTCTCTCCTGATCTTGGCCCCTCCTGCTTCTGTGTCTTCCCCACATTCAGATCACACCTATGAGGGAGAATTTTTGCATCTGATAACTAGGTCATTGGGGATGTGGAGGCCTTTTTCTGGGGGTCAAAAGGAAGACGTCTGCAAAAAGAGAACTAAAATGCTGGAGTATCACTGTAATAAGTGTATTGAAGTCCACAGAGATCATATTGAAAAGTAATGTAGACATGTGATCCATCAGCACTATTGATGTGAGGCCACAAACTTTTTGATCCAACCTCATATCAGCAATTTTCAAAAATGAGACATACATGTACAAGGGTACATGCAGTGATGCTATCCACATATATTCTGTTTTGAAAATATGATGAAAAGAATGGGACGTTATAAGCAATATTTGTATTTTTTCTCTCACAGGGCTTTCACTGGAAAATACACAAACAAAAATGACGAAGGCATTTACACATGTATTGTATGTGGAAATCCAATTTTCTCCCATGAAGCAAAATATAACTCCAAATCTGGTTGGCCGTCATTCTCTGATGTCACAGACTCAAGGCATGTACAGGTAAAGGAAGATTCATCACATGGTAAGTAAATATTCTATATGAAATCCTTTACAGTACACTCGACGTGGACTGGTCGTAATGCACGTGTGGGCAGTGATTACCATGTCCGCATTTACCAGGTAATAAAAATCATCACCAGCAAAAGGATAATTAATGAAGCACGGGTTGTACCAGGTGCTTCATTAATTAAATTTTGATGATTATTCCTTAAATTAGTGTTTGGAATCTAATATTGCGTCGGTGGAAATATTGCCCAGCCATGGAAAGTGACCAGTCCATGGCGACCATACTATACACGAAACATTCACATGTGACCGTACTAAATTTTTTCTGAATCATTCAAAAATTTCACTTTACGCAAACTATGGCTTTTAAAGAGTTTAATTTTTATAAGGTGGGGGCAGTTCATATACATGTTTTGGGGGTTGTTTTTGCACACATAGAAATGTTTCAGAATTTGCTTTATGTCTAGCAAGGAAAAGGTACAAAATTCTGTAACTGGCCTTAACCTTTATGTAAAAATCCAGTGTGGCTAACCATTTGTTCAGTTATTCTTCTGGCAGGTCACATTCCTTATTTTTTTAACAGGTATCTCAAATTCTTGTATACAGTACTCGATTTCACAACAAAAGGCTCTGTTTAAACTGAAAAACCTGACACACCCATGATATTTTGGGGTCGCAAGAAGGGCAGAAAAAGGACCCTGTTCCAGAGCTGTTTTCTCAGTTCGTGTCTGCAGATTGTGCACAGTTGGATTAATTGATCCAATACACTAAACATTTTCCTAGGGAGTGTGGAATAACTTACTGTGTAAGGAAAATATAAAAATATCAATCAAATCAACCCAAAATAATTTTAAAACTTTTGAACTTCTTGATGCTGCATTGACTGTGGATGGTAAATCATTTCTTAATCTCTTGATTATCTACAGAGTACTGCCTAGCAAAAAGAGACACATTACAAATACTATGTTTTTTGAGGAGTTTGAACCTTTACTCAACAGATACTGTGCTCAAGCTGGCCGTTTTTTGATAGTGGGAGATTTGAACTTTCACTTTGACATTATTTCTGACCCTGACACCGGCCGCTTCATGGAGTTAACAGATTCTCACGATTTGATTCAACATGTCCAGGAACCTACACATAGACGTGGACACATTTTAGACCCCATTATATCTCAACGATATGACAGTCTTGTGAAGGAGACATGTGTTCTGGATCCATCACTATCTGACCATTTTCTTGTTCTTTGTAAACTGTGTGTTAAAAAGCCTGATGTGATCAAGAAAACAACGTCATTCCGCAAACTTAACAACATAGATAATGACAGTTTTAGGCAGCAAATCCCCGAAGCCCTCGATAAACTTAACTGTGGGACTTCTCTCCAGGACCTGTTAGATTGCTACTATTCTAGTCTTAGGGAGCTACTCGATAAGACAGCACCCGTGATTTCAAAAACTATCATCAGTAGAAAAGCACGCCCCTGGATGAATGATGAAATTCGTACTTCCAAACAAATGCGCCACCAATTAGAAAGGCAGTGGCGACGTACAAATCTAACTGTACATCGCGAGATGTACATTGCACAATGTAAAGTTGTCAAAAACCAAATTACTCACTTTAAGAAACAGTTTCTTTGTGGTAAGATCAGTGCCAGTGGCTCTGACCAAAAGCAACTGTTCCAAATCATACAGTCCCTAGAATCGAAGCAGAGAAATAAATTGTCAGAGGAGCTGTCTAGTGCCCACATTGCCCAAAAGTTCTCAAAGTTTTTTGCGAATAAAATTGAGACAATTAGAAAGACCCTGGATCAAACACAATGTACCTTCGATCAAGGCCCAACCGAAACTCCATTTATCTCATCTGATAAAAGATTGGTAAGCTTTGATTGTGTGTCCGAAAGTGTTGTTGAGAAAATTATCATGTCCTCGCCAACTAAAAGTTGTGCCTTAGATCCTATTCCCACTTCTTTGTTGAAGTTATGTGTTCCAGCTCTCATAGGTTGTATAACAAAGATTGTTAATGAGTCAGTACAAAATGGTTATGTGCCACCATGTCTCAAAACAGCCCTGGTTACGCCTCTTCTGAAAAAGACTTCTTTAGATCCCTGTGTACTGAAAAATTATAGACCTGTATCAAACCTGCCATTTATCTCCAAAGTCATTGAGAAAGTAATTGCCAAACAACTGCATTTATATTTAGACAACAATCAGCTTGTGGATCCAAAACAGTCTGCATACCGCGAAGGCCACTCCACAGAATCTGCACTTCTGAGCGTGCAAAATGATATACTAGAATACCTAGACCACCGGAAGGCAGTTGTTTTGATCCTCTTAGATCTTTCAGCTGCCTTTGATACCATAGACCATAAAATCTTATCCGATAGACTTTTGCAATTGGGTATTGATGAATCTGTATTGAGGTGGTTTCAATCCTACATATCAGAAAGAACCCAGTATGTCACAATCGAGGGAATTCAATCAAACCCTGTACCACTTAAATTTGGCGTACCCCAAGGCTCAGTCCTGGGTCCAATTCTTTTTACATTATACATACAGCCCCTCGGGGAGATTATTCGATCACATGGGATTGGCTGCCATTTCTATGCAGATGACTCACAGATCTATGCGGAGTTTGACCCCTTGGATACAAATGACGCCGAGTTGAAATTTCAAATTTTGCGGAATTGCATCGATGATATTAGAACCTTTATGCTGGTAAACAAACTTAAACTTAACGATGAGAAAACAGAACTTATAATTTTTTCTTCTAGGCATAAACCTGCCCCAGACAATTTGCCCTGCCTTAAAGTAGGAGATACCATTATCAATCCATCTACCACTGTTAGAAACCTTGGTGTGTATTTTGATTCTCACTTAACCATGGTTCCTCATATTTCAAAAGTCTGCCAGTCCGCCAATTTTTATCTTCGGAAAGTTGGTCGATCCAGAAAATTCCTAACCACGCGTGCCACAGAATGCCTCATTCACGCATTTATTTCTTCAAGGCTGGACTACTGTAATTCGCTTCTACATGGTCTTCCCAATAAACAACTTGGCAGACTACAGTCTATTCAGAACACAGCAGCATGCATTGTGACATTAGCGAAAAAGAGAGATCACATAACACCTAAGTTGAAAAGTTTGCATTGGCTTCCTATTATGGCCAGAGTTGAGTTCAAAATTCTCCTCTTCACATATAAAGTACACATGAAGCAGTCCCCAGCTTACATTGCTAATCTAGTAAAACCATATATACCGAAATGCCCCCTCCGTTCCACAAACCAAAATCTTTTAGAAGAGAAATCCTATGTTCTCACTAGCTATGGTGGACGTTCTTTTAGCTATAATGCTCCTAGACTATTTAACATGCTACCAGAATTTGTTAAAACAGCCCCTTCTTTGACAGCATTTAAATCTAGATTGAAATCCCATTTATTTAACAAATATTTTTAAATCCTATGTTGGTCATCATTTTGTTTATGAGCAGTGTTGTAAAGAGCCATGGAACTTTTTTAATATTGTGAGATGTTTGCGCTATATAAATGTATATTATTATTATTATTAGAAGGGGAGTTCACATCTGATAAATTTATGAACAATGTAGGTTAGGGTGCATATCCACTTGCAAATGAGTTTCCAAACTAGAAGAATGAAATTTGAGGAGAGCTGTACAAGGTCGCCATTACTCTTCTTGAAAGGAAGGCCTTGTTATTCAGAAAAGTCACCTTACATGTGCAGGTATTTTTTTTTAAACTTAGCTTAAAAAGCTCTTTCAATTAAGGGCATTAAGCTGTGTTGTTAGAGAGGAAAAAACAGTTTGAATGCAGATTATTTGTTGGTACTATTCTCATATTATGTTTGCTAAACAGGCTGAAGAATAGGGTCTTTTTATTTTCTTGATACAGTGGAGCCACTTAATTGGATATCTCTTAATTGTATATCCCTGTTAATTGAATATAATTTCCCAACACAAAACCATTTACCATACCCCCAGTACAAATTTGACCTGTTAATTGAATATAGGTTATAGAGTAAACTCCTGTTAATTGAATAAAAGATCTTGTAACATGTCAAAACATTACCCTGATTCTCCCCAGTTTTCCTTTGGTTATAAACCTATTTGCCTCAGTACATCTAATACAGGCATTTAATCTATTATTACTTATTACAAGATATAATAGAATAAATGCTAAGTTTATCTCTAGAATACAGGAAATTGACAATCCCTGTTGACTACTCCTGTTAATTGAATAATTTTCACTGGCAAAGTGGGTATTCAATTAACAGGGTTCCACTGTATTATGAATGTTTGAGGAGTGAAGAGATATATTGGTCCATGATAGAGAGAATCTTCCAGAATAATGATGTACAGTACAGTCGCTGTGGACTGTTCATAAGCTATGCATGGGCAGTGATGTCCATGCATGTGTTTACCAGGTAATAAAAATCATCAGCATTAATTTAAAATTATCACTAAAATTTTAATTGATGAAGTGCCAGGTTATACCTGAAGCTTCATTAACCCTTTACCCAATGAACTGCCTGCATCCGCCCGCATAATATGCAAATTCAGCAGTTGAAAAAATTTTATATTTTTATACTGTACCAATGACCCAGACTTAGCTGGTGCTAACTCCAACAAAACCAGGGCCAAACACAAATTTTGCCCCCCAATCCCCAAAATTTGCATCCAAAACAAAAAGAAATCATGTCCTAAAGGACCTCCATAGTACGCCTCTACTGCGCATGCGCAGTGACGTAGTCGTCCCGAAATTGGCGCCAATTATCATTCTCTGTTTGGCCCTTCATCAGTCAACAGCTCACTGATCTTTGTGCTTGTAAATCTCAGTTTAAAGGATGCCAGACACGTAATTTTTGGAGAAAATGTGATTCTAAGGAGGATAGAAGGAGGAGAGGAAAAAGAAGTGGCAAAAAATAATCAGGGCTGTACTTAAAATTTTTTGATGAAATTATGTTAAGTTGCCTATTTTCGAGGCATGGGCCTCTTGTTGTCATTCTTGCTAATTGTTGCACTGCTTATTCAGTGTTTCCTCTCCCCTAGCCTTCTAAAGTCCCCCCTGGCAATTCTCCCATGCTTTTGGCATATTTTTGAGAAGTTTCATTTCTAAAATTTCCTGGGAGAGTTGCTTGGTTACAGAATGTTTTCTGTTATTTTCCCCATAGTTACGTTTTCACCCATGGGTGTATAACGTTTGTGTTCTGCATCTTCCATCTGATGTTCTACAGATTCTCCCCTGGGAGTCTCTGTTTTGCATCAGATAGAGTGTAATTGATGACTGATTCCGGGCCAGTTTTTTCAGTGCCTGGAGTCATGTTTTCTAGTGTGTTTACACTGTTTGTTTTCATTGGCAACAGCCTTTTTTGAGGGGGGCTGTTCGCCTTTGTGGTAGTTTATCTCATTATAAGATACATTTATATTATCTGAAAGTGTCTCATTAATTATTTTATATAAATTTAAAATTTTTGACCACACTTTGCCATCGGATCCATCGGGGCTCAACGTTACTTTTCAGCAACTTGGGCTTCTCTGAAAAAATATTTTTTCAAAATTATTTTGTTTTGCAATTGTTTTTTCATTTATTAATGGATCATGTTATTATGTATCTTTGTGTCAGGGGTTTTTGCGAGTAACTAGGACTTATTGTTGTTCTTTCACAATGAAGGGACATTGTTCAAATTGTAATAGGAAGAAATCTTCCTCTGACTTTCATGATCATTGTATTAATTGTAGTCAGTGTTCTCGCATTAATCCCTGTCCTATATGTGAACATTGGGATGAGAAACATTGGAAACGTGTGTCACGATATGTTGTTTCTGGAGAAAGTGCGATGCCGGCTCTTTCTCCACAAGGTCACTCTACTCTCTCAGTTTCTATTTCAGAGGAACCAGAACAGGGTGATGTTTCCATGTTATCTTCTTCAAGTGTGCGTCCGTCGTCACAAATGAATTCAGAGCTAGCGGCAAAAGTGCTCATGGAGATTAGACAAATGTCGTCCGCTAGCTCGCCCGGTGTAGCGTCCATTCACCGAATGGTTCGGCAGCCGGGTTCGTCCGATGCGGTCCAAGAGGAAATTTTGGGTGATGCGAGCACTATAAACATAATAGATGCACACCCAGTGACGGCGGATAGTAAACGAGAACGGAGGAAGCCTTTTAGTCCGGTTCCTAGCTCGTCCAGGTCCAGCCGGGCCGCGAGCAAGAGAGGTCCCTCTCTCGTACAACAACATCTGGGACCAGATGTTGTGGTACAAAATGTGTCTTTAGCGGAGCATACGTCCGTCGCTCGGGACGCTCCGTTGTATAAGCAGTCCGCAGAGACTGTTAAGGCTTCCTCTTCTCGTCAGCGCACACGACCGCACCTTGGCTGCGTGACCTCCGATATTTTGCCAGCTTCGCCGATGAAGGATTCTTCGGCGACCAGGTCACACCATCCGGCAGCCAGGGATTCGAGACCGATGGACTCCGGACGTTCGCATAGGAAAAGTATGCGGGAGCCATCTGATGCGGAGCTGCCCTCGGCGAAGCAGCGAAAGACTACGCCTCCGCAGGTCTCGACGTCGGACATTCTTGTGCAGATAGCACAGCTTATCGCAGCATCCCAGCAGCCGACAGAAACGGTGTCGGATCGAGAATTGTCCGACGGCGCTGGGTCGGTACGCTCCGCCGAAGCATCGGGGGCGGACGACCGGGAACATCGGGAGGTCCGACCGGATGGTGAAAGGGATACGGATGAATTGGAACTATCCCTTTCGGAACAACATAAAGCTGCCGTGGACTTCATCCGGCACTTTCTCCCTCAAGTTGTTCCGTCGGGCCAGACTGCTGTGCTTCCGGACAAGAGAATTATAGTGTCATTGGACTCTGAATTTTTTGAGCGGTTCAGGGACATCGCTCCCGAGTTTCCGTCGCAGTCCAATAATGTTGCAAGAACATTTGAATTATTGAACGACGCTATATTTAAACTTGCTTCCAGGACGGGGAAAGCAGGTTTCTTGTCCGCTAATACTCTTAACCTGCCTTTCATTAATGCAAGGAATAAATTCGACACGGCAGGACAGGGTATACCGAGAGTTCCTCTGCGTATGGACGACGAGGCGGAAGACTTAGAGCTATCATTACCGTCGTCAGCTTCTATTCCAACCGCGGTGTTGGAAACAGCTATTGCGTCTAACAGAGCCAATTTAGATGCCTTATCTTACGCAGATCACCTTACTAAGGCGTTATCACTGCGCCTTCAAGGGGAAGAGTTTCAGGATATACAATCCTCTTTAAGACTTCTTTCAAGGGCAGTAGCTTATTCCACGTGTAACTCCGCCCTTTCAGTGGCAAATCTGGAGTTGGTTAGACGTGACGCAGCCCTAGCTACATCCACACTAGTGGATTCTAAGGTGAAGAACTCTCTTAGAGTCGCTTCGGTCTCAGGAGAACTTCTCTTTGACGGCAAGCTTTCCGCCATTTATGATAAAATTAAAAAGAAAGCTAATGATTCTCTGTTGTTCAGATCCGCTCCTAAAAGGTCGGATACAGCAGACACGAATAAGACAGGCACTTCTGGGTCTAATGCGCCCAAGAGAGGTTCCTATAGAGGTTCCGGTGCGTCCTCTTGGTCTTATTCGAGAGACCGTCAGGATAGCGACTCTCGTTCGGGACGTCCTTCAGGCCGGGACAATCGGTCGGACGCCCCGAGGTCGACGAGGCGAGGTGCGGGTCGTGGAAGACGTGGTTTCTCCTACCGTAGGCCTCGCAGGTCCAGGAGGTGATGGCTTAAACCTCTATCGCGTTCCGGTTGGCGGAAGGTTGTCGAGTTTTTCACAAGAGTGGGCGTCGATTACGGACGACCCGTGGGTGAGAGGAGTGACTTCGGAAGGTCTAAAGATATCCTTCAAACGAAAGCCTCCATTAACTCGAAGTCCAAAGTGGACTCATCTTCCGTCAAATCCACAGAAAAGAGACGCTCTGTTATCAGAGGTGCAGTCTCTTTTAATGAAGAACGCGGTAGAGGTCGTAGAAAACCAGGAATCTCTGGGATTCTACAGCCATCTGTTTCTGGTTCCGAAACCAGACGGCTCGTTCCGTCCAGTCATAGATTTGAGCTGGATAAACAAGCTGATCGTCGCTCCGAAGTTTTATATGGAGACGATTCGATCGGTCAGAGCGAGTATTCGGGTGAACGATTATGCAACGAGCATAGATCTCAAAGATGCGTACTTTCACGTCATGGTACATCCGACATTCCGAAAGTATCTACGCTTCGCAGTCCTAGGAGTGGTGTATCAGTTCCGGGCCATGTGCTTCGGATTGAATCTAGCACCCTGGGCTTTCACTCGGGTAATGAACTCGGTAATGATCTACTTCCGAGCTCATTCGTCTGCGGTAACGGCGGCCTACCTGGACGACATTCTTCAGAGGTACGGCAACGAGTTAACGCTTCAGAACGATGTTCAGAATCTTCTTCTATTGCTCCGACGTCTCGGTTTCATAGTAAACGAGGAGAAGTCGGATCTGGTGCCGTCCAAGTCATTCACTCACCTGGGAATGAGCTTCGAGACACACAACAATCTCGTTCGTCTGCCGTTAACCAGAGCGAAATTAGTCAGTTGTTACGCTCGCTTTTGTCTGCACGCAGACAAAGTCACGGCGAGAGAATTTATGAGACTGATAGGTCTGTGCGGAGCCGCCGCGGATCTCATTCCGATGGGGCGGCTACGCACACGTCCTCTTCAAATTTTCCTGACTCAGAATTGGAGTGTGAAAATTCATTCGCTCGATGTAGACGTTCTCTTGTCAGATCAAGTGAAACAAGAGATTCAGACTTGGGCAGACATTCAGTGGTTAACTCAAGGAGTTCCGCTGCAGTTGCCGGATCCGAGTTTTACCATTATGACGGATGCCAGTCAAACAGGTTGGGGTGCATCATTAATCCCAACGGATTCGAGATGCCAGGGTCTTTGGGATCCGCAATTCCTGTGCAAGCACATAAACATCAAGGAAATGATGTCAATTTGGCTTGCGTTACGTCACTGGATGGACATTATTCACGATGCTCATGTCCAAATCCTATCCGACAATACGACAGTAGTGGCGTATATACGGAATCAGGGAGGCACTCATTCAGTTCCGTTGTTCAATCTAACGGAAAGAATCCTTCTGTTTGCGTTAGAACATCACGTTCTTCTTTCGGTCCGTCACATACCGGGTCGTCTGAATGTGCTAGCAGACTCCCTTTCACGAAAGGGTCGCTTGTTGCCGTCGGAGTGGACTCTCAACAAACAAGTATTCAATCAGATTTGCTACCAATGGGAACGGCCAATGATAGACTTATTTGCGACACATCTCAACAATCAGTTGCAGACGTATGTGTCCCCGTGTCCGGATCCAAGAGCATTTGCAGTAGACGCTCTGTCGATCCCTTGGGACGGAATGATAGGATATGCGTATCCTCCAGCGCCGTTAATTCAACAAGTATTGCTAAAGATAAAACAATCTCAATGCAAGATTCTGTTGGTAGCATCTCTGTCGCCACAGAGACCGTGGATAAATCTACTCAGGTGTCTGTTGTGGGACCTACCGCGGAAGCTTCCTCCACGAGAGGATCTTCTTTCGCAGGGGAAATCGCGCCAACTCCATCACAACCCGCAAGGTCTCAACCTTCACGTTTTTCCGTTGTGCGGTCCTTCTTGCATGGCAAGCACTTTACAGGACGAGCAGTGGACGCGATTTCTAACTGTAGGAGGACCTCCTCTTCGCTAAACTATGCGGCTAAGTGGAAGGTTTTTCGTCGTTGGTGTAGGGATCATTCTGTAGATATATTTGATCCCTCTATTCCAGACATTGCAAACTTTCTAGTATACTTGTTTGACGAAATCAAACTGCAGCCTGTTACTATAAAGGGTTATAGATCTATGTTATCTGATACCTATGCACATCATGATAGTTTACAAATTGGATCTAATGTCTCTTTATCGAAATTGGTTAGAAACTTTTCGATAAATAGACCCAGAACTCTTAGATTAATTCCTAAGTGGAATTTAGCTTGGGTTCTCCTTAAATTGAAGGAAAAGCCATTTGAACCTCTTGGGACAGTAGATTTCAAATTCTTATCTTATAAGACAGCTTTTCTCTTAGCTTTCTCTTCTGCCAGAAGAGTCAGTGAGCTTCATGCACTATCGGTGGATGATTCTCATTATCGTAGTGTTGGGAACACTATCACCTTCACTACTAATGTGGGTTTTTTAGCTAAGAATCAGGCTCCTAATAAATATCCGGAACCTATTGTTATTAAGGCTCTTCCGTCTTCAGACGGGCGTAGGCCTTTACTCTGTCCTGTTAGAGCACTACGTATCTATAAACAGAGATCTCAGTTCATCAGAAAGGGACGGAAACGTTTCTTTCTGTCTTTGATGCCTAATAGAAAGGACATTTCAGTCCATTCTATTGCTAGATGGATTCAGTTAACTATCCGTACTGCTTATGAAGATTTATCTGCTTCTCAGCAGTCTGTGCTTAAGATTTCTGCTCATGAAGTAAGAGCTCTTTCTACTTCCTGGGCTTATGCTAATAGTGTTGCTATTACAGATTTAATGAAGGCTGCTTATTGGTCTCAGCCATCCACATTTACGAATTTTTATCTCAGAAATATTGAGTCCATTTCTGGAGACCTGCATTGTTTAGGTCCGTTATCTGTTGCTCAGAATGTCGTCCACTAAACAGTTGCAACTATAGTTATGCAGGCTTTCTGTTCCGGCAGTGACTCCGTCCGGCAGCCCTCTTCGCTCTGGGCTATTTGACCCAGGGCAAGGGGAAGGGGGGGGGGGGGGGGCGGGTGTTCCCTTAGGTCACCTGCTTTATAGTGAAAAGCAAGGGAATGCCTCCTCCAAGTCAGTATTTCTGAGTCGCTTCCGGGATGGTTTTAAAGTGTAATATTAATGTTTAATTTCATTCATGTCTTATTTTTAAAGTGTAGCTCGGTGTGAAGCATTTGTATATGTCAAGTGTCAAACGGGCTTTAATATACAATACTCGGACACTTTTAAATGATTATAAAGAGTCTCAATTCTCTGGACTACTTTATTTATTGGCTTGTTTTAAAAATAATTAGTATAAGGGTTATACTGGATGTTAATAGAGAACATGAATGTTATTGTGCTCAATTATTAAGGGTAGTGTATCTTTCTAATTTAATATTAAATAAGAAAGATACATGTAAAGCCTAATACTCCTTTTCTCCTTAAGGGGTTACCTCTTTACTATATAGTTGAGCTTATTGGATTTTCCTCTATGTCCTAGGCCCTCCAGCCTGTTTACTATTCAGCTAAGTCTGGGTCATTGGTACAGTATAAAAATGTTAAAAAATTTATAGTAATTTATATATTTTTTATACTTACCAATGACCCAGACGGGGATGGCCCTCCCTGGAGTTGGGAACTCTTGCCTCCCCGCTGAGTACATAGCGCTGACCAGGCACTGCCAGTAAGAATGATAATTGGCGCCAATTTCGGGACGACTACGTCACTGCGCATGCGCAGTAGAGGCGTACTATGGAGGTCCTTTAGGACATGATTTCTTTTTGTTTTGGATGCAAATTTTGGGGATTGGGGGGCAAAATTTGTGTTTGGCCCTGGTTTTGTTGGAGTTAGCACCAGCTAAGTCTGGGTCATTGGTAAGTATAAAAAATATATAAATTACTATAAATTTTTTAACTTTTCCAAAAATTTTAACAAAACCATATCATGTGACCCCTCGTTGGAACGAGGGGTCACATGATATGGTTTTGTTAAAATTTTTTGAAAAATTTTTAAAAATGATATTTAAAATAATAAATTTTGATATCGTCTGCATTGGGTAAAGGGTTAATTCAATTTTTGATGATTATTCCTCTAATTAGTGTTTGGAATCTAATATTGCGTCTGTGGAAATATTTCCTTCCTTGGAAAGTGAGCAATCCACAGCAGCCGTACTGTACTAGCCGATATCAATTTCATGGAACCAGGTGTGCTGCCTTCTGTGCCCACATAATAGATAGGCAATGATGCATGAATTTGGCACTCATGGTCAAGTTTGCCAAGTTCCTTTCAGTGAGGAATAATAAGCTTGAGAGTGCCACAGAAGTAAATAAATAGGTTAAAGTTAAAGTTTGCTTTTACAATTGATGACAAAGAAATAGTGGTAGAAGTTGAGTTCCTTTATTGCTGAACTGAATAGTGAACATCCAAGAAGCTGTATTTTGCCTGGTATACTAGTTTGTCCATAAAGGATTAGGTTTATCATAGAATACTTTTTGTCACCCTCAAAGATAAGAACATTCTTTAAGTTTTTTAACATTCTCTAGCATTAAAGAAAAACTATTTGTAGACATCATGTCCAAAAATGATTAAATTGATAAAAAAAATGCTTTTTGCCTTACTCAGTAAAAAGAAAGTTTAATTTTTAGCTCACCTTACTGAAAGTCACAGAGAGTTGTTGCCATCACTTGGCCTCCGTCGTCTATCATCCATTAACTTGTGCGTTTTTTGGCTTCTACTTCAGAACCACTGGATCAAAACCTTCCAAACTATGTAGAAACTATCTTTGAATGATACCCTTCCAAGATTATTCGATAGAAGTTGCTAAGCCCGATGGATTGGGAGCAGTGCCAGAAAAGTCCCAAAAATCTTCTCATGAACCACCAGTTACAATGCTTTGTAGTCTAGTATGTAACTCCCTTGTCTGCTCAAGATTCAAGTTTATTCAAAGTTTCTCTGGCAGTATTTGGCTTTGCTTTGGGAGGGCAAAAATTTTGGCCTTGCCCAAAATTTATATTATCTGAACTGGTCGGCTAATTTGATCCAAATTTGGTATGTTAGAGTATTAGAGAACATGTACTTTATTTATGCCAGAAAAAGTTTTTTTCACTCCCCATGGGAACCCCCAGGAGCTAAAAATATATTTTCAAATCTGTGCGGATCAGAGAATTGTTATATGGTATGAAGCATCCTTAGGACACATAGAATTGAATACCGGTAAGCAAAAATAATTGTAATTGGTTGTGTTGTGGAAAGGAAGTCAGCACTTTTCAAAAATTAAAAAAAATTCTGACTGAAGAACTACTGATCAGAGTTGTTTGATATTTGATATACAATATCCTTTGTGGGTACAGTTCATGTTGGTTCAAATCAAGTCTCTTGGGCCTTATTTGGGCTCCCTATCGGAGCCTGAATTTTAACCTCTTGCAATATGAGAAATATTCCGGAAAAACCATCTTCTTCCAATCTACTAGTCAGGATTTTTTGATACAGGCGAAACCTGTTAACTCGAAGTTCGTTATCTCGAATAAAACAGATTACTTGAAGTCTGTTATCAGTCCAAAATCTATGTGAATTAGTATTTAAAAAACCCTGATAAGTCGAACATGGATAACTCGAATAACTGGTATAACTCAAAGTAATTACCTGGTCACAAATTAGAAAGTCCGTGGAAATTACAATGGGATAACTCAAAGTCAGTTGAAGTGGGAAGTTGTTTGAAAATCAAAATTGCCATTGTTTGGGTGTTCACTCCTTTTGATGAATCAGCGACAAATCAATTAGCGGAACAATAGCAGTAGTCAAACAACAGATTAATGATGTTCCCGTATTTTGATAGTGTTGGGGCCATAAGTGGTCTGCAAAACATTAACCACAAGTCTGTGTTGTTTTTGTGATCAGAGTGAAAAAGACTCTTTATGAATTGAAATTTGCGGATTAATTTTCAATAAAAATCCTTAATTGAGTAGTGTCCAAGCTAACGATAAGGTTTAAAAGGTGTAAGGGGTTTTCCTTCAGCATTCAGTTTGAAAAATGGAAACCTAAGCATCTTCAGTATTACGAGAAGAGCAATATGCATCAGGCAAAGAAATCGTCAGTAAATCATGGAATAACTGCAATAAACCTTTTCTCCCATGTCCTCATGGGTTGGGACGGTATCATCAGTACAGGAACAGAAGAAACAATTTCTTGCAGAAAAGTTTTTTTCTGCTGTGTCCGTACTGAAAATACCTGCTCATACATTAGACTGGTATCATCGATACAAACAATATATTTTCTTTCAGTTATCCCACAATTTATTTTCCCTGCTATTTTACATGTTATATTCCATGTTAACTCAGTTTATAATGTTCAGTCCTTTGTTAACTCAGTATTTATCGTCTGCATTCATGCTGACCTGCTTTCTTGTTGTACATTTGTATGCAGCATTCCTTGTTTTGTATATTCCTATTTCTTATACTTTAAAATAAATAAGATATACAAACTGCAAGTTAAGTTGTGATTTATTTTATCAGTTACATGTAGTACAAAGCAAAGCACATCTCCAAAATCTGTTTCGTGTACAAACAATTTAGAAAAACTGAAAGCTGAAATAAATGCTCAAAGCATTTGTAGATGCTGAACATTCAAATAACGTAATGGTTTCCCATTTCCCTTCATTGGTCAAAGTCATCAAATTACCCAAATCTGAATAACTCGAACACGTGGATAACTCGAAGTTCACTGGCATTCTACAAACTTCGAGTTAACAGGTTTCAACTGTATTTGGTATACAGCATCCTTATAGGGTCCAGATTCAAGTTTTTTTTCAAATCAAGTCCTCCTGTTCTTATTTTGGCTTCTCATAGGAATCTGAAGTTAGTGCAATATGAGGAAAAATGTTTTAAAAGTCTTTTTCTTTGGATACACCTGGCAGAATCTTTTCCTATGTGATATTCAGCATCCTTTGGTGCATCATATTCAAATTTGTTCAAATTTGTCCATGGGCTTGTATTTTGGGTCCCATATGGGAGCCCAAATTTGAACTTAGTTCAGTACGAGGAGTATTCTTTTAAAAATCTTCTGCATGTCCACCAGTCAGAATCTTTTGATACTGAAAATGCAGCATCCTTAAGGGGTCAGATCATGTTTGTTAAAATTAAGTCCCTGGGCTAATTTGTGGGCTCCTTATGGGTGCCTGGAGTCTAATGTAGTGCATTGTGAGGAATGTTCTTTAAAAATTGTATTAAGATCCACTAGTCAGAATCTGCAGACATTTGGCATAGGGACAGATTCAGTTTATTTAAATCAAATGCCTGGGTTCATATTTGGGCTCCCTATGGAGCCCAAATTAAAACTTATTTTAATATGAGGGGTATTCTCCAAAGAGCTTCTTCAGATTGGCTAGTTAGAATCTTTTGATATTTGGAAAGAAAATAATTTTATTTCAAACATTTCCATCTGTTCAAACAAGATATAATAGAATAAATTCCGAGCTTATCTCTAAATACAGAAAAGTGACCAAATCCTTGTTAATTGAATTCTCTTGTTAAATGAATAATTTTCTCTGGCAAAATGGCTATTCAATTAACAGGGTTTCACTGTACTGTTCATAGTTTATTTTATGTTTTGATTTTCTTGAAGGCATGGACAGATTAGAAGTTGTGTGTTCACATTGTGGTGCTCATCTTGGTCATGTTTTTGATGATGGTCCTCAGCCCACAGGTTTACGATATTGTATTAACTCAGCTGCATTGAATTTCCAGAAAGCAGTAGGAAGAACAGAGGACATCTCTGAATCACATGCTCATGATAATGAACTGTAAACATAATCTGTAAGCAGTCAACTGTAATTTGTCAAGAAAAATAAATTAATTGACAAGAATACAGTACCTTTATTATTTTTAATTTTTTCCCCCTTGCTAGCAAATTTTGGGGTAGGGAATGTTCTGGAATTGCCTTATCTATCTGTCTGTCCATCCCTCAGTCTGTCTGTCTCTGTCTACAACCTTGTCATCGCATCTTTTCCTGCAGTTCTCAGTGGATTTTGACCAAATATTTTACACAACTGTGCAGAACAGCAGCCATGGGCTGGTCACACGTGTGGGCAATATTTCCATGGATGCAATAATATTACCTTATGACACTAATTATAGGAATAATCATCAAAAATTTAATTAATGAAGCACCGGGTACAACCCGGTGCTTCATTAATAAAATTTTACTGCTGATGATTTTTATTACATGATAAATGCATCAGTAGACATCACTGCTCATGCGTGGATTATGACCAGTCTACGCTGACTGTGCTGTATATTATGATTGTGTGCATGAAGTAAACAGGTTGTGTTCCGACAATTCTTTCAAGTGTTCTAGACTTTGTCCAAAACCTTGTCATTGCAACTTCAACAGCTCCAGGGTTTCCGTTAGGAAGGCAGAATGTCCGCTTGGCGGCCTCATCGTTTAAACCCACTTTTCCCCTATTACGTAGCTACCTCTTATAACAAGACTGCTGTTTGATTTGGTGGTGGCTATAGTTTTCTAGTTGGTGGTGGCTATAGTTTTCTAGGGACGTACAGAGAAATTGCAGAAGTATTACTACGTCTTCCCGAGGGTAATGTTTTGCAGCTGCTCACAGCTGCAAAACATTGCCCGCGGGAAGACGTAGTATTACCTAGTACTTCTACAGGAGAGAGCTCAAGGTTTGCTGATATGGTAGCCAAGAAAGTACACTGAGAGTCAACTTTATTCAGTGAGAGCAGCTAATTAATACAAACTCTCAAGAATGACAAGGCCACATGTTGATACACAGTTTAAACATGCCCTCGTGTGAGAGAACTGAGTTGTTCTGGTCACATTCCATAATAGTACTTTCATTTGCAAGCCATGGTATTGGAGATGCTCTTGTGTTTTCATCTGTGAAACACCCTCATCATTTTGACTTAGCGGAAACACTGACTTCTCCTAGTCAACTAACTTCACATACACTAGCATTAAAATGAGTAGTAATAACCAGGTCATGTTTCCCAATACTTTTCAAGAGTTGTGATCTCTAGCAGTTCTCAATTGATTTCAGCCAAACTCCAAAGACATCAACAGTATGATGGATAAATGTACATGTAGGTGAAGTAAGCATTTCGTTGTCTGACAATTCCTTCAAAAGTTATGGCTCTTGATGCTTAGTCTAAATTACATCTTCTACAGTTCTCAATGGATTTTGACCATTCTGGGTGGGCATTAACCCTCTGCATACTGATGTCAAAATATCAAAATTTCGAGCAGCAAAGTTTTTCCGTAATGCAACTAGGAGTTGAACCAATTAAGTTTTGTTTGACAGAGCTCTGTGAGCTCTATAACACAAGATTCAAGTGGTTAAAATCGTTGTTGCATGATTGGAAAAATTTGAAGGTTTTGGTTTTGATATTTTGACATTGATAGTATGTAGAGGGTTGATAGTATGATGAGTAGTTATGCATGAAACAATCATGTTCTTCAAAAGTTATGGTTCTTGATACTAAGTCGAAAAGTCACATGAATGGAAAAGGTATTTTTCCTGTTGTTTCAATCTTGTTTTCTTTGTCACAGGAGATATACAGTAGAACCCAGTAAATTGAATAGCCACTTTGCCAAAGGAAAATTATTCTAGTCACTTAACAGGGATTTGGCCACTTCTGTATTCTAGAGATAAACTAAGTATTTGGTCTATTATATCTTGTTTAACAAAGCTCAACGAGTGCTCTGTCAAACAAGATAGAATAGTTGCCTGTACTGGATGAACATGTACTGAGACCAAATTTTCCTACAAACAAGGAGAAATTGGTACTTATATATCAGGGTAACTTATCAAAATATTACACAGTGTTTAGCTCACCTTGACAAAGTCAAGCTGAGCTAATCTAATCGCTCTCCATCTATCATCCGTCCGTCCATCTGTCATCCGTCAACACTATATTTTGGTCTTCTCCAAAACCACTGGTCCAATTCAAGTGAAAGTTTGTGTGAGTGATGGTCCCGAAGGGACATTGCGTTTTTGTTTAACTCACCATGCCCAGCCCCATAGGGAGGGGCTGGGGGAAAATTCTCCAAAATATTTTTAAAATCTTCTTCTCATGAACCAGTGGGTACAGTGGCTTGATATTTGTTATGGAGCTTCCTTTTGAGGTGTACAACCAAGTTTGTTCAAACAAAGTTCGTGACGCAATATTTGGCTTTGTAATGGGAGGGCTAAGATTTTTGGCCATCGCTCAAAATTTCTATTTTCTGAACGGATGGTCCAATTTGTTTGAACCAAATTTGGTATGTGGTATTCTTGTCAGTGCCAGATCTGTGAGGAACAAAGTACCTGATTTGAACTTTGGATTACTTAATACAAGATCTGTTTTTGGGAAGGAACATGATCTAAAGGACTTCATACTGGATAACAATCTCATTGTTTTGGCTCTAACTGAAACGTGGTTGAAAGAAAATGATAGTGACAGTTATTCCATTGGACAACTATTACCACTGGGTTTCTCCATCTTACACAACTCACAGGGGAGTCAAAGTGGAGTGTAGCAGTCATCCACAGTGATGCCTTAAACATAAAACAGCATCCTTATTTATACAAATCTCCTCCATCTTTTGAAATGATAGACTGCCTCATGTCGAGCAACCGTTCACTTCGATTACTCGTAGTTTATCTACCGCCACCATCAAAAAGGAACAAACTTACATCAGAACAGTTTCTAAATGAATTTTCAGAATGTCTGTCCTTCTATGCCTTGTATGGATGTGATATAGCTATTGCTGGTGATTTCAACATCCATGTTGACAATTTAAATGACACCTTTGCCAAGCAATTCACAAATTTGTTTGAATCATTTGGCTATTCACAACTGGTCTCAAAACCTACCCACAAGAGAGGACACACCTTGGATCTAATTCTTGTTCATCAAAGTAACAGCACGTCAGTACAAAATGTCCATGTCACAGATCCAGCATTGTCTGATCACTATGCGGTCTTGGCCGAATTGATGCTATCAACTTCAAAAATTCCTCCCAAGAAAATTACTTACCAAAAATATAAATCCATAAATATTGATGCCTTGAAAATGGATATCAGTTCATCAATTCTGTGTTCGAATTATTTTTGTAGTAGTCATGAATCATCTGAGCAATTGCTGTCTTTATTTGAAGAAACTCTTAAGGGCATCATGGCTGAACATGCACCACCCAAGTCAAAAATTATAACTCATAAGGAAAAAGTGGAGTGGTTTACAGAAGATGTTTGAGTTGTTAAACAACAACGTCGCAGACTTGAGCGTCTTTACAATAAAATGAAGCTTGAGGTTCACTGGCAGATGTTCTGCCACCAAAGAAATACAACTAATAAGATCATCAAAAAGGCAAAGAGGGAGTACTACAATTCTCTTCTGGAGGAGTCATCTAATACAAGGGTGCTGTTCTCGCTAACCAATAGTCTCCTTTGTAAAGAACAAAAAGTCATTCTCTCAGATCATCTAAATACTGAATAAATTCTGAAAATATTCAGCGATTATTTCATAACTAAAATTCAAGTAATTCTGGATAGTATACCATCATGTGAACCACCAGAGTTTGATCATTTTGACATAAAAAAGTGATTTTTCTAATTTTCACTTTCTCAGAAGAAGACATTCAAAAAATGATTTTATCATCATCCAATGATCTAGATCAGATTCCAACATTCCTTTTGAAAGAGACAATTGATTATCTTCTGCCAGCCATAACATCTATTATATCTGCATTCCCACATGAGGGGTTTGTTCCAAACCCATTGAAAAAAGCACTTGTTACTCCACTCATCAAGGAACCATCTCTTGATCCTGACAACCTGAAGAATTATCGACCAGTATCGAACCCCACTTTCCTGTCTAAATTGTTGGAAAGGGTTGTTGTCAAAAATCATCTGTATGAAAATGATCTTTTAGAGCCCTTCCAGTCTGCATATAAAGCCAACCACAGTACAGAAACAACCTTACTGCAAGTCAACAATGACATTGTTAAATCAGTGTCTGAGGCTAAGGCTGTACTGCTTGTTCTCTTGGATTTGTCAGCAGCATTTGACACTGTCGACCATGGTATTCTCATGCAGACATTGACACAGCATGGCAGATGTGGAACTGTCTTATCGTGGTTTGCATCATATCTAGAAGGTCGCAGTCAACAAATATATATCAGTAAGATCGGTTCAGAAAGCAGGACGTTAAAGTGTGGTGTTCCTCAGGGCTCAGTTCTTGGACCACTCTTGTTTACTCTGTACACTTCTTCTCTAGGTCGCCTTCTTAAAAAGCATGGCATTTCATATCATCTGTACGCAGACGACACCCGACTGTACATCACATTCAACCCATCTGTTCCAAGTGACTCATTCACCGCAGTCAATAACATGGAAACTTGCATAAATCTCGTGTGGGAATGGATGATAAACTTTAAACTGAAGATTGAATGACTCCAAAACTGAATTCTTAGTGATATCTGGGGTTCACCTACACCCTCTGTTACATCAATTCTGGTTGGAAACAACATCACTATGAAAAGTGAATCAGCCAGGAATATTGGACTGATTATGGACTCAAATTTAAAACTAGACATCCATATCAATAAAATATGTCAAAAATGCTACTGGCAGCTTCGTAATGTTGGAAGACTGCGACCTTATCTTAACCAGTCAGCACTTGAAAAACTTGTGCACTCCTTCATCACCTCACAACTAGACTATTGTAATTCAGTGTTAGTGGGGCTGTCCCAGTGCCTGATTCAGAAGCTTCAAAAAGTTCAGAATACTGCTGCTAGGATAATTACTGGTACCAAACACTTTGAACACATAACACCTGTTTTAAGACAACTACATTGGCTTCCAGTTAACCAGAGAATTGATTTCAAAATATTGATCTTAGTATTCAAATGTATCCACAAACTGGCTCCAGTTTACCTGCAAGAGCTCCTCACTGTATATAAACCATTACACAGTCTCAGATCTAAAAAACAAATTCAACTAGTTGTACCTTTTAGATGATCTAATCAGGCTCATGATCGTGTGTTCTCCATCGTAGGTCCCAGATTGTGGAATTCCCTGCCAATTAGTGTCAGAATTTCAGAAACTCTTGATGTCTTCAAAAGAAATCTTAAAACTTTCCTATTTACTGAAGCATTCTTCTGAACCTCTCTGAGAGGCAACCAAAACAGATGTGACTCTTTATTTCAGAAAAGTGTATTTATTTCTGTCAAGCTTTTTAGAGCGCTATTTGTGGTTTTACGCTTTAGAAAATCAATTATTATTATTATTATTATTATTATTATTATTATTATTATTATTATTATTATTATTATAAGTAATTGACTCATGCAAAAAACATTTCCTGCATCCCCATGGGAACTGCAGGAGCTAAAAATAGAAATATTTTCAAATGCCCATATATCCCAAACCACACGGAACAGAGAGCTGTTATTTGGTATGAAGCATCCTTTGGACCATTAGAATTGAATGGTAAAAAAGAATTGCCATCGGTTATGTTAGGATGTTCTGTAGAGGGCATCGAAAAAATGCTGAGTCAGCATATTTGCAAAAATTAAAAAAAAAATCTTTTCTCCAGAACCAATGTTCAGAATCTTTTGATATTCGGTGTACAACATTCATAGGGGGTCAGATACAAGTTTGTTAAAATAAAGCCCATTGGTTCATATTTGGGCTCAATACAGGAGCCCCAATCTTTAACTTAGGGCAATATGGGGAATATGCTTTAAAAATCTTCTTCTTCAGAACCACCAGTCAGAATCTTTTAATGTTTGGTATACATCATTGTTATTAGGGTCAGATTCAAGATTGTTCAAACCAAGTCCCTAGGTTAATACTTGGGCTTCCTATGGAAGCCCAAATTTTAACTTAGTTCAATATGGGGGATAATTTTTAAAAATCTTCTTCAGATCCACCAATCAGAATGCTTTCATATTTGATATAAAACATCTCTAGGGAGGTCAGATCCAAGTTTGTTCAAATTGGGTTCCTAGGTATATATTTGGGCTCACTATGTTAGCCCAAATTCTATCTTAGTGCAATATGAGGAAATTTCTTTAAAAATCTTCTTTTTCAGATCCACCAGTCAGAATACTTTCATATTTGGTATACAACATCTCTAGTGGGGGTCAGATTAAAGTTTATTCAATTTGAGTGCCTGGGTTAATATTTGGGCTCAATATGGGAACCTGAAATTTAATTTAGTACAATATGAGGGAATTTCTTCAAAAATTTTGGTATACAACATCTCTAGGTGGGTGGGTGGGGGGGGGGGGGGGGGAGGGTCAGATTCAAGTTTATTCAAATTGGGTCCATAGGTTAATATTTTGGGCTGGCTATGGTAGCCCAAATTTTAACTTAGTGCAATATGAAGAAATTTCTTTAAAATTTTTCTTCTTCAGATCCAACAGTCAGTAATGCTTTCATATTTTGGAATACAACATCTCTAGGGAGGTCAGATTCAACTTTGTTCAAATCAAGAGCCTGGGTTAATATTTGGGCTCTGTATGGCCGCTGGAATTGGCCATGTAGCTGAAGAATTAGAAATTTTGTATTCAGTACCCTCTAGAGGTTTGTAACTAAGATTAATCTACATAGGTTGTATCAAGGGACTTCATAGGGGAGCTCCACATTTTACATTATGATCAACTAAAGAAAAGGCATGCTGCTCGGACCATTTTTTGTCACTCCTGAGGGGCTCAGGGATTGACAATGTATCCTATGGAGATGGATTGCTTAATGTAGACTCATTCCTGGACTCTGTTTATATCGTGTTCTGTTCAAGGTGAGTGCTTCAGGCCCCGTAGGGTCTCTTGTTTGTTCAATTAACAGGAGTTTACTTTATAACCTTTATGCAAAAACAGGTCAATTTTGCATGGTACATGGTTTTGTGTTTGGACATCATTGACATGCAGTAGGCCTTATTACATGGCGTCATGATACCGTATATTATTAGGAAAGGTTGATCTCAACCCATGATTCTTTTCTGTCAAAACATTCCGATTTTGTTGCTTTCAAATTCTGTTCAAATAACCCTGATACACATAATGATCTGACAACATGTTCCCAATTTATATATTTATTTTAAAAACAAATTACATGTTTGCAGCAATAATTAAAAAAATCTATTTGGATAAGTGTGTTTTTATTTTAGTTACCTGACAATAACCTTCCCTAACAACAAGCAGTTTATTCAAAATTGTATGATCATTGTGCATGTCCATCATAGAAACCAAGTAAATCCTAGTCCAAACTCCTCCCAGACGGACGAGCTCCTCTGATGAAGTGCATGTCAGTCACTCTTTCTATACCCCAGTGGAAACTCAGTTTGCATCAAACAATATGGATGGTTAGTTGGTGTTCTCTTAGCAATTTAACATCCAGTATCAGTATCATTAGGTTACCTACAAGTGCTTGCATGTGTTATCAGAATAATAAACACCCAGATGGCAGTTACAATAACTTTGAATCTGTTGATTACTAAGTTCAGATATCTAAGATAGTCAATGATATATGGGTGTATATGGGTATATACCAGTATATCATAGGATTTTTTTTAATACTGTTCCTTGTATTCAATATCTAATACCTTGTAGCCCCAGCACTGGGTATAGTCCTGTGATCACAAGAGCTGACAAGAGAATTTTGGCTGGGTCATGATTGAAATTTTCTGCCTGCTTTCCACCCTGCAACAGTGTAGTGTCTCACCTACCGGAAAAAGAAATGTACCAACAATGAGTCTGAACTGCTGTTTTTGTTTGTTTTTCTTGATGTGGTCTTAATATATATCTGATCACAAAAAACTCAAATTTTGTGATCACAGTACTGTATAGAGAGTGTATTCCATAGTAATGAAAGTGTATGTTCCAGACATACAAGGAAGTCATCTAGACTATCACCTATAGTAGTTTGGGAAACTATCAAAATTCAGTCGAATATTTTGTTCTGTGGGGTTTTCCCTAATCATTAATTCTTATTTTGAAACAATTTAAAATGAAAGTGTCACTGACACTGTAGCGTCACTTGACTGTGTGTAGTGTTTGAAGGGGAGTGCAGTGGCTCAGTGATCTCGGTGATAGACTGTTGGACTTCTATGCTAGAGGTCCCGAGTTCGATCCCTGTCTGGGGCGCTTTATTCCTGTTGCCTACATGAGAGCACAATGACGCAGTGTGCTAAGGCGTACTGCACATCGATGGTGCACATGTCTTCAACCGCTGTAACCCTGCTTGAGCAGAGCGGAGCTTGAACAGAGTTAGAATGTTGAGGAGCTGACAGTTGCTCACTGATGCTCGGTGGTTCTCTCTGGGTACTCTGGCTTCCTCCACCTGTAAAACTGTCACAGTCATGATTAGCCATTGTGCATAAGTATGTGACCTTAAACACCAATAAATAAATAAATAAAGAGTGTTTGATGAAAAGGATAATGTTCCAATGTTTATGAAAGGATTATGAAATAAGACAAGAATTGTGATAATTGAGAATATGTTAATTTCTGTTCCCTGTAGTCTATCTTTTCAATAAGAATAATTTGAGTGTAGACTGTACTAAAGAATTAAGACCTGGGTAGATATGTCCCTAACAGTTAACGTATGTCAATCAAAGTTACCAAATTACAGTAAAATCATTCCAAAATGAGTCATCCTACTAAGTTTACAATGAAATCCCTTCATAAATATATCTCGTAGACTTTGATAAAGGAATTTAGTTCACTTGAAGGCCCAGCGGTCATGGTTGACTGATCATGACCAAAATAGGAGAGTCTCATCTAGATATACCAAGTTATCCAACCAAGTTACAATGAAATCCCTTCATAAAAAACAACCTGTAAGCAGTGCTAAGGGAATCTAGGTCAAGTGACCAGGCAGTGGTAACAGCTGACTGATCGTGACCAAAATACTACAGTCTCACCTGGACATCATACCAAGTTATCCTTCCAAGTTTCAATGAAATCGCTTCATAAATATGAACTGTAGACTGTGCTAAAGGTTTTCGGGCTTCAGGCCCCTGTAGCCGTCACATTTGCCCAATCACGCCCAAAATGGGACTTTCTCATCTAGACATTATATGAAGTCAACCTACCAGGTTATAATGAAATCCCTTCATAAATATGACCTGTAGACTGTGCTAAAGGTTTCTGGGCTTCTGGCTTGGGCAGCCATCATGGTTGAATGATCACAACCAAAAGGGGACGTTCTCATCTTGACATTATATGAAGTCAACCTACCAGGTTATAATGAAATCCCTTCATAAATTTGACCTGTAGACTGTGCTAAAGGTTTTCAGGCTTTGGGCCCCTGTAGCCGTCACAGTTGACCAATCACGACCAAAAGGGGATGTCATCATCTAGGCATTATATGGGGTCAACCTAACAAGTTACAATGAAATTCTTCCATAAATACGACCTACAGACTATGTTAAAGGCTTTTGGGCTAGGGCAGCCGTCAAGGCTGAATGATCGCGACCAAAAGGGGACGTTCTCATCTAGACATTATTTGGAGTCATCCTACCAAGCTACAATGAAATCTCTTCATAATTATGACCAGTAGACTGTGCTAAAGGTTTTTGGGCTTTGGGCCCCTGTAACCATCACAGTTGCCCAATCGTGTCCAAAAGGGGACGTTCTCATCTAGACATTATATGAAGTCAACCTACCAAGTTACAATGAAATCCCTTCATAAATATGACCTGTAGACTGTGCTAAAGTTTTCGGGCTTTGAGCTCGGGCAGCCATCATCATTGAATGATTGCAACCAAAAGGGGACATTCTCATCTGGGCATCATCTGGAGTGATCCTACGAAGTTACAATGAAATCCCTTCATAAATATGACCTGTAGACTGTGCTCAAGGTTTTCGGTCTTTGGGCACCTGTAGCCGTCACAGTTGACCAATCACGACCAAAAGGGGATGTCATCATCTAGGCATTATATGGAGTCAACCTAACGTGCCTGTGCGGCTGTCATGGTTGACCGATCATGGCCAAAATAGGATGTTCTCATCTAGACATTATACAGAATCATCCCACCAAAGTTACAATAAAATCCCTTCATAAATACGACCTGGAGACTGTGCTAAAGGTTTTGGGGCTTTGGGCCCCTGCAGCCATCACTGTTGACTGAACCCGACCAAAATAAGATGTTCTCTTCTAGACATTATACAGAGTCATACTACGAAATTACGATAAAATCCCTTCATAAATACAACCTGTAGACTGTGCTAAAGGTTTTCGGGTTTTGGGTTCTCGCAGTGGTCACAGTTGACCGAATGTGACTAAAAGGGGACGTTCTCATCTGGACATTATATGAAGTCATCCTACCAAGTTACAATGAAATCTCTGTATAAATATGATGACCTGTAGACTGTGCTAAAGGTTTTCAAGTTTGGGGCTTTCGCAGCTGTCACTTTTGACCGATCATGACGAAAAGGGGATGTTCTCATCTGGACATTATACAGAGTCATCCTACCAAGTTATAATCAAATCCCTTCATAAATAGGACCTGTAGACTATGCTAAAGGTTTTCAGGTTTCAGGCTCTCGCAGCCATCACGGTTGACCGAATGTGACCAAAAGGGGACGTTCTCATCTAGACATGACCTCAAACCTGCATATGAAATTTTGTGATGATCAGATAAGAACTACAGGGTGTAGCCTGTGCCAAACAAAATGTGAACAGACTCCGATACATCAGCACACGTGATGGCAATAGTTTATCTTGACTTTGTCAAGTTAAGCTAAAAGTACTGAGGGACCAAGCCGAGAAATAATCAGACTGTTATCTGCAGAATGAGGTCCCCAGGGTGGGGGAATTTATTGATGCTACCCTGCATAGCAGGGTAGCATCACTAAATTTACCTTCTGTGAACCTCAGTCTAAGTCAAGGTCTCAGGCCAAAACAGAAACAGGAACTCAGAGGATATATTAGGGGATTCTAGCCCATTTCATGGGATAGCATCAGCAGATTCACCCTTAGTGAAAATCCCTTCTGCAACTGACAGATTGCTTATTTCCAGGGTTGTAAGGGACCATATTTTGCTGGGTAGGTTAAATAAACATTTTGCTGCTTTGGGTTTTGAATGATTCAACGGCTACGCGATTGAAAATGTTAGAATCTTTTTTTTGATCATGCATAATAAAACAAGACTTTTTTTTTTTTCTTGGAGCTGCTGATTATTTTTTTGATGGGGCAAAGTTAGATATACATCTTTCCCATGTCCATTCAAAAACAGTTTATATTGAACCCCACATTGACAGTAATCTTAAGGTAACTTTTCATTAATTTTTATTATGAAAATTTCGGGGCAGCATATAGTCGTCGCCCTAACCGTCTGTCCATCCGTTCGAAACAATGGTTTGCGGATGATAACTTTAGTTTGACTGGACAAAATGAAACAAAATTTTATTTGTAGGTTTATAACCATATAATACAGGTTGGGATTGATAGTGGGCTTGGTCCGGTATATATTTATACTAAAACCAATGGCCCAGACTTAGCGGGGGCAAACTCGATATTATCCAGGGCCAAACACAAATTTTGAACCCCCCCAATCCCCAAAATTTGCATACAGATCTGAAAAATAAATGTCCTATCTGGTCCTCCATACTTTTGTGTACTGCGCATGCGCGATTCCTACGCAGACCATATCACCATGGCTCTGGCTCTACGTCTTAGCGGGAGAGAATTTGATGATATTAATCCGTCACTCAGAGTTCTTTCTTGAGCAGTTATGTATGGTACATATTACTCTGCCCTTTCAGTGGCTAATGTGGAGTTGATAAGACGTGATGGAGCCTTGGCATTGTCATCATTAATAAACAATAGAGTGAAAAGCTCTCTCAAAGTTGCTCCGGTTTCCGGTCGTACTTTGTTTGATGACAAGCTATCATTTATGTATGATGAAGCTACCGAAAAAGCTACCAGCACTTTGTTGCTTAGGTCAATTTCCCAGCAGCAGTCGTCCGCTGGACGTGGTAGGCGAGGATGCTCCAATTCGCAGTCGTCGAAAAGGGGCTCCTCATGGGGTTCTAAGAAAACCTTGTATGGATACTCGGGAAACCATCAGTATAGTGACTCTGGAAAGGGGCGTAAGTCTTACAGATACTTTAAGTTAGACACCCCTAAGCCGACGGCACGAGGTGCTTCACGTGGAGGACGTTTCTCTTCCCGAAAACCTCGAAAATCATACAGATGATGGTCTAAAATTCTATTTCTCTCCAGTTGGCGGAAGGTTATCAAACTTCGCGAGAAACAGGATGGAGATAATGGAAGATCAGTGGGTAAGGAATGTAGTCAGAACGGGTTTTCAGCTATCATTCCAATCAAAACCTCCACTTACAAGAAGTCTGCGTTGGACAGATCTTCTGGTGAATCCTTCAAAAAGGGAGTCTCTTCTTGGAGAAGTTCAATCTCTCTTAGTAAAGGAAGCAATAGAGGTCGTGACAAGCTATCATTTATGTATGATGAAGCTACCGAAAAAGCTACCAGCACTTTGTTGCTTAGGTCAATTTCCCAGCAGCAGTCGTCCGCTGGGCGTGGTAGGTGAGGATGCTCCAATTCGCAGTCGTCGAAAAGGGGCTCCTCATGGGGTTCTAAGAAACCCTTGTATGGATACTTGGGAAACCATCAGTATAGTGACTCTGGAAAGGAGCGTAAGTCTTACAGATACTTTAAGTTAGACACCCCTAAGCCGACGGCACGAGGTGCTTCACGTGGAGGACTTAGTTTCTCTTCCCGCAAAACCTCGAAAATCATACAGGTGATGGTCTAAAACTCTATTTCTCTCCAGTTGGCGGAAGGTTATCAAACTTCGCGAGAAACAGGATGGAGATAATGGAAGATCAGTGGGTAAGGAATGTAGTCAGAACGGGTTTTCAGCTATCATTCCAATCAAAACATCCACTTACAAGAAGTCTGCGTTGGACAGATCTTCCGGTGAATCCTTCAAAAAGGGAGTCTCTTCTTGGAGAAGTTCAATCTCTCTTAGTAAAGGAAGCAATATAGGTCGTGGAAAATCCAAATTCTCCAGGATTTTACAGCCACTTGTTTCTTGTGCGGAAGCCAGATGGCTTGTTCTATCTGGTGATAGACTTGAGCTGCATAAACAAATTAATATTAGCTCCAAAGTTCCTCATGGAAACCATTCGGTTGGTAAAAGCGATCATTCGAGTGGACAATTTTGCGGCAAGCATAGACCTAAAGGATGCATACTTTCATGTCTTGGTCCATCCGGCCTTCAGAAAATATTGGCGCTTTGCCGTCCAAGGGAAGGTTTACCAGTTCAGAGCGATGTGCGTCGGTCTGAACCTGGCTCCTTGGGCTTTCACTCGAATAGTGAACTCGGTCATGTCATACTTCTGAACTCATTCGGCAGTTGTAACGTCGGCTTACTTGGATGACATTCTTAAGAGATACGGTGACAAAATCGCACTTCAGGACAATGTGCAGAGTCTGCTTCTGTTCCTCTGATGTCTCGGTTTCATCGTAAATGAAAAGAAGTCGGATTTACCTCCGTCCAAGTCCTTCATTCACTTGGGAATGAGCTTCAAGACTCACAACAATCTGGTTCGTCTGCCGGTAACCAGAGCGAAGTTAGTCAGTTATTATGCTCGCTTTTGTCTAAACTCTCTCACAGTGTCAGTGAGGGAGTTTATGTGACTGATGGGGCTGTGCGGAATGGCTATGGACTTGATTCTGCTAGGTCGCTTACGCATGCGTCCTCTCCAGATTTTCTTCACTTAGAACTGGAGTGTCAAGACACATTCGCTCGAAACACAGATTGTTTTAACGAACCTGGTAAAACAAAAGGTTGAGATTTGGGCGGATCTCCAATGGCTGACTCAGGGAGTTCCACTTCAAGTACCGGATCCGGTCTTCACTGTTATGAGGGATACGAGTCTGGCGGGTTGGGGCACATCCCTGATTCCTGCAGATCTGAAGTGTCAGAATCTTTGGGACCCTTGGTTCCTAGAAAAGCTCATAAACATCAAAGAGATGATGTCTATTTGGCTAGCACTAAAATATTGGATTGCTCACGTAGCAAACGTCCATGTTTAGATTCTGTTGGACAATTCCACCATTTTGGCATATCTCAGGAACCAGGGCGGCACTCTTTCAATTCCTCTGTTCGAATTGACGGAGAAAATTCTCTTATTTGCTCTGAGTAATCACGTTTATCTCTCAGTCCATCATATTCTGGGTCATCTGAATGTAGTAGCAGACTTGCTCCTACGGAAAGGTCACCTGTTGCCATCGGAGTGGACTCTCAACAAATGAATATTCAGGCAGATTTACGACCAGTGGGATCGTCCCATGATAGATCTCTTTGCCACGAACCTGAACAATCAGCTTCCGACATTCATGTCGCCTTGACCGGATCATCGAGCGTATGCAGTAGGCGCTCTATCGATCTCATGGAACGGAATAGTAGGATATGCATTTCCTCCAGCTCCGCTGATTCAGCAGATTCTGTTAAAAATCAAAGTTTCATTGCAAAATTTTGCTGGTAACACCTCTGTCAGCTCAGAAACCTTGGATCAATCTTGCCAGGTATCTATTATGGGACATTCCTCGGAGCTTCCTCCTCTCAAGGAACTTCTATATCAGAGGAAGTCCCATGCACTGCATCACAACCCGAAAGGTCCCAACTTTCACGTATTTCCGTTGTGCGGTCCTTCTTGCATGGAAAGCAGTTTACAGGCAAGCAGTGGACGCAATTTCCAACTGTAGGAGGACCTCCTCTTCGCTGAATTACACAGCGAAGTGGAGAGTTTTCTTTTGTTGGTGTGCGGATCAATCAGTGGATATCTATAATCCATCTATACCTCAAATTGCCAATTTTCTGGTCTACCTGTTTGACGAATTAAAACTGCAGCCCGTTACTATTAAGGGCTATAGGTCTATATTATCTGACACATATGCTCATCATGATAACTTGGCTCTTGGATCAGATCCTTCTTCATGCAAGATAGTTAGAAATTTCTCTATCAATAGACCTAGAACCCTCAGATGAATTCCTAAATGGAATTTGGCTTGAGTTCTCTTGAAGCTTCAAGAAGCTCCTTTTGAGCTGTTAGATGATGTAGAATTTAAATTCCTGACTTATAAAATGGCATTTCTCTTAGCCTTTGCTTCTGCCAGAAGAGTTAGCGAGCTTCATGCATTATCTGTTGAAAATTCCCATTTCCGTAGTGTGGGTAATACTCTTACTATGGAAATGGATTCTTGGCAAAGAATCAGATTCCGGATAAGTGGACGGAGCCTATTATTACTAGGGCTTTACTGTCCTTGGACAACCGTAGGCCAATGTTGTGTCCAGTGAGAGTGATGAGCATTTATAAACTTCGATCTAGCTTTATCAGAAAGGGAAGAAAGAGATTTTTTCTTTCTCTTATGCCTTACAGAAAGAATATTTCTGTTCATTCAGTTGCTAGGTGGATTCAGTTAACAATACATATTGCTTATGAGAATCTATTTCCAGATCAACGTTCTGTCAATAAGATTTCCACGCATGAGGTTAGAGCACTGTCTTCTTGGGCTTATTCAAATAGTATTGCTATTACTGATTTAATGAAATCAGCCTACTGGACGCAACAGTCTTCATTCACTAAGTTATACCTTGGAAATTTAGAGTTTTATCTCAGTGACCTTAGATCCTTGGGTCCTCTTTCTGTCACACAAAATGTCGTCCATTAATATTACATCACCTAGATGTCTTAGGCAGTCTGCTCAAGCACTGACGCCGTTCCGCTGCCCTCTTCATTCTGAGGATTCTTCCCTCAGAACAAGGGGAAGGGGGGGGGGGGGAGGTGCCATTTTTCCCTTAATTTCATCTGGCTTTATAGTGAAAAGCAAGGCAATACCTCCTCCAGTGTCAGTAGTCCAGCGTCTGTGCTGGGTAGTTTTAATGTGTAGCTCGGTGTGAAGCAACAATTATGTCTCATTTATGTATTGTTTTTAAAGTGTAACTCATTGTGAAGCATATGTATATGTCATGTGTCATACAAGCGTTTATATACAATCCTCAGACACTTTTTTAAATAAGCATAAAGCGTCTCATTCTCTGGACTAGCTTTATAATTGGTTTCCTTCACCAAATTAGCATAATGGGTTTTGCTGGCATTAAATGGAGAATTTATTGTGTATTACTCCTGTATATTGACAGTCTTATGGCGTTCTCTTTTTTTAACAAGAGAAAGACATGTAATCCCTCTGTCTTCTGCTATTCTCCTGTAGGGGCTATTCTTTAAAAGTGGAGTAATAGAGATATTGTATTTCCTCTAAGTCCACGACCCTCCAGCCTTTTTACGATTCAGCAAAGTCTGGGCCATTGGTTTTAGTATAAAAATATGATAAATTTAAAGTAATTTGTATATTTTTTATACTTTCCAATGGCCCAGATGGGGATCCCATGAGTGGGCACTCATACCTCCACACTAATTTATAACATTTAGCAGGCACAACTAGAAAGAATGATGCTTGGTGCCAATTTTGGTACCTTCCGGGTTACTGCGCATGCACAGTATACAAAAATATAGAGGACCAGATAGGACTTTTATTTTTCAGATTTGTATGCAAATTTTGGGGATTGGGGGGTTCAAAATTTGTGTTTAGCCCTGGATAATATCGAGTTTGCACCAGCTAAGTCTGGGCCATTGGTAAGTATAAAAAATATACAAATTACTTTAAATTTATAATTTTTTGGCAGAGTTATGGCCCTTTTTCAACTGAGATATGTTGATATTGGTTTCTGGACAATAACTTTAGTTTGAGTGAACAAAATGGAACATAGGTTTATAACCACAATATATAGGTTGGGATTGATTGTGGGCTTGGTCTGATATTTTTATATCCCCCCAAAAATTTGGGAGCATATGGTGTTTGTCATTTCTGTCCATCTGCCTGTCCATCCATCCATGCATCCCCATCCATCCATCCATCTGTCTGTCCATCAGGAAGATTTTCATGTCCACTCCATAATACCGAGATGCTTCGTTGGATTTTATTGAAACTTGGCATACATGTTGCTTATGAAGATACGATGTGTCACGCACAAAATTTTTGTTTGTTTGATGGAGGTCAAGGTCACAGATCTGTGCTGTGGCTGGGTGGTCACTGTTAGTCTTGTTAGACAGAGTTATGGCACTTTTTCGACTTAGAAAACATGTTGATATTGGTTTCCAGATGATAACTTTAGTTTGAGTGAACGGAATGAAACAAAATTGTATACATAGCTTTATAACCACATAATACAGGTTGGGATTGATAGTGGGCTTAGTCTGATATTTTTTGCTTAGTTATTGCCCTTTTCCATCTTAGAAGACATGTTGATATTGATTTCTGGGTGGTAACTTGAGTTATAGGTGTACGATTTCAATGAAACTTAAAATATAGTTTACTGTAGATAGTATACCAGACATGTTTGATTTAGAATGTGGTGCGATAATTTTTATCTGAGTTATTTCCCCTTTTTGGACTTTGTTAACCACTAAAATATAGTTTTTCATAAAGTGGGGGTATTAGTGTTCTATGGACACATTTGGTGGCCTGGTGTATTGGTGCTATGATTTAATGCAGACAACATAAGGTAAGATATTTATTAATTCAATATCAACAAAGACAAATGACTAGAACCTCATGTTTGGAAGTGGGGGAGGGGGAGGGGGGCATGGATATAGCCACCCTTGGCATTCGGGGAGCATCTGTTGGCTGTGCCAACTCATTGCACTTGTGTTGGTTAGATGTTGAAATGTGAACTTACATGTGGGCAAACTACATATTCAGTCTTTCTGTCGTCCTCACTTTATTTTTCTTCTGCAGAGAGATTTGTGTTTGACACACTGTTTTTAACTCAACTCCATTACAAATGAAGTACTTTTTTCAGAGAAACTTTTTCAAGGATCAGTTTAAAAGCTGTTATTTATTAGGTATAAATTTCTTTCCCAGGATTGCCCATTATCAATCTCAGCTGGCCTGACTTCAAACTCAGCTGATATGATGCAGATCTTTGCCAATATGAACCATAGTTTGTCCCCTTGATGGCTTGTTACCTATGCAACCCACTTGTTTAATCAAAACTGTGGCTCATTGAGTGTAATTGAGAAAACTGGTGTTTTATAATGGAGTAGTTTGAAGCCGATTTTTTTTATATGCCCATTTGAAAAAGTGGTCGTATTATGTAAGTAGTATGTCCATCCATCCGTCAATCCATCTGTCCCTCCATCCATCCGTTATCATTTTTGGTTTCCAACCGATGACTCCAGTTTGGATTATTTGGGCTGAACTAAAGTTGGTATGTGTATTACCTAGCTAGTAATACAGGCCAAGTTCGAATATGGGTTTTGTTAAATTATTTCTACATGAGTTGCGGCCCTTTTTCAACCTAGAATTCGACTGTATTAACATTTTGGTTTCCGATCGATAGCTTCAGTTTGGATTATTTGATCTCAACAAAAATTGGTATGAGTATTACTTAGCTAGTAATACAGGTCAAGTTTGATTATGGGTTCCATCCAGTTATTTTTACATGAAGTGCAACCCTTTTTCGACTTAGAATTTGACCGTCTATTAATATTTTTGGTTTCCACCTGATAACTCCAGTTTTGATTATTTGATCTCAACCAAAGTTGGTGCAATTCAAAAATGGCTAACAGGCTTATTTAGCCATGCCTGGCGATGCTCTTGTTGAATGATGAATTAATGATGGCAATGAGTAAAGATTATGTGGAGGAAGAGAAGAAAGAAGAGAGTTGTACAGAAGATATAGAGTCGTAAGCAGAGATTTCTCAAAATGAGAGAAGAGATAATTCAGCTATCCAAAGGTTGCAGCTTCCCCATTGAGAAAGCTGAGGTGTTCGGATAGCCAAACTAGAAGAGGAAACTTTAGACTTTGTGAAAAAATTGAGAAACGATACTACTGTCAGAAAACTGTTACAGATATGAGAACATATTGTGATTATTTGTTTTGGTTTTATAAATAAAGAGCTGAGGGATGAAGGCATTCCATACCACCTGTATGCCGATGATACTCAGCTGTATTTGTCTTTTAATACACTTTGTGAGTCTGATTCGCTGAAATCAGTGGAGATGATGCAAAACTGTTTTAATAGGGTGCAAAACTGGATGGCTAGTCATAGGTTAAAAATGAATGATGATAAGACAGAAGTGTTGGTTATATCTCGCACTGAAATTCCTTTTGATTTTCAAATAAAATCTATAGAAATTGCCAACTCAAGACAGATAGTATCAGATAGTGCTCACAACACTGGGGTAATATTTGATTCACACATTTTTCGATGGAAGCAATTATTGATGCAATTTGCAAGCGCTGTTTTATGATCATTAGAAATCTTGGTCATCTTCAACGTTTTTTGACTCGGAAATCTTTGGAAAGGCTTGTTCACACCTTTATTTCTGCACATTTGGATTTCTCTAATTCACTGCTTGTAGGTCTACCACAATTGCTCATTGTAAAGCTTTAAAAAATACAAAGCACTGCCGCTTGAAGAATTATGGGATCCAGACGCTATGATCACATAACCCCTTTGCTCTATAAGTTACATTGGCTTCCTGTTCAACGGCATATCACTTTCAAAGTTTTGGTGTTGATCTTTAAGTGCATTAATGGATCGGCTCCAAAATATCTTTAGGACTTTTGACTGTTCAATCATCAAAACATAATCTTCACTCATCCAAACCGCTCGGGCTTCTTATTCCTTTTTACCGTTCCAGCCTGGTGAATACCAGGGCCTTTTCCTTTGTAGGTCCACGACTCTGGAACTCATTGCCAGTGCATATCCAGGCTTCCATTAGCTTAGATGACTTCAAAACAAAGCTCAATTCCCATCTCTTTCGAGAGACTTTCGAGGTTTCAGCTATCTAATTTGATCAGTGCTTTTAGTAGGGAGTTCAAATATGTATTTATTTTCCATGTAAAGCATTTTAGAGCACTACCTTGTGATTTTACGCTATATAAAAACTGTATTATTATTATTATTATTATAAAGAGGTTATTACTTGGTTAACCCTTTACCTAACATGAAAAGCAGACGCCACTTGCAAAAAAAATTCTTAAATAACTAAGATGAGCTCATTCCAATGAGGGGTCATAACCTATGTTTTTGAGACAAAAAATGAAAATATAATGAAAATTAATTGGCGATTTTTGAGAATGGCACTGGCCGGTTTTGGCTGTTACGTTGGGTTAATTTCATACCAGCCAAGATGTCATCCCTTGGTACCTTCAGTCTTGGACTGACACAAAGTTACCTTGGGCTGATATCTCAGCCGATATGGAACTGACCAAGTAATAACCTCTAAGTATTGCCTGCGAAGGAAGGACTCAACAGAAAAAAACTTTCAGTTATTCTTGTGTACATGGATTAGATAAAAAAATAATCTAAATTTGGCTGCAGTTAGGTTTTGTAAGAAAGTAATATCTGCCCATGGTCCTTTTGAAAATCCTGGAAAATTGAGAAGTGCATGTTTACTGTGATACACATGTTAGGTTTTCCTTGTAAAAACAGGCCTCAGTAACCAACACCTTGGGTCAGTGTCCTCTAAAGTGTGCAACATAGATTTAAACAAAAAAGATATAAAGTTTCTTTCATTTTGATGAAGTATCCCCCCCCCCCCCCCCCACATGCCCTTTGTGTACAAAATAAAGAACACACAGAACATTAGCAGTGCACAAGCCTTGTCAGAAAACAGCTGACTTGAACTCACTTCAGTTTTAAATAAATTGATATTGGTATATTAAATCTTGACCCAATGTTACGGCCAAAACCTCCCTATACAATTAACAAAAATCACCACTGAGTGTTTATTATTATTTCATTTTTTGTCTCAAAAACATAGCTTATGATACCCCCCCATTGGAACAAGCTCATTGAGGGGTTGTAAGCTATGTTTTGACGCAAAGAATGAAAAAATTTAGTTATTCAAGACTTTTGTTTGCTAGTGTCATCTGCATTTTGTGTTAGATAAAGGGTTAACTCTTAACCCGCTGAGTACATTCAAAATATTTTTCATTAGATCTTTTCATGGCTGCAAGGAAACAGCCATGACTAGATTTGATGAAAAATTCATCTAAATTTAACTCACAAAATCATTGGTCAAAAAGTGAATTCAATTTACTGGGGAATGTACAGTTAACTCTACCTGGTGAATATTCCTGCTGTAGACAGATAATCTCTTACCACAAGAATAAGTACAATTTGGGCATTTTTAATTAAATTTACCCTCTCTAAATTAACTCAAGGTTTTGACCAATGATTTCTCAAGTTAAATTACCAAACGATTTTCATCAAATCTAGTCATGGCTGCTTTTCAGCAGCCACGACTAGATGTGATAAAAATATTTTTTTAAATACTCAGTGGATTAAGAGTTAAATGTGCACAGATTATTATGCCCCCGACTTGAAAAGTCAAAGGGGTATCTAGTGGAGACCTCCATCCGTCTGTCCATCTGTCCATACCAACATTTTTCCTTGTATCTCAGCCACTGCTACTCCGATTTGAATGATCTTTGGTAATAGAGCATCATGGAGGAATGATACCTGTGTAGCGCGAGTTTCTTCCTCACATTTCTTCCAGAGTTATTCACTTTTTCTACTTAGAAAAAAATTTCCGATAATTTTTTTGCGGTTGGGGGCATTAGCAGTGCTTTGCGATGCAAGCCTTTTGTTCTTAACTTAGTGGCAGGACATCTCCCATCCTGAGCAGGAATATCTGCCAGCAGCATGCTAGGACTTAAGTACTTGACCGTTTATATTAAAATTAACTTTTATAGTAAGTATCAATTGTAATATTAAAAATAAAGTAAATGTGTGTTGAAAATGAAACTTTAGGTAAAGAACACATTGATATGTGACTGGGTCGAGTCTTAATCATTTTGCATATTTTTGTTGCTTTTGTAAACACGATTTCAAAGTTAATAAAACCATTGACTTTTCTAAGAAGTATTGTCAATAAGAGTCATTTTGGAGTTTGCAAGGTTGAGTTATGCATTTGAGAATAAGTGAAATATGAAGCGATGGATTGTAACATTGTCTCTCCATTTTGCTTCACTCATGTTTACTATTTTGTAATTAAAGGTCAGGTGATGGGACATTTCTCATTAGTATGGAATAATATGCTGATAAAAACTATTGGCCAAACAAACGGTGGCCCCTGGAAGATATCGTAAGCCATCACCAGTCAGTAGTTTCTGCTTCAAACTTCTTGACTGATGACATTGTTCCTTAAAAAGTTCTTTTTGAGAACATTCCATGAATCACAGCCAGGTTTTGGTTTTAACTACATGTCAAAAAACTTAAGAGGAATGAGAGACAGTTTTGTGCATACATGTAGCAGACACAATACCAACTGAACATTATTGCAATGCCACCATCACCCCCCATATGAAGAAAACAGGAAATTCTATTGCTGTAATATAAACACATCCCTCATCCAGAACCGTGAAGTGTGATTCTATTTTTACAGTTAGTCCTGTGATCACATATATAGAAAAGTTAACAGATAATTTTAACTGAATCAAAGAGACATAGAGCCCAAAGTTCAACATAGTGCAATATGAGGAATATTCTTTAACGCCAACCACGCTCGTAGTGCAACAGAATTTTCTACCATCACTTTGTTTTTCTCTTATTTAACTATAAATTTAACCAGTTATATCTTGTTTTACAGAGCTCTCTCAACTCTATCAAGGTATATTTGGTTAAATATCAAACTGCATTATGGGAAATATTTGCTGCTGAAAACTTGACCATTTTGATATCAGAGTGCATAGGGTTAAAATCTTCTCAGATCCACCTGTCAGAATCTTTTCATATTTGGTATACATGGAGCATCTGTAGCAGGGTCAGATTCAAGTTTGTTTAAATTAAGTGGGTTCAGATCTGGGCTGTATGGGAGCCCAAATGTCAACCTTGGGTAATGTAAGGAATATTCTTGTTACATCTTCAGATACTCTAGTTTGAATCTCCTGGTAGTTGGTTCCTTAATGGGCCAGATTCAAGTTTATCCCTGGGTTCATGTTTGGCCTCCTTATAGGAACCCAAATTTTAACTCCGTGCAATATAAGGAAAATGCTTTGAAAAGTTTTCTTGAGATCCACCTGGCAGAAACTTTGGTATTTGGTATACACCGTCCTTGTGGGGGCAGATTTGAGTATGTTCAAATCAAGTCTGTGGGTTCATATTTTGTCTCCTTAAAATGCAATATGATACAAATTTTATTTCAATCAATGTTCTGTTTTCATTAATGATTACATCTGTCTGTGAGTAAAGACCCACAACCAGAAAGCCCCAACTTGCCCCCCCCCAGGGCTACCCCCCCCCCCCAAAAAAAAACCAAAAAAAAACAAAAAACAAAGACAAAAAAAAAACTCTTTCAATCATGTCCTTGTTGCCTGCCATTTTTTTCACACAATTGATGGCTTCCAGAAACACTGAATATTTAAAAAATTTCAGCCCCAAATTTTTACAACCTAGGTAGTCTTTTCAGAGGGAAACCCTTTTGTTGTTTTTCAACATGCATGTTGCAAGACAACTTACTTAATCCAGGTGAGCGGCTTTGGCTCACTTGAGCCTCCAGTTTTGTTATGCTGTCATAATCCTGATTAGTCTAGTATGATGGGGTGTATGTAACAAAGTAACATTGAATAAAATGTAGGTTAACTGCAGGACAATAGGGTCCGCCGAATCTCAAATTTCAAGCCAAATTGAGTCTCAAATCATATTTGGCAGATGATTTCAAATCTCAAATTAAATCTCACAGAGTTGTGGATGTTACACCTTTTTGCAACTGTGGAATATTGCAAATATTGCCAGTCTCCACTCAAGTATTGAATTTAACAGTGACTCGTTTTTTGTAGAACTCAAAAAAAAAAAAGAATATTCCAGAAATAGAAACAAAAATAGTTTTGGAAATGTAAACTCCTGGAACTCTTTTTATCACAAAGTCTCCTTGACAGAAGATTTCAAGAGGAGACACTTGGTAGGGTTTTGAGAACATCTCGGCAATTCAAATATTTCTGAATCAGCCCAACTCAAATTTAATCAGATGGAATCATTGGGACCATTTCAAATTGAATCAATTTTTTAAACTTTGCAGGACTCAACAAGAACGTTTAGTGTTTAGTTTTTCAACTATTTTAATACCAGCCGCCAACTGTCTCTTGGAAAGATCTTTTGAGAAAGCTTTTTGAAAATCAGTGGAAAAGTCTAGTATTGATAAAAACACAGAAAAAACTGAAATTCCAGTGAAACTATCCAATTCCTAATTCAGTTAAACCTTTGCCTAATGTAATGGCCATATCTTGCCAACATATTCACAAAAATTGGCTTTGAGTGTTTTTTTCCAACAGTGGAGTCCACTTAATTGGATATCTTTTAACTGAATAACCCTATTAATTGAATACAGTTTCCCAACACAAAAAAAACATTTACCATACCTCCAGTACAAATTTGACCTGTTAATTGAATATAGCTTATAGAGTAAACTCCTGTTAATTGAATAAAAAATCTTGTAATCTGTCGAGAAATTACCCTGACTCTCCCCAGTTTTCCTTTGTTTTTGACCTATTTGGCTCCAGTACATCCAATACAGGCATTTAATCTATTATATCTTGTTTGATAGAGCTCATGGAACTCTGTCAAACAAGATATAATAGAATAAATGGTAAGTTTATCTCCAGAATACAGGAAAGTGACACAATCCCTATTAACTGAATACTCCTGTTAATTGAATAATTTTCATTGGCAAAGTGGCTATTCAATTAACAGGGTTCCACTGTATTGCTTTTCTGTGTTACTGAGACAAGAAGGAAATTTTTTTAGTTATTCAATACATTTTTTTATAACAAGTGTTCTCACTATTTCTCAAAGGATGAAGACCAGGGACCATTCTAATAAAACTATTATTAATTGAATTTTCCAGAATTGTATTTTCTCTCTCTGACTATAAATGGCTGAAATAAATCATTTGCATTTTAAAAGACCTGGCAATTTCCAAGCAGGCAAATTGCTTTGTCCTTAACCCTTTACCGAATGTAAAGGCTCAAAACGGCCAGCTCTGTTCACAAAAATTGCCATTCAATTTCATTATTTTTAAAATTTTTTGCCTCAGAAACATAGCTTATTACAAATTATTGCAATAAAACAAAAATGTATAAACAAAATATTATTTGCGTTTGACTGAATTTGAAATATGAGCAAGGAAAATGTTGGCTTTTGCTCTGGTACCCTCAGTTTTTGAAAAACCTGATAGTGGCTTCTGCCACTCAACCAGTTAACAGGGTTCTACTGTACAATTCTGAAAAATCCAGTTGTAAACATTTTTTAGTGTAACTGAGTTTCTACAGTATGCAATACATGTATGTATATTAATGCATGCACAGTAACAATTTTTCTGTTGTACACAGCTGGTGGATATATGTATATGTATTTGTGCTGGGGAATTAATTTTGTGGAATTTCACAATAAATATCTGCATCTCTTTACTTCAGTCACATATTATTATTGATTTGTCATTAGTAACAGATGAGTTGCAGATAAAGCTGGAAATCTGTTGGATTGATATAGAATGGCAAAATACAATTAATATGTTTATCTACTTCACCCCAAAAAGTGAAGCAATGTTTGTTTACTGTGGTAAACAAGCACAGTTTTACTTGTAAAATAGGACCCAATCACAAATGCTCAGGGGGAGGGGGGGGAGTTCTCAAAAATGGGCAACATGGGTATAAACGATTGGCTGGACTTGACTTTATATCCATGTTGCAGTCACGATTAACCTGTGTGCCGAAATATGTGACCTTCAACACCAATAAATTGATCTACTTCACACAGAATAAGGATGTCTGAGAATAGTGTATAGAATGGTTGGTTGGCGATAGCATCTGCTAACAACATTTTAGATGAAGAGCAGAGAGACAATAATCCTCAATTTTGTGGTATTTACCCAAGGATGGAGTTTGTGGCGAACAGAAAAATTACAGCAATCAATAAGTAGGTTACTTTAAATTTTCATGGTAATTCATTCAGAAAGTAAAGTGAGAAGTGTGGGATGAATGTCTTAAGGCAGGGTTTAGATGTCACATCTTGAACCTCACCTAACTGAAAGTTACCATTAACTATTGCCATCACCTGCTGTCTGTCATCCATTGGCTTTTACATGTCAGTCTTCTTAACTGCTGTTCAAATTCCAACCAAACTTTGCATAAATTATCTTTGGGGTGATACACTTCCAACCACATCTGGAAACAAGCAGACTGTTAACTGCAGAATGAGGTCCCCAGAGGGTGAAGTTGGTGATGCTACCCCCACTATATGGGTGGGATAGCATCAGCAAATTCACCCTCTGGCAATCTCATTCTGCAAATAACAGATTGCTTATTTCCGGGCTTGCTTCCAACCAATTTTGCCCAATAAAGTTGGCTTTAGTGCCCAAAAAGCTGTAAAGTTTTTAACTGGTTGAGTGCTAGAAGCCACCATCAGGGCTTTAAAAAAAATGAGGGTACCCGAGCAAAAGCCAACATTTTCTTTTCCCATCATTCATATTCAGTCAAATGCAAATAATATTTTTTTTATAAATATGTTTTATCACAAATTTTTGAAGAGTGCCTGTGGGGACTCTTCAATATTTTGAAATAAAACAAATTTTGATGAACAAATTCAGACCACCAAAAATATTGTAGCCCTCAACCAGTTACAAACCTCATAATCCTCTGGTCACAGGCTTTGAGATAAGGTGTGCTATTTCCTTTGGAGGTGAAGAGTCAAGTTTATTTAAAGTTTCTTGGGAAATATTTCCATTCACGTTTGGAGAGGTAAAATATATGACCCTGCCCAAAATTTCTGTTTTCAAAACTGGTAGAGTTTGAACCAAATTTGGTATACATTATTATTTGGTGGCATGTTCTTGATTTATTTTGGAAACTTTTATCATGTCACCATGGGAACCCTGGGAGCTAAATATAAAAAAAAATGTCAAACTTCAATATTTTGAAAACTACACCAGACAAAATTTTGGTATTTATTATGTACCTTCCCAAGGAGTAGTAGAATCACTTGGGCTGTGAAAAAAACTATCAGTTTCTTCAGGGGTCTTCCTGTGGAGACTCCCATTTAACACCATTAGTGACAGAAAAACTGAAAAATCTTGAACTACTGGCTGCAGTGATTTAATATTTGATATGCAGCCTTCTTCAATAGTGTTGAGTATGTTTGTTGTTTTTTTTTTAAAAAAAAACCTCGCCGTGAAAATTTTTGAGCTTGTCTTGGTGGGGGCAAATCTTTTGTACCTACCCAAAATTTCGGTGTCTGAAACCATTCAGCTTAGTTGAGCCCAAACTGGCATGCATTTTTATTGGCAGACATGTACTTGATTTATACATAAATTTCCCCATTCTCCCCTAGGAACCCTAGGATTTGCTTCAAGGGGCACCCTTTTGGGACCTCATTTAATGCTGTGGGTAATGGGATTAACACTGAACAATGTTGAACAACTGGCTGCAGTGATGCAATATTTTGTATGGAGCCTCAATTAAGGGGATAGGTTCATTTTGGTTCAAAAGGTTTTTCAGGAAATATTTGAGCTTGTTCTGAGAGGGGCAAAATTTATTGCCCCACCCAAAAAGGCTGCTAATTTGAAATGAAATTTGTATGCAGTATTAATGAGCAGCAAACCTGATTTATCCATAAAGTTATCTCATGCACCACTGTGGGGACCCCGGGAGTTGAAAATTTTGGGACCCCATGTAACAATGTTGGTAATGAGAAAAACACCAAATAATCCTGAACAACTGGACTCAGTGATTTGATATTTGGTATGCAGTCTACTTTAATAGGGTAG
This sequence comes from Pictodentalium vernedei, assembly GCA_031216915.1. Classification (NCBI taxonomy): domain Eukaryota; kingdom Metazoa; phylum Mollusca; class Scaphopoda; order Dentaliida; family Dentaliidae; genus Pictodentalium; species Pictodentalium vernedei. Next base: position 211,607,303 of record CM062290.1, read on the forward strand.
ATTCAGTTTTGTTCAAATAAAGTTTCTCGGGCAGTTTGGGCCTATCCTGTGAGTGACAGATTTTACGATTCCAGCTTAAATTTTTTTTTTTAAACCAGTCAATATTCATATGCAGTATTATTGAGTGAAATAAACATGATAACATTGAAAAAAATTTCCTCTTGTTCCGGTCAGAACCCAGGGATGGAATTTGATGCTGACAATTTTTTGTGTGCATACTGCTCACGCAATTTTAATCCCATGTCAGCATTTTTTTTGCGCGCCTAGCTTCAGTCATTTTCGACATCACTGGCATCCCGGGACAGCTTCGCGCAGGGTAAAACTGAAGTACTATATTAAGCTTGCCTTTGATCTTGAACCCTCAAAAAAGCAAATGCATTTTGTCTATTCAGTCCAGGGTTAGTCAGGCTGTTAATCATTCATTCCTGTTGGGTCATCAATAATCCATCGTGCCCTCCAAAAAATCATGTTATTATTTGTTAGGTTATCCATAATAATATTATTTCAGTCTTGCATAGAGCAATATCTGTTCTCATGTGGAGAACTGTTTGAATTTTAACAAACCCCTCTACACTGTATGGACAAGAAATCCTGCATGGCATCCAAGCATAACTTCTTGCTCAATCAGCCCATATGGGGGTAGAGGGATTTATAAAAAATGAACATAGGTTCAACGAGAGTTTATTGGCATTAATTGTCTTGAATGCATTCCATGGAGAAGACTCACCATTTACTAGGCATTTATAGGATGTTTGTGAAGCAAAATAATGAAAAATAGTTCATTGCCTAAGTAGCTCCCAGGAGAGCGATTTTTTGTGACCTTGGATTTTTAAAAAAACAAAGCCTAGGAACTCTCATGGTGCTCTGTCAAACAAGATATAATAGATTAAATGCCAGTGTGGATGTGCCAAGGCTAAATATGTCTATAAACAAGGGTAATGTGGGGATTGTCAGGCTAATTTCTCAACATATTGCAATATTTTTTATTCAATTAACAGGAATTTGCTCTATAACATATACTAATAGTTTGCTAAGCACCAAATATTTGACACATCATTGTAAAATTTGCTTGTGACATATTTGCGACAGTTTTGGTGGATATGATTGAGGAATGTATTGAGATGGACCCCAGTGTTTACATTAGCTCTCTTGACAGGCAGACTTTTCATGACAGTCATGGAAAGCATGTACCCCTTGATTTTCATGATGTTTTCGTGTACTGTCTACATGTACATGACATGTGTAGGGTATTTAATCTTCATTTCAACACAAACCCTTGTGATTTAAGGATTGAATATGGCAAATGCAAATGTAAGAAGACATTTGTCTGAAGCAGAAATGTGCGGGCTGTAGGGATGGTGGAGCAAGGGGCTACCCATCGTCAGGTTGATGAAGCCCTTGGTGTGCACCATACAGTGATCACCATAGCCTGGGCAAGATTTCAGCAGTATGGCACACCAGTAAGACGGCATGATGGTGGCAGAGACAGGGCAACATCTGCAGATGAAGACTGGTTTTTGATCATTCAGGCCCGTAGGAACTGCTTTGACACAGCAACCCAGCTTTTCAGTGACCTTCAGAATGCATCCGGTGTAAATGTTTTGACGCAGACTATCCGGGCAAGGTTGCACGAAGGTGGTCTCCTATCGAGAAGACCATGTATTCGCATTCCACTGTCCCAGAACCACCGCTAGGCACGATATGAATGGGCCATGGACCACGTTGGATGGACCAGAGAAGATTGGCGACCTGTCCTTTTTGGCTCACCAACGTTAGTTGTGTGAGCCTATGGCATAGCCCTCATGTCGGCGTCGGCGTCCGCTCTCAAATATTTTGAACTTTTGTGTACAGGTTTTGATTTTTTGGCTTTTCAAATTTTTTTTTAGTTTCAGCATATTGCTATAGTGGTTCACTATAACATTTGACTCTTTTCCAGGGTATTTTGTCGTAATTTTAACCCTTTGAATCAAATTTTAGACTTATTTTGATGTTTGCGTGCAGGTTTTGATGTTTTTTTCTTCCTTTCTTTCAAGTGGAGATATACCTTGCAGCATATGTCCATGCTTTCTATTGTATGTAAACATGCATCTTAGGGTTATGTTTGTATTATTTAACCCTTTTCCTGCTGAATTACTTCAATTTTGGACTTTTATGTACAGCTTTTGGACTTAGGCTTACAGCTTCTTACTTTTATGTACAGGTTGTGATAAAAAAAAAAAAATTTCAAGTGAGGTTGACCTTACTGCATATTGCAGTGGTGGTTATTATAACATTGATATCTTTCCAGTGCATTTTTAAAATTTTTTTAACCCCTTCAATACATTTTTAGACTTATTTTGACATTTGCGTGCAGGTTTTCATGGGGTTTTTTTTTTTCCCTTTCTTCCAAGTGTACAGTTTCTGCATATTGCTATGGTGGTTCACTATAACATTCAACTCTTTTCCAGGGTATTTTGTCTTCATTTTAACCCTTTGAATCAAATTTTAGACTTATTTTGATGTTTGCGTGCAGGTTTTGATGTTTTTATTTTCCTTTCTTCCAAGTGGAGATTTACCTTGCAGCATATGTCCATGCTTTCTATTGTATGTATATATGCATCTTAGGGCTATGTTTGTATTATTTAACCCTTTTCCTGCTGAATTACTTCAATTTTGGACTTCTTTTGTTTACAGGTTTGGATTTTTGTGCTTTTTAAAAAAAAAAATTTCTTCTTTGCATATTGCTATGGGGGTTCACGATAACATTTAACTCTTTTCCAGGGTATTTTGTCTTAATTTTAACCCTTTGAATCGGAATTTTGGACTTATTTTGACGTTTGTGTGCAGGTTTTGATGTTTTTTTTACTTTTATGTGCAGGTTTTGAGGTTTGTCTTTCTTCTCTTCCAAGTGGCGACTTACCTTGTAGCATATTGCCATGGTTCCTATTTTATGTTAGGATGCTTCTTGGGGCTATTATTATATTATTTAACCCTTTAGCTGCTTACTTACTTTAATTTTGTACTTTTGTGTGCAGGTTTTGTACTTTTGTGTGCAGGTTTTGATATTTTTTTTTAAGTGGAGTTTTACCTCACTGACATATTGCCATGGTGGTTACTGTAACATTTTCAGGGTATTTTTCTAAATTTTAACCCTTTGAAACAAATGTGATACTTTTTTGACTTTTATGTGCAGGTTTTGAGGTTTGTCTTTCTTTTCTTCCAAGTGGATATTTTTCAAGTAGAGTTTCACCTTACTGGCATATTGCCATTGTGGTTACTGTGACAGGGTATTTTTCTCAATTTTAACCCCTTGAAACAAATGTGATACTTTTTTTTACTTTTATGTGCAGGTTTTGAGGTTTGTCTTTCTTTTCTTCCAAGTGGCGACTTACCTTGTAGCATATTGCCATGGTTCGTATTTTATGTTAGGATGCTTCTTGGGCTATTTTTATATTATTTAACCCTTTAGCTGCTTATTTACTTTAATTTTGGACTTTTGTGTGCAGGTTTTGTACTTTTGTGTGCAGGTTTTGATATTTTTTTAAGTGGAGTTTTACCTCACTGGCATATTGCCACGCTGGTTATTGTAACATTTTCAGGGTATTTTTCCTAAATTTTAACCCTTTGAAACAAATGTGATATTTTTTTGACTTTTATGTACAGGTTTTGAGGTTTTTCTTTCTTTTCTTCCAAGAGGATATTTTTCAGGTAGGTTTTCACCTTACTGGCATATTGCCATGGGGGTTACTGTGACATTATCAGTGTATTTTTCTCAATTTTAACCCATTGAAACAAATGTGATACTTTTTTTTTTTACTTTTATGTGCAGGTTTTGAGGTTTGTCTTTCTTTTTTTCAAAGTGGAGACTTACCTTGTAGCATATTGGCATGGTTCCTATTTTATGTTACCATGCTTCTTAGGGGTTATTATTATATTATTTAACCCTTTAGCTGCTTATTTTCTTTAATTTTGGACTTTTGTGTGCAGGTTTTGAACTTTTTTTTTTTACTCCAGCCACCCCTTCACATAGGCCACCTGTTGGTGAGCCACGGGGTACTGATACCCCCCTCTAGTTACAGATGAGTCAAGGTACTGCCTAGACCACACAGATTGGTGTTCTAGGGTATGGAGAAGACCAAGAGAGCGATTCCATGCAGCCAACATTGCTGAGCATGACCGCTATGGTGGAGTGTCAATCATGGTCTGGGGCGGCATTAGCAGGGATGGACGTACAGAGCTCTGTGTCCTTGAACGTGGTACATTGACTACACAGCGGTATATTGACGAGATCCTGGATGCCCATATCAGATTGTATGCAGGTGCAGTGGGTGATAGATTTATTCTGATGGACGATAATGCCAGTCCTCACATTGCCCATGCTGTTGGTGAGTACTGACAGAGGGAGGGGATTGAGCGTATGGACTGGCCAGCAAGATCCCCTGACCTCAATCCAATCGAACATGTCTGGAATGAGTTGCAGCTTGCAATTTCAGCCCGTCCAGTCCTGCCAAGAAGTATCCAGGAACTTGGTGCCATGGTGACCCAAGAATGGAGCAACATCCCACAAAGGACCACCAGGCACCTGATTGGAAGCATGAGAAGGCGTTTCAAGCTGTAATTAACAGTAATGGGTCTCGTACTCGATATTGAACCCATACCAGTTCGCTCCATCAACTTTGTGGCAAATTGAAAAATTTCCTCTTTTACCAATAATATCCATTTTCCATAGTTATCGTATTCAAAAGCTAAAAAATAATGTCAAACACAAATAAAATCTTAATTTCTATACTTAAATCATTAAATATATAATTAAATAAAAAATATATACACTTTTCATTACAATATTTCAATTAAAACGTAAAACAGGTAGTTGGGTATACTTGGTGCTTAGCAAACTTTGAGTAGTATATATGCAATTAACCGGTTAAATTGTACTACAGGCATGATAAATGGTTTTGTGCTTGAAAGTTATATCCAAATAACAGAGTTATTCATTTAAGAGATATCCAATTAAGTTAGGCCAACTGTATTACTTTACCTTTCTCTTGATCATTAAAAAATTAGGGCTGGCCTGGAAAAAATTCAGGTGAAGGTATTATAAACTGTTTTTTTTTCAGGGTACCTTAATTTCTGGTTTGTACAGGCCTGTTACTAATTGTGATCTGGAACACAGATCTGTATCTCACTGGACGCTATACAGACAGCCACCGTAGACTGGTCACTTTCCACCGGTGGGCAATATTTCCACTGACCCAATAATATCAGATTCCAAACACTAATTATAGGAATAATCATCAAAAATGTAATTAATGAAGCACCGGGTACAACCCGGTGCTTCATTAATTTAATTAATTTCTTATCAACCTACCTTACAATTGTTTACTACAGGCTTGCACTACAGTGGAAGACTCTCACTTGGAAATTATACTCTCTATTTTGATCTGAAAGAAAAGTGGTGCAAAAGCACCAAGAAAAAATAAGCCTCAACTGGGTCGAGCGCCGCACACACCCAATAGGGGACGCTCTTCTCTTAGTACAAATACACAGCTTCCGCAAACCAGTACGCAGGCAGTAACTAATGAATCATTCTTTTTTTGTCTGCCCATGTGGCGAGACGTCCATATTTGCTTTAAGGAACAGTGATAATTCAGCTTGTTGATTATGGTTACCTGTGACTGGAATTATGGATCTGAGGATCATATAATAACAGGACTGTGATTTATATATTCTCGTTATTATTATACCCCCACTTTCGAAGAAAATGGGGGCATACTGGATTACATGCGTCCGTCAGTCTGTGCATCCGTCCATCCATGTGTGAGTCCATCTGAGAATATTCATAACTTTCATAACTTAAGTAAATTATTATTTTCTGTAATATTTGTTGGACATAGGTATGCCCACACTAGTTATTTTTATTTTTTATTACTTGTTTTTATTACTTGTTCACTTAGAAATTGTGTCCGTCCGAGCCAAATTTTGTCTGTTCAGCCTCTATCTCGGGTATCGAACGTTTTATTGCAATGAAATTTGCCGTGAACATTGCTTATGGTATAGGCTTTAAAAAAAGGATTCAACGATATTTCTCACATTCTCTTTTTTTAGAGTTATCCCCCTTTTTTGACATAGAAATTGTAGGAAATAGACATTATTTGTCTGTTCAGCCTGTATCTCAGGTATGGGTTATCAGATTTCAGTGAAATATGGCATGCAGTTTGCCTATGCCAAAGGCTTCTGCCTCATTGCATAAAACTTCCAAACACCAAACAATTTACCATACCTTTTGACTTAGAAATTGTTGGAAATTGTTATACCCCCACTTTCGGGTATACTGGATTACATGTGTCCGTCTGTGCATCCGTCTGTCCATCTGTGCATCTGTCAGTGTGTGAGTCCGTCAGAGAATATTCATAACTTTCATTATTTTCTATAATATTTGTTTGTCATAGGTATGCCCACTCTAGGCGGTACACCACGTGGGGGTATGCACCGGACAACAGTCCAGCTCTTGTTTTCAACCACATTTTCATTGAATTTTATATATTCTCCGTGTCCATGCTTGATTTTCGCGTACAGTGCAGTTCGGACATAAAATTTTTCAGTTGATAAATTTATGTTATCCTTTTGGATATTATTATGTGTACCCATACTATGTATGGTACACATAATGCCGGCATCCGGGGTGACCATCCGTCATTCATCCATCCTTTGTCCGTCCATCTGTCTGTCTGTCCGTCCGTCTGTCCGTCCGGCATCCGTATCCATTTCTTTGGCATTCGATAACTTGAAAAATATTGCTTGGATTGTCTGGTTACTTTATATTTGTGTTCAGGTTACTGATTTGCCAAGCTGTATAGTTTTTGGTGTAAATCTGATGATTTGATCCCGAGATATTAACCCTTTATCCTTCAAATTGAAAATTCCTCCGATCCCTTTGGCATTCCATAACTTAAAAAATATTGCTTGGATTGTCAAGTTACTTTATATTTGTGTTCATGTTACTGATGTGCTGAGCTGTATAGTTTTTGGTGTAAAACTGTCATTTTGATCCTGAGATATTAACCCTTCATCCTTCAAATTGAAAATTTCTCCAATCCCTTTGGCATTCGATAACTTGGAAAATATAGCTTGGATTGTCAAGTTACTTTATATTTGTGTTCAGGTTACTGATGTGCCGAGCTGTATAGTTTTTGGTGTAAATCTGATAATTTGATCCTGAGATATTAACCCTTTATCCTTCAAATTGAAAATTCCTCCAATCCCTTTGGCATTCGATAACTTAAAAAATATTGCTTGGATTGTCAAGTTACTTTATATTTGTGTTCAGGTTACTGATGTGCCGAGCTGTATAGTTTTTGGTGTAAATCAGATAATTTGATCCTGAGATATTAACCCTTTATCCTTCAAATTAAAAATTCCTCCAATCCCTTTGGCATTCGATAACTTGAAAAATATTGCTTGGATTGTCTAGTTACTTTATATTTGTGTTCAGGTTACTGATGTGCCGATCTGTATAGTTTTTTGGTGTAAATCTGATGATTTGATCCCGAGATATTAACCCTTTATCCTTCAAATTGAAAATTCTTCCAATCCCTTTGGTATTCGATAACTTGAAAAATATTGCTTGGATTGTCAAGTTACTTTATATTTGTGTTCAGGTTACTGATGTGCCGAGCTGTATAGTTTTTGGTGTAACTGATAATTTAATCCTGAGATTATGACCCTTTATCCTTCAAATTGAAAATTCCTCCAATCCCTGGGGCATTCGATAACTTGAAAAATATTGCTTGGATTGTCAAGTTACTTTATATTTGTGTTCAGGTTACTGATGTACCAAGCTGTATAGTTTTTGGTGTAAATCTGTTATTTTGATCCTGAGATATTAACCCTTTATCCTTCAAATTGAAAATTCCTCCAATCCCTTTGGCATTTGATAACTTGAAAAATATTGCTTGGATTGTCAAGTTACTTTATAATTGTGTTCAGGCTACTGATGTGCCGAGCTGTATAGTTTTTGGTGTAAATCTGATAATTTGATCCAGAGATATTAACCCCCTTTATCCTTCAAATTGAAAATTCCTCCAATGCCTTTGGCATGAGATAACTCAAAAAATATCAATCCGATTGTTATGTTACTTTATATATTTATTCAGGTTACTGATGTGCTGTGCTGTATAGTTTTTTATGTAAATCTGATAATTTACTCCGGAGATATTAACCCTTTATCCATCAAATTAGACACTCCTCCAATCCATTTCTATATTTACCCATACCTTGTATGGTGTACACAATGTAGGCATCTGTGGTGGCCCTCCGTCATACAGCTTTCTACTAGTTGCGCGTATGGGTACACATCTGACGATTTCATCGACCTATTTTTATTATTATTGGAGTCAGGTGTCAATGAGGGGCTGTATGGACAGGATTTCTCCTCTCTGTTTAGCGCAGAATTTCTGTCCCAGTCAGCCGTCTGGGTTCAGTTGTGTTCCCGCCTGTCCTTTATTTTATGCCACATTACTCTCGTAGTTGGGGGTGTTCTACTTTCTACATCTGTTGAGTTCACCTTTTTCTTCTACTTCTCTCACCTCTGTTATGCCCAAGACTGTTACTTGAGGGCAAGGCCGTTTGCCTATGCTTGTGATGTGGTCTCATGGCTGTGGAATGCTGTCGTTCGGGGCCTTCCCATACGACCACATCTGGTGAGAGTTATACCCCCTCCATGGGGGATGTGCAGTCATTTCTGTGGTGGATACTGCTGGAGCTGTTGAGTTGTCGTGAAGAGATGCCTGGTTCCGGGACTATGGTCCCTCTCCAGTCGACATCTGAGGCTGTCACTAGGGTTGTGACTCCTCCTTTGGAGCTGAGCTCAGTTGCTGTCTCCCTTTTTCCAACAGTTTCAACAGCTCCTGTCGTATCTGCTGCTACTGCTGTTCCGTCTGCATGCAATGTCATCGCTCACCGTTTCAGCCGGCCTCGGTTTATCCCTGCTGGGTCTGCAGCGATGTCTGGTAGTGTGGATGTGGGGTATCGGCCTCAGCCTTCCCTGACTTCAACTCGGTGAAGTCGGAAGGGGCTGCTGACCAAACTCTCTGCTGTGGCCTCTCAGCCGTTGAGCACAGCAGTTTTATCCCTGCAGGGTTCTACAGAGATGTCTGGTAGCGTGGACGTGGGGTATTGGCCTCAGCCTTCCTTGACTTCAACTCGGCAAAGTCGGAAGGTGCTGCCGGCCGAACCCTCTGCTGTGGTCTCTCAGCCGTTGAGCACCGCAGTTTTCTCATTGGATTCGGATGTTCATGGTGGGGTCACCACGAACTCCGTGGCATTTCCATCCACGCACTCTGGTCCCATGGCCAGTTTTGCGGGACCAACACCTTTTGTGCAGCCTGGACCTTCTGCCCCTCAGAGGTCCGCGGCAACTCTCCTGAGTTCCCGCTCTGTAGATCCTCGGGGTATGTCATGCCCCTATACACATGTGCCTTCAGATGTTTTGGCCGCAACCCGTCGCCCCGTGTTGGGCGTATTTGAGGATCGTGAACCTTCGCTGGTTAAAAGGGTCAGGAGTGAAGACACTTTGCCAGTTCATTCCCATGTCAAACCGGCCGACACGGGCCTTCAGCTTAAGAGGGGCCCTCTCCTTTCTCACTCAGGTTCTTTCCAAGAGCCTTCCCATTGCTTCCAGCGAGGCCACTTGTGGTTTCCAGGCACCCCCTGCGGCGCCGCCTACCTTGATTGGAAGCAGGCCGCTTTCTGATCCCTCAGGTGTGCCTACACCATGGGAGGCATCGGCTGGTTTGCCCATGATGGGCTATGTGGCTTCCGACTCAGAAGATGAGTCCGACATACCTGACGTCGAGAGCCAACAGTCTTCTGACTTGGGGGCAGCTCTTGACTTTGTGTTTGGGTTCCTTCCAGATCTCAAACCGGCAAACCAGCTGACAGTGTCAGCCAGGCCGCGATCATCGGTCACGCGCCTACAGCCTGTGGAGCATCCTGCTTCTGGGCGCTTTCGACCGTGTCAGTCAGTACAGGTGGTTGAAGCGTTTTCAGCTTTGGGCTCTAAGCTGAGTTCCAAGGCTATGAAGACTTCGTTCTTCACCAGGGTTGACACTTTTTTGCTTCCAGTGCATTATCGTTCCTACGATTCCGCCAATCCGTCAGTCTGCCAGACCTTGACAGTCTTGGATCAGGTCTCCAAGCCCAAGTCAGCCATTATTCCTATGGCGACTCTGGAGTCCCTGTTGGGCTTATCGAGAGAGATGCTGGGCATGCTTTCTCTCTCTGATCACGTCGTCTCTGCTTTAGCTGCTTATCTGCCTCCAGATAAGTTTGCCGACGTACAGGCTCCTTTGCATGTGCTTTCCAAGACGCTCATGCACACGCATGCCTATAACATGGCTAACTTGGTATTAGTTCACAGGGACGCTGTGTTGGACACACGCCATTCTCTTCTTGAGGGGCAGCGCTCTGCTCTTCGATCTGCTTCTTCTTCGGGTCTGTAACTATTCCATGGTTCCGTTTCGACGGTCCGGGATGACATGCTAGGTCATTCCATAGATCAGCTGCTGCTTCGTCAGCTTGATCAGCCTTCTTTTGGAGGCAGGGGCCGTCCAAAACCTAACAAGCGCCCTTCTGCTTCCTCTGCAAAGCCAAGGGCTGATCCTCCTGCTGCCGCTTCTACTTACTCACGGGGTAAGGGTAAGTGTCGGCAGGCTAGAGGGAGGACTCAGGATTCTTCATATTTTAGAGGAGGCGGTTTCTCCTCTCGCAGGCCACGCTGAGGCTCGAAATGAAGGTCCGCACCTCGATTCGTCCCAGGTTGGAGGAAGGATATCAGAATTTGCAGACTATTGGGCTGCAATCACATCCGATCCTTGGGTGTTAGATGTTGTTCGGTCCGGAATTCGGATATCCTTCCGGAGGCATCCAACTCTGTTGAGAGTGCCTCTTGCAACACAAGTTCCTTCAGACGTTACACGTTGGGAACTTTTGATCATGGAGATAGACAGTCTCCTGTCAAAGGGGACGATTGAGGTAGTCAAGAACATTCATTCAGTGGGATTTTATTCCCGCCTGTTCTTGGATGGCCGACTCCGACCGGTTATCGATCTGAGTATCCAGAACCAGTCTATCATTGCTCCTAAGTTCAGCATGGAGACTTTCAGGTCGTTTCGCCGTTCCATTCACCAGGAGGTTTTTGCCTCCAGCATTGACCTGCGAGACACTTACTTTCACGTTCCGATTCATCGGACATCGTGAAAGTATCTCAGGTTCGCTTTTCTGTGGGCGAGTTTACCAGTTCAAGGCCATGCCCTTCGGCCTCAACCTGGCTCCTTGGGTCTTCACCCGACTGATGTCGCATGTGTTAGCCTTTCATCGCGCACAGTCCAGGGTGACTACTTTGGCATATCTAGACGATATCCTCCAGAGGCATTCCAATGCTGCATTTCTGAAGTTAGATGTCAACACACTGTTGAGCCTGCTCATGTCGCTAGGGTTCAGAGTCAACGAGGAGAAGTCGGACCTGGTCCCTTCTTCGTCGTTTTGTCATCTGGGGATGGACTTCCGTACTCAGCTGAATATGGTGGCAGTTCCCCAGGCAAAAGCTGTGATTCTCTCAGCTTTTGCCCTGACTCTGTCCCAGTCCACGACAGCTCAGAGTCTTCTCCGGCTGCTCGCTCTCTGTGGTTCGGTGATGGATCTCATTCCTCTAGGTCGGCTGCATGTCAGACCTCTCCAACATATTCTGCTCAGTCGTTGGAGGCCGAATGTCGATCTGGTGCTTCAGTTACCGGAGTCTCTTCATCGTCACCTTCTTCCCTGGATGGATGTTCAGTGGATTATGCAGGGAGTTCCGTTGGTCTTACCTACGTCCGATCGTGTTCTGACGGCAGTCGCCATCGATCTCGGATGGGGTGCGACACTGGATCCTCTAGGTCTTTCCCTTCATGGGGCATGGGACCAGGATCACGCAGCTATTCACATGAACCAGAAGGAGCTTCTTGCTCTTCTTCTGAGTTTCCGGCAGTGGATCCCCCACATTTCGAATTGCCAGGTCCTTCTGTTGTCTGACAATTCGACAGTGGTTGCTTACATTCGGAACCAGGGCGGCACGCACTCGGTTCCCATGTACGAATTGGCTCGGGATCTTCTACTGCTCGCTCAGGATGTTAATGCTGGAGTGGTGGTTCGTCACATTCCCGGTCTTCTGAATGTCCTAGCCGACTCCCTGTCCTGACAGGGCTGGGTCATTTCCACTGAGTGGATGCTCCACGGGGCAGTGTTCCAGTTGCTTTGCAATCTCTGGGGTCGTCCCCACATCGATCTCTTTGCAACTTGTTGGAACCATCAGGTGGACACTTTCGTGTCTCCATGTCCAGATCCTCTGGCTTTCGCCGTGGACGCTCTGTCACTCGATTGGAACAGTCTTGTCGGCTACGTCTTCCCACCGGTTCCAATTCTGCCTCAGGTTCTAACCAAGATACGAACCTGCAGTTGTCGAATCATTCTGATCTCTCCCCTGTCGCCTCAGTGGGTGTGGATCAATCAGCTCCGCTCTCTGTTGGTGGCAGTTCCAGCACGTCTCCCACTACATTGCGACCTTCTTTGTTTGCCAAGGCCACCCAAGGAGGTTTCACATCGACCCGACTTCATTGCACCTTCACGCATATCTTTCGTCAGGTCCTGTCTCCTCCGTAGAGGTTTTTTCAAGACGAGCAGTGAAGTGCCTTCTGGAAGAAGAAATGCACTCCACTGCTCGTCTTGAAAAAACCTCTGGTTTAGCCTATGCGGCTAATGGAAGGTCTTCTGTCGATGGTGTGTCGATCACTCTGTTGATTATGCCAATCCTTCGATTTCACAGATTGTGGAGTTTCTGGTATATCTGTTTGATTCTCGGGGTCTCCAGCCTGTTACCGTCCATGCTTTCGGAGACCTTTTCGTATGTGGGACAGCGTCGTATCGGCACTAATCCATACCTCTCCAAACTTGTTCGGCACTTTTCCTTGAAAAGGCCTAGGACTTTGCAGCTTACCCCAAGATGGAATCTTTCTTGGGTGCTGCTTTGCTTGGGGGGAGGGGGGAGGGGGTGGGGGGTTGGGGGGTTTACCATTCGAACCTTTATCCCAGGTGGATATGCATTTTCTCACATACAAAACTGCTTTTCTGATGGCTTTTGCCTCTGCCAGATGGGTTAATGAGCTTCACGCCCTCTCGGTTGACCCGGGCCTTTTTTTCAGGAGCTCTCCCAACAGTGTTACGTTTCCCATGGTTGCTCCTTTCTGATCAAGAATCGGATACCAGAAACTACTCCACCTCCTATCTGTATCAGGGCTCTTCCTTCTGCTGAGGGTAACCGCCCTTTGCTCTGTCCGGTTCGTGCAATTCGCATTTATCTCAATCAGATGCAGTTCATTAGGAAAGGCAGGAAACAATTTTTAGCTCAACTTTGGCGAAGCCAAATTTGAGCTTTTGCCATGGCCCGTCGTCTGTCTGTCTGTCAACAATTGGATATGGCTCGGTAGAGGCCGTATTTATGAACTGATCTTTACGAAACTTCTTGGGTACCTTTGTTATGACCGTGGGACGAGAACGAGTGTTTTTGGGTGCGGTCCGAAATTCAAGATGGCTGCCAGCCACCATTTTGTACCGACGATGCAGAAATCTGTTTTTTGTACAGAACTTCGATATGAAAGCTCTGATTTGAATAATTTTTTGAATAAATGTTTAGTACCATGGGATACATCACATATAATACGGGTTTTTTTCTCGTGCGTAAATTATGCAAATTAGACTAACTTTGATGTTTTTTGGTGTTACTTTCAGCACTGTAAGTGCAAATGCCAATACGGCTCGGGCTAGAGGCCGTATTTATGAACCGATCTTTACGAAACTCCTTGGGTACCTTTGTTATCACCGTGGGACGAGAACGAGTGTTTTTGGGTCCGGTCCGAAATTCAAGATGGCCGATGGCAGCCATTTTGTACAAAATTAGGTGCAATCAGATTTTTGCACAGAACTTCCATATGAAAGTGCTGATTTGAATAATTTTTTGTGTGAATGTTTAGTACCATGGTATACATCACATATAATACAGGTTTTTTTCTCGTGCAGAAATTATGCAAATTAGATGAACTTTGATTTTTTCAGTGCTACTTACACACAGTAAGTACACATGTCAATACGGCTTGGGCTAGAGACTGTATTTATGAACTGATCTTCACGAAACGTCTTGGGTACCTTTGTTATCACCTTGGGACAAGAATGAGTGTTTCTGGGTTCGGTCCAAAATTCAAGATGGCTGCCAGTAGCCATTTTGTACCAAAATTAGGTCTAATCAGTTTTTTGTACACAACTTCTATACGTCTCAGGCTAGAGGCTGTATTTATGAACCGATCTTTACAAAACTTCTTGGGTACCTTTGTTATCACCGTGGGATGAGAACGAGTGTTTTTGGGTGTGGTCCAAAATTCAAGATGGCCACCAGCAGCCATTTTGTACCAAAATTAGTGCAGTCAGTCTTTTGTACAGAACTTCTGTATGAAAGTTCTGATTTGAATAAATTTTTGTATGAATGTTTAGTAACACGGAATACATCACATATAGTACGGGTTTTTTTCTCGTGCAGAAATTATGCAAATTAGATGAACTTTGATTTATTCAGTGCTACTTATACACTGTAAGTGCACATGTCAATATGGCTCGGGCTAGAGGCTGTATTTATGAACCGATCTTCACAAAACTTCTTGGGTACCTTTGTTACCACCTTGGGACGAGAACGAGTGTTTCTGGGTGCGGTCCAAAATTCAAGATGGCTGCCAGTGGCCATTTTGTACCGAAATTAGGTCCAATCAGTTTTTTGTCACAACTTCTACACAGCTCATATTTGTGAACTGATCTTCACGAAACTTCTTGGGTACCTTTGTTTTCACCTTGGGACAGGAATGAGTGTGTTTTGGGGTGCCTTTGTTATCACTGTGCTATGAGAACAAATATTTTGGGGTTCAATCGGACCCACTCTGGGACTCAAAGATTTCTTTTCTAGTTTAGCATCTGACTGTCACCCACCTTTACAATACTTTACCTATACATTTGTTACAGGCAATGGTCAGTATTTATGTACAGACCGTTACAATACTTTATATGTACCTTTGTTATCAGGTCATTACCTAGATGTTTGTCATTGCTGTGTCACATACTATACATGTACATGTCTTTGTCTTGACAAGTTGAGCTACAGTGTCATTGACACTTTCATTTCTGTCTCTTATTCCTGGTCGACAGAAGGTCTCTTCTCAGTCCATTTCTCGATTGATTTGTTTTGCTATTCGCATGGCTTACACTTGTCTGGCGACTGACGATTGTATTACCAATCGTATTTCTGCCCACGAGGTGCGTGCATTGTATACCTCTTGGGCTTATACTAACTCCGTCATGTTGTCAGATGTTATGCAGGCAGCCTACAGGAGAAATGCTACTTTCTCCACCTATCTGCGTCAGTTGCAGGAACAGTCAGAGGACCTTTTTACTATGGGCCCTCTTTCTTCTGCTCAGGCTGTTGTCTACCCTATCCATTAGGCTTCTTACAAGGTCAGTTCCAGCTCTGTGCTGTTACTGCCCTTTCTGTCTGTGTGTCGCACAGAACCATAGCCTCATCTCTCATTGTATTTACTAGTGATGCTATGGTTTGATAGGCCTAGGGACCTCTTCCTCTGTCCACGGTTCCAGTGCAATTGGGTTATGTGGGGGTTTGTTATGTGATTCCCTCCATCCTATTGTCTATTCAGCCTGTAGTAAACAATTGTAAGTTAGGTTGATAAGAAATTTAAATTTTATAGTAAATTTCCTTTCTTATTATACCTACCACAATTGTTACATGGAGGCCCTCCCGTCTTATTTGGGTAAGACTCCTTCCTCCCCGCTGATCACATAACTCTAATGTTGGCGGATTTAAAAGAATGATTCATTAGTTACTGCCTGCGCACTGGTTTCCGGAAGCTGTGGATTTGTACTAAGAGAAGAGCATTCCCTACTGGGTGTGTGCTGCTGGCACTTGACTCAGTTGTGGCTTATTTTTTCTTGGTGCTTTTGCACCACTTTTCATTCCCAAATCGCTTGGGAAAGATCAAAATAGAGAGTATATTTTCCGAGTTAGGGTCTTCCACTGTAGTGCAAGCCTGTAGTAAACAATTGTGGTAGGTATAATAAGAAAGGAAATTTAAATATTTTCTTGATGAGGATTTTTATTTCCCCGTAAATGCATCAATGGGCATCACTGTGCATGCGTGGATGCCCATGCATGCATTTACGGGGAAATGTAATGTACTGTACTAAATTCCACACAAGGTTGCTCTGGTTGGAACCCTGTTATGATAACAGAATATGGACCAACTTGTAATGACTGTCTGTGAAATTAATTGATGTAAGTTTATGCAATTACTACAACAATGGCACCCAATGGAGAACATGGGGATCATGGTACCACATGTAAGCACTAAATGTAACAACTTTAATTACTTACATCCAGTCTAGAACCCAGATCTTTTATGCTGCAAACTTCAGTGTGCATGTAGTTAAGAAATATCAAATTACATGTAAGTGGACTCTGATGTACTACCATAAAAGAATGAAAAATTATTGTTCAATAAGAATATTGGTCAACATAAAAATAGAAAAAGGTTTGCCTTGTCGGAATGAACCAATTAAGCCCCCACTGTTGAAGTGATTGGTGGATATACTGGATTACATATGTCCATCCATCCTTCCACTGGATTACAAATGTCCGTGCATTTGTTAGTCCATTCATCCATATAGTTATATGAAGATTTTCATGAACTTATACATGGATATTCAGCATGACATGTTTTTTCAGACCCCACACTCTCAAAGAGTTTGGGAGTATGCTGGATAACATCTCTGTATCCATTCATTCATCCATTCATCTTTTATACTCCTGGGAGAACCCTGGGAAGTGAAGCAGTGTTTGTTTACTGTGGCAAACAAGCTCTGTTTTACTGGTAAAATAGGTCCCAGTCGTCAATGCTTGGGGAGGGGAAGTCCACTAAAATGGGCAACATGCGTATAAATGATTGACTAAACTTGACTTTATTGCAGTCACGATTAGCCATTGTTCTGAAATATGTGACCTTAACTCCTTATATGCTGCTGGTGGATTTTCCTGCCGGAACAGAATTTCTCTTGTCACTGAAATAAGTATAATTCAGGCACATTTAGTCCAATTTTCTCCCTGTAAATTGAATGCATTTTTTCACCAATGATTTTTTGAGTTAAAGATAGATAAATTTTTCTTTAGATCTAGTCATGGTGGCTTTGAAGCAGCCATGACTAGATTTGATAAAAAATATCTTGAAACCTTGTATGTGAATAAAAAAATTAAAAAAGAAAAGTGAAACACCAATAAATAAATAAATAAACTTTTTATTACAGTATCCAGCTGTATAGTGAGATCTTCATGAAGTTATATATGGATGTTCAGCATGACACGTCCTTTCAGCAACCCCCACTCTCAAAAGATTGGGGGGTTTACAAGATTACATCTGTCCCTCCATTTGTCCAACCATTTGTCCTTCCCTCAATATTACTCCACCAGTAATTATAGTTAGATCTTTATGAAATTATACATGGATGGTCTGCATGACATGCCCTCTCAGATAAATATTGAGTTATGCTGTCAGTACATTCCAAGTGGCAGACTATACTTGCCCGAAAAAACACCACAGCACCGTCGGGGAGAGGTAGCACCTTTGTGAGAGGACCCCCTCTCGCTCTGGTCCTCACCCGAGGGTTCAGTCAACAACCTACACAAAGACAACCCAACGCTCTTCCTGATCATCTAGCCTAAGACATTTGCTGAGTACTCGATCCTTTTCCTCCTTCCACACACCTAGACACGTAGCTTCCACATCTCAACAGTCACAGAGGGTCAAAAGGGGCTTGCCCCACAGCGTCCCTGTGCACCCTCGGCGCACGAAACCATTTCATCCGACATTCCACTTGTGAGTTATGCCCCCTTTTTCTATTGAGAAAAAGATATTTCTTGTCTGTCCATAATGTAACTTGTCTCATTGTAGTTAGATCTTGATCTTGCATGGATGTTCAGCATGACATGGCCTTTCGAACTTGCATAGACTTATGCTGTCCACACAATCCACTTACAAGTTATGCTCAGGCATGTCAACCGGTACCTGTACCGGTACTGCTGGTTCCCTCATGCTCCAACCAGACAAAATTATTTTACGGGGCAATACCTAATTGAACAAGGGTAAACGGGCTGATAATCGTGTATGGCACACTTGCACAACAAACTTTCAACTTATTTGTGAATGAACATATCAAAACATTAAAAGTGCATGTTCTGTCTGCACCATGACCTTGATAAGGCCGACCATTTTGACTTTTCAGACATGGCATCAAAGACAATGACAGCGCCGTCATTGGCTATTTCAAAGAAATTATTCAGTGGCGACCTCAAAGTAATAATAAAGCACAATATTCGTGCTTTATGATTACTTTGATGTCGCACAGAATAATTGGTACGCTGTTGTGTTTGGCTTTGCGTTCTTGGGGACTGGGGCAGTTTAAATGGGAATTTCTCCCATCTGATTGTGATATGTCACCCAATTGTTGATTTGGCTCGGTACCGGTACTGGTTTCGGCGGGATAGACTCTATCCCATCCCAGTACTGGTTATGTTGGTACCGGCGGTACACGTACTTTAACCTGCCTGGTTATGCTCCCTTTTTCGATTGAGAAATAGTCACATTTCTTGTCCGTCCTGAGTGAAACTTGCCTCACAGTAGTCCGATCTTAATGAAATCTCACATGGATGTTCAGCAGGACACATCTAGGGTTGTGTTGGCTGTACTTTTCACTCAAGAGTAATCACACTTTTGTATGAGAAATATTGTCAGTCCAAGCACAACTCCATCCCTTGCCTTGACAGCAGTGGGGGTTTTACCTGCATTACTGATGCAATCTTTTGTTCTTGCGTGGGAACCCAAGGAAGTGGAGCAGAGCATTTTTAATGTGCTAAAAAATTCTGCCTAAAGTTCTGCCTTTCTGGTAAAACAGGTCGACGTAATCAACACCTGGGATAGGAGCCCTCTAAAGTTGGCAGCATAGGTATACATAAATGTCTAAACTTTACTTAATACTTGTATTGTGGTCATGCTGTAGCCATAAATACTATAAGTGACCTTAAAACCAGTAAGTATATAAACAAACAATCCATATTTTCAAAAATTCCCGTATCTTGGGTTTATTCTGAACTGCAGATACCACAACTTGAAGGCTCACACTCAGTTGATGTGCTTTGTATTATCTTTGAAGTGATATTATTTAGTCTTTATAAGGGTTTCCCTTGTTACAATTTATGGAAGAGTGCCCATAGGGACTCTTCCATAAATTGTAACAAGGCAGAGACATGTGTGCAAGATTTCATGACCAAAAATAATATAGCACTCTACCTGTTAACCCTTTACCTAACATGAAAAGCAGACGACACTTGCAAACAAAATTCTTGAATAACTAATTTGTTTCATTTTTTGTCTCAAAAACATTGGTTATGACCCCTCTGGAATGAGCTCGATGAGCTCGTTCCAAAGAGGGGTCATTGCCTATTTTTTGTGACAAAAAATGAAAAAAAATATTGTAAAAATTAATTGGAAATTTTTGTGAATAGCACTGGCCAGTTTTGGCCATTATGTTGGGTAAAGGGTTAAAGAAAAATGTCACTAGTTCTTCTAGTATTAGCAAAGTATTCATGAGTTATTGTCTTCAGTATTTTACTCGGTTATTGTTGAAGTAGAGCAGGGAATTTCTGGACACAAGGTCAAGGTGGGTGGGTGGATTTGGCATGGGGGCAGAACACATTTTTCCAGGGGACGCAACTTTTTTTATTTTTTGCAAATTATTTTCAAACAGCAAGGCTAAACTGTTGTTTAGTTGTCTAATTGGAACCTGTTTGTCAGGTAGGGTCAGTCAGTAAGGCTCTAGTGATCAGATAATAACACAGCCTGTCACAGACGAGTGACACACAAGTAATAGGCCTATCGGCTGGACCCAGTGCTGGGTCAACTTATTTTTTTTTAATAATATTTACTGAAACTTTTGCAGTGATAGTAATTATATGATACTTCACTCACAAGTTGACACAATTCATCTTCTTTGGTACTTGTGAATGTTGGCAAGCCTGTGGCACAGGTGAGCAGTGTATTTATTTTTATTAACGATATTTGGCCTAGCACTCTTGTAAGTCTGACATCAAAAATGAATGAAAACATAGCAAGCACGGTTCATCATTGATGAATTACTCAGCACAGTACTTTAATTTTTCACAACATCAACAACACACCACATCATGGAATTTGGAATAAAGTACCATTTTAATTCACAAATGCACACCTATATACAGCCATAACAGCTACAATTCTGTTATCTATCTGTGTATCAATAAAACCAATTGAAAATTGTCCAGATCTCTCTCATAAATTGTAATGGGGTAAAGGCATGTGAACAAATTATGATCTCTGTCAAACAAGATTGAAATGGTGAAATTCCTAGTTGCATTATGGGAAAATATTGATGCTTGAAGATTTCGACATCAGTGTGCAGTGTTAAACTTCTTGTACAGCACTATTTATGCTACCCTCATATGCAGCCAGTTTTTCATTTTTCTGCTCTGTGTGTCATTAGTATATTTCTAATAGGCCTCTGCGAATATTCGGTATTTGAAATGATATTTGCTTCGATCACAATATTGAATTTGAATTTCATTCAACAATTGGCACCAATTATCTATCAAATATCTTCAATATTTTCTTCAGTGCTTTTGTTGTTGAATTTCAAATGATATCAACGCAAACGAGATAAACTCAGTGGTTAATTATTATTTCTGATTTCCATTGCCTGTTAACCATTAATGCTTGCAACACAGCCTACAACCTTAACGAGTTATTCCTGTTTTCTCTCTACGGCTACTTGTAGAGACTAGGTTCATCCCAATAAACATTGTGGTCACCGTTCTGTTCCTATTATTGAATTGATTATTGATGAATGCAGTGTGTAATATGTCGACAGTTCACTAGCGCTGATGCATATATGGGGCATTTCTCAGCAACAATAAAGATTATAAGTTCCATATTTTAAATGAACCCAGACTTACTGAGACACACAGAGAATTTAGTTATTTGTGTAGTACATGTAAATATGCCACCAACTGCAGAATACTTGTGTGAATCTGCCCACTGGAAAATTCGTATCATCAACAGATAATGTAATGATATGTTGCTTACAGTGGTGTAGCCATGGGGGGCTGGGGGGTATATGCCCCCCCCCCCCAACAATTTCTGCCATGCCCCCCTCCCCCCTCTCCAGGGGGACACCCCCTCTTGTGCTCACCCACATCTTGCCGCTGCAGGGCTCAGATGATACAGCGAATCATATTCTGTATGCCCCCCTCTCACCTCCAGATATTACTCCCACCTTCCTAACTTTGATATCCCAGCTACTTGCCTGGTCTCTTGCGACAAGTTAACTTAACTGTTCGCGCTGGGTTTAAATGTGATTTTTTTTCCTGTCAAAGTGCTACCGATAATGATCGTTATGTATTTGATTCAATACATTAGATTTGATTTGTCATTAGTTTGTAGTATCTGATTTGGTATTTGATTTGGTTGTATTCAAATATTCGCAGCAGCCTAATTTCTAGTGCCTTCATGATTTCAATAACAGGCTCTGTTTAAAACATTTAAGATACATTCATAGAAATCAGGTGACATTTAAGAAAGAAAGCACTCCATTCCATTGAATAGATTAGGCCAATATACAGTCTTGCAATAAATGTTAGAAATCATATATGTCGTCTTGATGAGGTATTTTTGTCCCCTCAACCATGCTTTCCAAAATCAGAGGGCAATTGGCTCTGAATGCCCCTATGTTCTGTCCTGGGTGATGTCTTATTTTGTCTTTATTAGTTTTTTCTTGGACTTCTTGACAGGACTTGAATCAAACATACATACACCGAACTGTGATTCCAGAATCTGTTACTTTTCTCTGTCAAATCACAGTCTAGTACCAACACACACCAGTTGTTCATGATTTCCTAAATAAAATGATGTGAAATCAAGACTGAATGAAAACAAACAAAAATAGCAGCTGAGATGCTATGTTCTTGCATATTTTTTGTGAGAGGCATGATCATTGTGGATAGGAAAGTCGACAGATAATTTTGAGCTGATCGCAACCCAGCTTTTGTCCACTCTTGTAATCACATAACTGTTAGTTACATTTCCCTGCTTTACTGGTTAAACAGAACCTGGTAACCAACACATGATGTTTAGTCCTCTAAAGTGTAGCATAGGTATGAATAAATTATTGGCTAAATCTGCCTGCACGTGTATGTGGCAATCTGATATAGTTATAGATGCTGACATTGACCTGAAACACAAATAAATAAATAAGTTCACAACCCAAACCTGTACCTACTTCACCCATGGGAACCCCGGTAAGTGAAGATTAGGTGGACTTGATTTTATTTCCATGTTGCAGTCACAGTTAGCCATTGTGCAGAAATATGTGAACCTAAACACTAATAAATAAATAAATGATCGGTAAGCCATTTGGCTAATCCACCTTCTGCTGGCTACAGGGGATGATATTTTGAAGCTTTTTATCTGATGTCATCAATTTCTTTCTTTCCAATTTTTAGCTTTACTTGACAAAGTCAAGATAAGCTATTGCCATCACGTGTGCGGAAGTGTGTGAGTCTGTGAGTCTGTTCACATCCCGCAGTTCTTGTCTGATTGTCACGAAATTTCATATGCATGTTTGGGGGTCATGTCTAGATGAGAACGTCCCCTTTTGGTCGTGATTGGTCAACCGGCAGGGCTGCCCGAGCCCAAAACCGAAAACCATTAGCACAGTCTACAGGTCGTATTTATGAAGGGATTTCATTGTAACTTGGTAGGATGCCTCTGTATAATGCCTAGTTGAGGACGTCCCCTTTTGGGCATGATCTGTCAACCGTGATGGCTGCCCAAGCCCAAAACCCAAAAACTTTTAGCACAGTCTGCAGGTCATGTTGAATATGGAGGGATTTCATTGTAACTTGGTAGGATGACTCCTTATGATGTCTAGATGAGAATTTCCCCATTTTTGCGTGATCTGCCAACCGTGACGATCGCGATCATTCAGCCTTGATGGGTGCCCGAGCCCAAAAATAGCATAGGCAAAAGGTCATATTTATGGAAGGATTTCATTATAACCTGTTAGGATGACTCCATATAATGCCTAGATGATGACATCCCCTTTTGGTCGTGATTGATCAACTGTGATGGTTACAGGTGCCCGAAGCCCGAAAACCTTGAGCACAGTCTACAGGTGATATTTATGAAGGGATTTCATTGTAACTTTGTAGGATCACTCCAGATGATGCCCAGATGAGATTGTCCCCTTTGGTTGCGATCATTCAGCCATGATGGCTGCCTGAGCCCAAAGCCCGAAAAACTTTAGCACAGTCTACAGGTCATATTTATGAAGGGATTTCATTGTAACTTGGTAGGTTGACTTCATATAATGTCTAGATGAGAACGTCCCCTTTTGGACACGTTCGGGCAACTGTGATGGCTACAGGGGCCCGAGGCCTGAAAACCTTTAGAACAGTCTACAGGTCTTAATTATGATGGGATTGCATTGTGGCTTGGTAGGATAACTCCAAATAATGTCTAGATGAGAACATCCCCTTTTGGTCACGATCATTCAGCCTTTATGGCTGCCCGAGCCCAAAGACCTTTAGCATAGTCTGTAGGTCATATTTATGGAAGGATTTCATTGTAACTTGTTAGGTTGACTCCATATAATGCCTAGATGATGACATCCCCTTTTGGTCGTGATTGGTCAACTGTGATGGCTACAGGTGCCCGAAGCCCGAAAATCTTGATCACAGTCTGCAGGTCATATTTATGAAGGGATTTCATTGTATCTTCGTAGGATCACCCCAGATGATGCCCAGATGAGAATGTCCCCTTTTGGTTGCGATCACTCAACCATGATGGCTGCCCGAGCACAAAGCCTGAAAACATTTATCACAGTCTTCAGTTCATATTTATGAAGGGATTTCATTGTAACTTAGTAGGTTGACTTCATATAAAATATAGATGAGAAGAGCCCCTTTTGGACACCATTAGGCAACTGTGATGGCTACAGGGGCCTGAAGCCCAAAAACCTTTAGCACAGTCTACAGGTGATATTTATGAAGGGATTTCATTGTACCTTGGTAGGATGACTCCAAATAATGTCTAGATGAGAACGTCCCCTTTTGGTCATGATCATTCAGCCTTGATGGCTGCCCGAGCCCAAAACCCCAAAACCTTTAGCATAGTCTATAGGTCATATTTATGGAAGGATTTCATTGTAACCTGTTAGTTTGACTCCATATAATGCCTAGATGATGACATCCCCTTTTGGATGTGATTGGTCAACTGTGACGGCTTCATGTCCCCTTTTGGTTGCGATCTTTGAACCATGATGGCTGCCCGAACCCAAAGCCCAAAAACCTTTAGCACAGTCTACAGGTCATATTTATGAAGGGATTTCATTGTAACTTGGTAGGTTGACTTCATATAATGTCTAGATGAGAACGTCCCCTTTGGATTGGGAAATTGGGAAACTGACGGCTACAGAAGCCCGAAAACCTTTAGCACAGTCTACAGGCCATATTTATGAAGGGATTTCAATGTAACTTGATAGGATGACTCGTTTTGGAATAATTTCACCGTAACTTGGTAACTTTCGTTGATTTACGTTAACTGTGAGGGCCACATACATTAACTGTGAGGTCATATTAACCCACCCCTCAGCTCTTTAGTACAGTGTACACCTCATATTATTTTTATCAAAAACATGGCATAAAGGGAACAGAAATGAACATATTCCCAATTATCACATTTCTTGTCTTATTTCATAATCCTTTCATAAACATTGAACATTATCCTTTTCATCAAACACAAGTTAAGCTACAGTGTCATTGACACTTTCATTTTTAGCTCAACTTTGGCGAAGCCAAATTTGAGCTTTTGTCATGGCCCGTCGTCCGTCTGTCCGTACGTCAACAATTGGATACGGCTCGGGCTAGAGGCCGTATTTATGAACCGATCTTTACAAAACTTCTTGGGTACCTTTGTTATGACCGTGGGACGAGAACGAGTGTTTTTGGTGCGGTCCGAAATTCAAGATGGCTGCCAGCCACCATTTTGTACCGACGATGCAGAAATCTGTTTTTTGTACAGAACTTCCATATGAAAGCTCTGATTTGAATATTTTTTTGTATGAATCTTTAGTACCATGGGATACATTACATATAATACGGGTTTTTTTCTCGTGCATAAATTGTGCAAATTAGACTAATTTTGATGTTTTTTGGTGTTACTTTCAGCACTGTAAGTGCAAATGCCAATACGGCTCGGGCTAGAGGCCGTATTTATGAACTGATCTTTACGAAACTTCTTGGGTACCTTTAGTATCACCGTGGGACGAGAACGAGTGTTTTTGGGTCCGGTCCGAAATTCAAGATGGCCGAGGGCAGCCATTTTGTACAAAATTAGGTGCAATCAGATTTTTGCACAGAACTTCCATATGAAAGCGCTGATTTGAATAATTTTGTGTGTGAATGTTTAGTACAATGGGATACATCACATATAATACAGGTTTTTTTCTCGTGCAGAAATTATGCAAATTAGATGAACTTTGATTTTTTCAGTGCGACTTACACACAGTAAATACACATGTCAATACGGCTCAGACTAGAGTCTGTATTTATGAACTGATCTTCACGAAATGTCTTGGGTACCTTTGTTATCACCTTGGGACGAGAACGAGTGTTTCTGGGTGCGGTCTAAAATTCAAGATGGCTGCCAGTGGCCATTTTGTACCGAAATTAGGTCTAATCAGTTTTTTGTACACAACTTCTATACAGCTCAGACTAGAGGCCATATTTATGAACCAATCTTTACGAAACTTCTTGGGTACCTTTGTTATCACCGTGGGATGAGAGCGAGTGTTTTGGGGTGTGGTCCAAAATTCAAGATGGCCACCAGCAGCCATTTTGTACCAAAATTAGTGCAATCAGTCTTTTGTACAGAACTTCTGTATGAAAGTTCTGATTTGAATAAATTTTTGTATGAATGTTTAGCAACATGGAATACATCACATATTGTAAGGGGTTTTTTTTCGTGCAGAAATTATGCAAATTAGATGAACTTTGATTTATTCAGTGCTACTTACACAATGTGAGCACACATGTCAATACGGCTCAGGGTAGAGGCTGTATTTATGAACCGATCTTCACAAAACTTCTTGGGTACCTTTGTTATCACCTTGGGACGAGAATGAGTGTTTCTGGGTACGGTCCAAAATTCAAGATGGCTGCCAGTGGCCATTTTGTACCAAAATTAGGTCCAGTCAGTTTTTTGTCACAAGTTCTATACAGCTCGTATTTATGAACTGATCTTCACAAAACTTCTTGGGCACCTTTGCTTTCACCTTGGGACAGGAACGAGTGTGTTTTGGGGTGCCTTTGTTATCACTGTGCTATGAGAACAAATATTTTGGGGTTCAGTCAGACCCACTCTGGGACTCAAAGTTTTCTTTTCTAGTTTAGCATCTGACTGTCACCCACCTTTACAATACTTTACCTATACATTTGTTACAGGCTATGGTCAGTATTTATGTACAGACCGTTACAATACTTTATATGTACCTTTGTTATCAGGTCATTACCTAGATGTTTGTCATTTCTGTGTCACATACTATACATGTGCATGTCTTTGTCTTGACAAGTTGAGCTACAGTGTCATTGACACTTTCATTTATTACTTTAGATTTACATGAAAATGATCTTTTAAGACCATTTTCATGCAAATTCAAAGAAATAAAATATCCACTAACTCCTTTTTAAAATATAATTAATTTGGGAAGGCTGTTTTGCATATAAGGAATGATCATTTGTTTCTATCTATTTCTTGAGCTGTAAACCCCAAAAAACAAAGGTCAAACATAGTGTAAATGGGCATTTACACTATGTTTGGCCTTTGTTTTTTGGGGGTTCATAACTTAAGAAATAGACAGAAACAAACGATCATTCCTTATAATTAAACTTGAGGGTCAATAAATTTAAACACTCTCTACTTTGCGGAGTTTAAATACAAACAAGGTCGCATCATGCTTCCTAGTGATAACTGAATGATAAAAGCATAGTTTTCTAAAATTTTGTTTGAATTAACGATTCATTTCACTAAAACATGTTTCTGTGTCATTAAATTTTTTATTGATCAATTAATTGCGTAAGTTAAAAGGAACGTCATAAGCCATGCCCACACAAAACTTCAATCTCTTTTTCCACTTGACGGGAGGGTGCTGTCATTCAAAGCAACACTGAGCTATATTTAATTCTGATTTTGACCATTTCCTGAGAAACTGAAAACACAGTTTGTAAACATGGAGTTCGATATAAACCCAGATGACATGAAGTTGGTTGAACTTTGTCTCAGAAAGAGTTCATTCAGGCTATTTGGAAATTGGAAAGTTTTGTTGGTGTGAGTTTTGTTTGTGGATTATTATGACCGGCCATTGTTTATGTTTGATTTGGGTAAAATCTGGAATAAAAAGCATAATAAGGATTTCATTGTTTATTAAATTTTATTTTGAAAGTCTTTTTAATATGAAGAGATAAATATTAATTATTTTTCATGTTGAAACAATATATGAGCCTACAGGGTTTTTTTTCCATTCCAGCTGTGCATCGTAATTTTTAAGACAGATATTGGGGACGTGATTTAGGATGCCTGAAAATGCATGAACAGAAAAAAGGTTTAATTATTTTACATTCATTTTAGTTTATTTATAGTTGTAATCTCAGGCCAGGAATCATATCTACACCTGATGTCTTTGTGCAGTTATTTTTTTTTTTTTTTATTCATTTTCTTAACATGTACCTTTTTATGATATCTTACAGGGTTACCCAGAATGGAGGTGAAATGTCAAAAATGTGGTGCTCATCTGGGACATGTGTTTGATGATGGACCAAAGCCGACAGGCATTCGTTATTGTGTCAACTCAGAATCCCTGAATTTCAAGAAACACACAACAGTGTGATTATTTGTTGAGGATGTTACATGATACAAACATTACTTGGTACTACATGTTAATTATACATGAACTGTCTTCTCACTTCTTCCAATGAATACTTTTTACTTTTCATATTCTTAATCGCACACACTGAATGTTAAAATATCAGTGGGGTTTTAATTTCAACCCATAATCCCTTCAAACATACTATGCATGAATTTATGCTTGAAGTGTATTACACATTGGATGCGATCTTCTTAAAGTTATAATTGATAATTTTCCTTCTGAGTTTGCCATTTCGACATCTGTTACTAGAGTCTAGAAAAAACAAAGGTTCAAGATGATACAGATAAAAAGTTGATTATAATTTTAACTCGGAGAAACTCTGCCTCAAATTGGAAATCAGTTCTACAGTACTCTGTTCACAAGAACTGTCTTTTTTGCAATCAGATCATTATCAGACCATGACTTACTTACACCAATGGGTTGAGATTTCGTAAGTAAAATACTTTGAAATCAAGACTGCATCAAAAAATCTAATGAAAGTGGGAACTCAGATTCAGTGTTCTTGTATTTCATTTTCATCGTGAGAGAATCGGTGGTGCTGCAGGCAAGCAGGCAGTGAATCTAAAAGCAATATGATGCATTTGCAATCTGCTCAAAATTCTCTATCTGCCTTTGTGATCACAGTACTGAATGTTTCTACTTGGACATTGGAGTCAGTTCAATCATATATAGAGGATATGAAATATGTTTTTCTCATATGATATTTATGAAACGAGTCTAAGAATTTTCCGTTTAGGCAAGCTTCTGGCAAGCCCCAAACGGAAAATTCGAAATAGTTTCATAAATATCATATGAGAAAAACACTTACTTCATATTCTATTTATCATATGACATACATATACACAAATAAACGACTTAGTATGACTTTTTAACCCTTTACCTAACGTGTGTTGCAGATGACACTTGGAAAAAACATCATCATATAACTAAAAATTTTCATTTTTTCCTTCCAAAACATAGGTTATGACCCCTCATTGGAACGAGCGCAATGCACTCGTTCCAATGAGGGGGTCATAACCCATGTTTTGGAAGCAAAAAATTAAAATTTTTCGTATATAGCACTGCACTCGTTCCAATGAGGGGTCATAACCTATGTTTTGGAAGCAAAAAATGAAAATTTTTCGTATATAGCACTGGCCGGTTTTGGTCGTTATGTTAGGTAAAGGGTTAATGCAATATAACCCAACCTAAATAGGACAGATAACGTAAATTCTCCCTACTCAAATTTTGCAAATGTGACCCAGTTGTATTTTGTTTAGCTAATCAAATTGTCCAGTTTTGAAATTGACCAATGAAAGCTCCCAACTCTAATTATGCAAATTATGAAAATGTGGCCCAGTTGTATTTTGTTCAGCCAGTCAAATTGTCTAGTTTTGAAATTGACCAATGAAATCGACGGAAGGCTTTATTTATCACTGATTAATATGAAAGCAAAATATCAAATGTTTTAAAGTGAACAAAACAGACGAGTCATATGATAAATTGTCTTTATTTGACAACAAGGCTAAATTAGAGATCACACTTTGTGTCGATATTAGAAACTAGGAAGAAAAATGGAAGCATAATGCACAATGCGATTTTTGATAACAGCTTTTCTTCTCAGTTTGGTATTTTGACACTCTGCTATGCATGTACAGTACTGCGATTGCAAAAGCGGACAGCAAATTTTGACTGGGTCAACTGTTTGTCTGCTCTCCTCGCCGCAACTCTATTGAATCTCACATGACAAGGAAGAAATGTGTGAACATTGAATCTGAGATGTAAAACAATCACAAATAATCACTGCCATTCAACCAATGTGCTCATTAAGCTTTGGCACACTAAGGTGAAAATATCAAAATTTTACCTTGTAAATTTTTCCAGTAATGTGACAAGGAATTAACGAATTCAGTCGAGGAGCTCTGTCATATGAGATTGAATTGGTAAAAATTCTACTTACATGATGGGAAAAATAGGTTGCTTGAAATGTCGGTATATTGACATCAGCATGCAGAGGGTTAAAATATAAAATCACTGATTATAATTTTCACACAACAAATTGTCAGACATAGAAATGAGTTTAATTTCTTGTCTTTTTTCAGCAGCAAAGCTAAACTAGGAGTCATCATGCTATGTCCAAAATTCAGACTAAACTTGTTAAATATTACTTTAGCCCTTTACCCGATCTGAATAGCAGATGACACTTGCAGAAATATTCCATAAATGATTAAAAAATTTCATTTCTTTATCTCAAAAACATAGCTTATGGCCCCTCATTGGAATGATTGTTCCAATGAGGGAAAGAGGTGGCATAAGCTAAGTTTTTGTGACAAAAAAATGAAAAAAGATTGGATGGTGATTTTGTGGAGAGTACTATCTGGACTTGGCCATTACGTTGGGTAAAGAATTATTGCGTCAAATGCAACACTTGCATTGCATCCAGTGTGTAGTGTTTAAGTGAATGATAGCAGATGGCTAAATAAATCAACAGTAATTTCTTATTTGCTGTTCATTCACTGCAAATCCAGATCAGACTTGCCCATTTAAGGCCTAAAAAAAATATAATTCCATTTATCAGACCTCTGGCATGGTCATTTTGGCTGTCGCAGTTGCTCTCTTTTATTACCAATGCAGACTTAACAAAAATAAAAATGAATTGCTTTATGTCAGATAAATAACCCAACTTAACAAATCGGGTAAAATACACCACTGTACATGTTATTCTGTAGATTATGAGGTCTAAAACATGAAACAAAGCAAGTATATGAACTTCAAAAATAATAATTACAAAAATAAAGAACAAAATAAAAAACCCGCCTGCATGCATTTTGTTTTTTTTTATAAATAATGGCCTGAGAAACAAGATCTACTTTATATGATCTATAGCAAATAGTATAATGGATAGTACTGTTTAGGGTCTCCAAACTCAAATGGTTAACCCTTTACCCAACGTAATGGCCAAAACTGGCCAGCACTATTCTCAAACACTGCCAGCTAATTTTCATTATTTGTCTCAAAAACATAGGTTATGACCCCTCATTGGAACGAGCTCATCGAGCTGTTCCAATGAGGGGTCATAACCTATGTTTTTGAGACAAAAAAAATGAAAAAAATAGGTATTCGAGACATTTTTGGCAAGTGTCGTCTGCTTTTCATGTTAGGTAAAGGGTTAAAAACCCAATTAGTTCTCCTTCATCCCTAAATTTTACAGAATGATTCCGCACAGCCATTCTGTAACTTGAAATTGAAGAGTTCATCTTCAGTTTGCAAGGTGGATTAATCAGCATTTTAAAACTAATAATTTACTAGACAAATTCAGTGACCTGCTGTTTCAACCCTTCTTCTCACATTTCAGACATCAGTCCCTCTTAGAACATGAGGCAATGCTCGTTTACTATGGTAGACAAGTTCTGCTTCACTGGTATAATGGGGCCTGAAGTTAGAATCCTTTAAAAGGAGCTGTTTAATTATGAACAATTGGCTGAACTTTAATTTATCCTTGTGCTGTTATGATATAGACAAAGATGCTGGAAGCCTTAATAAACAAATAACATGATGCTAACAATCATTTTTACAAAATTCTTGGAAAAATTTCAAACTTTCTGCCCACACAGTACCTTGTGATGCCTCTTTCGACTGAGTTTGATCAGCTTGTTCCAGTGTGGGTTCAGACATGTAATTTATGATTTGGGAGAAGAAAAACGGAAGGTAACGATTTTTAATGGCTACTTTTCAAATTTGGGTATTTTGTTATCAAGGGTTAACCTGTTACCAAACATGACAGCCATATGTCACCAGTGCATTTCACAGAACTTGCCATTCAAACTTTATTATGAGTTTTTTTTTTTGGGGGGGGGGGGGGGGGGGGAGGACCTGGAATCATCTTGTCCGTCCTTCCTTCCATAGACATAATTTTGTCCAGAGATTTTCTCAGATGTTTATGGAGCTTGAAACTTGGATGTTCACCACCATGGCAACCTGTGCACCTGTGACTATGTAGTGAACAACTGAAATAGTTTTTAAAGAACTGCTGGTGACTGCTATGGTTGTTTTGGAAACTGACACTAAATGAATCTATTGCGCACCAGCAGTTCCTAAGTTTAATGAAGTGTGTAATTGATAGGTTTTGTACGCTGTTAGATTTTGTACTCTTTGTTATTACTTAACCATTTACCTAACAAATCGGCTGCATCTTCCCATGGAATTTACAAATTGAGCAGTTGAAAAAAGTATTTAAATTTCAACAAAACCATATCATGTGACCACTCACTGGGACAAGCTTGTTGAGCTCGTTCAAATGAGGGAGAACATGATATGGTTTTGTTGAAAAGTTTTGAAAAATTTGAAAAAGAAATTCAAACAACAGATTTTGATACAGTAGAATCCTCTTAATTGAATATCCATTTTGCCAGTGCAAATTATTCAATTAACAGGAGTATACAATTAACAGGCATTTGGTCAGTTTCCTGTGTTCTGGAGGTAAACTGAGCATTTATTCTATTATATCTTGTTTGACAGAGCTCATAGAGCTCTGTCAAACAAGATATAATAGAATAAATGCCTGCATTGGATGTAGTGAGGCCAAAAAGGTTGATAAGGGGAATTTGGTGCGTGTCACATTAATTTTTTAGACATATTACAAAAATTTACATACAATTAACAGGAGTTTACTCTACAACCCATTTGCAATTAACAGATCAAATTTGTACTGAAAATATGGTAAATGGTTTTGTGTTTGAAAATTATATTTAGTTAACAGGGATATACAATTAAGAGATATCCAATTAAGTGGGCTCCACTGTATCATGTGCATCAGTAAAGGGTTAGTAAAGGGTCAACTCCTTACGTAATAAAAGCAGACAACAGGAAACAACTGAAAATTTTACTTTTTAGCATCCCAAACATAGCTTGATGAGCTTGTTCCAATGAGGGTTCATAGGCCATAATTTGGTTGCAAAGAAAATGTGAACAGCATTGGCTGGGTATGGTTCCTATGTTAGATAAATGGTTAAACATTTATTTTATATATATGTTTGTAGGTTTGTTGTAACTTTGCATGCAGGTTCATGCATTACATATGTAAACAAACAAAATTATATTCTTGATTGATTTTTCTGAATTTGTGGAAGAGATAGTTATATATAAATATATTCATAGTAACTTATTGAACGCTTGGTAAAGTAACCTTCTCCACTGTTTCTCCATTGAAATGTGTTTTTTCTTTAAAAAATGATCAATTTAGAACTAGGAGGTGGCTAACTCAATACCATGTTTGGAATTCAAATAGACATTGTACACAAGAGAGAAGAGATTATTTCTAAAACACTTCAGGAAGATTTTTCACCTAATAAGTCTTTATAATTTGTCAGGGTTCGTGCAAGGCCTTGAATTTACAGATTAGTCTTGAATTTGAACAGGTGCCCTTCAAGGCCTTGAAATCCTGGAGAATGGGATGCAGACCTTGAAAAACCATGGATTTTTCTCAAAATAATAACACTGACGAAGTGCATAATTCCCTTTTTACAGTATGGCCACCATGGACTTGTCAGTTTCCACAGGTGGGCAATATTTCCATGGATGCACTAATATTAGATCTCAAAGACTAATTATAGGAATAATCATCAAATATTTAGTTAATGAAGCACTGGGTACAACCCAATGCTTCATTAATTAAAATTTTGATAATGATTTTTATTACCAGGTTAATGCATGCATGGACATCACTTCCCACACATGGATTTCGACCAGTCCACAGTGACTGTACTGTTTAACTGCATAGTTTTATATGCCATATTTCATGAAGACATGGCCTTGATAATCCTTGTATTTTGCTGTTGTAAGTCTTGAAAAATGTCGACAAACGGCCCTGAAAAGCCTTAAATTTTATCAGTTCTTGCCTGCAGGAGCATGTTTGTGAACCTGTAGGTTCATTGGCTGAAACTTTGCTTGTGCTTTTCAGACTTTTCACAAAATTTTCGAGTTATTGTCTCTGTAAAAACTACACTCTGTGGATGTTTTATTGGTAGTCCACTCTACACATACTACACAATACTGTGATCACAAAAGTGGACAGAGAATTCTGATTGGATCTTGAGTGGGTTGCGATCTGGTTGAAATTATCTTTCAGCTTTTCAACCCACAGTACTATAGAATCTCACCCTTCAGAACAGAAATACGAGGACATCGTATCTTAGGTGTTTTTGTTTGTTTTTTTGTGGCTCGGTCTTGATTTTGCAATGTTTTATTTATGAAATCTCAACTCACTGGTTTAGAAGTGCGTGGTGACCTGGCCTTGATCTGATCGACAAAAAAATACTTTTGCGATCACGGTACTGCAAATACAGAAATTAGACTTCTGTGATTGTGGAACAGGAAATCCACTCAAGACACATGGCATCAGAACCTGGAGATGATTTTGTTTTTGATGATCACCGAGTTTCTTCTGGTCTTGCAAGTGAACATGATGGTATAGGGCTCTTGTTCTTGAAAATCACAGATAATCACTTTATTATTTCTCTTCTGGGAGCTAATTTATAGACAATTATGAATTTCTTAAATTAAGACCCATTTACACATGTGAGACATTCATTGCATGTTTTTAGGTTAGTCATATTATCACTTGACTAACAATGCAAAGTGCAGTTCATGCTACCCGTATGCTGTGGGTTGAAAAATCAATTTGCTCCTTCTATTAAGAGTTCATGTACTGTGTGTTTGCTCCCCATGGGAACCCTGGGAAGTGAAGCAGTGCTTGTTTACAGCAGTAAACGAGTTCAGCTTTACTGGTAGAATTGAACCCAGAAGCAATGCCTGAGATGGAAGTACTTTTAGCTGTGAACAGGGCTGTAAACAATTGGTTACACTTGACTTCAGTCCTGTGTTGTGGTCATGAGATGGCTAAAGATGCTGAAAGTGACCTTAAACACAAATAAATAAATAATTTATATATTGGTGTTTAAGGTCACATACTTATGCACAATGGCTAATCTTGACTGTGACAATTTTATGGGTGGAGGAGGCCGGAGTACCCAGAGAACCATCGAGCATCGACTTGCAACTGTCATCTCCTCAACATTCTAACTCTGTTCAAGCTCCGCTCAAGCAAGGTTACAGCGGTTGAAGACATGTGCACCATCGACGTGCAGTACGCCTTAATACACAGCATCATCGTGCCCCCATGTAGGCAACTGGGATAAAGCGCCTTGCCCAAGGACACAATGCGGGTCCTGGATGGGGATCGAACCCGGGACATCTAGCATAGAAGTCCAACAGTCTACCACTGAGCCACCGCATTCCCAAATAAATAAATAAATACTGTGTTTTTGCAAGACCAAAACAGAAGATTGGGCGTCATGATCATTTGAGAAATTAACCATCCTCTGCGCATTGGATCAAAATGTTAAAATTTCATCCTACATATGTTTCCCATACATGTAATACATATATATTATCATGATCATGTGCATGTCCTGTAATTTGTATCAGATTTGAGGTCATGTTTATAATCAGATCGCAACGAGCCTGTCAGGGTAAGTTGAAGTTATGATCAGATTGTAAACACGACCAAGAATCTAATACAAATTACAGGGCATGCATTTGGTCATAATAATGCATTTATCTAACAATTCCGTTACATAAAGCCTGTTTCCCCCGTTTTTCAGTTTAAATTGGGTTCGAATATTTTAATGCATAATAACAATGCATATAATGATATATGTGATAGTGCAGTGTTTACCGGAAGTTGAATCTGTCTGATACAGAATCAGAGTGAGTCGTCTATATGATATGGAATCGGAACACATTTTGTTATATGTACCGTTTCTCGTGATTTTCAGGCCAAAATCTACATGATTGTTGGATACAAATAGAAATTTCACCAATTCAGTCCTGTTTGACAGTATCGCAGAGCTCTGTCAATCTATGTCTGACTAGGTTAAAATCATAGTTGCATTGTGGGAACAATTTACTGCTTGAATGAAATCTCAGTACTTTGATATCATGCTGCAGAGGCTTAAATCTGCAAAGGGTAAACTATAACTAATACTCTTTGTGGAAACCCCAGGAAGTGGATCCTTGCATGTTTACTGTATTTTTACTGGTAGAATAGAGTCCCATATCAATGCTTTGGGTGGGTTACACAGTTATAAATGATGGATTAAACTTGACTTTATGCTTGGGTTGTGCTCATGATATAGCAGTAACTGCTGAATGTGACCTTAAACACCATTAAATATATAAATAACATCTAGAACAGCCACAGAATGGAGTTTCCACTGAGACAATAACATTATATACATAAGAATCATAAGCTCCCTGTGGGAACCCCAGGAAGTGATGCAATGCTTGTTTACTGTGGTAAACAAGCTGTGTTTTACTGGTAAAATAGGACCCAGTCACCAATGCTTGGGAGGTGCAAACCCTCTCTAAAATGGGCAACATGGCTTATTAACGCTCACCCCTGGTCTTGAGTTGATACTCATGTTGTGGTCATGATTAGCCATTGTGCAAAAATATATGATCTTAAACACCAATAAATAAATAAATAAATAACAGGAAATGATGCAATGCTTGTTTACTGTGGTAAACAAGCTATGTTGTACTGGTACAATAGTACCCAGTCAACAATGCTTGGGGTGGAAGTTCTCTAAAATGGGCAACATAGGTATAAACGATAGACTGAACTTGACTTTATCTCCATGTTGTTGTCACGATTAGCCATTGTGCAAAAGTATGTGACCTTAAACACTAGTAAATAAATGAATAGAATCATAAGCTGGGTTTCAGCTAATGAACCTCTGGGTTCAACCCAGAGGTCCATTGGCTGAAATTCTGCTTTGGATTCTTCAGCCTTTTCACAGAATGAGTTTTTGTCTTGGTGGAAACTCCACGCAATGAGTGTTTTATTTGCAATCTAGAACTGAATGTCAGCACTCTTTTTTCTTGTGTACTTAAGCCTAGAGTACTAATCTAGTCAATTAATCACATTCAATAATTAATCATGTTTATTTTTTATTATATTAATATCTAGGCTTTTTGCACACCTTTATTAATCCCTGTGCAATATATAGTGAAATAATGTGATAATCATTTATATGAAACTAATTTATAATAAATAATTATGTCACCTGATGGCCAGTGTTATACAGATTCAATGTTGAGCCATAAGTAATCAATCAATTATTTTCTCAAGGCAATCAATTGGTTGTAAGTGTTTACATTTCATTCATGTGGCGATATGAGTGCAGATAATGAAATATTCCCAGGGATACCTGTTGATAATGTGACTTGAGTTTTTCATAGGATATATTGGAATGCGTCCCTTCAGTTCAAGACACCCAAGCACAGTGCTGCTTAACACTCTGCACTCAAATGTCAAAATGGCAAAGTTTTTAGTAGCAAATGTTTCTGACAATGCAGTTTGATATTTAACCAAATATACCTTGTTTGCAGAGCTCAGTGAGCTCTGTCAAACAAGATATAATTGGTTAAATTCGAAGTTAAACAAGAGAAAAAAGGAGTGATTGCAGGTGATTAGAGAAAATTCTCTTGCACTACCAGCTTGCTAGGGGTTAACATTCTTTGTTATGCTATGCACCTTGAATCAGACTGTAAAAAATGTCTACCAACTGAAGCAGTGCTGAATTTATTTTGAAAAGTAATTTATTTTATAAAGATAACATGCTGGCAAAACACAGGTACCTGCAGTTTGTTTGTCATGGAACCCCAGGAAGACAAAATGTACTTGTTTACTATGGTTGAACAGTTCTGTTTCACGGATACAGTGGAACCCTGTTAATTGACTATGCACTCTGGCAGCAAAAATTTCACTTAACAGCTGTTAACAGGAGCATTCTGTTAACCAGAAGTTAATAATGTTTCTTCAGTCTTGGGATAAATATTTATTATATGATATCTTGTTTGTCAGAGCTCACTGAGCTCTGACAAACAAGATATAATAGAATAAATATTTATCTCAACAATGAAGAAACTCTGTCAAACAGGATATAACAGAGTAAATGCTTATATTGGAAGCACCAAAACCTTTTAGATCTGTAATGCTTGGGAATTTGAGTGTTTTGAGTAGAATTTTTCAAAAATTACAATATTTTTTATTTAGCTAGAAGGCATTCACTCTCTTTCCATATGCAATTAATGGGCATATTTGTACTAAGGAACTGATGAATGATTTGGTGTTTAAAAATTGTATGTTATTAACAGGGTCATTCCATTAGGCAATATCCAATTAAGTGGGAGGCATTGTATAATAGGACCTAGTAACCAATGCCTGGGAAGCAAATCCTTTCAACTGGTTGAGTCTTGGAAGCCCAAATTTGGGCTTCATTGAAGAACAAAGATGTTGATAATCTTTGCATGCACTTTTGCTCTTTTCTGGAAGTAAATAACATCTTTTCAGTATGGATTTGATTTGTTACACCCTAAAGTCGTCTGAAGTGGGCAGCATAGGTATAAATGATTGTTTAAACTTTACTTAAGCAGTGATCGTAATTTAGTCAAAGGTGTTAAAAGTGACCATAAACATAAATAAATAATGGCACATCTAGTCAAGGCCCTTCACAAAATTCGTCTTTCAGATTTTATTTTTTTCAATTATTGCTCCTTCTAAAATATAGCTTCTGCCCCCCCCCCCCCACCCCTCCCTCAGTATAATGGGCTCATAATGCACATTTTAAAGAGGGACCATAAAATATGTTTTTGAGGCAAAAATGAAATTTTAAGTTATTAAATTTTTTTTTGTATATCCAATATGAGAATTTAAACTATAATATCCTGTTTAACAGAGCTTTAGGAGAACTGACAAACACGATATAGAATAAATGCTCAGTTCATTCAGAAAAATAACCAAATTCCTGTCAGTTTAATATTCCAGTTGAATGAATATTTTTTCAATGGCTGATAATAAGGAGGATCTCTAATATTAGAGTCACAATTTCATATAGAATTTCTGTAAAGAGTTCACTAAAATCGTCCTGAGCCAAGGTTTACCAAGGTTTAGATCAATTTTAGTGAATGAGGTTAAGAAATTTCATGTCAAATTGTGAAGAATTTTAGATTAATTTTATCTCATAATGTGTAACTTTAAACTTTCCGATAATGTAACGATTGAAGTGGACCAGAACAGTTCATAGAAAAATGCCATCAAATTTTTATTTATTTTTTTTTCAATTTTTGTCTTAAAAGCATTGCTTACGATCCCTCACTGGAATGAGCTCTTCAAGCTCATTCCAGTGAGGGGGTCGTAAGCTATGTATTTGAGACCAAAAAATAAAATATTTCGTTATTTGGGAAATGTTTTCTCTAAATGTCATCTGTTATTTGAATTAAGTTGACAGTTAATGAAAAATAAGAGAAGAACAATTTTCAATTCTACTTCCAAAATCACCTCACAAAGTTACCATATCAACATTGACTTGTCATGTCATTCCCATATTAGACTTGTGAACAGTATCTTCCATAATGAGCTATTTGATGGTGATAACGTAATATCAGATGTGGAAATTAGATTCTGTTGGTTTTTTTATTTTGTTCAGATTTTTTCAGCAAATTGAATTTCAGAGAACAGAATTATCACCCAAAAATTAAAAAAAAATACAGTGTGTTGATTGTGTATTTTTCTACTGAAGGGCTCACAGTAGGTTTTGTTCCTGATAAATATTTACAATTAAAATAGAATGAGTACTAACTTACTTCTAGCTGATAGACCACGGGCAAGCCTGCAAATAAGCAGACTGTCATGGCCACTGACAGGCTGAACTACATACATTGTTTAACATATTGACCAGTACATTTTCTTGGAATGATTGAATAGTGTGTAGGTTAACCCTTTATCCTATGTAATGGCCAAAACCGGCCAGCGCTGTTCTAAAAAATCAACGATTAATTTTCATTATTTTTTTTCATTTTTTGTCTCAAAAACATAGGTTATGACACCTCATTGGAACGAGCTCGTCGAGCTCGTTCCAATGAGGGGCATAACCTATGTTTTTGAAACAAAAAATGAAAAAAATTAGTTATTCAAGAATTTTTTTTACGAGTGTCGTCTGCTTTTCATGTTAGGTAAAGGGTTAAAAAACATAATCAATTTTTGTGGGCTTTGATAATACCAAATTAAGGTTAATTCTTGACTTTCACCATGAGAACCTGGGAAGTGAAGCAGTGCTTGTTTACTTCAAGTAAACAAGCTCCGTTTTACTGGTATAATAGAACCTGGTCATCAATGCCTGAGGTGGAAGTCTTCAAAAATGGGCATGGTATAAGCAATTGGCTGGACTTGATTTTATCTCCTTGTTGAGGTCATGATTAGCCATTCTGTAGATTTATGTGACCTTAAACACCAATAAATAAATAAGTACTTCTTGACTTATTTCATTTTTGGAAAAACTCTCTGTTAGAGAGCTTTCCAACTAATTGTGATAAGTCAAGAATATTGTTCAATGTACATATTTAAATAATTGGAAGAGTGCTGAATTATTTTTCAAAGGCGATTTGTAACGCAAGTATTTTTTTTCAGGTGTTCCATGCTACCAGCGAAAAGAGTCCCAGTTTAGTCAGATTTTGTTCATAAACAATTGTTTTGGTACAATTTATTGGAGAGTGCTTCTTGTAATAAAACATGTTTGTTTAAACTTTTTTTTGTGTTTCAGCTGCTGAACAACCGAGGTAATGAATACAGTGTAAAGCCACTAAGGTGGCTTTCAACATTTTTCAGTAAAGCCCTGATAATGGCTTCTAGCACTCAAACAGTTAACACACTCTGATATATTGCGTTTGAACATTATCAAATATTTAATGACAGGCACAGAAACAAACAAAAAAAATCATTTCACAGTTTGATACAGGCTTACAACTCTTGGTCCATTCATTTCAATCTTACCAGTGCTTTTTCCCAGAAATTCTTAAATGTGATGCATAGAAAATACACCTTTGCTGTGTTTTATTGGTAATCCACCTTCCCCGACCTGGAATACATTTGTTACTTTGCCTACCATGAATAGATGGTATCACTTGTAAACAAATTTTTGGAATACCTAAAAAAAATTATTTTTTCACAAAAACATTGCTTATGACCCCTCCTTGAATGAGCTCATTTAGCTTGTTCCAATGAGGGTCATAAGCTATGTTTTTTAGGCAAACATTGACAAAATAATAAACTTTGACCTGTAATTTTTAGTTTAACTTGACAAAGTCAAGATAAGCTATTGCCATCACGTGTGTGTGGAAGTCTGTGAGTCTGTTAGTCTGTGAGTCTGTTAGTCTGTGAGTCTGTTCACATTTTCTTTAGCTCAGGCTACATCCCGTAGTTCTTGTCCTATCGTCACGAAATTTCATATGCAGGTAATCAAGTCTAGATAAGAACGTCCCCTTTTGGTCACGATTGGTCAACAATGATAGCTATGTGAGCCGGAAACCCGAAATCTTTAGCACAGTCTGCAGGTCTTATTTATGAAGGGATTTCATTGTAACTTGGTAGGATAACTCCATTTAATGTCTAGATGAGAACGTCCCCTTTTGGTCACGATTGGTCAGCTGTGACGGGTGTCTGGGCCTAAAACCCAAAAACCTTTAGCACAGTCTACAGGTCATATTTATGAAGGGATTTTATTGTAACTTCATAGTATGACCCTGTTT
The DNA here is from genome assembly GCA_031216915.1 of Pictodentalium vernedei. NCBI lineage: Eukaryota > Metazoa > Mollusca > Scaphopoda > Dentaliida > Dentaliidae > Pictodentalium > Pictodentalium vernedei. The sequence continues at coordinate 211,649,111 of CM062290.1, forward strand.
TATGTCAAGAAGAGAATATCTTATTTTGGTCGGGTTCAGTCAACAGTGATGGCTGCAGGGACACATAACCTCAATACCTTTAACCTAGTCTACAGCTGCATTTATGAAGTGATTTCATTGCACATTTGTAGGATGACTCAGTATAATGTCTAGATGAGAACGTCCTTTTTTGGACATGATCAGTCAACCGTGATGGCCACACAAGCATGTGACCTAGATTTGTTAGCACAGTCTACAGTCCATATTTGTGAAGCGATTTCATTGTAACTTGGAAGGATAACTTGGTATGATGTCTAGATGAGACTATCCTCTTTTGGTCACGATTGGTCAGCTGTTACCACCGCATGGTTGCATGACCTAGATTCCTTTAGCACTGTCGACAAGTTGTTTTTATGAAGGGATTTCATTGTAACCTGGTAGGATAACTCCATTTAATGTCTAGATGAGAACGTCCCCTTTTGGTCACGATCGGTCAGCTGTGAGGGGTGTGTGGGCCTGAAACCCGAAAACCTTTAGCACAGTCTACAGGTCATATTTATGAAGGGATTTTATTGTAACTTCATAGTATGACTCTGTTTTATGTCTAGAAGAGAACATCTTATTCTGGTCGGGTTCAGTCAACAGTGATGGCTGCAGGGGCACATAACCTTGATTCCTTTAACTTAGTCTACAGCTGCATTTATGAAGTGATTTCATTGCACATTTGCACATTTGTAGGATGACTCAGTATAATGTCTAGATGTAGATGAGAACATCCTTTTTTGGCTATGATCAGTCAATCATGATGGCCACACAAGCATGTGACCTAGATTTGTTTAGCACAGTCTACAGTCCATATTTATGAAGCAATTTCATTGTAACTTGGAAGGATAACTCGGTATGATGTCTAGATGAGACTATCCTATTTTGGTCGCGATCGGTCAGCTGTTACCACTGCCTGGTCATATGACCTAGATTCCTTTAGCACTGTCCACAAGTTGTTTTTATGAAGGGATTTCATTGTAACTTGATAGGATAGCTTGGTATGATATCCAGATGAGACTATCCTATTTTGGTCATGATCGGTGAACCGTGACTGCTGAACTGTCACATGACCTAGATTCCTTTAGAAAAGTCTATGAGTTATATTATGAAGGGATTTCATTGTAACTTGGTAGGATGACTTGTTTTGGAATGATTTTACTGTAACTTATCTTTGGTTGACATACATTAACTGTGAGGGCCACATCAACCCAAGCCTCAGTTCTTTAGTACAGGTTACACCTCAGATTATTCTTATGGAAAACACAGCATATGGGGAACAGAAATTAACTTATTCTCAATTATCACAATTCTTGTCTTATTTCATAATCCTTTCATAAACGTTGAACATTATTCGTTTCATCAAACACTACACACATTCAAGTTAAGCTACAGTGTCATTGACATGTTCATTGTGATGAGCACTGGCCAGTTTTGGAAGTTACATTATGTAAAAGGTTCAAAATCTATTTTTGAGAAAAAGTAAGTCAGCAGTCTTAATGATCTTTCAGCTCTCCATCCTGGAGATGGTGGGGATATTTATTTAAGATATGTTATTTTGCTGTCAATCAGTTGTTACAAGTCTCTGTCAAAAACGTTTTTCTTTGAATTCTTTTTGATTGTTTATTTTATATTTTTTTTTTTAGTTTTCTGTGCTTTTGTTGCTTGTTACCTACATGTACATCTTTTCTCTATGTTATTAAATAATGTATGTAACTTCCCATTTGGATAAAAATAACTTACAGTTTCAGTTTGAATGAGAACATGTCTTTTTAACCCTTCACCCAACATAACGGCCAAAATCAGCCAGCACGATTCATAAAAGACACCCATTAAATTTTCATTATTTTTTTTCATTTTTTGTCTCAAATATGTAGCTTATGACCCCTCATTGGAATGAGCTCATAGACCTCGTTCCAATGAGGGGGTCATAAGCAATGTTTTTGATGCAAAAAATTAGTTTTTCAAACCTTTTGTTTGTAAATGTCGTCTTCCTTTCATGCTAGGTAAAGGGTTCAGAGAAAATATTTGAACACAAATTCATGCAGCATACATGCTCATGTAATTGTGTGTAGCCCGTGGAGAGCAGCTCCTTGGTTTTTGTCACTGTAAATTTTTAATAAATGCTTTCTCATTTCTACTTCTTGGAAACACATAACAATATAATAGGAGGGTCCAATAAACTCCTAGACTGACTACTCATTTGAGTGCCAGAACCCTGCACAAAGCCCAGGTAAGGGCTTTTGCATGGGATCAATTTAAATATTTTTTGCAGCTCTGATGCATTTCTTCCATAACTTGACCTACTGCTCCAGCTGATGGAAACATGTAGAAACAATGGTGTCTATTCTAATTTGATTTTTTTCTTGCCATGTATTAGTGTTGAGGTTAGCTATTGCTTATAGTACGGCCACGGTGGACTGGTCACTTCACACGTGTGGGCAATATTTCCACAGATGCAATAATATTAGATTGCTAACACTAATTATAGGAATTATCATCCAAAATTTAATTAATGAAGCACAGGGTACAACCTGGTGCTTCATTAATTAAAATTTTGCTGATGATGATTTTTATTACCTGGTAAATGCTTGCATGGACATCACTGCCCACATGTGGATTATGACCCAGTCCACAGAGACTGTACTGTACAAAAACCTTTAAATTTTACTGTGTTAATTTGTTTTAGCGTAATTGTTATTTCTTTGTATCAATAGCGTTGTGATTCAGTTTTGTGATATTTTTGTGAACAAACACAGTTGTTGATTAACACAGTTGTCAATATAACATATCATATAATCTTCACCCCCACCTCCCAACTACCGCTTTGCTACCATGGCCTAAGTTTATCTGTTTCCAAATGATATGGTGAGTTGAGAGTGGATTACAATCAACACACCGATGGAGTGGAGTTTCCTCCCAAATAATAATTCTCAAATTCCGTGAAAGAAACTAGAAGCCACATGTAAAGTTCCCACCAAGAGAGTTCTGGGTTCAACCTATGGGTTGAAACAATGCGTGTGCTTCTGGTACTTTTACATACTGAGTTTTTTGTTTGTGTGGAAACTCCACTCCTTGGGTGTTTTAGTGATAGTCCACTCTCCACTTTCTGCATATGTGCTTGATAAGATAAATAAATGTTGTTTTTTTTTAACTATCCCCCTTGGAAACCCCAGGAAGTGGAACAGTGCTTGTTTACTGAGGTGAACAAGATTTGTTTCATTAGTATAATACGACTTGGTAACCATTTCCTGGGGTGAAAGTCCACTAAAGTGGGCAGCAAAGATTTATATGATTGACTAAACTTTAATTTTCACTTGTGCTGTGGTAATGGTATAGCCAGAGATGCTTAAAGTGACCTTAAAGACCACAAACATAATCATTTATCTCTTTACCCAACATAACGGCCAAAACTGGCCAGCACTATTTGCAAAAATCACCATTCAATTTTTATTTTTTGTCTCAAAAGCATAGCTTATGACCCCCTCAGAAAATCTTCAAAACAGGTGCTCCACTGTAGTTATTTTTAATTATTCGAGGTAAGCATCAAATTACCCCAGAACTGAAGCAGTGCTTGTTTACGATTGTAAACAAGCTCTGTTTTACTGGTAAAATAGGACCCGGTCACCAATGCCTAGAGTGAAAGTCCTCTAAAATGGGCAACATGGGTATAAACGATGAGCTGGACTTCACTTTATGTCCATGTTGCAGTCACAATTAGCCATTGTGCAGAAATATATGACCTTACCTGGTAGAGTACAGGAAATCCATATTCTGCTTTATTCAGAAGTGTTCCCACCTGCAGCAATCGCGTTGTGTCCTTGGGCAAGACACTTCACCCCCATTTCCCATGTGGGGGCATGGTGGCGTTGTGTACTAAGGCATACTGCACGTCGATGGTGCAGTTGCCTTCAAACAATGCTAACCCTGCTTGTGTGGAGTTAGTATGTTGGGGAGCTGACTGTTGCTCGGTGGTTCTCTCCAGGTACATCAGCTTCCTCCACCCGTAAAACTGTTGCGGTCATGATTAGCCATTGTTAAGCAATATGTGACCCTAAACACAAATAAATAAATAAATAAATAAATAAATAAATAAATAAATACTCTGAAGTGTAGGTACCACAGCTTCAGCCCTGGTAATTCACCCTCAGCAATCAGCAGTGCCGAGGAAAATGCCAAGGAAAGGAGAACTATCCACAGGAAAAATACTGCCGAGGATGGCTTCTTCAGAAAGCCTTGTGGTGGTAGAAATTGCACAACTTCCAGCTTGAACACAAGGAACCAAACCATGTGGGTTGCAATATCCTGTATTGCTAATCTTACAATTTACAGTACGAGTTGCAGCATAACCATTAGAAACTATGCGTTCTGCTTCTTCTATGTTGATAACACCAGAATCTGACATCAGTTTCTCTTACAGAGCTTTCCAGAAACTGATGTCAGATTCCGGTGTTATGAACATAGAAGCAGTAAGATACTTAGTTTGTGGTTATGTTGCATCTTATTTTCACTCATACCATACATGTTGAGTAAATCGCCTGCTTACTTTCAAGATCTTTTCTCAGCATTCACATGGTTCATGATATTGGCATGATCTAATTGAGTTAAAGATTCTGCACATTGATTGTGATTATGTACACATGTATCTCGAACTACTTTCACATGTTAAAGTTACTTAAAAGATTTCACTTCACCGCATAGTACATATACATGGCAATTGAGACTATGCCCTGCCCCATAATGATTTTTAGACAATCGAACAGGCTTCACAGCAATTGGCGTAGAAGCACCAGTTTGCCACAGCATTTTTTTTGCCGAGGAAACAGGGATGAATTACCAGGACTGCAGCTTGAAGTCTTCATATTCTGTGGAGGTGCGTCAAACTTTCTTTCAAGTGTAATTATTTTGTCTGAAGTCCTGTAAGGTGGGCAGCATAGGTATAAACAATCATCTATACTTGACTTCATACCTAATTGGCTGTGATGATATAACCAAAGATGCTGAAAATGACATTAAACAAATTACTCTGGCAGTAGTTTCTATATAGGTAGCCAAGACTTAACCAGAAATGACTGACATGCCACTGTACTTACATGGGGTGGAGAATTGGAAAATACTTGGAAACTACCCAGGGTCTAAGGGTTAAACTGGAAGCATGGTGGCTCAGTTGTTGCAGCATTGGAGTTCAAACCGAAAAATCCTCAGTTAGTCCCCACACTAGGTAATAATGTGTCAACATGGGGGCATGGTGGCGCTGTGTACTAAGGCATATTGCAGGTCAATGGTGCACATATCTTCAACCATGCTATCCCTGCTTATACAGAGTTAGTATGGTGAGAGTCTGACAGTTGCTAGCCTCTGCTCATTGGTTTTCTTTAGGAACTCCGGCTTCCTCCACCCGTAAAACTGTCTGACACATTACTGTTGAAAGTGTCATTAAACCCCCAAAAAAGAAACTCTAAATAATAAGTACCAATACCAACTGATTTGAAAAGTTCATTCAAATTCATTAGACTCCAAATCATCGAAATACTGCGATTCACTTTGCCAAAATAATGGTCCAAATTAACACTTAGTTTTGCTGACTAGAAATAGAAATGGGATTAGGACTAAAAAAGTTAAGTCAGTTTTTCAGACCATCCATCCCCACCCCCCACCCCTCCCCCACCCCACCCCCTCCCCTGCCCCACCCACCCCCACGTTTTTCAGACTGCCACCCCCACCCCCACCCCTCCCCCACCCCACCCCCTTAGTTTTGCTGACTAGAAAGAGAAATGGGATTAGGCCTAAAAAAGTTAAAAATCAGTTTCTCACCCCTTAACATTGCAAAACCCTCTTGAACTCTAGGGATGAAATACACGACCACCCATGCTGTTCTATAGATTTTGAGGCCTAAAAGATAAAATAAACCAAGAACATGAACTTTTGATGACAAAGAATTAATTACATAAATGAAAAATAAAATAAAAAACGACCGCCCGCAAGCAATTTTACAAAAAATGGCCCGAGAAACAGAAGATCTACTTTGTGGGGCCTTAGTCTAATTACACGTAGTCTTAACTAGTTTGTTTTTTTGTATTTTGAGAAAATGAAATATGACTGTGTTGCAACATATCAAATTTATTACTTTTTGTAAATAATTATACATTGCAACAGTTGTGATACTTAATGTTCCTCTGTAGACACAGCTTAAAAATCAAAATTTCTTTGTTGCTTCCTACTAACATTTGTGACCCATGTTTTTTTATCAGTAAATGAAATAGTTGATGTGTTGTAATGGAGTGAACTCCCTGTGGGAACCCCAGGAAGTGAGGCAGTTCTTGTTTACCATCGTGAACAAGCTCTGTTTTACTGGTAAAATAGGACCTGGTAGCCAATGCCTGGGGTGGAAGTCTCTAAAATTGGCAAGATGGGTATAAATGATTTGCTTGACTTGACTTTATCTCTATATTGCAGTAACAATTAGCCATTGTGCCGAAATATATGACCTGGTAGAGTGTTGGTGCCCACATTCTGCTTTATTCTCAAGTGTAGGTACCACAGCTTGAAGTCTTCATATTCTGTGGAGGTGCGTCATACTTTCTTTCAAGTGCAATTATTTTGTCTGCATGGATTTGCCTTATTACAATTTATGGGAGAGTGCCTTTAGGCACTCTCCCATAAAATGTAACAAGGCAAAGACAAGTGAACAAATTTTAACGACCAAAAATATTTTAGCACTGTACCAGTTAAACACAAATAAATAAATAAATAAATAAATAAATAAATAAATAAATAAATAAAAAAATAAATAAATAAATAAATAAATAAGTGAACGTTTTGGGCTGTATGGTTTTATAAAATGCAGACCAACACAATCTGGTTCAGAAAAAATGATAAACATTTTTTGTGAGTAACCAATTCTGGTTCTGAACAAGAGTTTTTACCTATACTTTTGATGCAGAAGTGCATCCCAGAAAGTAAAGTAGTGTCAGCTTATAGTGCGTTCTATAGTAAGTTCTCTAAAGTGGGTAGTATACGTATAAATAAACTGCAAAACTTGACTTACACTTGTGTTATGGTTATGATAAAGCCATAGCTGCTGAAAGTGACATTAAACACCTGTAAACAAACAAGTCATTTTATTTATTTCTTTATTTATATCAACTTATTGGCAGTAGTGCTTGGAGGGGAGAAAGTGGAGTGAGCACAGATGTCCTGTCTACATATGAAATTTACTGTAAACACTATCTGCAGAATTAATACCCTACTAGATCAACTGTTGACCCCTAGCACTCTGGTAGTGCAACAGCATTTTCTCCAGTCACTCTGTTTTTCTCTTGTTTAACTATGAATTCAACCAATTATATCGCGTTTGACAGCTCAAACAGATTGTATATTTGGTTAAATATCAAACTGCATTATCTGAAATATTGGCTGCTGAAACGTTTGCCATTTCACATCAGAGTGAAGAGGGTTAAGTGGTGTGTTAACTCCATTCATACAACTTAATTATGTGTTCTTTAAAACTTGAGAATCCGATCTTTCCTATCGTTAATTCCACTCTTTCAACCGTGAATTGATGCATGAAAGTGAAAAGCTGATGCACATTGATATGCGGAAGTGGTCTGATCGATACTCGGAATAGGTGGCTGATTCAGCTGGCGGGTTTCATGCATCAGTTCAAGGTGATTACGTGTTGAATTATTGCTGGAAATGATCGGTATCCACTCAAAAACACTAGATTTTCTTTTCATTATATGTTTTTAGAACAAATTGATCATTTCCAGTGATAATTTGACTCGTATTCACCTTGAAGTGATGCTTTGAAAGCCACCATTTTGATTGATCTTATATCTTCACAGTGGGGGAGATGATTTCTATCATTTCACAATTTTTAGCTCAACTTTGGCGAAGCCAAATTTGAGCTTTTGTCATGGCCCGTCGTCCGTCTGTCCATCTGGCCGTCTATCTGTACGTCAACAATTGGATACGGCTCGGGCTAGAGGCCGTATTTATGAACCGATCTTTACGAAACTTCTTGGGTACCTTTGTTATGACCGTGGGACGAGAACGAGTGTTTTTGGGTGCGGTCCGAAATTCAAGATGGCTGCCAGCCGCCATTTTGTACCGACGATGCAGAAATCTGTTTTTTTGTACAGAACTTCCATATGAAAGCTCTGATTTGAATAATTTTTTGTATGAATGTTTAGTACCATGGGATACATCACATATAATACGGGTTTTTTTCTCGTGCGTAAATTGTGCAAATTAGACTAATTTTGATGTTTTTTGGTGTTACTTTCAGCACTGTAAGTGCAAATGCCAATATGGCTCGGGCTAGAGGCCGTATTTATGAACCGATCTTTACGAAACTTCTTGGGTACCTTTGGTATCACCGTGGGACGAGAACGAGTGTTTTTGGGTCCGGTCCGAAATTCAAGATGGCCGATGGCAGCCATTTTGTACAAAATTAGGTGCAATCAGATTTTTGCACAGAACTTCCATATGAAAGCGCTGATTTGAATAATTTTTTGTGTGAATGTTTAGTACCATGGGATACATCACATATAATACAGGTTTTTTTCTCGTGCAGAAATTATGCAAATTAAATGAACTTTGATTTTTTCAGTGCGACTTACACACAGTAAGTACACATGTCAATACGGCTCAGACCAGAGTCTGAATTTATGAACTGATCTTCACATGTCTTGGGTACCTTTGTTATCACCTTGGGACGAGAACGAGTGTTTCTGGGTACGGTCTAAAATTCAAGATGGCTGCCAGTGGCCATTTTGTACCGAAATTAGGTCTAATCAGTTTTTTGTACACAACTTCTATACAGCTCAGACTAGAGGCCATATTTATGAACCAATCTTTACAAAACTTCTTGGGTACCTTTGTTATCACCGTGGGATGAGAGCGAGTGTTTTTGGGTGTGGTCCGAAATTCAAGATGGCCACCAGCAGCCATTTTGTACCAAAATTAATGCAATCAGTCTTTTGTACAGAACTTCTGTATGAAAGTTCTGATTTAAATAAATTTTTGTATGAATGTTTAGTAACATGGAATACATCACATATTGTAAGGGGTTTTTTTTCGTGCAGAAATTATGTAAATTAGATGAACTTTGATTTATTCAGTGCTACTTGCACAATGTAAGCATACATGTCAATACGGCTCAGGGTAGAGGCTGTATTTATGAACCGATCTTCACAAAACTTCTTGGGTACCTTTGTTATCACCTTGGGACGAGAATGAGTGTTTCTGGGTATGGTCCAAAATTCAAGATGGCTGCCAGTGGCCATTTTGTACCGAAATTAGGTCCAATCAGTTTTTTGTCACAAGTTCTATACAGCTCGTATTTATGAACTGATCTTCACAAAACTTCTTGGGTACCTTTGTTTTCACCTTGGGACAGGAACGAGTGTGTTTTGGGGTGCCTTTGTTATCACTGTGCTATGAGAACAAATATTTTGGGGTTCAGTCAGACCCACTCTGGGACTCAAAGATTTCTTTTCTAGTTTAGCATCTGACTGTCACCCACCTTTACAATACTTTACCTATACATTAGTTACAGGCAACGGTCAGTATTTAGACATTACAATACTTTATATGTACCTTTGTTATCAGGTCATTACCTAGATGTTTGTCATTGCTGTGTCACATACTATATATGTACATGTCTTTGTCTTGACAAGTTGAGCTACAGTGTCATTGACACTTTCATTTTGATAATCTATCTTTTAGGCTTTAGCGTATAATAAATGTACAGAACCAAATACTGGTAGAGAATCTTGGAAAATGTTCTTTCCAAGAGTAATTGTTATCAGGTTCAGAAGTGGAACTGACGGTAACAGTGGCGTAGCCATGGGGGTTCTGGGAGGGGCAAGTACCCACCAGTCCCCCCCCCCCCCCCCCCATGGGGAACATCAGGCAAGACTTTTTAATATCTAGCATTTTACTTGATTCTGAGTCTGTTTGTGTCCATAATTTATAAGTTGTGAAAGGCATCAATAATTAGGCCACATTGTGGCATAATTATTGATGCCTTTGACAACTTGTTAGTCCACACTGTGGACTTATTATTGATGTCTTTCACAACTTATAAATTATGGACACAAACAGTCTCAGAATCAAGGAAATTGTGTTTTTTTGTCTTGAATTTCAAAATGAGAGGGGGACATCCCCTCTTGTGCTCGCCTACATCTTGCTGCTGCAGGGCTTGGATGATGCAGTGAATTATATTCTGTATGCCCCCCTCCCCCCCCCCCCCCCCAGATATTACTCCCCCCATAACTTTGATGTCCTGACGGTAACAAAATTGAGAAAATGTTTTAATCCTTTACCAATCGCAGAAGGTATCCAAATTTATTATTTTAAATAATATTTTTTCAAATGTTTCAAAAAATTTCAACAAAACCATATCATATGACCACTCATTCCATGTGACCACTTGTTCCACTGGGGTGGGGGGGGGGTCACATGATATGGCTTTGTTAAAAAAAATGTGAAAAATATTTTTTCAACTGCTAAATTTGTATATTATGCAGGTGCATGCGTCTGATTCGTTAAGGAAAGGGTTAAATAAATGTAAAGAAACTAGAATCTGATTTTTTTTTTTATAAATTATAATAATTTAGTGATGGATTTATAATTTCACTTACAGGGTCAGTCTTGCAGATGTCCATTGTTTTTATTGACTCCTGCCACGTTGTGTAGAACACATTTGTTTACTTGTTAGTTTTTTTGTTTGTTTTTTTTTTTGTTATATATATATTATTGATGTCCCACTAATTATAGGTAACAGTGTATTTTGTTTGATGATTTTTCTTTATCATATTCTATTAGGCTTATTGTGCATGCTGGTTTGGATGTACTGTTGAAGATTTACATTAATAAATTTACATGACTCTTACCATACAAGCAGTTGGATTTTCAGTTGAGTTCTAGTGAGAGAATGGAATGATCAGAAATTGTAACCCCAGAAAGCTGTGGTAGACAAATAACTTTTTCTTGGATGTAAGTCCTCTACTGGGATGCGAGAGTTAAGTTAACCCTTTACCTAACATGAAAAGCAGACGACACTTGTAAAAAAAATTCTTGAATAACTTATTTTTTTCATTTTTGTCTCAAAAACATAGGTTATGACCCCTTGTTGGAACAAGCTCGTTCCAATGAGGGGTCATACCCTATGTTTTTGAGACAAAAAATTGAAAAAATAATGAAAATTAATTGGCGATTTTTTAGAATAGCACTGGCCGGTTTTGGCCGTTAACGTTGGGTAAAGGGTTAATTAGCCAATTTCAAATAATTTTATCATCAAATTGCTGAAATTTGATTTTCTATAAATCTACATGAAAATGGTCCAAAAGACCATTTTCATGTAGGTTTATATAAATAAATTTCTACACATTTATACCTCAATTATATATCCTTATTTTCTGAAGAAACATCATTTTCATAAATTTTCAGGTCAAATTATTATGAGAGTTTTGGCTTATTTCAGGTAATTCAAATACCTTCCACTCTCATCCCTGTCTCTGAAGTATACCACATTATTATAAATGATTGGTTGGACTTAAATTGATACTTCTATTGTGGTCGGAAAAAAGCAATAGACAGGAGCACAGATATGCAAATTTGCTGGCTTGTATGAAATTGTTTCAGGATTGTACTGTCCGTCACTGCAACAGACGGCACCGATCGCTATACTGTTAAATAAAGTTTTATTGAGTTGATTTATTTGACAATCGTACGATTGAGCTATTTAGTCACCCAAGCCACATTGACTTGGATTATCTGATGCGATTTAAACCTTCATTTCAATTACTGAAGGTGTATTTCTGAGAATGCTGCTGCAAAATACATAAATGCCAAACCCGTACTTATCGACCCTGTATTGGAAGTGCAAGGAAGGCCCAATTAAGCAAGTACCAGTTGAGAAAACGCCTATGGCATCAGTCCAAAAAAGCCAAGTTTCCTTTTGTTACTTTTAATAAATGAAAACAACACACATCTCCCGGAGTTGTTTGTTGTTTTTATTAAAAGTAACAAAATGAAACTTGGCTTTTTTCTACTGATGCCATAGGCGGTTTTCTCAACTGTGTATTACTTGCTTAATTGGGCCTGCCTCACACTTCCAACAATTTCGAGGGAGATAGCTTTATCTCAACTCGACTTGAACGTTTTTATGGCAAGCTAATTAGAAGCAACTAGTTCACAGATAATCCATCATTAAGATTTATCTATCAATATCACACACATACCAACACTAAGGCTTCATTTTGGCTCTGTTCAGCAAATGTATTTTTACAGTTATTTGCAAGTTTTTATTCCTCTCAGAAAAAAATATCAAATCTCACCTTCTAAGGGAGAAGGCAGTGTCTGAATTGTATGTCAGTTGCACAGTGTTGATATGAAGAACAGGAAAAAAGTTGCAGAACATCAAAAGATGGTGAAAACGCAGTTTTCTTATTTTTAACCCTTTACCCAACTCGAAAAGCAGACGACACATGCAAACAAAATTCTTGAATAACTAAATATTTTCATTTTTTGTCTGAAAAACATAGGTTATGTACCCTCTTTGGAACGAGCTCATCGAGGTCATTCCAATGAGGGTCATAAGCTATGTTTTTAAGACAAAAAATAATGAAAATTGAATGTTGATTTTTAGCTCAACTTGACAAAGTCAAGATAAGCTATTGCCATCACGCATGCGGAAGTCTGTTAGTCCGTGAATCAGTCTGTGAGTCTGTTCACATTTTCCTTTAGCACGGGCTACACCCCGCAGTTCTTGTCTGATCACAAAATTTCATATGCAAAACCCAAAAACCTTAGCACAGTCTACAGGTCATATTTATTGAGGAATTTCATTGTAACTTGGTGGGTTGACTTCATATAATGTCTAGATGAGAAAGTCCCCTTTTGGACGTGATTGGGCAACTGTGATGGCTACAGGGGCCTGAAACCCGAAAACCTTTAGCACAGTCTACAGGTCATATTTATGAAGGGATTTCATTGTAACTTGGTAGGATGACTCCAAATAATGTCTAGATGAGAACGTCCCATTTTGATCGCGTTCATTCAGCCCTGATGGGTGCCCGAGCCCAAAAACCTTGAGCATAGGTAAAAGGTCATATTTATGGAAGGATTTCATTGTAACCTGTTAGGTTGACTCCATATAATGCCTAGATGATGACATCCACTTTTGGTCAACTGTGATAGCAACAGGTGCCCGAAGCCCGAAAACCTTGTGCACAGACTACAGGTCATATTTATGAAGGAATTTCATTGTAACTTTGTAGGATCACTCCAGATGATGCCCAGATGAGATTGTCCCCTTTGGTTGCGATCATTCAACCATGATGGCTGCCCGAGCCTGAAGCCTGAAAACATTTAGCACAGTCTACAGGTCATATTTATGAAGGGATTTCATTGTAACTTCGTAGGATCACTCCAGATGATGCCCAGATGAGAATGCCCCCTTTTGGTTGCGATCATTCAACCATTATGGCTGCCCGAGCCCGAAGCCCAAATACCTTTAGCACAGTCTACAGGTCATATTTATGAAGGGATTTCATTGTAACTTGGTAGGTTTGACTTCATATAATGTCTAGATGAGAACGTCCCCTTTTGGACACGATTGGGTAACTGTGACAGTTACAGGGGCTCGAAGCCCGAAAACCTTTAGAACAGTCTACAGGTCATAATTATGAAGGGATTTCATTGTAGCTTGGTAGGATGACTCCAAATAATGTCTAGATGAGAACATCCACTTTTGGTCGCGATCATTCAGCCTTGATGGCTGCCCGAGCCCAAAAACCTTGAGCATAGTCTATAGGTCGTATTTATGGAAGGATTTCATTGTAACTTGTTAGGTTGCCTCCATATAATGCCTAGATGATGACGTCCCCTTTTGGTCGTGATTGGGCAACTGTGATGGCTACAGGTGCCCGAAGCCCGAAAATCTTGAGCACAGTCTGCAGGTCATATTTATGAAGGGATTTCATTGTAACTTCGAAGGATCACTCCAGATGATGTCCAGATGAGAATGTCCCCTTTTGAATGCGATCATTCAACCATGATGGCTGCCCGAGCCCAAAGCCTGAAAAAGCTTTAGTACAGTCTTCAGTTCATATTTATGAAGGGATTTCATTGTAACTTGGTAGGTTGACTTCATATAATGTCTAGATGAGAACAGCCCCTTTTGGACACCATTAGGCAACTGTGACGGCTACAGGGGCCTGAAGCCCGAAAACCTTTAGCACAGTCTACAGGTGATATTTAAGAAGGGATTTCATTGTACCTTGGTAGGATGACTCCAAATAATGTCTAGATGAGAACGTCCCCTTTTGGTCGCGATCATTCAGCCTTGATGGCTGCCCGAGCCCAAAACCCCAAAACCTTTAGCATAGTCTATTGGTCATATTTATGGAAGGATTTCATTGTAAACTGCTAGTTTGACTCCATATAATGCCTAGATGATGACATCCTCTTTTGGTCGTGATTGGTCAACTGTGACGGCTTCAGGGACCCGAAGCCCGAAAACCTTGAGCACAGTCTACAGGTCATATTTATGAAGGGATTTCATTGTAACTTCATAGGATCACTCCAGATGAGAATGTCCCCTTTTGGTTGCGATCATTCAACCATGATGGCTGCCCGAGCCCAGAGCCCAAAAACCTTTAGCACAGTCTACAGGTCATATTTATGAAGGGATTTCATTGTAACTTGGTAGGTTGACTTCATATAATGTCCAGATGAGAACGTCCCCTTTAGACGCAGTTGGGAAACTGACAGCTACAGGGGCCCGAAAACCTTTAGCACAGTCTACAGGCCATATTTATGAAGGGATTTCAATGTAACTTGATAGGATGACTCGTTTTGGAATAATTTTACTGTAACTTGGTAACTTTCGTTGTTATATGTTAACTGTGAGGGCCACATACATTAACTGTGAGGTCATATTAACCCACCCCTCAGCTCTTTAGTACAGTGTACACCTCATATTATTTTTATCAAAAACATAGCATACAGGGAACAGAAATGAACATATTCCCAATTATCACAATTCTTGTCTTATTTCATAATCCTTTCATAAACATTGAACATTATCCTTTTCATCAAACACAACACACAAGTTAAGCTACAGTGTCATTGACACTTTCGTAGTAAATAGCGCTGGCCGGTTATGACCATTACATTGGGTAAAGGGTTAAATGCGTTTCAACAGAGAATAATAGTTCAATGTTCAAACTGATTTGAAAAAAAAAACGTAAAAAGTCAGCTTCTGTATTTTTAGCTCAACTTTGGCGAAGCCAAATTTGAGCTTTTGTCATGGCCCGTCGTCCGTCTGTCTGTCTGTCCGTACGTCAACAATTGGATACGGCTCGGGCTATAGGCCGTATTTATGAACTGATCTTTACGAAACTTCTTGGGTACCTTTGTTATGACCGTGGGATGAGAACGAGTGTTTTTGGGTGCGGTCTGAAATTCAAGATGGCTGCCAGCCGCCATTTTGTACCGACGATGCAGAAATCTGTTTTTTGTACAGAACTTCCATATGAAAGCTCTGATTTGAATAATTTTTTGTATGAATGTTTAGTACCATGGGATACATCACATATAATACAGGTTTTTTTCTCGTGCATAAATTGTGCAAATTAGACTAATTTTGATGTTTTTTGGTGTTACTTTCAGCACTGTAAGTGCAAATGCCAATACGTCTCGGGCTAGAGGCCGTATTTATGAACTGATCTTTACGAAACTTCTTGGGTACCGTTGGTATCACCGTGGGACGAGAACGAGTGTTTTGGGGTCCGGTCCGAAATTCAAGATGGCCGATGGCAGCCATTTTGTACAAAATTAGGTGCAATCAGATTTTTGCACAGAACTTCCATATGAAAGCGCTGATTTGAATAATTTTTTGTGTGAATGTTTAGTACCATGGGATACATCACATATAATATGGGTTTTCTTCTCGTGCAGAAATTATGCAAATTAGATGAACTTTGATTTTTTCAGTGCGACTTACACACAGTAAGTACACATGTCAATACGGCTCAGACTAGAGTCTGAATTTATGAACTGATCTTCACGAAATGTCTTGGGTACCTTTGTTATCACCTTGAGACGAGAACGAGTGTTTCTGGGTGCGGTCTAAAATTCAAGATGGCTGCCAGTGGCCATTTTGTACTGAAATTAGGTCTAATCAGTTTTTTGTACACAACTTCTATACAGCTCAGACTAGAGGCCATATTTATGAACCAATCTTTACGAAACTTCTTGGGTACCTTTGTTATCACCGTGGGATGAGAGCGAGTGTTTTGGGGTGTGGTCCAAAATTCAAGATGGCCACCAGCAGCCCTTTTGTACCAAAATTAGTGCAATCAGTCTTTTGTACAGAACTTCTGTATGAAAGTTCGGATTTGAATAAATTTTTGTATGAATGTTTAGTAACATGGAATACATCACATATTGTAAGGGGTTTTTTTTCATGCAGAAATTATGTAAATTAGATGAAGTTTGATTTATTCAGTGCTACTTACACAATGTAAGCACACATGTCAATACGGCTCAGGGTAGAGGCTGTATTTATGAACCGATCTTCACAAAACTTCTTGGGTACCTTTGTTATCACCTTGGGATGAGAGTGAGTGTTTCTGGGTACGGTCCAAAATTCAAGATGGTTGCCAGTGGTCATTTTGTACCGAAATTAGGTCCAATCAGTTTTTTGTCACAAGTTCTATACAGCTCGTATTTATGAACTGATCTTCACAAAACTTCTTGGGTACCTTTGTTTTCACCTTGGGACAGGAATGAGTGTGTTTTGGGGTGCCTTTGTTATCACTGTGCTATGAGAACAAATATTTTGGGGTTCAGTCAGACCCACTCTGGGACTTAAAGATTTCTTTTCTAGTTTAGCATCTGACTGTCACCCACCTTTACAATACTTTACCTATACATTTGTTACAGGCAACGATCAGTATTTATGTACAGACCGTTAAAATACTTTATATGTACCTTTGTTATCAGGTCATTACCTAGATGTTTGTCATTGCTGTGTCACATACTATACATGTACATGTCTTTGTCTTGACAAGTTGAGCTACAGTGTCATTGACACTTTCATTATACTGCTTTTTAATGCTCCGGAGTTTGTGAAATGATGTGCACATCGCAATTCAAATTCGCTAACATTTTGAAATTTCAATCTTTATATGAAATCTCCAGCAATGTGTGAAAGGCTTTTCCCAATATAAGTCTGTGTTCCACACCTGTTATCATTCATGAAAATATACATTTTGGTTTTCTTTTGATAAAAAAAATTGCCGCCCCTAATATAGCTGTACTGCATAACAGTTGCCAAAATTAGCATCTCCCTTAAAGCGACCTAGCATTGTGGTATGGTATATAAGAGCTGCATACATCTGCATTTTGTGTTGATACTCCATTGACCGAGGTTCTCCTAGTAGGTCTTCTTTTTCTGTCTTCTATGCACTTCCCTGTCTGCATGATAACTCGAAAACGAATTGTCCTATCTCCCTGATTTTTGGCAGACTGATAGACAGTATCACCTCTGTTTTTCACAGGAAGGGGGGCGGGGGGGGGGGGGGGGGGGGGGGGTCCTTGGGGTGTTTTGAAAGTGATCACGCCAATATCTCAAGCTTGGTATGACCTATGAACCTAGGACCAACACCAAATGAGTCGACACACAATGGAGGTTCACAATGTGGTTCATGGTCACTGAGGTCATTCAGGGGTCATTGAGTAGATTTTTTAGAATTGCTGGAATCTTTTGACCCCTTAAAGCATTCCCTAAGTTTATTCATGCATTTTTACACTCGGAAAAGTGGAGGGGACAAAAATATTGAAAGTTGGTCACGCTTATATCTCATGCATGTATGACGTATAAACCTGGAACCAACACCAAATGAGTCGAAACTCAATGGAGGTTCAAAATATGGGTCAAGGTCACTGAGGTCAACAGGGGTCATTAAGTGCATTTTCAGAATTGCTAGAAATCGCAGTTTATGACCCTCTAATGCATTGCTGTAAATCATACATGTATTTTCATACTCAAAAAAGTGGGAGGGCCAAAAATTTGGAAAGCAGGTCACACACATATCTCAAGCATGGTATGACCTGTGGACATGTGACCAACACCATATGAGTCGAAACTCAATGGGGGTTCAAAATATGGGCCAAGGTCACTGAAGTCACACAGGTGTCATTGAGTGTCAGAATTGCTGGAAATCACTTTTTATGACTCCCTAATGCATTGCAAAAGTTTGAACATGTATTTTTAAATTAAAAAAAGAAAAAAAAATGGGCGGGGTCAAAAATTTTGAAAGTGTATCACGCTCATATTTCAAGCATGGTATGACCTATGGACCAACACCAAATGAATCGAAACTCAATGGAGGTTCAAAATATGGGTCAAGTCTCCCTGAGGTAACTAAGGGGTCATTGAGTGTATTTTTCAAATTTGCTGAAAATCCATTTTTTTGACCCCCTAATGCATTCTGGAAAACCATACATGTATTTTTACACTTAAAAAAGTGGGAGGAGACCAAAATTTTTTATAAAGCAGGTCACGCTCATATTTCGGGCATGATATGACCTATGGACCTGGGACTAACGCCAAATTTGTCGAAACTCATGTGAGGTTCAAAATATGGGACAAGGTCACTGACGTCACCCTGGGGAAATTGAGTGCGTTTTTCAGAATTGCCGGAAATCATATTTTATGATCTCTTAATACATTCACAGAGTTCATACGTGTATTTTTTACACCCCAAAAAATGGATGGAGCCAAAAATTTTGAAAGTAGGTCAGGCTTATATCTCAAGCATGGTATGATCAATGGATTTGGGACAAACAACAAATGAGTCAAAAATCAATGGCGGATCAATATATGGGTCAAGGTCACTGAGGTCAGCCGGGTGTTATTGAATGCATTTTTTCAGAACCGCTGAAAATCGCATTTGCTGTCTGCCCAGTGCATTGCTAAGTTCATATATGTATTTTCACACCCAAACATGGGGCGAGGCCAAAAATATTGAAAGTTGGTCATGCTCATATCTCAATCTTGTTATGATGTATTGACCCAGGATCAACACGAAATGAGTTGAAACTCAATGGAGGTTCAAAATATGGGCCAAGGTCACTGAGGTCGCCCAGGGGACATTGATTGCATTGTACAGAATTGCTAGAAATCACATTTTATGACACCCCCCCCCCCCCCCCTCCCCTCCCCCAATGCATTGCTGAAGTTCATATATGTATTTTTATTCCAAAAAACTGGGCGCGGCCAAACAGTTGGAAAGTTGGTCACACTCATATCTCAAGCATGATATGACATATGGATTTGGGACCAACACCAAATGAGTCGAAACACCATGCAAGTTAATAATTTGGGTCCAGTTCACTGGGGTCACACAGGTCTCATTAAGTGCAGTTTTCAGAATTACTTCAAATTGCATTTTATAACCCCAATGCATTTATTTATTTATTTATTAGCTCACCTGACTGAAAGTCAAGGTGAGCTTTTCTGATCACTTTTTGTCCATCTTTCGTCATCTGTCGTCCGCCGTCTATCGTCAGTCGTACGTCGTGAAGGTGGTGTTTGGGTCATTTTCTCCCAAGCCACTGGCTGAAGTTCAATGAAAATTCATGAGTTGCGGTAATATAGGGGCATTTGGGTTTTTCTTCAAATTGGGTTTCTCTTCAAATTGGGTTTCTGCTCATATTGTGGAGGGGGGAAAATTTTTAAAAATCCTCTCATGAACCAGCCGTAGCAGAGACTTGATATTTGGTATGCGGCCTCCATTTGAGGTGTAGACTCAAGTTTGTTCAAGAGAAGTTTGATGGGCAATATTTGCCTTTGTTCTGATAGGGGCAAAAAATTTTGCCCTGCCCAGTATTTCTATTTTCTGAACCGAGAGGCCAATTTGAACCAAATTTAATATGAGGTATTATTGGGTTATAAGTACTTGATTTATGCCAAAAAATTTTTTCCTTCAGCCCCGTGGGAACCTCAGGAGCCAAAAATAGAAAAAAACAAAAACGTCCATATCTCCAAAACTGCACAGCACAGAGAATTTTTATTTGGTGTGAGGCTTCCTTGAGACCAACAGAAAGGAATAGTAAAAAAAATTGCTATCGGTTTTGTAATAAGGTACTTTTTCGGGACTTTGAAAAAATGCTGCGTCAGCATTTTTTAACACTGTGGGCAATGGGAAAAAAATAAAGAATCATTTGCTTCCAAACCACTGCTCCAAAAGCTTTCATATTTTACATATAACATCTTTGGAACATTGATTCACGTATTTGTTGAAATCAAATCCCTCTGTCCATATTTGGGTTCCCTATGGGAGCCCAAATGTTCAAATTAGTGCAGTATGAGGAATATTCTTTAAAAATCTTCTTCTTCAGATCTACCAATGAGAATCTTTTGATATTTGGTATGCAGCATGCTTGGGGGGGGGGGGGGGGGGGGGGGGGGGGATTCAAGTTTGTTCAAGCCAAGTTCCTGGGTTCATATTTGGGCTGAAAATTTGGGGTCCCGGTCCGGAATTGGAAATTTTGGACCAAAATCCGGAAATGAGTTTTTTGGTTTTTTATGCATTTCAGTCAATTTTAAGACCCCAAATTTTTTTTTTTTCACCCTGAAAATTTGGGGTGTGGGTGGGACTTAGAAATTTTGGACCAAAAGCCGGAAATTAGTTTTTTGGTTTTTTATGCGTTTTGGTCAATTTTAAGACAAAATTTTTTTATTAGCTCACCTGACTTTCAGTCAGGAGAGCTATAGTGATCACTCACCGTCCGTCGTCCTGCGTCCGTCGTCCGTCGTCCGTGAACATGGTGTTTGCGTCTTCTCCTCCCAAACCGCTGAACCAATTTAATTGATATTTGAGATAATAGTTTGTTATGACATTGCAATTTGATTTTGTTCAAATCAAGTTGCCTCGCCCCGTGGGTAGGGCCACACCCAAAAAGTGTGCTGAAATCTTAAAAAATCTTCTTCTCATGAACCAGCAGTAGCAGAGACTTGATATGTGGTGTGCAGCTTCCTTTTGAGGTGTAGACTCAGATTTGTTCAAGAGAAGTTTGTGGGTTGTGGGGCTATACTTGGCGTCGTTATGGGAGGGGCAAAATTTTTGGCCCTGCCCAAAATTTCTATTTTCCAAACCGAGAGGCTGATTTGAACCAAATTTTATGTGAGGGCTTATTGGGTCATAAGTACCTAATTTATGCTGATTTTTTTTTTCCCGTAGCCCCATGGGAACCGCAGGAGCTAAAAATAGAAAACTGCACGGCACCGAGAATTTTTATTTGGTGTGAAGCTTCCTTAGGACCAACAGAAAGAATTGGTAAAAAAAAATTGCCATCGGTTTTATCATAGGGTACAGTTTCGGGACTTTGAAAAAGTGCTGAGTCAGCACTTTTTAACACTGTAGGCAATGGGAAAAACATTAAAAAATCTTCTTCTCCAGATCCAGCGGGCAGAATCTTTTGATATTTGGTATGCAACATTGAAGGGTGGATCTGATTCGTGCATTTCAGGCAAATTTCTTAAAAAATCTTCTTCTCCAGATCCAGCAGGCAGAATGTTTTGATATTTGGTATGCAACATTGTGGGGTGGATCTGATTCAAGTTTGTTCAAATCGGCCCCCTGGGTTTATATTTGGGCTCAGTATAGGAGCCCAAATTTGAACTTACTGCATTTCAGGCAAATTTCTTTGAAAATCTTCTTCTCCAGATCCAGCAGGCAGAATCTTTTGATATTTGGTATGCAACATTGTGGGGTGGATCTGATTCAAGTTTGTTCAAATCGGCCCCTTGGGTTTATATTTGGGCTCAGTATAGGAGCCCAAATTTGAACTTAGTGCATTTCAGGCAAATTTCTTTGAAAATCTTCTTCTCAAGATCCAGCAGGCTGAATCTTTTGATATTTGGTATGCAACATTGTGGGGTGGATCTGATTCAAGTTTGTTCAAATCGGCTCCCAGGGTTTATATTTGGGCTCAGTATAGGAGCCCAAATTTGAACTTAGTGCTTTTCAGGCAAATTTCTTAAAAAATCTTCTTCTCCAGATCCAGCAGGCAGAATCTTTTGATATTTGGTATGCAACATTGTGGGGTGGATCTGATTCTATTTTGTTCAAATCGGCTCCCTAGATTCATATTTGGGCTCACTATAGAAGCTCGAATTCGAACTTAGTGCATTTCAGGCAAATTTCTTCAAAAATCTTCTTCTCCAGATCCTGCAGGCAGAATCTTTTGATATTTGGTATGCAACATTGTGGGGTGGATCTGATTCCAGTTTGTTCAAATCAGCCACCTGGATTCATATTTGGGCTCACTACAGAAGCCCAAATTCGAACTTAGTGCATTTCAGGCAAATTTCTTTGAAAATCTTCTTCTCAAGATCCAGCAGGCAGAATCTTGTGATATTTGGTATGCAGCATCCTTAGGGGGGTGAGATTCAAGTTTGTTCAAGCCATGTCCCTAGGTCCATATTTGGGTTCACTGTGGGAGCTTGAATTGTAACTTTGTTCGAAATGAGGAATTTTCTTAAAAAATCTTCTTCTTCAGATCCAGCAGTCGGAATGGTTTGATATGTGGTGAGTAGCATCCTTGGGGGGAGGGGGATTCAAGTGTGTTAAAGCCAAGTCCATGGGTCCATATTTGGGCTCCCTCTGGGATAATAACTTAGTCAATATGAGGAATTTTTCTTTAAAAATCTTCTTCTTCAGATTCAGCAGTTGGAATGTTTTGATATTTGGCATGGAGCAACCTTAGGGCGCTGAGATTCAAGTTTGTTCAAAGCCAAGTCCATGGGTCCATATTTGGGCTCCCTGTGGGATAATAACTTAGTCAATATGAGGAATTTTTCTTTAAAAATCTTCTTCTTCAGATTCAGCAGTGGGAATGTTTTGATATTTGGCATGGAGCAACCTTAGGGGGCTGAGATTCAAGTTTGTTCAAGCCAAGTCCCTTGGTTCATATTTGGGCTCACTATGGGAGCCTGAATGACAACTTAGTTCAAAATGAGGAATTTTCTTTAAAAATCTTCAGATCCAGCAGATGAATGCTTTTGATATTTTTTATGCAGCATCCTTAGGGGGGTAAGATTCAAGTTTGTTCAAGCCATGTCCCTAGGTCCATATTTGGGCTGATTGTGGGAGCTCGAATTGTAACTTGGTTCAAAATGAGGAATTTTCTTTAAAAATCTTCTTCTTCAGATCCAGCAGTCGGAATGTTTTGATATTTGGTGTGCAGAATCCTTAGGGGTGTGAGATTCAGGTTTGATAAAGCCAAGTCCCTGGGTTCATATATGGGCTCCCTGTGGGAGCCCGAATTATGACTTAGTTCAATATGAGGAATATTCTTTAAAAATCTTTTTTTAGATCCACTGGTCAGAATATTTGGATATTTGGTTTCAGCTTTTCTTAGGAGGAGCAGATGCAACTTGTGGAAATCAATTCTCTGGGTTGATATTTAGGCTACCATGTCAGGTGAGCGCCCTCAGGCCCCCTGGGGCCTCTTGTTTTTTTTACACTGAAAATTTGGGGTCCAGGTGGGACTTCGAAAATTTTGGACCAAAATCCAGAAATGAGTTTTTTTTGTATTTATGCATTTTGGTCAATTTTAAGACAAAATTTTTTTTTTTTTTTACACTGAAAATTTTGGGTCCTTGTGGGACTTGGAAATTTTGGACCAAAAGTCAAGCTGAGCTAATCTCGTCGCTCTCCGTCTGTCGTCCGTCAGCACCATGTTTTGGTCTTCTCTTCCAAAGCCACTGGGCCAATTCAAATGAAAGTTTGTGTGAGTGATGGCTTCGGTGGGGCATTGCATTTTTGTTCAACTCGGCATGCTCAGCCCCATAGGGAGGGAGTGGGGGAAAATGCTCCAAAATATATTAAAAATCTTCTTCTCATGAACCAGTGTGTACAATGACTTGATATTTGCTATGGAGCTCCCTTTTGAGGTGTAGAATCAAGTTTGTTCAAACAAAGTTCCTGAAGGAATATTTGGCTTTGTAATGGGAGGGGTAAGATTTTTGGCCCCACCCAAAATTGCTATTTCAAGAACCAGTGGGACACCTTCAACCAAATTTGGCATGTAGTTTAGGTGGGTCCTAAGTAATTGATTGATGCCTAAAAAAATTTTTTCGCAGCCCTGTGACAACCCCAAGGGCTAAAAACAGAAAAAAATTCAAAAGCTTGTATGTCCCAAACCAGAAGGAATAGAGAACTGGTATTTGGTATGAAACATCCTTAGGACCAGAAGGCAGGATTTGTTAAAAAAAATTTTCCAGCAGTTCGATCAGGGTGCTTGGTAGAGGGTTTTTAAAAAATGATGAGTCAGCATTTTTGTAATACTTTTATCCCTGGAGGTTTTCATTCACAAATTTGATTGACATATTTTGTTCTTAAATGAACAAAAATTCTGTTATGAACATTTAATCTTGTTATTACAATCTGTCAATTCTGCAGGGTGGGGGGGTGGGGGGGGGACTTTTGTTTGTTTTAGAAAGATTTTTATTTATGTTTAATGAACCATTTCAATGCTGGAAAACACCTGATACCTGTATGCATGCCTTTAATTTAACCCTCTCAAGGCTGCAGTGTGACTTTAGTGTGTTTTTTTCCAAAGATTTTTTTCTCTTTTCTCTCATGATGGACTCTTTCTCTACTGATTTCATGTTGAATTAACCCTTTCTATGCTGGGAAAACATTTATCTGATTCCTGTGTGCATGTGTTTAATTTAACCCTCTCAAGACTGCAGGTCTGTAGCAGGGAGTTCCAAAGATTTTTAGCTCATCTTGACAAAGTCCGGCTGAGATAATCTCATCGCTCTCCATCCGTTGTCTGTCAAGACCATGTTTTGGTCTTCTCCTCCAAAGCCACTGGGCCAATTCAATTGAAAGTTTGTGTGAGTGATGGTCCCGAAGGGGCATTGCATTTTTGTTCAACTCAACATGCTCAGCCCCATAGGGAGGGAGTGGGGGAAAAATGCTCCAAAAATATTTTTAAAAATCTTCTCATGAACCAGTGTGTACAATGACTTGATATTTGCTATGGAGCTTCCTTTTGAGGTGTAGAATCAAGTTTGTTCAAACGAAGTTCGTGAAGTAATATTTGGCTTTGTAATGGGAGGGGTAAGATTTTTGACCCCGCACAAAATTTCTATTTTCTGAACCGATGGTCCGGTTTGAACCAAATTTGGTATGTGGTATTATTCGGTCATAAGTACTTGGCACATGCAAAAAAAAAAAAAATTCCCACATCCTCATGGGAACCCTGGGAGCTAAAAATAGAAATATTTTCAAACGCCCAAATTTCCAAAACCACACGGAACATAGAGATGTTATTTGGTATGCAGTATCCTTAGGACCAGTAGAATTGAATGGTAAAAAAATTGCCATCGGTTATGTTAAGGTGTTCTGTAATGGACATCAAAAAAAATGATGAGTCAGCATATTTGCAAAAATTTTTAAAAATCTTTTCTCCAGAACCAATTATCAGAATCTTTTGATATTCGGTATACAGCATTCATAGGGGTGTCAGATACAAGTTTGTTAAAATAAAGCCCATTGGTTCATATTTAGGTCCAATATAGGAGCCCGAATTTTTTACATAGGGGGAATATTCTTTAAAAATCTTCTTCTTCAGAACAACCAATCAGAATCTTTTAATGTTTGATATACATCATTGGTATGAGGGTCAGATTCAAGATTGATCAAACCAAGTCTCTAGGTTAATATTTGGGCTTCCTATGGAAGCCCAAATTTCAACTTTGTTCAATATGGGGGATAATGTTTAAAAATCTTCTTCAGATCCACCAGGCAGAATGCTTTCATACTTGGTATGCAACATCTCTAGGGGGTTTAGATTCAAGTTTGTTCAAATCAGATCCCTAGGTATATATTTGGGCTCGCAATGGTAGACAAATTTTTACTTAGTGTGATATGAGGAAATTTCTTTAAAAATCTACTTCTTCAGATCCACCAGTCGGAATGCTTTTATATTTGGTATACAACATCTCTAGGGGGGTCAGATTCCAATTTGTTCAATTCAAGAGCCTGGGTTAATATTTGGGCTCCATATGGGAACCTGAAATTTAACTTAGTACAATATGAGGGAATTTCTTTAAAAAATCATCTTCTTCATATCCACTAGTCAGAATGCTCTCATATTTGGTATACAACATCTCTAGGGTGGGTGGGGGCAGATTCAAGTTCGTTCAAATTGGATCCATTGGGTAATATTTGGGCTCGCTATGGTAGCCCAAATTTTAACTTAGTGCAATATGAAGACATTTCTTTCTCTTCTTCAGATCCAACAGTCAGAGTGCTTTCATATTTGTTACACAACATCTCTAGGGAGGTCAGATTCAACTGTGTTCAAATCGAGAGCCTGGGTTAATATTTGGGCTCCATATGGGTTGCCGGAATTGGCCATTTTGCTGAAGATTTAAAATTTTTGTTTTCAGTACCCTCTAGAGGTGTGCAACTAACACATAGGTTGTATCAAGTGGCTTCACAGGGGAGCTCTACATTTTACATTATGATCAACTGAAGAAAAGGCATGATGCCCGGATTATTTGGTCACTCCTGAGGGACTCAAGGATTGACAGTGTAGCCTATGGAGATGAGGGACTCAAGGATTGACAGTGTAGCCTATGGAGATGGATTGCTTAATGTAGATTCATTCTTGGACTCTGTTTATATTGTGTTCTATTCAAGATGAGCACTTCAGGCCCCGTGGGGCCTCTTGTTTGGTTTTTAGCTCAACTTGACAAAGTCAAGCTGAGCTATTGCCATCACTTCTCGTCCGTCGGCGTACGTACGTACGTACGTATGTACGTACGTACGTACGTTAGTACGTTAGTACGTTAGTACGTACGTCCACAATTTCCTTTGGCACGCCTCACAGGTCGCATTTATGATCAGATTACTTTGAAACTTCTTATGCTTGTTTGGGGTGACCTCTAGATGGGAGCTATCGATTTTCTTCAATTTCCGTCAAAAAATGTTGCCGCGGCCAACGTTCTTAGAACTTAGTTTAGTCAAACCACAATATTTCCCTTTGGCACACCCTACAGGGCACATTTATGATTTGATTGCTTTGAAACCTGATACGCTTATTTAGGGTGACCTCTAGATGGGAGCTATCGATTTTCTTCAATTTCCGGCAAAAAATGTTGCCACGGCCAACGTTCGTAGATTTTAGTTTAGTCAGACCTCAATATTTCCCTTTGGCACACCCTACAGGGTACATTTACAATCAGATTGCTTTGAAACCTGGTATGCTTGTTTGGGGAGACCTCTAGATGGGAGCTATCGATTTTCTTCAATTTCTGTCAAAAAATGTTGCCGCGGCCAACGTTCTTAGAACTTAGTTTAGTCAGAAGACTCAATATTTCCCTTTGGCACACCCTACAGGGTACATTTATGATCGGATTGCTTTGAAACCTGGCATGCTTGTTTGGGGTGACCTCTAGATGGGAGCTATCGATTTTCTTCAATTTCTGTCAAAAAATGTTGCCGCGGCCAACATTCTTAGAACTTAGTTTAGTCAAACCACAATATTTCCCTTTGGCACACCCTACAGGGCACATTTATGATTTGATTGCTTTGAAACCTGGTATGCTTATTTAGGGTGACCTCTAGATGGGAGCTATCGATTTTCTTCAATTTCCGTCAAAAAATGTTGCCGCGGCCAACGTTCTTAGAACTTAGTTTAGTCAAACCACAATATTTCCCTTTGGCACACCCTACAGGGCACATTTATGATTTGATTGCTTTGAAACCTGATACGCTTATTTAGGGTGACCTCTAGATGGGAGCTATCGATTTTCTTCAATTTCCGGCAAAAAATGTTGCCACGGCCAACGTTCGTAGATTTTAGTTTAGTCAGACCTCAATATTTCCCTTTGGCACACCCTACAGGGTACATTTACAATCAGATTGCTTTGAAACCTGGTATGCTTGTTTGGGGAGACCTCTAGATGGGAGCTATCGATTTTCTTCAATTTCTGTCAAAAAATGTTGCCGCGGCCAACGTTCTTAGAACTTAGTTTAGTCAGAAGACTCAATATTTCCCTTTGGCACACCCTACAGGGTACATTTATGATCGGATTGCTTTGAAACCTGGCATGCTTGTTTGGGGTGACCTCTAGATGGGAGCTATCGATTTTCTTCAATTTCTGTCAAAAAATGTTGCCGCGGCCAACATTCTTAGAACTTAGTTTAGTCAAACCACAATATTTCCCTTTGGCACACCCTACAGGGCACATTTATGATTTGATTGCTGCTTTGAAACCTGGTATGCTTATTTAGGGTGACCTCTAGATGGGAGCTATCGATTTTCTTCAATTTCCGGCAAAAAATGTTGCCACGGCCAACGTTCGTAGAACTTAGTTCAGTCAGACCTCAATATTTCCTTTTGGCACACCCTACAGGGCCCATTTATGATCAGATTGCTTTGAAACCTGGTATGCTTGTTTGGGGAGACCTCTAGATGGGAGCTGTCGATTTTCTTCAATTTCTGTTAAAAAATGTTGCCGCGGCCAATGTTCTTAGAACTTAGTTTAGTCAGAAGACTCAATATTTCCCTTTGGCACACCCTACAGGGTACATTTATGATCGGATTGCTTTGAAACCTGGCATGCTTGTTTGGGGTGACATCTAGATGGGAGCTATCGATTTTCTTCAATTTCCGTCAAAAAATGTTGCCGCGGCCAACGTTTTTAGAACTCAGTTTAGTCAGACCACAATATTTCCCTTTGGCACACCCTACAGGGCACATTTATGATTTGATTGCTTTGAAACCTGGTATGCTTGTTTGGGGAGACCTCTAGATGGGAGCTATCGATTTTCTTCAATTTCCATCAAAAAATGTTGCCGCGGCCAACGTTCTTAGAACTTGGTTTAGTCAGAAGACTCGATATTTCCCTTTGGCACACCCTACAGGGTACATTTATGATCGGATTGCTTTGAAACCTTTCATGCTTGTTTGGGGTGACCTCTAGATGGGAGCTATCGATTTTCTTCAATTTCCATCAAAAAATGTTGCCACAGCCAACATTCTTAGAACTTAGTTTAGTCAGACCACAATATTTCCCTTTGGCTCACCCTACAGGGCTCATTTATGATTAGATTGCTTTGAAACCTGGTATGCTTATTTACGGTGACCTCTAGATGGGAGCTATCGATTTTCTGCTTATTTACGGTGACCTCTAGATGGGAGCTATCGATTTTCTTCCATTTCCGTCAAAAAATGTTGCCACGGCCAACGTTCTTAGAATTTAGTCTAGTCAGACCACAATATTTCCCTTTTGTACACCCTACAGGGCACATTTTTGATCGGATTGCTTTGAAACTGTTATGCTTGTTTGGGGAGGCCTCTAGATGGGAGCTATCGATTTTCTTCGGTTTCTGTCAAAAAATGTTGCCACTGGCAAAAAAACTGACATTGGTCCCAATGATCTTCAATTTTGCCATTTCATTTATAACTTACCAAGTTCAAGTTTGTCAAGTTGAGCTACAGTGTCATTGACACTTTCATTTATGCGTTTTGGTCAATTTTAAGAACAAAAAAAAATTTAGTCTGAAAATATTTTGTTTGAGACTTCGAAAATTTCCGAACAAAAATGAAAAAAAATCTGTTTTTTATGTGTTTATCTCAATTTTGGGACGTAAAAGTGCAGGAACTGAAAATAGAAGGAAAATCCTGTGTACTGTGTGGGCACAATCGCTTCATCTAGTTGGTATATGCTTTTCTTAGGAGGGGCGTATGCAGCTTATTCAAGTCAAGTCCCTGGTTTGATATTTAGACTACCATGTCGGGTGAGCGCCCTCAGGCCCCCCTGGGGCCTCTTGTTTATTGGAGTTTAATGACACTTTTGACAGCCAGGATCATCTCGTGTTGGACAGTTTTACGGGTGGAGAAAGCCGAGGAGTACCCGGAGTAACCGAGCTACAGCAAGCAACAGCAAGCAACTGTCAGACTCCCCAACGTACAAACTCGACGCAAGTAGTGTTAGAATTGGTTGAACTCAGGTGCACCATCAGCGTGCAGTACGCCTTAGTACACAGCGCCACCGTGTCCCCACGTGGAATTCGTGATTAAGTGCCTTGCCCAAGGACACAACACAGTAATCCCTGGCGGGGAGTGATTATTGAAAAATGTTTTCTGAATCCTGAACGAAAACCTTTAAACCTTGCCGAAAACGTATTTCTGATTTTAATGATGTTTTACTCACGAAATAAGTCCCCATAAATTCTCTTTCCATATAATTTAGTTCTGATGCTTTTACCATTTTCACACAGACTCGAATTTACTGGTCGCAGTAAATTCTGTTTCTCTAATATTTCCTCACACTTTTACAGCGATAGTAGTTATATACACTCGGAACTTAATTAAGTTCCCCCTGAAATGTTTCAAGACAGTGAAGTTGCTGGTAGGCCTACTGATTATTATGTTTTAATGATTGCTATGTTTTGCAGTACATATCTAGTGAAACATAATGTTTCTGGTTAATAGCGTACCCCAAACACATCCCCTTGTCGACGTGAAGCATGCTTCCCACGAATGTCACAAAAACACTATCATCCAAATGTAATATCTGGGTGTAAAATAAGAAAATTTGTCACTTCTTTTATCAATAAATGTTGACATGGCACGGAGACTGTCAGAGGCACTAAGATGGCAAATCGTTGGCAACAGGCTGTCATTCAAAGCTATTGGAAGACAACTTGGCTATAGTCATTCTGTCATTAGCAGACTTGTCCGAAAACATCAACAAACCAACGATGTTAAGTATCGACCAAGGTCTGGACAACCCCAAAGACCTCTCCTCGGGAAGATCGGAGTCTGGCACGCCTCGTTAGGCGTGAACCCTTTGCATCAAGTGGGGTTTTGAAACGCCTTTGCCTTTCCAACAGGCGTTTGTGCAACAGAACTGCCCGAAACCGTCTCAAAGCACTGGGTTTGACGTCCAGACTGGTCATTAAGCGTCCAGCTCTGCCCGATCAGCACCAAGCCAACGTTTGGAGTGGTGTATGGCACGACAACATTGGAATCTTAGGACGCGGAGGTGAGTCCATTGGTCAGACGAGAGTAGGTTCCTGCTTCACGTCACAGATGGTCGCATAAGAGTGTTGAGGCATAGAAATACTGCTTACGTGCCCAGGAGCATCAGACCTACTGTTCCTTATGGTGGAGGATCATTAAGGATCTGAGGATGCCTCTCTCATGATTGTAAACCTGATATGGAGACTGTACGTGGGTATCTCAATGGTGGTCACCAGTACATCCGGGAGGTTCTCAATCCGGTTGTCGTGCCCCATTTTGACAACCACCCGCTGTCTACTCGCTCTGTATTCATGGACGGCAATGCAAGGCCACATCGTCCCCATGCTGTGAGAGCATTCCTTCAGGACAACGCTATTACAACACTACCCTGGCCTGCAATGAGCCCCGATTTGAATCTTTTAGAACACATCTGAGACTTTCCTTGACGTCGTGTGCAAGCAAGGGATCCGCCTGCACAGAATTTGGCCGATTAGGAAGCCGCATTGCACGAGGAGTGGCAGCAGTTGCCTCTGTGCCGTATCAGAAGGCTCTGGTAGCAGGTGTTCCTATGCTGTACAGTTATCTCACAAAAATGTTTTGTTTGGATACTGGACAACATTTAGCCAACTTTTATAGAGGACAAGTTCCTTAAAATCTATAATTCAATGGAACTACTGAATAAACTAATAAAGGTAACGCAAATTAATTTAAAGTCTTCAAAACATTTTGCTCATTATTTGTCTGTACCGAATAAACTAATGATTGACAACGAACAAGATACATGTATGTAGTAGGACCCTGCAACAATATCTCAATCAAACCAAGTATTATGATGAACATTGCAGAATTCATTGTCAACTTACAAGGGAAGGTTGTGGGGGTTCTAACCGCTAATCTTAAGATCACAAGGCCAACAAATCACCCCTGCGCCAAGTGACAACGTTAAACATCACGAAAGAAGTTAATAAAACAATATCGCTAAAAAATAAAGCAGACAATGTGTTGCAAGATGGCGCCAACATGAATCGAACCGCAGATCGTTGGCTCTTAAATCCCGCAACTTCTACCACTTAACCAAATGAATTCGTGTGTTACAACTCTTACATTGTATTCGAAGTCATTCGAAATAGCGTAAGGGTAATGACAATCAGGAGCGGAGACAAAAGTGGAGGAGTACAAATTTACAATGCTACCATGGTTCTTCCCAGTGTGAGAAAGGTTCCAATCGTATATCGGTAAATGTACCATGACTCGCTATAGTCTCTCGTTTAGATGAATATGCCGCTGTGTGGTCACTGTCCTGTCCGTTTCTTCTACTTCAACCATCTTCCACCCGAAAGCCAGCCTTCGGGTTGGAAGATAGGTAAAGTAGAAAAACGGACCGAAGCGACTGAAAGTGGGATTCTTTGGCTAAACATTGTTTGGATTTGCAAACACGTTTATTGACACGTTTGCACGAGCACATTTTAACTCATTGTGTAACTGCGAAGCATATCTGTGAAAAAAAGTGAAGAAGCACGTGCCCCTATGCCCCCCCCCCCCCCCCGGATCCGCCGCCTCTGATGACAATAAATTAATTTGCCGATTGACATAGTGGGGACTCGAACCCAAGCCGAGAGAGTTTCCTTAGAGACCAAACGCCTAACGAAACTATACTAAACCACGAATACGTCTCAGCTAAAGGTTGCCGCGAACAGAAATCGATTCGAGGATCCTTACCTCTACAATCGAACTAACTGTACATTATATTGGCCACAGAATCAGTATTTCATAAACGCTTAATCGAAGTCATTGGAAATAGGGCATGGATAATGACAACGAAAGCTATTTGATGATTAAAAAAAAACTATATTGAAGTTTTTGGTTGTTTTTATGCTTTAATTTTGCCCTTTCCTTATGTACAATTGGGAAATTACTCGTTTATATGTCCTATTGATTTAATCCCTTTAACACTGGCGTCCTGGAAGGTATCATTTATGTCAATACTGTCAACGGTGAAATGTGCGAAACCATCCTGATTTGTTGGGAGGTTCAGTAATAATTTAATTCAACAGCTCGACAGAGCTGTTGGATTAAATTATTACCGAGCCTCGATTCAGATTTTTTGCTCTTTATGTCGTCTGCTCGTCCACTACCAATTTTGTCTTCACGCAAAAAACATGCATACCGGGTGGAAAGTGTTATAAACAAAGACAAAGACATGCCGGGCTTTGCATAATCATTCTAAATCACTGCTTCAACAACACCGCGATAGTCGGTTCAATGGTTCACTACATAAATGTATTCGAAATTCAAATACGGAGTAATATATATTCATGCCGCGTAAGGGAACAGTACAGTACTGTACAGTACAATGACAAAACGAAAACTGTCAGTTGCAGCGGATGTGTTTCTGAGTGGTAACAATTTGAATGCCACGTTCAGCACGATAAAAAAGCATCACCAAAATTGTGAAAATATTTTCGAGTTCCCTCCCTTTGACTGCAAAACTTAAAACTTCTGTGCCTGTTTCAGAAAAGTCTAATCTTGAGAATGATCATAAGATTTCAACGCTGCATTACTATTAAACATATTTTACAGTTTTAATTCTAGTTTTTCCAAGTGGTTGGGCCACATTTATAACTAAAGAACCAGCGAACGGAAAGGGATCACCAACGAAACTCTAGTGATCGAAAGCAATACTTTTATTTATTGCCTATTAAAATTGATTTGCACAAAATCTGAACACTTTTTCTCTCAAAGCGTTGAAAAGCGCATCTCATTTTGGAGACTCAATGGTGAATTTCGTCTGAATACCCTTTTCTCAATACTGAGAGACAATTTTATCCAAACACAGCGGGCTCCGAACATTTTTGGAGGGACCAAAACACAGTTATATCAACACAGTAAAATTAAGTTATCAGCAGGGGTGTAGCCAGCAATTTGTTTTAGGGGGGGGGGGGGTGGGGGGGGGGGTGGGGGGGGGGTGGGGGTCGCCCACAATACTAATCAAGGATGAGGTCTGGAAACTAAAAAGACTGAAATTTTTACCAGAGGCCAAAGGTCAAGTTGGATGAGATTATGGGAGGGGGTGACCCCCTCCCACAATCTCCTCCGACTTGACTTTTGGCCATCGGTGCTGGTCCGGTGGCGGGGGGGGGGGGGGGGGGGCGGAAATATTGTTCAATATTTGATATCAGCAGTGATCAAAGATTTCATGCTTAGTGAAAGTGAATCAAATTCAATGTGGGCATTATTAGATTGCTGTGGAGAATATCGGCCACGGAACTTCTTTAGGATTCTGGGGGGGGGGGGGGGGGGAGGGGGGTCGTACGACCCCCATAACCCTCCCTGGCTACTGATCAGGTGTGTATTCAATGTTTGGGCGGTGGATATGGGGAAATGGTATTGAACTAAAGAACCTCTGCGACGGCCCGAATGTAGGTTATCAAGGTCATAGCTAAAAGTTGCGATTTTCTTGTTTAAAAGTGTAAATATTTTCGATAATCTTTCTGAATGGGTTAAACATAAAACTTAAAAATAGGTATATGGCGGACCCCGAAAACAGATCGGCAATAATTCAAATTCTGGTAATTAGGCATGCAAGTTTAATGTCCATTATGGCGCACTTGTTGAACGCCACATGGGCTATCTGACAACAGATCAATAGTAAGAGAGACGATATTCTCTTCTGTAATCGTTATCTGGGTAATTAAAGCCAGTTAAAATCTAATTGTTGGAAACCAATGCATCACACATGTTCTGGACACACACCCATATTACGCATCTATCCTGTCTCCGAAATGTCAAAAGGGTTCACCTCAAACAAAATTCACATTTATATCTCTATCCATATCGAATTACAAAGCAATCGTTTAATCAGAATTAATATGTTTAAACTTTGAGTTCCGACTGTATAAAGAGTGAAGCAAAATTCTGAGGTAGGCAGTTGGCCTGAGGGCACTCAGAGAAGGTCCGAGTTTAGCCTTGGCCGTCGAGGGTCATAGGCACCGAGATTGAAAGTCCGCATATTGTCGTAGCCCTGTGAGGGTTATAAGGAACCGATAGCAGTTTGTTGACGGTTGCGAACCGTGGTGGTAGCCAAAGAAGTAAGGGCTGTAACGTTGAAGTCTAAAAACCGTATTAAGAGTTTGAGTAAGCGCTTGAATGGCTCGCGAGTTAAGATAGTTTTAGGCGGTGCGAGAATTGGTGATGTTGAGAACACTTTGCAGAATATATTTATGTAAGCTTTGTTAAGTATATATCTGAAGGTGAAGAATAACTTAACCTCGTGAGAGCCTGGCAAGGTGCAAAGTGGTCGTGAACTGTGGTAGACGCCGATTGAATCGTGATTGAACTGTGAGAACGCCGATAGAGTCACACAAGCAGAACATTATATATGTTAAGCCCGACTGACGGTGAAGTTAACCCTTTGAGGAGGAAGCAACGAGAAGTGAATAGACACTTTGTATTTATCACAAACCGTGAGAAGAGGAAGATGATGTGAGGTTGATCCAGCGGACACATCTAGGTGTGGGAGACGTCGAGGGCCCTAAAGAATAAACTTTTATTAGTGTATTCTTATGGATAATTTTGTGAGTAATTTGTTTCATATTATATTTCTTCGTACATGTAAATAAATAATCTTTTCGGTGAATTATCGTTGATCACCTTTTGGCGTTGTAAGCCACAAGCACCTTCAGGAATCATAAGAGTCCCAAGCGGACAGGACATTGATAAGGTGGCAAGGTTTACGTTCGGACTGGTGTTCAGACGGCAGTCACTGGCTGTGTGTGTGTGTGTGTGCGCGCGCGTGCGTGTGCGTGAGTGCGCGGCGTGGCGTGCGTGTGTGCGTTTGAGGTTAAACATCGCACTGGCACAGACATTTCCTACTGAAACATGTTTTTCTTTTAATATGCCGCAGAAAAATTGTTTTCGTTTACTGAACCCTGATGGGTTTCAAACATGACAAAAAATTACATAAAATTGATTTAAACTAAGTGATGAGCTTAGGAACTTGTAAAACTGACTGGCAGTAATTGATGTTATTCATTGATGGGCTCTGATTTATTCCTTACAAGCGTGTTACGCAAGCTTTTGTTTTTTGTTATAGGCGATGACAGGTCGAAGATTCAAAGGTTCATTTACTTTAGCATTGGTTAAATTGAATTCATCTTTTAACATTTTTGCTATTTCGATATTCATTCTGTTGTATGTTAAAGTGAAAGGAATGATGGACCTCCTTTCGCATTCTCCCTCTGATGTGTTCATACCAAATGGCCAGAGGGTTTGAAGCGTATTGAACCAAAAAGTTTCACGTTTGTTTCTAAATTCATCCGTTTCTTCTAATGTGTCTTTAATTGGTGGTTGTTCAATAGGATGGATTTCGAAATCGTCTAAAGAATGGCCAGAAAGGTTAAAATGTATGTTGTGTTACTGGGGCATCAGCATTATGTTTTATATCCTGTTTGTGTCTAGTAGCACGTTCTCGGAAAGGAGTTTGACTTTGACCAACATACTGTTTCCGACAGCGCTTACATGTGATAAGGTAAATAATGTTTGGTGAATCACAATGGAGGGGGTTACGGATCTGATAATGATTTTTCGTTTGTTCGGAGGAAAATTCCTCTTTCTGATCAGGCATAAAAGTATGCAGTCTACAACGAGACTTTTTGCAATTAAATACCGCGCCACTACCATTCTGCAACGGTCTGTTGTGTTCAATCTTCAGTGGTTCGAAATCAGTAGTTTCAGCTGGACTTTCGAGCTTTTTCAGAGTTTGAGATTTCAAGGTACGCAAAAAGCGCGGTGAGTACCTTCTCGATCTGAGGGCGCCAAATAGATCAGAACAAGCCTCATTGAAATTTACCTTATCACTTGAATTGCGGTGGAAACGAATGAGCTGTGATTTGATGAAACCTTTAAATGTATGTTGAGGATGAAATGATTTTGTGTGCAACAATTGATGTGAATCAGTTGGTTTAAAATATACTTTATAATCTAAATGACCGGATGCCTGGAATTGCTTGCCTTTATACACGGTCACATCGAGAAAATTAACAGAACTTTCACTGATAGTAGCTTTCAATTTAATGTTTGGATCATGATTGTTCAAAATTTATAAAAATTCATCAAAATCTTCTTTTGAATGTTTCCAAATAATAAAAATGTCATCTAAACACCTGAGATATACGAGAGGATGCTTTGCACATTTGCTCAAGGCATTTTCCTCCCATTCCGCTACATAAATGCTTGCAAAATTAGGACTGAATCTTTTGCCCTTAGGACAACCCATTATTTGTAGAAAATATTCTCCATTGAATTGAAAGTCACTACCTTTTAAGCTCAGCTCTAAAAGATCCAAAATTTGTTCATCCGGGCGTTTTGCATCCGGATATTTTTCAAATGCATTTTTAACTGATTTAACACCTTTATCAATATCAATGTTCGTATACATACTGTCGATATCCAAAGTAGCCAGAATTGCTTTTTTCGATATTTTCAATTTCGAAATTTTTGACAGGAAATCCTGTGTACTTTTTGGGTAGCTCGGATGTCTATTTGCTATAGGTTTCAGATGATAATCAATTAATTCCGAGATCGCATAAGATTCTGAGTTACAATCTGATACGATTGGCCTCCCGGATGGAGTTAAGTCATCCGTCCATGAATAACGGCCCTTGTGGATCTTTGGTTGGATGTATAATTGTCTTGTTTGAGCACTGAGCGTATAGCTGTTAAATATTTCAATTGTTTTTTGGTTATGTGACCTTCGTCGAGAAGAAATGTTAAGATCTTATTGAATTTTTCGACATTACTAGGCCAAATAAGTGAATCTGTTTTTTTATAATGTTTTGTATTGCTGAGTTGTCTCATGGCTTCCTTTATATAATTATCCCGAGACAGAACGATTACCGACCCATCTTTGTCGGCTGATTTAATTACAAATTTCTTATTTTTTCGAAGTTTCGTGGGGGCTGTCCGTTCACCAGCTGTTAAGTTGTCTTTATCGGAGAGTATGTTCATGCTGAACACCTTCTGGAGGATTCGTTTGTTACCCTCCATAATTTCAGGATCTACTTCACTATCTGGAGGTGACCAATCAGATGATTCTGTAAAAGGAAGTTTCCGACCGCTGGAGTTTCTAAAGCGGTCTGCTAACTTCATTTGCCTAAGAAAATTACAGTTATACGATGGTATATTTGTCTGATTACAGTTTTAGGCTTCGATAGTGGTACAAAAGTTAAACCGCGATCTAAAAGAGACTTCTCTTGGGCTGTTAGGTCATTGGTGTCAGACAGGTTAACCACATTAGTTCCTAATCTCACATCTGTTAGGCGGCTGTTACCTTTGCCTTTACTTAGTTTAAATCTAGATGGTTTAACCAGTGATCATACATAATATTGGCAGTTCTCGTAGTCCAATGTATTAAATCCTGAGCAACATCAAACCAATTTTTGGTATCACGTTAACGTCCTTCACTTTCCGAATGGTTTCATTGATGATGCTCAAGGTTCTCCTCTCAGCCAAAGGGAGTTTTTGTGAAAAAGTTTAGTTCGGCGAAATAAATTTTTGCTGATCTAAACTTGACCCTTATATCGCTAAGCATATTCCGCAACTGCTTAACTACGAGATCAGTATTATCACTTAGAGAATTAACGCCAATATTTAGGAATATTTTTTGGGACTTGACTGGGCCCTGTGCCCTTTAAACATAGAGCGAAAATGACTGAACTTGGAGCCAAGGTAACACTCCATCTGTATGTCCGGGTGGGGATTTCGACCAATGCGTCTTAAATTTGAACTACCAATCATAAGGATGTTTTTACAAAAACATCGGGGAGGCGCCAGTTCTTTTTGTCAAAAATTAACTCCCCTCTTACGCCGAAACTGGGAGAATTTAGAATCAAATGAGCGGCCCGAGTTGCGTCTCGGTGATTTGACTTTCTCTGAGGACGATATACCTGGTTGAACCACACTAGAGGCAGGAGAATGAGAAGAAACAGAAGCAAGAGAGGAAACAGAAGGAGAAGCAGAGGAAGCAGGGGGAGTTCTAGTGAGAGCACTAGGAGAACCAGAGAAGAAAGGCTGAGGAGGAGGAGGAGGTAGAGTGCAAGACGAGGCGAGACTGCGTTACTCAATTTGTGAGCATCTTCAGTCACAATATGGACCGGAGATGTTTACAAATTGAGGCGCTTACTCCGAGAGAAGGCAGGAGAAGTGGAAGGAAAAGAAGAGGGAGAAGTGCTTTGCCTTGATCTTTTCTTATTATGCTTTTCGCGTTGGGGTAGAGGGACAACACGGGTGGGAGTTTGCTTGCTCCTTCCTGTATTGTTCCTTACTCCAGACGCTTTGCGAAGTTCCGAAATATTGTACTCGTAGGCCGAAATCGTCTTATCTGTCAACTTATTTTTAAAAGTTTTTTTGAGCGCAGATTAATGCACGCGCCGAAGCGCTGTTGAAGTCTATTTTTTTCGAGTCCAGGAGGTGGTCGCATTGCCAAAGTGCTCTTTGACTTCAACTCGTTTAACTTTTTCTTGTAATGCTCAATTAAAGCATTTAACGTTTGGTTGGCACATCTCGCACTAATCTGTCGAAAAACAGAAAAAAATGTGTGGGGTTGGAAGAGCTGGTTTTAGAAAGCCACCAAACTCAATTACTTTCTTCTCCAAATGCTTCGGTAAATCCCGATTTGCCAAATGTTGCTCTAAGAGCCCAATGTGGTGCACACACTGAAGCAACCGGAACAGAGCCTTGACCAGCCTAGAATAGGTCTGGAACGACGATTGTTCCTGGCCACTTCCAGACTGGGCATCTCTCTGCTTCTGAAGCCTCTGCCCTTTTCTTGACATTGTAAAATCAAGTAGATGAATTAAGTACAAAATAAAATATGAAGTGATGAAATAAATGAAATTGATAATACCTATTAACCCTTTACCCAACGCAGACGATATCAAAATGTATTATTTTAAATATCATTTTTTCAAATTTTAAAAAAAATGTCAACAAAACCATATGTGACCCTCGTTGGAACGAGCTCGACGAGCTCGTTCCAACGAGGGGTCACATAATATGGTTTTGTTGAATTTTTTTGAAAAATAATATTTTTTCAACTGCTGACCCTTATAAAAAAAGTACCATGGTAAACCATGGTAAATCCCAAAATACCCTGGTAATACCATGGTATTACCAGGATATTTGGGGATTTACCATGGTTTACCATGGTACTTTTTTATAAGGGGAATTTGCATATTACGCGGGTGGATGCGGCCGATTCGTTGGGTAAAGGGTTATGGTTATGGTTATGGTCTTCAGAACAGGTAGAAAATAATCCGAAAATAATATGAAACTTGAGCAAGGAAAATATTGGCTTTTGCACTGATACTCTCATTTTTTCGAAAGCCCTGATGGTGGTTTCTAGCACTCAACCAGTTGATGTGCCAAAATTATACTTATTTCAGTGGCAAGAGAAATCTGGACCTGGGCAGGAATATCCGCCAGCTGCAAGGAGCTAAGGCAGGGTATATGATCAAGTTTGTAAATTCCTCCACAAAATCGTTGTTCTGCCTGGCGCTGGTGGGTTAGAAAGATAGTATCAATACAGTGTACATGAATGCCCTATAGGCTATTGCCTTTTCTACCTCATCAACCCATCTCAACCCACCTCCAAGATCCTATTGAATCTAAGTTCGATTCTAATGGTTGAAGTGCTGTAAGGATAACTTAATAATGCTAGGTTTTGTTGCATATCGCATGAGTAGCAAAAAACACATTGACAACACTGTGTCAGGGAGCTACATTCTACACATCTACTCAAGTTAGTGAATATAACTGAGATTGTCTCTTTAATAAACCATGCTAAAACACTATAA
The DNA here is from genome assembly GCA_031216915.1 of Pictodentalium vernedei. Taxonomy (NCBI): domain Eukaryota; kingdom Metazoa; phylum Mollusca; class Scaphopoda; order Dentaliida; family Dentaliidae; genus Pictodentalium; species Pictodentalium vernedei. Next base: position 211,690,054 of record CM062290.1, read on the forward strand.
GATATCATTTGGAACAATTAGGTACCATTAAATTATAGCAGACATGAAGTATTTATCTTATTTATCTTTGGTTTTGTTCAAATTCTGCTCTCGTGTTTTAAAAATAGTTTTGGTGAATTATCTCTTTTTATGTTGTTAGAAGAGGTGGAACAGCTGAACCGGATCAAACAAGACAGTTTTGCGTTGAAGATTCATTTTAGGGGTTTGAACTGAGTTGAAGGAAGGGGGTGGGTCCCCCACATGAAAAAGGGGGGAAAATTCCCCATGGAATGGGTGGTTTCGAGGCGGAAAAAAGATTTTTCAACCCCGTGTAGAGGATTTTTTTCAAGACCTCCCCCCCCGCTCTAGTAGCCAATTCGGGCTGATAGAGGCCCAGCGTGCATTTTCACATAAGCACATATCGGCACATCCAATGTGCACCCATGTGCCGCATGTGATGTGTATACATTGCGCACTATCAACAAACACATCTCGGTACGATCAACAGACTGTTTCTTAGATGTAAGGTTCTCTAGCTTGCACTAGGTCAAGTAAGGGTAATAACATGAAAAGCAGACGACACTTGCAAAAAAAATTCTTGAATAACTAATTTTTTTTATATTTTTTGTTCAAAAACATAGGTTATGACCCCTCATTGGAACGAGCTCGACGAGCTCGTCCCAATGAGGGGTCATAACCTATGTTTTTGAGACAAAAAATGAAAAAAATAATGAAAATTAATTGGCGATTTTTGAGAATAGCGCTGGCCGGTTTTGGCCGTTACGTTGGGTAAAGGGTTGAAGACTTGGCCCAGGGCAGAGTCGAGACAGTCAGACATAGCTAGGAAGTTTGAACTAGTGCTATTATTCAATAGTAATGGTGCAAGGCTGAAAGAGTGGTAGAGCACTATAGTAATGGTGAATGCAGTAGAGGCCAACCATAGGACAGATGGATGAAGTTGTGGTAGGAGCCTATGGTAAGACTACTAGGAGTTGTATAGGAGTTTGGAATCACACGTGCAACACCCCCACTTTCGGCACCCCATTTTTCCGAGACGAGTCAAAGAGTCGTATGTGGAGTCAGTCGATCGAACAGTTGCTCGATAGCTCATTTGCTCGATAAGATTCGAGTCGTCCGAGCGATGCCTTTTCCAGTTACTCCTCGATTGTGTTTCGGGTTTCAGAATCACAGAGAGTTTCGTCATATACAGGGGTGATAACTCCGTATAGGTAGGCACAAATTACTGGAATTCAAGCAATCTCGTCCTGTGGCCAAATGCCAACTTTCTGCCCAACCTCAAAGTCACGTCCAAAGTGTTTTTTCTTAGTGGTTTTGGATAGAGAGGCATCTCCTGATTCAGGAGTTTTTTACCGGACGTCTGACAGCATTGAGCAATTTGAGATATTCGTCGCAGAAAAGGGGTACCCAATTTCAGTTCGTATAGTTAGCTTAGGTGCTGTAATTCTCATATATAATCTGCAACATTTACTAGAAAAAAGCAAGAAGTTTTACTCATATAGACACAAATGCAGGGCCGTATTATTCATATTATGAGTCCAGTTACTATTCTATAAATACTTCTGTAGGATTGAGCCCACCTTTACTCTCCACAGTGGGCGTTAGACAAGGATGTTCTATATCCCCCACTCTTTTCAAAATTTTTATTGATGACATATGTGGGATATTTGATGAATCCTGTTCACCTGTAACTGTGAATGGACAACGACACAATCACCTACTTTTTGCCGATGACCTGGTAATGTTATCAGAGTCTCCAGCCGGAGTGAATAAATGTGTTCAGAAGTTAGAACACTTTGCGGATAAAAACAAAGTTAGTGTCAATATTAATAAAACAAAATGCATGATTTTCAAAAATAGAAAAGATAGAAAAGATCCTACGTTTTGTACTGGAACAGCGAAATTAAATATCGTGGATCAATATAAATACTTAGGTCTTGAATTCACATACAATAGAAACACAAAACAAGTTCACGAGAATTTGAGTACAAAAGGATCGAAAGCAATGTTTTTCCTTACAAATTCTCTCAGAAAGTCACTTGACTTAACTCTTGATGTGAAATGTAAACCTTTTGATAAATTGATTAAGACTATTTTATTATATGGTTGCGAGATATGGTCCCCTGACCTTAATACTCCTTTTGTGGACACTACAGCTTGTGAACAAGTCCACTTGAAATTTTGTAAACAAATATTAATGTTGAATAGAAAAGCATCTAATCACGCAACACGGGGAGAGTTGGGTAGATAACCGATTGTGAACGATGCCATCTTACATCTCCATAAATATGTCGATAAATTATCCTAAATTGCTGACGATAACATACTCTCCAACTCATTCAAGGAGTCACTCAAATGTAAACTTCCGAAAACTTGGATAACTCAGTTATCTCGTTACAATATCAAAGTTTCCGATGCTAATAAGTTAACCAATAGTAATGGGAAATGCTAAAAGATGTACTAAAATCTCAGCATAGAGAAAGATTTACTAAAGATATGTTTAATGATGACAAAATGAAAGGCAGTAATAAGTTACGAAGGTATCGATTAGTTAAAAATCACCAGATCTAGCCAGGCCCGTGAACTGTTTACTGTTAGGGTTAGTAACCATAATTTAGAAATAGAAAAGGGTAGACATAAACAACCCCCAACGCCCCTAAATGATAGGAGTTGCCAGGTGTGCGATACCGGTGAAATAGAGAGCGAAACACATTTTGTTATGGATTGTGAGGCATATGTCGAAATTGGGGAAACGGGGTTCAAAGAAATTATAAAAGAAAACAAAGAATTCGAACAATTAAATGATTCGGAGAAATACAATTATATATTGAAAAACTGTGATAGTAAATCGATTAATATTATTTCTAACATGATCTGGTCATTCTTCTGTAAGCGAGATCACCTTATTAAAGAAAAAGTCATTAGTACTTTATATTATACATCATGTTTATTATGTCTTCTTATTTGTTATATTTGTATTGCGTAACTGCCATTATGGTGTAATGCATTAAACTATTAAACTAAACTGAACTAAGGTTGACTAGGCTGAAGCCTAGGGGCCCGCAGGAACAGGGGGCCCGCCAATGTTTTTTTGCTGAGGCACTGTTACCAGCCCCGCAGGAGTCCAATGGTTAAAGGCACTTTGCACTCTGTGCCTTAGCGATACATGTACATATGTATTTATCCATATATATACTCTCATAAGTATACTATATATATATTTATATACAGTACATTATTTTAATGCTTGTTTAAATAATATGTCAAGTTGTAAGTAGATTTCTTCAGGAGACCCCCAAAATGGATTTTGGGCCATTTACTGCGTCATAGTGCCTACCGTACCAGGGCAGGCTGTCAGCTGTAGTGAGGTGAAAGACTGAAGTGCCGGAGGGGGCCCCGTCCCGAAATACCTAAAAGCCTAGGGGCCCGACCATGCGTTAATACGGCACTGCACAGATGACATTATTCGATGCATAAATAAGTGCATATTCGCCCAAAATTGCTATTTTGTTTTGAAAACAAGCGTTTTATGAACAGCATTTATAAATTAATAAAGAACGTTTACAAGAAAACGTAAAATTGGAACCTTAACCCTTTACCCAACGTAAAGGCCAAAACCGACCAACGCTTTTCACACAAGTTGCCAAATTAATTTTCATTATTTTTCATTTTTTGTCTCAAAACTATAGATTATGACCTTTCTTTGGAACGAGCTCGACGAGGTCGTTCCAAAGAGGGGTTGTTTTTGAGACAAAAAATGAAAAAAATTAGTTATTCAAGAATTTTGTTTGCAAGTGTCGTCTGCTTTTCATGTTAGGTAAAGGGTTAACCCTTAAGTCCTCAGATTAATTTTAAAGTATTTATGGCTTTTTTCTGCTTACATAGTTATTGATGACTTGGCAGTGGTTCTACATCACTGCTGGCTGCCTATACAGGCAGCCAGCAGTGATGTAGAACCACTGCCAGGGAAAATTCAGTCTACACACAAGAGTAATAAAAAAGATTACACAAGGGAGCACCTGCTTCAATACAATATAAAAGTGGCGGTTTGGGGCTATATGGGGGCTTAAGGGTTAAGGCACCCCTTCGGATCAAAGACGTCATACTGCAAAAATAAAACACCAGCGCTCTTTATCTTGTCGTCTCTGTCATTCAGTTGAGAGGCAGCTGTATGTAAGTGATCAAAACATTTTTGCACCTTATCGATTCATTTTGATTTGAAATCATGTTGAATTAAAATTTTCCTATTGTCTGACAATCGTTGCCAAACTCGCCTTATTCTTTTGTCATTTCATTTTTCTTTAGTCTGGCATTATTTGAATTTTTCTATCGGTTTATGTGCAGAATGTGCCATGGCCAATCGTTGCTTTTTCTCACCGAAATACGGATGTGAAGTTAGGGTAAGTGACCTTCTGATAAACGTGGCATCGAAGCGAATTGAGAACATAATCATATGCAGAAAACTGTATAATAATGGTCTACATGTTGATTTACAATCGCAGCTAGATTTAGATGCCAATTTAGTCTTGAGAAGTCACAAATATTGTGTAGAGAAATATATTCACTCAGAAAGTGTCAGACAAACTACATCAAGCAGAAATATTCCCACCGAGGCGGATGCACCACCCGAGAAAAGATCTAGGCGATGTCAGGCACAAACTATGTTTGATTTCAAACGACACCATCTATTTTGTGGTTGCAATCGTGATGTGACAAAAGACCCTAAAACCCAGCAAGGTGGATAGAGGATTATATTTTCCGCCAGGAAGTGAGCATGAAACCAGCAACAGTTCATCGCAAAAAGATGTGATACTCCGGGTTTGTGAGCAGCGAAAAGATAAATGGGGAAAAAGGTTAGGTTAAGGGTGCAAGGTGCTATGGGTGATCTGCATGCCGTAGACGCTCGTTATATCACTCGGTCTGCAGAGATGCATTCATGAGTCCAAAATCTGTAGCGTCCGCGGCAAAGCAGTTCACTGACATTACCAACAATTTCAAATCCCGATGCCGAAACTTTGAAATCGGTGGTTGCTTTCACGAGTGATGACCAATCCCTTACTTGGAATCCGGTCGACTTGTTCAAATTGTATGGTGAGTGTGGGGGGTACTTATATTTCCCGCCAAGTTTTTGTTTCTAAGCTTGTTGAGAAGTACAGCAATGACATTTTAGTTCTTTCCTTGCCAGGGATAGCCACATTTTTAGAGGAGAGATCGAAAGCTGGGTTGGCTCTACGTATTACACATGATCCAGATAATTGTGATGCCGAAAGCGCAATGAAGGTTTTGAAGAAAAGTATATGCTTCGAAATAAAGGATATGGATATAGATCGGAGCCTTTATGATCTCGATCTCAACTTTGACAAAATATCAAAGTTTTGGGCTTTTCTGGATAGCTTGAAACCGAAATAAGATCCCCCCCCCCCCCCCGCCCCCTACCCGGGATGCTGATTAGCAACACTGTAACCTGTAACATCACTGGAACGTGAGATACCAACAACAAATCAAATCGGTCTTGACGCTTGACTTCAGAATACCATGCCCCTATGATGAATTGTAGAGTTTCAAGAAATCGGCAGCATATACGGCAGCTCGCAGTGTTGACTCCACACCAATATCTGGTTCTGACGGCGGGCTAATACAGGCAGTGGTAGATAATTTGATGCTGAAATTGCATCTCAGAATGGAAAACTTATTACCCATTCTCTGGCTGTTTTGTTAACTGGTAGAGTGCTGGGAGCCCATATTTGGGCGTTACTCTGAAGTATAGGTACCAGAACTTAAAGGCCTCAAATGCAGTGGATGTGCTTCACTTTATCTTTGAAGTGAAATTATTTAGTCTTGTAAGGTTTGCCTTGTTACAATTTATGGGACAGTGCCTATTGGCACTCTCCCATAAATTGTAACAAAGCATAGACCTGTGAACAAATTCTAGTTTGCAAAAATAATTTAGTACTCTACCAGTTATTTATTTATTTATTGGTGTTTGAGGTCACATATTTCTGCACAATGGCTAACCATGACCGTGACAGATTTACGGGTGGAGGAAGCCGGAGTACCCGGAGAGAACCACCGAGCCACGGCAAGCAACTGTCAGCTCCCCAACATACCAACTCCACACAATCAGGGTTAGCATTGGTTGAAGACAGGTGCACCATCGACGTGCAGTACGCCTTAGTACACAGCGTCACCGTGCCCCCACGTGGGCAATGGGGGCGAAGTGTCTTGCCCAAGGACACAACGCGGTTGCCGCAGGTGGGATTCGAACCGAGGACCTCTCGGTTTGCAGCCTGCACCTCTACCAACTGAGCCACTGCGACTCTACCAGTTAACTCAAGCAAATAACAAGAACCAGTCGCAACACAGTCGGCTCCCGCGACTTAAAAAGTCTGCAATGTCAGAGACTATTGACTATCAGTTGGATGTTGTTCGTTATCACGGACCAAAACGCACGGATATGCCTATTTCTCGCGAAAAAAGATGCATCCCGTCGCTCCAAAATCTTCGTAATTCAGCACTGTCAACTCGAAGGGCCACGGAGACTGATTTTGCCCTCTTCAGTGATGTTCTGTTCGAGAAAAATATCAAAAGAGCACACCTTCAAACATGTGTGCGGAAGAACGCCCTTCAGCCTTGTCCTTCAAATTTAGATCCTACCAAATAAGAGGCTTCGAGAAGGAAGTAGAGACTATGTCACTCCAGCCCCATAACAGTTCCGTCCGATGTTGCTTTGGCCCCAGATGAAGTGCTGAAATTAATAAAATGTTCTTGCTCATGCCAGACATGCAGTGTAAACAATTTCAAATGTAATGCTACTAACGTGGCGTGCACGTTTTTCTGCTCTTGCAACGCCACACTAGTGTGTTGCAATGAACAAACAATGTTAGCAGATACATCAGCTATGGATAGTACTGATGAATAGATTAACCCAACGCCCAAAATATCCATTAAAATGTATCTAGGCTTGGATGCAACATCTGGTATACGCCGGGAATGTTGTATTAGTCAGAGTCAAACGTTGCAGTCCGCGAAATTACGAAGTCACCTTAAATGTGGATATTTCAAATTGTTCAAGGTTGCCAGACGTCCAATAAACCTTTTCGTAGTCAGTAGATGTTACTCTTATACATTCCCTCGAGAAAAAAACTTTAGACGCCACTCTGAGGTTCAGTGACCTGGCGGCCGGACTAATCTGACTGGTGATAATAAGACTTGGACGAGGGAAGAGATCGGAACCAGTGGTCGTCAAGAGTAGCGAGGCCAAAAAGACTGCTAGGGTTAGAATGGCTGGAATAACGCCAGAAATAGGTAGAAAACTAGGATTCCAGGGGGGTCCGAGTCAGTAAAGATACTCTTATACAAAGGAGCAACATCCATACAGTCCTATAACACTACTTGCTAGCTTTATTAGCCCAAGATGGGGGCTTCGCCTAGTCCGTTTCGGTGATTTTCGGTGATTTTTGGTGATTTTCGATCACTGTCGGGTTGTTTGTGGAAATTAGATTTACTCTTCTTCACTCGAACACACCCTTCGAACACATCCCTCCGACCTATAAGAGGGTTTGGGGGTCAATGGCGACCTCTTGCTACCATAGATGGTGTTCTCCAGTATACAAAATGGACGACGGAAATACATGCCACTCTAACAACATGCGCCGCGTACTGACACCACATGTCACTATATATGGTAAAGACGTCACAACATGCCCCCCCCCCCCTCCCCCATACGAGCTACTATGACAACCAACATGGCGTCGCTGGGTCACGTGACTATGACGTCACTTCCCCTACCCATTCACCCACCCGAATATGGGTCGCCCGGGTACGTGATATACTACTTTTATTTATTCACTAATAAATTTTCAAGAAGTATTGAATTTTTTTTTACTGTAATCCCGACTGACGAATATTCTTACTACATCATTAACCCTTTACCTAACATGAAAAGCAGACGACACTTGCAAACAAAATTCTTGAATAACTAATTTTTTTCATTTTTGGTCTCAAAAACATAGGCTATGACCCCTCATTGGAACGAGCTCTACGAGCTCGTTCCAACGAGGGGTCATAACCTATTTTTTTGAGACAAAAAATGAAAATATAATAAAAATTAATTGGCGATTTTTGATAATAGTGCTGGCCGGTTTTGGTCGTCACGTTGGGTAAAGGATTAAGGCATACCTTCGACGAAGGCATGCCTAGGTGATGTAGTTGGAGTCAGTCGGGTCTCGGGCCATCACAACCGGGACAAATCGGGTTAATGGATCATCTTCGTGGGGCCTCCCCCACCCCCCTCCCCCTCCCCGCCACCGAGTTGAAGAAGTCAAAGGTGAAAGAGATCGACACACGACCACGGTCGTAATATGAATAGAAAAACGAAAAACAAGTGTATTGTTGATACACAACATTACCACATGGGTGGCACCACACGAAAGAATGTTATCGGTTATTAACACGATAAAACTATTAGATATAGAGGCTGCCACCACCACACACATTTATAACACCTTCTGGTGCATTCATCAAGGCCCAAGACTTGAGAAATGACGTTCACGTGGATCAATTTTGAAAAAAAAATTCTGGTTGCGTCTTGGACATTAGTGGCCCCTTCCTCAAATTTTCATTGAATTTCCATCGTCTCTGTCTGTCACTCAAAACAGATGATTTAGACTTTGACCATAATAATATTCATCAGAAAAGCAGACCCAAGCGTTAAAAAGGCCGAGTAGCTTGGACCAGAGGTGCCGCTAAGGGATTTAGGGGGGGGGGGGGTGACACCCTCCAATAATTTATCCATTGAGGACATTTTCATCAGTATTGGAGTCTGAGACATCAATTCTCTCTTGCTGGTAACTATCGCCGTAGAGTGTGTAGACCATGGTAGACATTCGATACAAAAGACCAATGCACTGTTGCTGTATTGCACTGACAATCTATAATATTCGCATTGTGTCCAATTTAATTTCAATTTTTCAAACTTGGCATGTTTCTTTATTCGTCGTGTGGCAGAAGGCCTCTTTCATAGCAGTTATAAACAAGTTGCCTCAAATCAGTGTTTCTCGCCATAGTTAACTTAAGCTCTGTTCAGTAAGCTAATAAGGCATCTCATTAAGACCCGGCGAAAGCTTACTTTAATCTCTATATCCATTAAACTTGTTGTGACTTGACTCATTTATTCTATTCTATATATAGCATTGATCACAAGTAGGAATTCAGTTATAGTTTGGATTTCCAAATGTTACTCTGCTTTATATTATCGGGAAATTCCATGAACTATTGCTGTAATATTGTTCGGATATCCAACAAGTCCAGTTATAAAATGTTTATTGCTGTTAGACATTTGAATACCAGATTCGCTATTAAATTGTTATCATCTTTACTGTGTCTCCGTCATCAGATGAACACCAGAATTGTACAGCAGATACCAAAGGTTATTCCCTACGGTTATATTACCATGAACTTTCTTAAAAAGAGACTTGATACTTGTGTCACAGGAGGAGAGATAAGTGCGGGTCTGTGGGTGCCGGGGTTCGAGCCATCGACCTCTAGCACACAAAGCGACCGATTTACCACGAGACTAAGAAATCCGGACCAACCAGGCTAGTTGGTAAATGGCCTTTATACCTCGATCGCTACACTACTCTCCCCTTATTTTGAGATTCACCCACCGTGAATCTCACCCCAGATTCCACCTCAGAGCAGTCAAAACATCCGACATGCTTCACCATAGCGTCCACAACGGCAAAAACTGCTGAGGATCGGACGAGCCCCCAAATGTAACAGGAAGTGAGATAAGTGCGGGAGCCGGGGTTCGAACCATCGGCCTCTAGCACACAAAGCGACCGATTTACAAGAGACTAAGAGATTCGGACCAACCAGGCTGGTTGGTAAATGGCCTTTATACCTCGACCGCTCCACTTGGACTTGTGTCACACACAGAGTCTGTCATACTTTATTTATTTACTAATAAAGTTTCAAGAAGTCTTTAACCTACAATCCCGACTGAATGATATTCCAACTGCATCATCAAGGCATGTCTACGAAGGCATGCCTTCTACGAAGGCATACCTTCATAGTATGCCTTCTTGGGAGCATGCCTTGATAATGTAGTTGGAATATCAGTCAGTCGGGACTTGAACCATCACAATAGGGACCAATCAGGTTTACACTCCCGTCTCAACTGGTGATCTTCTCGACGCCCATGACTCCCCCTCGCAAATCCTTGATTTACCCCTGAAATTTTCAATAGAATCACTGCCCCTACTTCCAGCTTGGTTAACCCTTTACCTAACGTGAAAAGCAGACGACACTTGCAAAACAAATTCTTGAATAACTATTATTTTCATTTTTTGTCTCAAAACATAGGTTATGACCCCTCATTGGAACGAGCTCGACGAGCTCGTTCCAATGAGGGGTCATAACCTATGTTTTAGAGACAAAAAAATGAAAAAATAATGAAAATTAATTGGCGATTTTTGATAATAGCGCTGGCCGGTTTTGGCCGTTACGTTGGGTAAAGGGTTGAAGACTTGGCCCAGGGCAGAGTCGAGACAGTCAGACATAGCTAGGAAGTTTGAACTAGTGCTATTATTCAATAGTAATGGTGCAAGGCTGAAAGAGTGGTAGAGCACTATAGTAATGCAATAGACAAAAAATGAAAAAATAATGAAAATTAATTGGTGATTTTTGATAATAGCGCTGACCGGTTTTTGCCGTTACGTTAGGTAAAGGGTTAACCACTTTTCAACTCCGAATGTGCTCACCCTCCTACAAAGAAATTTTGATTTGTTACTCATTCGAACGAGTTTCCAAATACCTTTTCGCTTATTATTGACCATATACCCTACTCTATACGCCAATTCATCTCATTTATCTAACTATCTAAATTAAAACCACCATGCTATTGTGATTGTGCATATAGACAGCTATTAAATTGACAATTTAATAGATAAGCGGGTCTACTTCAGACGAAGACAATGGGCAATTGAGTCTGATCGAGTTTAAAAACTCGCGACCACTCAATTTACGGAACGAAGTTACAAAATTCATAGGCTGTTGTTATTGTGATATTCAATCTGTTCTCGTTTGATGTGTGAGTCGGAACGAGAAAATATTTAACTCTTTTAACCCTTATTATACTGTTACTCCCACTTTTACCTCCATTGGGTGACCTACATATGTGCCTGTATGTGAAGAAGTTTTATGAAATTCCTTAAACTTGTTTCAATCTGACATCTTAGTAATTGTTGGATTGCTCAATTGGTTGGATTAGCTCTTTCCAACATTTAATCTTGGGGTCCCCGATGCTTCGAAATTCGATTCTATTCTAAATCGTCGCGATGATTCTATTCGATATTTTTGAAAGCGACGAAATGTTGTAAAAATCGTATTATTTTCCAATTGTCTCCTCTTGAACTTTTCGTCAGTCATCAGGTCTCCTGTACAGGCACACCACTACTCGTTTGCTTTTGTAAACAAATGAATGCCGAGAGGAAGATTTAACAACAACAAACAAAAAAAAAATGAATCGGTTTGCAAACACAACTGATTCGATTTGAAATCCTTGGGATTCGACTCGACCCGAAATCTAAGATTCGCAGGGCCCTAATTTAATCAGATGATATTGTTAATCTCCGCATGTCAGAATTTGCAGAACATCATAACAAAATACGCGACAACAGTCGCGGTCGCCAGAGTAACTGTTTACGCTTAACCCCAAACATAAGTACACGATACTTCCAAAAAGTTCCCGATGAAATAAAACGTTTCATTTTTGGCCTAAAATACTTTATGACTTCATTAGAAGAACTCATTACAACGAGGGATCGTAAGCCATGTTTTGGGGGCAAACATTGAGAAAAATCATAAAATTTGAATGAGAATTTTTGTGAATAGCGCAGCGGCGCAGCTACAGGGAACTTGAAGCCTTAGCCACCCCCCCCCCCCCACCTCCAGTTTCGCTGCCTCCCAGCATTTGCCCAAAGCAAGTTTCACACAACACAGAGCCCAAAATGGTCACAAATATAGGGGTTACACACTCTACAAATGTCTCAGATTCGCTCCCCGAGCACACACTTTTGCAGCATTTTCTCGAGAGTGTGGAGGCTAGTCCCAACGAGGATTCTCCGTTCGTTACACCTCAACCGGAGGGTCCTAGTAGGACTAGGGAATGCCCCGAAACCCCACACAACGGCCTTTCAAATATCACCTTTGCCCCCCCCCCCCCACCCCCCCCCCCCTTCCAAAAAATAAAAAAAAATAAAAATCCCGGAATAGCGCCTGGAACAGCGTTGACGAAAATGGCCGTCACGTTATGTAGCGGATTAACTGTTTTAGTTCCATGGCCCACTTCAGAATGTGTTTTCCTTGCTGACCACGTGACATACTATCGGAAAGGGATCTCATTTATGTTTCCAAGATGGCGTCCGACGCGAACTCTGATTAAGCTGCAGTCTGCCATCGTCGTGACGCCGCTGAACACACACACTAAAAGCATATTTGCTATTCATGGATCACCGATAGTGTACACAGTGATGAGCCATGAACTGGAGATTTTCCTGTAAGGTTCTGAAGTGTCCAGTAAACTAGCAAATTAAAGGTACCAGTTGTTGTTTACCCACTGATAACCAGAACCACATGAGTCTGTTTCTACTGCAAACCTAGGATTAAGGTGCTATATAAGTAAGGGAAATTTGTTTACTTTGAAGTTCCCTCCTCTGATATTCCATAGATTCAAATTAAGTATACACAAATTATACATCAAAATGAAGGTTGTGATGGACAGAACACAATCAAATGTATGCTTCAACTCACAGAATTGACAGCAGGCACCAGTGGTTCCTGGAAGTATGCTACCGTATTCGTACTGGGACTGATAATAAAATTAAATTTCAGGAGAACAAACGTGGCCAAATGTGTTTGAGGTATCCAAGAACAATGCTATGAAATCAATATTCTTCAATGACCTTGACCCGAGATCATATCCCAAAGGACAGGGTCACCGAGCATTCGTTTGTTTTCTTTATTTTAACATTCTTCAGTCTATAAAAAAATTATTCAATGGACCGATCTTATTTCTCAACGGTGTTTCATAACTTTGACCCAGGGTCCTAGTTCTTAGGTGGATGCCGTTCGATTGTTTGTTCATCAATTATAACTTAAAATATTCAGTGTCCTGATCTTGTTCGTGATTGCTTGTGCCTCCGGGTGTGTAACTTTAAGGCAAGATCAGGGACCGTTCGTGTGTCACAATTTTGTCTGGAACAGAAAAATTGATTCAATGGGCATATCTTGTTCATAGGCCTACTTCACTTTATGGTTGCCCATGACTCAAGGGTGTAGTTCATACTTCACACCGTACTTGCTCTTGACTCAAATGTGTCAAGAACTTTACCCAATGTTATAACTTTATGGTCATAGAGATAGTTCATATCTCATGACATACAGCAAAATAAAAAAAATAAATATTTACAGGCTTATTCATATTCTATTTTCACTGAAATTTGACAGCAGCACTCTAAAATCAGTGAGGTTAAAAATCAACCCAAATCAATTGGGCTGAGTGAATATGAACCCAATTGGGCTCATATTCACTCAACCCGGATGATTTGTATTGATTTGTAACCCAACTGATTTCAGAGTGTACACTTGTTATGAAATTATGTCCATTGTGGTGATAAGATACGGGTATGCAGATAGTTAACTCCACAATATCTCTGCGGTATCTAATGTTATCGTTACAGAACAAGACGACTCATCAACAACTCCTCGCACATATTTAGATATATATTCAGAGGTGTAGCAACTGGGGGATGGGGGGGGGAGGGGGGGGTCGCTTGCTACCCCATCCCCATTTTTTTTGTTAGGGAAAGGAGAAATTTCAAATGGCAGATAGGCGCACAACACTGTGATAGCAAAATCAGCCTCTTTCTCGATTTGTTCTCGATCTCGTCGAGACTCACGAGAGTTGCTAATAAATTATTGCAAAATGCAGACAGTTACGAAAAACAAACGAAATTAGCACCTGAGCTTCAGTGTTGCCGTATGTCGGCTTCGAAAGGTGAGTTTCTACAGCGTTGTGGGTAGGAAAGCGGACGGAGAACATCGACGGGACCAAGACACAAGTTTCTATACGTTTGGGCTAATATTCGGGGAGCATCCTTCAACCCCGCTGATATCTTCTTGTTTTGTTTTTTTGCAAATTTTATTTGACATATCATTGAAATCGGCTCACTGGGCTTGTTCATCCAATGATACGGGGCGTAAAGAGATCTGGACTTCAGTAATGATGAGTAATGGTGATGACTCCCTCATAATCTGCATTGGTAGGATCAGATTGATCTTTTAGGCTTTTACTAGTTTGTCTCCCTTGGTGACGCTGAGTACTAAGGAGAACTGCACGCCGATGGCCCAATTGCCTCTAACCCTGCTTGTGCTGGGTTAGTAAGCTGGAGAGTCTGACAGTTGCTCACCGCTGCTAGGTGGTTCTTTCATGGTACTATGTACTATTTGCACCCGTGAAACTCTTCGGCATGATATGACCCTGATTTTGAAAGTGGCGTTAAACCCAACACTAGTATCTCCGTTCAATGTTTTCCGTGCTATCATTGCATCGGGTTCGACCTCCAGATCCAGCCCTGATACACACATTTCACTTTCTGACTTTCTTGCCCAACCCTTTACCCAACGCAGACGATATCAAAATTTATTATTTTAAATATCATTTTTTAAAACTTTAAAAAAAATTTCAACAAAACCATATCATGTGACCCCTCATTGGAACGAGCTCGTCGAGCTCGTTCCAATGAGGGGTCACATGATATGGTTTTGTTGAAATATTTTGAAAAATAATATTTTTTCAGCTGCTGAACTTGCATATTACACGGGCGGGTGTGGCCATTTCGTTGGGTAAAGGGTTAAATTCCTTTTCGCCATACGTTTCAAAATTTCAGTTTATATTTTACAAAACGTTGTGAATCATTTTTCACACAAGCAGTTATAACAAAAGAGAACTAAGAAGTGGTTAGTTTTAGAACGATTACAAAAAACTCCTTATTAATTTAGTCCACCGCGAAATGGAATTTTAACAAATATTGCCTGCTTCAGAAATTCTTTCTTTGGAGTAAAATGATATCACAAAACAGTGTCACTGAATATAGTCTGCTGGAGTCCACAGAGAAGTTATTAAAGACCATTAGAAACCTGAAGCCACCAGAGACATGTAAACTCTTGAGTCTCTTCTCATTTATTTGAAGACCAAGACGATTTTGTGAAGAGTGACTTACCACTTTGACAAAAAATGCATCAGACACCGAAGTGGGTGTATTAGTCATGGATAAACGTTTGTACTTCGCCCACAAATTAATGTTGTTCAAGTTAAACGATTTGCAATTCCATTAAAAGTCAGTTGAAGTCACAATGAGTCAATGAAGTCGAGTGGCATACCTCACTGTATCACCCGTACTTTTCATTCAAATATTTAAAAAAAAAAATAATTGAGATTAACGTATCAAGTAATAAAGCGATCGGACCAATCAGTTCAGCGTGCTCTTTATTGCTTCGTTTTTTATGGGCGGTTTGTTTCTCCCCCCTCCCCCCCCCCCCACTACATGTGTAACATACGTGTGTCCCGGGTGAGGGAGCAGGGAGAGACAGATGTTTCTCCCCCACTGCATGTGTAACATAAGTCTGTCCAGGGTGAGATAGCAGGGAGAGACAGATGTATCCCACCCCACCCACGTGAAGTTATACATTTATGACGTTATTATGACGTTATACATATCATATCAGTTTCTTGCTACCAACTAATTCATATTGACGTCATCGGAATGCCGTGTGATCAAAGTTTGATGCTCTAAAACTCTTTGAACCCCAAGATGCCACCGTTCCTAATTGATTTCGTGGTATTTTGGTATATACATAACTTTTGCATGCTCTTTCCGATGGTGTCATTAGTTTTTCAAAACAACGAATATCAAATGAGTTGATTATATCAGCACGTGACCGCCGATTACCTCTGGCTAACGTAACCGCTGTATGGTGGGGGGGGGGGGGGGGGGGGGAGAAAAATAATCCCTGATGGGAACGGGTGTGGGATGGGAAAATCTCACCCTCGGGACAAGATATTTGGTCCAGACGCTCGGCAAGCCTCGTGTCTGGCCCAAATATCTTGCCCTCGGGTGAGATTTTCCCATCCAGTGTAACTGTTCAAAAAGTGGCAAGCAGTGTGCCACAAACAAGTGTAAATGCTTCAAGTCAGGGGTGCTGTGTAACAGCAGGTGCCACAACAGTGTCAACTGCCAAAACAAAAATTGTTGATTATTGCTATAAACCTGTTTTTTCATACTTTACATATTTACATATTTACTACCATGTTTTAAATCTAATGGAAGGTATTTTCTTTTGTGTGTAATACCTTATGGCTGGTAACTGAAATGTTTAACGTTTTAATCCTATACCCAAGGTTAGTAGCAGATGAGAGTCGTAAAGAAATTTCTCGTATAACACAAATTTTCATTTGTTACTTCCAAAACATAGGCTGTGACTCCTCTTTGGAACGAGCGCGTTACGCTCGTTCCAGTGAGGAGTCACAGCCTATGTTTTGGAGGGGGCTCTGAAAGGATACTGTGTCATCAGGTATATCCGGGTGTGTATGTGTGTGTTTTATCACAATCCAAACTTGGACCCAAATTACGTAATATAATGTTTGTATTTGGGTTTGGTTTTAAATTCGGTAGTATATAATTTGGGAGTTTTAAATCTAATGGAA
The DNA here is from genome assembly GCA_031216915.1 of Pictodentalium vernedei. Classification (NCBI taxonomy): domain Eukaryota; kingdom Metazoa; phylum Mollusca; class Scaphopoda; order Dentaliida; family Dentaliidae; genus Pictodentalium; species Pictodentalium vernedei. The sequence goes on from CM062290.1 coordinate 211,706,816, forward strand.
CTTCATCTCCTTGCATCATGATACGAAATAAAGTCAATTTATCATTAATGTTGTTCATGGTTTTTTTTATAAAAATTCATGTGAGTCCTGTTAATCAATCAGTCAATCTGTACAATAATTGGGCCAATTAACCAGGCATTGTGTACAATGCCTAGAAATTTCAGTCATTGTATACAATGACTGGGCTTGTTAGGCAATGTACACAATGGCTGGTTATTTCAGTCATTGTACACATTGCCTGATTTTAGACATTGACTGTAACATATACATAACTTGTGCATGCTCTTTCCGATGGTGTCATCAGTTTCTCAAAACAACGAATACAAAATGAGCTGATTGAATCAGCACGTGACTCCCGATTACCTCTGGCTAACGTAATCGCTGCATGGTGGGGGAAGAAAAATCATCCTCGATGAGTTTGAAGGTGGGAATGGGGAAATCTCACCCTCGGGGCAAGATATTTGAACCAGACCCGAGGGTCTGGTTCAAATATCTTGCCCCTCGGGTGAGATTTCCCCAACCCACCTCCAGACTCATCGGGGATCATAATAATCTCAACCCGGATTTTCCAAAACATGACATACAGTACAGTCGCCGTGGACAGGTCGAAATCCACGCGTGGGCAATGATGTCCACGCATGCGTTTACTAGGTATACTGGATAATAAAAATCATCATCAGAAATATTGTAATTAATGAATTTTGAAATCAGTTATTAAACGGAGACTTCTGTCGGCTTTTGGGACGAAACATCACGTGATTTTTTGATCGTCAATTGACATTTTTCATTAGTGAGTATCCAGTTACCTAGAATTATGGCTTTTGCCTGCACAATTCTTGAAGTGATGTTTAGGAAAACCGCGTAACATCGAGCCTGGTGCATATGTATATAGATAACAGTTTATTTACAGATTGAGCACCTCCGCGTCACGAGGCACTCCCATTTCTTCTTTTCATAAGTAGCAACTAGTCTTCCAATACGACGAGCAACTTATCTTGCTGATACTCGCCCGGGGATCGACGGACCAGGCTTGGCGCAGGAGTCAGAACTTTGGGGTGGGGAAGGGAGGGGGGGGGGGGCCTGATCCAAGAATTCTGGACTCTCGGCCCCCAAAGTTCCGGGCCCCCAAAATTCCGGGCCCCCAAAGTTCCAGTCCCGGGGTTATTACCCCGGCCCCACCCTCTCCCCGGCCCTGCTTCTTGGGGAACTATTCAGACAGAGAGTCCCCAACCAACTAAATTAACTACCGCAATCGGCAATGTCGTGGAAAAAGGCGTGGCAGAATGCCACGCCTTTTACCACACCATTGCCAGTTTTTAGGGCAAATTTTTAGTGCTGGTCCCGGGGGCGCGGTGGCAAATTTTTAGTGCTGGTCCCGGGGGCGCGGTGGTAACCGGTTCTCGTCAGATCACCGAAGTTAAGCAACGTCGAGCCCGGTTAGTCCTTAGATGGGTGACCGTCTGAGCGATCGATTCGGACTCACGCGTTGTGTCCTTGGGCAAGGTACTTCACCCCGATTGTCCAGATGGGGGCACGATGACGCCGTGTACTAAGACGTACTGCACGTCGATGGTGCGCATGTCTTCAACCAATCTAACCCCGCCTGAGCTGCAGTGCGGAGTTACGATGTTGGGGAGCTGACAGGTGCTCGTCGTTGCTCGGTGGTTCTCTCCGGGTAATCCGGCTTCCTTCACCCTGTAAAACTGTCACCGACACGATATGACCTTGGCTGTTAATGTGTCGTTAAACCCTAATAAATAAATAAATAAATAAATAAATAAATAAATAAATAAATAAATAAATAAATAGTGCTGGTCCCACTCACATATTACCAAACATTAGTAACCGTATGTGATAATTTTATACGGAAGTCTTTGAACAAGCCATGTGACCGGCAATAGTGTTCCGCGCCACTATACCGCCGTAAAAGACACAAATATTGCGGGTGAGGTGGGCGAGGTTAACGCCTCTGCAACACTGAACTTGAGCAAAATTTGGCTTGTATTTCTGGTGATTTTCAAAATTCAAGTCAATAATGTTCGAGTGAAATTCCACTGCGCGTGTGATTTAATTGTTATCCACTCTTCCCGTACCGTACGCCAGAAACTCCCATTCCATGTTCTAAATTACACTGCATCTCGAACTCGGCATTTGGACATGACGCATGCCCGTGATTGAGTGTTTGTATTTGCTTGCACTTCTCTTGAGCAAACTGATTTTAACCATCTCAGATTTCTACAATTTGTTACTGATCGAGTACGCCTCATTTAAGTAGTTTACAAATGATGGCAATTTAACAAAAAGGTTTTACTGATATTGCTTTGGTTATATTCCAACAAAAACAAATCAGCTTCAATATTTCGCACCGTTTTATAACACGAGAGTTCTCATAGTAAATAAATAGTATAGAACTATGAGCACAACATTTTTCAAACTGAAATGGGAACGAAATATTATTTGTGTGGTATACATGGATCATTTAGACCTCCTTAACATCCTTATCCCATCTCGGTAGCTTAACCCTTTACCTAACGAATCGTCCGCATCCATCTGTGTGATATGCAAATCCGGCAGTTGAAAAAAAAAATTCAACAAAAGCATATCATGTTACCCCTCATTGGAACGAGCTCATCGAGCTCGTTCCAATGAGGGTCACATGATATGCTTTTGTCGAAATTTTGTGAAATATTTGAAACAAATAATATTTCAATAATAGATTTTGATATCGTCTGCGTTGGGTAAAAGGTTAAACAAACTGCCTCGTACAAGCCAACTGTCGTGTAACACCATGCGCAGTTGCTTTTGTCTGGTGAGATCGGCGGCGGTTGTGGGGCTCCTTTTCCTACCAGATGGAGAATGTTCTTTACCTGTTTGAAATTGAGCTTTAGTGCTACAGTATTAACCCTTTAAAGAATGAGTTCCCACAGTATATAGAGCGACTTTGCTGTAGTGTAAATGGGAGAATCTATTTCGTATTTATTTGGAGAGCTAGTATAATAAATTAACCTTACAGCCTGAGTAAGTGTCTGAGTCCTTGCCTTACAGTTTTCAAAATTAAATTCTTTGTTTAGTTCTCAAAGTAATCTTCAAATGTTGACTGTTGAAATTGTTTTTTCACTCGAAAAGACAATTCCATCTTTGTCCGGTAGCCCTGCAATGACGGGAAGTAAATATTTTGGTCGTTCCAAGATTGACTTTTTGCACTAAATCCGAATCTGAATGATGCCACTCTATAAACCCTGGACAACTCGAGATATTCAAGATGGTGTCCAAGATGGCCGCCGAAAAACGCTGTTTTCATAGATGCGTTTATATATCACAATGAAACTTGCACAACGTATGTGTCACCACTGGATGTTGTGCCGCGTATAAATTTCATGATCGACCCACCAAGGTCAAGGAGATTATAGATAAAGGTCAACACATGGAATAAGCATGCACATCCACTTTTTCGTATCCAGGTCATAACTTTTTAATAGGAAGAGATATCACAATAAAACTCACATAAGATATACATCACCACTGGAAGATGTATAACATATACAATTCACGACCGACCCATTAATATCAATAACACAGATAGACACCAACACATGAAATGAACATGCACATCAACTTTTTTGTCTTCAGGTCCTAACCTTTTGATGGAAAGAGATATCATAATGAAACTTACACAAGTTATGTACCGCCACTAGACGATGTGTCACGTATAAAATTAACGATTGACCTGCCAAGGTCAAGGTCACAGACAGAGGTCAATACATGGAATTATCTTACAATCAACATTTTGTCTGTATTAACTCCGCAACTGTTTGTATCCGACCCCCTGATACAGATGTTTGTATCAGGGGGTCTGATACAATCACGTTCCTTTCGCGTGAGTTCCATTTTTTTTCTTTTCGTTCATCCGTACGAATAAATAGTTCGTTATATATTCGTCTACATTCTTGACTTATCCCCAATATATTGTAAGATAAAATGATTATTACCAATCCTGACTCTCGCTCCGGGTTCTAAGGGTAGATCACGACGAGTCTTCGATTCGTGGTGATCTGCCCTTAGAACCCGGAGCTCGACTCGGATACATATTTTGTACATCCACATAATGGTAATAATCTCTATGAAACTTACACAAGTTATGTACCACCACTAGACGGTGTGTCACGTATAAAATTCACAACTGACCTGCCAATGTCAAGGTCACAGACAGAGACTTTTTAGTGGAAGCAGATATCACAATGAGACTTACACAACACATGGACCAAAACCAGACGATGTGTCGCATAGAAAATTGAAGATCGACTCACTAAGGTCAAGATCACAGTAAGAGTCAACACATGGACTAAGCATGCACATCAACTTGTCTTTTAACCCTTTACCTAACATGAAAAGCAGACGACACTTGCAAAAAAAATTCTTGAATAACTAATTTTTTTCATTTTTTGTCTCAAAAACACAGGTTATGACCCCTCGTTGGAACGAGCTCGACGAGCTCGTTCCAACGAGGGGTCATAACCTATGTTTTTGAGACAAAAAATAAAAATATTTTGAAAATTAATTGGCGATTTTTGAGAATAGCGCTGGCCGGTTTTGGCCGTTACGTTGGGTAAAGGGTTAAGTGGAATACGATGTCGCTATAGATCTTACACAACATATGTGCCACCACTAGATGATGTGTTGCAATACAAGATACACGATTGGCCCGTCAAAATGAAGGTCACAGATAGAGGCCAACACATGGAATCAAAATTCACTTCAACTTTTTAATGTCGGGGTGACATTTTTTTAGTATTTTATCAACTTTCTCCGCTATTTCAGTCAATTATATGGCCCACAATACAATTATGAAAACAGTTTATTCCAGTAGTATATGCTATATATTACTTCGAGCAGTGAGTTCTATTTGTCAAATACAATTCTCTTGTATTCATCTGAATTTACTTTAAGTAATGCACCATTTAGCACAGCAGGGTTTGTTTGCCACAAACATTTCTTCTATCTCAAAACGTCACTATTTAATTAAATCATTTCATTATTTATTTATTGGGGTTTAGCGACACATTGACAGCCAGGGTCACCTCGTATCGGACAGTTTTACCAAGCAACGGCGAGCAACTGTGTCAGACTACCCAACGTACTAACTCCACACAAGCAGAGTTAGCATTGGCTGAAGACAAGTATACCATTGACGTGCAGTACCAGCCACCTTTCGTGCCACCGTGCCCCCACTTGGGCATTCGAGATTAAGTGCTTTGACCAAGGACACATCGCAGTTACCTCTGTTGGGAATCGAACTGTGGACCTTTCGATTTGAGGTCCAATGCCGTAACCACTGAGCCATTGCGCTCCCAAAAACTTCACTGACAAACCCTTATAAAAATAGTTAACCCTTTACCTAACCTGAAAAGCAGACGACACTTGCAAAAGAAATTCTTGAATAACTAATTTTTTTCATTTTTTTGTCTCCAAAACATAGGTTATGACACCCCTCATTGGAACGAGCTCGACGAGCTCGTTCCAACAAGGGGTCATAACCTATGTTTTTGAGACAAAAAATGAAAAAATAATGAAAATTAATTGGCGATTTTTGAGAATAGCGCTGGCCGGTTTTGGCCGTTACGTTAGGTAAAGGGTTAAAGTCCCACGGTACACCGCGGCATTGTCCAAAATACTATAGTATTCCGTCCCCCTAAAATCGGTTGGGTTAAAAATCAACCCAAATCATCTGGGGTGAGTGAATATGAACCCAAAAGACCATTTTAGCATAGCACCATCTTACATCCGGGACTCGATATGCCCGTCGAAGCTAGCCATTCAGATTCGTTACTAAAAATTGCTCCCACGTGTGCTGTACAATACTGATCGCTGCATTCATATCGTTTGTTTCTACTTTATAAATATTTTGTTTTGCCGGTGTTGTTCTTTTGAAGCAAAATTCGGTCGTGTGCCTGCCTTCCGCTCTTCGGACGAAACACTTTAGCTTTAAAGTCTTCGAAGGTGCACTGAAGTTGAGAGTCGTGGCGAACGTCTGAACGAACATGAAGGATTGTAACACAAAAATGATAAATTTTGAATATAACATCGCAAAATACACAAATTCCTAACACACAACCTTTGTTCTCTTTGGGGAATACAGATAAGGTAAATTGTTGAATTTTATTTGATAAAACGGAGACGAAAAACGAAACTTTCAATGCCGATCTGCAGTTCAGTACACGTGAATGCAATGTTGATATACAAAGCCGGTTTGAGCGGACATATCGAATCCCGGATGTAAGATAGGGCTATGCTAAAATGGTCTATTGGATTCATATTTCCTCAACTCAGTTGATTTGGGTTAATTTTACCCCAGCTGATATTAGAGTGCTGGTGTACAGGTTATTTAGGGACAATACGGTGTGGTGCATTGTGTTTTTTACTGGGGTTTAATGACACTTTTTGCAGCCAGGCCACCTCGTGTCGGGCAGTTTTACGGGTGGAGGAAGTCAGAGTACTCGAAAAGAACCCCCGAGAATCGGCAAGCAACTGTCAGACTCCCCAACGTACTAACTCTGCACAAGCAGGGTCAGAATTAGTTGAAGACTAGTGCACTATCAACGTGCAGTACGTCTTAGCACACAGCGCCACCGTGCTTCCACCTGAGCAATCGGGATTAAGTGTCTTTCCCAAGGGCAGAACGCAGTCACCCTGGCAGGGATTGAATCGTGGTCAAAAAATTTATTTTCCTAAATTTACATGAAAATTGTCTTTAGACAATTTTCATGTAAATTTAGGGAAGTAAATTTTTTATTTGAATACTTAATTAAGAAGTTGAAATCAGCCTTTTAACTGGAAAATCACACTCGTGCTATTTTTGTTTTTGACCTGTTTCTTTTTTTTGTTTCGTTTTTTCCTGTTACTTTTTTCTGTGCATAAAATGCTTCTTTCTTTCCATTTCTTCTTTTCCTGTTTCTTTTTCACGTTTACCCGTTAGATATGGGTTCATAACAGAGAGGTGAATTGTTACAGGTGTTGCTCATTCAATTTACTGCCCCTTTCCCAACTGTCACAAATGGCTCAATTGGCAATCGTAAATTCACCAATTACTCAAGAGCTTATCCAATCATAAACTGGTCGGCCTTTGTTAATACAAGTCAATTAATGGATATGTGTAATGGACACGTCGATACGACATTAATCGAGCCGTGAACGACCATCGTACCTGTATTTTACTGTTTACTCGCTGATTGCCGAAACTATTGTTATCCATTCGTCAATAAAAAAGACAAAGGATGAATGTCTTGTTGACATTATTTATGCCATCTTGACCTCTATAAATTACCAATAAAATAATTTGAATGTAGATTTTATGGGTGGTTTTGAAATAAAAGTAATTCGCCCTCTCTTGATCAATTACTTGTTTGTGGTTTATGGTGGAGAAAATTGAATCCCGAGGCATAGGGCCAATATTTTGTTGTCAAATTACATTCTACCTATAAACATCAATAAATTCACACGTTTGTGAATGTGTGCCATGTTGCCCTTGCCTTTTTTCCTTCTCTGACAAATTGAACAACAGACGCCAGTGGGGGTGTTTCGTTTCCGAATTTATTTTCTGATAAAAATGGTTTTTGAAGGTACGAGTGTGTCAGTGTAGTCGTTCATATTCCAATCGGCCGGCAAATAGACTCCAATAACTACGTTTGTAATTAACCTCTCCAACACCTTTTCCAGTTCTAGGTTGTGGAGAAGGTGTAAATAAACTACACAAGTGGTCGCATATACTCTAAAAATGCCGTTAGAAATAACGTTAACGGTGATGTACCTTCACCTGGTTGTCAGACAACTAGGAGGTTCGCTGACAACTGTTCAGTGGTGTTGATACAGGGACTTGAGGTGGTGGAAACGACGGTTCCAACCAAAAATTGTAGCAGAAATTTTGATCTCGTTGGGGAAATTATGAGGCTTTTCGATGGCAAAATGTTGCAAAATAGAATGAAAATCATTGATATTTTGGCAAAAACGCATGCTTTTCGACTGAAGTTTTGATAATTAACCTGTTTTGGATCATCATATGCGATTCTAAGAGCAAAGTGTCAGTGGCCAGGAGGGCTAACCTTTTCCAGAATAAACTATGCATTTAATTCTTACATTTCTCCTTTTGGATGATCACATCGTACATGTCAAGAGTCCATTCTCGGTGTATAGACTAATTAACCCTTTACCTAACCTGAAAAGCAGACGACACTTGTAAAACAAATTCTTGAATAACTATTTTTTTTCATTTTTTTTGTCTCAAAAACATAGGTTATGACCCCCCGTTGGAACGAGCTCGACGAGCTCGTTCCAACGAGGGGTCATAACCTATGTTTTTGAGACAAAAAAATGAAAAAAATAATGAAAATTAATTGGCTATTTTTGAGAATAGCGCTGGCCGGTTTTGGCCGTTACGTTAGGTAAAGGGTTAATATATATAACCTGCAGCCATACGGCAGCAGATTACATATATTAATTGATCTCCTCTTGGCGACCATTGGACAACCTTCTGGTGTAAAGATGATAAACCAAATATCAGATCCTCTCGGTTCTACTTATAGACAAGCCTGGGAATAAGAAATCGGTTATTTACAGAAACAGGCCCCAGAGGATGAATTCGCTGATGTCATCCCATACAGTGGACTTGAATCCCCCAATATATCCTCTGGATTCCTCTTTCTGTTTAGGCCTGAGACCTTGATTCAGACTGAGGTTCAGTGATGGAAAATTTAGTGATGCTACCCTGCCGTACAGGGTAGCATCACCACATTCACCATCTGGGAACCTCATTCTGCAGATGACAGTCTGCTTATTTCCAGGCTTTCTTATAGAGCGAACAAAAATTTAGACGTGTACATCAACTGGGAGTTGGAATATAGATATTTGCCATAAGTTCTTAAAACGACTTGGCTCGGGTACTTTTTTCGACTTATTAATTTTACAAGGATTGCCAAACGGATTGCCGAACATTTTATACAATTTATATTAACCCTTTGGGCAATGCTGGCATATTCCATGACTGTTCAGAGCCAGAAACTGGTGGCGTCTAGCAGTTTCATTTTTGCCTCGGTGAAAGTTAACCAACATGCACTACCTAAAAGTCAATATAGTATTATTAGTTCACATTCTGAAAAGAACAGAGTATTCATTGCTTCGCCTCGTCAATCTCCAGACATCCGTGAAAGCAGGTTTCATGCATATGCTTAACCATATACTGTTTCGCAGGCGACAATAATAGCATTGTTTCTGAACAGCTCGACCATTGCAGTGCTTTCTTCTAAACCATAGAATGTAACTCTCCAATGGAACTATGTTTGGAGGTTTAGAGGCAGACAAAGGGGCAAAACCAACATGTGCTTGTCAATCGTTGCGTACAATTTCGTATGGATTTGATGATTCGCCAAGGAAAGGGTTAAAAATTCGAAACTAAACGAATATCAAAGCGTGTCCCGTGGCCAAAGTCATTCACAGTATGTTACTTCAAATAAGAAATTTGAAATTCAGATTGGGGAATTTCTCGGGTCTCAGCTTTAATTTGTCATGCGCAACAATTATACAAAATAAATTTAACATCAAATAACCTCTTATTTGATAAAAATCAACGACTAGATAAAATAACACGTCCTGTGAGGTCTCTCCATTTTTTCTTGAGGTCGGAAAAGAAATGACTGAACCACAAAATAGAGTCACGTTCAAAATCGATGTTATCGCTTTTGGTAATACCATGCAGGGCTCATTTGATTTAAGCGAATTTAACAATGATATTTCATTCTGTAAGTCTTCTACCTTTAGCCAAGCCCATTTGCTCTTTCATTATAAGAATATAATTTTATTCAGCTTCAGGGCAAAGTTATCAGCAATGACCAAATTTTATTAACTTATCCATTGCTTGATCTTCTTCGCCAATAGCTGTACTTTTCAAAGTTGTAAAAGACTAAACAATATAAAGATTGTTGGAAGAGATAGATGGAATAAAAAGAAAGGAATTAGTAACATGTCACTCATATACCCTTTTATAAAAGAGCAAGCCTTTTGGGTTACTTATCTATCTGTTCTTGTCTGTCACAATGTTTCTATAGAAAATAGCAGATACTATACGAGAATGTAGACAGTTAACCCCACAATTTCTCTACGGTGTCTAATGTTATCGTCAGAGAACTAGACGAAACACCAACAATTCCTCGTACATATTTAGATATATTCATAGGTGTAGGAGCCAGGGGGTCGCTTCCTACCCCATTCCCATTTTATGTGCCGGGGGGGGGGGGGGGGGGGGGGTCTCAAACGGCACTAGGCATACAATACTGTGATCGCAAAATCGGCCTCTTTCTCGATTTGTTCTGGATCTCGTTTCGACTCGCAAGAGTTTCTTATAAATTATTGCGAAATGCAGACAGAGTCACGAAACACAAGCAAAATTAGCACCTGGGCTTCCATGTTCTCGTATGTCGGTTTCAACAGGTGAGTTCCTACAGTGGTGTGGGTAAGAAAGCGGACAGAGAATTTCGACGGGACCCAGTAGCAAGTGTCAAAAGCTATATTTATGAGGCAAAATATATTTTTTAATAATTTAAAATTTGTTTTTGCAAATGTCGTCGTCTTGTTGTTTTTAGTTAAAGAGTTAACTGCATCAGAAGCTTGGGTGAATTCAGTCAACATTCCGATTTCACATCGTTGTGCACCAAAGCATTCCATGTAATGAAAGCCTGTAGGGACAATCGCGGCAGATTATTTATTCCTGGCATTCTTTCTCTTGTACAGTTCAGGTTTTGTGGACTATTCCCCAAGCGATGATTTTGTACCATATGGACGATACGTGTTTCTGGTGTGTGTGTATGTGTAACACTAGTTTTTAAGGTGACACTCATTTCCGATACCGAGTTTGTACGCGAAGGGCTCCATTTTAAATTTCTGAGCTGGCACTTGGCTACTATTGATAGCACGTAGTAGTATAGACAAAGAAGAGAAGTGTTCTGTGGTTGTGTTTGGTTCAACGAGAATACTGATGTAGTATAGTAGAAGCGGTATGTACCCTTGTCGGTCTCTTTTCTATCCTAAGAAATATCGGTTAGTGGTTGTGTTATGTTATTTCCACATACAATTTACTTGTTCTGGAGGGTAGTTCTGTCTCGTAGAACAGTCTTCAGTTTGGAGCGGAATCTGATTTTTGCTTCTACGAGAACAAATCTTCAGACATTGCTCACTAGATATCCCATGTATTTTTCTATTGTGGGTGTACAAAACAATTTGTGCATCTGTACATCTTGGGGTGTTACAGATGAAAAGTCGACACTAAAATACCCACCATAGTTCCACAAGCAAGGATAACATAAAAACATACTTATTAACATTTATTTGAAGAATTTCCTCCTTAGTTCCCTAGCGGGCGTATAATGTACTTCACGTTACTTTTATTTACAGACCACGAAGCCAGCGTCACCCGAGCCACGTGTTGAATTCAACAAGTTTCAACCATGTTACATTCCACAAGGTGTACTATATGTATGCGTCACCCAATATTGATGATATGGAACAAAGTAACTGTACGGTGTTTTCTTCTGTGTTTTTTATCTTGGATTGAATCTTGTCGTAGACACATGATACAATGTATTGAATTCAATAGGATTTAAACAGGTCTTAAACTTAATCACATGAACACTGATTTCGGAATATTAAATTTTTAAGCTGATAATTTTCGCGACAGTTTGACTGGGAATTTAATCAATTCAATCTTGTTTGAGAGAGCTCGTTGAGATCTATCAAATAACATTAATTGGTTAAATTCTCAGTTGCATTGTGGTAAAACCATGCGGCTACAAATTTCGGTACTTTGACACCAATTTCCAGAAGGATAAATTGTTGTATGAAACTTGCTACACATGCAGTTACAATTCAGCATCGCTCAACTCAGCAGAATGATAACGGAGAACGCTTGATGTCAATTACTTTTCAAGTATGTACCCTCTCATGTCACTAAGATCCAGTTGCTGACTGAGCCTTGAATACAGTCAATTCACCTAATTTTGGGCAATGTCCAATGTTCCACCCGTCATCAACACGCACGAAAAACATCGTTCAATATTAGGTGACACACGATGGAACTTGTGGAATTCAAACTGTTTAAAACTTTTTGAATTGTATCGCGGGTCACAGGCAATCGTGAACACTTTGGATACGTATCAAGAAACTAGTGGCATGATATGGGGTGCGTAATCGAGAAGCAAATAACACTACCTGTTTCCTCACGTTATCAGTAATTATCATGTCACTGTGGTCCTGTTGGTGATTTGGGCTTTGCATTCAACTTCACTCAACGCGCCTAATACTGCACTAAACATCATCACACAAAATGATCGTTCAGCTTTCTATGACGTGTCTTGTCGAATTCCACATGTTTAAAACTTATTGAAACCAACTTGTTGCACCGTGTCTCATAGATGTACTGTGACAATCTCGCCTGTCGCCTATCGCTTGTGTTGAAATGTGTTGGATTCCTCGTGTAGAGGCATGCAGCGGGTTTTATAACGCCAGTATGAAGCCTGTTTACAACTTGTTGAATTCAACAAGTTGTGTCCTATGGGGCTGCAGAATTAAAATATTACTGCCCCTACAATTACAGAAAGACTTGTCCTTCATTGTCTATAAATATGTATGAGACAATACAATTCAGGGCGTTATGGTTCACTTTGTTAACGTAAGATATATCCCTAAATGCTTAGTATTATATCGACCGTGACCTAACATGTTTAAGGCTTATACACAACACACTCTAAGTGATTTGATAGATGGCTTCTCAGAGGACGAAAATCCATTTATACTCCTATACTTGCTAGTACAAAATTCGAACTCAACAAGTACATTTGATGTTCACGGAGCACAGGATAGTCTTAGCTTAGTCACCCCGATGGCCTATGAAGAGCAAATATGTTTGTTAGAGGTTCTCAGATTTTTACTGGACTAGTATGTAATGGCGTGCACGGATGCCCGCCTAGTGTGCACCTGAATACCAAATAACTCTCCTGTTCTGTAATCATGGCATCTCTAAAAAGGGCCATGCCGATACTTGCGCTGCATAAACTACGCATCTCTCCTAAGTGATTAAAGGTCGACGTGCCATGTACCACGTTATTACCCTATATTGTTTCACCAGTTTCTGTATACAATTCAGCTGAAGGACAAAATAAGATTTTTTTTTCCATTGAAGGAACACCGTGTAGACAAGCAACAGTTACTGGGCTGTTCGTGAACCACTAGGCACAAGTTTCTTCCAGTCAAACAAGTCGGAGCATGGATTGATTACCACCGACGGGACAAAATCACCCTATATGTACTGTCTATGCACCGTGTAAGGTGTTATGGGCAACCAAACACTAATATTAAAAGTCTAGGGCAATATCGTGCGTTCCGTTTAGTTTAGTGTATTGTCGCTCATGTGATTCACAAAATGTAGTGTTTTATTCTGATTGCTTTAACTACCATTAACCCCTTTCACTCTGATGTCAAAATACCAAAATTTCAGGAAGCTGTTTGTTCCCATAATGCATCTAGAAATTTAACCAATTCAATCTTGTTTGACAGAGCTCAATGAGCTCTGTCAAACGAGATTGAATTGGTTAAATTTCTAGTTGCATTATGGGAAATTGTTTCTGCCTGAAATTTAGATATTTTGACATCAGTGTGAAGGGGGTTAACAGCAGTTGTTTTGTTTGATGCCAAATGATGTCTTCACAAAATGAGACAATGTTCAATATAAAAGTGACGTCACCGTTGGCCAGCGCTCATGGAAACTGATCTGCACGATATTCCTCTTTTAGCTGTTTGAGAGCTGAATGTTTTGTGGTTATCAAAATAAAATTTGTCCACATGTCTTTGCCTTGTTACAATTTATGGGAGAGTGCCAGCATGCACTATCCCATAAATTACAACAAGGCAAATCTACACTGACTAAACAATTTCACTTCAATGATAAAATAAAGCACATCCACTGAATATGAAGACTTAAAGTTGTGGTTTGCCTTCACCCCAGAATAAAGCCCAAATACGGGGTTCCAGCGCTATACAAGTTAGCGATATGCCCATATTTTAGCCTAGATTGGAGGATGGGTAACATTTCAATCTTACAGAGCCGTAGAATCGAATTATCACATTATCTCTGAAGGCCGAAGAATAGACAAAAGAACAGATTCTCCCGTTTTGTTGCATATAATAATTCCATATTAGGCTAAAAAAGAGTTTTGATTCTCAGGCAATCCCTCACTGAATTTGAACCCCCCTCATTAGACATTTTTATTGCCTTTCAGTGTCTTCCAATATTAGTACAAACTCAGGGAGACCCGAATCTTTTTATATTTTTTATTGATGCATATATATTTAGTTGCGTTTCCAATATGTTTGCCTTGTTACAATTTATGGGAGAGTGCCGATTGGCACTCTTCCATAAATTGTAACGAGGCAAATCCCCATAGATTAAATATTTTTACTTCAAGGATAATATGAAGAGCATCGAAAGAATATGAAGACTTTGAATTGCAGTACCTACAGTTTGTTCTTAGAGGAATGTTTTATTTTTTAAATTAAAAATGAAGTTATTTGTATAAATATGCACTTCTATATTTCTGTGTGTAAAAAGACAACCGAAATTCTCTCCATGTTTGCTCACTTTTTGCAAAAAGAAAAATTAAAAATAAAACCCGGCCTCCCTAACTGATTTGAAAAAAAGCATGAGAATCACTTAATTAATTTTTTGTGTTCTTACTAGTCTGAATTTTAAGCAATTCGATAACAGAAGGTCTAGACATTTAAATACAATTTTTCTGTTGATCAAACCTTCCCACAAAGGTTACGGAAAGGCTTCGGTCAATTTTTCAGTCGGAAGGACCCCCCCCCCCGCCCCACAACCCCCCCCCCCCCCACACACACGCAATCTCCATTTCAAGAATATAGGAAGCTCCAGAGGGCCAATGCTATAAAACCTTTACAATTGTATTTTCCAAAATATGATTCTTTCTATCTATCATTATACCCCCACTGTCGAAAAAATGGGAATATACTGGATTACAAGTGTCTGTACGTCTGTGCGTCTGTCCGTGAATCCGTCCGTCCGTCTGTCCGAATCGATATCTTATCAGTGAATAGATGGATTTCAATGAAATTTGATTTGAGGGATCCTTATGACAAGCCGTCCCTGCACATGATATAAAAAGGTTGCCCGCATTTTGTTAAACTGAGTTACCGTCCTTACTTTGTTTTTAATTCATTTATGCTCTGTCGGTCCAGCACTGCAGTGTGGGTATAACTGCTTTCAGCAATAGCTCATATTAAAGGCTGGTTTAAATGAATCACTGACAGTTTCAAAGATGTAGTAATTTACCGGTAGGTTAACTGCCAATTCTGTTGAAATGCTAATGATTTACTCCAGTCATTTAGGTTCACGGGTAGAAAATACAATTCTAGAAAATACAACTGTAAAAGTTTTATAGTATCAACCCCTGTGGTTGTTCCCACAAATAAGAGCACGAGCATTTACGAAGGTAATTCCACGGCCCCTCTCCGCAAAACTTACTCACATTTACCTTCTGTCGTCATTAACTGGAATGTTATGAAAGTATGAGCTATTGCACAATTCGCGACTATGTGCAGCTGAGGACTCCTTGTGCTTTCACATTTCTTATTTGACATCCACAACAAGACAACAAAGGAACACTGGGTTGCTATACCGAGGCCGCCGTGTATTATTTTAAACATTATCAGATTTTAGAGTGGGTTTTTGCCTTAGGGTCTACGGAGTGACAGTATGCACGAACTGTCAAATATATAAACAACTTAAGATAGGCTGAAGTGGGAAAAATTATGACAGCGATAAAATTTGTCAATACAGTGATTACCCTTATGACACAAATGAATTCAAACTCAAATAGCTCAGCCATCTTCGTACATTATACATCATGGTTGGTCCAGGAATTGTGATTAAAGGTGTGATTAAGAGGGGCGTATGAATCCACCTCAGACCAATAACGTGCCCAGGGTCGCTAAAGTGAGTGTAAAGCCCATTGGAAGCTGGGGGTTTCTTTGAACCTGCAGAAACGTAGTATATTAAACAGATATATTGCCCAAAACACACTGATGTACTAGGCTATTAGCCTGGTATACCAGGGTGTTATGGGACAATATATGGTGTACCATGATCATGAATCTTTTATAAGTGGATTTTTCTGGTACATTTCCGCCCATCACGCTCACATGGTTTTACTGCCAACAACAAATGGTATGTTGATTTAGGGGCCGCAGGTGTCTGGAGAGAGATATGGGGGCCACACATTGTGTGTCTACTTTACAACCCCCTTTGTGGTTTGGTTTGGTTTTGGTCCATGGTTTTCTTTTCTTTATGTTTTCTTTCTCTTGTTTGGTGGAGGCTTGTAATATGCTTTTTGGCGATATTAGTGGCGATATTGGTGTTATGGTTCTTTTGAATGTGGCCATCAACTTTTGGTGTTCTTGACTATCTTTGTTGGATTTTTCGATAAGTGCCCGCGAGTTTTCATGCATCCTCCTGGTTGCTTCAATTCACCTGGCAATCTTGGCTTTCTCTCTTGTTACCGCTGTACTTACGTCCTCATCGGCAGGTCCGTGAAGTTAGCTCAGTGTTCAGCGTTCAGCATTTGTTCAACATTCGTGTGAAGTTAGCTCAGTGTTCAGCGTTCAACATTCGTCGAGTTCTGGTACGGAGGAAGGGAAGTTTACGGCCATTGGAAAGTATTGGAACTAAAATTTATTTTTGTGGGAATAAACTGAAGATTATGTTGTGATTACTCAGTTTACTGAAAGGGAATAAGCAAAATACTCGCTTCTCCACATTTACACCAGAAAAAAGACAAGGAGCCCCTGAGATAACGATGTATAACATGTCACCATGGCCATCAACTGTAATGTTAATAATGATTATGAAAAGAAACGTGTTTTATCAAATGGTTGTGAACATCAGACACACAGTTCCTTATGGGACAGTAGTGGTTTCGGGTGGGGGAGGGGGGGGGGGGGGGGGGTCTAACATGACTGTATGCAGGACTTGGCTACCACAGAAGACAACCTCATAGGTGAGCCTAACATTTGAGATGTCCTGGGTCCAGTTGCAGTCCCCCATTTCTACAACCCTTCACAGGCCACACGCCCCGTATGCTTTGATGATAACGCCAGACCACACCGTTGTCTGGCCGCTATGTACCAACCACTTTTGTAATACAACCACTTTTGCAATAAAATTTTGTAATAAACAAACCATTATTGTAACAAACTCATTTCGGTGATAAATCACGGACGTCCATTTTATAGTCGGTCATTGGGGTGGAGTGAGGGACTAGTTTACCTAAGCATGTTTGTGTGTCGTTCAGTGGAATAACGTGTCCATTCACCTATTGAAACTTGGTAGTGACTGAAGAAAGTACGAAAGTACTTTTACAATAAACTTTATTACAAAAGTGGTTATCGCGTACCAACCACTTTTGTAATAAAATCACTTTTGTAATAAACTAACCATTATTGTAATAAACTCATTTTGGTGATAAATCACGGACGTCCATTTTATAGTTGGACATTGGGGTGGGGTTAGGGACAAGTTTACCTAAACATGTTTGTATGTTGTTCAATGGAATAACGTGTCCATTCCATTCACCTGTTGAAACTTGGTAGTGACTGAAGTAGCCACTTTTGCAATAAACTTTATTACAAAAGTGGTTATCGCGTACCAACCACCTTTGTACTAAACTAACCATTATTGTAACACACCTATTTTTGTGATGAATCACGGACGTTCATTTTATAGTTGGACATTGGGGTGGGTTGAGAGCTAGTTTACCTAAACATGTTTGTGTGTTGTTCAATGGAATAAAGTGTTCATTCACCAGTTGAAACCTGGCAGTGTCTGGAGAAAGTACGCAACCACTATTGCAATAAACATTATTACAAAAGTGGTTATCGCGTACCAACCACTTTTGTAATAAAACCACTTTTGTAATCAATTACCCATTATTGCAATACACCTATTTTTGTGATGAATAACGGACGTCCATTTTATAGCCGGGCGGTGTGTTTGTTTGGAGAGGGTGTAGCACAAAATAGCGTCAAATCTATTCCCAAATTTGGTGGGCGCTAAAATCTTACTGCACACAGATAGATGGGGAAAGCTGGGTTTGACGTCTATCGTTTTTGATATGTCTGCTCGAATTCCTCCTACGGGTGCAGTTTGTCTTAAACCCCGTAGTTCCTATCGATCTTGTTGTCCTTTTTTATAGGTCGGGTTGAATTCTTCCGCACACTCTTAACCCCAAATGAGGCGAGAAAATTAGAAATTTTATTACACACTATTGACTGGTGTTAGCAAATTATCACAATACAGGTGGACGTGCATCAGCCACCAACATCGCTGAATTTAAGCTCCGTTGAACCCGGTTAGTCTATTGATGGGGTGAGCATTCAGTGATTGATTTGGATTAACACTTAGTGCCCATGGGCAAGGTACTTTATCTCAACTGCTCGCATGTGGAGCGCTTGGGGAAGCTGACGGTGTTCTGAGATGGACTGGTGTGCACGCGTCTTAACCTTAATTATCCTGACTGTGTTGTGCAGTGCGTAGTACTGATGTACAGTGCGTAGTGCAGTCTTGGATTATGTGACGTTGAAGAGGTTATAGGGTCTCGTCGCTGCTTGGTGGTTCTCTTCGGGTACATCGGCTTCCTCCACTCATAAAACTGTCACCGACACAAAATGACTCAGACTATATAAGTGTCGCAAAACACCAATAAATAAATAAATAAATAAATAAATAAATAAATAAATAAATAAATAAATAAATAAATAAATAGGCCCACTGAATACCGTTTTTCGTCGTATGGAACAATGAATGCTGTGAAAATGAGCACATTGTGCGCAAAATCATATGTCTCAAAATGAAGATTATGAAAATGAGTTCAATGCGTGCAAAATAATATGTATCATAGCCTCATTTCGATATTTTTGGATCCACCGAGTCACTAACTAGGACTCATTAAATGGATTCTAAGGGAAAATCATTTTACATACAGACACTTTCTGCTTTCAATGGAGATAACTCTTGTTATTTTTTTAAACAATAAACAGAGAGGGAAAATGGAAGGAGAGGAGCCCCCGCCGCTTCTAGCGCCACTAGGCCCCCGGTTTCTGCTACCTGACCACCCCTGTCCCTTGCCGCCCATACCCAAAGAGCCTCTGGTTCCCTCGCCTCTGCTGCCTCACCCCAGAGCTCCTGGTCCCCTTTGCCCCTGCCGCTGCCGTCCATCGTGTCTTGAAGACGTGATATTTTCAGAAAAATTTCCATCCATGGATAGTTTTTTATACATTGTCAAGCTGTTTTGGGTAATTCTATATTTAATATCGGTTGTTTGGGGTAATTCCATGTTTTCCCAAAACACACTCCGTACAAACATTGGATCCGGAACATTGCCACATCCCAGCTACAACATTAACATGGTTACCAGAGTAAAAACCACTAAAATACACGAAAGTCTGGTTCATTTGTATAATTCAGTACTACCGGAACATACTCCCATCGAATCAAACATACCCTCAAAACATACCCCCGATCTTATACCAAGAGATAAGGTTTCGTCACCAGGCAACCACGTGACACTTGAGAAACCAAGATGGCGCCCCTATACACAAAATGGACGACCAGAACACGTGTCCCCATATACACCCAAGCTGCGCACGCGCATTCGAACCTCGTATCGCTATGGCAATGGCGTCACAGCATAACCACGCGCATTGGTTACATGTCAACACAACATGGGCGCCCGCAGTCACGTGACATGACGTGACTTCCAAGATCCATCTGAATTGCAAGAGGGCGCCTTTGGCTGGTCTACTGCTGTACTAAACGGCTGCTCTTAGGGATGTGATAGCAGGTCTGACTCTGCAACCGTGAAAAGGGGCTCACATCATATCACTTCTGACACCTGAATCTAAACTTTCGCCGTTTTTTTTTTTTTTGTTTTTTTTTTTGAATGAACATAGCAAATATAACAAATATGGAGTATTCAGTAGTAAACTCAACTGCACGTTATCCCTCAGGTCTTGTCTCTCCGCGTGCCACAAGCCAACAAGTAAAACATGCCCCTTTGCTTTTTGGTACACAAAGGAATGGCGCAACTTGGACGCTGGTGATTAACTGGATTCAATTTTGATCCCTTTGCATCCATGAAAAGGATTCATCACTGGCCTGATTGCTCGCTCTGAAACGGAGTAATAAATTACGTGCAGTCGCACACGTAACCTTATCAAACATCTGAGTCTGAACTTTCTTGAACCTAATTTGGCACTGTAACAATTGACTATAGGCCGATTGTTATATTGCCATACCGGAAGGATGAGTGTTTCAGTTGGCAATATAACAGTTGGCAAATGTATGGTAGTCAAAAGAAATTTATTTACTCTGATCTAGTCCTTCTACATAACACGAAACAAGTTACGCATGCCACTGATCTTGTGCCGCATGGACGGACTGCGCAACGGTTAACTTATCCGTAGCAATAATCGTGTCTGACCTTTTATCGTTCTTGAAAAGAAATAACCTTTGCTTAATGCAGAATATTAATAGTGACCACTCATGATCAATCTGACGCGATCCCTCCATGTGCTATCAACCAATTGAAAATCTTGCTTTATACGGGACATTGACCCCCGAATGCAAAGTGTATCAGCGCATCAAAACCCGTGACCAGATATAAAAAAGATGTTTATTCCATTTGAGATTAATATTATTAACGCTTTCATTGCCGCATTTGGAAACACAAAGCTCCTTATGTGCCAATCTGCTGACATGGAATGTTTAGTCGAGCAAGCCAGTCAGCTGCACACTAAAGTTTTGTCCAACTGATGTAAACGTCCTGTCTTTTTCGAGTGACCTATTAAACAGATTTTGATAACTTCTGTAACTTGTTTTTCCTTTTATTTTTTTTTTTTCGTAATAGGAATTACACCGCCAGACATATGCTGTGGTAGACATACCCTTCTGACCCAACAATACAGCAGTCTATTTTACCATGTATCGTGAGCTGCGCGATTCTCATTTACCCACATAATCCACTCGATAAGCATTGTAACAACCGGTAATGTAATACAACCTATTATGCAATAAATTTATTGCATTATCGGTTAAGTTGGAAGGCAAATCTAACCTATTATGCATTAAACTTAATACATCAGCGGTTGTCTTGCACGGAAAACTTAACTGCAAATGCAATAAATTTATTACATTATCGGTTACGTAAGATGGCAAACCTAACCTATTATGTAAAGAATTTATTACATTATCGGTTGCGTTGGATGGCAAACCCAACCTATTATGCTGTAAATTTATTACATTATCGGTTGCGTTGGATGACAAACCTAACCTATTATGCAGTAAATTTATTACATTATCGGTTGCGTTGGATGGCAAACCTAACCTATTATGCAATAAATTTGTTACATTATGGGTTGCGTAAGATGGCAAACCTAACCTATTATGTAAAGAATTTATTACATTATCGGTTGCGTTGGATGACAAACCCAACCTATTATACAGTAAATTTATTACATTATCGGTTGCGTTGGATGGCAAACCTAACCTATTATGCAATAAATTTGTTACATTATCGGTTGCGTAAGATGGCAAAGCTAACCTATTATGCAATGAATTTATTACAATATGAGTTGCGTTGGATGGCAAACCCAACCTATTATGCAGCAAATTTATTACATTATCCGTTGGTTGGGTGGCAAACCTAACCTATTATGCAATAAATTTATTACATTATCGGTTGCGTAAGATGGCAAACCTAACCTATTATGCAATGAATTTATTACATTATTGGTTGCGTAAGATGGCAAACCTAACCTATTATGCAATGAATTTATTACATTATTGGTTGCGTTGGATGGCAAACCCAACCTATTATGCAATAAATTCATTACATTATCGGGAGCGTTGGATAGCAAACCTAACCTATTATGCAATAAATTTATTACATCATCGGTTACGTTGAATGACAAACCTAACCTATTATACAATAAAGTTTATTGCATTATCGGTTGCTTTGGATGACAAACCTAACCTATTATGCAGTAAATTTATTACATTATCGGTTGCTTTGGATGACAAACCTAACCTATTATGCAGTAAATTTATTACATTATCGGTTGCTTTGGATGACAAAACCTAACCTATTATGCAGTAAATTTATTACATTATCGGTTGCTTTGGATGACAAACCTAACCTATTATGCAATAAATTTATTACATTATCGGTTGCTTTGGATGACAAACCTAACCTATTATGCAGTAAATTTATTACATTATCGGTTGCTTTGGATGACAAAACCTAACCTATTATGCAGTAAATTTATTACATTATCGGTTGCTTTGGATGACAAACCTAACTTATTGTGCAATAAATTTATTACATCATCGGTTACGTTGAATGACAAACCTAACCTATTATACAATAAAGTTTATTGCAAAAGTGGTTGCTTATTTTCTTCAGTCACTTCCAAGTTTCAACAGGTTAATGGACACGTTATTCCATTGAACGACACACAAACATGTTTAAGTAAACTCGTCCCTCACCCCACTCCAGTGTCCGACAATAAAATGGACATCCGTGATTTATCACCGAAATAAGTTTATTACAATAATGGTAAGTTTATTACAAAAGTGGTTTTATTACAAAAGTGGTTGGTACGCGATAACCACTTTTGTAATAAAGTTTATTGCAAAAGTGGTTGCGTACTTTCTCCAGACAATGCCAGGTTTCAACTGATGAATAAACACTCTATTCCATTGAACGACACACAGACATGTTTAGGTAAACTTGTCCCTAACCCCACCCCAATGTCCAACTATAAAATGGACGTCCGTGATTTATCACCAAAATGAGTTTATTACAATAATGGTTAGTTTATTACAAAAGTGGTTTTATTACGAAAGTGGTTGGTACGCGATAACCACGTTTGTAATAAAGTTTATTGTAAAAGTGCTTGAGTACTTTCTTCAGTCACTACCAAGTTTCAATAGGTGAATGGACACGTTATTCCATTGAACGACACACAAACATGTTTAGGTAAACTAGTCCCTCGTCCCACCCCAATGTCCGACTATAAAATGGACGTCCGTGATTTATCACCGAAATACCTTCAAAACAACGCTGTGACTACAATGCCTTGGCCTGCCATGAGTCCCGATCTTAAACTGTTGAGGCATATTTGGGATATCTTTGGACGTCATAAACAGGCACGGGGTTCTCCTCAATATATAATCTGCAGGAATGGAGAGCTACTCTCCATCGGAAGTGGCTGCAGTTGCCCCAACAGCTGATCCAACGTCTGATTAGAGGGGTGAGAGAGGCAGCCATTTGCATACACGGCTGGTTTCCTTGCTACTGAATCTGTCAACTGATCAACTAAGTGTGTCATCTAGGGACAATAAATGACACATGTGCACAATAATTTTCTCCTGATATCGCCTTAGGACCTCTGCAGCTCCATACTTACAGGGGATATCGTTTTGGATTAAAAACAACACCTGTAATTGTGCGCTATAATATCGTGATTAAATTCTAAACTTACATGATAATTGTGATGTTATCGTATTGTCAGAGGGTTATTTTTGCAATGACCTTTTTCCGAGTTCATTTTTTTCTGTATTTTTATGACACTAATTGTTTCATTGGTCGTCGTAAAACTTTAATGGGGTGCGTAACATTTTTTCGTGTATTTTTGTATTTAAAATAGAAGGAAATTTAATTTAAGAGGGTAGATGGGGTCCGCCCCACTTGGATCCACCACTTGAATCTTAGGGCTGTAGGCTTAAATTATAATTGACCCTACTTAACTGTTTGCATGCTATTCGTTTTGTTGTCTGGCTTCCGCTGGTGGTCTGTACCGGGAAACAAACACATACTCTTCTGAACCTCTTTTTCACCGGCCAAGCAATCTTTCTTCAGCAAACATGTTTAAGTAAACTCGTCCCTCACCCCACTCCAATGTCCGACAATAAAATGGACATCCGTGATTTATCACCGAAATGAGTTTATTTCAATAATGGTTAGTTTATTACAAAAGTGGTTTTATTACAAAAGTGGTAGTAGCTTTTTGATGGCCATTCTTACCCTAGGTTGATCCACATATAATACTCGACAGCAACAGGGAAGTGTTATAAAAGAGAAATTGCGATAAACAGATATATCGCATTGAACTGATTGGCAACCAATCAGTTCAATGTGTTAATTTTGTGAAAATTGCAGTAAAAACAAACAACATTCGAGTCAGTCAACACTTTCTTGGTCTGAAACAAGCAGGAAGTTCAGCGGAAAAGTGTCTCTATCTCTGTGTGTGGGTGGGAGTCGGGCAGATTATACGCACCACTTCAATCATGGTTTGGCGAGGTTGGAGAAAAGGTGAATAATGTATCCACAGAAATATTATTTTACCGATTCACGTGTCTTGACAAGATCGATGTGAGATGTTAAAAGTGTGTAGCGGGATAGTTTCAAATATACTACACCTTTGAAAAACAACCGAGGCCGTTCTTTTGTGTCGCGTCACGTATTACAATCGTATATCAACAAATGTACGAATATTCACGATTCCTCCTTTTTAGGCGTGGAAGCCACGATCCGGTCAGTCCGTTTCTCCTTCTTCAACCATCTGCCAACCCGAAGACTAGCCTTCGGGTTGGAAGATGCACTGCAAAAATTACCGTTAAAATTATGGTAGAAGTATTGGCAACCAATTACTGTTATTTCGACCGTAAATGTTACGGTAATGACTGTTACTGCTCATGGTTTATTATATGAAAAAATAATAGAGGAGTGCTCGTATACAGCTGAGTAAAGTCTTTTTAGAGTGAACGCATTCAACTCTTTTATTCCAGCTTTTACAAAATAGCGTCGCCCATGACTGAAGATACCTTATTTTAGACGACTCGCTTTTTAAGGTAGACTGATTAATATCTTTAACCTGCCGCCATTCGTTTGTGAAACACTTTTCCTTTTCAGCTTCTAGTTTATCATACATGCTTTCGAGTGGCCCGGAGCGCGGTGGCTCAGTGGTAAATTGTTGGACTTCTATGCTACAGGTCCCGAGTTCGATCCCCGTCCGGGACAACCCGCGTTGTGTCCTTGGGTAAGGCACTTTATCCCGGTTGCCTACATGGGAGCACGATGACGCCGTGTACTAAGGCGAATTGCACGTCGATGGTGCACAAGTCTTCAACCGCTGTAACCCTGCTTGAGCGGAGCTTGAACAGAGTTAGAATGTTGACGAGCTGACAGTTGCTCGTCGATGCTTGGTGGTTCTCTCCGGGTACTCCGGCTTCCCCCACCCGTGAAACTGTCACGGTCACGATTAGCCATTGTGCATAAGTATGTGACCTTAAACACCAATAAATAAATAAATATAATATTTCGAGTGGCGTGCTTTTACTTCGGTTGGACCTGTCATAACTACTGAAGTCGTTTCGCTTTTCCGTACAGTTAGGTTGGTCGTACTACCACTTTGTGGAGTGTGTGTTTTTCATGTAACCCATCTTGGTTTTAATATCTCGGAATATTGGGACATGACACCGGATTAGGTCAGCGAAGAAGGGATCAGAAACATGTGATTTAACTATTCTAAGACAGAACACAATGAGGATATAGAGTAGAGGTACTTGAATCAACGATCGTGGTGGAGGTTTTCCTTGTATTTTACGAGCGCCAAGGTTTGTAGACGTGTGTTCTGTATTTATCACACGATTAAACTTGAATTTAGTGAATGAAGCTGATATTTGTAAAAAAATCACCTACGGCGGTTTGATAACTTTCTTGCTTGACACTGTTCTGTGTCGAAGCATTTAATTCACGCCATAACTTCACTCAGATACGTAACGTCCAATCGGATGCGTTCTTACATGGCATTCTTACGCTTAAACTAGAGGTTCCGCTGCACTCTCTAATTTACATGGCATTGGCTTCAACATAGGCCCCATGTTTAGAATTGTACCCATGTGAAATGGTGCGAAACTGTAGAGCGGAACCAGATTCACGCGTGGGGAATCTAGCAAATATTCCAATGTCTGTATCGTATAGCGTAACGTTGAATACACACAGCAATAGCACAGCAATAGCAATGGCATAATGATATAGAATTACTAACTAGATACATGTCAAGAAGTGGGAAAGAGGTTTCGGTAAAATATGTCGGCTACATGATTATTTGGTTAAAGGTGTTGGACTCAGAAATTGAGTGTATATGGTTTCCCCCATATAAAAGCTGGTCTTCATTAACGTCACGCGTCATGATTATATTCTTCATATGATTATTGATCTCTCTGTCAACTGATAATTTAATGTCATCCGACGATGTAACTGGCAAGTTAGGCATACGATAGAATGCTGCTCCAAATGAAAAACTGAATTTACCATGAGATATTTCAGATCAAATACATTGAGTTTGTCCACTCTCCAGAACTCGTGAGTTTCAAATTTTTCAAATCCGATTCATGCCCGTCTCAAACGAGACCCTCGTGACGTCACTAACGTTCGGAGATTTCCAAGGCGACGATTTTACAAACGCGAAATAAAAACTCGAGTGCCTCCATACCTCCCTTTTTACCTTTCAAGTGCTATATGGATTTTTTAAAGATCCGCTGCCATATAATAAACAAATTATTAAAACTGTACGGTAATTTTGGTTGTCATATTATGTCTCGTTAACGAGACCAGATCAACCAGATCAAACACGACTCCTAGAGCGTCTTGTTTGATCTGAGTGATCTGGTCTCGCCAACTCGGCGGAATCCGACGATCCAGATCAATTCACTATTGGAATAGTCTGTATTTATCTGATGTCGAATGATGTGGCTCACAAAATGATGTGGAGTTAAAGATGGTGGTTGCCGCCGGGATGACCGGTAGTCCACGTTGTACCGTGTCTTCTGTCATCTTTAGGAATAATAAAAAAACAAATACATTCAGGAACAGTCAAGAGATTTTTTTAGCAAATTTGTTTTTGGGTCTTTTTTTTTTTTTGAAGAAATTGTCTTGCAAGTGTCGTCGACTGGACGTGCTTGGCAGAGTCTTCGCCCTGAAAGAAATAGTGACGAATTCATCTACCAGACGATCAAGAGGTTTTAAGAGAAAAAAATCAATGACGCTGAATGATGGATTAAAATGGGATGTCTGGCGAGATGAGTTAGCGATAAGACGCGTTCTGTCAGCACCCGAAAGTACATTGAATGTCCGGTTGTGTTTTACGATTTCAACTTGGGAACCCAAGAAGGAATTTTCCTGTGTATGGACAACTGGGTAGATTACCAAGTGGTACACGAAAGGCAAATGTGCCTTTTGGGTACTCACTTTTCTGCTAGAGAAACACGTAAGGGGTTGAATGGATGTGCATGTTGGATCCTCACGGCTCTGCTAGACAAACAAGTAAGTGTTTGGATGGCTGTGTGTATTGGGTACGTTTCTGCATGACAAAGCAGTAGGGATTGGGATGAATTTACCTATTGGGCCGCCAGGTGTCTGATAGACATACACGTGGGGGTTTAGATGGATGTGCCTAATGAGTAATCACGTTTCTAAAATACAAGTAGGGGCTTGAATGGATGTGCCTATTGGGTACTCACATTTCTGATAGACAAACAAGTAAGGGTTTCAATGGATGAACCTACTGAAACTGAATTTACCATGAGATATTTCAGATCAAATGCATTGGGTTAGGGTTGAAAGATCCTCATTAAGAATGAGGGTCATACCATTTCTTACATATATTGCTACCACCCCCCCCTACTCCCCCCCCCCCCCGCCCCACTGTTCTGTCTCCTCTGAGGGGTTTTTAGAACCTGGGTACATATATTGGTATCGAGACAGTTTTGTAAGTGAGTCACGTTTCGGAATTAACGCAAATGTTATTGGGGCCATTTCAATTTTAAGTATGCCAGTGTTCGGAATAATACTTTGTATGTTGAGATGGATAACTTTTAACTGGTTGTTCTGAGCAATAAGAGGTAGATCACAGAGACTTTGTGGCGAGGGGTGGAGTTTTGATATCTCCTGATTGAACGTATCATTGATAAGAGACTGAATATGAATTTAGTAGCTGGGTTGTACAATCAACCATTGAACGTATGTTTTGAAATCAGAAACGCAAAATGGATATATCCATTAGTCGTCTACGGCTTGGGACAGTTATCGACATATTCTCAAAGAGAACTAAGCTTTGATTAACATTCAGAGAGGGAGACTAAGTTAACCCTTTACCCAACGTAACGGCCAAAACCGGCCAGCGCTATTCTAAAAAATCTCCAATTAATTTTCATTATTTTTTTCATTTTTTGTCTCAAAAACATAGGTTATGACCCCTCGTTGGAACGAGCTCGTTGAGCTCGTTCCAACGAGGGGTCATAACCTATGTTTTTGAGACAAAAAATGAAAAAAATTAGTTATTCAAGAATTTTTTTGGCAAGGGTCGTCTGCTTTTCATGTTAGGTAAAGGGTTAAAGAAGACGCCAACCATCAATGTTAAACCTTTGCAACGATTCATTCCATATAATCGCAGGATCAAGTAGAGTACTGCAACCAATGGAGCATGAAGCGGCAGAGCATTTTTACCAGCTCTCGGGCCACGAGTCTGATTCAGTAAGGAATCTGATGCTTTTATGAGCGGCTTTCATGTAGTTTGCGCATAGTCTACCCTTAACCTAACCAACTAACCCTTAATTTAATGTCATGTCTCTCCGCTCATAGAGGTATACATATATTCTTTCATGGTACAGTTATTGATATTCCAATAAATAAATGTTTACTTCCCCTTGAAAACACCAAGATATTAACATAATTTGTGGGACTGCGCGGCGTAATCATAAAACTACAGCCGTAGTAAGTCTTCATTCATAAGTATTTAGTTTACAAACATGTCTAATATATTGTAAATTGTAATGTCATTAACTGGTAGAATGCTAACTTATTTTTGGTCGTGAAAATTTCTTTGTGCATCTTTACCTTGTTGCATTTTATGGGAGAGTGCCACTAGGCACCCTCCAATAAATTGTAACAAGGCAAATCTTGACATATAAATAATATCACTTCAAAGGTAATATGATGCACATCCACAGAATATGAAGCCTTTAAAACTTCTCGATTGAGTAACATTTCTAGCGTTGATTTAAAGAAAATGAATGTTTGTTGTAATTTTAAATTCAGTCGGTTGGAATATTTCACTTGGTAGGAATGCTGAAGAATAGGTTCGCTTTTCCGACCAACTGACATATTCCAGACAATTGAATGTAAAACATGGGTGATGGACTAATTTAAGGGCTAGACTGATTCCAGGTCATAACATCGTCGAATTCCTTACAAAATTTGGCTAGTGGCTTGAGATCTTGCGTTTTTTATTTTATGTTCATATCGGGAAACGTGGAACAGACCTGCCCGTACTCGATTGATGAACGTGTCTGTTTTCCTGGAGGGGCATAGAAAAATGGAATGTTAAGATACAAGGATAGATCCATTCACATCGACTTGAAACCATGAGAAAAAAACTTAAAATCAAAAGCGTCAGCACGGCAGTTTTTACAGAGACGAAGGTACCAAAATTGAGAAACAGTTCTGCAAAAATAGTGTAAACCGTAACACGAATATTGTAAAAATGACTAATGGGAAACGATTCATGCTGCAGGAAATAAGCCTTAATGTCGCGCGTCTAATTTACCCTTCACTGAGATATACCATGGGTTGGAATACTCCGTGGACGTGTGGTTGGTACGGCGAATTATGACCGAATTGGACAATACACTTGAAGTTCATCATCTAGCAAAACTAACTTGGGACCCAGTTAAAGAAATACATGATCCCGATGGGAGAGTACGAAGGTAGTTACAAACTAGAGGTCTACTTAAGATCGCGAGAGAATCTCCAGATACCATCTAACGAAGCATGACCAACGCCGATTTTGTCACTTCAGGGAGGTCACCAACTCGTATTCGCTATCTGCTAAAAGTTCGTGAAAATCTCCAGCAGTGAACTTTTTTCCGTAGGCTGAAAACTGACGACAGTTTTGGAAATGATTTTTATTGTAGATTATATGTTCGGAATCTTTGAAAGCAAAGGCCTTTTATCTATATGAGAAATATGGGGAAAAATAGTTTAAACAAATATTTTTGCGCCAAAATATCAAAATTATGATGTAATCGACAACGAACGTACAGCCAATTGCTATAGCATTTATATTGCAAATCGTGTCTGAAGTTTCGTATCTGTGGCTCAAGTAACCACATGCGTGTTATAATTTTCGCATTATTAGCTTGAAGATTTGAGAGAAAAAATTCAAAAATAGCCAAATTTTAAATTGACATAAAAAAGTAAATACGGCGATAAGGTGGGAAAAAAACCTGTGCGGAAACATTTGGACACTGTACACTTTCATTTTTGGACTAGGACTCTCCATGACGTCATCGACCAGTTCGGCCGTTTCCGTTCATATGTATCGTACAGTAGTCGAGTTTACTTTTTAGATATGTTTTTTTGCGGAGATCATATTTCCAAAAGTTCCGAAGGACAAGGTTGAGAATGACTTGAATTGAAATATTTAGATGCAAATACGAAATTAGGCTCATTCTAGTCGAAATTCAAAAAAAGGGAAGACGTTCTTTTCAGCGGCCAAGAGTAAGAAATCAGTTTGCCAAATTTCGTGGCTGTCGAACAAGGGAAGTGGTGGAACACGTGGTGAGAAGAAACTGAAAAGGGGCTTACAATAATATCGCAATATGTCATTTAAAGTTTGTTGAGTGGTATAATTTGAATAGTATAATTACGCACGATACGGCGAAGTATACAAATGCAATAATTGGCATCGCCCCTATCAACCCGAAAAAGCGACTTCATGAGTACGATTTGGTCAACCTGATTCTGAGTAAGTACAAATATATATCATTTAGACTGAGTTTAAGTTTCAAAGGGAAACAAACAATCGATCGTTGAAAACAGTCCAGACGGAACGGTTCATTACACAAAATTAGAATTGTCTGT
The DNA here is from genome assembly GCA_031216915.1 of Pictodentalium vernedei. Lineage (NCBI taxonomy): Eukaryota > Metazoa > Mollusca > Scaphopoda > Dentaliida > Dentaliidae > Pictodentalium > Pictodentalium vernedei. The sequence goes on from CM062290.1 coordinate 211,737,907, forward strand.
TCCATGTCTTCATCTGCTCCATGTTCCAGTGACAATCAGTTTACCGTAACAAGAGGTCGTGTGTAAGAAAACGCATTTCGGCCAACCACTGCCAACTGAGAGAGAGAGAGAGAGAGAGAGAGAGAGAGAGAGAGAGAGAGAGAGAGAGAGGTGCAAATTTCTCCATCACATCACCCACAACGCGCACACCGTGACCAAAGCCTGAGCAGTTGCTATTTAGTTAGTCTTCTAGAGACAAACATCTACATTCACCGACCAGCATTAAAAATAGGTCCTTAATTTTTGCGAAAAATACCAGAAACAGGTAGTAAGTCAGTAAGTGAAAACAAGAAGTAAATCAATAAATCATAAAGGTAAGCCTCGTCTTCCGTAAACCTGAATATAAAAAAGATCACTTGACTATTCCAGAATGTATTCATTGTTTATTATTCCTAACGATGCCAGACGACACGGTACGACGAGGACTACCACTCATCCCTGGGACAACCACCATCTTTAACTCCACATCATTTTGTGAGACACATCATTCGACATCAGAAAAATACAGAATATTACAATAGTGAATTGATCTGGATCGTGAGATTCTGCCGAGGTGGCGAGACCAGATCACTCAGATCAAACAAGACGCCTACGGCGTCGTGTTTGATAAGTTGATCGTGTCTCGTTAAGGAGACATAATATGACAACCAAGACTACCTGACTGTTTTAATAATTTGTTTATTGTATGGAAGCGGATATTTAAAATCAGTATAGCACTTGAAAGGTAAACAAAAGGGAGGTATGGAGGTACAGGTACTCGAGTTTTTATTTCGCGTTTGTAAAATAAGTCGCTTCGAAAATCTCTGAACGTTAGTGACGTCGCGGGGTTCTCGTTCGAGACGGGCATGATTCGGAATTGGAAAATTGAAATTCTCGTGTTCTGGAGAGTCATAATTGAAGGACAAACTACTCTGGTGTTGAGAACATATTTATGGGCGTCAGATAAAAAGATAACAATTACTCTTGCTGATAGATGTCTAGGCATCACAGAACAGTACACAAAATTTTATTTCCAAATGGAATGAAATACTGCCCTTTGATTGGCTGAGAGGTACATTGTAACTTTTAGTTCACGATATCTTTGAATTTTTACACCGTGGTTAACTAATGTGTTAAAGCAAGAATACACAATAACTGGCAAAACGGCTGAAAAAAATCCTGTTTGCTTATATTATTATAAATATTTATTTACTAGCTCTTTCTTATGTTTGAAAACATGAAAATATGGTTAATTGATATTTTGAAGTAAATTATTACACAAAAGGCTTAATCAAAATAAAAATACATTATGTATCACGTATTATTATTTATTTATGGTGCTATTTTTGGAAAGGGTGCGATGCGTTTTGTTTTGGTGACTGCTTAATTAAAATGGGTGATATTAATTTTAGGAAACGCTTTGCAAGTCATACTGAAACTGAAATTTTAGAAAAAAATGTGCCTATTTACGAAGAACATATTTATTGAAAAAAGGAGAAAATGTTGATTTTTGAAAGCTATATTAGCTGTTGGATTAACAGAAGGAAAAAAAAAGATTTGGAAATAAATCCGTTCTCCTCGTGTCTTCCGGGGTGCATGGGAATTTACACAGGTCTGGAAACACATGCACCCTTCAGGTACGCCTCAGGGTGTATGAGTCCCCAGACCGGTGTAAATTCCCATGCACACCAGAAGACACAAGGATAACTGATATTGTATACCATATGCGCCATAGTACACATTACAAAACAAAATGCATGATACTTCAGTAGTTTCGTGCTTGGTGGCGCATAACGATTTACATGGTTTATCGAAACAGAACACACAGGTGATTTTGTCCCTGGAAGAGACATTCATGCGTATCCATACTTGTCAGTCTACCAGAAATGCGAGGACCCAAGAAGCTTATCCATTCAAACCTCTTCTTGTCTATCAGAAACATGAGGAGCAAATAGGCACATCCATCAAAAAACCCTTACTTGTTTGTCTAGCAGAAACGTGAGTACACAATAGGCACATACATTCAATTCCCTGTATGTTTGTCTTGCAGAAAAGTGAGTACCCAAAAGGCACAATTTCTGTTCATGCAACACTTGGTAATCTGTCCAGTTGTCCATACACAGGGAAATTCCTTCTTGGTTTCCCAAGTTACATCTGTTATACACGATCGGCCATTCAATGTACTTTCGGGTGCTGACAGAACGCGTTTTATCGCTAACACTTCGCGTCAGACATCCCATTTTAACCCATCATTCTGAATCATTGAGTTTTTTCGCAAATTCTCTTGATCTTCTGGTAGATGAATTCGTCAAGACAAGACATCTTTCAGGGCAAAGGTTCGACAAACATGTTCAATCGAAGGCCATACTTGCAAAACAATTTTTTCCAAAAAAAAAAAAAAAAAACTCAACCAAACATTACTTCTGATTCCTAATTGGAACAAACTAGTTGTGCGCGTTCCAATGTGGAAAGTCATTGGCCAAGTTTTGGGGGCAAAAATTCAAAAAATAATAAAATTTGAATGAAACTATTTTTTTTTTGTAAACAGCGCTGACCGGTTTTGAACATTTCGTGAGGTAAAAAGTTCCAAAATGTAGGACGTATCAGTGCCACTCAGAAATCCAAAAACAAGAACGCGTCGCTTAAAATGCGGATCCAACCGCTCGGATCGTGGTCAATGTGTTTAAGTCGTTTGGAAAACATTCGAAACATACGATGAATAACCATTCAGGTTCGGTGCTTCTTTCACTGTCTTTGTGATTCAATATGTTTTTTGTAGGTAAACGAGGTCGTTTTGAGTTTAATAAACAGTTTTTCTCACTAAACACGTTGGAAATATTTGTTCTGTCAACAGTGTATCCGCGAAGTGTTCGTGCTGTTAGCTGCCTGAGATATGTTACAAACCTAATTCGTCCATATGATACAATTAATGGTGTTCTCATTTGGCGTGAAACATGCGGAAGAGGCTGATTTGTTGACGATTGATGCGCGGATGATAAGGGTATTTTCTGACAAATTACGCAACGCGCTGAGAGGTGGGAAAATATTGATGTTGAAGCTGTACAAGAAAATTCCATTAACGCACTTATCACTAACCAATATTAAATGCAAGAATAAAACGTCGTTTTGTTGCGTTTTTTGTGTCTGCAATTATGAAGGCATTAAGTTTAGACACAATCTCGACGAAGCGCTTGCAGATAAAATTGCAATAGAATAAATTTTATCTTCAACTTTGTCGCAACGTAGACGAATAAATGGAACAGTCAAAAACTCTTGCACATTTCTGGAGAGGGAGTTGCGAAGCTGACCATTTGGGGAGGGGGGGGAGGTGGAGGCGGGGGAGGGATGTAAACCTGTTTTGAGTAATATTTATTTATTTATTTAATTATCTAATTATTTATTGCTGTTTAAGGTCACATACTTATGCACAATGGCTAATCGTGACTGTGACAGTTTTACGGGTGGAGGAAGCCGGAGTACCCGGAGAGAACCACCGAGCATCGACGAGCAACTGTCAGCTCCTCAACATTCTAACTCTGCTCAAGCTCCGCACAAGCAGGGTTACAACGGTTGAAGACGTATGCACCATGACGTGCATTTCGCCTTAGTACACGGCGTCATCGTGCCCCCATGTAGGCAACCGGGATAAAGTGCCTTGCCCAAGGACACAACGTGGTCGACGGGGGTGAATTCGGGACCTCTAGCATAGAAGTCCAACAGTTTACCATTGAGACACCGCGCCCCCCGCTTTGAGTACTGACTCAATTTCCGACTGATAAAATATTCCATCTACATCATCTTCTACGAAGATGATGTAGTTAGAATATTTGTCAATCATATAAATATTCATGTAAGAGAGTGGTGCTCGAGTGGATAAGTGCGCTGATCTCTTATGCCAGAGGTCCCGGGATCGATACTCGGTCGGCGAAAGTTCTCGGGGTGTCCGAACACTCTCTGTCAGTTTTATTTGTGGAGCTGATGTTGTCACAGCGTACCGCCCTACCGGGAGGGAGATAAAATGACTGTCCACTGTGCGGCGAGAGACACACTTCGTGCAGGCTAAAGACCCCTTCGTAGTATTCGAGAAGAGCTAGTTCACGAAGTTGCCGCTACGAAGGGCATCCCACACACCTGCGCCATTGGGTCAAGGAGAGGCGTTAATATAAGTTGCATTACTTGTTAGCCAACTTGTAAAACAAATAAGCTTAAAACAAATAAAAAATACTCATGTAGTAGTCGAGGCGCAGTTAACACGCGCCGTACTCAAGCTGTTTATGTTGACCCCTCAACAGACCGAATCAAATACTACACACATTCAATTTGTATGACAGACTCTGTGTGTGACAGAGGAGGAGGAACCTCGATAAAAGTAGAGGGGCACAACTTTCAAGGCTACCATTGTTCAGCCTAATGGGAGGAAACGTTACAAGCGTATACCGGTAAATGTACCGTTACACACTATAGTGTCTCATTTAGATGAACATGTCGCGGTGTGGTCACTGTTCTGTCCCTTTCTTCTACTTCAAGCCTCGGGTTGGAAGATGGTCGAAGTAGAAGAAAAGGACCGAAGGTGGGATTCATTGTCCAAATGTTGGTTGGATTTGCAAATAATATATTACAGGAATGCCTATATATTAGCACGTTTCCATGCGCCCATTTTAACTCATCGTGTAACCACGCAACATATATATGGAAAAAAGTGAAGTGGCACGTGACCCCTATGCTCCCCGCGCCCTGGTTCCGCCGCCTTTGGTGTGTGACATTAGTCCAAGTATCAAATCTAGTCAGGTAAGAAAGGATATGATTACCAACGAGAGAATCAATATCTAAGACTTGATCACGATTAGCCATTGTGCAGAAATGTGTTACCTTAAACACCAATAAACAAACAATATCTAAGACTCCAATCCTGCCGAAAACTAGCCCCTCTAAGCGACGCCCAGATTGCATACAAAATGATGTCCAGATAACATGGTGAGCTGCGGTGTCGTAAAATCCAAGCAGTTAGTTTAGGTCAAGTGTCGTCTTCCAAAACAGACCGTATCCGCGCAAATAAGTTCCAACACAACTCTCGTGAAAACATGTTCAGTGAAATATCAGAACCCGGTGCTATTTGTGAAAAGATGATATCTCCCGAGAGGGAGATATGGAGACTCGATTTCACGATACTGAAAATAACCTTTCAGACATACTGTAAAGTTATACAGACTGTCGCTAATCGGTAATTTAAAAAATAAAACCATCGCACTTCACAGAAATGTCGTTCTATTATCTTTACTCACTCCATTAAATTTTTTATCCCTTTTCCCAATCTGAATAAGAGACGACACAATTTTCACTTTTTACCTCAAAAAACATAGCTGATAATGCCTCGCTCAAACGAGCTAGTTCTAATGGGGAGTCATGAGCTATGTTTCTGAAACAAAAAAATAATTGATTTGAATGGCGATTATTGGGGTCGCTGGCCGTTTTTTTAATCGTTACGATAGGAATGGATTAAAACAGCTTTGACCCATTTGTGAACGCTCTGCGTGATATTCCCGGAGACTAATTATTGTTGCAACGGCTTTCTAAAGCTCGCAATTACAGCGCCGCTAGAGAGATGGAAAACAGAATAGGGTCCGAGTCCAGTAGCATTCTATTCAGAGAGTCCTGTTTGTAACTAGAATGCTTGACTCTCCAACCCATAACTGCCATCTCTATGGACGAAATTCCCACCCATCGGACCACATATATAAATTGTGCCCCTCTACTTTTCGGTCGCTTCGGTCCTTTAGATATCATTCCTACGAAGTTGCTAAAATCATGCCTACCTGCTTTTGTTCCTTGGTTGTTGGAAATCGTCAACACATCATTATCGTCTGGAGTATTTCCATCGGCCACGAAACAGGCTCTAGTTACCCCTCTTCTTAAAAAACCGTCACTTGACCCCGAAATTCTGAAAAACTACCGCCCAGTGTTTTGTTTCCAAGCTATTAGAACGTGCAGTGTCGAAACAGCTACGGGAACATCTGTCACAATGTTCGTTGTCAGAAGAATTCCAATTTGCCTATACGCCATTTAGTGGTACGGAAACAGAACTTCTGCGTGTCCAGAATGACATCTTGTTGTCTATGGACTGTAAGGAGGTTTCCTGTCTTGTTCTACTGGATTTAAGTGCTGCGTTTGACACCATTGACCACGCAGTGCTTCTTATTATCCTTAGGACTAGAATAGGCATCAGTGGAACAGCACATGAATGGTTTAAATCGCATCTTTCTGATCGGACACTCAGAGTAAATGTAAACGGTACCTATTCCACTGAGGTTCCATTAGAGTTTGGTGTACCACAGGGGTCCGTCCTTGGGCCTCTGTTGTATGTTATATATGTCCTGCCACTGGGCGACATAATTCGTTAGCACGGACTTGATTTTCATTTTTATGCAGACGACACACAACTCTACATTCATTTTAGAGCCCACCAAGATGTGTCTGCAGTTCACTCGTTAGAACATTGTGTAGATGACATTAAGTCGTGGATGACATTAAACTTTCTTAAGCTCAGTCCCGACAAAACCGAAGTTATCTACATTGGATTACGCGGCCAACTTTCGAAGCTGTCCCGTATTTATCCAAATTTTGATGGCAATCTGATCTCTCCGTCCACCATGGAGCGTAACCTCGGATTTGTCATGGATGCGGCACTGTCTGCTGCTGACTATCATGTCACACAGGTGTGTCGGACATCATATTATCACTTACGAAAAATCAGCAGGGTGCGCTCCGTGGTTGACGAGGATGTCGCCAAACAGTTGGTCCCTGCGTTTGTCACCAGTCGCCTGTACTGCTGCAATTCCTTAATGTACGGTTGTAAACGGTCCCTTCTACATAAGCTGCAGCTTGTCCAAAACTGTGCGACCAGAATGATTCTTAAAAGGAGGAAATCGTGTCATATAACGCCCTTACTGTACCACCTTCATTGGCTACCCATTGAAAAACGCATTCATTTTAAAATCATTGTAACTAAATGTCTAAATGGATTGGCCCCTACACATTTCAGCAAACTACTTCACACGATCCCACACGATCTCTGAGATCCTCCTCCACAAATAATCTTTGTCCCAAGACCAGTACCATTATAACTGCTGGAAATCGGGCCTTCTCCGTTGCCGGACCTTTTCTCTGGAACAATCTGCCTGATCACTTGAAATCACCACAAACATATCAGTCCTTCAAAACTAACCTTTAGACGCACTTATTCGGTAAAACCTATACATAAAATGTCCTTCTAAATTTATGATTAACACAGAGCTGATTTTATTAATTTTTAATTTTGTAAAGCCTGAGAGCACATTTGCGTGGAGTCATGGCTTTAAACTGTATTTATTATTATTTATTATTATTATTATTATTATTATTATTATTATTATTATTATTATTATTATTATTATTATTATTATTTAACAAAATGGATGACGAAAAATTCACAAGAAAACGCCATGCGCATGAACATGACACCGCATATTACCATGGCAATAACGACACAAACAAGACTTGTCACGCTGCGCGGGCTACCATGCAACACTCCGTGACACCCATCATGAACTACAATATAACGTCATATGATAACCAAAAAAATGCGAACCTTAACAGTAAGGTCAATTGCACTAAAATATTCGTTTGGCACCAAAAATACAGCATTTGAACCAAAAATAGAACCGAAAACAAAGTTTGTCGAAGACATGCCTTGATAATGTAGTTGGAATATTTTATCAGTCAGGATTTGAGCCATCAAAAACGGGACAAATCAGGTTTAGACCCCCAAACGGTACATATTCGAGACGCCCCTGTTTCGCGACTTGATCAGCATTTGTAAAAGTCACCTTCCATGCGTTAGTGCACTTCAGGTATGCAGATAAACCAGAAAAATGTCTTGTGACCTCTCTTCATGATCTATTTATTTATATTTACCAAGAACCAATCTCCAGTTACAAGCTTAGACGAAACCTATGTTAACCCTTTGAACCCCAGCGGCCGCCTTTTCGGCCAGGAACATAATACGTCATAACGTCATTATATAGGATGGCTGTTCAATAAATATTGTGGGGGTAGACCAATCAGTATTTTCAACGTGCAGCCCGTGGCTGCACGTTGAAAATACTGATTGGTCTACCCCAAATAATGAATATGGACTCTTCTAATTGCTGCCATTGAACTGGCATGGAAGATACAACTAGAGTTCAAAGGGTTAAGGGTGTTTTAATCCTTCACCATACCTGAATAGCAGAATACAATTTCCTCCTTGAGAGGAATCCGGTGCCATCTGTAATGCTTTAACATTGTAGATGGTGCCCAGTTCCACTCAAGGGGCGAATTGTAGAAAAATGCCTTGATTAACTGTAATTTTTCAAGTTTACCAAAAAACGAAGCTCATGACTCTTCATTGGAATGTTCGACGAACTCGTTCCGACGATGAGTCATCAGCTGTGCTTTTGGGCAAAAATTGAAAAAAAATTGAATGGCAATGTTCGGAAAAAAAAGAGAAACGAACGTTTTCTTTGACCACAATTTCGAAAATTTTAAAAAATGCATGTATACTACAAATCAAAATAAACTGTATAACATAAAGCAAGAACATTCGCGGAAAGTTCCATGCAATAGCTTACTATTTAACAAGGCCAGGTTTGTTATCACTGAAAAACAACGTTGTTAAGCCATGTTTTGGAGGGGAAAATTAAGTTTTTGAGTTATTCCACATCATATTTGCAGGTGTCGTCTGCTATGAGTGTTACGTCAAGGGGTTACAAAAAATCGAAATTTTTACAGCAGGTCATCGAATGAATGTATACCATGTTTTCCTTATAATACTCTTGTTAAGTTGTGATACCTTACCGAGGATGAGTGTGTCTGGAGCATGTCAGTTTATTTTGCACCGCCACGAGGAAACAAAACACAGCAACACAAGTAAATTCGAACTGTGTAATCCAGCAAGTCTCGCTAAACAAAATAGCAGCTCACTGACCAGACTACCAACTTGTCTTTCAAAGTTGAACAGACACAGAAGTGATGACTTGTGCCTCGGGCATGCCATGCTATGACTTTGCAGTTAAAGTGACACTACAACACCAAACAAAATTACACGCCTAACGATAAACACACCTGATCTGCTTTCGATGTTACGCTAACATGTTGGCCATCTATTAAATTATGTTTAGGCAGGCGTTGACAAACTTTGGAAGATCAAGACCTAATTACCCAATGCCGGAGGTGAAAAAACTCCTTAAGTGGAACAGAGACACATGTGACCACGATTGTCTGATTGCATCCCTCTGTGATTTCATAATAAAGCCACCTTTCAAGTCGTGTAATCAACCAACCAACCAATCAGTCAATCAGTTCATCAGTTAATCATTATTGTGAAATAAAAGATGATAGGATCAAGTCCATGAAATCGGTGTAGCTGTATTCTTCATTGGATTTCTTTACCACATGCTTTCGTTAGCAATACCATTTTTATTATATGCTCCCGCTAAAAATATAAGGAAATACCAAAAACGTAGACTCTGTTGTTTAAAAATAGTATTTTTTACAACAGGTGAACCACAGTGAAAATAGTACAAATGAAGCGAAATCGCAAAAATGTTATGAAAGTGAAAGATGTTTATTATTTCGTGGTGAAAAGTTGTTGTTATTGTTATTTGTCGTATTAAATTAATATCCATTAACGTTTCCGTGTGGTTTGGTTTTCAGTGAAAAGCTGATGGAATTATTTTGTTTCGCGGAAGACTAAATTCATCACTGAAAGGTATTCGTTGGCTGTCCGTCCATGGCTTTGAACCTGAAAAAATTTTGGCTTTCGATTCAATTATTTTGCATTAATTTGGATTAAAATGCTAAGATATCTTAGAATAGAAAATACAGACAACAAAAAGAATTCATGTGGACTTTTGAGTGGTTTCCTTAATTATGTCACGAGTGACTAGCAGGTGAAATATAAATTCTCAACGCGCAGGTGAAATATAAATTCTCAACGCGCGACCTGCGGTCGTGCATTGAAATTCATACTTCACTCAGTAGTCACTCATAACATAATTATGGTATCCACCACAAAACTAGAGGTATCCTCTGTATATACTGATATCATATAGCATGCCATCTAAATCGATCTTTCCGGTTCCGAACTTGCAAAATCACTGACTATTTGAGACACTTGGGGTGGGGGGGGGGGGGTGCAATATACCGACACTTGTCTTTTAGGAAACAGTGGTTAGCAGAGGTATAAATAATTGCTCTTGCCACATTCTCCTCCTCTGCTATTGGTGCTGATGTGTCAAAGTAAGTGCTTTCAGCTAAAAGGGTAAGGGCACAGGTAGATTTTCGCAGGTTTGGGTTAGTGGGGTGACAAGCCGAAAATATTCCGACAGAGCAATAACTTTTTTCGACGAACGCCAAATATTTCGGGGAAGCTTAAGTTTTCTGCCCAACTTTTTCATGGGAGGGGGTTGTTATTGTTTAAGGGGCATTAAACTCTAACCATTCAATCGTCAACGATGCAATCGGCACATTGCTTTCTACAGAGTGTTAGAGATGTTAAATCTGATATTTTGTTTGTTCAGCAGTATTTTTAGTTATACACTTTTTAGTGACATGATATGGTTTTTATGGTGTCAGTTATTTTTATAATGGGCGGGAACTCATATGGAATTATCTGGCACCATATATACCATATTAGGTCACTGACAAACTATCAACGAATACAACTTACCGATTACATTTTCTCTACACTGAATAAACTGGTTGAGTCAGGGGCGGAGGAAGCTCGATATAAGTGGAGGGACACAAATTTACAGTACACCCAGGATTCGACCCATTGTGAGAAAGGTTACCATCGTATATCGGTAAATATACCATGACTCGCTATGCTCTCTCGTTTAGATGAATCTGCTGCTGTGTGGTCACTGTCCTGTCCGTTCCTTCTACTTCAACCATCTTCCAACCCGAAGGCCAGCCTTCAGGTTGGAAGATAGCTGAAGTAAAAGAAACGAACCGAAGCTACCGAAAGTGGGTTCTTTGGCTAAATATTGTTTGAATTTGCAAATATTGTTGCAGGATTGCCTGCATATCTTCACGTTTGCATGCACCCATTTTAACTCATTGTGTAACAGCAAAACATATCTGTGGAGAAAAGTGGAGGCCCCCGGCTCGGCCACCTCTGGGTTGAGGATTAGCTTATTTTGGGTGGTTTGAATTTGTTATTCAAAAATTGATTTTCTGAAAGTTCTGATAGTGGCTGCTAGCACTCGACCAGTTAGTAAATGCGACCAATAATAAATGCTGAACATGAAGGAAAAAACAGTACTAAATATTTGAATTGGAGTTACCCTCCTTGAAAGTGGCCGCGGTCGTCCGAAATGATGCAATCTCCGAAACTAAGCAGCCTTGAAAAAAACAATATTGTTTTAGAAAACGTTTGAAGCATTCTACTGACGTCCTACATTATTGCCAAATATTCCACAGAAATAAAAGAGTGCGATTTGATGAATTTTGGTTCCTGAGAAAAACAATTAACCATTGGCGTGTTTTTGGTGGGAATTCTCCAACCAAAATGTTCATTTGACAGGTACTTTCCTTCCTGTCGATTTTTATCTCTTATTTGTTTCATGGCCTCTTGTTTTCAGGACAGAATGTATTGTCCGAAGGGGTATACTTGACAAAATGTTAGAATTTCAAAATTAATGATTTACGATGCATATTTTCCCCCACAAACATTGTAATGTTGTATCACAATACATTTATTTTTTTAACAACATTGTTGAAGTGAAGTATTTTTGTAACTTTTGATGAAAAATGACAGATTGGGGTTTTAAGTTGGAGTTAGGGTTATTTTTTATTTTATATTAATGAAAGCCGTAGGTTATTTTCCTTCCCAGCGTACGCACCCCGTTTCAGAGTAGAAAAATCTATTGGATGCAATACCAATTTTTTGGGCCCATTTCATGCAGTTTTGACACTTTCTTAAAAAACAAATTTCCCTTGTTTTTAACTCAATGGAAGCCAAAAGTTCAATTCTAATGCAGAAATGATTCTTTTATCACCTGAGATGGGTAGAATGTATATTTGACAGGGCTCGGGTAGAGTACAGTTCTAACAGTACAGCCTAGTTCACTAAATTTATATGGCCAGAGAGGGTTCCAACGTCCCCCGCCTAAATCACCACACAACAACTCAGCTAGAAATACTACAATTTATTGCTCTTCTCTATTCACCGGTATTTAGAAGTTCTTATTATCAAATTATGCAATTAAAAGCTATCAGAAAACAAATTCTTCATTCAAAGAGGATTTTGGGAACTCAAGTGAAAAAATGACATGAATGACATTTGTGCATAGCTACCTGCATAGTTGTCAAGTACTTGTGCAGGCCGTGTTCCCACGTTACATCACAAAACTTCGGTAATTACTGTAAAATATTTCTCTCACCCTGAACCCATTTGCTCCCCCACTTACTGGACTCCACGGCATATGAGAAACATTTAGAAAAACTGTACGGCATATTTTTTGGAGACAATATTAATAGCACACACTGTCTTTTTCATATGATTTGCTGTGGGTCTGCAGCACTTATGCATGGTCGACTGACGTTTTTTCTGTCCTCTCTCTTTTCACTACACTTTATATTGTAGGGCAATCAATATTCTTATTTTCATTTCCAAAATGTCCCCCCGTCCGTCCGTCTGAAAAAGATATTGATTTGTAAATTTTCAATAATTGTCAGCTGACTCACACCCCACCCCCAAATCTATTAAACATCAATCAACACCACATATTGCTTCATATATAACTCCTCTTGAAGCAAATTTCTAGTTCATACCTTTGGAAACTTATTTTCTACAATTCCATTCTTTCGGTCAGAATAGATATTTAATAGGATCAAAGCCAAGGTTGTGAAAGTGCAATTATGGGTACCTGCAGATCAAACACAGCAGTGCAACCCTGGTTGTTTTGCCCATTTTAACAGTTTTATGGTATGGTAAAGGACCTGTACTGGTCATACTGTTGGGAAAAAATCAGTGTTTTTTGTATTGTCAGAGTAATGTTAATGAGTCTAGGTGCCCATTTTGAGAAAATTGAGGCCTTTTGCTACCAAAACAAAAGTTTTCCGAAGCCTATCACAAATGGATAATTAAATACCACAAGAAGTTTTTTTGTCAACATGAATTAAATGATGATGCATTACCTTATAGTTTTTGATGAAATGGGCACACCTGGAATAACATTTCGGGTTATATTTTTACCACATCAGTTGGTGAAAGAATAGTTTCCATTATTTGTAAGGATACAATGGGATTGTTTATTGACATTGGTGAATTATACAGCTGCAATCCCAATTTTTGGAAAAGACATTTGAGTCTAATGCTGTTTCGGGGGAGGGAGGGGCACTATTTACCATGCCATATCCTTAAATTGTTTTTTCTCTTCAAAATGTAGAGTTTGCCTATGCAGATTTTAGTTTTATGTTGTGATTAGGGTTGTTTTCAATGAGAGCTGTGAGCTCTTGTCTCTCCCAGATTATCCATTAAGTTACCGAGTAGAAAAATCTACTGTTGGCAGTACCGGTGATTTTGCCAATTTCACACAGTGTGGACACTTTTCTTAAAAAGAACAAATTTCTCATGTTTTTGACTTAGGAGCAGCCAAAGGTGAATTCTAATGCGGAAATGACTGTTTTATCACAGGAAATAGGTAAAATGTAAATGTATTTTGGTAAGTTTGGGGAAGATTATAGGTATAACAGAACTAAAAATTTAAATTAGTGTTAACCATATAGGCCATTAACAAACTGTGTAACGAATATAGTTTACCGACCATCTTTCTCCACAATGAATTGAGAAGTACTACCAATAGTAAATGCTGAACGTTAAGGGAAAAACAGTGCTAAGTATTTGAATTAGAGTTACCCGCCTTGAAAAATGGCAGTCGAAAAGGGTGCAATTTCGAAAACGACGCAGCATTGAATAAAATATATTGTTTTAAAACACGTTTGAAGCATTCTACTGACACCTTGCATTATTGCTGAATATTCCAGAGAAATAAAGAGGGTGATTTGATTATTTTAGAGTTTAAATAATACAGTTGACTATTAGTGTGTATTTTTGTTGGGAGTTCCCTGAAAAAAATGTGGTTTCCAGCTTGTAAATTTCATCAATATTTTTGCGCGACGACTGTTTTCGGGACAGAAAAAAAGTTGTCTAACGAACTTGACAAACATATTCGAATTCCAAAATTGAAGTGCCGTGATCATATTCTTTTCACACAGACGTTATAATGTTCGCCTCTATTATAATGTTCGCTTCTGGGAAAATATTTAATTCTGTCATACCTAATTTCTATTCCGAGTTCCGAACTAATATTTAACGAGTCACAAAAATGAAATGATTTTTGGCGAAATTATTTATAGTATTTGTCACAGAATATAGCTCATATAACATTTTATTTATCTGCAAAAGGTGGGGAGTGGATTATTATTAAAATACTCAGAGAGTGGAGATCCACCTACAGAAAAAACTTGAATCCTGTGTGAAAGCATAAAGAGTACAGGCAATATTTCGGAGAATAATACCGTGCATGCTGCTAGTGGATATTCCTTCCCAGGATAGAAAATCCTCTGCCACTGAAATTGGTACAACTGGGCACATTAAACAACCACCCCCCCCCCCCTCTGTAAATTGAATGAACCTTTCGACTAATTTCTTTAGATAAATTTAGATGAATGTTTCATCAAATCTAGTCATGGCTGCTGCACAGCAGTCATGACTAGATTTGATGAAAAATGTTTTGAAAATACTCTGCGGGTTAAGAGATAAACCTCCAGGTTCAACCCGGAGATTTACTGGTTGAAACATTATTTGTGTTCATGTGGCAGAATTTGACTTACTCCCCAGGTGCCAATTCCACCCCGAGCGTGTTTAGAGTGTAATCATATACCCTCTTTGCATTATTTAGAATTTATGTCATATATATTTCTGTATCGGACTATAAGTATAGAATATCTACGAATTTCAGAACCTCACAAACCACCGCACCGAACACGCACGACACGACACGGCACCCCTCCCCACCCCTCCCCACCACACCACACCCCACCCCACCCCACCCCACCCCTCCTTACACCCTACCCTCGGTCATTACGAATCTGCACAAACAAAAATCTACGAACTAAACAGCCATGTCAACCATATCAGCATTGTTGTATTGTTTCGCTTATTGCACAATGGCTGAGCTTGCAACGCGAATTGAAGTTGACTTTTAAAATAGAAATATGAAATAAATTTTAAAGCAGGCAGTTTTACGACCTGTTCTTACAAACTGACTATTTGGATGGGGATCTGATTCCGCTTGACCCCATTTACGATATTGTTCACTATATCAATAGAATGGGAATTCCAAAAAGACATGTTTACGGCAGAGTATCTTTATGATATATTGCAATTTCAAAAATATCGACACATAGTTAAACTTTATGAATAGGAGAAGTTTGTTATTGTTTAATCCCCGCTGCGACAGTTTATTGCTGGCATCTTCCGCTTATTAAGCACCCTAACTAACTGGTATAGAAATGTGTGACCGGTTAAAATGGTAACGGGCATAATAACCGGAATATTTCCTGTTAATGATGATATCATCGCATCAATAACAAACTTCATTACCCCCTACCTCGACAAGTACACAAAAGCTGGGGGCGCAGGGACGTGGCTATAGTCTTCCAAGGGGGGGGGGGGGGGGTAGGGTACAGAAAATTCACTACAGATAAAAGTTTAGAAAATGAAGCAGCCTAGAAAGGGGACCTAAAATTGATTCTAGTAACTGAAATGCCAACACATTTTTGATAGAATTATCAGGTTATTATTATTTGGTATTATTTTGGGAATTGAATATGTGCTACACAAATACTCAAACCGAGAACTTTGAGCAGTGCATACTGTCCTAACATTAAATCAGATCTTATGCAGGAATGATCAATTTTCGATATTTCATCATTTTGAAATTGTGAATGATGGAATTAACTCAGGATAACGATTTTACATGATGTGATTTTCTTGAAGTGCATTTCAATGATTTTTTTATTACGATAAGTAAACATACAATAGCAATCTCGTACCGATTGACATCATGCATACTTATGAAGCTTGATATTACGTACACGATAGTTGTGAATAGTAACAGCTGGAATTTTTGCGGATTTGAAACCCGAGTTGGGATTTGGGAAGTAAAGGAGACATCACCAAAGAAGCTCCAAAATCCAGATAGATTAATGTTCCAACTATACGAAATTTTGGCCAGAATTGGGGCGGTGGGGACACACCTGTCGCCACATCCCTGTGAGGGCGTGGAAAGAAATTGTGAGGACTAGTGCACTGAAGTCTTCAAGAGATTTGTGGCTGCAGAGTGCTCCGGATACTGGGTGTTTCTATGTAGGCCCGAAGCTAGGAAGGTGGCCGGGGGTGAAGACCGCCTCCATGACACTGTTGGAAATTTTTGTTGTCTGACGGGAAAATTGAGGGTCGGCGACACATCTATATTTTCCCCGAAAGCCGCTAATTTGGAAAAAAAAGTTAGCCATTTGACGAAACCGCAGTTTTCATTATGTAAGAATAGCCTTATGTTTCATGTATCCTGCGTATGGAAGCGCCCGTTTTAACTCCGGGACCCATAGTTTCCTGGAATGGTATCGCCTTTGTGTACACTTATATTGAGATAGGTCAGTCCAATATCAACATACAGGGAAGATAAAATAATAATTGCAGTCTGCAGCCGTTCAGCTGCAGACTGCAATTATTATTTTATCATCAATGCCCCGTGTATTGACCTCCTATAATAAGACAAAAATTGGACGATATTGTGCCTTGGACCGAAAAATCTGTCATACGAGTTTAAAGAGTTAAGTACATGGTAATCGAGCAGCATGTACACGAGCATCGTTCGTGTAATATTATTATATTGGAGAAAAAATTCTTTACAATATTAATAATAAACGAACGTTACATGCCTGTTTCGTTTATTATTTTTTACAAGAAGTATATTGAGTTCAGTTTCAAGCTCGCACCGACGGTCAACAAACCGGGAACACTGTCGGGAAATTTAAAAAAATACATTACCCTGATATTACAAGGGGACACTGTGGGACAATACACGATGTATCAGGAAATTCTTTTATATCCACAGTCATATCCTGGTACTTTAGGTAATTGATATTAGAACTGTAAATTTGTAAAAATAAATGTTAACCGCTCACATGTATACATTTAGTAGATTTTTATGATTTTTGTTTCTGGAGGAGTGGGGGTGGGGGTGGGGGGTGGGCGTGCACTGGATTCCGCCCAACAGTACGTACTCAATAATACATTGTAACCTATAAATCCACAGGGAAAAAGATTTGCTCAAAAACGAGTGCAGTGGAAAACCACAGAATAGGAGGCATAAGTTAATATTTTACCTAACGTACCCATTAAACCGCAACACTCTTTTCACAAAAATGGCTATTCAATTTTTTCAGTTTTTGTTTAAAAAACCCATAGCTTGTGACACTTCATTGGAACGAGCTCGTTGAGCTCATTCCAATGAAGGGTCACAAGCTTTCTTTTGAGCAAAAATGAAAAAAGAATTAGTCGTTCAAGATTTTCTGGGGGCAAGTGTCGTCTGCTATCCGCGTTGGATTTTACACTTTTACCCTACGAGATCAGTAACCCAAACAATTTATATTCATGTGCCCAGTGACGCCGGCGCAGGCCTCGTGCAGTTCGACAACTTCCCGACAATATGGATCTGCAGCTGATTTTAGGGGTAATACACACCATGCCCTGTACCACCGCCCGGATATAGGCCCCAGTTTGTACATCGCCCGTACGTCTTCATTTGCAGTCGCGCTGTGTCATTGTTAACTAGACGATGAAACGATCTTCAAGAAGAGAGTTTTAGAGATCGTCTGCTTGGGGTCGTTAACTTGCGATCAATGAGCAAGGAAGGAGTAGGCAATTAACTTTAGACCAGTCAGTTTACACGTGTGTATGTGTGTGTATGATGTTGGAATACAAAGGTTCCCCTCCTCCTTCAGCAATTCCAGTTTTAATTTATTGTATTGTAGCTTTTATGATCTACGCGGAGAATCGGAGGACAAACAGAACACTGAGGATTGTGATTGGATAGATATACCTGCCCGTCAATAAACTTACTGTGTGATCAACGCTCCGTGGATATCTCCGCTAACAGTTGTGCAAATAGAACTTGCGGAAACTTTTTATCAGTGACCAAATTCTAACTTGGAAAGTTTTCGCGGACTTGTATGTTTTCATTTTCAAGTGTGTTGTACGTAATGATCTTCTCGTCACTTTTTATCGCGATGAAGAAAATTGAAATTCTATCTGGATGTATTTGGAAGTTTATATAAAAGATATGAGATGTGCAAGTTTTGTGAAAACTTTTAATTGGTTTAACAATGTTTGGGATTAGAAATATAATGAGGATATATCTACAGATTGTCAGCATTGTGCTGTTGTGGACCAATATATCTGCTATCAAGTGGCTGTAAGTATATTTTACTGTAAATCCAGCAGCGTAGCCACGGTGGGCGTGGTGGGTGGGATCAGAGACGTAGTTACGGGGGGGGGGGGGGGGTACGGGGTGTCCCCCCACCCCCCAAATATTTGTCCAAAAACCAAGATAGTTGCAAACTTTTCAGGCAAAAATTCCAACAGTTGGAAATTCGAAGCACTGTTGTAGCAGAGGTTTTTTACGAATGTGGTATTACATTTCCCTGAAAATTCCAACCGCCGACTTCCACTGACAGAATTCTGATTGAACAACGCAAGATTTTCCGACTACTCAGTGGCTCTAAGGTTAATTCCACAACCGCGGTCATGTAATCATATAGTCAGACCGAAAATTTAGATTTGTATTTGGTATTGTTGAATTAATATCTCACACATATTGTGACATATAGGCTGAGTTAGTTACAAGTAGCTAACCCATTACTCATACTTTGTGAGCATAATGAATGGTTGTTGGTCACTGAGTTCATTTCAAGATAAGTGTGCTCACTGCTCAGCATGACCTCATATTTGAGATGATTAATTAATAAATTATTGGTTAAATACTGATTTTTTTAACATTCTTCATATTTGTACATCAATAAGTTAAAAAGTTACAGCAAATAAACGAAGTGTCACCACCAGATCCCCATTCAGTGCGGGGATGGGGGACGAGACGAGGGGAGGGGCATCGACCAGCATAAAATCCTGTATGTGAGCTCGAATGAACGATGCTCACGTACACAAAAGATACCAAAGGAATGGCATTTCCACCCGGCATTAACCATTTACATACCCTAACCTTTATATCTGACCAATTGTATTCAAAACATGGCTTGTCGAATTTTATTTTTTTTTTTAGGTTTTATCGCGCAAAAATGGATTATGACACCTCCTTGAAACGGGCTGGATGAGCCTGTTACCATCAGGGTCCATAAGCTATGTTTTTCAACCCCCAAATAAAAACTTTAGTTATTCAAAAATTATTTTTTGCAGTAGTAATCTAGACGTGTTAGGTAAAGAGTTAGCTATCAGGCCTTATGAAAAAGCACGTGAAACGCCAGTAAATTTCCGACAGTGGACCTTTAGGTACAAACCGAAGATCCATTGACTGAAACTTTACATGTGTGTCTCATGCTTCTTCTGTTGTGGTTTTTCAGTGATAACTCCCTAACCACGTAGTGTAAGTAGCTATTAACTGAAAAATGGAGTCTTCTTTATTCTCCAGACCTACCTCGTCGGAATCAAAGACATTCAAAGGATGATGCTGGACGCGTCGCTTCTAGATTTCTGGAACGTGAGAAGGGATTTTTTTTAATAAGTCTCATTTCTCACATCAAGTGCCAAGGATGTGTCGTTGGCTACTTTTTGCCGTTGAATTAGTAAGTGGGCTTTGAATAGTTTTATTCAGACGAAGAATATCTAAAGAGCTGAATTTTTACAAAAGAAAAATCAAATCTTGAAAACGTGACATTTTATTCCATCCAGTACATTATGACTTGAAATAAGCTGTAGAATAATCGCAAGATATTTCTTCCTTCGACTGATGATGCTCATAGAAATGCTTTCAAATTAACATCAGGTCAAGAATTACAAGTCAGGCAAAAATACGAATATTTTCTAAACTCTAAACAGAATCGTTGATAAAGGGAAATAAAGAGGTTAACCCTTTACCCAACGAATCGGCCGCATCAGCCCGTGTAATATGCAAATTCAGTTGTTGAAAAAAATTATTTTTAAAAAAATTTCAACAAAACCATATCATGTGACCCCTCGTTGGAACGAGCTCTTCGAGCTCGTTCCAATGAGGGGTCACATGATATGGTTTTGTTGAAATTTTTTGAAAAATTTGAAAAAAAAATATATTTAAAATAATAAATTTTGATATCGTCTGCGTTGGGTAAAGGGTTAAGAGGTGGAAATTAGTTCGATTTTTAACTGCTTAAAACCCAAACCTTACTAAAAATCTAAAAGTTTTAAAAATTTAAGGGCGGCAATATTTCAACGTGTTAACAGAATATCCCTGATGTAATTTTGCATCATACACGGACATCCTTGCAAAATCTCTTTTTTGATAAACAGGCACCGGAATCAGAAATGTTAATTTGTTTCATTTATCAAGTCTAATCTTTAATTATTAGAGGAATTCAAATAATATATCAGGCGCGAAGCCGGGAAATTTGTTGGGGAGGGGCGCTAAGAAAATTTTGAAAAATGTCTATTAATTGGAGTTTTGTGATAGCATCTGGTAAAATATTAAGTGAAGTTTGGGATCTAAAAAATAAGCACAAAATTTTACACTATAGTATGTGGAAAATTACATACTAAATAGATCGATAGAGTTGACAGGCATATTTTATTTTCCAGATATTCACTGTACCTAGATATGTAATTCCGTTAATATGTGATTCTGGCAGAAATTGAACAATGAAAAGCCCGGTGTAACATACAGGCCCTGTAATAGCAGGATCATGCAACCCGTTTCTGTGAAACACCTTGGCACTTTGGTATGTGTTTACAGCCGAGGTAATAAAAACCGTTTCATAGAAACTAGATGCAATATTTATTTATTTATTGGTGCTTAACGCCACATCAGCAGCTATGGCTATATCGTGACGAGAAAACAGTGGTTTATAAAAAATTCATTATCAACAATGAAGTAAAAACTGAATAAAAATAAAAATGACCACAAAAGACATGTCAAAGATAAAAATGATTAGAATAACAATGAGTAATGAGATAAATGAAAGATGTCGACTACTAAATCAACCTGATGAACTGAGACTTGATGAGTCTAGATTAAAAGAATAAAAACAATTTTAAAATTTGGTAAAAAGGTTGATTACTTTCAAAACTGATATAATTTTGTGTGGGCTCGTATTGTAAAACAGATCTCTAAGGGATCCAACTGTGAAGTACTGCCCTCTAACAAGATTAAAATCAGTACGATTTAAGAGAATGTGCTCCACTGACAACACCTGCTGACAAGGAACACATTCTGGTCACATATCACCCTCTAGCAGAAAGGAATGTGTAAATCGTGTGTGACCAATATGACATCGTGTCAGAATAACATGATCTTTTCTACAAAGGTTACTACTGGATGGGTAGTGATCAAATATGTTAGGTCGGAAGCGATGGAGTTTGTTATTTGTCGCCCCATCCCATTCCAACTAGATGCAAACGAGAACATTTATGTTTTAAAACAACTTACCCCAATACATCGTACTCTCTGTGGCTATGCCACAGAGAGTACGATGTATCGGGGTAAGCGAGGTCGCCCCATTTTATCCAAATTTCCGTCGCGTCTTCCCTGGCTACTCGCCTGTAAATGTTTCCAAAGGCGGTGGGGGCTGTTGATTTTTTCTCCTCACTGAAAAACTTTGCTTTGTCAAAGAGACTAACTTAGGTTAGTCAAACGCTTGTCCCCCCAGTGACTAAGATATGTTAGTCAAAATGACTAACCTACTACATTAGTCAAATTGACTAAGGTGCATTCATGGAAATGTTAGTCATTTTGACTAAGGTGTTGACTAACTTTCTGCTAACATTAGTAAAAAGTTAGTCACTTATCAAGGGGTGGGTGGATCCCCACAGCAACCAGCCATGCAGTGAACATCAGGGACTACAGCACACCGAACAAAATAATCTTCCTATATTGTTACTTTATAGACCAATGCGAACTTGGGGAGATTCAAACAGAAAATCTACAATTCATGGACTACTGTATAAAATATCCAGTGGTCGATGAACTGAACATTTGCTGTCATGAATTTCCCCTACCAGCAATAAATAACAAGAGTCATGCTAGAAGCTCTATATATATGGTGGTCATGCTACAGTAATATAGTTGTTTGTGGAACCACGTCACAGAGCTGGTTCCATAAACAACCATTATTGAACCATATTTGTGTGGTTTCATAGACAAATATTATAGCAAAACAATAACTGCTCTGTACAAAAATAAGCAACATGCACTAAAATCCAGGTTTTCGCTAACATTAAAGTAATTCCCAAATCAATGTAGTTAATAGCTATAAATTTTTGAAACAGTTTACAATGCTTGCAATGTTCAGAAAGAAAGGGACCTTGTCCGTTTGGTATTCCATCTGTTTGATCGGAAACATAAACATCTGAAAACTATAAACACTGGACGAGTAGTACAGTTTACTACTATCAGATCGTTAACTATTCTACAGGGCACGGCGAAATGATTTTTCTTTGAAAAGTTTCATTTCTGGAACGAATTGAGAAATGTTTTTGTTGTAATCTCATAGAAACACGAGCAATTCGACAGATTCAACCTTTAAAACAAGAACAACCCTCAGCACATCCAGTTGGAAAACATTCTCTGAATATAAAACCTTAACTGCTGTTTTCTAAATAAATCGTGAGGTCCCGGTGTGTACACTGATCACATTAGATTTTTACCTTAAACAACTTGAGTCATTTGCAAATAAAATAAATAAATAAATAAATAAATAAATAAATAAATAAATAAATAAATAAATAAAATTAAAAAAAAAGAAAGAAAAAACAAAATTTGAAAAATCATATTTTTGTGCAAAAACATGGCATATGACCCGTCATCGGAACGCGCTCGTGGAATTCGTCCCAGTGAAAGGGTCACAATAAATGTTTTGGAGCTAAAAATGAAAGTTCAAGAAAAATTAACGTTCAATTGACATTTGTTTGGAAATAACACCGAGGATTTAACGCTAGGTAGTGAGAGGGTTAACGGTAAAACGATACCCCATTAGACATACTGTTAGATTTGGTATCAATCTTGACTTAGTGACTTCAGTGAAAAGCACTCTAAATTGTTATGAAATTACATTATCATTGGAAGAAATATTCAAATGTGACGATGAAAAATATTATCTCAGTTAATTTTATTGATGGCATCACCCTCTGATAATGATTCTTGGAAAGCTCAACGTAAGACCATACCGAGACTCTGCGTTATGAGCTCGTGCATGTCATCGATTAATAAAAACGAGATATGCGTTTGTATTGTAGTTCTCCTATAACATAAGAAGGCTGTGGGTGCAGATGATCTGTAACTGATGTGAACTGATTTGATAATTATAATAATTCGAGTCCATTTAGTGATGTCTCTGCACCTATCGTGATGTCCGTTGTATAAGCCAGTCGTGCTCGTTTTAATGAAGGGTGAGGAGGGGTTCTCAATAAACTTAATTCATCTCCCAACATAATAACCGCGTCGTTTAACGCTATTCTAGAAAATACGCCGTTCAAACTTTAATTTATTTTCCCTTTTCTAATCTACCAACATGCTGGCATGACCCCTCACCGTAACAAACACTTCCGAGCTCAATGATGAGTTGCCGACAACGGCTAAGAAGAAAACAGCGAGCTTTTTTCAAAGAGGTTATTACTTGGCTAGTTTCATATTGGCCGAGATATCAGCCTTCAGTAACTTCATACCGGCCGCCGCGAACTGGTCACCTTCCACGGGTGAGCAATATTTCCACGGACACAATAATATTAGATTCCAAACACTAATTATAGGAACAATCATCAAAAATGTAATAAATGAAGCACCGGGTACCACCCTGTGCTTCATTAATTAAAATTTTGCTGCTGTTGAATTTTATTACCTGGTAAACACATGCGTGGACATCACTGTCCACGCGTGGAATATGACCAGTCCACGGCGACTGTACTGTACCACCCGGTGCTTCATTAAATAAAATTTTGCTACTGTTGAATTTTATTACCTGGTAAACACATGCATGGACATCACTGTCCACGCGTGGAATATGACCAGTCCATGGCGACTGTACTGTACCACCCGGTGCTTCATTAATTAAAATTTTGCTACTGTTGAATTTTATTACCAGGTAAACACATGCGTGGACATCACTGTCCACGCGTGGAATATGACCAGTCCACGGCGACTGTTCTGTATATCTCGACCGATATGAAACTAACCAGTAATAACCTACAAATATTATACCCTATTCCCACTCAATTTCGTCACTCGATATTCTACCCCAAGCAAATCACAGAGGATACCTAATGTTTTTTGAATGGGTGCCACATTCACCTCATTCGTAACTGCAGTAGCAGCTCGTGAAAACTTAGGATTCCCTTATTTATTTTTTGGTTCTGTTTTATTGGGGTTTAACGACACTTTCACCAGCCAGGGTCACACCGCGTCGGACAGTTTTACGAGTGAAGAAAACCGGTGTCCCGACACAATTTGCCTGAATATGCCGCATGCACGGGTCACGGACAGTAAAAATGCGCGATCGCTCTTATTCGATGTTCTCTATTCGTTCGATTCGAAATTTTTGGGTGCCTGTTCGATTAGATATTCGATTCGAGTTGAAATGCTATATTCGCAAGGACCTATCTCACAAGCTTCAATTTAAATTCTTTTCTCCGACGTACAGACGACCGCTGTGGACTAGTCGCTTTCCACGGGTGGGCAATATTTCCACCGACGCAATGATATTAGATTCCAAACACCAATAATAGGAACAATCATCAAAAATTTATTTAATGAAACACCGGGTACCACCCGGTGCTTCATTAATTAAAATTTTGCTGCTGCTGAATTTTATTACCTGGTAAACACATGCGTGGACCTCACTGTACTTTTATGTATAATGTGTATACCAGCATTGATTTCTAACAACCATTTAACCCTCTGCACTCTAATGTCAAAATGCCAAAGTTTCCATCAGCAAATTTTCCCACAATGCAACTGAGAATTCAATAAATTATTTATTGTTTGACAGAGCTCATTGAGCTCTGTCAAACAAGGTATATTTTGTTAACTTTTTCGTTCTCCTTGGACGATACGGAGTCAGGGATGGAAATTTTGAAATACTACCAGAGTGTAGGTGTTAACTTCGCCCATGTCCGCCCTACAGACTGATGCCATGGCAAATTGCCCAATACCTTATAGCTACAGTGGTTGGTCCAGAGATGATCGGTCTCCTTATTTGTATACGCCTGCGATCACTTGCTGATGGACATTCAATAAAACGACATTTCGCTTCACTGAATGACCTTCTTTCAATACTCCCATCTTGATATCGCAAAATCATTCTCTTTCTCGGTCGGATCGCGATATAATTGTGATCCATTCGCAACACAATTACACTGGCGGACAGATTTTTTATCAATAAAAATATGGAAAATCAAGACAGAATCATGAAAAACGAACAAATTTAGTAGCTTAGATGAAGTGCTTTCGCGTTTCTTTTCGACAAGACTTAGTGTGATTCTGCACAATGACAATCCGGGACCAGAATTATAAAACTTTTACAATTGTATTTTCTAGAATTGTATTTTCTAGTTATGACTTTAAATGGGTTAAAATGAACCATTAGCATTTCAAAGATCTGGCAATTTGCCAGTTGGCAAATTGCTATATCTTTTAAGATGCTAGTGATTCATTTTAGTCAGTTATGTTAATAGGTAGAAAATACAATTCTAGAAAATACAATAGCAAAAGTTTATAGTATTTTTCTATTCGGTTTTGTAATTTCAGTTCACTGGAATGGTGTTCATTGTATATTATTATTATTTATTGGGGTTTAACGACACTTTCGACAGCCAAAGTCAACTCGTGTCGGACAGTTTTGCAGGTGGAGGAAGCCGGAGTACCCGAAGAGAACCACCGAGCAACGGCGAGTAACTGTCAGACTCCTCAACATACTAACTCCACACAAGCAGGGTTAGCATTTGTTGAAGACACGTGCACCATTGGCTTGTAGTACGCCTTAATACACTGCGCCACCGTAACCATACGTTGGCAGTTGGGATTAAGTGCCTTGCCCAAGGACACAACGCAGTTACCCCTGGTGGGGATCGAACCGTGAATTTTATGGTTTGAAGTCCAATTCCGTAACCACTAAGCCACCACGCCCCCATTCTAGAGATAACCGGAGCATTTACTCAATTATATCGTGTTATAGAAATGAATATGGGGCCACCCCGAGTGTCCAAAATGGGTCTACTAGGAGTACATTTTATGGCGGAGGTCATCGTCAGGTTTACAAAAGTGTGTGGGGTGGGGTGGGGGTGTAGGGGGTACCAAAAGTTATGACCACAATTTTTTTTACCGATATATGTCTTCAAAGGGGTCTACTAGGGGTACGTTTTTATCAGGAATCTAATGGTGAGGTTTAAAAAAGTATCGGGGTGAGGGTGGAGGTGTAGAGGGGCACCAAAAGTTATGAAAAAAATTTTCTCACCGATATAGGTCTTCAAAGGGGTCTACTAGGGGTAATTTTTTACCAGGAATCTAATGGTGAGGTTTAAAAAAGTGCCGGGGTGGGGTGGGGTGTAGAGGGGCACCAACAGTTATAATACTCTCCTCAGCCCGAGCAACGCCGGGTAACCCTGCTAGTAAATCTATAAAGAAGGATAATTCAGTTATTGTCGGTGTAACTTCTCGACATATTATAAGATTTTTTATTCAATAAACCGGAGTTTACATTAGAAGGTCAAATTTGTACTGAATGTATGATAAATGGTTTGGTCTTTGAAAATGATATTTAATTAACAAGGGCTATTCAATTAAAAAATATCTAATTAAGTAGGCTACACTGTATTGTGATATAATATTTTCGATATTCCTGTTAGCTTGGGCGGTTGTAGTACTTAATTAATTATAAACAAACATTAATGTCGTTTTTAAGGACATTAATGTTTGTTTATAAATAATCAAATATTACACACCCACGTACCATAAAAGAACAGGATTAGGGTCGTCATTTAAACGACGAACGGTGGCCTCCAAGTTAGCCGATAGTAAGTGGTTTGGGAAAAAAACAGATGATCGTGAACTTGACCCAGCATTTTAAAGACAGCTAAAGAAAATCGCCGTGTATTTATACTTATCTCACGAACATAAGGCGAATCTCTTGATAAAATTTAGGTATTATGTTGGTAACTTACATGCTTCCCTCGCCGGTGGGGAGGGACTGGGTCATGAGCTATAAGCCCTGTAAGCACACATGGAAATACGCGACGATGTTCTTTTATAGCATCGAATGAATTTGGTTGTTTCGTTTCGTAAAGATTTATCCCGTGACCTCATACGGCTTTCAGATGAAACTAAGTATTGACAAAACATTTAAATAACTAAACAAATCATTTTTTGCCTCCAAAACATAGCTTATGACCCCCTCATTGGAACGAGCTCGTCGAGCTCGTTCCAATGAGGAGTCATAAACTTTGTGGGGAAAATAAAAATTTTTAGAGAAAAAAAATAAAGATAAAAAAATAATATTTGAAAAGGAGTTTTTATATAAAGCGCAAGCCGCATATGATAGACACCTTCTTAGGTAAGGTAAAGGTTTGAGGGATTAAATGCGCCGTACATCGAGAGTGGATTACTGTTGAAACATTCGGAAAGTGGTGTTTCCACTGGAATAAAAAGTTACGGATGATTTAAAAATGCGTGAGGCACAAGCATTGTTTCAGCTCATAGACCTCCGGGTTGAATGGATTAACCAAATGTTTGCTCGTGTTTCGTGTGCTTCTTTATACTAACTACAAATTTCTGTCTGGGGGATGCTCCACTTACTGAGAGTTTTGATGATGACCCCTCTTCGTGTACTTTTAATAACTTAACCGGATCCTTACCCAAACAATCTTGAAATACTTTTTCAAAATAAAACTTCAAAGAGATACATGAAGCTCACGGTCCCATTATCATCAGAACTGCTTTTAACTGGATGGACATCGGGGTTGATACTTCAAGAGCAGAAAATAAGTGAATTCATTTGCTGATAACAGTAGGGTGGAACTCTGCCAATTGAATAGTCACTTTGCCAGTGAAAAAATTCAATCAACAGGAGTATTCAATAAACAGGAATATGACCATTTTCACGGAGTTCTGTCAAACAAGATGCAACAGAATAAATGTTATATTTGGAGTACTAAGGCCAGACCGGTTTATTTATTATTGTTTGGGAGTCAGTGGATGTCAAGCGTAATTCAGTGACAAATCACCCCTTTTTTCAATTAACAGGAGTTACCCTTTAACTTATATGCAATTAACAGGTCAAATTTGCACAGAAGATGTAGTAAATGTTTAATGTTTTAAAGTCATGTATAACTAATGCAGTTATTCAATAAGATTTCTATTAAATGGGTTCCACTCACAGGGACCTGAAAACGTTTGAACAGGCCACCGAGAAGTTTAACGAATTCAAAGGCCGCACTGTATTGGGTGAAGCCGTGTTTGATACGCTTTCTGCAACTGCTCCGCATATTCTACTGTCAGTATTCGAATGTGCCTGTTAACTGGAAGAGTGCAAAATATTTTTAGTCGTTAGAATTTGTTCACTTATCTTTGCCCTGTTACAATTTATGGAAGAGTGCCTGTAGGCACTCTCCCATAAAATGTAACAAAGAAAATCCATACTGACGAAATAATTTGCCTTCAAAGATATATATGAAGCCTAAAAATTATGGTAACTGCCCTTCAGGGTAAAGCCCAAATATGGGCTTCCAGCATTCTACCATTTAAACTCTATTTGTTTCACAAGTAAAGCAGAGAAGGGTTTTTATTTTAAAATTTCTGTATGGTACGTGTAGAAATGTTTGCGTCTTCATACCAAAACCATCGAGAGGAATTCCGGGCTGCGGGGTGGATTCTCTTATGGAACCAGGATACTTTGATAGTCTCGGTAACTCATGATGTACAAGTCCCGAAGTTGCGAGAGGGAGGAGGAATATGAGATGGGGTTTCCGGGAACACCGCGGACATCCGCGACTTTGCAGTTCAAATTCGGAAAACTTGTCCGCCATTTCCTTTCCTTGAATTCTTGCGCGAATTGAATGAAGTTATATTGTTAACAGAGTGAACGTCTCCATGGTTCCCTCAAATTTCGTCTGTAAAGGACTGCATGACAACCTTTATGCCAATTCAATATGGGACTTGTGTTGCTCGTCCTGGACCGGTCCGGCATTATGAATCCCCGAGGATTCTACTCCGCCCCGTCCCTACGTCATGCGGACAAATATATAGCTTTGCCGTACCAAATCCAGAATTTTATTTTGTCAAAAAGGTCTGTCTTACATTCATAAATGTCGGTTTTCGTAAATAATGGAAACTGATAATAATATGTAATACGTAATTAAATGGTGTATGTCCTCGCCGCTTTTATATTCAGTATCCCATTATATCTCCGTTCTTTCATTTTAAAACACAAACCTTTGTTGCGTGAATTCAATTGAAGATGGGCATTCTGTACTAACGCCAACACGAGAAACGGCGTAAAAATAAAGGAAGTGTGGCAAATAAAATTTATAGTTTATTCAAGGCTACGCAGTAAATTGTATAAAGTACATAGAGATTGACATAACACTAAAACACGGGCGAAGTGGATTATCCACCCAAGCAATAACTCAAAAGTCTGCAAAAATAAAAAAAACAATACACAAAAAACAAGCAGACGACACTCGACTAGAAACATCTGCTGTGCCATATGTCATGAGAAGTGTGTGCCGTTCAATTTATTTATATATTTATTTATTTATTGGTGTTTAAAGCCACATACTTATGCACAATGGCTAATCATGACCGTGAAAGTTTTACGGGTGAAGGAAGCCGGAGTAACCGGAGAGAACCACCGAGCATCGACAAGCAACTGTCTCAGCTCATCAACGTTCTAACTCTGTTCAAGCTCCGCTCAAGCTGGGTTACAGCGGTTGAAGACATGTGCACTATCGAAGTGCAATACGCCTTATAGTAAACGGCGTCATCGTGCCCCCATGTAGGCAACCGGGATAAAGTACCTTGCCCAAGGACATAACGTGGGACGTCCCGGACGGGGATCGAACTCGGGACCTCTAGCATAGAAGTCCAACAGTCTACCACTGAGCCACTGCGCTCCCTTCGTATTTGTTAGTACAGAATGGATACAAGAAGGACCTTAGGAAGAAAATGACAAAATACAGTACTGTGTTCACAAAAAGTGATATTTTCTCGATCAGATCGCGATCGGATCGTCGCGACGCACTAAAACACCAGAAAGTCGAGATTACATAAATAAATATTTGCAGAATGAAGACGGATCATGAAAAACTAACGAAAATTTCATCTCACATACAATGCATTTCTTTTCCAACGGTTGAAGTTCGGCAGTGCTGGGGGGAGAAAAACGGAAATATAATTTCGACCGGATCGCGAACGAGTCGCGATCCGGTCGAAATTCTCTCCGCTTTTGTGATCACAGTTGTGTACGGTAATGGGAGATTGCATTAATACTAAATAACGCACTGGGGATATATCACTTGTAATTCTGAGAAAAAAAACAACGAAAACCCTATAAAAGACGCCCCACCGCCCTAGTCCTCCCATAGTGCCTGGATGGTATACCGTCAGTAGTTTTCCTCTTGGCAAAAACAGCGATGAAGTCGCTTCATCATCCCCCACCCTTCTTTTGACTTTCTTGGTGGAAAAGGTGACAAAGAACTGTTAAGTGTGCTGGATTTGTTTTGCCGAGGAGTCCCTACGGGCACTCTCAAATAAAATGCAACACAACATAACACTATGAGGAAATAGCATTTTCTTCTTGAATCTCAAGCACAAAGATTATACAGCCATCATCGTTGTGCCGAAACTTTTCAATCAAACCCAGACGGTGACTTCCCACGCCGAGCCAGTCATTGTCAACAGGCAACAATATAAAAAACGAACGGACCTTATAAATAATAAAATAAACCTCTTAAATAATTTTATTTTCCCTTACCTTTGTCACTTTTTAGTTGTCATTGACATTGTGACGATTTACATATCTTTTCTAAAATCAGAATTATTAATACAAAACTACTCACATTACATTTTTATTGTTTTTTAAATACATTCAAGTGTTCGAAAACAGACATTTATTTGATTTTCTGCTTTGATATTTTCTATTCTTTTTCAGCGAAAAATCGCGAAACAATAAAACTTTCTTTTGTAAAATAAGTAGTTAGAAATGTGTTTTTTCTCTCAGAAGCGTTTTGAGTTAAAATGCCTCGTTTTATTCGAAGAAATACTCAACAAAATAAGATGGCAAAAATTCATCGCCATAACAATAACAAGGAACCTCGAAGTATTCCAACGAATGAAGGCGTATATTAACTTTGCCTACTATTTACCATTGTAAATCAACTTACGACCCATTTACTAGTTTGGAAATTTGAAAAACAGATTTCTTAATGAAAATAAAACGTGGCTATTTATTAACCCTTTACCCAACGTAACGGCCAAAACCGGCCAGCGCTATTCTCAAAAATCGCCAATTAATTTTCATTATTTTTTTCATTTTTTGTCTCAAAAACATAGGTTATGACCCCTCGTTGGAACGAGCTCGTCGAGCTCGTTCCAACGAGGGGTCATAACCTATGTTTTTGAGACAAAAAATGAAAAAAATTAGTTATTCAAGAATTATTTTTGCAAGTGTCGTCTGCTTTTCACGTTAGGTAAAGGGTTAACGAACGTGTTCAGCGATGCGATCTTTTAAATCTGTTATGTTAGTGACTTTTCTTATCTTACGAATAAACCATTTTGGACATTTGGTAAATAAATACAGAAGTTTAACAATAACGGACAGTGATGGGATCTTGCGACTTCAAACAATTATCACTTGTGTAATGATAAATGTTGGATAAGGAGGAGAAAATAGATCATTCGATGGCACTACTGGGAATCAGATGTTTTGAAAAGAAGAACGAAGTTACAATTTTGTTCTTGTAATGGATAAAATTACCAACTGATATCATTTATTGGAAAGCTCGCTTCGAAAGCTTTCCAAGATGTGACATCAGCTGTAAATTCTATACGCAGAAGAAGACAGGAGTAAATTTTTTCAGTATTTACTTAGCAAAACAAATATTTTGTTAAGAAATTTTTTGTAAATATTTCACTGGAGAATGCCCCATTTAACTCTCCAATAAATTGTTTTAAAATATTTTCTTCCCCACACATTGTTGAAAGTAATCTTGTTCGTTATTAATCTGCTTTGGATTAAGTGATTATTACAAAATAATTGCTCAGAAAACAGCCTTATAAGCAATGGCGTGAATTCGTTAGGATTGGAGGGGTGGGGAGGGATGGTTGGGGTAGGTGGAGACGACATGTGAATTTCCGAGATTCATAAATATACTGTGATTATAGTCCGGTAGGGCAATATACGTAGCAAAATTCTCTAGTAAAATGCACGAAAAGAATATGTGGAATAGACGTCCGATAAAATACCTACAGAGTGAGGTTTCCACTCATTGAATCAGCCTAAAATTCTGTGAAAATGGGTAAGACGTACAAGCAATATTTCTACAAACAGACCTCCGGGTTCAACCCGGGGGTCTGTTTGCTGAAACTTTGCGCGAACTCCTTGTGCTCTTTCAGAAACTGAAAGTTGTATGATACGATGTTCGGGTTGTTTGCACCCAGGGCCAGATAATTTAGCAGTTTCCATGGCAAGGGCTTGGTATCTTCAGGACAAATCGTAGATAAGGGTATTAAAAAAATAATCAATTTTCAACGCAGGGCAGACTATTTTCCGGGGCCCTCGGGGCAAATGCTAGGTAGGTAAGGTAATTTTGAAATAAATGTCAGGGTAAGATTAACCCTGAAACCCTACATAATTTCCTAATACGTCTATGTGCAAGCTATCGTCGAGGTCAAACTCAACCCCTGGTGTGTTTTAGTCGTAATTCTCTCACTCCAATGGAGATGAAACAATATGGATTCTGCCCGAATGGACATTCTGACTACCGGGCAGAGGAAAATTAAGAAATAACCTTTGGACGAGCACTTTATATATTACAGTAAAATATTGAAATCCGGAATTTCAAGAAATCCCCAGTAAAGTTGTGTAATTTTAACTATGTGATTTCATGAGTTTGCTAATTTATTTTTACCAATATCACTGCATTTTTCATGTTTTATAACATTTCTGAAACAAAGAGCCAATGAGTTCACGATTTTTCCAATACACATCCTGCACTTGACGTTCTTTATATTGACAAACGATTAACATTAAACATGCAAGAAGTATACTTCTCTTATTTATCAGATGAACATCATCTGAGGAACAGAATTCCAAGTTGCTTCATGGAAAAAATTGCTGCTTGAAACTTCGGAATTTTGGCATCAATGAGCAGAGGGTTAATAGAAAAAAGAACCCAAAATAACATGTGTGCGTGTGTGTGTGTGTGTGTGTGTGTGTGTGTGTGTGTCTGTGTGTGTGTGTGTGTGTGTGTGTGTGTGTGTGTGTGGGTTTGTCTTACCAACTTGACGAGGTAACTAGACAAAAGAGTTTGCGTGTTTCGCCTTACCGAGGTACAAAAGACAAAAGAAACCCTTTACCTCGGTTGTTTTCCCAGAACTGTACGGGCAAAACGAGGTAGAAACCGTTAGTACACACAAAGGACAAACAATGGGGTTCCTCGGTATGTAGGGTAGACAAGACTGTGTGTGTGTGTGTGTGTGTGTGTGGGCGTTTGTCTTACCAACTTGACGAGGTAACTAGACAAAAGAGTTAGCGTGTTTCGCCTTACCGAGGTACAAAAGACAAAAGAAACCCTTTACCTCGGTTGTTTTCCCAGAACTGTACCGGCAAAACGAGGTTGAAACCGTTAGTCCACACAAAGGACAAACAATGGGGTACCTCGGTATGTAGGGTAGACAAGACTGTGTGTGTGTGTGTGTGTGTGTGTGTGTGTGTGTGTGTGTGTGTGTGTGTGTGTGTGTGTGTGTGTGTGGTGTGTTTGTGGAGAGAGAGGGAGAGCGAGAATGAGAGGGAGAGATGGGGAATCAGAGAGACCCCTAACAATATTGTTATCACAATAAAGCTATTAATTTCCACAAATAGATGTTAACCCTTTACCTAACATGAAAAGCAGACGACACTTGCAAAAATAATTCTTGAATAACTAATTTTTTTCATTTTTTGTCTCAAAAACATAGGTTATGACCCCTCGTTGGAACGAGCTCGACGAGCTCGTTCCAACGAGGGGTCATAACCTATGTTTTTGAGACAAAAAATGAAAATATAATGAAAATTAATTGGCGATTTTTGAGAATAGCGCTGGCCGGTTTTGGCCGTTACGTTGGGTAAAGGGTTAAACGTCCCGATGTTAATCACTTGAATCACTTGATGGCATTTTCATGCTTATATCTTGTCTTTTTAAAATACCCACGTTGGTGGTAACAATGATTGTCAGCGACCCGTGAAATTCAGTTATCGGAAGGAAAACCCAAAGGTAACTAATTGATGAATTGAGACTGGACATGCGACCTCTTGTTATCACATCATCAGCGTTCAATGCCTCGAGGCTGACAGGTCATCCTTGGCGACAGTCTGCCGTAGATATTTGATGAACTACATTCATTTCTTTATTTATATAGATATTAACGAGGGCTTGTTAAGTACATTTACAGCACGTTACTAAAAATGTTTTAATAAAGGCGTTTCGATTCTCACGGACAATAACGAAGTTAGTCGCCTTTCATCACAAAGTAATCTCCTTTCCATTTATCCACTGTGAAGGAGTGATGACAAGGAATGGGCGCTTCAACTTTTCATATCTTCGTCAGACACCCTCCTCAAACAAAGCACCGATTTAAAAGCCTAGTTTATTCACCACAGCACAAATGTCAGCACATCACTTGCACTGACGCCATGGGTAATCGATTGTGAACCTGGAAGGGGTACCCCAGCTCTAGCCCCTGTCAATATCCTCCACTGACAAATAAGCCTTTGGAAAAATGAAAACACAGCTGAAGGCAATGCCGCCATTGAATTGATAGAACTAAAGAAAAAAATTAAACACCCTTTTAAGCTAGGGCCCTGTGATGCTCCGAAATTCGATTCGAAATCGTGTTTATGATTTGATCCGAGACGCGCCGATTCGGAAATTTGCGAATCGCTGAGATGTTCTCAGAAGCCTACCAAATGTCTCCTCTTGAACTCTTCTTCTGGTAGCAGGTTCTCCCAGGCTGTGGGTCCGCGGAATTGTGGCCCTGGGTCCGACATCTCTAGGAGTGGATGTTCTCTGGACTACTAATTCTTGGTGACATTGGACCTAGGACTGTGGTTCCGCGGAGTAGGGGGGGGGGGGCGTTTTTCCTACGGACTACCATTCCTCTTCACCGAGGCCAAGCTTTCGCCATGTCAGGAAATAGTGCATTGACCTTTGGCTCGATGCACCGTGCAGCGATATGTAGATGTTGAGATCTAGAGACAAAGACCCGTTATGATACCCTTGGGGCATCAGAAGGGCAGCTGTCAAGACTGTTGGCAGTGCTGACATCTGTATAGAAAACAGGGATCAACCAAAAGAGCACAAGCACCATTATTATTGTTATTTTGTTTGTTTTATAAGCATTACGTTTAATTTGCTCATGTGGGGTACGGTATCACACAGGCTATGCCTGTTTACCAAACATATTTCTGTACTGGAGAAATAAAATACTATTAAAAACCATTTGAACCCCTGCGGTCGCTTTTCTGGTCAGGAACATGAAACGGCATAACGTCATTAAATAGGATGGCTGTTCAGTAAATGTATGGGGTAGACCAGTCAATATTTTCAATGTGGAATATGAATATGGACTCTTCTGATCGCAGCCATGGAACTGGCATGGAAGATACCACTAGAGTTCAAAAAGTTAGAAATAGAAGAACAGTTCAAGGAAGTTCCTCTTTCGAAACTACTTCGATTCCGTTTTTGGAATATTTCCCTTTTTTGATCGCCTTACGTCACAAATTGTGTGATACTTGTAATCGTTTATTGCGAGCCGCCGTTGGATACAGGAGATCTGCATCAACCAGGCTATAACATAAGCCCCCTCACGTGACCTTTGTTTTCAAAACAAATCACACGTGGAACATATGCTGTGCATGAAGTCTTGTCAGAAAATGGCTGACGTGAACTCAAGTTACTCGACCCAAAGTTAAATAAATCGACATTAGTATATTAGGCGCTTGACCATTTGTGTTAAAAATAACTTTCACGGTAAGTGTCAATTGTAATATTAATAATATGTTAACCCTTTACCTAACGTAACGGTCAAAACCGGCCAGCGCTATTCTCAAAAATCGCCCTTTAATTTTCATTATTGTTTCATTTTTTGTCTCAAAACATTGGTTATGACCCCTCATTGGAACGATCTCATCGAGCTCGTTCAAATGAGGGGTCATAACCTATGTTTTTGAGACAAAACAATGAAAAAAATTAGTTATTAAAGAATTTTTTTTGCAAGTGTCGTCAGCTTTTCACGTTAGGTAAAGGGTTAAGTCCGAGTTGAAAACGAAACTCTGGTCAAAGACTGAAGAACACATTGAAAGGTGACTGTGTACAGTCTGGATCAAGGAGTGCATTTTTCTTGCTTTACAAAACAAACTTTGAACAACCATTACGGAAGTCTGACAATCTAAACACATTCATACAAATAGAGTAGTGTCACTGCTTGTCCTTTAGGAGTTTGCATAGTTCATTGAGTTATACGTTAAAAAATAAGCGAAATATGAAGCGACTAACGTTAACTATCTTCGTTGTATCTCCATTTCACTTCACACGTGTATATTGTTTTGTAAATAAATATCACGTGAGAGCGTTACGTCATCAACGTGGTCAATGCTAATAAAGTCTATACTTCAGTTGAGACGTGCACTATTTACGGTTGTATTATTATATTATTATTTATTTATTTATTGGGGTTTAACGACACTTTCGACAGCCAAGGTCACCTCGTGTCGGACAGTTTTACGGGTGGAGGAAGCCGGAGTACCCGGAAAGAACCACCTAGCAACGGCGAGCAACTGTCAGACTCCCAACGTACTAACTCCACATAGGCAGGGTTAGCATTGGTTGAAGACAAGTGCACAATCGACGTGCAGTACGCCTTAGTACACAACGCCACCGTCCCCCCACGTGGGCAAATGTGATTAAGTGTCTTGCCCAAGGACAACAACGCGGTTGCCGCAGGTGGGATTTGAACCGAGGACATCTCGGCTTGCAGCCTGTATCTCTACCTACTGAGCCACCGCATTCCCCTTTTACGGTTGTAAGAAGGTGCACTATTTACAACTTGATGAGTCGCGAGGTTCGATTCGAGATTCTATATCATCTGCCCATTCGATTCTGGATCATCGATTCGATACGAAATTTAAGGTTAGCAGGGCCCAATTTGAACCCTTTAGTGCTTTACCCAACGCACAGGAAATCAAAATTTTTATTTCAAATATCATTTTTTTCAATTTGTAAAAAAAATTGTCAAGAAAACCATATCACGTGACCATTCATTGGGACGTTCCCGACGATCTCGTTCCAATGAGGGGCCACGTTGTGTGGTTTTCGTTGAATTTTTAAAAAAAAAAACAAACTTTTTTTCAACAACACAATTTGTAAATTACGCAGGCGGCCGATTCGTTAGGTAAAGGGTTAAGCGTGCGGTGAACTACACACAAAGTTCAAACGGACGGTGCGAATTGCCAGTAACAATACAAAAACTGTTGCCAGTTATAAGGTGACTGAGTCAATTTGAAAAAAAATACTAGGTGTGGTTACATACTCACGTACTACGGATGGGGGTGGGGGGCAGTACATGAACCAGTATTTGGAAAAGTGTATGAACGAGCCCACTGACCCCCACCCGTCCCTGGCTACGCCAAAGAATAAACGGATGGACGGTTTAGATAAACATACTGGTATTGAAGGCGGACGGACAAGCAGGAAGGCAGCTGGTCATGTCAGCTTCAGGATTTCTTGTACATGTTTTAGGAATCTAGAAATAGTCAAAGTAGGGCACTTTATTAATCCGTAGAACGAGCAACGGTCGAGCTAACGAATGAACAAATGGACAAGATGGTGATTGAATGTATGGTACGCCATAATCGCCTGCTATTGTTCTATATATACATGATACAAATGAACGAATAGATGAGTATATGAGTGTTTTGCTATTGTAATGTCGCCATCGTCCTGTTGAAACAGTTTTTTTTTCGGTCTCGAGTTTCGTTGATATTTTTTCTTTCTACTTTATAATTTATATTACATGTCAGATGGATTTCAAATTTTAATTTATGCTTTGGTGCACAGACAGCTTAGCCTCACGCCAATAAATCATACAATTCTTATACTTGTTCACACACGGAAAAGTAATCAGAAAGAGCATGGCAGTGTCCATGATTTATACCATCCCTGTTTAGTGCATTTGAAAAAATACTCGAATACACACGACTAAGCACAGAATCGAAGGGAAAATTAACGCACGAAAAGCAACGCCTACTGTCTAACAAATAATTCTAGACCAAGAGCAGAAATGTTCGATTGTCAGGGGTGTCGCGAAAGTGACCGAATTGAGAGTGTGTGTGTGTGTGGGGGGGGGGGGGGGGGGGGGTGTAAACCTGGTTTGTCCCGACTGTGATGGCAAAAGTGCCGACTGATAAATAGCCCAGTGGCATCATCAAGGCATGCCTTCATCGGTCAGTCGGGATTAGAGTTCTAAAAACTTGACTTCTTGGAAATCTATTTATGGATAAATAAACTATACACGTAATATGTTCTATCGAGGGATATAGCTGGGAGGTTTCGATTTTTTCGATTCGGTTTCTTTTCGGTTTCAGAAAAATACCTTGGTTTCGGTTCGGGTTTTCCATGTGTTAAAACAGATAGTAAATAACATTTCAGGCTTCTTAACATGGAAAAAAACCGCAATAGGACACCAGTCGCCACAAAAGCCTCGTCTGTACTGGGTTCAGCCTAACTTCTCTTTGGGTTCTAGGGGATCAGTTTCTAAACCTATTCACTCAGAAAAAACACAAATCAGGGAAGCAAATGAATACGGTTCATCTACTCCATGTTGTGTTCTCATTCTCACATTTTCTCCCTTAATGACTCGTCCGCTGGACGAGTCAATAAGGGAGAAAAGTGACAATGAGAACCCCATGTATTAGCCCCTTTTCCAGACAGACAAAATGACGAGAGTCCCTAGTGGTCGCTAGACCAGTTCCCTCCCAGTAAGATAGTTCGATCAGTCTGTACACAGAGTGAAATCGTGCAGCCGATTTATGCAGGGTCTTTAGGTTCGGTTTTCAGGTTTGCCGCAAAAATAAGGAACCGAAAAAAAAAAACGTCCAGCACTATCGAGGGGTCACGAGCCATACTTATAAAGGCTGAAAAACTGAAGAAAATTCTTAGTTATTCTAGAATTTGTTTTTGCAAATGTGTAGTGTCTAGTCGGGTTTCGTAAAGCGAAATGTCTGCTATATTTGTTTTCCAAACGGTTGACTGAAAAGTATATTGGGGAATCAACTGATGCGTTAATTCTGGTGACCCGTTTGGACGCGTTGTCTCTACTTTTTGACATCTGTGGCACCACTCTGTCTTAGAGTATAGTTTATGAACACAACTATCACTAAATATTATCAATATCTCTAACAGTCGCCCGGAAGCCAACTGTTTCTTTTATCTATCTCGTTATAAAAGCACTTTATTTAAGAAGAAAGTCTGGATAATAAATGTAATAACTGTACGTGTTGTTAGAAACTAAATAAGCTAGACAATACCTTCAGGCCAGGATATATGTTAGGACGTGTGTGTGGGGATGGGCGGGGCCCGTGTGGAGGTCAGGGTATGGTCGTGTATTTGAAGGGAAAAACGTCCCCCCACTCCGATAGTCAAGTTGGTGATAACAATAGAACGTCCTGTAGCAGTCTGATAAATCTCATTTTAAGTTGATTTCCTCGCACCTGGAACTCGTTTGACGGGCATTTGGGGGCGAACAGTTCCTGGAATAGTCAAATAAACATTTTTGTTATACTCTAAAGGATAGATTACCGAAAAAATTGCGGAAAGATAGAAATCGTATCCCCCACTGTGAAGATATAGAAATTTTCACTTTCACGGTATCAATCAAAATGGCGGCTTTCAAAGCATCACTTCAAGGTGAATACGAGTCAAATTATCACTGGAAATGACCAGTTTGTTCTAAAAACGTATAATGAAAAGAAAATCTAGTGTTTTGAGTGGATATCGATCATTTTCAGCAATAAGTCAACGTGCATTCACCTTGAATTGATGCATGAAACCCGCCGGCTGAATCAGATCGCAAGACGCTACCTGTCCCGAGTATCGATCCAATCACTTTCGCGTATCAATGTGCTGTTTACTTTCATGCATCAATTCAAGGTTGAAACGAATGGAATTATCGATAGGAATGATCAGATTCGTATAAAAAGCATATAATAAAAAGAAAATCTAGTGTTTTGAGTGGATACCGATAATTTTCAGCAATAAGTCAACATGCATTCACCTTGAATTGATGCATGAAACCCGCCGGCTGAATCAGATCGCAAGACACTACCTGTTCCGAGTATCGATCCAATCATTTCCGCGTATCAATGCGCTGTTTACTTTCCTGCATCAATTCAAGGTTGAAACGAATGGAATTATCGATAGGAATGATCGGATTCGTATAAAAAGCATATAATAAAAAGAAAATCTAGTGTTTTTGAGTGGATACCGAAAATTATCTCACTCATGACCGAGACAAAAGGTGATTGTAGCTCGCTCAAGCGCTCGCGAAAAATAAACATTTGTCTCGGTCACGCATGAGATAATTTTCGGTATCCACTCAAAAGCACTAAATATCCTCTATGTGTGGGATAAAAAATAAGGGAGCATACTGCGAAAATGGTGGGTTTTATGCAGGTCCGTAAGTATATTTTAAATAGAGCACGGTTTGGAGTTAGATGACTGTGCCAAAATAGTGGTCGTTGGAGAAGAATAGTCCACGCGTGGACTATTCTTCCTGGACCACCACTATTTTAGCATAGTAAATGACACGCCGAGCAACAATTATTGTATTATATCGAACAAACGGCAAGAATTATTCTACCCATCAGGATTCCAATCCTGAGTACACTGTGTGTTGTCAAGGACCTTGCCGAAGACAAATACTTTCATTCTCGACTTCCGGAAAAAAAAGTTTCTTAAAACTTTTCGTCAGCTATCGCAATCAATGTTTTTAGAAAGTATATAATTCACGAGAATAGTGCAAGATTATTTTTAAACCTGCGATTAGTGAATCTATAGTACATAACATAGTACCTCTCAGCCAATCAGGGAAGGGAAAGTCACGTGATATATAATATCTTTAGATTTTAGGGGTCTTATCCATGTTTACCCATGTTTACTCCTCGTCATTTTTGTATTCTAGTCTGGTTAGACAAGGTTTTGCAAATCTTTTAGTCTACGCATTGCCAATGCTATTCAATGTTTTAAAAAGTCTTTGTACAGCGTTCAGTATTCAAAAGTGTTTAATAAACCTTTGTACAGCGTTCAGTATTCAAAAGTGTTAAAAAATCGTTGTACAACATTTGCCATTTTCAAGTTGATAACAATATATTTATCCCTGATCGACGTGGCCACATTTGTGT
Source organism: Pictodentalium vernedei (assembly GCA_031216915.1). Classification (NCBI taxonomy): domain Eukaryota; kingdom Metazoa; phylum Mollusca; class Scaphopoda; order Dentaliida; family Dentaliidae; genus Pictodentalium; species Pictodentalium vernedei. Next base: position 211,779,910 of record CM062290.1, read on the forward strand.
TGTTGTGTGCATTCATTTTTGGTTCAATGCGTTTGGTCCTTCACCTAACACGAAAAGCAGACGCCACTTACAAACAAAATTCTTGAATAACTAATTTTTTTCATTTTTGTGTGTCAAAAACATAGCTTATGACCCCTCGTTGAGCTCGTTCCAATGAGGGGTCATAAGCTATGTTTTTGAGACAAAAAATAATGAAAATTGAATGGTGATTTTTGTGAATTGCGCTGGCCGGTTTCGGCAGTTAGGTTGGGTAAAGGGTTAAATTCTGCTAGAACTGTCAGCTTTCCTTCCGTGGGGTCCTGAAATACTATTTATGAGAGGGTATTGGGCCATTAAAGTGCGCTAATAATTAGCACTCCAAACCGACACAGCTTGTCAAACAGAAGTAGAGATTATGGCAACCAGAACTTCTAGTATATACGCTACACCTTGTTACGAGTTATAAAAGAGAATTATCTTTTACGATATTATGGAGTCTGGAAGTAATTTCGTAAGTAGATGAGAGGAACTAGTCATAATTAAATATATAAGTAAAGAGCGTGATAAAAGCACTCGCCGTACTTTAATAATTTGTCTGCATTTACCTACCCTTATTCACCACCAGTTGTTAATCTAGATTTATGTGTTATAAAACTGCTATTATACCGGTAATAAAATATTGTATTTCCACGATTGTATCTCACCATTTATGACGCAGTATATCTTTATGAGTAGGCATTGTTGGTACAACTACAAATTTATTCTCATTTCATCCACGGGTGTTACTTTTCTGACACGTTTACTGCCAATCAATCCGTCTGCCTTTATTTCAGACAGAGACGGCGAACGCTTATTGAAGTATGGAGAGGCGTAGCCAGGCTGAATGAAGTTGAGGAGGACGCAATATTTTGCTGCTGCAAATGATAGGAAAATTATTTCCCCCACTTCATATCCCCTTGGGTTAAGAGTGGGTATTCCTCATATGCGAAGGCCCAGGACGTTCCCCCGAAAATCAATTTAACCTTTCATAGCGTTTTTAAGGCTTAAGTTTTCAGAAAATGGAAGTATAGCTATAGCAAATTGAACGAGAAAATAGCTGAGTGATCCACTTTTAGGGATTTCATGCATAAATATAATTACGAGGGGATGTCAAAAAGTTTTGAGCCTAAGATAAATAAAGCTGGAATATCGGTACAGAACATATTTGTTTTTCAACATAGTCCCCTTGTAATTCAATATACTTGTTCCACCTGGTCTGCCAGTCGTTGATGCCGCGTCTGTAGAAGTCCATATCTTGGTCCTGCAGCCAAGCCTCCACAGCAGCAGTAAGTTCCTCATCATCTTGAAATCTTTGACCACGTAAGTGTTTCTTCAAATTTGTAAAGAGATTGTAGTCACCAAGTGACTACCATCTTTTTCCAAATTTGAAGAAAAACTTATGTGGTCAAAGTGACTACCATCTCTTTCCCACCTTGAAGAAACTCTTACGTAGTCAAAGATTTCAAGATGATGAGGAACTTACTGCAGCTGTGGAGGCTTGGCTACAGAACCAAGATATGGACTTCTACAGACGCGGCATCATCGACTGGCAGACCAGGTGGAACAAGTGTATTGAATTACAAGGGGCCTATGTTGAAAAATAAATATGTTCTGTACCGATATTCCAGCTTTATTTATCTTAGGTTCAAAACTGTTTGACATCCCCTCGTAAAATGGACATTTGTCAGAAAGAGCGTGTTGCGGAGGAGCGGCTCTCCCAATTTTAATCATGGCCACGCCAGTGGTCGTTTATGTGTGTGTGTGTGTACGTGTGTATGTGGCAGTGTGTGTGTTTTCTGAAATGACACAATCATGTTTTAGAGGAATTTTGAATGTTGGTTTCTGATCCCCCGCCGGGATTCGAACACTCGGCAACACCGCCTGGCAATCAGGAGTCCAGCGTCTAAACCACTAGACCATTGCACACCGTCAGAAAACGATGGCTGGAATCTAGCTTTTTAGATGAAGTCCTCATGATTACTTGGTTCATCTTCCTTTCGGCAGCAGCATGAAAGTGTGGAACGCGCTGGCTACAGTACGACGAAAGTGCTGTGGATGGCCTCAGGCGAAGACTGGCACGGGCCTGTGTGTGTTTTCTAAAATGACACAATCATGTTTTAGAGGAATTTTGAATGTTGGTTTCTGATCCCCCGCCGGGATTCGAACACTCGGCAACACCGCCTGGCAATCAAGAGTCCATCGTCTAACCCACTAGACCATTGCACACCGTCAGAAAACGATAGCTGGAATCTAACTTTTTAGATGAAGTCCTCATGATTACTTGGTTCATCTTCCTTTCGGCAGCAGCATGAAAGTGTGGAACGCGCTGGCTACAGTACGACGAAAGTGCTGTGGATGGCCTCAGACGAAGACTGGCACGGGCCTGTGTGTGTTTTCTCAAATGACACAATCATGTTTTAGAGGAATTTTGAATGTTGGTTTCTGATCCCCCGCCGGGATTCGAACACTCGGCAACACCGATTGGCAATCAGGAGTCCAGCGTCTAATCCACTAGACCATTGCACACCGTCAGAAAACGATGGCTGGAATCTAGCTTTTTAGATGAAGTCCTCATGATTACTTGGTTCATCTTCCTTTCGGCATCAGCATGAAAGTGTGGAACGCACTGGCTACAGTACGACGAAAGTGCTGTGGATGGCCTCAGACGAAGACTGGCACGGGACTGTGTGTGTTTTCTCAAATGACACAATCATGTTTTAGAGGAATTTTGAATGTTGGTTTCTGATCTGTTATAATCTTGGATAGTGGATCCCACTCAACTGGATATCTCTTGATTAAATAACCCTGTTAAATGAAGATAATTATCTGTAGAATACAGTAAAGTGATAGAATCCCTGCTAATTGAATACTCTTTTTAATTGAATACTTTTCATTTCCAGAGCGGCTATTCAAATAACAGGGTTCCACAATATAAATGAAAAAGCTAGATGTCTAGTCATGATTTGGTCTAGTTCTTCTACTTCAACCATATTTCAGCCAGACGGCTGGTCTTCAGGTTGAAGTAGGAGAATTAGACTGAACCGACAGAAGGTGGAGTTCATAGGTCAACTGCAACTAAATTTGTTTATGTTTTCAGAAAATATATTACAAGAATGCCTAACATTGATACATTGCATGCTTAATCTTAAAAAAATGTGTCAAGACCTACACCCTCATCACCATCGCCACCCCTGTTCCACCGCCTGATTTCTGAAGCATACAATTTATGCATGTGTGGATCTTAGACTTTTTAACTGTTTACGTTAGGAATTGGACGCATCCGCCCGCGAATTTTACAAGATGAGCGGATGGAAAACAATTACTTTTAAAAAAATTACAACAAAATCATATCATGTGATCCCTCGTTCCAATGGGGTCACATGATATGGTTTTGCTGAATTTTACTAAATAACTAAATACTAATCTCTACAGTGCCTGAAAATGTGTTTACAATTGAAACACTCATGGGGTGAAGTTTCCACACGGACACCGAGTCATTGTCTGTGAAAAAGCTAATGGATCTATCCCTATGGGTTGAATCTGGAGGACAATGAGCTAAAAGTTTATTAACCACTTTATGCGTTATTGGTGAAATGCACAGGTATTGTAAGGGCGGAAACTCCACTCTGCAAGAACTTTAGTGGCGATCTAATCTCCACGGGCTCGGTGGTGGAGCCAGGATTCTGAGTTGTAATCATGACTCATGATGCGAAGCACCCCCGGCGCGCGTAGCGGCCAATCTGGGGCGAGCACAAGAGGGGTATCCCACTCTCGTAGGCGGGGACAATTTTGGAAAAAAGGTCAATGTGGCACCCGATGGCTTCTTCCAAGGAGCTGTTGCTGTATACATGTGGTAGGGTATTATTCGCGATAACACATGGACACTCACCACTTCCGAGAGTGAATGTCCATGTTTTATCGCGGATAATACACAGTGTACCCGGGTCTCGGTTCTTGGAAAGATTTGAGTTACAAAAAGTAGGGGGCGCCCCCGGATCAACCCATGGTGCTGTTCATTTTGGAATAACTGAAACAGGAAAAGGTCTCGGCGTCTTTCCATGTTTTCGTATTTTCCAGTTTGTTGGACAAAAGTGTTAAGTAAAATATACATCACGTATTGGCTTTCACGATATATCGTGAACGTAACTAGATACTATTTCCTTTTTACTTGCGGAATGTTATGGATTAGTGCCTACCGTTGTGTTGGCGCGGTAAAGAGAACTCCATTGTACAGGTCAGAACTTCGTCACTATTTTACTATCACATGACACGTAAAACAATCAAACAGAAAGAAAATTAAGAAAATTTAGGGTATCTATGGATCGATGAACAAACATACGCCTATGTACAGGAAATTTGGAAAAAAGTGAAAGTAAATTTAGTTCAGTAACTTCCGGGGCTTTTCAAATGTACGTTTTCTCTCGTTGTTACATCCGATGGAAATATACGGAGATACAGCAATGAGAATTCCGTCTGCTCGTGCGAGTGTGGATTGAAATTTCAAGTCCTCCCAATTCTTGAAAAGTGCAACGTTATAAACTGGCGTTTGCTTCACTCCACCACTGACCATGTACCGAAAATGCAGGTCAAGATTGAATTTTCCACATTTCCAACAATTCATATCAGACGGAATACACTTTATCAGCATTTCCTATGTTGATGTTGTAAGCTCCTCAGGTGACCTTTATTTATAAAACAATAAAAAAAAAAATAAATAAATAAACAAGCAAAATGGAATGACAACGATGACGGTTTCCGGCAATCGCCCCATATTTCACATATTTCCAAACGTATAAAACAACTATGGAAACTCCTAAATAGCTGGTATTGACAATACTTTATTTATATCAATGCATTTAGAATGTTAAACTTTGGTAAAGGTAGTTGGTAGTTTCGCTTTGCAAGGCAGCGGAAATACGAAACTTGAGTCAGACTGTATGTCGCAGGATCACGGTGTCCGTTACATACGTATCTGCACGCTTTACATCCAACCCAGGCAGAAACATTATCGAAAATATTTACACTTTCATACAATAAAATCGCAACTTTTAGCTATCACCTTGACAACCCCCTACCAAGGAACATACTCTCAGTTGTTCCAAAAACACCAAGGGGATAGCATTCACGTGCATCTACTTTAATACTTCTCTCTTAGAGCTATCTCACAATCTCGCTCTACCATTACACCAGGAAATTTACAATTTTCACACACACAGTCGCGTGCGCACACTGATGCGCACCACAAATAACTCCCAGTAATTTGGATCGGTTCCCCTTTGGAACCTATGAGTTAACCCATATAAACTCGTGCGCTCACTTCTACTGGCGCACAATTGGAGGTGGTCAATTGGTACACATGCAGCCAACAGGTCCCCCATACACTCACTCTCGTGCCGATCCTTATAATGCCCCCCTCGTCTACATACATTGGCTGCTTCCGTTCAGCCACTCCCTTGACTTCCGTCGTCAAAGGGTTAACCTTTGGGGCCTCCATCGTGCACTCTACCTGTACCCCCTTCCTCAATTCCACTGGTCCCTCCAACGATTTTACTGGCCGCTTGCATCTGCGGCTTGGGCTCGGGTGACCGCCCCGATGCCCCTTTGGGTGATTTCCTCTCCGACCATGTCATGTCGGGTTCTGAACATACCCCGGGTGGGCGCCTCAATACACATTGCATCTACCTCACCGCTATAGAAAGGGGTATCCACCCTCACCCTCGCAAGGGGGAACCTCCTAATCGTCCCATCTATTAGCATGCACATGTGGTCGCCACCCAATAGCTGGTCGTCCTTGACTAGTTGCCTACGCACTGCTACGCCACTGCGTCCTGTGTCGCGAAGCATCTTCACTTCATGTTCACCCACATACCCCGGGTACACGGGTATTTTCCCTCCATCTTCTGAGGCTGTGACTTCCTCGCACATTCCACTAATTATTGGGAGGACCTTTCCACCCTCTAACACGAGCTCCTCCTTCTCAGTAGTATCCCGGAGTGGACTACTTTCTGACCCAACTGTCTGGCAGAACGCGGCCGTCTGCCTTTTGTCCCAGGTCGGACCGCCGCTACCTCCGTTTCTCCAATTTTTTGGTGAAGGGTCTCTCCTTCCATTCCTATGGGGTCCGCCATTCGGATTTGTTAACCTTTGGGGCCTCCATCGTGCACTCTACCTGTACCCCCTTCCTCAATTCCACTGGTCCCTCCAGCGATTTTACTGGCCGCTTGCATCTGCGGCTTGGGCTCGGGTGACCGCCCCGATGCCCCTTTGGGTGATTTCCTCTCCGACCATGTCATGTCGGGTTCTGAACATACCCCGGGTGGGCGCCTCAATACACATTGCATCTACCTCACCGCTATAGAAAGGGGTATCCACCCTCACCCTCGCAAGGGGGAACCTCCTAATCGTCCCATCTATTAGCATGCACATGTGGTCGCCACCCAATAGCTGGTCGTCCTTGACTAGTTGCCTACGCACTGCTACGCCACTGCGTCCTGTGTCGCGAAGCATCTTCACTTCATGTTCACCCACATACCCCGGGTACACGGGTATTTTCCCTCCATCTTCTGAGGCTGTGACTTCCTCGCACATTCCACTAATTATTGGGAGGACCTTTCCACCCTCTAACACGAGCTCCTCCTTCTCAGTCGTATCCCGGAGTGGACTACTTTCTGGCCCAACTGTCTGGCAGAACGCGGCCGTCTGCCTTTTGTCCCAGGTCGGACCGCCGCTACCTCCGTTTCTCCAATTTTTTGGTGAAGGGTCTCTCCTTCCATTCCTATGGGGTCCGCCATTCGGATTTGTGGGAGGAGTTTTCTTCCAACAGTCCCTCGCTAGGTGCCCCTTCCGCCCACAAACAAAACAAGACAAATCTTTAGGGCTTTGTGGCCCAGTACTACCCCTGTTACCAGTCGGCTCTGGACGGTTAATTCTAACCGGTGCCTTTGCAACCTGGTTCCCCCAAATCTTCCCGGTCGGGACTGGGTTATAGTACCTCCGTGGGCTTCCAAGTACTGTTCGGCTACCGTAGTCATTTCATCAACACTGTTTGGCCTCCTCTCCTTAACAAAGAGGGCCAACTCTGGGGCGCAAGTTGCAATAAACTGCTCTCGGATGAGCAGATCTTTGAGGGACGGAAAATCTTCGTCGATTTCCGACAACTCAACCCAGCGGTCAAAATACCTAGTAGACCGCGCCCCACTTTCCCCTGTCTCGGGCTTACATTCCCTGAACTTAGCCCGGAATCCATCTTCGGTGAGCTGGTACCTCTTTAAAATAGCTTACTTTAGCTCACCATAATCATTTGCCAAACCAAGATGCATACTTGCATACACTTGCAAGGATTTCCCCGTTAACAACGGGCTTAAATTTACTCCCCATGAATCCTCCGGCCACTGATGACACGATGCAAACCTCTCAAACCTTTTAAGGTATGCATCGATATCATCAGAACCCTCCTCTGAGAACTTAGGGAGTTTTGGGAAGGGGGTCCTACCATGACCACCCCCGTTCGTTTCCCCTTGCCCCCGTTCGTTTCCCCTTGCCTCCAGTTGGTTTCCTGAACTTGGGCCCTAGCTCTTATCAATTCGAGCTCTCTCTCTCTCGTGTTCTCTTTCGGCCCTTCCCCTTTCAATCTCGGCCTGCCTCTCATCCCTTTCACGCTCTCTGTCAGCTCTTTCTCGATCCACCTGAATTTCTTTCTCTCGCTCTGCAGCTCTTTGGGCTGCCTCTCTCTCGGCCCTCTCAACCTCTTTCTCGTTCTTTTGAAACAAAATTCGACTGTGTACCTGCCTGTCGTTCTTCGAATGAAACATTTTTAGCTTTAAAGAAGCCGACGGTACCTTAAATTTGAGAGCTGTGACGAACGTTGGAACGAACATGATGAAGGATTGTATTACAACATGCAAATGATAACAGATAAGTATGGAATATAAAACATCGCAAAATACACAAATTTCTTTCTAATTTCTTTGGGGATGAGAAGAAACGCAGATTAGGTAAATTGACAGATTTTAATTGATAAAACGGAGGCGAATAATGAAGCTTTCAATGCCGATCAGCAGTTCAGTACACGTGTGATCAATGTTGATAAATAAAGCCAGTTTGTGGGAGCAAATGAAGTCCCGGATGTAAGATGGCGGAATGTAACAATGGTCTGTTGATATCACCACTACTGCAATTTCCGAAAACTTTGTTTGTGTGTGTTGTTCCCTAACTTCTCCTTCACCGTACGTCGAATCACCACCAAATTTGACATGTGTGCTCAAGTCAGTGCGGAGAATGTGCATACGTGAGGGATAAATGGGTGGAATGGAGAAAAAACACGTAGACGTTATTTCCACTCAGCCATATCGAAATGCTTTATCCCCCTTGATTTGCAATGGAATACCTTTCGTTCTGGGAAGGGGCGGCGGGTGTAGTAGTTTAGGACAATTACTGGATGAGTTATGCTTATATTACATCAATCTATAGATTTCGATTGAAATAGACGTATCGCTCCACAGATAAGCAACCAACTCTGACAGTTTTAAGCCTGGGGAACCCCAGACGTTCAGATAGCTGCACTACTTCTTTCCCCACTTCGACGAATCTCCGCATACGACCCTGAAGCTAGGCGCACATTGATGCGGTTGCGGCGACGAACCTTGGCTCGGATGCGATGTTTCTGCCGCATCCGATTGTCGGAGAGAAAATCAATATAGGAAAGCACTCGCTCTCGTCTCGTCCAATATGAAATTAATTGACACCATATATACCATATTAGGCCACCAACAAACTGTGTAACTAATAATATGCGCCTAGTTTAAATTTTAGCTTGCGACGAATTTTATGTACAACTCTCTTCATCCACCAAATCATTACTTATTGCTATCATTAATTCCTCATCATACAATAACTACCTCAAACCACTCCACCATGCTTGTCAATTTTCCTGATTGCGTTCGATAAATAAGTGAACATTTCGATGGAAACAAACTGGTTGCGCTTATAAAGCACCAAGTGGTACAACTCTAGCTTGGTTCATATCGGCCCAGATTGGCGTCATATCAGCCGAGTTTGATAACTGGCAAGTCTGGGAAAGGAAATCATATCTAATGAATAAGAAGGTGTACCATGACAATACTCTTCGAGATGCTCGGGATATCCCTCCGACGTCCGTGAATATTTTGTGGCCCGAACCGTTCGACGATTCGAGAAGAACCCTTAGGCCCCTTAATCACTATTCCTGCATCAGCCTCTTTGAACGCGAATTTATGTCGGGACATTTGCATCCCGTGCTCATCAAATTAAGATGGTGAATGGTGTATCCGCTCCGAATTCTTCAAAAGAAAGGATGTCTAAAAACGTAGTCTTCTCTAATTTACATGTAGTTGGAAACTGAAATTTATAGCGTTAATGGACCATTGTTTAACCCTTTACCCAACGGCCAGCGCTTTTCACAAAAATCACCATTCAATTTTCGTTATGACCCCTTCACTGGAACGAGCTCAACAAGCTCGTTCCAACGAGGGGTCATAAGCTATGTTTTTTGACACAAAAAAGGAAAAAAAAATAGTTATTCGAAAATTTTGCTTGCAAGTGTCGTCTGCTTTTCGTGTTAGGTAAAGGGTTAAGTTAAAAATACAACAGAATTCTAAATGAATGGCTCGGACCGATCAATTGACCAAGAAAGATCACGAGCCAGTCGGAAATAACATCTTTCAGGCCTCACGTGTCTACCGTTGTCTGTTTACCCCAACACCTTCTGTTTTTATTGGTACATGCGGCATCTATTCTGTTTTCAGTGGTACCCAATGTATATCTTTTCTATTGAAAGTATATCTAGTTAACGCCGACTTGTTCAGCTAGAAAGTAAGAAATAACTACCCAGATATTAAGTGTAAACTCATACCCTTCCAAGGGATCTTACGTACAAATTATTTCCCTACGAGTGAAAGGTTGCCATGAATCTCTTTACAATAACATATGTCAGTACATTTACGGCTCTGAAATCAAATATAAAATACCTGGAAATCATTGCAACATATAAAAAGGCGAGAATGAAAAAAAGTATATAAATATACGTGGCAGTGACATTTGGTATTTTAACAGGAAATGTAACGCTGCCTGTTTGCAAATTGCCCACAGCTGTGTAGACAACAGTTAAGTTAGTGTTACCATCTTCAAGAGCAACATTTTATTAAGTTATGCCTATGGACTTATTAATGGCCAGGAGCGTACATTCTCGGGGAGTGTGGGAGCTTCCCCTACCCCTATTTGCCTTGTCGGCAGTAGTGACGTCACACAGAGTATTATTGCCTGATAGTTGGTATTATGTTTGATGACACAAGATGTTGAGTAAAGACTATAGCCTGGGTTCGATTTTGAACTTAAGTCTTTTTCAAAATATCCGATCTGAGTAAAACTCGAACCTGAGTCCACTCAAGTTTTTTATTTAGAAATATTGTCCCCTGAGTTCAGGGCACAATATGGCGTCCAGGTCATCGGACCTCCGGTCTGAAGCTGGGGGCCAATGCGATGAATGTTTATTGTCTTATGCTTTTCATGGAAGTCTGTTATTCTCGCGTGTAAACTCCAAATTCGTCTTCCGTTGTCAAGTAATCAGCACCTTCTTAATTTTGCTCGCTATCGCAAAGCGCTTGAGTCCACATTTGTTGAAAAATATAGAGAGCTGAGTAGTATGGGCCCTAACATATCTTGCAATGCCTCCATTGGGAATGGAGCATTGCATTTCTCCAGTGCGACTTTGATATCGGTATTCATACGACCTCCGCAACTCTTTTGTTTGTGAGTTAATTCCAGTTGATCTCTTTTCGTTTACACAAGCAATGACTTTTACGACCTATGCTTGGTTTTCAATTTTCTGCTAATTTGCGTCTCACTGGTAATGAATGATAATTAGCTTATATGTGGGGTAAAATATTTACTCTCGATTAACTCTGATTAACCGTTTACCTAACATACATATCCGGCCAACATCTTTCACTAAAAGCGTCATTCAAATGCTATTATCTTTTCCATTTTTGCCCTCAAAACATAGCTTATGTTTTGGAGGCGGTGTCATTAGCAATGTTTTGGAGGCCAAAATGAAATATTTGATTTTTCAAGAAAGTTTTTGCAAATATCGTTTGCTAGTCGTGTTATTCAACAAAGTGTTTTTGTAAGTGTCCTCTGCTAGCGGTGTTAGATAAAATAGTAAAACATTTCACATCCAAGTAAAGAAAAAACACAAAACGGTATACCATGAAATGAATTTTATCGAGACGTGTGGCGTGCATGAGCCTAGAGCTAAGGGGTTAAGTTGTTAAATATAAAACGCCAACGATCTTTATTTAGTTTCAGATGGCGAAAAAAAACCACCCTCACACAAAAGAAAAAGCGCACAACTCTGATTTTTAATTTTCACAACTTTAGAAATGGAAACGAATATTATAGTAACGGGCTTTATGCCACAGTTGGGAAATGTCACCAAAGAAACAGCAGCGGAGTTGATCACTGCGAGAGGCGGTAAAAGTTAAAAACCCGCCCAAACACTGCCCGAATTACATACTGTCAACTGCGCTCTACCGTAAATGCGGGTCAAAGTTGGAAAATGAATTACATTTAGTCATGACGTTTTCATCCAGCTGACCAATGGGAATTGAGTATTTGGACCCAAAACATATAACTACATTAACAATGTAATTATTCCTGTATACATGACCAAATTATCAACACATACAAGGAATTGATGATATTCTTTTCTATCCTTTTAGCTTGTCCATTAGAACTTGGCGTAGATAAGCATTTACAATTGTTCTCTTACAAACTGTAATTATATATTTGATATTTCAAAGTTAAATACGTATTAAAGAATAATTGATCTTATTTCATCTTTATATTAACCCTTTGAACCCTAGCGACCGTTTTTCCGGTCAGCAACACTCTACATCATAACGTCGTTAACTGGGATGGCTGTTCAGTAAATGTGTGGGGTAGACCAATCAATATTTTCAAAGTGCAGCCCTGAGGCTACACGTTGAAAATATTGATTAGTCTACCCCAAATAATGAATATGGACTCTTCTAATTGCTGCCATTGAACTGGCATGGAAGATACCACTAGAGTTCATAGGCTAAATAGTATCAGAAATTTATTTAGTTTAGTTTAAACAATATTTGTATTTCAATGCAAAAATCATGTTATATGTTTAAATCATGTTTGAATGGAAAGATGACAAAACAAAACAAAACAAAAACGAAATCTAAAGCAATAGTACGGAAAATAACAAAGAGAACAACCTGTAAGTAAGGGAATCGAGAGTAATTTTGAGGCTTTTGTGAGTCGTCTCCCTAGTAAAATAATAGACATACACAATTTAAATGGAGGCTTAGGCCAATTTAATACATAATAAGAAATTGTTTAAATAAATATAGAGTAAAGCGAAATTTAGACGGTCAGAGGCGTATGATGCAATCGACGCTTAGTATGGCAGCAGGTGTATACAAAATATTGTGTTTCTCAACCCCAGATGGTACGGAAGTTTTGGCAGCGAGGACAGGCGGGGAGGTCGTCCCTTTATCGCATAGGCTTTCCTTGTTATCCATGATTAGTATTGCCGCAGCCCAGATGGTACGGATGTTTTGACAGTGAGGTGAGGCGAGGCTGGAGAGGCCGTCCCTTTTTCGTATAAGGTTTCCTTATCCCATAACCGAGATTCTGAAACAAGATCTGCTTGGGATTCCTGAATGTGAAGAAGAAAATCTCGCTGTTGGCTTCTTGAATAATTACTCAGAACAGAGCAGAAACTTAGCAAAAATCCATTTGATCTGAAAAATGTTGAGACTTTTTAACAAATGTTTACCCATTTCGTTGGAGATTTTTAACCTATCCGTTTGTTATCATGAAATCACTGGAAATCTACATGAAAATATCGACTTTCTTTAAAGTTATCTCCCTTGAAATGATTGGACGATCGAGGAAGGTTCAGTTAAGAAGCAAGTAATTGTTGAGAAAACCCCTATGACATCACAGAAAATAAAGTCAAGCTTCCTGTTGGCACTTTTAATAAATGAAAACAACAGGCAGCTCTCAGAGCTGTCTGTTGTTTTCGTTTATCAAAAGTAACGAAAGAAAAACTTGGCTTTTTATGGCAAACTAATTAGAAGCAACTAGTTCACCGATAATTCGTCATTAAGAATATCTATCAGTATTTCACCTATGAACACAAAAGGTCTACCTTGGCTCTTTGTTAAGCGAATGTGTTTTTACAGAAATTACAAGTTTTTAAAAAGCAAATCTGACCTCCTGGATTCTTATATTAACGGGAAGGACAGTGTCTGTATTATATGTCATGATGCGCACACTGTTGATACAACTAACATGAGAAATATTACTGAACATCAAAAATGGGTTTTAACGGAGAATAACAGTGAAACGTTCAAACTGATTGAGAATAAAGTGCAAAAGGCCAGCTTCTGTATTTTTATACTACTCTACAGGAAAATGCCTACGGTTTGTGAAATGATGAGCACATCGATGGTACAAATTCGGTAACATCTCGAAATTTGGAAATGATGCGCACATCGATTATATAAATTCGGTAACATCTCGAAGTTTCGAAATGATGCGCACATCGATGGTACAAATTCGGTAACATCTCGAAATTTCGAAATGATGCGCACATCAATGATACAAATTGGGTAACATCTCGAAATTTCGAAATGATGCGCACATCGATGATATAAATTCGGTAACATCTCGAAATTTAAAAATTGAAATGAAATTACCATACCCTTAATGTCAAATTTACTGACAGTTTTCGAAAATTAGAGGAGCTAAATTTCCCGTAAATCTCTTCCAATGACGAAAATTGTCAGCCATGAGCGTTACGTTAACCCTTTACCTAACGTAACGGTCAAAACCGGCCAGCGCTATTCTAAAAATCGCCAATTAATTTTCATTATTTTTTTCATTTTTTGTCTCAAAAACATAGGTTATGACCCCTCGTTGGAACGAGCTCGTCGAGCTCGTTCCAACGAGGGGTCATAACCTATGTTTTTGAGACAAAAAATGAAAAAAATTAGTTATTCAAGAATTATTTTTGCAAGTGTCGTCTGCTTTTCAGGATAGGTAAAGGGTTAAGTAAATGATTAAATTGGGAGGTAATAACTAGATATGGCATAAATAATCCTGATATCGTTGTTTTGGAACATTGAGAGATGTCACGTTTTGTAATCCACCTCTTTGTAGTCGTCCTCTGTTGTTAATCATAAAAATGAGAAAAGGGTTATAAGCATTGTTAATAGAGTTATGTAAGGATGGGTTTATGATCATGGTTTGGGTGAGGTTTCAGTTAGGCCGAAATGGCTAGGATGACGTGATGGTTTGTATCGTCTTGTACACATGGCCAGGTTAATATAAATGTCTAGGAAGTGAGATTTGCTCAGTTTTTCCTGGGAAGAATAAAAACTCGCAATTTCTGTAAAAGCACATTCGCTAAACAAAGAGTCAAAGTGGACTAATGGTGTTGGTAGGTGAAATACTGATAGATATTCTTAATAAAGGATTATATGTAAACCAGTTGCTTCTAAATAGCTTGCCATAAAAAGCCAAGCTTTCCGTTTGCTACTTTTAATAAACGAAAACAACAGACAGCTCTGAGAGCTTGAAATACTGATAGATATTCTTAATGAAAGATTATCTGTGAACCAGTTGCTTCTAATTAGCTTGCCATAAAAGCCAAGCTTTCCTTTTGTTACTTTTAATAAGCGAAAAGAGCTGTCTGAGAGCTGTCTGTTGTTTTCGTTTTTTAAAATTAACAACAGGAGACTTGACTTTATTTTCTGCTGATGTCAAAGGGGTATTCTGAACAATTACTTGCTTCTTGTCTGAACCTTCGTCGATCGTCTAATAATTTAACGTGAGATAACTTTATCGAAAGTCGATTTTCATGTCTATTTCCAGGCTCATTTATTCACACACCAAAGTAGTAACCACAAATGATCGGCCACGGGGTTGTAATTTAATTCATGAAATTGTGGTGGTTGGGCTGGATAGGGTGTTCCATGCTTACAGAGCATGGCATGTATTTGACATCAACTTGGAGAGTGAATAAAAAGTCTTTATAAATCAGTACATTTGAAAGAAGACGTTCAGTTTAGAATATGTGTGAGTCCTGAAAAAAACCCACTTCGTTGAAAGCTTTTTGTTATCAAGTGCTGTGCTGATATTTTCCAGAACGGTATAAATACCACCTTATTTACCCCCCCCCCCCCCCCACTGTGCCTCGACAGCAAAACGCACCCATAGAGGAAACGACACGGTTCAGAGACATCAGAAGAATTGTGAACTGCAATTATATGTGGAAAATGGTGTTTCTATTTAAAGGAAATATGCAGACCTATAAATCAACAAAAAGACTATCAAAACAGGTGTTGCTTATTATTTGGAAACCTCTTTCGTTTGTGGCTGGTAAATTAATATTTCAAGAGAGGAAAAACAAAGTGTGAAAATAGGTTGTGAGAGAATGGTATTAAGAGGACAGTTGTTTGGAATGTGCATGGCTCTCAAATCGCCAACGAAATCACTAAAATTCTTGAAATTCCTCAGATTAATTCCCCATTCTTTTACAATATTGGAAATTGACTGCTTCCCGTCTTAAATCTTTTTTACATTTGCACACCGAGAGGGGCGGACGGAAGAAGTATGAATTCGTTTGATCAAACATTTTTTCTGCTGCAGTGATTCGAAAACTAAAGACTAACCTTCCGTTCCGAAAGAAGTCAACAATTTCATGCCGGCATAAAGAAATTCGACAGATTCTATCCTACAAAAATTTGTTAGTCTGACGTTTGAAAAATATTTGGCGGTCGAATGTGTTCTAAGGTGGATAATTTGTGATTTTTGGAATTTCCAATGTTTTTCTTGGGTCACAGAGGTAGATATTATATACACGAAACTGTTGTCAGCGCTATAGATTATTTGGTACCGAGAACTGTATATACATTAAAACATTAAAGCATCCCTTTTAATTACGTTTTTGAGAAAAGGAGCGAGTCTGGGTTAGGACACGACTGTAACTGGAATGACCACAACTCTGACAGCATACTTCGTATGCAAACTAAGCTGATTGGATTAAATTTCTAAGGCCAGATAAAGAATAAGTCTGTTTTCTGTTTAAAAGTTTTTCCATAACATAACTAGCAGACGGTAGCCGCAAAAGCAACAGAAAAATAAAGTAAAATAAAAAAATCAAATCTTGCTTCAAAAACATAGCAATTGCCACTCGTACGCATTCCTGTGACTGAAAGTTGGTCCAGATAGAACGTTTCAACTGGCCAGTTGGACCACAATGGCTAGCGTGACATCTTTTGTAATTTTTCTTCTGTTCATTATATCAACAGTGTGTGCATCGTGACATATAATACAGACACTGTCCTTTCCGTTAATGGAAATGTCTAGGAGGTGAGATTTGCTAATTTTCTTCCTGAGAAGAATAAAAACTTGCAATTTTTGTAAAAACACATTCTCTAAACTAAGAGCCAAAGCGGACTTTTGGTGTTGGTAAAATACTGATAGATATTCCAAATGACGGATTATTTATGAACTAGTTGCTTCGAATCAGCTTGCCATAAAAAGCCAAGTTTTCCCATTGTTACTTTTAATAAACGTAAATAACAGACAACTCTGAGAGCTGTCTGTTGTTTTTGTTTATTAAAATTAACAACAGGAGACTTGCCTTTATTTCCTGCTGATGTCATAGGGTTTTCCAAACAATTACTTGCTTCCCAGCTGAACCTTCGTCGATCGTCTAAATAATTTCAAGGGAGATAACTTTATCGAAAGTAGATTTTCATGTCGATTTCCATGCTCGCTTCTTCTCACACCAAAGTACTAACCACAAATGATCGGCCACGGGGTTGTAATTTAGTTCTTGAAATTACGGTGGTTGTGGCGGCTGCGGTGTGTCATGTTTATAGAGCATGACATGCATTTGCCCGATTGTTTTGATGTATAGATATACCTATACTTCTCGGCGAGCTATGCAGATAAAGGTCCTATAATTACGGAGAGTGGTCACGACAATCAGCAATGTCGCGGCAGACTAATTTCTAGGTCTGGCCCAGCTCTCATATTATCAAAGTAGTAACCACACATGACAGTTTATATCTACACGTGGGGTCTTTGAACTAGCCAATCTGTCGCGCTACATTTAGTGGCTATCTTGAAGCATGTGTTCCAACTTCGGCACTGTCAAGTTGTTCCATTTAGGATAAGCATACCACTTGACTACTTAACAAATATTGCACGAGCTTGCGAGCCACATGTCAGTTTATGGACCGGCTAGTCAACCCGTAATATGTATACTGGTCGAAGTAAACAGGTCAAAATGCACATTAAGGGTTGAATGGCTGGTCCACAACGTCGTGCAATATTCGTTATATTACACCGAAGAACACAGTGTTTACCATTATCATTGTTATTCTCATTTTGAAAAGAAGAAACTGCTCATCAAGGACAAACAACAACTTTTTTCCTTAAAAAAATAACAAAGAATGCCATGAAAGGTTTCATAAGTTTGAGTAACACTGATATAGAAGTTAATATATATACCCAACGGGTGTGGGTGGTGTGTGTGTGTGTGTGTGCGTTTGTCTTACCAACTTGACGAGGTAACTAGACAAAAGAGTTTGCGTGTTTCGCCTTACCGAGGTACAAAAGACAAAAGAAACCCTTTACCTCGGTTGTTTTCCCAGAACTGTACCGGCAAAACGAGGTTGAAACCGTTAGTCCACACAAAGGACAAACAATGGGGTACCTCGGTATGTAGGGTAGACAAGACTGTGTGTGTGTGTGTGTGTGTGTGTGTGTGTGTGTGTGTGTGTGTGTGTGTGTGTGTGTGTGTGTGTGTGTGTGTGTGTGTGTGCGTTTGTCTTACCAACTTGACGAGGTAACTAGACAAAAGAGTTTGCGTGTTTCTCCTTACCGAGGTACAAAAGACAAAAGAAACCCTTTACCTCGGTTGTTTTCCCAGAACTGTACCGGCAAAACGAGGTTGAAACCGTTAGTCCACACAAAGGACAAACAATGGGGTACCTCGGTATGTAGGGTAGACAAGACTGTGTGTGTGTGTGTGTGTGTGTGAGTGTGTGTGTGTGTGTGTGTGTGTGTGTGTGTGTGTGTGTGTGTGTGGGGGGGGGTTGTCTTACCAACTTGACGAGGTAACTAGACAAAAGAGTTTGCGTGTTTCGCCTTACCGAGGTACAAAGGACAAAAGAAACCCTTTACCTCGGTTGTTTTCCCAGAACTGTACCGGCAAAACGAGGTAGAAACCGTTAGTCCACACAAAGGACAAACAATGGGGTACCTCGGTATGTAGGGTAGACAAGACGTGTGTGTGTGTGTGTGTGTGTGTGTGTAGAAGTTAATATATATACCCAACGGGTGTGGGTGGTGTGTGTGTGTGTGTGTGGTGTGGTGTGTGTGTGTGTGTGTGCGTTTGTCTTACCAACTTGACGAGGTAACTAGACAAAAGAGTTTGCGTGTTTCGCCTTACCGAGGTACAAAGGACAAAAGAAACCCTTTACCTCGGTTGTTTTCCCAGAACTGTACCGGCAAAACGAGGTAGAAACCGTTAGTCCACACAAAGGACAAACAATGGGGTACCTCGGTATGTAGGGTAGACAAGACGTGTGTGTGTGTGTGTGTGTGTGTGTGTGTGTGTGTGGGGGGGTTTGTCTTACCAACTTGACGAGGTAACTAGACAAAAGAGTTTGCGTGTTTCGCCTTACCGAGGTACAAAAGACAAAAGAAACCCTTTACCTCAGTTGTTTTCCCAGAACTGTACCGGCAAAACGAGGTTGAAACCGTTAGTCCACACAAAGGACAAACAATGGGGTACCTCGGTATGTAGGGAAGACAAGACTGTGTGTGTGTGTGTGTGTGTGTGGGGGGGGGGGGGGTGATCAGGGGTAGCCGTCCCCTCAGTGTTGCAGCTGGCCATATTTTTGTAACCTTTTCGCGATAATATGCTTAATTTCATGCATGCTGCTGGCGTATATTCCTGCCTGGGCAGGATATCTCTTGCCACAGAACTAAGTATAGTTTCGAGCCCATTTAATTTAAATTTCCTCCCTGTAAATGGAATGGATTTTTTTCACCAATGAATCCTTGAGTTAAATTTAGATGAATGTTTCATCAAATCTAGCCATGGCTGCTTCACAGCAGCCATGACTAAATTTGATAAAAAATATCTCGAAAATACCCAGCGGATTAAGAATTAAACGTTTCGGCGTCACCTTTGCTAATGATAAGATAAATTTAATTGCAATAAAACATCCATATGGACAGATTGCATAACAACGATGAACATATACATATAGAAAAAAACATACATATATATGAATTATAATTCAAATACGTGACGGGTAAATCTCAACGTGCAAACGATTATAAAGTACTTAGCAGCAACTGCCAGGTATCAAAGAACTGTCGGATTACGCTGCTAACGTTCGATACAAATTCTGGGCAAATATTTGACATAATTAGATTCATTTGTTCATCTATATTTAATTCACCAAAGATCGTATGATAGCACTGCATGGTGTCAAATAATATAGTTCTAAATTCGACATATGCAGGACACTCCATTGTGAAATGTTTCTCATCTTCAATTTTTCGCATTGAACAAACACAGCATAACCTATTTTCAAGTTCAATGGGAGGTTGATAATGCCGTCCCTATTCGATAATGATGTTCTCGCGTACATTATATCGTTCGGTCCGTCGTCATTTGGCTACGGGCCATATAGTAAAATACGCATTGTGGACCTTTAACACAGATTAAGAGGGACGTGAAACAACTGAGGTGTAATGTTATCGGGAAGTAGAACTTCAACTGATTACTAACCGACGAGACACAGAATTAGTGGAGGGGATGTGGATTTATTTGCAATCCCACATTGGCAATCATAGGTGGATTATTTTTACCCACTCTCGTGTCCAGGCCCGAGCTAGGATATCACATTTGTCCGAAATGGTGTGACGAGAATTAAAATTTTCGGACAGTGTTCCCAGATCCTTGACCGTCGATACGAACTCGAAACCTTACTCAATATACTTCTTTAAAACAATAATAAACGAAACTGGTCCGAAACGCTCGTTTATTATTATTATTTTAAAGAATTACTTCCGTTTAACGAGAAAAATAATTAAAGTTAAAGAAATTCTTTAAATAATAATAATACACGATATTGTTTCGTATACTAGTTCAGCGACCGGAAGGTAGTGTCTATCCCCCTACGTTCAGATTCCTCCCATTCAAATCTGTTGTAAAATGCGCCAATAAGTTTTAATGGGAATCTCAAAACACGAAAATAGGAATATATGCCAACATTTCGCCCTACTTACTGGTTGCATTCGATAGTACAGGTATTTCTTTACATTTGAGCAGGGGCTATTGATCCAAACTGTGTTTTATCCTTTACTTATCGAGATTTCAACACGGATGAAGCGACAACCACCGCTTCGATATCGTCCATGTTACTGTAATCCTGTATTGGCCACAAAATAAGTTGTGCCTAAACAAATATCGTTGCGGAAACGGAAATACGATCACATTAGCGCAGAAGAGGTCGATTATGATCATTGCGTTGGGGCGTTGTATTAGGCGTTACCGTTTCCGCATAGATATTCTTTTCGGCAGCAACTCCGGGTTGCGCAAAAAACATAGACGACATCGAAGCGGTTGTTGTAGCTTCACCCGAGTTCAAATAGGATAGAAACCAGATTCCAGATGGCCGCCATGGAAGCCATAATGAATTGGCCACTGCCGGACATCTTGGTCCAGCTGACTTGTCCAACATTGAAAAAAAGCTTCCTCTAGACACCACCAATGCGTAATTAAAAAATAAAAATGATTAGTGTCAGAATTCGTTTTCGCCGATTTCCGTTTTGTGCAGTATGTTGAATTAAATGATGCAATTATACGATGAAAGATATAAAAAATTTAAAACAAGATTAATGCGAGCTGGGTTTTAGCCTGTGTATTTTGGTCTTCGTTTTTGTTAACCCTTTACCCAACATGACGGCCAAAACCGGCCAGCGTTATTCTCCAAAATCGCCAATTAATTTTCATTATTTTTTTCATTTTTTGTCTCAAAAACATAGGTTATGACCCCTCATTGGAACGAGCTCGTCGAGCTCGTTCCAATGAGGGGTCATAACCTATGTTTTGAGACAAAAATTGAAAAATATTAGTTATTCAAGAATTTTTTTTGAAAGTGTCGACTGCTTTTCAGACGGTGGGAGAAAGTATATATATTTAGCAACGAATACTGAAAGGTTGTGAAAGACATTTTCAAATACAGAATGTCTGAAAATACTTCGAAGCAGTTTAAAACGTAATGATGCAACCACTTGACCATTTTTTTCATGCACGGAATATCATAGTTGTCTTGAAGAATGGCATCTTTTCCCACCTTCTCCGTAAAAATCATCATTGGTCTCAAGAACATTGATAATGGCCCTTTAAAAACCCGAAGCATCTAAACGAGCACTAAGAGATGTCCATGTATTACTCAAATATGTAAAGTTTTAATTTTTGTTTGGAAAATATTATCCACCATCCCCCCCCCCCCACCCCCACCCCCCCCCCCCCCATATCCCTGAGATGTGATACTTTATGGCTCTGCGAAGCTTTGAAATTCTATTGGAAATCGCCAAAATGACTCGATTCAATTCAAGTCCCGCTGATTCGGAATTTTTCGAATTATTGCGATGCTCTCAAAATCCTTACAAGTGTCTCCCCTTGAACTCTTCTTCTAACATCAGGTTTCCTGGTGGAGACCCGATGATAGAAAAAGAGTTCCAGAAGGTTCCGCTTCCGAAACTACTTTGATTCCGTTTCTGGAATATCCTCTTTTTCATTGACTTGACCAAACAGATGAGTCTTTCTTGAATACAGCACTTGAGTGGAGTGGCAATATCTATTGTTGTGGGTAGGTGTAATATCTACAATTTTAATGGCGGTGAGATTCCCCGATTCAAGATCGATTCGAAATCATCTGACTGATTTCATCAGACACTAAATTTGAGATTCGCACGGCCCTCGGTGATTCTGCTCGTATTCTTGTCCCATCTTTTGCTTTCGATATTTGAATGTTTACGTTACCGCTCACATGTACTCAGCACAAACTGAGAAGTTGGAAAAATGATATTTGATAACTATTTTTGATCGATCCGCTATTATAGATATATAAATATAACAAGGTAGGCAACTCCACGTTCCATTAAAAAACAATCGACTTCCTTTCTATTCGCCTCAAATTTGAACCACTTAGTGTATTGCCGAATTCCCGGTAGTGTATTGCCGAATCCCGGTGTAAAGTGAACGAAGAGACAAAACTTTATAACTATCTATCATTTTACCCTTGGGCGTTCTTGTGCTATTCATTATTATTGAGAATGTCGGGAAAAACACGAACAAACTTTTAATAACCCAAACCCGCGAAGGTAGTTCTCCGATAACTGTCATGTTTTCCTGAAGAGTTCTTAAAACTTTTAAAAAAAGTAACAACAGGCAACTTGAATTGATTTTCTGCTAATGTCATTGGCGTTTTCTCAATAATTACTTGAATCTTAACTGGACCTTCTTCGATCGTCTTATGATTTCAAGGGAGATAACTTTATCCAAAGTCGATTTTCATGTCAACTTTCGTGCTCGCTTCCTCTCACACCAAAGTAGTGACCACAAATGACCGGACCACGGGGTTGTAATTTAATTCTTAAAATGGCGGTGGTGGGGTGGATGTGGTGTGTCATGCCTCGACAGCAAGCCGAAGCAACCCAACATCTCTTTCGTCTGACCTTGTCAGAGTATGCAGGGGATCTAGGAAAACAAGGACTACATTGTCTTTTTAATTTCTGGTTTTGTAGTGGTTATCAACTCCCTATTATCTTCTAAATGCTCTTAATATACATTACTGTTTTTTTTCGTGTTATGAACCCGTGTTATTTGAATTCAGGTGATTTACCTCTTCTTGGAATCTAATGGAATTGGCAGCACTATCTCAAGATCAAACGTACGTTTGTACACAACTCACACTTGATTGAAATATTCCTTTCATTTTTGTCTGCGATGTATGTCAAATAGTATATCACCTTGTTACAATATAATTATCTGTGGAGGTAGAGAAGAGCATTGCGAAGTGTTTCACCTTTAACCCATCGAAGTCTTCTTGTAAATTGAGGATCTCTAATGAGTCGCGAATTGATATGACATTTCTGTACTGAGTTCACTAAAAATCGATCGAGCCAAAGTTAACCCTTTACCTAATGAATCGCCCGCATCCGCCCACGTAATATGCAAATTGAGCAGTTGAAAAAATTAAATTTTTCAAAATATTTCAACAAAACCATATCATGTGACCCCTCATTGGAACGAGCTCGTTGAGTTCGTTCCAATGAGGGGTCACATGATATGGTTTTGTTGGAATTTTTCGGCGACCTACTACGACTATGACGGTCGCCGGCAGTCGCCTACAAAATCGCCCTAGTGGGCCTATTAGTTGTACGAGTTGGTAGTGTTACTAAATACACCCTCCGAGAATACTTATACGAAACAATATTGACATGCTCGTTCCAATGAGGGGTCACATGATATGGTTTTGTTGGAAATTTTTGATTAATTTAAAAAAAAATGGGAAATAAAATAATAAAGTTTGATATCGTCTGATTTGGGTAAAAAGTTAACCGAGGCTCAAATCGATTTTAGTGAACGCAGTTCACAAATTTCACCTCAACTCGTGACAAATTTAAGATTCTTTTTATCACATAATGTGTAATTTAACTTTTTAGCTAACGTAACGACTAAATTTGGCAATCGCGGTTCACAAAAACCTCCAATTAAATTTTATTATTTTTTTCAATTTTTGCCTCAAAAACAAACGTAGCTTATGACCCCTCACTGAAACGAGCTCGTTCTATTCAGGGGCCACAAACTATGTGTTCGAGACAAAAAATGAAAAAATGTTTAGTTTTTCAGAAAATGTTTCGGCAAATCTCTGCTATTTGTATTAGGTAGCTGGTAAAGATTAATTCAATTCTACTTCCGAAACCAACTTCTGACGTCATTCTCACATCAGACGTGTCGTGGACATATTTTCCCTTTTGTGGATTTACGATGATCATGCGATAAAATGAGTTTTGATGAAATCTTCTTACTATTCAACTTTTACATTTTTTGACATGTGAAACATATATTTTTGACATGTGAAACATATATTTTTATGTAAAATTTTATAGACGATATAATGCACAACAAATCAGTGAAGAATCCGTTTATTTCATTTTGGGCGTTTTTAACGTTTGCTTTGACTGCATGCTTAATTAGGGTAGTAAATAGCGTTTCAAAAAATATACCGAGTCAATATATGGTATTTTGATGAATTACTAGGTGTGCTGAATTCCTGCTGGTTTTGTGAATATACTTAAGGGTCTGTCCCACTGAGGCGATTGATAAGGCGACAACAGGTGACCAAGCTGTCGCCACAGGGTCGCCGGAGTGTCGCCTGTATGGTCGTAAGTAGTCTCCTCAGGCGCGCAAAGAGTCGTAGCGAATTTCTGGTCGTCACGTGGTTTTCAAAATGTTAAAAAATGTTCGGCGACAGTGGGTTCGACGCCAATGAGTGTAACTTGATTTCTACTGACGTAGGCGCTGTCGTAGGTTGTCGCCGGTGATGACCTCGATAAATCCATTGCCGAATGATTGCACACCCTACCTCGCACCCCATTTTACAGAAAAACTGGGTGATTGCATTCAATTTTGGAGGCCAAAATGACGTGAGTTTTGTTCAGTTGTCTTCATTTGTCGCCGACAGAGTCGTAGTTCGCAGGTGGATGAAGGGTGACTGCGGTTGTCGTGGGGTGTCGCCTGTGAGGTTGTAGTTTGTTGTAGGTTGTCTGTGTGGTCGTACTTTGTCGTAGGTGTGGTTGTAGGTTGTCTAAGGTATGGTCGTAGGTGATCGTCCTTAGTCGCGACACTTGGGTCGCCGGTTGTCTTCAGCTTGCCGCCGGCTATAGATGGCAGGTTGTTGTAGCTTTTCGTAGACACTGTGGAAAGGGGTGGGGGTGGGGGTGGGGGGGGGGGAGGGCAAATCGCCGTTTTTCGGCAATCTACTACAACTATGACGGTCGCCGTCAGTCGCCTACAAAATAGCCCTAGTGGGCCTATTAGTCGTACGATTTGGTAGTGTTACTAAATACACCCTTCCAGAATACTTATACGAAACGATATTGACATGCTTCTTCTAATGTCATATTTTCTGTTGGTCCATGAATGTGTCTAAAACACAACAGGGTATGTTGTAACAAACTTGTCAGCCAGGACGCAGCAAAAATGACTGCTGGGCGGCAACTTTAACTCAATTAACACGTGAGGTACTGCAAATTAGCCATGTTAGGCTAATTATGAATCGGATACCACGGACGTCCAATTGTATGACCAGTTGTGTGTATTATATAAGTCCCAGTATCAAATTTAGTCCCGTAAGAAAGTATTTGATTACTACCAAGAGTGAATCGAAATTTAAGATCCAGACGAAATGTCCCGGCTGGAAATAGTACTGGATAGGAGAGAAGTGGATGTAGATGCCCCCCCCCCTCCTCGATACGCCCCTGCTTGGTGTACCAATAGGGTGACATGTTCGGTCCAACATTGCAGGAACCATTTTTATTTATTTATTTATTGGTGCTTAAGGTCTCATACTTATGCACAAAGGCGAATCGTGACCGTGACAGTTTTACGGGTGGAGGAAGCCGGAGTACCCGGAGAGAACCACCGAGCATCGACTAACAACTGTCAGCTCAACATTTTAACTCTGTTCAAGCAGGGTTACAGCGGTTGAAGGCATGTGCACCATCGACGTGCAGTACGCCTTAGTACACGGCGTCATCGTGCCCCCACGTAGGCAACCAGGATAAAGTGCCTTGCCCAAGGACACAATGTGGGTCGTCCCGGATGGGGATCGAACTCGGGACCATAGAAGTCAGATATGGCCACCGACTTGGCCCGCAACTGTTCCTGTCCTAAATATGAGTTTTTTAGCCCCCCCCCCCCCCCCTTACATTACAACGTGCCTATACTTTCGCACAATGCGGCACCACCTCTAACCTATAGCATGGGGCATCTCCAGCTCCGCGCTCGCCTTCGACCTACAGTTTTACACGCCTTCAGACTGGAATGAAATTTTCGAGAAATCCCAGGATTTTTATTCCGATAGCCAGAACATTATTTCTCATTTTATTAATTGCTTCTCTTGAACGTGGCCTCTTATATCTATCTCAGCTTAATATTCTCTTTCAAATTCTTTCTCAAGTTAGCTAAACTTCGACATTTCTGACAGTACCTTGTCAAAATTGGGGAAGTGGATATAAGACAGGCATTACACGTGCGCTACGAAAAAATATGAGATTATCGACACTAATGACCCTATAATTAGATGACTGATTACCTTGGATGGCTAAACGAGTGCCTTGTGTTTGAAGCTTATAAGGTAAGAACGTTGGTTCGGACCAGATAAGCGCCAATTGGCGTTCCAGGCACCTATTGAGATCTCTCCATAAAAGCTATCACATTTGTCGGATTTATTTCTATTAAGATACACATATGACTTACTTGACAAATCGGTTTTTCGGGGTCCGGCACATACCTATATTTACGCTTTTATCCCAAGCGAGAAAATTATCAAAATTATATACACTTTTTAAACGACAAAATCGTAAATTGAAGCTATCACCTTGACAATCTCACAAATAAAATGGTTGAAAGTTTTGGATTCAGCAATAACTTTGGTCTGTACAAAGATTTTCACGTGCAACATCGAACTGACTGATCTGTATATTTATGGCAAAGAATGAAAATTGGTCGATTTTCCTTGCTTCAGTGTGAAAATATTTAGTTTGAGAGATCTCTATAGCTCCTGTTTGAAGAGTCTTATGTTTAACCCTATGAAACCCAACGGCCACTTTTCCGGCCAGGAACATGATATGCCATAACGTTATTAACCCTTTACCTAACCTGAAAAGCAGACGACACTTGCAAAAATAATTCTTGAATAACTAATTTTTTTCATTTTTTGTCTCAAGAACATAGGTTATGACCCTTCGTTGGAACGAGCTCGACGAGCTCGTTCCAACGAGGGGTCATAACCTATGTTTTTGAGACAAAAAAAGAAAAATATTATGAAAATTAATTGGCGATTTTTGAGAATAGCGCTGGCCGGTTTTGGCCATTACGTTAGGTAAAGGGTTAAATAGGATCGCTGTTCAGTAACCATGTGAGGTAGACCAATCAATATTTTCAACGTACAGCCCAGAGGCTGCACGTTGAAAATATTGATGGTCTACCCCAAATAATGAACATGGACTCTTCTAATTGTTGCCATTGAACTGGCATGGGGGATACCACCTTTGTTCAAAGGGTTAATATGTCCTTCACTGGCAGTTGTTTTTTTTTAATCAAATGCCGAAGTAAAACAACAGTGTATACTTTTTATGATTTCAACAGTGGGCTTTTAAATGGCGACACCATTGCGACGTGACACCATCAGAAGAAACCAAATACTGTCTCGCCAGCTCCATGAAAATTCCAAGGTTTATAGAATAATTTTTAAGTTCGGACGAGACCAACCTGGCGTGTTTTCCATAATGGTTTTTTCCATATTTTTCATTCTCAGTTTGGTTGTTCAACAATGATTCTGATATATGTACACAGCGCTGATTACTGTATCTCCGTTCAGGCCGTTTTTCTTTCAGTTCAGAAGCAGAACACCACGCAAACATTTTTATGATGTGCTGAAGTCATAAACAGTGATAACACTCCTTTACATTTTTCAAACTGAGGTCTTCAATTAAAGCTTAGACTATACGTTTTAAGTACATACTATGAAATACCTTTAGAGCTTTGTCCAAAGTATTGTCCATAACCGGACAGGCTATTCATTAGAAGAGAAATTTAAATTGTATTTTTTCTCTCAATTTCTCCTTCAAAATATCATTAATCTTTTAATGATTTTTAAAGAGAATAAGAACATTGTATTTTTGGCTGTAGTTATCAATGGCTCCACCCTGAATTTTAACTACCTACTTCACATTCAATACCATTAACCTTTGAAATGCTTTTTCAAGAGAATAAGAGCATTGCATTTTGGGTTGCAGGCTGAAGTTATTACACGACTCACCCTGCATTTTAACTATCTTCTTTCCAATTCAGTATCATTAACCCATTAATGTTTTTTAGAGAATAAGAGCATCGTATTTTGGACTGCAGGCTGAAGTTACTACATGACCCACCCTGAATTTTACCGATCTTCTTTCCAAATCAATATTATTAACCCATTAGTGCTTTTTTAGAGAATAAGAACATTGTATGCTGGGTGACAGGCTTAAGTTATCACACGACCCACCCTGCATTTCTGCTATCTACTTTCCCTTTCCGAAATACCATTCACCCTTAAACTAATGTACAAAGTATACCTCAAATTCGACAGTGTTATACATGACGCTTCTCATTGGAATTCGGTTGTTTTGTCAATTATTGCTTCCATAGCATAGTTTATTATCCATCATTGCAACGAGCTCGTCGAGCTCATTCAAATGAATATCATAAGCTATGCTTTGAAAGTAAAATACGAACATTTACAGTTATTTAGAAATAAATATTATAATTATCTTCTAGTTGTGCTGGGTATAGAGTTGGGTGGTATTGAAGCTTCAAGTTCGGTATCGGTAGTTTTATGATAATTTACCCCGGTATCGGTATAGTTTTCGGCGTCGACAATATACCGACACCAATGCCAATAACAGTTGGTATTTTTGGTTTATTACACGCCTGTTTTATGTAATTCCCATCTACAGCAACACTAAACCGTGTGGAAAATGAAAATTTGTTCCGCACATATGTGCGGAACGCAAATCGTTGACGGACTACTTTTAAATAGAAGCGAAATTTCACTGGAACTTTCTACAAATCGTACAACGCAATTACAATTTGAATCGCTAGCGATAGCTAAAAACCGTCCCTTGAGTTCCAATGTGTTCTATGCAATTTTGGTTGGCGATAAAATGTGTTCTTTTTGTTGATAGTTGTCAAATGAATTGCTGAGTATCCTTCTAAAAAATTTTTTATAGACGTGAAGGCGTTTAATAAACACAGAACGACACAAGCGTGTGAATGGGTTAATCGATATGGCACTTGTGCCATCGCGGAAGGATAAAACTCGAGACCCGCGGCCTCATCACCTTTCTACAATAGTCAGAGATTCAGAATGCTCATATTCAAAGTATAGACTCGTGGGGATAGGATAGGTTGATGTAAAAAAGGACTGTATTATTTGTCAGAATGGAGGAATTAAAACAGCCTCTCGCCACCGGTCGCACGTCGATGGCGCACCTGTCTTCAACCAATGATAACTCTGCTTGTGTGGAGTTAGTACGTTGGGGAGTATGACAGTTGCTCGCCGTTGCTCGGTGGTTCTCTCCCTGTACTCCGGCTTCCTCCACCCGTAAAACTCCGACACGAGGTGACCCTGACTGTCGAATGTGTCGTTAAACTCTTATAAATAAATAAATAAATAAATAAATAAATAAATAAATAAATAAATAAATAAATAAATAAATAACAGTCATTTGATGTAACAATAAAGCTGAGTGAAAATACTCCGAATTACCGATCAGACGAGCGGCTTTGAAAGACATCGTCCACTGGCTACTCCAAGCAGTCATTTTAGAAAATGTTCTGCTGTTAGTTCTTATTTTTAGATACTATCGAGAATAACTTTCAATACCGAAACTTCGGTATTTTAAGATTCCCTCAGTACGGTAACTCAATATTGGCACTATGCCGATACCGAACAATATTTACGGCATATCGCCCGTCTCCATTTGGGTAAAGGCATTCGGTGACTTCAAAATTTTTATTTGTGAAATCAATGTTCAAAGTGTTAAAGTGGATTAACTAATACCACTTGGATATGTGGGTGCTCTGATCGAAGTCTACACACACAAACTCCAATTAGACGACGTTGGCACCCCTCCTCACTTACATACACATATAACATAATTCACATCAGTTCTTATCAAATGCTTCTTTAAGGTTTCCAGATTGATGTTAATGCGGCGTGTGATAAACCCACGTCTTTAAAACAAGTAATTAGCAGAAATAGCCAAAATACCTTTAAAGCTGCAGCTAATATTCCGCCAGTTATCATGGAAATCATCGTTCTCGGGATTGTCTGTTTAAGACAATGATTTATTCGACTATCTTTCTTATCGAAAAACTTGCCAAAATAGATACTTCGCCACTGTGTGGCGTTCTGGGTCTTCTTTTTTTGGATAAGTCGCATTGATATTGATTTTTAAGTTCACTCTTTCCGCCCAAAGATTTATTTTTTTCAAAACAGCTTTTTGTTTAAAACAAATTACCCCAATTCGTACCGCAGGCAGAATGGCAAACCATTTGTTAAAGCAATGGATTATCGGGTGGCGAAAGCGTTCATAAGAGAGAAGGGAGATCGCCCATAGCGTGGATACAGACATGTTCTAATTGATCCGCTTCCAGCAATTAGATCACGATAAGAGTGAATTTACCTGCGATTAGAGCACGGGGTCAACCGGCTCTCTGCAAATCAAATTTCGGGTTCAGAAAGAACAACGAGGTCAAATTTAATCCTTTACCCAACGTAACGGACAAAACCGGCCAGCGCTATTCTCAAAAATCGCCAATTTATTTTCATTATTTTTTTCATTTTTTGTCTCAAAAACATAGGTTATGACCCCTTGTTGGAACGAGCTCGTCGAGCTCGTTCCAGCGAGGGGTCATAACCTATGTTTTTGAGGCAAAAAATAAAAAAAAGAGTTATTCAAGAATTATGTTTGCATGTGTCGTCTGCTTTTCAGGTTAGGTAAAGGGTTAACTGATGAATTACAATTACCTTCAATCGCTGCTAAATTTGCTGGCGCTGGGTTAGTAAGTTGGAGAGTCTGGCAGTTGCTCGCCGCTGCTTGGTGGATCTCTTCGAGTACTCCAACTTTATCTACCCGTAAAACTATTCGACACGATGAGAACCTGGTTGTTGAAAGTGTTGTTAACCCCCAATAAACAATTCGTACCGGTGCTGTAGTTTTGTGTGAACCCAAAAAATAACCCCCATGACATGGATACATCTGCACGAGTACTTTTGACTTTTACAGGGCGTGGTCAAATTTGGTGTAATGTGCTGTTTGTGTGTGGGGAGGGTTGTGTATGTGGGGTGGGGTTCTCACCAGTTGATGTTTTTGATTTGTGAACATCATTAGACAAAATATAATCTATAATACGTTGTTTCAATATAGGAACAGATTCGTTATACTTCGCTCAAAATGTTCAAACTGCAGATTGAACTCTTATTAACTGGTAGAGTGCTAAATTATTTTTGACCATCAAATCTTGTACACATGTTGTTGCCTTGTTACAATTTATGGGAGAGTGCCAATGGGCACTCTCCCATAAATTGTAACAAGGCAAACCCTTACAGTCTAAATAATATCACTTTAAAGATAATACAAAGCATATCCACTGAATATCAGCCTTCAAGTTGTGGCACCTGCGCTTCAGAAAAAAACCCAAATATGGGCTTCCAGCACTCTACCAGTTAACAGTTAACGTAACCAAAAATTCATCTGGTCGCTTCCACGCTATCTGCAATAGTGGCAGATACTTATTTGAATATTGAATACTAAAGATTGATATATTAGGGAAGGGTATTAATCTATCCGATTTTCCATTGACGTAAGACTTTATTGATTTGTTTTCTCGTTGGAAGGTTTTGCCATATATAGCTGTCAGAATATTCTCGAGAATCAAACAAAACTAATTTGACACCTTTTGGAAAATATTTACCGATATTGAAAAATTAAATACATGTAACCTCGCATCTGGTGCGATTTATGGAACTTGAAGAAGCTTTTGTAGTATCCATCCAATGCAAAATTCTTTTTTTCCAGTTCTTCTTGGGGAAAGGAAGTTGTTACTTGTTCTCACCAGATTCTCATCCTCAAGTCCTCAACCAGAATATGATGAATTACCTAACAATTTGTTCATATGGTAGGGTAAACTCATTCGCTTGTTCACGTACCGTTTAAGGTTATAAAAATCCCACAGCTGTCACAGGGAACCGAAAAGTTATGACAAAACTCTTCTAAAAAAATGAAAACACACAGATATGGATGTCAGGGGAGAAGCTTGGTGATCTTGTTTCGATGACATCCATATTTTATTTGACTAAATTCAAAAGAATATAAAATTATTTTTGAAACTGTTAATTAAAATTAATGCCTAGAGTACTCTCTGTCGGCTGCATCAACCCTTTCATCCCTACCGTCATGATTGGTATCGTCTCATACGCTACTGGATACAGCGAAATGGGTGAGTCCACCATGCATTTGTAGGAATGATCAGCAATAATTTAATCATACAGGTCACTAGCGCTGTAAGCTTAAATTACCACTGATCCCCAGTCAGGAAGGTGTTCATGGTCTGGTCTAACAATGCTCTTTCAGCATTTGCTGTACTCGAGAATTACACATACAGTCTCTAAAAGGGTTAACCGTGTTTATAATTATTCGTTTGCTGCTTGTTTTAACACATGAAGATAAGCAGGGGCATAACTATGTTACACCCCCAATAATTTTCTTGTCTGCATTGGAGTCTTAGATTTCGATTCAACCTTCTTTGTACTTTCTAACAAGACGTGATTTGCTACTTGGTTTTATCACACACCTATTAATGTAAAACACGACACGGGATTTCTACTGTTCTGCCTGTACGTTAAAAATAAAGTTGTATCGCACATGTGGTGATACAAAACACGTTCCAACGTAAACAGAGACGGAACCCGTCGAAACAAATTACGTCAGTCATTGGTCGAATGCATCGGAGTCGAGATCGTTCGGAAATTCCAAGTTCCTCATTTAGATTTGTTTATCCGAGATATTTAAACAATCAGATTCAAGTAAAAAATTTACAAAATAAAAATAACTTTCTGACAGCTAGTTCCTTGACAAATACTTTCCACAACTGACCGTGACACCGATTGGTGTCAATTGGTTTCGACCCGATTGAATGTCGTAAAACTTAAAAGGCAAATTGGGGTTGGTACCCCGCCAAGTAACATTGATGTCTTTTTGGCAACGAAGGAAACTCGGCAATTATCCAGTTGAAAGGTGCTTTTTGTTCTATTTTCTGGTAGAGTGGTTGTTACATGGGAGGTGTGTGATAGATACAGATCAGCACATACGTTTGAATGTTAAGAATTATCGCACGAGATTGCTTTGGCCCAGGATATAACGGGAGTCGAAGGCTCTCGTGATATCCTGGGCCAAAGCAATTCTTAACCCATTCAAATGTACGTGCGGTTCTGTATATTTATGTCTCATACAGAGTTGGTCTCACGCAAAGAGAGGTTTGTGGCCGATTCGATCCCAGCATGACCAATTTGTGCCGGGTACGTGCTAATAAAACAACAAGCTGGGAAAGGACATCTACATGCATTTATCTACCATTTACCAAAAAACGCAATCGCAAACAGTAGCGATAAAAATTCGGAGGTAAAAGATCTTGTATCGCTATTGCAGTAGCGATAAAAGTCACATGCCATCGCAAGAGAAGAACGCACGCGCGCCTGGCGGACTATTTCAGTAGTACTGTCAATCACAAGTCATTTCCCTCAAAAACTTATAATGCTGCAATGAACGATGCATCAAATTTGCCTCAACATACATTCCACGTTGCAGGGAATTGCACGACCCATTAATAAACAATTCATCATGCAAATCACCAAAAACAATAAAGATGGAGGTGAATCACAAAAATTGAAAGTTACAGCGAGAAAATTCTGCAACGTAACGTCAATCTCACTGTGATTTGATCGCTTCTAAAATTATGAATGAAGTAACGTCATGTATTTATAGCGATTCTTGCGCACTACAAAAAATTATTCCCTAGTTCTTTTCGTAAACCAGCCATCTGTGCCTTGGTGACCTCATGAAATGAATTGAATTTGGTTCGAAATATGACTGCTCGACGGGAAAAGTATACATGGGCGGAGTTTGATTATTTTTTTCACAATGTACAATTTCAATCATGCTGACGGAATTTCTTCACGTGCCGTCGGGTTGAGAGAATTGAAAATGAAGATCTATCATTTTGACCAGCTGAGTGTGGCTTTTTGTTTGTTAACAATTGTTTTTGAGAAGTCATGGTAAAATCGGGTTTTTTCACTGAAGGGTAGATAAATGTGTTGTGCGCTCATTGTGCTTGTGTACAACCTTTTATCTCGACTTGACTCGTTTTAGGGAGGTACAGACCGTACAGCTACGCGTCGCGCAAGCGAGACCCGTAACTGTACGTCCCCCAAAACGAGTCTCATCGCAATAAAAGATTCTGTACAAGCACATGTGCACATAATACATATTTATCCACGAATTTCCGATGTTTTGGACTTTTGTCTCGACTTATAAATATTGCAACTACAGAAGAATGCATGCCTTGATGATGTAGTTGGGATATTTTATTACTCGAGACATGCGTCGTGACAGTCGGAAGAAAGTGGGTTTACATCCCCAGTCAGTCATCTTTGCGACGCCCTTGAAGACAAACTACTTACTGATTAAGTGTCTGCTCTTTTCTCATTAATCTTTTCAAGCCACACACCAAAACCCGCACCGAGCTAGAGGAAGCTTTCTCATGGAGGTTATTAATTCCATTTTTGTCTTGAACCTTAAAATTAGAGTGCGAAGATGTGACAGTGACTATTTTATTTCAGAGCATGCTTCCTAAAACTGATTTTCAAACATTTAGATAAATTCTCATGTACTTTTTGGACGGATCTAGAACACGGCAAGGGGGCGATCGGGAGATAGCAGAAGCAAACGGACGGAGAATCCATTCATGTACGTGTTGCATTCAGTAAGCATTGCACATCCTTGGTCTCTAAAAGGTAATTTACCTTCTTCAACTGGTCGGGTGCTAAATTGAATTTTAGTGCTTCGAATTGTCGACATGGTGTTGTTTTGTTACAGGTTATCGGAGAGAGATTTGGGGCAAACCCATATGAGGGAAATATGATACCGACTATACACTCTATATAATGCGAAACCTTTTAATTCTTAACCCAATACGGCTAATAGATAACATTTGTAAAAATGTTTTCTCAGAAACTAGAAATTTTCATTTCTTGCCCCGCCCCCCCCCCCCAAACAGAGCTTATGATCCCCTCTCTGGAATGATCTCGATGAGATCGTTCCACTGTAGGTCATAAGCTATGTTACGGTGGCAAAAACTGAAAAAATAATGAACTGTGGATATGGATTTTTGTGAGTGTCTCTGGCTAGGTTCTACCTTTACATTAGATAATGGGTTAATTGCTCTTTCAGCACTTTTCAGTTCGTACCACATATTGGTTTATAGCAGTCAACCGGTTAATATCTGCTCCAATTTTGAAAGTAATTTTCCTTAAATATACAGTCTTCTGTAGAGTTTTTAAATCTTGAATCTGTTCTTTTCTTTATTCCACACAACACACCACCTTGGACTTTGTTCCATTTCAGGTGTAACTGTACCGGACACAAAACTTGGTCATGCTGGGACCGTGTTGGCCACAGACCTCCATTTGCATGAGACCAACTACTTGTCTGCCACAAGACCAAGTAGCAAACTTAGTCTTATAAGAAAGTACATGCTTACTACAAAGATCGAATCGATATCTGAGATTCCAATTCCCGGCTGGAAAATTATTATGGGTGTCCCTGCCCCCTACACACTCCTAGAAGCAAGCAGGAAACGAGTAACTATAACCACGCTTAACCCTTTCGAGACGGTATGTAAAATTGATACATAAAGCAAATGTTTGAATGGGGAAATATTTTGTCGAGTTGGCGGTTTACTGGTTGGGGGTTAAATTATTTTTGGTGATCTGAATTTGTTATTCAGAATTGTTTAATACAAATTATTGGAGAGTGCCCATCGGCACTCTCCAATAATTTGTAATAAAAAATTATACAAACAAATTATTATTTTTGTTTGACTGAGTATGAAACGTGTGCAAGGAAAATGTAGGCTTTTGCTCTGGTACCCCCATTTTTGTAAAAGCCCTGATAGTGGCACTCAGCCTGTTAAAATGTCGACTGCGCCTAGCCCAGGAAGACTTTTCCAAATAACCCAGCCTGAATAGCCTGCGAATTAAACTATTTCCAATAGCCAAACATTAGTCGTCTAATATACGATTTATTATATACAATCACGTACGGATTATCTGTCGTATTCTGCACAGCATTCAAGCAAATATAAACTTAAAACTACCCATGAAAAGAATGATGTGCTGAAACTATAGTTTTATGAAATTCAGAATAACGTTACACGGATCATCTGTTCATTTCTGAAGTAGGTTTATCGGTTCAATCCAGCGTGTCAATTTTTATGTTGTCGTCACATCATCTCGTTTGTCATTTATTTATTATTTAACAAAATGATCGTGTGCCTATATGGCGTATATCGTTTTTATCTATCAAGAAAGTCAGGTCATGTGAGCTTCACGATACTATCAAAGAAATATGAAATTATAGTGTGTGTATAAAGTGGTAATTTTCATATTGGAAAATGAAACTTTTGCGGTTAGTGTTTCGATTGGAGGACCGAAAACCCCCTTTCTGTTTTTGTATTTGCCCGCAACAGAATATTCCGTAACGCTTATTTCGTGACACCGTAGTCCAAGCCTTCGAATATTAAATGATTTGAAAATTTCTGTATTTATCTTGTGATAATGAATTTTCATTCGCATTCAAGAAAAGCTCTCGATAACCAATCTATGCTAAAACTGAAGTCTGTGGTGCGAAACCAAAGCCAAGAAAATGTTTTCATCTGACTATCGGATTTATTTATTCACGACATTTTCATATAACCAGCCAATTGAACTCAACCACCTTACGTTGAAAGCATATAAAAGCTCAGCCAATGAAATCGTTTGATCTTACGTTGTCTTCACCTAACCTGGCACCATGCACTGTCTGCTGACTTTGAGCTGATGTGTGATATTTAGTTGATCTTATCAGACATGTGTGTGTTCCCCTCTGTGTAACCCTATGTCAAACCATTAGGTCCAAAATACTGCTATATAAATCTGGGTTCTTCGCAGTGCATCCCGTGTGTTCAATTGTTCTCATATGGGTGATGCTGCTACCACTATGAAGGTTACATATATTAATGGATTATTTGTGCTTACTCTGGCGCCAGACCATACTTTTGAGTTGAATGTATGATGCTTACATTGTCTGGGTTATCATGACATGTGCATTGACACAGTTCTATTCCTTATTACAATATTTCTATGGTATAAATATGGGTTATGGGTTTTTACCGCCCTTGGGGTTCCGAGATGGTGTACTGAAATCGAGCTCTTGTCTCTGGGCATATATCGACGAGTCCGCAGACTCGGCGATATATGACATAGACGAGGTATTAATTTCAATGCACCATCTCAGAAGCCCCAGGTCTAACTCGTTGTGTAAGCAAGGTACTATTTTATTTTGTGCAAACCGAAGCACAGCACTGTTGTTATGAGTGATTTGGATATTCCAGGAAATATATGTGCACTGGAGACAGCCTTGTATAAGCTTTGGATACAGCCTTGTATAAGTTTCAAGCTTACTGCTGAATCCACTTCAGTTCATCTATACTTTTGTAAAATATTCAATGTTGTTCTTTGCATACATATCTGATCTGAAATAAATATTGTTTAAACTAAAAACAATAACATTGTCAATGAAGTTTCCTTTTCAGATAAAAAAAATAATAATTGATTTTCGAGTGCGTGTGACGTTGTTATGCATATTAAATCAGTTAGCGTTATTTACTTAATTAGTATTACCAAAAACACTGACCTCAACTTGTGGACAAATTGCTTCGAAAATGTGCACTAATTAAAGTATTTGTGATGGAGTGCGGCTTCAAAAAGCCCCCTTCCTTTGCGCGTATACGTGTGTGGAGCGTTGC
Source organism: Pictodentalium vernedei (assembly GCA_031216915.1). Taxonomy (NCBI): domain Eukaryota; kingdom Metazoa; phylum Mollusca; class Scaphopoda; order Dentaliida; family Dentaliidae; genus Pictodentalium; species Pictodentalium vernedei. The sequence goes on from CM062290.1 coordinate 211,817,990, forward strand.
CACCCTCAATCAGATTTGTATTTAGTCTAAACGTTTTTACTTGCATCCGAGAAAATATATGCTTTTTGTAAACGAAAATGTCGAAAGTCACTTCCTGTTATTGTTTCGTCCAAATTGTGGCGTCCAAATACTCCGTTCTCTAAAGATTTCATATTCGGTATCCGTGAACAACCGCGATACCATTTTTCACATGCAAATATCACTTTGTTATTGGATCATCACAGTTAGTTCTGTGATGGTCCAATTTCAATGAGAGGGCATGCAAGGACCCCTTTTTCGTTTTCGCGATCCATCATAAACCCCCGTTTCTTTCCTATCATTATTACTGGCTACATTAATTTGCGTTATTTTAATAATATCTTCTCTATTTTCGATTTATGTTTAATATTTAAAACAGTATAGTTATCTTATTTTACTTGGTGACATTTAGTATGGTGACCACAGAAACTGTCTCACAATCCAATGGCGACACACTGACACACGTGGGTCGAGATCTCATAAATAAAAGACTGCGAAATTAAGACCGTATCAAGAAAGACAAAAGAAAGTCGCATATCAGATTCATTATTTGTACAGTACGTGGAGAGTGGATTGTAACTGAATCACCCGCGCAGTGGAGTTATCACCCAAAGTGTCGTTTTCAAATTCTGTACATATGGACATAAAATACAAGCAATGTTTCAGCCAATGGACCTCCGGGTTTAACCCGGAGGTCCATTGGCTGGAACTTTGCTTGTGATGGTTATGCTTTGCAATAAATTTGCAATTATTGCTCGAGTGGAATCTCCACTCTGTGGGTAATTTAATGATAATACACTCTCCACGTACTGTACGCTTCTTTTTAGACAGGTAAGATTCTATATTGTAGAGCACTTCTTACAAGAATTTTCCACGAGGAGTCATACAGCTATATATCGACGAGAAGAAAAAATACAGGAATATTTAGTTATTCAGGAAAAAAGAAGATTGCGAGTGCCGTCCAATGGTCGTGCTGTGATGCACGGTGGAACGTGTACTGTAAGGCATACTACAAGTCTATAGTGCACTTGTTTTCATTAACTCTGGTTGTACCTGGCCAGTAAGTTATAGATTCTGGTAGTTGCTAGCCGCTTGTCGGTGGTTCTCTCTGGATACCCCACCTTCCTCTACCCGTAAAACTGTCAGACACAATACAACCCTGGCTGTTGAAAGTGTCGATAGGATCCGATTCGAGGGGACCCTGGCTGGCGAAAGTTTTGTTAAACCCCAATAAATAAATAAATAAATCAAAATAAATAAATAAATAAATAATAAATAAATAAATAAATAAATAAATAAATAAATAAATAAATTCTATGACATAGGACATTAACGGTAACCTTAATTATTGCCAAAATTAAAAAAATGAGAATTATTATTGTTGAAAACAAATCACAGGAATTCTGTCTATTTTACTTTATCTGGATAGGGGATTTTGCGAATAGAGATTTTGTACAAAGGGATTTGGTCTACGTACAGTATGGTGTTTATTTAATAAGTTTCAGTTACATTTCTAGTTTTACATATTTTATGTACTATAAAATCAATAGGGTTAAGAGTCAACCCAAATTAACTGGGTTGGATGAATATGAACCCAATTGGGTTCATATTCACTCAACCCAGTTGATATGAGTTCAATTTTAATTTTAACCCAACTGGTTTTTGAGTGCAGTTCTTACTTCACTGCACACGAAAAAAGTTTATCTTCACTTGTTTCCACACACTAAAAGAATCTATAAATATCATCAAAATTCTTATTAACAGTTATCAGAGCTCCGTCCACCCGTACTGTACTGGTTAGATCACGTGTAAAACTACATACAGATCAACACTTGATCCAGAACAATCTCTTTATGCCCAATGATTATGTGAAATGTCAGAGAAATCATTGGACGTATTTGGCATTTTTACACCTGAGAGATCACTTGTTTAACCCTTTGACCCCTGGTGGTATCTTCCATATCAGTCCAATGGCAACAATTGGAAGACTCCATAATCTTTGTTTGTGGGTAGACCAATTAATAGTTTCAACGTGCAGCCATGGGGCTGCACGTTGAAAATATTGATTGGTCTACACCACACATTCTCTTAGCAGCCATTCTATTTAATGTAATTATGACGCATGATGTTTCTAGACCGGAAACGCCCTCTCGGATTCAAAGGGTTAAAACCGGTGTTCCAAGAGCTAAAATACGGCTTGTCTGCGTTGAGTTGTTCTTAAATATTGTGCGTACATGTCATATAAAGCTACCCCCCCCCACACACACAGACACACACACACACACACACACACACACACACACACACACACACACACACACACACACACACACACACACACACACACACACACACACACACACACACACACACAGGGCAATTTAGCAGTAATCCAGTGAATCCGTACTGTACTGGACGACGTCCACTGACACCGAAGAAAATAAGAGTATAAAAAAATCACATTGCATGATAAAAGGTACGTCCGGTCTAGTCCATACTTTCTGACTTCCTCCCGCGTGCTTACATAGCGATATCTAGTGTAGCTTGTCTACTGACGATCTAAGCTGCGTTTACAAGATCGATGAAGATGAAACATGTCAGAGATTAACCTCGCGATCTTACAAAAACAGAAACGAAACAGCCAGAAAACATTTGTGTATTAAAGCAAACTTTGTCGCTTGTGATAACAGAAGTTTGTTTTCTAATAGTAACTTTAGAAACGTAGTGATTGGGGATATGTTTATGTTACGGGCGGTTCAGGAAGAAAAACTTTTCAATACACCTGCTTGGTAACCCTTTACCTAACGAATCGGATGCATCATCTAGCGTAATTTACAAGGCGAGCAATTAAAAATAAAATATTTTAAAAATAAGTCAACAAAACCATATCATGTGACCCCCACACTGGGTCGAAGTCGTTCCAATGAGGGGGGGGGGTCAAATGATATGGGTTTGTTGATTTTTTTTAAATAGAACATAAAAAGCAATACAATAAATTTTAATATCTCATGTGTTGGGTAAAGGGTTAACGCCCGATAGTCGTTCGTCGAGTAGCCCACTATTTTAATACTCCATTTGGTACAATATTGGAACGCCGAAGAAGAATGCCGAGATTTTTGACGACTGTTGTGGCTCATTCTGTTAGTCGAAACCAAAAAAAAACCCCAGAACATTCGGAAGGATTCGTAACTTGGTGGCTGATATTCCGTGTTCTTGACACGCAAATGTAAACGCGAACATTTATAGCTGACCTCCCAACAACGTGAAACAAAAAACCATTGAACAGACATTATGTTATAATCAGTTGCAGAATTCGACAATTCGGACATTCAAAGCTGACACCCCGACAAATCGGTGGTCGAGTTGATCCAACAATCTCTAAGAACCATTTTGTGAAAGTAATTGTTAATTGGTTATGGCTTCTGTCTGGTAGAATTTCATTGGGACAGATCTTAAAAACTGAGATTCAGAAAACCAAATCCCACCTGGACAAACTCGACAAAACAGTTGCCATGATTCCTGTCAATTTGCACGACTTTTCCTGGAAGTAACTTTTTACTGAATGAATTTCTGAACAAAGCGACGTTATTGCATGTTTAGAGTTATCATATACCTGACGGTATTTAACCCCTTCAACCCGGTATGCATAATTTTTTGCGTAAAACAAAAATTGGTTGTGGACGAGAGACGATATAAAGAGCAAGAAATCTGAATCGAGGTTTGGTAATAATTTAATCCAACAGCTCGATAGAGCTGATGGATTAAATTATTACTGAACCTCCCAACAAACCAGGATGATTTCACTCATTTCGCCGTTGATGGTATTGACTGAAATGATCTCTCCCAGGCCGCCAGTGCTAAAAGGTTAAGGGTATTTTTAACCGAAGACAGTGGTGGCCGAGTGGATAAGTGCACTGGTCTCGTGCCAGAGGTCGCGGGATCGATGCCGGGTCGGGAAATGTTCACGAGGTGTCCGAACACTCTCTGTCAGCAGCAATTGTGTGGTTGATGCTGTCACAGCGTACTCTCCTATGGGGTGTGGAAGTAAAATGGCTGTCCTCTCTGCTCAGGCTAAAGATCCCTTCGAACTATTCGAGAACAGCAAGGCCATGAAGTTGCCGCTACGGATGTCATCCCACACATCTACGCCTTTGGGCCAAGGAGAGGCGTTAATAAAAATTGCATAACTTGTTCGCCAATCCTTGTAAAACAAATAAGATTAAATAAAGGGTATTTTTATAAAAAGTGTACATGACAGTATTTTAATGGCTAAGAACAATTAAATCAGTCAATTCAATTTCGTTGGATAGAAACACCAAATGTGTTTTATCTGCATCTTCTACTCTCATAAACGCATTGACCAATATATAATACTATGTTATTTAGAATAATATCAGTTTCGAGCAATGCATGCCTTTTGACATCTCAATGCGACAGCGACTATAAGACCATTCTTGTAAACCAAATTCTTCACTGCCCAAGATTTTTCATTTTTGCGACAAATTTATGAACTCTCATCGGTACGTGTTGGACGTAATCGTTCCAATGAGGCGGTTATGAGCAATATTTCGGTAGCATAAATTGCGTGAAAATAATGAAATCCGAATGCTGACTGGATACAGATGTAACCGGACAAGTTTGGAGTCACCCCAAGTCTTTATCACAACGGTGATACCGTTAATATCCAATGTCTTAGAATCTATTTATTTATTTATTGGGGTTTAACTCACAACCTGCTGAATATTTTCAAGATATTTTTCATCAAATCCAGTCATGGCTCCTGTTAAGGAGCCATGACTGGATTTGATGAAAAATTCATCTAAATTCTACTCCAGAAATCATTCTGCTCAAGGGGTTAACAACACTTTCGACAGCCAGTGTCACAGCGTGTCGAATAATGTTATAGAAAATGAAATGTCGAATAATGTTATAGAAAATGAAATGGTTTGCGCCCGCCGAAGGCACGCAAGGAGGTATATACTGGGGAAGAATATCCCCTTTCGTCCATTTTGACAGTATAATTTAGATGGCTTTCAAGGCACGACTGAACATTATGCAGGAGGAAAGGCATCATGTCAGCTTGGGTACTGTTGATAAGGGCTTCAGGCGAGTATAGTCTACCGCTGGAGGTATTTGAGGTTGGGATGATGGGCTGTCGTTGTGATTCGAGAGTAAGTACAGGCTTCGAGAGAATGAAATGTTTTATTATTATCAGGGCTGTGACAATATTAAATTACTGGCACAACTTGAATTAACGTCTTGACTTCCATATATGAACTTTAATTAATCAGAGTTTAATCTCACCCAGAACCTGTGTCATCTCGCGTACCTGGGTAAATTGTTTTTCCAGTAATTTTGCCAAACTTCCAAAAAGTTGATATTACACAATCATCATATCTATTTCCTTTACTCCGTATGCACTAGGTAGTTGTTGGTTTGCTCATTGGCATAAAAAGTGCTTCAATGAAACTACTTTATTACAGTTCATTTAGAAAGTACCTCCAGTCTCTTGTTCAAACTATTTGGCCACGTGCATAAGAACACCCCTCCACCATTACGAAAGTAAAGCTACGAACATTTTGAAAACTTGAAATCTACTTCCAATAGGTTGTGAATTTAAAAATTGCTCACCCCTTTACTTACTCAAATGTTATTGGTCCTATGGTGTATAATAACACAGTCCATAAGGACAGGGCTGAAAATAAACAAGAGGATAGGGTGTAAAATGTTGTGAAATCTTATTTAAAATGTTGTGAATATATATTAAAAATATATGAAAGATTTGTAAAAATATTGTTAAACGGTTGTGAAAATGTTGTAAAAAACATGAGCATTGGCTAAAGGTAATTCGTGTTCCCCTGAACTGATGAAGCATAAATGAATTAAATACAAAGTAAGGGGCGTAACTCTGTTGAAAATTGTGGGAAACCTTTTTTGTAACATGTGCTGGAGCGGCTTGTCATAAGGATTCCTCATCCCAAATTTCATTGAATTCCATCCACTGACTGGTAATATATCATGGCGGAGATCGGGACGGACGGACGGACGGACGGACGGACGGACGGACGGACGGACGGACGGACAAATGCCTGTATTTTTAGTCCGAGAATTGTTTTTGCGTTTTCTGGCTAATGGAGTATTTGTTCCCATACTGAAACTGACACCCCCTGGAGTCTTTTTAAACAGAAACTAAAATTGTGGTTTACCACATAAGCACAAATGCCACTCAAGGCATGGACAGACACAAGTTTTACCACTGTAACCCCATCCTTGAACTGACCCTAACTCTTAATATAAACCCCGAAAATTCTCAATTTGCCTCATAAGTCTCATATTTTAGTAATTAAGCTCGTAATATATCAAATAAGCTCATAATATTTCGGTAATCTTATATGCATCTCCGGACACATAAAAAAACTCGTAACTCCCGTTTACTTGCGCAGACGGACAGACGGACGGACGGAAGGACGGACGAAGTTTATATCCTCGTGGTTTTTTAAGCCCAAAAGGGCTCCCTGGACGGAATACTAGGATCAAATTATGAGTTAAGCTCATAATTTATTTCAGAACTACGGATGGTCGGAAGTTTTAACCGATAATGGTTGAATTTTCGCACGGCTAGGCATACAGACGGACGAACGGACGCACGGGCAGTTTGGTGGAAAGTTTGATAACATTACAATCAGAAATGAAGATTCACCGCAACCGTAGTTTTATGATTACGTCTGGCGGTTCCACAAATTATGTTAATATCTGGATGTTTTCAAGGGGAATTGAATACTTATTGATTGGAATATTTATAACTGGAGTAGGAGAGAATACCTGTATATCTTTGTAAGTAAAGGCACATCACATTACATCAACGGTCTTTACGTGTAAATTTCCACAAAAAATGGGTAAACAAACAGCCCATAACAGCGTCGAGTTCAGAACAGAATTAAACTGGTCTCCTGAGAGCTTGTTTCGACAGGTACGATTCTATACTGTTAAGGCAATGAAAGTGGATAGAGAATTTCGTTCGGATCGACCCCTAGTCATGATTCGATCCAAATGCTATGTCAACTTTTTATCACAGTATTGTATACATGTAATGCAAAGTACCGTATACACGATGTATCATCAAATAGCTTGGTGTTAAAGTAACCGAAAACACCCTTCACTTTATAGATTTCTTAAGAAGACGACCCCCCACACCCCTCCCCCACCCCCCACCCCAAACTGAAAATGAAAAGTTTAAAAAGAAAAAATGTACAAGGACGTTTTGGTTAATATTTCATCTCGTATTTGTGGGAATATCAACCTAGTACCTAACAAACCAGGTGCACTCGTTCAGAGCAGTACATTCAAAACGGTTCTCAATTTCTTTTCATTCAATCTTCACATCCGAAGCATAGTACTTCTTTGGAACGATCACCTTTAGCTATTTTAAATAAGGCGCCATCATGTTTCAGCAGCGGAAAGAAAAAGAGAATTCAATTAACCAGGAAAAAGTTTGTGTCATCTGCAACTTATGCCAGGTGATGGGAAAACGGAAATTGGGTAATTAACTGCTCTTAACTCCACTGATATTGAAATATCTAAATTTTAGGTTGCATCATGTAACTAGAAACCATTTCAATCTTGTTTGACTGAGCTCATTGAGCTCTGTCAGACAATACTGAATTGATAAAATTCCAAGTTGCCTTATGGAGAAACATTGCAACTTGTGATACAGGATTTTTTGGAATTTTGACTCAGTGTACGAAGGGTTAATTTATTTAAATGTTTCCTATAGACTTTGGTCTTTTGTTAGGAGTTGGGTGTTTGTTTGTTTTCTCTCCACTGCTTATTTATACTTGGTGTTTTGGCTTATCTATAAATGAGAGTTGCGTAAGACTGTTCATTTATAAATTATCTAATAAGAATAAAAACAAACAAACATTTGAACTAAAACAAAACTTGCATTTGATTTCCAAACCAAATAAAAACGGCACCATATCAAACTATCACACCCGTCTCTGTAAATCCAAAAGTTGGCTTCAGTTTGCACTCTCGTGGCTTTTTCTCGGTCATTTCATTTCTTCGTTTGATAATACATACCCATCTGATTGCCGTAAATCGTACCTGTGGTCGACCGAAGTATGCTTGACACGACCCTCGTATTGCGCCAATAAAAGCATATATAGCCAACAACATTAAACATGCTTAAGCAAAATATACGGTGCGAGAATCTTATTTATCTTACAATAAGTATGTATTTAGTCCGTAATTGCCCAAATACAGCTTGTATCAGGGGCTTGTGATACCAGAATCTGTATCTTGCATCTGCAGAATACAAGCGCGCGCTTCGTTACGATTTGTTTACCTTACTATTTATAGAACATTATACGCTTTCGAAAGGCGTTAGCGAGGGACTTTGTACCTTTCTACATACGACAAGGGGAAAGAATAAAAACACTTCTAAAAGGTTTAATTAATAAATTATGGAGCTACGTTGCTTTTATGATTTTGTATCTGAACTGAAAGCATTCAAGCTAGAACAACACACAGTTACACTGTTAAGTCTTTTCGAAGGTTTATTCGAGGATCACAAACGTTCAAGGCAGTTTCAACCGACACGACAAGCATTTTTATGAGCATTTTTATGAGTCTGAAAATGAAATCTAAAATTAAAATGCTAGTTAACCCTTTACCAAACGCATACGATATCACAATTTAGTATTTTAATTTTTTTGTAAAAAAAATTCCAAAAAGTAAAGTTTCAACAAAACTATATCATGTGAACCCTCATTGGAACGAGTGCATCGAGCTCGTTCCAATGAGGGGTCACATGCTATGGTTTTGTAGACGTTCTTGGAAAAATAATGTTTTTTTTTCAACTGCTGAACTTGTAAATTACGTGGGATGATGCGACCGATTCACAAGGTAAAGTGTTAATCAAGTTATGACAGTTGAAAATTGTAAGAAAAATCTATCATCGTCATTATGATTGTGTACAAAATGTTTTATCAGAGTCTCGCTCTTGTTTTTAAGGCAAGATCTCGACTAGTCGAGATATGGCCTTAGAAACAAGAGTTCGACTCTGATACAACATTTTGTACATAAACATAATAGCGATTATATATATGTACCTAACATGTTACTGGAAAATGTCCCCTTGCACCAGAGCCTTCAATATTAACAATATCTTCAGTAAGAATGTTATGATTTTTTCCTTCTAATTTCATGGTACCGATTGTCACCACCGACATAACAATTCTGTAGTAGCCGATGTTTGGTACCTTGATTCATCAATGAGCTCTGTCAAACAAGATTGAACTGATTAAATTCCAAAGTGCATTATCACGCTGGTCATCCTATAATATCCGCAGTAAAACTCCGCTACGGGAGTCAGAAACGACCGCATCGGGTCTTAGTTTTCTAGTTTAATTGGTTGTAAATTGACAATTATGGACCAATGTGTCTGATAATAATCTATATGCGAGTTTCGAAAGGAAGCAACCAAAATCTCAAACAAGTTAGCCGAAAAGACGTCTTTCTGACCATATATCTCAGAAAATTATAAAATAATCCCCGAAGCGGGCATGCAGTAAATTACGCAATGGGCTGCGTCGTGCCCGTCACGGGTTTTTACAAAAAACAGCAGGAAGTGTCACAATAAATCGAAGGTATGTTTTTACTTAAATACGGCACATTTTGTTACGAAGTAAGATTTAAATTTCTTAAAATGTCTTTATCAATGGTGCGCTGTCCATGTTGCACTGCTCTACTTCATAACGATAAGACACAGCATTGAGATACGGAATGCTTATTGTAACCATCCACTTAGTGTTGTAACCAAATAGTGCCTTCTCCAACAAACTGTTGAAATGCGGTAGATGCTGAATTCATCAGTCAATAATGTTAACTCGGAATTTTTTCAGAGAAAAACGTATTAATTACAAAAATTCACGTACAACAGACTCTCCTATCGTCAAAAGGCTGCGCGGTTTTACATCGTATTTTCCCGATGCAGGTTTTACAGGATGACCAAGGTGATTATGGGAAAAAATTGCAGCTTGAAATTTTGACATTTCGACATTAGTATGCAGAGGGTTAATTGAGATGCACCGTACTCCAGATTGGTCAAGCCGCGCCCCCGTCAACACGAATTGGGCACAAACCCCTCGATTTGTATGATCCTATGTTTGACATAACTCAGAGTATCAAACTCAGTCGGTCACCTCCGCGACGCCAATGCCAATAATTACCCCATTTTTTTAGTTCCCAACACCTCCCAGCTGATAACGGGGTGTCGGCAAGGAAAGTATAAAAACCTCAGAATAACAGGGCCAGAATAACATCGACCAACCTTTAGACTTGAGTTCACTGTATTGACTACACCACTAACGTCACAGTGTGACGGTAGTGATGTGGTCAATATGGTGAACTCAAGTCTAAAGGTTGGTCGATTCTGCCCTGCAGGAGAACATTGATCGTAGCTTCTGTGGAGCAGACTCTGATCAAGATCATGTAAGATAACATTGGCGGACGATCTGCGGCCATTCGTTGAGACTGTAATTAGCATGGAAAATATTGAGCGAAATGGAGAGAAGAATATCCAGTTCTTGTTTTTATTTTATTTGAAAATCAAAAATAAAGAAAGTAAAAATAAATATGCGATTTCCTCGAGGGTGCGTTATCACTTAAAATCAAACACTATCTGAAATGTGTTAGGCTGAACTTAGATGACCTTGACTGATACACCGGTAACGTATCTCAAAGATGTGTTTATACCTAATAACATAATTTATAAACACAAGCAAATGCATTTTTTCAAGTTCTTTTAGTGAGCACCACAAAGTTAACAGAACATGGCGAGGTAAGTGGAAGGTAAATAACCGTAAGGATTTTGTTGACTTAGACACATTTGTTTTCGAGTGGTGAAAGGCAGTTTGTTAACGGGGCTGCGAAATAACGAGTAAATCGGCACCAATAAAGTAATTTAACACTTATAGATGTAGAATATTCACAGATAGGCTTAATCTTTATACATGGGTTATTAGTGCCATCTGTTGGGAGGATTTTTATCAATTAACAGTCCAATAAAACAGGGAGATTGACACCCCACAAACTGAACTACTAAAGTATGCGGGGAGTGACTTTTCACTAAGACAATCAGAGTGGACTTTCCACGGGACTGTGATGGATAAGCAATGTTTAAGTCAATGGACCTCAGGTTCAACCGGACGCCCATTAGATAAAACTTGTCCCTTTCATGCTTGTTCACAGATAATGAGTTTCTCTTCGGGCGGGAACTTCACTCCACGAGCGCGTAATGTCACTCCTCATTCCATGTACTGTAAGTTGGAACGCAAAACCCTACCACGTGATCGCATTATGTAACTTACTCTCGATTTTTACTGCTCTCAGAATGGAAAGAGCGTGAATAATATTAGTTATCCTTGTGTTTTCCATGATGTATGGGAATATACACCGGTTTGGGAACTCATACACCCTTAGGCGAAGCCGAAGGGTGTATGAGTTCCCAGACCGGTGTAAATTCCCATACACCCTGGAAAACACAAGGATGAAGGATTTATTTCCAAGAATTTTGGTGTACTTAATACTTTAACCTAAATTGTAGGAAAAACTGACAGAAATTTTGTACTTTGTGAGTTTCTTAATAAAACCAGACAAATATGGATGTCATTGAAACTGGCTCAATGCGCCAGTTCCAATGACATCCATATCTGTAATATTTTATTACACATAAATATTAAATTTCCTGAATTTTTATTTTTGTTCTGACATAACCGAGCAGAAGGTATGAATTAATAATTAAAAATGGCTACTTTTTTAGCCATATACCCTGCTTTTGTGTATTCTTGTTTTTACATCGTGGTTAACCACGGTGTAAAAAAATACCACTGTGGATTGCAAGTTACACCGTACCTTTCAGCCAATCAAAATGCAGTATTTTGTTCATTTGGAAATAATGTACATTACCACAGATGAATACTGGAGGCTCAAATACGATTTATGTCTTCCCTGTGTAGTATGCACAGCGGCCAGAGACTTGTGCTCGAGAGATCGTGAGTTTGGAGCTGACCTGTTTGGCTGACATTGTATCCTCAAGTAGGACACTCAACCTCGTCTAGTCCTGCGGGAGGAAGGCTGGACAATGCACCACGACCATTGCGGTCTGGACTGTGCCCAGTCAGAACGACAGTTGCTCACGGAAACTTGGTTCTTTTCGCCGAGTACTCCGGTTTTCTCCCTTCGTCAAACTGTTCATCCCACCTCCTCAAAATAAATAAATAAAATAAAAGCTAAAGAACATGTCACCCTAATAACACGCGATGCGCAATCACTGACACAGCCCGTTACCATGGCAATGGCGTCACAACATAGCGTGGTATGACGTCACTTCCTACGACCCTCAAACCACTCAAAACTCCACATTATATTCTACAATTTGTGACATGTCACACAACAGGACACTTGCACAGGAACAACAGATCTATGCGTGGGGTACGGTATTATCTGCGTAATACACGAGCAGCCATTATTTCAGGTAGTGGCTGTCCATGATTTTTTCGCGGATAATCCCGTGTACCCTAGTCTTGGTGTTTGTAATAAAAGACTGCGATACAGAAAATGGGGGAGGCCCCTCCCTCCCCTCCACTCCCTACCCCTGGTTCCACCAATGACAGTTTCTGAAAACTGCAGAGAGAGAGGGAGAGAGCACTAACAGTATTTTAGATTATGGGTCACCAGGTTGCACCGGACGATCCAGAAGCTGAAAATCTGCTTGTGTTTGATTTTTAGAAGAAACTGTGAATACAATATAATCAGTGCAGATGCATATATTACAGCGCAACAATCTCCTTCTCAGAAAAAAATACATCAAAGGCATACGCATGCATGATTATTTTTCACCTCCTCAATTGGGGTCAGTTCTTACCATGGCATTCCAAAACACCAGCTAAAGTCATTAGAAATGGCGAAATCGGCGCTTTTATTGTTTCTGCACAAAAGAGCACTATAAAAAAGTGTTATATTTTTGTAGCTCTTCCTCCTACCCAACCTCCTCCCAGATTCAATGGGGTCTGGGTTTGTTTTGTTTTGGGTTTTTTTGCTCCCATAAATGCGTTGAACATAATACCATTTACAAACAAATGTTTGTAGTTTCACATTTTTTGTCCATTAAAATCTCATTTTTCCATTAAATATGGGGGATTGCCGTATGAATATCAAATACGATTATAAAAATAATCCAATTTTTTATCATCAAGCGTCTGCGATGTTCGATCTCCGTTAAAGTACTTTTGGCCATCATGATTTTCAACGGGATAAAAATGTCTGTATGATGCTGCTGAAATGCTATGCCTCATCATACATCCAGGATGAAGATAGTATCTTTGTGCATCTTTTTGTTATGTGCACCTTTTTTGGTAAAATACTCTCTTCGAACCACTTCCACTACAAAGTCAAGTTTCTCATTACTAAACGCGACTATACTTGAAAAAAGAAATTCCTGAAATTTTTTTTTAGTTTTATACCTCCACAACATACCTTATTAACCCTCTTTGGGACGAGCTCATCGGGATCGTTCCGATGAGGATTCTTAAGTAATACTTTTGGTTATCAATACTGGAAAATTAATAAAAATTTGAATGATTCCGGTCGGATGTAGGTGTTACATTCGGTAGGTTATCAGCATGTCGTGAAAGAACATAAGAAAATTAAAAGTGCCTTCATCGGGACAAGAAAGTTGCCCCCCTCCCCCCAACCAAAAAAACCCCAACCCTCACATGCTATGTTGGTCATGAAATTACCATACCTTTAAAATAAACTGACTTCTAAAAACTGTATTTATTTATCGTCTCCCAGAAAGCAATCGAGCTGTTCAAAGATCACTTAATATTTTTTTTAAAAAATCGTTTTCGAAACCCTTCCTGTTGTTATAACTGATAATCACCGTGCCAAAGTACAAGGACAGAGAAGAGACGAATAGGATTTATTTGTACAATTTGAAAACAAAAATAGAATTAAAAAGTTCTTTTCATGTGTATTTTCCTCAGTACATCCTTTCAAACAAAATACGCCCCATGAATGACTTGGAGGCAAATACTTATCGAATAGAGAACAAGCAAATTATCTGGTCCCAATTGTCAGTTCTGATTTAGTTTAACAAGCACGCACCAGTATTTACAAACTACTCTGGTGGAAAATTTTTTTGACCTCTTTCGTGTGTTTTAACCCATTTGCAGCACAACTTTACATCTGTAATCAAAAATGTTTTCTTTAAGTGAACTCAAAACTTCATTTTTTCTGTAGCTGGTGGGCCCTCAATGGAATGAACTCTAATCCTGGCCCAAATGTTGATCCAGAAAATATGACTTCGATAAATAAATAAATAAATAAATAAATAAATAAATAAATAAATAAATAAATAAATAAATAAAATGCTGGAAGAATACTGTACAACACATAATATGTATTCTATTTTATGTTAATATTCATTATAAAAAAATACCATTAAAAGTACGGTTAAAGTACTGGCAGACAGCAGTCGATATTTCAACCGTAAGATATTACGGTGAAAATCCCGTATTACATTACTTTGACAATGCCAACCTATTTTGTGTTCGATCTTGGAGCAAAACCGAGGATATTTTATTTGGTACCTCTTCAATACACGCGAAGACCGACAACATCAACTCGCGAACATGGAGCTGCAAACACAAACATGCAGAGTATATACAGATAGGCAAAAGCGACGAGCTGCATAAACCCTGTTCACCCCCTCCACTCCAGAGAAGATGCCAGCATGGCTGCTGGTTGCTGCTCGTAGCTTGACCCTGCCCCGACCGAATCATAAGAATCACACTGCACTCGCGCACACTCCGTCAACATCCACTCCAGAACAGCTACAAGGCACACACATGTAGTCAAGCCAGAGTGGATACGGACAGGCAATAGCGACGAGCAACATAAAATCTGTTCACCCCCCCCCCCCCCCCCCGCCCAGATGCCAGCATGTTTGTGATGGGTGCTGCTGATTGCTCCTCCCCGATCGGTTCAAAAGAGATTTATAATCACAGGCAACAAACTCTAATCTGCACCTAATCCACCTGCACACTGTACAAGAAATGGATTCTCAAGAATTATCTAAAAGACGTTTTGCAATTTTGTACAGACATACAGCACTATGAGTGGATTCAAAGCTATAAAACAATTATTATTATTATTATTATTATTATTATTATTATTATTATTATTATTATTATTATTATTATTATTATGAATTAGACCAATTAATATCTTTAACCTGCAGCCGTATGCTGCAGGTTAAAGATATTAATTAGTTTTCCTTAAAATTAACTCTTCTAACAAGGTAAACTAATTAACTTTCGATAATGAGGATGCCATTTTGCCAAAGCAAGAATTAAATAGTTGAATGAGTTCTTTCTGAAAACACATTGCTCCACTTTACATGTATACAACCATCTATAAATTTTCATATGATGAATCTTCAAGCAGTAACAATCATTACCGTAAAATTTACGGTAGAAATAACGGTAAATGGTTGCCAGTATTTCTACCGTAATGTTAACGGCAATTCTTTGGAGCGATATTTTATTTGCACGATACGCAAAAACTCCAAGATGAACAAACAAACAAGTTATACCCCGAGCTTGCTTGGTGGCACATAGGCATATCCACATTGCGTGGAGAATGGATAACCACTAAAACACTTCGAGGTTGCGTCTCTGTCTAAAACCGGACTTTGTCGATGCTGGAGGAACTAGATTCACGCCGCGTATTCAGCCAAAACTCAAGAAGGGTCGCCTGAATCCGTGTGTGAACGTATGTCTCACCGCGACGAACTCGCCCGTTTCGTTTTTGTTGGGGGTGGTTCTTATCGTGAAGGGGTCAATGACTTTCCCTCAAGGAGCATGAATCAACAGGGGTTCACTGAAAACAACAATTTTAATACATATATATAAAAATAAACATGGTAATTTGTGATTAACATGAAATCCAATGAATAAGAAAAACAGAACGTCAATCACACCCCACCCACACAGTTTTTTGAGTCACTTGCGGGCCCGCATTCTCTGTTGTCGCTGGTTTCCCTTCCTTGTCGCTGGTGTTGGACTTTGGTCGCCTTTTCACTTCACACTTTCACTGCCGTCACACGGCCACTAACGTATTGTCACTTTACCGGACGCCTTTGGTCTAACATGTGACGGAATGTCACTCTACCACTGACTTCACAAGGCCACTAACGTATTGTCACTTTACTATATCGCCTTCCCTCCAACAAGTGACGGATGGTCACTCTACCACTGCCGTCGCACGGTCACTAGTCTATTGTCATTTTACTGGACGCTTTTCACTCAAGCAGTCTCCACCAATGGGGTTAAACGCTCCCCTCCATTGATCTCAGAATTATGTTTGTACAGACAAAGCCTACTCTACTTACGTATGGCTTGCCTTCAACAACAGGTAATACTATCTACCTAAATGGAAATAGCTCCCTGAGCTCGTACTTCCTATTTCTGATCCTACACTCAGATATGGCCACCGGCTTGGCCTGCGACTATTCGTATTATAAATATAAGCTCTGTGGCTCCCCCTACGTTACAACGTGCCTACACTTTCGCCCCAGTACGGCACCTTCTCTAACCTATAGCATGGGACATCCGCAGCACCTCTCTCGCCTACGACCCACAGTCTTACACGCCTTCAGACTGGAATGAATTCTCGAGAAATCCTCCGATTTTTATTTCGATAGCCAGAACATTAATTCTCATTTTAATTGCTTCTCTTGAACTAAGCCGCTTAAATCTATCTTAATTTAAGATTCTCTTTTAAATTCTTTTAAGTGTGCTATACTTTGACACTTCTGACAGGCCACTGTCAAAAAGTGATGCTATCAGGCGCACCACGTGCGTTATTATAATTAGGAGATTATCGACACTAATTACCATATAATTAGATGACCGATTACCTTGCGTAGCTAAACGAGTATCTTATGCTTGAAGCTTATAAGGCAAGATCGTTGATTCAGACCAGATAAGCGCAAACTGGCGTTACAGGCTCCTATTGAGATTCCTCTCCATAAAAGCTATCACATTTGTCTGATTTATTTCTATTAAGATACACGTATAGCTTACTTGACAAATCGGTTTGTCGGGGTCCGGCACATATCTATATTTACGTCTTCAGACCGAGAAGAAAAAAATTATAAAAATGATATACACTTTTTAAACCACAAAATCGCCAATTTAAGCTATCACCATGACAGTCTCTGAACAAGAACAGAATCACAAGTGAGGTATCAGTCGCAGGACCTCCGGTTCAGGGCCGAAGCTGTGATCTCAAAATTCTTCACCCTGTTGAGGCGAGAGTTAAACTTTTCCGACAGTGTTCCAGATCGTTGACCGTCGGTACGAACATCAAACCTAACTTAATATACTTCCTAAAAAAATAATAAACAAAACAGGTCGGAAATGTTAGTTTATCAAGTAGCGATTCTGTGGAAACTAGCTGCCCGCTCATGATATGACAGTAGTGTTCGTACTTCAAATTTATTTGATTGTTAGTAAATATTGGGAAAACTAAGTTTTTATCTGACAAGAAAAGATAGAATTATTTTTTTGAAAAAAAATATAAATAAAGGTGGTGAGTTCTTTACGTTGTATACAATAAAACATTGTCATTACATTTAAAAACCTCATAGAACATTAACAAACAAACCCGTTTGCATTTAAAGTACTTATTTAAGGAAACCTATAATTTTAAAATTCACCCGCATGCTAATGTGCTGCAGGCTCTAAAAATAATGAAAACTGCGCACTGATAAAAACGAGTCGTAGATTGACCATTATGTTGTAATTCATATCGACGAGTGAGAGTCACCGAAGTACCATAATTTAAATCTAAGCACTTTTAAAGTTTGTTGGCTTTCTGTGATTTGTTTCCAGTCATTATAATTTTGTGGTGTACTAACAATGGTGTATGCTGGGACTTAATTTAACTACCAAATACCCGAAAGGATTCATTTTTTCCATTTCATTTTACTGAACCCTTTACCTAACACGAAAAGCAGACGACACTTGCAAACAAATTCTTGAATAACTATTTTCTTTTTCATTTTTGGCGTCAAAAACATAGCTTATGAACCCCCAGTGGAACGAGCTCAATGAGCTCGTTCCAATGAGGGGTCATAAGCTGTGTTGTTGAGACAAAAAATAAAAATAATGAAAATTAAATGGTGATTTTGTGAATAGCGCTGATCGGTTTTGGCCAGTTCGTTGGGTAAAGGGTTAAGAACGCCCAATGTTTTTCACGGTAGACTGACGTGCGTGACGTCTATGCAGTGTTTAGTATTTTGTAGACATCTTACCTTTCCAGTAACTGTGCCTACTGGAAGATTAAGATAGCGCGAGCACCCGAACTCAATTCCCGTTTTCAAACGTAAGCGATTAGTGACAATGGACAAATGTAAAGGAAACACAAAAATCGTAATTCAATCAACAAAAAAGTTGATACAACCTCTTTAGTCCGGTTATTTGTATTTTCTTCTATGTGCCCCTAGTTGGGAGCGCGGTGGCTCAGTGTTAGAGTGTTGGACTTCTATGCTAGAGATCCAAAGTTCGATCCACGTCCGGGACGACCCGCGTTGTGTCCTTGGACAAGGCACTTTCTCCCGCTTGCCTACATGGGGGCACGATGACGCCGTGTACTAAGGCGTATTGCACGTCGATGGTGCACATGTCTTCAACCGATATGACCCTGCTTAAGCGGAGCTTGAACAGAATTAGAATGTTGAGGAGCTGACAGTTGCTCGTCGATTATCGGTGGGTCTCTCCGGGTACTCCGGCTTCCTTCACCCGTAAAACTTTCACGGTCACGATTAGCCATTGTGCATTAGTATATGACCTTAAACACCAATAAATAAATAAATAAATATGTGCCCCTAGTTACTACAAAACGGCTCTTCAGCATAAACCACACGTAAATAAAAATGAACAACCTTAAGAAATGACTAACAAATGAAATCAAATTATTAAAACAATAGGAAAATTGAAGCACAGTGGTGGATCCTCAGTACTAGAAAGCGTTTGATAAAGTTGTTTCTGTGGTTCGTTACGGAAGAAAAACCGAAGCTTGAAAATGTGTATACAATAGTTGCTTCATACTGTGCTAAAATTTGATTCAGATGTTTTCAATTTTTCCATTCGATCTGCTCCATACCAAAATGGACTCAATCAGTAAGTTTAGTTCCTAATCCTAAAACGTATCTAAATAAAGGTTTTAGATAAAAAAAAAACTATGCGAACGTCTTGCCAAAAAAAAAAAATCAACATAGAAACTTCACTAAATTCTTTCTAGGGCAGTTTTAAAACGAACGTTTTAACCCTTTACCCAACGTAACGGCAAAAACCGGGCAGCGCTATTCACAAAAATCGGCAATTAATTTTCATTACTTTTTTCATTTTTTGTCTCTAAAACATAGGTTATGACCCTCTTTGGAACGAGCTCGTCGAGCTCGTTCCAATGAGGGGTCAGAACCTATGTTTTTGAGACAAAAAAAATTTAGTTATTCAAGAATTTTGTTTGCAAGTGTCGTCTGGTTTTCATGTTAGGTAAAGTGCTAAGCAGAGTCGCTAAGGTAGACGGTTTTTCCTGGGTCTACACTAAGATTTATCAAACACATAGTTTCTAGTAACTTGACTGAGTGGAGCTTGGGGCTTCACATTTTGCATTACAGGCACCGATTTATTAGGTTGCACTTGACGATGTCGGAACGCGGTATTTTAGTGGTTAGAGCACTGGGCTTTAAACCGAAAAGTCGAATAATTCGATTCTGACTAGCGGTACCCGCGTTTCGTCCTTGTGAACTACACTTAATCCCGTTTGGGCATGTTGGCCACGGTGACTCCGTGCACTGAGGCCTAATGCGCGTAGATTGGTACACTTGCCTTTAACAGATGCTAACTCATCTTCTGCAGGGTTAACAAGTTGGAGAATCTGACAGCTGCCCACCGCTGTTCGGAGGTTCTCTCCGGGTACTCCAGAAGAGAGATATAAAAATGCCGAAGGACATTTTGTAGTAAAAAATACAATATTCTTTAGGCCTAAAAAGTTAAAAATCTGTTTTCCAGGCCCGTTCGCATGGTCATTTTGGCTGCCGCATGCTTTCTTTTTGTAACCAATGCAAACTTAAAAAAATAAAAATTCAACGGTTTATGTCTGATATTTAACCCAAGGTCACGGAATTGATAAATTTGTCCCTTGAGTGCAACGAGCCTTTGCAATGCTTTAGCATTACAAAGCCTTGTTGCACTCAAGGGACGAAATACACCACCACACTTACTATTATGTAGTTTCCGAGGCCTAAAACCGGAAAACAAACTAAGAACATGAATCTTTGATGGCAAAGAAATAATTACAAAAGTAAAAAATGAAATAAAAAACCTCCCGTCCACATGCAATTTTACAAAAAATAGACTGAGAAACAGAAGATCTACTTAATGCGGCCTTAATTGTACATTTTTATTTATATAATTATATTGACAAATTCCACAATTTTTAGGAGCCTGAAAACTCGCATTTCTGTCGGAAGACTAGGCTGTGAGTCATGCTAGGGGACAGTTGATGATTTTTTTACCCTGCCACATGACACTGTCTAAATCCACCACTGCGTTTTCTCCCCTTTTTATTTAAGTCGCGCCCATCCTCCTGTGCAACGCCGACTATTTCGCTTGTAGATCCTAACCTATTATTTTTAGATCATTCGTTTCTATTCATGACGCTATGCAGTGTCGCCCTTTTTAACCCTTTACCTAACGTAACGTCCAAAACCGGCCAGTGCTATTCTCAAAAATCGCCAATTAATTTTCATTATTTTTTTAATTTTTTTGTCTCAAAAACATAGGTTATGACCCCTCGTTGGAACGAGCTCGTTCCAACGAGGGGTCATAACCTATATTTTTGAGACAAAAAATGAAAAAAAATTAGTTATTCAAGAATTATTTTTGCAAGTGTCGTCTGCTTTTCAGGTTAGGTAAAGGGTTAAAGGTTGTTATCAGAGTATATCGTGTTTCTCACTTCACCCCCATTGCCCACGTGGGGGCACGGTGCCGTTGTGTACTGAGACGTACTGCACGTCGATATTACACTTGTCTTCAACCAATGCTAACCCTGCTTGTGTGGAATTGGTATGTTGGGGAGCTGACAGTTGCTCGCCGTTGCTCGGTGGTTCTCTCCGGGTATTCCAGCTTCCTCCACCCGTAAAACTGTCACGGTCATGGTTAGCCTTTGTGCAGAAATATGTGACCTTAAACACCAATAAATAAATAAATAAATAAATAAATAAATAAATAAATAAATAAACATCGTTTCTCGGGTTCTTGTTCTTTGCAACAGTTTAACCCTTTACCCAACACAGACGATATCAAAATTTATTATTTTAAATATCATTTTTTAAAATTTTTCAAAAAATTTCAACAAAACTATATCATGTGACCCTCGTTGGAACGAGCTCGACGAGCTCATTCCAACGAGGGGTCACATGATATGTTTTTGTTGAAATTTTTTGAAAAATAATATTTCTTCAACTGCTGAATTTGCATATTACGAGGGCGGATGCGGGCGATTCGTTGGGTAAAGGGTTAAACATGGACCTATAACACAAATTCTTGATTTTGGTAATCGTGCATGGGGAACCCTTTCCCCCTTTCACCTTTTCCCCGATCCGTGGGATCCCAGGGAATTGAAGCAGTGCGTGTTTAGTGTGGTGAACAAGCTCTGTTTTACTGGTAAAATAAAACCCATTCACCAATGCTTGGGGTGGAAGTCCCCTAAAATGGGCAACATGGGTATAAACTATTGACTGAACCAGAATTTATCTCCATGTTGTGGTCAGGACTAACCACAGTGCAGAAGTATGGGATCTTAATCACTAATAATTAATTAATTTATTAATTATGTGGGGAACCGATGTATCGTTCTTTAGAATAACAAGGCCCCGCCTGTAATGTTAAACTGAGTGCAATAAGGCTCCTTGCACAGGTAATGCTTTAGCATTGCAGATGGCGCCTTGTTGCATTCGAGGCGAAATGCACTTTTCCCGCTTTCGTTTCTTTCCTTCAGAAAATCAAATCACAGTAGTTTCAATAAATTCTGAATGCATGGTGCGCATTGATCCACGGAATATGATTATGTGTTCGTTTTGTGTCGAGAAAGGCAATAGCGGCTATGTTTGTCCCGAAGATGTGTCTAATAATCCTGAATGGGCTTAAGACAGCCTTATTTATACAATTTCTTCGAAATGTCCACGTTTCTGTTTCTCCGTTTTAGGGTTCTCAAGTTTTTCCAATCGACATTCAAAATGACTGAAGAGAAGGTAATAGTGGACACATGCAGGCTATTTTCGACACCTTGATACAATATATGTCTTGTTTGAACCTGGTCTGTCAACAAATTAATTTTGCTTTATGTCCTGTGATGGAATAGGAAAGATGTCGTTCGAAGCAGGAGTATCGAGTTCAAAAATCGGATTCTCGGGCAGGTTGTTTTTTTTTTTTAATTTCAATCAAGTCAGTACGCTATCTTGATCGTCGTTTTTATGGGATAGTCATTAACAATGTACAGCGGGATTTGACGAAGGTTTGCAAAAAGCATTTTTGTTTTTCTTCATGGAAAGAAAAGAGATGAACAGGCCCGCTAGGCACCATTCACACTTTTTCGATAAGCCATTGTTCTCCAAACATAAAGGTGAGCTTTATTTACCTGAGGTTTTCACACGTAACTGATAATGACAGTTTTACGGAATTAGTTAGCGATGTGAGTAAAATGTGTACTCGTCTGTGTATCCCATCTCTTATTTTACTGGGTACTTATTGAATATGATACCATAATGAGTCCAAAAATACTTGACAGTACTCTTATGCCAGAAACCATAATGACCCACATTCAATTTTAACCCTTTCAGCAGGGAGCTCGGCGGTTCATTATTTAAACAACTGGATTTGAAATGGAAACCGTTGTCACCGTCACCAACCGACGTCATCTGCGTTGTTTCCCTTGGCAAGAGAAGATTGTCCATTTGAGAGCACAGTGGCACTGTGTGCTAAGGCACAGGATACGACGGTACGCTTGCTTTCAACGGTTGCTAACCATGCTTGTGCAAGGTTAGTGATTTGGAGAATCAAAAGTTTTTATTTAATTTTATTTGTTTTACAAGGATTGGCGAAAAAGTTTCGCAACTCATATTAACGCCTCTCCTTGGCCCAATGGTGCAAGTTACTCGCCGTTGCAATGTGGCTCTCTCCGAATACTCCGGCTTCCTATACTCGTAAAATTGTACCTCCCTGCGTGCTTTCGGCGCGCGCAATCCATTTAATCTTCTATAACATTTTATCATATGACTCATCCGTTTTGTTCACTTTAAAACATTTGATATTTTGTTTTCATATTAATCAATGATAAATAAAGCCTTCCGCCAATTTCATTGGTCAATTTCAAAACTAGACAATTTGATTGGCTGAACAAAATACAACTGGGCCACATTTTCATAATTTGCATAATTAGAGTTGGAAGCTTTCATTGGTCAATTTCAAAACTGGACAAATTTGATTGGCTAAACAAAATACAACTGGGTCATATTTGCATAATTTCAGTAGGGAGAATTTACGTTATCTGTCCTATTTAGGGTGGGTTATATTGTATTAATCTTTTACCTACAAGAAAAACGCCATTCATTTTTTTATATTTTCACTTTTTGCTTCCAAAACATAGGTTATGACCCCTCATTGGAACGAGCTCATCGAGCTCGTTCCAATGAGGGGTCATAACCTATGTTTTGGAAGCACAAAATGAAAATTTTTAGTTATACGAGGATGTTTTTTCCAAGTGCCGTCTGCAACTCAAGTTAGGTGATGGGTTAAAAGGGTCATACTATGTGGCTAATTTGTGCGTGTGTGTGTCATATGATAAATAGAATATGAAATGAGTGTTTTTCTCATATAATATTTATGAAACTCGTCCGAATTTCCCGTTTGGGCTCGCCAAAACGGAACATTCTTAGACTCGTTTCATAAATATTATATGAGAAAAACACTCATTCCATATCCTCTACATCCGACACGATATGACCCAGGCTGTTGAAAGTGTCGTTAAATCTCTATAAATAAAAAAGCAAACTCTTTCAATACTGGCGTCATGGAAAGTATCTTATCATATAATAATAATAATAACACTTTGGTCGGCCGCTGATTTGTCGCGGATCTCGGGTGAGAAGACCTTGGTTACCCCTGTGCTCCTAACTGCCTCCCTATTCCCACGCTTCTTCTCTCCTCCCAACACTCGGTGACGAACTGCTTGAAGATTTCCTTTGCCCCATTTTCCCCAATCTCCCGATTAGCATATTAACCCTCTCCATAGAGTCACTCACTACCCACGTGTCCTTCATTCTCCCATCCCACGTCCCCATTATACTCCCAGTGAATCTTGTTCTTTTAGACTGGTAGTTTGGACATTCTAAAAGAAAGTGTTCCAGGGTCTCCATCACGCCTAAATTACACATTTGGCACTCCTTTTCACTGTTTTTCCCAATTTTTCCCCTCAGCTCCAGGGACCGCGACCTCAGCTTGAACAACAGTGACCTCCAAAGGTGCCATCAAGGTACTCCTCAAAACGAGGCTTCTCTTTATCACACAGGCTACCGAAAGACATCTTAGATTTGACCCCCCTCTCGCCAATGAAGGTTACCTTCCTCCATGACTCTTTCTCTGACTACGGCGAAATTGGCTAATCCATTCTGAATTGGGAGGGGAGGGGCGGGGGGGGGGGGGGTCAGTAATAATTTAATCCTAAAGCTCCATGGAGCTGTAGGATTAAATACTTAATGATCTTCACCACGATTTGTTGTTCATTACATTTCCTGATCGTCCACTACCAAATTAGTCTTCACGAACAAATATACTTTAGGGTTAACGCTGTTTTGCATATTTACTTTCGTAGACATTCAGTTTAACAAAAAGTGTGCTTATATGATGAACTTTAAAAGGGGAGTGTCAAAGGCATGTCATCTGAAGGTAACGCCTTTGATTTGTATGGTCTGAGGGTACCAAACTGAAAGATATTAACGGATCGATAAACACTCTTCCAAGTTACCAACGACAAGCGTTTTCAAACAAACGCTTTTATGGAGGATAGACCCAGTATAAAGAGGTGTTTGAACGAATTATGTTCGCGCGGTTACTGGATATTCATCTGTAACTCAGGCCCAAACTCAACCTCTTTCTCTTGATGGTATATTCCATTGGAGGCCATTGCCATGGATCGGACGAATGCCCACCTAACTCGACCATGTTGCAGTGCTTCATTTCTGTCAATACGGGGCGAGTAAAAATATTTATTTATTTATTTATTTATTTATTTATTTATTAAGGTTTAACGACACTTTAACAACCAAGGTTATATCGTGTCGGTGACAGTTTTACGGATGGATGGAGCCGGAGTACCCGGACAGAACCGCCTAACAACGACGAGCAGCTGTCAGCTCCCCAACATCGTAACTCCGCACTGCAGCACAGGCAGGGTTAGATTGGTTGAAGACATGTGCACCATCGACGTGCAGTACGCCTTAGTACACGGCGTCATCGTTCCCCCATGTAGACAATCGGGGTTAAATGCCTTGCCCAAGGACAGAAAGCGGGAGTCCGAATCGATCGCTCAGACGATCACCCATCCAAGGACTAACCGGGCTCGACGTTGCTTAACTTCGGTGATCTGACGAGAACCGGTTACTGCAACGCCACCGCACCCCGACTAAAAATAGTGCACATACACTTATTAAGATGAGCTGTAGCGGTACGTGCATATACACTTATTAAGATGAGTTGTAGCGGTACGTGCACATACACTTATTAAGATGAGCTGTAGCAGTATAATCATCACCTCAGATACTCCACGAGCAACTAGTTTTTATCCCCTTGGTTCGCATCGCGGAGATCAAGAGTTGTGGAAAGCTAAAAAAAAGCTATATAGCGCAAAATGGAGACAGTAAAGTTTAAACTAAAAAAAACAAAACCAATGATTACTTTTGGGATAGTCGGGCATCACGGATTATAGCACCCACTGACGTGATTCAGTCTCGTTAGCTGTATCATGCGGCAGTAATCAGGGGAGACAAACGAAAATATGGCTGAAGAAGATATTTATAATTTAGTTTAACGAGTACAGTGGAACCCTGTTAATTGAATAACCATTTTGTCGATGAAAATTATTCAGTTAACAGGAGTATTCAATTAAGAGGGATTGTGACACTTTCCTGTATTCTAGAGATAAACTTAGCATTTATTCTATTATATCTTGTTTGACAGAGCTCCACCAGCTCTGTCAAACAAGATATAATAGATTAAATGCCTGTATTGGATGTATTGAAGCCAAATAGGTCTATAAAAAAAAGAAAAACTGGGGAGAGTAAGGATAATTTCTTGACAGGTTAGAAGATTTTTTATTCAATTAATAGGAGTTTACTCTATAACCTATATTCAATTAACAGGTCAGATTTGTATTGGAGGTATGGTAAATGGTTTGGTGTTTGGAAATTATATTCAATTAACAGGGTTATTCCGTTAAGATATATCCACTTAAGTGGCTCCACTGTAATTGTTTTTGACTGTGTATATTATTTTCTTTATGCAAATGTTTTTTGTACATGTAATAAATATTATTGGCAGTTATTGACTAGTTTCTCTGTTAGTAGCAGTTATAAAAACAATTTATTTTTCGTTTTTTATACATGTAATATTGTTGGCAGTTATTGACTAGTTTCTCTTTTAGGAGCTGTTATAAGAATAGTATTTTTTTTTTCGATTTTCTAAATTCCATGTCCTGACATCATGTCTTGGGAAGTTCTCAGGAGAGCTTCCTAAGAAGTGACGTCAAGACTCGGAATTGTTAATACATTATAATTCGATAATTGTGCAACGGGGGTGATAGGCAATCTCATTTTTCCGACAGGCGGGTTTATAGGGGTTGAACCTCCTCCCAACTGGCACCGCGAAGGCCCAACAACATTTGATAATCGATTTGGAGGAGGACAAATGTCCATGTGGATAATTAGTTTCTTAACGGACTAGGAATAAAGTAGATCTCTTTGTAAAACATGCTTGTACCACATGTGCTTAATCATTCCTCGTTGCGGATGAAGAAATTTTTTTTTTTCCAAAATATGAAAATATTTATCTTACAAAAACACTCTTAACTCAGGACAAAACAGCTTTTAAAATATGTTTACTTTGAAGTAAAGATGGATTAACAGAGGTGAAATTTTGTGGCAATCGTTTGTTAAAAGGAAGTATCAAATTTCTGTTAATTCTGATGGGCAATTAAACAGAAAGTCTAGAAACTGATTCTCCGCTCACCTGGAAAATTAAAGATTAGAAAACGTGATATCATAGTGTGTGTACGCATTGAAAAACTACTCAACCCACCTGTTTCTAGATTTGTGTAAAATGTTCTAGGGTTAAAAAGTAACACACACAATGTCAGTCGTGGGTCCAGGGTTCTGAGTTTGTGGGTAGGAGCGCCACATTCAATCACGGGCCATGATGCGAAGCACCCACCGGGGCGTTTAGCGGCGATTTAGGTCGAGCATTGCAGCGGTGGGGATGCTCCCAGGAAGGAAATGGAAAATGGAAGGTCAATGCGGCCTCCCGGGGTCTTATTCGCAGGATATATAGCTGTATGTAAAAGGCAATGTATTATCCGAAATAAAACATTGAAATCCACTTCCGGAGATTGTGGATGTCCGTGTGTTGTCGTGGATAATGGCGCGTCTTTTGGTCTTGGTGCTTTTGAAAAAATGAGTTTCAAAAAATAGAGAAGGGATGGTTGCATACACACTAAACTCTCTTTCTCTCTCACTTTCACTCTCTTCTCTCCCTCTCTCTCTCTCGTCTCTTTCTGCATGAAGTTGGTTTGCGCAAGGGAGGTCACTTGTTTTGTTCAGGGCGAAGGCGAATGACACGGCCAGATTTCAACTTACAACTTTTCGACAAGAAACCGGACGCGCTAACAAGGAACAACTACCACCTCTCAAATATGTGTGATAGGTTAATGTTAACAAGCATGTGTCTTTAGATGTGACATGCCGGACACATGCTGCTCCTGTAAGTAGTTTCGCTTTTTATATTTTATTGCGCTAAAATTGAATACTAAATGACAAAACGAAGGTATAGATACTCAACTAGAGTCGCATAAAACTCAGCTAACCATAAAATGTAGGATTGGAATAATTTATTTATTGTCTTAAAAATGTGGTTTTTACAAGATAACACAGCAGGTATACGTTGTACGGTCCAGTGTGCAACCCGTGGGATATGTTTTACATTCACACCATTAATATGATATCACTGACCCGTAAGGTTTCTTAAAAAATACGTTAAGAGATCTATTCAGTCCTTTTAAAATCTAACACCAAGAAGATGAAAGTCGAGTCTACTTGCCTCCAATGTTGTGGAGCAGGTGAGGACTCTCTGATAGCGAGAACCAAGTGGTTTCTAGTCAAGTAAATATTCATGCAGACGGGACTTGACTGGAAACAACTACCCAATTAGAAAAATAGAAAACATTTAAAACGCCCATATCTCCAAAACTGCACGGCCCTCAGAATTTTTATGTTCAAAAATTAACTTTTATCACCCAGGCTCGTAGAAGTTAACGGATTACGCCAGTGACATTATACCACATCGTTCATTCATGTTGCATCCTTTGACTAGACAAGTTTACTCTAGATCAGGGATTCTTACTTATCCCTGCTCTAGATTTAGCTGTTGAAGTGGTTCAGCGCCAGAAGACCAACTTTGGGATCTGCTGAGAGAAATACGACGAAATCTCATATTTGGCTCCATGTGTTACGTATTTATTAATATGTAAATAATGCCCAGAAGACTAAATTGGAGTCCAATCTTTCCCGATATTGCGTAGCAAGTGCTGTGACATTAACAGTTCGGACAACCATTCAGAGTGAGAGTTTCATAACAAGAGCAGTTGCTTTGAGACAAGTGTCGTCTGCTTGATTATGTTATCGGCACTTGACTAAAAAGAACTGTCTTGATACAATTATTTTTCAACTTTATACGAGATAAACATAACTCTATATTGAGAAGAAAACTTCTCCACATGCTATTCGAGAGTATCTGTTAACACAGTCTAATAAATCGTTTAAATTGTTGTGTCTAACAGAAAAAGTCAATTGGAAATGGAAATAACAACCATTATTGCCATGTGGCACATTGATGAAAATATCAAGAATTTTAAGAAACAATTTTCAGTTGAATTAACGAAATCTTATGCTGTATCTCCAGGTATTCTAAATTTAGTATCTCGTCTCACCGTGTAAAAGACCTTACGCCACATAATATTCTACATAGTAGGACTGGGCGGTTTTTCGGTTTTCCGGTTCAGTTCCGGATTTTGCGACAAACCGGAAACCGAACCACAATACCCAGCAAAAACGGCCGAACGGGTTTACTGTGGTAGTGCATAAACTGATCAAACTATCTAAAGGGAGGGAACTGGACTAGTAACCACTATGGACTCTCGTCACCTAGTCTATCCGGCAAAGGGGCGAATACGTCGTCTTCTCATTGTTCACATTTTCTCCCTTATTGACTCGTCCACCGGACGAGTCAATAAGGGAGAAAATGTGACAATGATAACACAGCATAGTTTAGATGAACCTTATTCATTTGTTACCCTGATTTATGGGTTTTTTTAGACCGAATAGGCTTAGCAACTGATCCCCTAGAGCCCAAAGGGAAGTTAGGCTGAACCCAAAACAGATAAGACTTTTGTGGTGGGTGGTGTCCTATTGCGGAGTTTTTTTAAGTAACGGATCCTTAAGTGTTATTTACTGCCTTAACACATAGAAATCCCGAACCGAAACCGAGGTTTTTCCTGACACTGAACCGAAACCGGATCTGAAAAATCAAAAACCCCCAGCTGTACCACACAGTCGGTAACATAACGCATATGTTGCGCTCTTGTTTATTTGACTGCGCCTCGATGGAAGGGCTGGTAAATAAATATACTCTTTAAACCTTTATAATACAAGGTTACAAATTGTAGTGGTATCATATGCATTCACGAGACACATAATGTTAAAATTGAATAAAATATTGTTTCAAGTGTTCTGGTTTTTGCAAACGTTCGAGAAAATAAATGCTATTTACTGTATCGTCGGTTTTCTGGCCAGAGACGATAAACGTTGTAGCGCTTTTGGAGTATTAAGTTTAAATTTGGCTGGGTTGCAAGCTTGCTCCTGCTACTGAAAATGAGAATTTGCATTATCATTATATAACTGAATAATCTATATGAATAAACTTGATGTAAACGAACTGTACATAGTACTATAGTGGGTAGAAATTAAAATTTTATACCAAATTTTATTTTTTATTATACTTACCAAAGTAACACAAGTGCCGTATCCTCTTCTTTTCTCTCGGTTGGAAAAGTGGGCAGATTTACGAGAATCCAAAGAAAACCCCCTAGGATACTACAACCTTGTCAAAAAACTAAAAAGTACCCAAACCGGGTTATCGGGGGCCAATTGTGTATGGTAAACAATTTTCATCAACATTTCCTCTGATGGCTACACTCTAAAATCAGTTGGGTTGAGTGAATATGAACCCAATTGGGTTCTTATTCAATCAATCCAATTTATTTGGGTTGATTTTTAACCCATCTGATTTTAGGGTGTAAAACGAGTCGAAGTTCCGAAGTGTTACGTGGTTTCTGCATGCAGTAGCTGATCCACAAACAACCTTTCTACTTGCATTTTGTGCGCAACAACTTGAACAGGGGCAGGGAATCTAGGCTTATAAATTCCGTTTCATACCATGACTAAAAAGAATTCTTACATTATTTACATAAAATGTACAAATCACAATACAGATTTCAAACCAATACGTTTGAGACCAACAAGTTTACTTAAGTATACCAGCAGGGAGAGGCATAGCCAGATTGGCTGTCTTCCTGCCTTCCCCTAAGTGAGGGAGAAAGAGAGTAAGAGGTGGGTAGATAGGAACAGGTATGTAGAAAAAGAAAGTACAGAAAGAAAAGGTCGGAATATGTAGATTGAAAAAGGAAAAAATAAAATAAAATTGTAATGCAACATCATGAAGTGCCATTGTTGTTTTTTAAAATGGATGGACTATCGTATTTGCAAATGGTGTGTGTGGTGGAAGGAACCTATTGGGCTGGACCCTTTGCAATATCATGTTGGTGTTAGCTTTAAAGGGAACATGTGGCTTGAAGAGGAGGGGCTCCAGGTCTGGGGGTGACTTGGAATGGAAGAATACTAGAGAGCACAACCCAGGCAGTAAGGATTTGAGCAATATATACAATTGCAGTACGATGAAAGGAGCTTTGAAAATAACATTTTCTTGAAACCTTTCCTATTGCTAATTGATCTGGTGCCCAGTTCTAGTTCATTCCATAGTTTAGGGAATGCAAAGACGGGTAGATTTTCCAAGGTTTTTGTTCTAGTTCTACATCTGTGCAAGATGCCGACTTTGCGTGTTATTATATTAGTTTGATTATTTACAGTGGAAAAGAAATTCGCAAAGGATGCCAGAAGATTCCCATTATGCCAATCAAACAAGAATAAGTAAGCATGCAAGTTATATAGATCTTTTATCTTCAGAATACCATATTTGATAAACAGTGGGTCGGAATGAGCATTATATTTCTTATTATTAATGACTCGAATCGACCGTTTCTGAAGTTAAAAAAGTTGATTGCATGCTTTTGAGGCTCCCCATATTGGAATTCCGTAGATGAAGTGACTCTGTATCAAAGTGAAATATAGGCTTTCATGACTCTATGTGGGAAAATTTTCTTAACTCTATTGAGACCGAAATTGGCAAGAGCAACTTTCGAGCAAATTTGTGATATATGCGCATTATAAGATAAATTTTCATCAATATTTATGCCAAGGAATTTTACAGATTTCTCATTTTGTCTATTACCGACCTGGTTAATAATCTGATTATTTATACGTATATCCTCATGGATGTAGTTCGGTTCTTTATGGGTTGGATTGATAAGTATATATTTTGTTTTCTTGGGGCTCAGGACTAGGTAGTTGGCAGCGCACCAGTCAAATATCTCTTGTAATTCCTGATTGAATTCTGAGACCAGCGGTTCCATCTCCGTCCCGGATTTATATCCTGTGGTGTCATCTGCATACGATAAGAGGTTTAGGGTTGTAGAATTTTGTATATCATATATGTAAAGAATGAACAATATGGACCCCAATATCAAGCCTTGTGGTACACCACATGTTATTTCAGATAAACTGGATTTACTCTTACCGAACGAAACATGTTGAGATCTGTTTTGTAGGAAGCTTTTAAACCAGTTACGAGCGTGACCTCTTATACCATAATACTCTAGTTTTTGTTACTGTCTCATGGGTCTAGGGTTAACAGCAAGTTGCAACCCAAGAAACTTGTAAGACACTGGTACAATATAATAGCTCTTTATATGATCAAAGTATTCAGCTCTTCCCACCAGACAATAACATATGATAGACCAGCCGGTTAAATTACTGTCTAACAGCCACCAACTTAAATGTTCGGCCACAACATTTGAAAGTTTTCACACACTCTGGTAAGTCAGAAAACTGTCTATATATTATTATGTTCTCTCATTTTCTGCATGCTGTGTCTTATCAGTGGACCAGTATTGCAGGGCATATGGTGACATTCCAATCTGCCAGAATGGCACATATTTCCGCCCAGCTATTAGAGAGTTTTATTTTCAAGTTAAAGCTTTAACTGTTCAATAGTCACAGTGCCTTAGACTGTAACACCTCCACCCTTAAGAGACAGCATTATTATATTTCATTGCAAATGAAACCGAGAAAGTTTCTCATTTAAAAATGCTGTATACTATCATATGTTATATGTCATCTTACATAAAATTGTGTACATGATTCTACATATCTATATTTTGTTTTTACTGCTAGGGATTATATAGTTAAACCAATAAGAGGAAATCCTACACTATATGTAATAGATCCACAGAGTTAGGTAACGACCACCCTCTGTTAGTGAAATTTATAGATCCACAGAGTTAGGTAAAAGCCACCCTTTGTTAATGAACACACTTATTTCAATGCTTTTTTACTTTCTTAGTTAACCCTTGGAAGGCCATCAGCATTCTTGTTATTAAACACCTTTTCTGTACTTGATATGAAATTCATAAGGCTGTAGCATCAAGGACCACCATAATAGTCGCTGATTTTTTTTGTTCTTCAGGCGATTTAGAAAAGCTAATGGATTATGCTCAATCTCAGTAACAAATGACACTCCTGATAAGTAATATGAGAGCGATTCAACGCCCCACACTATTGCTAAACATTCCTTCTCGACTGTAGAATAGTGTCTCTCTCTTCGGGGTGCTGTCAGCATAAATAAGCGATCAGATGTTCTCCGGTACCATTGTTTTGACTTAAAACAACACCAATAGCTCTGTCACTTGCATCAGTTTGTAATGTAAATGGCTTAGTAAAATCGGCATTGGCCAAAACAGGGGCATTTACCATTTCACGTTTCAGTTCTTTTGAAAGCACTCACAGCTTCCTCCGTCCATTTCATCTTGGATGGTAGCTTTTTCTTTATCAGCGCAGTCAGTAGTTCAGCTATTTTAACAAAGTTCTTAATATACTTTCGATAATAACCAGTCATTCCGAGATATGAGCGAACGTCTTTCTTTGATTGGGGTAACGGAAAATCAACCATAGCCTTGATCTTCCTAGGGTCGACTCTAACATAACCAACCGTTGCCCACAATGTGTCCCACAAAATTAATTTCTCTGTTCCCTAGTGCACATTTAGTTGGCCGTATAGTTAAGTTCACTGAACGTAGTCTTTCTAATGTGATTCGCAAGTACTGTAAATGGTCTTCCCATGACGAACTGAACACCATAGTGCCATCGAAGTTGTGTATGACATTTTTCAGTTTATCCAATAAAGTGTCCATGAGACGAGCGAACGTCATTGGCGATATTTTCGTGCAGATGGCATCACATTGAACTCGTGCAAGCCAAAGGGGGTAATGAAAGCAGATTTTTCTTTAACCTCTTCCTCCAAGGGCACTTGTAAATAGCCCTTTGTCAAGTCTAATGAACTGATATATGACGCACTCCCTAATTTCTCAAACAGTTCATCCATTCGCGGTACAGGGTATGCATAAAAACAGTCACTTCATTTAACTTTCTTGTAGTCCACGCATAGACGGATGCTTCCATCAGGTTTGGGAACCGGTACGACGGGTGATGCCCATGGGCTCTTGGATGGTCGAATTAAGCCCTGCCTCAACATGTCGTCTAAAATGCGCTTCACCTCAGGTGTTTAGCATGGGGAATTCTATTTGGATGCTGTGATATAGGCGTCTCTGACACAGTTTTTATACTATGAGTGACAATGTTAGTTAACCCTGGAACTGAAGTCAACACATCTTTATATTCTTCACACAATGCCTTCAATTGATCTCTCTGGCCTTTTTGTAAGTCCTGTCCAATTTTCACATCTTTCCAACATTTAACAGGATCAACCGGTAAACAAGGACTAACATCACAGTCACTAGGCGTGTTATTAGTTACAAGCATGTTGTATTTATGAATCAAGTTAATGTGATACGTGACAATGCCTAGTCTCCCAACAACATTTATCTTATAGTTCACATCATTCAGTCTCTTGATCACTCGATATGGACCTTTCCACTGTGCTGCGAGTTTACAAGTATCTGAAGGCATCAGAATCAGAACCTCACCCCCTTGATGCAACACACGTTTTGTGGCATTTTTAGCATACCATGCCTTAATTTTAGCTCGTCTGTTTGACAGGGTTTCTTGCACAATTTCAGTTACAGTTTCTAGACGCTCTCGAATTTTAGTCGCATGTTCAATTAGTGTTTGACCAGATTCACATTCTCCTGTCATCATTTGATGTGGAACACTCGTTGGACCTCATACTGGCCAACCATATAAAAGCTCAAATGGAGAAAATCCTGTTTGCTCGTGTGGAACTTCTCGATATGCAAACAGCGTACATGGAAGCAGTTCATCCCATTCTTGCTTATAAACAGCACATAGTGTCTTAAGCATTGATTTGAGTGTCCCATTGAAGCGCGCAACTCTACCATTTGCCATTGGATGATAAGGTGTTGTTGTCATCCCTTGAACATCAGATTTCTCATACAACTGTTGTAAGAGTTCACTCGTAAAATTTGTGCCCTGGTCCATTAAAATTGTAGATGGCACACCAGTTCTAGTCAACAAATCAATTAAACAGTCCACAATGCGTGAAGCTTCAACACTTGGTAAAGCATATGCCTCTGGGTACATTGTTGCTTCATCCACAATTGTCAAAATATATGTATTCCCTCTTTTTGTTCGTTCCAGTGGACCAACAATACCCATGTATATTTCCCGAAAAGGTTCCTTAACTGTTGGTACAGGAATCAGTTGTGCTTTATCTTTAGTTTTTCGCTTAGATGTCTCTTGACACACGTCACAAACTTGATAGTATTTTGCAATGTCGGTGAACATCCCAGGCCAGTAAAAAGACTGAAGAATTCGTTGTTTTGTTTTCTCACACGCCAAATGCCTTGTCAGTGGCCTATCATGTGCAAAATGTATTACATCCTTGCACAATACTTCTGGTAATACAACCTGCGTACCTTGCGGTAACCGGTTCTCGTCAGATCATCGAAGTTAAGCAACGGCGAGCTCGGTTAGTCCTCGGATGGGTGACCGTCTGAGAGATCGATTCTGACTCCCGCGTTGTGTCCTTGGGCAAGGCTCTTAACCCTGATTGTCCACATGGGGGCACGATGACGCCGTGTACAAAGGTGTACTGCACGTCGATAGTGCGCTTGTCTTCAACCAATCTAACCCTGCCTGTGCTGAGTTACGGTGTCGGGGAGCTGGCAGCTGCTCGTCGTTGCTCGGTGGTTTTCTCTGTGTACTCCGGCTTCCTCCACCCGTAAAACTGTCATGGCCATGATTAGCCATTGTGCATAAGTATGTGACCTTAAACACCAATAAATAAATAAATAAATAAATAAATAAATAAATAAATAAATAAATAAAACCTGCGTACCACTCTCGCATTTTTGACAGACTTCCATTTTCTGTAGAGTATGTTGTTGGCCAGTAGAAAGCATTAGTCTCATCTTGAACTTCACCTTCACACTGACCAGCTTTTTCACGAATTACTTTCAAGCTTGGGTCTTCCTTCTGAAGTTTACCCAATGCTTCAGCAATTACACTTGTCAAAGCCACAATGCCTTGATCCTCTTGTGCCTTCACTAAATCATCATCACTATCTTCTGACATCTCTTCAATCCAAACCTCGTTCTCTTTTATATCATCAAGAAATCGAAATTGAACATCACATCGAGCCATGCTTTCTGCAGCTTCTTTTTCAAGTCTTTGATTCCATGCTGACTGAGAACGTGTAACAGCGAATGCGGGTACCTTGTTCAGTACATCCATACCAAGCAAACCTTCAGCGGCCAGATCAGGTACAAGCCCAATGTCATTAAACCTTTGTACTATGGTGTATCCAATTTCACAATGCCAACTTTAGCACTAAATGGCTGTCCTACAGCCGTAAATAACTCCATGCATTGTCCATCAATAATGCAACTATTGTCAACAAAATATTCCCGAATGAGAGTAACATCTGCACCTGTGTCCTTCACAAAGTTAACCCCCTGATTGTTGACAGAACCAGGAATATAAACCAGTCTTTGTCCCACACATGGCTTGACAAAATATGTAGCTTGATTTACAGAATTAGTTTTGTTTTTATTTTTCAATGGGCAGTGAATGGCAATATGCCCCTTATTTTTGTACCGAAAACGGTCTATTTCACTCGTAACTTGCTGAAAATTACTTCGTTTGTGTTGTTGAGCGTTCGGTTGTTGCCTTTTTTGAAAATGTTTGTCGTTTGGTTTAAATGTAATATCTGGCATTATATCATCCTCAGCTGATGCCACAGATGACTTTTCATTGTTTCTCCTAACCCACTGTGCTTGATGTGCCGGCAATGCACGTAGAAAGAATTCATCAGAAAATACGTCCAGAATATCGCTTTCTTCAACAAATCTTTTCAAATATAAATTGATTCTTGATTCCAGTCCTCTGTATGTTTCGTTGTTCTGTCTTTGTGGAGATAAAAACATTTTAAAATACTCTGCAGGCTTCTTACCAAATCTGTCGATCAAAGCTTTCTGAAACTCGGCAAAACTTGCTGATGAACTTTAAATAATGTCTCTAGCCTCACCCGTAACTAATGTTCTTAGTTGTAAGATTTGTACATCATCTGTCCAGCTCAACCGTCCTGCAATAGTTTCAAATTCAGACAAATAACTTAAAATATCATCAACTGATTGAACAAATGGTTGAATTTTTAATTTTATTGGCACTTGAGTATTGGCTTTCGACATTGTTGTTGTTGCCTTGTTCAACAGTTCTATCTCTAGCTCTTTCATTTTAACTTGGTACTACATTTCTTTGATTCTCAGTTCATTTGCCAGCTTCAGTTTTTGCATTTCGATTTCAATTTCTAAATCTCTTATAGTTCCTCTTTTCTTTCTCCGTTTTTCTTTCTCTATCTCTACCTCTATGTCGGTTTCCGACTCCCTGTTAACATTGTCCTTTGATGCTCCCCGCACAATTATCCTTTCTTCGGTGTCTTTCATGATAATTCAGTAATTTCTGTATACTTAGCTTGTAACAGTCTCATTCAATTATAAGATCGAACAAGTCAACACGTATGATGCAGTTCACAATATAGTTCACAATACACTTCAGCTTGTATTCCTTCCGCTTTTCTTTATCACATAAATCAGCCTGTATGATATAGTTCACAGTACACATCAGCATGTACAGTTTGGCTGTTATTTCGTCAGTTTTATCTGCAAAACTTGAATCTTCACCTCTGCCACCACTTAATTATGTTACCGTCTCATGGGTCTAAGGTTAACAGCGAGTTGCAAACCAATAAACTTGTAAGACACGGGTTCAATATAATAGCTCTTTATATGATCAGAGTATTCAGCTCTTCCCACCAGACAATAGCATATGATAGACCAGCCGATTAAATTACTGTCAAACAGCCACCAACTTAAATGTTCAACCACAATATTTGAAAGTTTTCACACACTCTGGTAAGTCAGAAAACTGTCTATATATTATTATGTTCTCTCACTTTCTGCATGCTGTGTCTTATCAGTGGACCAGTATTGCAGGGCATATTGTGACATTCCAATCTGCCAGAATGACAAATATTTCCGCCCAACTATCAGAGAGTTCTACCTTCAAGTTAACACTTTAACTGTTCAATAGTCACAGTGCCTAAGACTGTAACAAGTAACACATGGCTTATGGTATCAAAGGCTTTTGATAAGTCCAGGAATAACGCTAGGGTAGTGTCTTTAGTAGGTTTATTGTTTTTTGTGGATATGTATTTTAACAATTGCATAACAGGATGTAATGTACTATGGTCTTTCCTGAATCCGTATTGATATGAAAAAAGACATCAAATTTATTTAGAAGCTTTATGAGTCTTACAAGCATAAGTTTCTCTAGAATGTTAGAAAGAAACAGGTAGAATACTGATTGTTCTATAATTCGTAAAATTCATTTCATCACCTGATTTGAAAACGGGTATTACCTTGGCAGTTTTCATCCTGTCAGGAACTATTCCCTGACTGAATGAGCTATTCATAATATGTGCGAGTGGCATCGCAATTAAATTTATTGAATGCTTCAGGATGTTAGATGAAACGTTTTCACAGCCCTGGCTTAATTTGGATTTCATTGACATTACAATATCTGTTATTTCAAATGGGGACGTAGGTATGATGAACAAATTTTCCTGTAATCTAGCATTCAGGAACTCGTAAAAGGATTTCTGAAGTTTGGGTAGACGTTTTGATGTTTGATTACCTATATTTGCGAAGAAATTATTAAATTCTTGCGTAATGTCATTGGGCGCATGTATCTCTTTGTCACCAAGACTGAAGAACTGGGGTATAGTACTCTTACTTTTATTCCTATTGAGCGCGTTATTTAGTACTTGCCATGTCATCATTGAGTATGTGTATTAATTAATAAGTGACTGTGAACTGTTCTATAACGACTTATTCCACCAAAGGCGTCTCATTTCATTCATCGATCTGATAACATGAATGAGATGCGGAAACAGTTAATGGAGTCTTGATTTTGTAATACTTTATTTATGAATCTCTATCCATGGTCACGATGAGAACGAGATTCTATCGCGAACCGACAAGGAAAGAGAAGGCGTTTGAGATGACAGTGCTATATAATAAAACATTTTAAGGAGATTTGGTAGCATTCGTTGCGGCTCAACTTATTTAAATTAACATGGTGTCAAGTGAAGCCGATATGTTCTCAACAGCAATGGTATTCACCCAGTTTGTTTTGTTTCAAAGTATCTGCTTCGCCTTCTCCTAAAATACATTTATTACTTAGTGTTAAACTCATTATCTGTTACTTGCGAAGAATACAAATCTGTTCGGTTTCTGTAAATGAGATTCCATGATCATAAATTGAGGTAGGGTTCATGTTGTCAATCCTTCAATAAACAATACAACAACGTTGATTACAACGCACGTGATTCGGATCACTATACTGATTGGTTTACCGTCTGAGAACGGAAGAAGCAATCGCCAGAAAACATAGCACTGGAGATTGCATGGTGTTTCAGATATACAGGTTGCTACGCATTTATTTTACCCTTTTACCTAACATGAAAAGCAGACGACATGTACGAGCTCGTTCCAGTGAGGGGCCATAAGCTATGTTTTGAAGGCAAAGAATGAAAAAAAAAATTGAATGGCAATTTTTTGTGAATAGCACTGGTTGGTTTTGGCCGTTACGTCGGGTAAAGGGTTTATGGAATGAGAAGAGTTGGTCGCCCCGTGCCCCTAAAACAATTACTCATTGCTGCAATGAGTGAATTATTACTAAAGAGTTTTCACGCACACAGTATATCTGAAATTCTTCAAAAACGTATTCAAAGCTTAAACAATGCTTCAGCCAGTAGACTCGTGCAATCATCCACTGGCAAGCTCCCAGGCTATCAGTCTAATTCTAATTCGACGCTGAG
Source organism: Pictodentalium vernedei (assembly GCA_031216915.1). Taxonomy (NCBI): domain Eukaryota; kingdom Metazoa; phylum Mollusca; class Scaphopoda; order Dentaliida; family Dentaliidae; genus Pictodentalium; species Pictodentalium vernedei. Next base: position 211,858,210 of record CM062290.1, read on the forward strand.
TGGATTATTACTAAAGAGTTTTCAAGCACACAGAATATCTGAAATTCTTCAAAAACGTATTCAAAGCATAAACAATGCTTCAGCCAGTAGACTCATGCAATCATCCACTGGCAAGCTCCCAGGCTATCAGTCTAATTCTAATTCAACAGCTGAGTGGATTATTACTAAAGAGTTTTTGAAGCACACAGAATATCTGAAATTCTTCAAAAACGTATTCAAAGCATAAACAATGTTTCAGCCAGTAGACTCAGGCAATCTTCCACTGGCAAGCTCCCGGGCTATCAGTTTAATTCTAATTCGACGCTGGTATGGCCAAGAACAAGTCTAACCCTTAAATAGTCCATCGCCTATGTTTAGATTCAATCGGATGGAATATTTCAGTGGGTGAAAAAAGCGAACCTACGGTTCCCTACGCTTCCCTATGCTTCACTTTTTTAACGAACTAAAATATTTCATCCGATTGAATCTAAAACTACGAAAACCAGTCAGTTTCTTTGACTCAAGAAATGTTTCTCAATCGAGGGATGATTTTGGCCGAATCATTATAATAATCTTAGACATATTTGTAAACTAATTACACATGATGGAAGACAGACCACAGTCGTAGTTCTATGCTTACGCCGCGTAGTCCCACCAATTATGTTAATATCCTGAGGTTTTATATGTATTATCTATAATTGGAGCACGAAAGAATATTTGTATATCTTTGTGAATAGAGGGATATCGCCTTACATTAACGATAGCTCCACGGAAAAGTTGACAAACAAACAGCCCATGGCATCGTCGGGTTCCTTACGAAAGTAGACTGCTGACGGCAGAGACGTTGCTTGTGCTTCCGGCGAAATAGTATCGCATTCAGTGTGCATGGGTTGGTCGAATATTTCACAGTAAATTGGCGACCTTCTCAAGACTGTTTCAACACGTTATTAATACCTATCTGTGACAATTTCTTTATAATTTACTTTTTAACATATCCATCATCTCATCAATAAAAACATATAATCAATCCATAATTGTTAAAGATACAGCAAGCATCATTGATCGCGCTGAAAAATAAAGCGTATGGAACATTAGTACCTAGCTTATAAACTGGAGGACTCGGCATTTTCGTATCAGCAATGAAATGGAAAATACGCAACATTTGTGAATATATGTTCGTCCGCGGGTTGATAGGGGCCGAAAACGCTGATCACTTTGCAGATGTACACAGCGTTGATCTACAATTTATAAAAAAATAAATTAACCACCAAAATCAAAATGTCAATGGTCCTACTCCAAACTTAATTAAACAAATCCTCCAGAGAAATATGTTCGGATTGCTCGACGAGCAAGATAAGGGTAACCAAAATCCAAGCAGCACGGATGCACGACAACTCACCAAAACCTTATTAACCATAGAGAAACTAAGTCGTAAAGACCCAACGCGCGCACGCACAAATGAAAGTGAACGTGTAATAAGAAATACTTAAAAATCTGATGTTATGCGTTTGATCAATTGGTAACAAAAAGATAAGTCAATTAAATAAAAATGGTTGTAATATTTGCTCTTTTTTACAATCGCCGCCCCGTGAACTGTAAATATGAATTATGAAGTTCATGAATGTGTTTTCCGTATAATACTGTCTCAGTTGCTTTGTTTTATAGTGTCATGGTCACTCCTTTGTTTTTTTCAGCTTTACTTTTTGCCATCGTCTAAGGTTCACTTTATCTCTTATGCGGACACCCGACCCTGTGCCCCGCAAAGCACAAAATATATTGCGGATTCAAAAACGACCTGTCTTGGCCCTTTGGTATCCATTAAAATGAGAAAACACTACAAAGCTAGGTTAATTCAGTGCTCAAAATACTGACAGAAAAAAGTAACTGCTAGAGTGTCAAATTATTTTTGGTTGTCAAAATGTGTCCATATGCCTAGACCTTGTTATCCCTTTACCTAACGAATCGCCCGCATCCGCCCGCGTAATATGCAAATTGAGCAGTTGAAAAAAATAATTTTTTCAAAATATTTCAACAAAACCATATCATGTGACCCCTCATTGGAACGAGCTCATTGAGCTCGTTCCAATGAGGTATCACATGATATGGTTTTGTTGAAATTTTTTGAAAAATTAAAAAAAATTATATTTAAAATAATAACTTTTGATATCGTCTGCGTTGGGTAAAGGGTTATAGCGTAAGAGAAAGAGCATACCGGTGTAATTATTTAGTTTGTATGGATTACCAATTCACTCAATCCAATTGATTTGGGTTGATTTTTAACCTAATTGATTTTAGAGCGTGCGGGAGAGTGCCTACAGGCCATTTCATTTCAATGTTACAGTTTATGGGGGACATGCCTTTTGGTAATTCCACTTCAAAAACAATAGGAAGCACATTCATAGGAGATGAAACCTCAAAGTTACGTTACACGCAATTCAGAATAAAAACCACTTATGGACCTCTAGCGCTGAAACAGTTAATGACAATCACGTCCACACTCGTCTTATAGTCTTGTGGAAACTATGATTCTCCGACGGTAGATTTCCCATATAGCGCGTTACCACCCTGATCAGATAAATCCCCCTGTCACCGTACAAATGTATCGATGTGCTTGTCGACAAGATGATGGCACTGGTATAATATTTCAAAAGGCTGTGAAACTTGTTTCGACAAGTTATTCAAATCAAGCGGGAAATGATAACAATAGTCCATTAAAATTAAAGAAAATTAGAGTGTATTCTATTTGTACATGCTATTGAGACACATCTCTTTAGATGTACATCATTTTGGCATTCATGGAAATGATAACAGTTACAAGGTGCCCCAGGCCATAATTGTCAGATGGTCATAAGTTGTATTTGTTCAGGATTCGAGATGTCTTGACATGACACAAAGATGTTGATTGAGTCTGTGATATTGAAAAGACAAGTCAGTGAGATATTCCAGTGAAGAACATATAGACAAGAACAGATTGGGGATAGAAATCCACCCTGGAAAATGTCCTCCTACCCGCCCACCTTTATGTGGTTCTAGTTGTTACCGGGACGCCTTCGTTTGGATTGGTCCACTCCTGTTAGATAGAAACGTTACAAACCAAATATTCGAAAACTGCGTTTGAGACGGAGCCTTCTGTGACGTTGTGAAACCTTTCAACACACTCTGCATTTCTGAAAAGCGTCGTCCTGTACTGTTAGTTACATAATTGCCTGATATGGTATATATGGTGTCAATAATTTTCATATCGGACGATAGCGAAGCTCGAACACAGCATAGCATTTACTGTAGAATTTATTAACACCGTTAAAACCAAAGTAGGTCACGAACAAAGTATGTAGTGAATATATCTCATCCAATATTTTCCCTATATACTAGGCGGAGGGAGGATCACCTTGTTAGCCATGTATAGATCTAAAAAACTATTTATATATATTTATTCGACCTCCCACGGGCGTCTTGGTGCGTTATAAGGCGACGGACTGTTTTCTCTTGAGCCGACGTTGGGCACGATTCGTTGGATGGCCTCTATATTTTGCGCTGCTATTTCTAATTCATTCTGTTATCATACTTTCATGCAAAAGATGGAAGTATCGTGACATTGCTCTGCAATTTCAATATTCTAGTTCCTTTCAATTTTTGAAGGGTGTGTTAACATCAGGTTCTGGGAGTTAGGGGTTACTAACTTACTAGAATACTTTTCAAAGTTTGTCTTACAGTATTTTTTAACTTTTGCTTCCCACTTTTACAAAGGTTTTTTCCATATCGGGTTGTATCACACACCCGTTCAGTAATAACTTGGCCCACGAGAGCTTTTATCGCCACATTTCATTTCTTTCGTCGTCTGTGTGTATTTTTTCGTGTTGTGTATGTACCCTGAAGAAGTTTGTCTTACAGTATTTTTTAACTTTTGCTTCCCACTTTTACAAAGGTTTTTTTCCATATCGGGTTGTATCACACACCCGTTCAGTAATAACTTGGCCCACGAGAGCTTTTATCGCCACATTTCATTTCTTTCGTCGTCTGTGTGTATTTTTTTCGTGTTGTGTATGTACCCTGAAGAAGGTCTTCGCCAGACCGAAAGCTGTGTGAAAATGGTTTTTCCTGTGCTGTTTGAGCTTAATTTAGACGAATTTCTTTCGCTTTAGGCTTTTTGCATCTCTCAAATCCAGCTCACTTGAAACAGATTTATTTTTTTTTGTTTTATATATACATATATTTATTCGATATATATGTGGTTAATAATGTCTCGAAGACTGAAGTGGAGTTCAGTCTTTTCCGATATTGCGTAGCAAGTGCCCGGACATTAACTGTTAGGACAACGTTTGAGAGTGAGAATTTCATAACCAGAGCATGGATTTATCTAAAAAGGACTTCGGAATCGTAGTCCGATAGACCGCCAGTCAACGGTATTAAAAAGTAGACGACACAATGAACAATAAAACGTTACAAAGGGTTAGGATTAATTATTACTATTCCCTCTACGAATGAAAAAAAACTTGTGAACAATTTTCTGGTTTATCCCTTTGAACCCGAGAGGTCGTTTTTCCAGCCCAGGTACATAATACGTCATAATTTCATTAGTAGGGTGACTGCTAAGTAAATGTGTCGGCTAGACTAATAAATATGTTCAACGTGCAGCTCCAAGGCAGCACGTTGAAAATATTAATTCGTCTACCCCTAAATAATGAATATGGACTCTTCAAATTGCTGCCACAGAACTGACGTGGAAGATACCACCAGGGTTCAAAGGGTTAAGACGCCACGTGCCAAATATATATATAGATAGATTATTATTTTATTTGTACAATTTTCTTACATTTTAGCTAATTACAATAATAAAAAAATGCCTTTGATATATTGTACCGAGGCGGCATGGAGAAAAATGCCGTCTTCCTGCCGCACCTAAATGAAATTATTATCAGAATTAAGGCTGAAAGGCGACATGTAATGGCTACACAGGTGTTGTTTGGTTGTAAATAAGTAAATTCCCACATGTATAAGTATCAGTTATTTCAGTGGTTGAGACTACTTGTAGAAAATTACTGCTACAGTTAGTTCTCACTGGGTTAGGTTTCCAGCCTGTCGGGTATTCTCTGCGGCTGTGTCGTCAAAGATTGTATTAACCCTTTACCTAACGAATAGCCCGCATCCGCCCGCGTAATATGCAAATTCAGCAGTTGAAAAAATATTATTTAAAAAAAAATTCAACAAAACCATATCATGTGACCCCTCGTTGGAACGAGCTCGTCGAGCTCGTTCCAACGAGGGGTCACATGATATGGTTTTGTTGAAATTTTTTGAAAAATTTAAAAAAATGATATTTAAAATAATAAATGTTGATATCGTCTGCGTTGGGTAAAGGGTTAAATGACTCGAGTAGGTTTCTGCTCTTCCAGTCAAAGATGAATGATGCCACCTGCAGTCGATACTGGTCCTGAAATTTCAGTATCTTCTCATCTTGGAAGATGTGTCCTGTGTGACTCCTTCAGCTTTGTTTGACATTATACTTATGACCTGTTTCTGTTTTTTTAAAAATAGTATTGCCATGGTTGGCATGCCCTCAAACTAGCAGCCCATAGGATAGATGATTGTGAAAAAGAGAGAAATATAGCGCTCGTAGACAATTTTTGGCAGTATTCTTTTCACCTTATTGATCATATAAATATGGTGTTGGACAATTTTCGACATATCATTGATGTGTGATATTTGAATGTGATATTTTCATTTATGACGATACCTAGAAACTTTAGCGATTTTTCGAACATACCATTGCATACGCGCGTTTGGGATTTGTCATCTAATAATACCTTGAGATTATTCCATTTGAGACCATTGTTTCTGGATGAAATAACATATCTTTACTTTTTGTTATATTTATGGCCAATTTGTTGCTACAACACCAGTGATAAATTTTTGTCAGCTCAGACTTCACCTTTGCCTCAGTTACCTTCATCTTATGACCGGATGTATGACGGAGTTGTATCATCTGCACACGAAAGGAAGTTAAAAGCCGTAGTGTTAGGCATATCATTCACGTAAATGAGAAAAAGTATCGGCCCTAAAATGAACCTCCAGGAACACCACAATTGATATTACACAAGCTTGATTTCTTGCCCTCGATTTTGATATATTGTTGCCTTCCTGTTAAGTAACGTTTGAACCATTATTTGGTTATTCCCCTTATGCCACCGTGATCAAGTTTGTGAAGTAGTATGTTGTGACTTATTGTGTCGAACGCTTCAGATAGGTCAATAAATATGCCTATAGCAGAGTCCCGTGTCGTTTATCGTTAGACAGTACGTGGAGAGTGGATTATAACTAAATCACCCGCGGAGTTGAGTTATCACCGAAGCTATAACTTTCAAATTTTGTACATATCGACAAAAAACACAAGCAATGTTGCCGCCAATGGACCTCCGGGTTTAACCCGGAGGTCCATTGGCTGAAACTTTGCTTGTGCTGGTTATGTTTTGCAACAGATTTGCAATTATTGCTTGGGTGGAATCTCCACTTTGCGGGTGATTTAGTGATAATACACTCTCCACGTACTGTAAGTATCAGTTATTTCAGTGGATGAGACTACTGGTAGAAAAGTACTGCCATTGTAAGTTCTGTGTTGTGGAGTGATTTTCTCTGAAGCCAAATTGATTTTTATGAAGGATGTCGAACCCGGTTAGAAATGATGGCAGTCGTTTATTCATAAGTTTTTTCTATAATGTTTGAGAATGATGGTAGGGTGCATATTGGCCCATAGTTTTCAATGTTTTCTTCTTGAGCTCCCCTTTTGTAAATAGATACAACTCTCGATATTTTCATTTTAATGTGTACAGTACTTTGTTTGAAGAATAAAATTATGATATATGACAATACATGTGCTGTTTCGTCGATAATTTTTTTCATTAGTTTCATGGATATATCAGAGAAGTCGACGCAGTTTTTGTTAGAAAGTTCTGAGCTGAGCAAATGAATGAAATTTCTGCTGGGGATGTTTCTGTTAAGAAAAAACTACACAAAGAAGCTAAATATAATTCTATTTTGAACGACACCTATATTCGAAACAGGTCCAAACACCTATTGTTGTTTGGAGTCTAAGTTATGCCCCTTGATTCATTTCGTCTGCGCTGTTGACGACGAATTTATTTATTGGTGTTTAAGGTCACATATTTATGCACAATGGCTGATCATGGCCGTGACAGTTTTACGGGTGGAGGAAGCCGGAGAGAACCACCGAGCAACGGCGAGCAACTGTCAGCTTCCCAACATACTAACTCCACACAAGCAGGGTTAGCATTGGTTGAAGACAAGTGCACCATCGACGTGCAGTACGCCTTAGTACACAACGCCACCGTGCCCCCACGCGGGCATTGAGGATGAAGTGTCTTGCCCAAGGACACAACGCGGTTGTCGCAGGTGGGTGACGACGAATAAACGATTTCTCAATAATGTATATTTTAAAATATTAATAAGGAAGAAAAAAAGTAAGTTTGTTTTGCATTATTTTCCTTGGCTGATATAAGTTGATATAAGTACTCGAATTTGTAGGGGGGAGAGGTGGGGGGGGGGGGGGGGGTACTTGTAAGCTGTATAATATATACTTTTTATTCTCGTTTAAAACTTCGTTTAACCTTTTACCTAAAGTAACGCCCAGAATGACCAAGCGCTATTCATAAAATTGCTTGCTTTTGAAATTTTATTTTTAATTTCTATCTCAAAAACATAACTTATGACCCGAAACGAGCTCATTGAAATCGTTGCAATGAGGGTTCATAAGCTATGTTTTAGACAAAAATAGAAATTGTTAGTAATTCAAGAATTATTTCTAACTGTTTTCTATTTATGATAGGTAAAAGGTTAACAAGTTCTTCATTAATTTGGATAAGTTGCCATTTCGTTCTCGGGTCGACTTGAACAAACTTCCGTGCATAATGTATGAAAAATACAAGCCTATTTCGTCTCTTGAGTGCAACAAGGCGCCATCTGCAATGCTGTAGCATTGTAGATGGTGCCTTGTTGCACTCAAGGGACGATTTGAAAATCTGTAACTATTGACGGCTTACCTGTAAGATAAATTCGTTACGTAATATTTTTCTTCGGCACAACAGAGACGCAATACAAATATGTTATTTACTGCGACGTGTGGCAATCCAGAAACGATAAACCAGGCCACTATCGTGTATTTATTTATTTATTTATTTATTTATTTATTTATTTATTTATTTATTTGTGTTTAAGGTAACATATTTCTGCACAAACGCTAATCGTGACCGCAACATGGATATAAAGTAAAGTCCAGTCAATCATTTAAACTCACGTTGCCCACTTTAGAGGACTTCCACCACAGGAAGTGATGACCAGATCCTACTTTACCAATAAAACAGATCTTGTTTACCACAGTAAACAAGCACTGCTTCACTTCTCCGGGTTCCCACGGGGACCATTGACATGTAAGTGAGTTTCATGCTCAGTGTGTTTAAAAACACACAAGTTTTGTCTGCGTACTTTGCGTATACGGTATCATCTGAGGCATTTTTTTCGAATTTTTAACCAGAAAACAAGTTACACTTTTTAGGGTACGGTTGTGATAAAGAGCATACAGTAAAGTTTGCGAGAAATGTGTTTAACCTATGCTAGCGCTGCATACAGCTTCTTGAATAAGTATTCAAAGTAAACAGACGGCTCCATATACGGCTCAATCATGAATTGTAGAGTACACCACACGACGACCCGTGATTCCTTCAGAAGACGCTTACCTCCCATCAGAAGACTTGTGCCTCCGCAACTTCAGAGGACACATTTAGAAACAATATAATTATAAATGCACAACTGATTCAACTTACAGCAGCTTCAATGTAAAGGTCGCATTTTGTATAATTTACTGTTAAAACTGTCGTTTACCACAGCGACTTTAACGAGGCAATGCAAAAAGGAAGACACGTGATTCCTTCAGAAGACGCTTACCTCCCATCAGAAGACTTGTGCCTCCGCAACTTCAGAGTACACATTTAGAAACAATATAACTATAAATGCACAACTGATTCAACTTACAGCAGCTTCAATGTAAAGGTCGCATTTTCTATAATTTACTGTTAAAACTGTCGTTTACCACAGCGACTTTAACGAGGCAATGCAAAAAGGAAGACACGTGATTCCTTCAGAAGACGCTTACCTCCCATCCGAAGACTTGTGCCTCCGCAACTTCAGAGTACACATTTAGAAACAATATAATTATAAATGCACAACTGATTCAACTTACAGCAGCTTCAATGTAAAGGTCGCATTTTCTATAATTTACTGTTAAAACTGTCGTTTACCACAGCGACTTTAACGAGGCAATGCAAAAAGGAAGACACGTGGCAAGGGTGTAGCCAGGGAGGGTCATGAAGGTCGTACGCCTCCCCCTCGAATCCCAAAGGTCCGCGGCTGGTATCCTTCAAATAAATATAATACATGCCTACAATGAATTTGATTCACTTTCGCTGAGCCTGAAATCTTTGATCACTGCTGATATCAAATATTGAAGATTTTTTTCTGGGGGAACCCTCCCCCTCACTGGTCCACCACCGATGGCCAAAGGTCAAGTTGAAGGAAATTATGGGAGGGGGTGACCCCTCCCATAATCTCCTCCAACTTGACCTTTGGCCAAGCCTTGGTCTCTGGCCAAGATTTCAGTCTTTTTAGTTACCAGACAGTCTCACCCTTGAGTTGCATTGTGGGCGACCCCCCTAAAAAATCGCTGGCTACACCGCTGCATGGATATCAAATACTGCAGACAGTGGATCATCGCTCATTGCTAGTTGTATGCATTATTAGGCGGGATTTATCATTTCTATGGCTGGATAATTGGCGTCCTCTCTGTTTGTTCACAAACATCAGGTTCTATTCACGTTACATTCACAAGTCAAATAGTAAGTATTTGTCGAGGGTTTTTCACACAACGAGTCAAGAAGGCAAGTTGATATTTTTAATTTATCGTCCCTCAGTGTTTAACACTGATGTCAGGTCAAAAACGATAGCAACCTTGCTTTGAGCGCAACAAATCTGTTTAAGAACTAGGACTTGCCACATTTATTGTTGTATTTTACTCAGCATTTTCTGAAAGCGTCCAGCTTCACTGAAAATTTGCATGATGCATATGCACATCAGTTCATTTGATTCATCCCCACTGATAAAAAAATAGCCCAAACAACGATTAATCCCTTATTTTCATGAAAGTATGTAGTTTAAACAATATTTATTCAATGAATATGCTATATTTTACAGGGCTGACAACCAAAAAAGTAACAGAATATATATTGAAAATCAAAAATATAATATACATGAACAAAAGAAACCATATTGCTATGTAATGTGGGCTCTGACAGAAAGCTAGGAGCTTATATGTTAGTCATCTTCCTGAGAGAGTATTTACACATTAAACGGCGTGGAAACTTCAGATTTTTAAATCTAAAACAGTTGAAATTTATTTGGCATGCAGTGTAACTTTCATTTCATTGAATTGAGCGAGATAGTTGTTTTTCTCCTCCCATTTCCTATGCAAGATATGCGTGTCTCATGTGAGAAGACCACGTGAGATAGATATCTATTTCACATGACCCACGTGATCGGCTTATTAGCAAATTTAATTAGCGCACGGATTATTTAATCATCGCACGTTCTTCCGTAAACAAACAACATGGCGTCACGTTTCGAAAATATTAGCAGACAAACGCTAGTCGAAGAAAATAGAAGTAAAAACACAGACCGCAAAACCGAAGGCCCCTTGACTCTTTTATATGATTTTTTGGGTGAACGCCATTATGAATGTGTCAATGTTCATTTCGCTACAAATCTTTAACCCCTGTCTTGCCGGCGTCTGAATTTAATTTCGTGGTATATACATGTGATATATACAGAACGTTTGTGCTCTCTTTCCGATAAGCAAATCAGTCTTTTTCAGAAATGGACAATAAAATTGTTAGATATAGCTGCACGTGCCCCTGGATTACCTTTGATGAAGTCGGAGTGTTTTGGTGGAGGGGGAAGGGGGAAATTATCCCTGATGGGGGTGGGTGTAAGATGGGGAAATCTCACCCTCGGGACAAGATATTTGGTCCAGACACTCGGCAAGCCTCGTGTCTGGCCCAAATATCTTGCCCTCGGTTGAGATTTCCCCATCTCTAACCATCAACCACCAGGAATAATAATAGTCATCCACATCAAGATGGGTGTATCTTATGGACAACGAGATTTTGGTTTCTTGACAGAACCTGGTTGTAATATAAAGGAAGATATAACTTCTACTTTGTAATGGTCTGTAAAGAATATAAATAGTTTCGACCAGATTCCTTTGACAAAATAGGAAGAGATTATCCACGTTTTGTCAATATGGCTAGTTCAGAGAAATTCATTTTCTTTATGAAGAGTAAAATTCCTCCGTTTTGTAATATTATCTGTAATATGACCATACAAGTCTTCAAGAGCAGGCGCAACGCGCTTGTTATTTTATGGTGTGTCTTAATAAACAAATCCTCTACTTAAAATGCACGAAACACACTATAAATTTATCATTAACTTTGTAGTATTATGTTTCATGTGTAATATGTAACCTGCCTTGTTTTTTTGGTGTTTTGCAATAAAATCTATCTATAACCCCATGAGTGGAATAAAGGCGCCATCTGCAATTCTTTCGCATTGCAGATGGCGCCTTGTTCATCTCAAGAGACGATTTGTAGGCCTGCGGTTTCACCAAACAAACGTGTTTTATAGAAAGAGGCACCTGCAGAATTTTTTTCAAGGATCGGCCATGACGGCTGACTCAAATATTTTACGTGGTATTGTTATACGCAGTAATTTAGTTCTTGGATCAGGTGCGGCCTGACTTACAGTTCCACCATCCATGTTTGTATTAACAATATCCTTGTCATGTCTCAGGATCGCTTTACAACTATACGAGAACTAAAATACAGGAATCCAACTTCCCACACTTGATAAATATTTGTTCAGCATCGTTCAAATTATAAAATTCAATCATTAATAAAAATATCTTTAAATATTCGTCAGTTTCCATTTACAATCTGAACAAAAAACAATTATTCCAGAAGGAAATGGTCTGGTTGACAGTTAATCTGACAAGAAGCGATCCAACTCGAAGTGGTTTAATAGTATAGAATTGGTCTTGTAGAAATTGCTAGTACGAATAGTTTTAGATACTTAGTATCATAGGCTAACGTTTGTTAGATCTGCCTTTCCTTGCACAGAGCTGCACATACAAATCACTGAGGATACACATACGTTTCGAGAAAAAATATTATTTTATCAAGTCTTCATTGTTGAACTATCACGATAAATTCGTTTTAATATTTTTAATGGTGGAATATTTCCTCTCAAGTTATCTCTATCATTAAATGACATCTAAAACGAGAGGAAGCGTGTTTAAGAGGTAACATGCACAGTACATCCTACCGCCAACAAGGGTTTGTTTCTTTTCCGCCGTATAATTCGGAGTACTATTGTTGCGCCATCTGTTGGAAAAAGAATAAAGAATAGCTATAAAATACGAGTTGAATATAATTGTGATTCGGAAGGGTTATGTTGGGGCAAAGCGGCAAGAAAAAAGTTCGGCATCTGCCGATAAAATTACAATTATACTCCAATCGAATGAAAGATTTGTCCTCATCACATTTCATAAAATATTTATCACCTGAAAGGTATTACAATTGCAAACAATTCAATGAGCAACGGTTTCTTCTTTCCCCCAAACCCTTCGAAGAACATACGAAGCCGCACTATCTATTCATCAGTGCATTTTGTGATACAAAGTATATCAAAGTCATCACGGCCCTGTACGACATTTGTTACTTTCGTCCAATTAATTCGACTCCAGGCCCGGTTAGCGAGGGTTGAATTATATTTGATGGACGAAGTTAATAAATATTCTACATAGCTGTAACGAATTAAAAAAAATCCTCTATTTCCCGGAATACATTCATTCCCATTTCAACCGATTTGAATGTACATTATCTTTGTTTGTTTATTTATTGGGGCTAATCCTTTACCCAAAACACAGGATATCAACAATTATTATTTTAATTATTGTTTTTTTAAATTTTTCAAACAATTGCGACAAAACCATATCATGTGACCCCTTATTGGAACGAGCTCGACGAGCTCGTTCCAATGAGGGGTTACATGATATGGTTTTGTTAACATTTTTTTCAAAAATATTGTTTGTTTTCAACAGCTCACTTTGTAAATTACGCGGGCAGATGCTGTCGTGTCATTAGGTAAAAGGTTAACGACACTTGAAACAGCCAGGGTCATATGGTGTCGGATAGTTTTACAGGCGGAGAAAGCCGGAGTACCCGGAAAGTGCCACCGAGCAGCGGTGAGCAACTGTTAGATTTTCGAACACATTACCAACCCGACATAAGCATAGTTAGAAGCGGTGGAAGGCAAGTGTACCACCGACGTGTAATGCGCCTTAGTACACGGCGCCACTGTGCCCTCGCGTGGGCAATTGGAATTGAGTGTCTTGCCCAAAGGCAAAACGCAGATGGCACGAGCTAGGATCGATCCCTCGACCTTTCGGTTTAGAGTCCAACACTCAAATCAAGAAGCCACCGTGCTCCCTTGAATGCACAGTTCGTTCCATTGGAGTTCGTCAGTATAATATGCTGATCGAGATGGGTACAGTTCCTTTCCCCACGCATCTACACACCCGTATTAAGATTTTGTGAAACAAATTATAATAGGGTACATTCCCCTAATATGTTTAGGTGGTCACAATAGCGAATGAATAAATGAGCCAAACGTTCGTAGGTTCGGGAGAATAGATTTACGTCTTGTATCAGATATAATATTCATTCAGTAGTTTTTCACGAAAGAGCACTTGCGTTTGAATGAAAATAGCCTGAAACGATCTTATAAAGACGAGCAGTGATTTTAAACAAAAATCGTTCTGCTGAGATGAAAAATCTGAAGGTAACTCTGGGATGTCTACGAACGAAATCGAAGAAACCACACGGTACTGGGAAACTGGAGAACTACGAAAATGCTCAGACGAAGAATGCTTTGTCCGTCAGATATTTGTAAAATAGGCGTTAGAATGAAGGAAGGATTTACAAACTTTTCTGGCGTCTGCTTGCCCATGAGCGGAAAATTTAATAATGTTCCTTGTGGGTTTCTTTTTTCAAAAAATTGAAATTTCGGCCAAAATACTAATATTTTAGTTTTTATATATTTATCTGAACATGATCTTGAATATTACTTATTCTAGTTTATTCGGGATTTAACCCTTCACCTAACGTGTCGGCGAAAACCGGCCAGCGCTATTCTCAAAAATCGCCAATTAATTTTCATTATATTTTCTTTTTTGTCTCAAAAACATAGGTTATGACCCCTCTCTGGAACGATCTCGTCGAGATCGTTCCAATGAAGGGTCATAACCTATGTTTTTGAGACAAAAAATGAAAAAAATCAATTATTCAAAAATTTTGTTTGCAAGTGTCGTCTGCTTTTCATGTTAGGTAAAGGGTTAAAGACACTTTCAACAGTCAGTATTATATCTTGACAGTGGAAGAGGGTGGAGTACGCGGAAGGAACGATGAATATTAAAATCTTATCTTTTGGTTTCCTCTTCTCACAAACATACACAAATAATTTAATTATATTCTACATTTTAAGATATCAGGAAATGTCTTGATAATGTTTTTCTGTATCATCTATTGCCAGATAGATAAAAGAAAATATCTTCTCGGACGTGACGTGCATACCGCAAAAAGTTTAGAACAATATCACTGCGCATTTTCGTAGTGTTTGGTGTATTACTTGCAATTGAAAAACATATTTCAATTGAATATATTAAAACATGGCAGCGCATATAATTGAAACGTATTTTAATTGCTTCAATTGCAATATCAAAAGCTCGCAGCGCATATAATAATAAAAAACTACTATTTTTGCGTAGGTACCAGAATTAAGTCATTCGTAACTGCAAGGAAATGTGCGTTTACACGAACGAATGAAATAACTCATGAGATAATTCTGCGACCTACTCAAAAAACAGTAGGTATTCTCTATATACTTGAAAAAATAATACTCAGGCATTGTAATAAGCAGCAGATGAAATGTTTACTCACCTTGCTCACACCAATCAATTATTACTAAACTTCTAGAAATGACCTGGGATACCGAGTAAAACCGTGTCACTGGAATATCAGACTTTTTTTGATGGCAACATCATTCAAACGACGCAGAGCTGATTTAATTGAAGCTGAGACGACAAGACCGTAAGGACATATTGGCATGGTACGTCCTTAGGGATTTACCACACACAAAAAACAACATTCACTGGTTGAAAAATACCTATAGGCATTATCCCAAAATTATAACAAGGCAAAGACACGTGAACAAGGTATGATGATCAACAATTGTTTAGCACTCTACCAGTTTACCCACGACATTACTGTAAGTTTGGGACACGTCGGCCCAAACGAACTCAGCGTTACAACCGATTTTCGGTTGATAACGAATGTCGAATAAGGAACTGGGAATAAGTACCGGTTGTCACGTTCCTAACTTTCTTGTCGAAAGGGTGCACACAACCAGTGGCACGGGGAACGTGCCAGATTGCCAGCGGCATTATCGTTAAACGGAACATCGTGTGATGAAGAATAACCTTCTGACACTCTAATTTTTGTAAACTGCACTTGACGACAGTTTCAACGGATTTGATGTGACATTTGAATCTTAATTTCCTCTGATTACCGAACTCCTCTTGTTATTTTAGTTGGGTAATTCTCGATATTTACTTTGTTGATGACTTTTCTTTGTAGACAGACATTGAGATAATGAGAAGAGAACATAAATTGAGGACTTGAGTTCAAAACTGCTTCCGTTAAATGCACGATACTCTAAAATACATCTCTTTGCTTCACGTCATTTTGACATGTAAATACTATTACGTTATCCTCTTCCAGATGTTATTTCTAAGAGTACTGGAGATAGGATTAGCATAACCAGCCCAGTGCTCAATCGATCGATTGATTGAATTGTCGATGGATTTCGATCGATGTTTAGATCGATAGGCGGCTGGAAAGATCTCTCTAGTTAAAATATCCGAAGAAAACTGCTGTGTCAAAATTTCAATCTACAAGTATCTTTTCGGCCAAGCATTTCGAAGGATTTATTCTTATTACGGTGGCGCCACAAAGGCAGAAGGAGCTACCCTATTTATTTATTTATTTATGTATTTATTTATTTATTTATTTATTTATTTATTTATTTATTTATTTATTTATTGGGGTTTAACGACACTTTTGACAGCCAGGGTCACCTCGACGTCCCCCGAGTTCCAATGTGTCCTATGTGCCAGTAGGCACATAGAACACATTGGAACTCCGGGGACGTCGTGTCGGACAGTTTTATGGGTGGAGGAATTAGGAGTACCCAGAGAGAGCCAGCGAGCAATGGCGAGTAACTGTCAGGCTCCCCAACATACTAACTCCACACAAGCAAGGTTAGCATTGGTTGAAGACAAGTGCACCATCGACGTGCAGTATGCCTTGGTACACAACAGCACTGTGTCCCCACGTGGGGAATGGGGTGAAGTGTCTTGCCCAGGGACACAACGCGGTTGCCGCAGGATTTGTACCGAGGACCTCTCGGCTTGCAGCCTGCACCTCTACCTACTGAGCCACCGCGCCCCCGGGGCTACCCTAATATATCAGTGCATCGCACAGCAACCATGTTTCTGAGAGCAAATACTCTCCAACACTCTACTTGCCTTCTCGCCCGATCTTTCAATGAGCATTTTTCATAAGAACTCCACTGAAGAGAAACTTTTTCTAAGTGATATTCAGTCGAGCTTATGAATCCTTTACCGAACGCACACAATATCAAAATTTGTTATTTTCAATATTTTTTAAAACCTTAATTCAAAAATTCAACACACCCATAACATGTGAGCTTTAATTCGAACGAGCTTGTCGAGCTCGTTACAATAAGGGTTACATGATATGGTTTTGTGGGCTTTTTTTTTAAAAAAGTCTTTTTTTTTGTTGCAAATTCTCAATTTGTAAATTACCCTGGGGTGGGGGTGCGGCCGATTTGTTAAATAAAGGATTGCATCTGTAACACGAATAGTGTAATATTGTATATGAACTCTTTCTCGTATTGTCATCATAGCGGCTTTTATATATTACAAAATAACATTGATCAGTAACCTGTTTATTAGCCCTGACATTGGTCCTGCACAATCTTTTTGCGTAGATAGAATAGTAACATTCGACGAGAAAATGTCACGATACATAACAAATTGTTAAGGAAGTGTAGCAATAATTTACTCCAACAGTCCAATATTAAATGGTTACTGAACCTCTCTATGAGTATAAAATAGATTCACCCATTTCACTGTAAATTATATTCTTTTGGATGATGCCATTCAGAAGCTCGGTGTTAAAAGGGTTATTCCAGTTTTGGTAGAACAATTCAAGTTACCGCATTCCAAATTTACAGTTAACCAGAATAACTGTACTGGTGAAATAATAACATTCTCAAGAATTCCCGGATGACCTCCTGTGGTGGATAATATATTATCCAACTAGTCCTACTTAAATCGTAAATGTTTGTTTCTACTGTCCTTCCCTCCTTTCTGGTTGTTCCCTAGTCACGGTGATGAGAAAAGATTACGCGAACAAGGTACTACTTCCCTTTGTCCGCGTCTCTCTCTCTCTCTCTCTCTCTCTCTCTCTCTCTCTCTCTCTCTCTCTCTCTCTCTCTCCCCATGGCTTCCTAACACGTTGGGTGAGTAGGCAAGTGCTGCATCTTACGTCCCCGACTGTCCAATCTTCTCTTTTTCCCCAAAGGGTGTCCAAAAATTGTCCGAAGCCTCCAGTGTGTGAATACCTACCATTTTACTGCTGGGTGACGACTCTCAAAAGCTATAAGCTTTCTGTCGAATCCCATACTTTCAATTTGTGTTTTAATTTTTTGTCTCTCTTATACTGTGTACTGTGAATTTAGAGTTCGTTTAATTAACCATCTTTCTTCTTGTTCAACATGATGTATACATATAAAATGATTTTTAAAAAAAATAAGAATATTGTTTTAACAAAATTAATGTAACAATGCAAATATTTCGACAACATTAAATACAAAAGACAGTGATAGTCTAGAGATTAGAAAAATATTTACAATGAAACAACATATCTTACTTTCAAAACATTTCTGGGAATTTTATCGGATTTTCGGAGACCGCGTGCAAGCTGTGTACATACCACCCACAGTCAGGCATAATATATGCATGGTTGACAATTGGAGTGATTTCCTCCTTGTTTATTCATCTATCACTGTGTTGACAATGCACGTTTCGCATTAAACAATTAAGAATACCGTCTTTCTTAATTATTGCAATTGCTAATTCAGTAAAAAGAAAAAAGTAGTCAATAAGATATATTCGTTGTACAGTTTGTTAGTGAGCTGATGAAGTTTCTGTGGTATCAGTAAATTCCAGTAAACATAGTCCCGGGACTATTTAAGGGCTACACTAGTTCCGTACAATAACAGCGTCGAATCCCTTACATAATTAGATTGGTGGCCTTGGAACAAACTATGTAACCAACAATTTACAATAAATTTGGAAAAATGTATAATCGAAGCAAAAGATATCTTACTTTCCTCTCAAGAACAATTACACGGTATGTAAAAGGTGAACATATGAACCACGACCTTTTCGAACTGATTTATCGCATTACCTAAGGTATCGGTCACATCCGGACAGTGCTATTTTCAGAAATCTCTGTTCAGATTTCAACAGTAGTCAAACATTGGCTTCTAAAACATTGCTCATGGCACCTCAGTGGAACGAGCTCAAGAACTCGTTCCACCGAGGAGTCTTATGCTAAGTTTGTAAGTTTATTTAGTTTAGCTAAATTTTAGCTTATTCAAGAATTGTTTTCTAAGTCTCACACTCTGTCGTATTAAGTAAAGGGTTAACCCTTTGAACCCGAGAGGCCGCTTTTCCGGCCGGGAACACGATAAGTCATAATTTCATTAAGTAGGGTGGCTGCTGAGTGAATGTATGGGGTTGACCAATTAATATTTTCAACGTGCAGCCCCATGGCTGCACGTTGGCAATATTAACTGGTCTACCCCCAAATAATAAATATGGGCTCTTCCAATTGCTGCCGTTGAACTGACATGGAAGATACCACCATGGTTTAAAGGGTTAAATACGTTTAGTTGATTGTGCAACAAGTTGACAACAAATTACAACTGCACATAAACTCTGATGCAGCGCCAGTATGTAGTACGGTGGGATTAAAATAACGAGTGTAAGTACATACAGACTGCCCTATTGAATTTCACGGCACTACTGCATTCAAAGAAATAACCGCAGCTATACCAACAAAATAAAATAATCATTCAATAGAAATAATTACAATTCTTTTTCACGGAAAACTGATATTATCTCTATTTATTTTACAAAAAGCATATATTTTGTTGCCAATACAAGCAAAAACATCTAGGCGAAATCTAGGCGAAATGCAGATCTGTATTGAGGGTAGCAACCTGCTATGCATGGATATGCGAAATAAGGAAGGTAGATTTTCAAAGCGCACTCGCTCACAGAAGTAATGAAATATTTCAGTTTGTTCGCTTTGGGGGTACTTCTTTTATAAAGTCAATAAAAGTTGCTGATTTAACCTGTATAACAATATAAAATGCACTTGACAATTCAATTATTTTACGCTCAACTGAAACGGAAAACCAAACAGTTCTATGCTAGGTTTTCCACTCAATAGAACGTTCTTTGTTTAACTAATGTGTTGGTCACCTCTTAAAGGAGATATTGTAAGATAAATCGGTCTCTACCACCTTCTGGGTGGGAGGAGGGTCGAGATGGTGTTCTGAAGTCTACATCTTGGCTCTGGGCCATGTATCGACTCATCAATATATCGTCTTCTGGGTTCCATTATGTTCCATGCGCCTGCTGCTACATAAAACACATTGGAACTCAGGGGACGATATGTCCAGAGATGAGGTCTCGATCGTACACCATCCCATACAGGGCGTAGTAACATAAATTATATGTTAAGACACACCAATGTTTTTTTTTTATTTTCCTTTCTTTCTTAAAAAACAACCTCCCAGGACCCATCGTATCAATGATGGATTACATTTGACTTCAGTATTTTCTGATGGAGATATTAATATTAAGACTGTGACGGGCCATTCGTCTGAACATTATTTTAGGTGAAAAGATTGCAAATTAGAACAATAGTGAGGGAAAATGAAACTTTTGAGGCACAATGTTTTCGTGACACTGTCGATGAATATAGACGATAAATTTCGTTCTCTGAGTTCCAGTGTGTTCTATGTGTCTCAGCAGAGACTAGCGCTGGCATTTATAGGTAAATTCTGTTTGATGAAATCTTCCAATTTTTTTCCCTTGCACTGGTATTAATGTCAAGATATATTGTGATGCCACAGAAAAATGCAGGCCGATCGGCAACATGGTCACCGTAAAGTCGCTACGTCCGAAGTAACCAAAGGGAGTTGGAGTACCAGTCAGGTAAATCACAATAGAGCTGGGTAAACTAGTCTACGCGCGGAAGTTTAGTTAACCTCCGTACGAGTGGTTTTATCCACAAGAGGGAGTCCATTGCTTGTCACTCGATGGTCAAGAGAACCGATAAGATATTGACATCAGTACATTCTCACATCGGTTGCTCTTCAGAGAGACTTCAATACTTAAATATAGATTACTTCAACTGGAAAGGGTTGAAAAAAGAGAGTTCCAATGAAAAACGACTCACAAAATAAACAAAACGTACTCTAATGCAATGAGACATTTGGGGGTGCTTCAAGTCTGTTACAGAAAGGACGCGATGCGATAATGTGAGAATGAAGTGCCAGTCCAAGACGACTTAAACTGACACTTGCAAACCGATTTCTTGAATAACCAACTAAACAGTTTCAATTTTTACCTCCAAAACATAGTCTATGACCATCCACAAGCGGTTATGAGCTAGGTTTTGGGGCAAAATGGAAAAACGAATAACAAAATTTGAATGGTTATTTTGTGTTGCGCTTTAACCCGGACATGGATCTTTTACGTTAGAGTTAGCAAGTTTTTGTCGCTGCTTGCAAATTTGCACAATGTTTAATTTAATTTAATTTAAGCCTTCTTGTCTTTGATAAACGATAATCAATTAAACTATTTTTTTAAATAACTACAATTTCACTAATTAAATTGACTAATTAATTAAACTCAATCCAATGTCCAAGTTGAAACATGCACACGCTGATTACAATATTGAGGTAACGATTCGTTTAGTCAAAATTCCATTAAATCATTTTGTGTTCTTACTTTGAACGTGGTCTCAGAATAGTCCCCTTTTGTGCTTGTTTTTGCCCCAAGGCCCAAATTATTGACTTCGGTACCATAGTGTTGAAAAAGGGGACACCGTGGCACATGGGAAAGGTTTGTTTTGAATATCAGATGGACAGAGGAAGAAGACTCACGGATTCTTCTAAGGCGATTTATTTCCAAGTATGGGTCGTCAGGCAAGTGGGGCGGTGCCATCCACATGAGTGATACAGCGAATAATCAATATTCGATTGACTAGATACATGTAGCTCCTGACTAGTTTCAGCAATACGCTGTCAGCATCATAAACTTGATATAAACCAGGAACGACCGTTTTGGTTACTTGGGGTGTTACGTCAAGATAAATTAAATTTCAGATTTCGCATGTTTTGCCAATCAGACTTGACAATCTTTTGGAAATAACTAGACACAAATATCTAGGCGTCAACATACACCGCAGCCTACGATGGAACACACACACGCCAACCAAGTAGTGAAGAAAGCCAACAACACCAGGGCATTCTAAAGCGGAACATATACCAGTGTGTCCGAAAGACCAAAGAACTATGCTAAAAAGACACTTGTTAGACCACAGATGGAATATGGCAGCAATATATGGAATCCGCATACGACTTCAAAAAAAAACAACAAAAAAAACAAAAAAAAAAAACTTGGAGATAGTGCAGAGGAGGGCGGCCAGATTTGTCACGGGAGACTACCACCGGACCAGCAGCGTCACCAACATGCTGAATGATCTACAATGGCCGACACTTCGGGAACGACGAGCCTCCAACAAGCTGATCCTTATGCATAGAATCATACACAAAGAGGTAGCTGGCATTCAGCTTACTCGTACCATTGACAACCACGACACGAGGCAATGACTGCAGATTCCTGGTTCCATATGCAAGAACGGACACCATCAGGCTATGAAACAATCTCTCAGCAAGCGTCACCAGCTGCAGCACTCTATCCATCTTCAAACTGGCGCTGCAACACGAGAGACTCCGCTAAGCAGCCCAAACAATTTTATTATGATTTTAAATGTAAATACAGACCTATAAGATTTTAATGAAACAGACTTTTTAATTGTAACACGCCAAGTTCGATAATACACCAGATGGTGGTCTGAACTTAACAAGAAAAAGAAGAAGACAAAGGTTGCGCATTGCATCCACATATGAATAGAGTGACATGCCGCTCACATCTTAAGAGCAGTTCCGCCAAAATAAATTGCAACAACTAACGCGCGATCTTGCCAAAGCGAGATCGCTCGTTAATTGTTGCCATTTATTTTGGCGGAAATTATGTTGAAACGCAAACAGCATGGCTTGCGAAGTAAAAGCAGAGATTGCGTAACGGCACCACAATTTTTTTTCTTCAAAAGGTTACCACCATATTATATAGCATAACCTTTATTTCCAGGTCTGTGACATTAAGTCATATTTAAGCAGAGAAAAACACATCTCCCTCAAAACGTTTTCAACGAAAGAGAAATAATTATCAGATCTCCAAAATTGTAGCACATCAAGGGAATTTACTCTGGATCATCATTTTTTATTGCGCTCATGACAAAACAAGATATCTGAAAATTGAATAAAGTCGATCAATGAACAGAAACCAACAAATTTAACCTTGAACGAAAAGTATGAGAAAGTACACGGTTACTTTATTAGATTTTTTCTGAGACCGTGTTAGTTTAACCGCCCATAATCAAATGTCAATTCATAATAATTCTTTCACCACGGTTGCTTTTTTTTAACTGCGACCCAAAGTTGAGGGGCCAACGACGTACTAGTGTTAGTTAGTTTGACCGTTCGTTTGCCTCTCCGATCATCCACTCGTTTGTTCGTGATAAAACGTTCATCGCAATTGCATCTTAATGCCCACTCCCACTTTTTCCACTCCTTTATTTCACATCCGATGTTAGGAAGATCTAACTTTTCAATGTTTTTTGGTAAATCCACACGTCGCCTAACAGTAAACGAAATCACTTCTTCACCAGTTCATTCCCAACTATTTACCTGCCATAAGCTGAAGGCGCCCCAATCAATATATTGTTTCATATTTATTTTGTTGTTTTATTTTTTTTTATTTTTGTTTGTTTTTGTTTTGGAATAAGATAACAAAATATCAGTTGAGCTACATGTATTTTTCAAATTAAATATTGGCCCAGATTGGGTACGCCATTGAACTAACATGGGAATACTGTTATGAAATTTCCTAATTGTATTCTATGAATTTATGTTTTACTTTGGACACTGTTATCATGTTAATTGGTTATTACCTTAGTTGGGTAGCAAGCCTTAGGTTGCAAGCGTACTTTGAGCAGAAATTGGTCTATCGCAACGAGAGCAATTAACGCTCACTTCACGTCCAGTGTTTAACAACTTTAGTGGTATAATTTCACTTCTAAGATAATATGATGTGCATCCACAGATTATGACGCCCTTGAGCCGTTGCACTTGCACTTCAAAATAAAGCCCAAATATGGGCTTTCAACACTCTGACAGTCAATCGTATTTTTCTTGGGTTCTGTCAATAAAGAAATCGGACAGAGTTTTGGAGTATGAAAACTTCTATCATTTCTTATATCGAATTTCGGAAGCTATTGTCCAACATCGAGGACCAATATAAAACAGTTTTCGCAAAATTCATGCAAGACTCAGAATTGATTCTGGTAAATGGTTCTCTCGGGAAAACAATGAAAAACAACTATATGATTTTCGAAAAATGTTCATTTGACTCCTGCCATAGATTCTCAAAGTATTCTTCAAGGAAGTTCTGGAGAATTCTTATTTTTGCTCTCTCATAATAAGATAGCAATACATGGACTTTAGCGGAAGTGTTTACACTCTAAAATGAGTTGGGTTAAAAATTAACCCAAATCAACTGGGTTGAGTGAATATGAACTCATTTGGGTTCATATTAACTCAACCTAATTGATTTGCGTTGATTTTTAATCCAACTCATTTTAGAGTGTAAAGAATTCACTAGAAACCACTACCAAGATACTGTGACTTCCAAGCCCATGGAAAGCCTGCATGTCGGAACGTGTTCTGCATTTAAACCCAACGAAACGGCCAAAACCGGCCAGCGCCATTCACAAAAATCGCCAATTAATTTTCATTATTTTTTTCATTTCAAAATGAAAAAAAATAGTTATTCAAGAATTTTGTTTGCAAACGTCGCTTGTTTTTCAGGTTAGCTAAAGGGTTAAGACACGAAATTTCATCAAACTTGAAACCAGGTCCTTCAGAGTAAAATTCTAGTAAATATATAAATATGAGGTTTGTTATTTACGATGGAATATTTACTGGTTGCATTGACAAGAGTATGATAGTACTCTCAAATTATAAATTATTCAGAAACTAAAAATTGATTCTTGCAGCAAAATCAGAACCGATTCTTGCGAATATGGGCGGCATGTTCATCTCAGTTTGATAGAAAACCAATCACGTGTCGTTTGTGCAAGTCCGCTGATGTGTTACATAAAATTGACTAACATCAATCAACATTCACATCTTGTGCTGTGAAGAAAGAGGTGCACGCTCTCATTCACATTAAAACGGACAAAAATATACTCCATATCTTGACTGAAGATCTTTTAAATGTACAAAACTAAAGGTTCATCCATCCTGGAAGACTGGCTTTTAATCTCTGTTTGTGTTTTTTAAAATAATGTAGATTGACTGTTAGGATTCTAAACCCAAAATGTTGTATCAGGGACGTAGCTAGAGGGTCTTCGATGGGGGAGGGGGAGGGGGGGAGTCAGTTAGATTTCTAACTGGGGTTGGGGTCCCAGAACGACCTGTCGTAGGAATGTCCCGAGGGCCCCTTGTTGGGGAGTGTCCGAGAGGGGGAATACGCCCTCAATGGTGGGGGGGCCAGGAGTACCTCCGCAGGGGTAAATTTTTCATTTTTGAATCCCTTAGGTGGATTCTGAGGTCTCCCTATGGCTTAAATCTAGTCATTTTATCCACAAGAAAAAAAATGCATTTTCTCAGATAGGACCTTGAATTTATTATCCCTTACACTGACCATGGTGCACAAGGACGACGAAAGACTGACAGCTATTCGGAACTATTAATTCGAAAAACCGGACCGGTCACAGATTCGAGTCGGAATTTCGAAAAATTTGTCAGCTGATTGGAAAAGTCGAAGAATTTAAACGAAAATTGAAAAATCACTTTGACTCTGACCTAAAAAATATGACTAGAGAAAATTAAATTGATATTATTGAGTTTCCAACTTTTGGAATTTACATCACCGCGTTTCCAACTTTTGAAATTGTAGGCGCTAATTGGATGAGGAGGTGAGGCACCCCTCAAGGATCTGCAGATCTTAAGTAGTAAGCCCTGTTTGTTGCTATCAAAACTTAATGCCAAAATTCTAAATGTTAATTTTTTATTGGGATAGGCCAGCTCGAAAATGAACTTATCTACCGTTAACATATATTGCGGAGCTCGGATCGATTTTTCGTTTACATTTACCTGTTTACCTAAGTTTCTTGGAAATAACAAACAGATTAGAGTGGAATTGTTGTTCGCACATGCAGATATTACCTTCTTAGAACACAAAATGTAACCACTCATATAATATCAGAAAAAAGGTTGAAAAATGGAAGGCGGTTGATGTATATATTTCATTAGCAAATTCAGTCGATTTATAAAGGAAACTTGTAACCCCTTCCCGGCGTTGTGTTTCACGGTGAATGAAATCAAAACTACGAGAAAAGATATATGGAGATAATTTTCTGTATTCACTCAAAAACACTAGATTTTCTTTTTATTATACGTTTTTTATAGGAATCTGATCATTCCTATCGATAATTTCACTCGTTTCAACCTTGAATTGACTCATGAAAGTAAACAGCTGATACTCGAAAGTGATTTATTCGATACTCGGAACAGGTAGCGTCTTGCGATCTGATACAGCTGGCGGGTTTCATGCATCAATTCAAGGTGAATACGCGTTGAATTATTGCTGGAAATGATCGGTATCACTCAAAAACACTAGATTTGCCTTTCATTACACGTTCCTAGAGCAAATAGATCATTTCGTATTGATAATTTCACTCGTATTCACCTTGAAGTGATGCTTTGAAAGCCGCCATTTTGATTGACACCTTGAAAGTGAAAATTTCTATATCTCCACAGTGGGGAATACGATTTCTATCTTTCCGCAATTTTTTAGATAACCTATCGTTTAGCGTATAATAAATGTTGGCATCCATAAGTTGGAAATATTGGAGATGCCAGAATGAATTTGAAAAGTCACCCTAAGAATCTATTAAATCAAAGACCATGGTTACGAACTTTCTTTGCTTTCATCGCAGTTAACATATTGGGAGAAGAAAAAAATCGTGATTATTTAATAATCTGAATGGCTGACTATTTTTCTTTTTTCCAGGGCAGCTCACAAAGCAAGGCACAAGACATGGAATCATTCAATAAACTGCACCAAATCGTTAGGACTTGTCTCGACTCAAGTAAAAATATGCCGAAAACATTTAGATGTCATGGGCACTGTAGCTCACGCTGCCAGAATTGCTATAGACACTTGTCAGATTCAGTTCTCGGATAGAAGATGGAACTGCTCGGCAGTAAGTCATGTTCCACAGTTGACGCGGGATCTATCGAGGGGTAAGTTGGTTAACGATCAATCGATCTCAGTCACTTGAAATTATGTCATTAATATTTACACAAATTTGACAAGAAACCCGAATATTACTTTTTTCGTAGAAGCAGAGGCCCGTTTTCGACGAGCCATTTCACGATGATACCACACCGTTCATTTTTTTCTTTATTCAGAGTACAGAACATATCGACCCTTGAGTGCAACAATGCACCATCTGCAATGCTCAAGCATTGCAGATGGCGCCTGGTTGTCCTTAAAGGACGATTTAGTCCTTGAAGGGATGGACAAATTCAGAATTTCCATCGCTGCATAGCCACCGGTAACACTGTCCAACACGAGGTGACCCTGGTTGTCGAAAGTGTCGTTAAACCACAAACAATAAATAAATATATAAATCGCAACACATCCTGTGAGCCTCGTGGATTACACGTGATTTTAAGTAAAGTATTAGCTGTTTATTGAATGCACCTTTTATGAAGGGCTTGATTCGAATCTACTGTCAGTGTATTTTTAAAGTTCCATACAAAGGTCAGATTCTTATCCGAGTCGAAAACTTCTCAATTTGAGCCCTGCGAATATCAAATTTCGGGTCGAATCGAATCCGATATCAAATCAGATTGAGGATTTTGAATCGAATCGAATCTCGAATTGAATACCACGTTTCTTCTCTGTATATATTGCACCTGCTTACAATCGTAAATATCGCTAGTGCACTCACAAGTATTGTATTCAATGGCGATTCGTCTGTTTGCGCAAGTCAATTGAAAGAAGCGAAATACTTTAGAACGGAATCACAGTATTTTCGGAAGAGGAACGTCCTTGAACTCTTCTTTTATCACCAGGCCTCCTGTCCAAATGAAACAGGAGGGTTCAAGGAGAGAAACTTGGCAGGATTTTGCGAACATATTGATGATTCAAATATTTTTGAATCAGCGCGACTCTAAACAAATCATTGGGACGATTTCGAATCGAGTCGAATTTTCGCAAGGCTCTGTTAAAAATTTAAACTGAATGCCACTGACACTCTTAACCTGTCTTGTGCGTGCATGGTATAGGTGAGAAATGTACAAACTGAGAAAACAGACGCATCGAAACTTCAAACCCACAGCTCCACCTTTTTATTCAAATCCATTAACTGGTTGAGTGCTGGAAGCCCATATTTGGGCTTTATTCTGAAGTGCGGGTACCATAACTCTAAGGCTCCATCTTCTATGGATGTGTCTCATATTATCTTTGAAGTGAAATTATTTAGTCTCTCTGGATTTGCCTCGTTAAAATGTATGGGAGAGTACCTGCAGGCCCTCTCCAATAAACTGCTACAAGGCAAATACATGTGAACAAATTTTGATGACTAGAAATAATTTAGGACTCTACCAGTTAAGAATAAAGGAATTCTAAGTAACTGTGTTGCAGAACTCTCAAAGATTAGAAGAATATGCACATTTAACGAGATCTTTTCACACAAATTAATATCTCTGCACACTAATATGAAAATACGAAAATTCCAAGAAGCACATTTTTCCATACAGCAACTGGAATTTAACGAACTCCTCCTTGTTTAACAGACATCAAAGAGCTTTGTCAAACAAGATTGAATTGGTTAAATTCCTAGTTGCATTGTAGGAACATTTTGCCTCTTGAAATTTTTATATTTTAGCATCAGTTGACATCTCTTTCATCTTGTTCCTAGTATGCCTTGATCACCGCAGCAGATTATGACATCTGGCCACAGCGAAAAAAATTTTAGAAAAAAAAACACTCATTTATCCAATTTCTTAACAAGGATCGTCCGGCGGTCACTGACAAACAAACAAGCAGTACAGCATCTATATCTCCCTTGGCAACATTGGAGTGCCATGCCATTTTCAATGGCGCTGCTTATTGCTGTGACAAATTGCGAATGAGTCAGAATCACATGCATATTGTCTGTCTGAATTCATTATCTACTTGGTCTTAAAATGTAGCTTTTGAGGCGGTTGTATTTATTAGCCACCCACACCCCAACCCGCAAGTTATATTTGTCAGTAGAATAACGCAGAATAAACTTTTAAAAAATAGTTCCAGCTTTCATTTCACTAGTGCAGACTGATGCATATTGTAGAATGACCGTAAATGATAGTGTTTACCTTTTTGGTTGCTCATAAATGAAGATGTTTCATCTTGTAGTGGCGGCATGCTCTTAAAAGATAGCATCCATGATGGGCAAGAACACAAAAATTTAGTCTATCACTGATATTAGGTGCAAGGAGCTACATTTTCCTTACCAAACATCAACGCCGTTAATGATGTATTTTCAGAAACTAATAACACGTGACAGTTCCGTGATGTATTCTTACTAACTACCTTTATTTCACTGTTTATTGTTACGTCATGCTTGCAGAAAAGGAGTAACTGTCGTCCAAAAATCAAACGCACTCGATGTTTGTGATTACTTCTTACCTGTCCGAGATTTTCTGTTCGAGTTTGCAGGCTGCATTTTCCGAATCAATTTTCCTGATCAATTTGTAGGATTACTTCAGACGTCAATGACATAAGAAGCATTTCGAAGTTGGGAGGGGCGTAGTAATACACTGACACATACTGACATAACCGTCACTTGAGAGGAACAAGGTGTCGTCTGCAATGCTAAAGCATTGCAGACGACACCTTGTTCCCCTCATGGGACGAAAAATTAGTAGCGATCCGGTTGCTTTAGTGACATGATAAGAATACAATATACAGAGCTATCTATGTCAGGAACTCATATACCTCTACGTCCCCGTGGGAATCCCGGGAAGTGAAGCAGAGTCTGTTCATTGTGGTAAACAGGCTTTGTTTTACTGGTAAAATAAGACCCAGTCACCAATGCTTGGGAGGTGCAAACCCTCTTTAAAATGAACAACATGGCTTATTACCGCTCACCCCTGGTCTTGAGTTGATATTCATGTTGTGGTCATGATTAGCCATTATGCATAAATATGTGACCTTAAACACCAATAAATAAATAAATAAATAAATAAATAAATAAATAAATAAATAAATAAATAAATAAATATACCTCTTCATTGAGGGATGTACACATTTGTGGCTCCATATTTAATGGAGATATTTGCTATATTTGGTGCCCAAAATGTGTATTTTTCTCGACTCTAAAGTCAGTAGCAGGGACAAATGAAATAATGGAATATTCAGGTAGATCTTAAGCGTAAAGAGTGTGTGCATCCTCTTCCAGCTATTTCCCAATAACTGTCCTAGATGGGCCAGTCCATACCCTCGCCGCCATGATTATTCTAAAATGAAAAGGGACATAACTCTGACAAAATAAAAGTCCGATCGAAACTGTAATCGCAGATGCACAGGTTCCCAGGCTAGTAAACATCCATACCAAGTTTCAAAGGAATCGACCCATAAACATTTGAGAAAAGCTTCGGACAAAATTATAGGCCTGCTTTTTCAAGTCGAAAGGGGCATACTTCTGGCAAAAGTAATCGCAGATGCACAGGTTCCCATGGTTGTGAACATTCATACCAAGTTTCAAGCAGATTGATCAATAAACGTCTGTGAAAAGCTCTGGACAAAATTATGTCTACGGAAGGACGGACGGATGGACGGACAAGGTGATTCCAATATACCCCCCCCCCTCACACACACACACAACTCGTTGCGGGGTATAATAAACACACATGTGAGGAAATTCCTGTATTAGTATGTGGCACACGCATTATGTCTTATTGTGACACATACGTACCGTTAGGAATATGTTGTTACAATGTGGATCAGATCATTTTATGCAGCCACAACCCGGTAGTCGTCAATGGGGTGTTCTTTTTTTTTTCTTCTTCTTCTTCTTCTTAAAAAATCAAATCAAACAAAAGACAGGCACCAGGAAAAAAACACCCAAAACAAACAATATTTGAAAGAAGGGTTCCATATTTTTAGCGAAAGTTCCATGCACTGCCTCTTCCAAGTGTTGCGGATCCTCATTGTTCTTACTTACTCGCTATTGGGTTGCAGGGAATGGAAAATAATCGGACTATATTCAACCGCACCTGAAGTGCAGAGTTCTTCCAGTGTGTCCTGGGAGGCTTTTGTTGAGTTTTAATTCTCTGTTATGGGCCGGGAAGAGGAATAAGCTGATACATGAGATATAGTTAGGAAGCTGTGTCAATGACACGCTGAATATATTAGATCTTTTCTAGGTTACTAGCAGGAACTACAAGAAATAGACAGAACGGCATTTGCGTTCGAACTGTCGTTTTTTATCGCACGAGATCGATTTAGGTGGGAGGATAATATTGAACGAGAAATGACAGTTCGAACGTGCATGCTGTTCTGTATATATTGCACGCCTACAGTTTACTAAAATAATATTAATCGATTTTGGTGGAGGGATTATATTGACCTCGAAGCCTTTGGCTTCTTGTTCAATATTATCCTTTCGCCGAAATCGACCGAGTGCGGTAAAAAATGACAGTTCGAACGCGTATGTTGTTCTGAATTTATTGCACGCCTACAGTTTACTAAAAAAAAATATTAAAAACAATAATTATTGCCAAAAATAACCCAAACGTAAAAAAAGAAATAGTAAAATAGTCCGCGCACGTGGTCCGTATTGTTCAAGGACAATACACAATAATTTATTGTCAGCTTCGGTTTTTGCAGAAAAGCGTGTATTTTATGAAAATTAAAGCATAGGCGTGCAATAAAGTGAAAAGATAGCACGCTTGGTTTCAGTATTTTCTACATGATTATTTCTCCGCTCCAGTTCAAGTCCTTATGACAGTTTTCCAAACCCCTTTCGACTTTGTTGCTAATGGCATCTTTCAAAACGAACGAAGAATTCCCGGAATTCCCCTTTATTTATTGACACTGTCTTTTTCTGTGGAATTGTTCAGAGAGTTTCGCTCAACTGTTACACAAACAAGTTTTATTACTTACTTGACTGAACGGTCTGCTGCAACTCGTAATTTTACGACTATTTCACGACCGTTTTATGGTGTCAGTCGTGATTTTAAGACTCACCCACACAGTACCGCAATTGATGCAGTTATTAGGATGTTTATCTGCAGAAAGTTATCCGCCAAAACTCTAATTCTTTCAACACCTGGTGTGTTTCTTATCAAGGCTCGTTGCATAATGCATGTTGACAAATGAATGAGTAAAAATAAACGATATACATACCTTTATAATATGTAATGCCAATTGCCCTTTCCTGTTGCGAACGTTTCATGTTCCAATGAATTTTAATGCAGGAACTGCGGAAAAATTTTGAAAGTGTAGGGGTTGACTGAATGAATCTAAGTTTCGAATTTTATTATGTTGTTGGGGAGGGTTGAGCTTAGGTATACTTCACAGTAATTTTTACTTTAAAAATTAACGTGTAAGTGAAACTTTTGGAGCAACTGTGTACTGCCGTAGCTACTTTAGTGGAAGAGAAGACAAAAGTCCAACAAATCAAGTCAGAAACGTGTATGACCGTCCTTGTTGGCTTACATCTTCCTTCTATTCACTTCAAAGACAGCACTGGATCGAAAAATGCAGCATTACGTAAAGCTTTCTCCGTTTGTGAACTTCACAACTCTAATGAACAAATCCTGGAGGAATTCTGCCCATTCTCGAACTAGTTATGCTCCGAGTTCCTGGATAGTCTGCAATAATCGTGGTAACCTCCGGCCAGACATGTTTGGTTGGGCCATATTTAGAGAGAATGATGCCCATATCAGCGATGTGGTTGTGGACACAGAAGTCCAGAACACCTTTGCAGTGTGTGAATGGGC
The DNA here is from genome assembly GCA_031216915.1 of Pictodentalium vernedei. Taxonomy (NCBI): domain Eukaryota; kingdom Metazoa; phylum Mollusca; class Scaphopoda; order Dentaliida; family Dentaliidae; genus Pictodentalium; species Pictodentalium vernedei. The sequence goes on from CM062290.1 coordinate 211,890,931, forward strand.
AATGCAATGTTGAAAGACATGTAACTAAGGACTGACAAAATAAAGGAAAAACATGCCCTCGCATGACGTCACTTCTTTAAATCAGGTCTTTCGCATTGCATTTCTGGATATGCTTCGTGCATGTGTGACTGAAGGCTCCCTGAACAATAATGGCGCCACTTCTCGTTGGTTACACCTCATCACTCACCAGTTTGAGAACCTGTCTTTGCATCGCCGGTATCCTCGGTTCCAACGAGCACACGCGTCAAAAAATAAATCATTGCCTACTCTGGTCATGTGAAGACCACGGACGTTAACCCTTTGGACGCGAACGGACGCTTTACCGGTACAGGATTGTGATACAACATGAATTCATAAAGTAGATAGTTGCTCGGTGAATTTGTTAGGTAGACTAATCAAAATTTATTTTCAGCGTGTAGCCTCAAGACTACATGCTGAAAATATTGATTGGTCTTCCCTCAAGTGACGATTTTTGACTCTACCAGTTGATGGCTCTGAACTGGAATGGAATATACCATCAGGGTCCGAAGGGTTTTTGAGTTCGGCAGATTGTAGCGTGCAATCTGTCAAAGATTAACCCTTATCCTTTTTGCACCGTCTTCGTCGTCTATGACGCTGTCAGAAATCGATATATCATGAGATATAATGAAACCATATTCCTGTTCGGGCTGGGGTCATATCATGTGGCTTAACCCTTTACCCAACGCAGACGATTTCAAAATTCATTATTTTAAATATCATTTTTAAAATTTTTTCAGAAAAATTCAACAAAACCATATGTTGAAATTTTTCGAAATATAATATTTTTCAGCTGCTGAATTTGCATGTTACGCGGGCAGATGAGGCCGATTCGTTGGGTAAAGGGTTAAAAACATGTTTAGAAAAAAGACACGAACTGCACACAGAAAATTTTGTGAAATAGAGACACTCTTTCAAAAATAAAATTAAACAACCCAGTTTATCAGCCAGGACAAAAGCAAAGGGCTTAAATACGCAAATACCCAGAAAGTGAAGGTATAACTTTAGCAAACTGACCCAAGTATCAGGGTGTGAGTACATGAACCAATTTTGGGGTTTCAAGCATATATGCATATAAGATTTACATTTTTAGGAAAAGGTGAGGATGGTTTCCCGATTCCCCGGCCGCAATAGCCTCGTAGATACGACACTAGTTTGTATAAGTAACGTTGGGGTGAATGCTACCTGCTCTGTTCCCATAACACGTGATACATGGTCTGCAGAAAATATTAGATTGATTGTACCTCCGTGTTCATATAGTTTATATGTGCTCATATAACCGATGTACTTACGCCTGTTTCAAATGCTTGTCACACATGTTTAGTTGTGAGTCACTTTGATGTCGAAGTCTTTTTTCCTACCAGTGATAAAAAATAACAATTAAGTCTGTTTGTGGGAGTATGAAGGAATATTGGAATACCGGTTATCCTGGGAGTTCGGTAACACAAATATGATAATTGCATAAACAGACTCTACGGGAAAATACTTGCATTGTAGGGTAGATTAGAAATATACAGTGTATGTGTGGTCTCTCCATGCAATGATACACTCCACAGCGTGTGTTCGCCATGCACCGGATAACATGGCGGAAGAATACTCTAGCGTGCGTTGCAACCAATTAGACGCTCATTTACGAACTAAAACAACGTCGAATCCTTCTTTATTGTAGTTGTTGTAAATGCGTGTTTATTTACATGTCATCCACTAAGCGAAACTCCACCTGATAGACTTGTTGAGTGAGAAAAATGTGTGGTTTATTAGTTCTGCAGATTGCACGGGAATAATTACTTTTCGTACTAACCCGTTACCCGCCTCAATTTTCAGAATGATGAATCAATATCAATTCCGAATAATGTATTCAGTTTCCCTTGCGGCGCCTAGATTACAACCACTCGTTGGAACGACCTTGTCCCAACGAGAGAGCATAAGCTACGGATCGAAAAAAAAAACAAATGAAAGCCTTTAAATTCTACCCAGCTCACAGCGGTAACCGATTGCTCCAAATTAGAGGCCGTAACAGATGGTTTGGTTTGTTTTTAGCTTAACTTGACAGTGAAGATAAGCTATTGCCATCACGCGTGCGGACGTCTGTGAGTCTGTTCACATTTTCCTTTAGAACAGGCTACACCCCGCAGTTCGTGTCCGATCGTCACGAAATTTCATATGCAGGTTTGAGGTCATGTCTAGATGAGAACGTCCCCTTTTGGTCGCGATCGGTCAACCGTGATGGCTGCCCGAGCCCAAAACCTGAAAACCTTTAGCACAATCTACAGGTCTTACTGATGAAGAGATTTCATTGTAACTTGGTATGATGACTCTGTATAATGTCTAGATGAGATCATCCCATTTTGGTCATGATCTGTTAACCGTGACGGCTAACCAAGCCCGAAACCCGAAAAAGTTAGCAGTCTACAGGTCGTATTTAGTATGGAGGGATTTCAGTCTACAGGTCTTATTTAGTATGGAGGGATTTCATTGTAACTGGTAAGATGACTCCATGTGATGTCTAGATGAGAACTTCCCCATTTGACAGCGATCTGTCAACCGTGACGGCTGCCCGAGCCCAAAACCTTTAGCATAGTCTGCAGGTCGAATTTATGGAGGGATTTCATAGTAACTTGGTAGGATGACTTCGTATAATATCTATATGAGAACCTCCCCTTTTGATGGCGACAGGGGCCCGAAGCCCGAAAAACCTTTAGCACAGTCTACAGGTCTTATTTATGAACGGATTTCATTGTAACATGGTCGAATGACTCGGTATAATGATTAGATGAGGACGTCCCCTTTTGGTTGCGATCGGTCAACCGTGATGGCTGCACAGGCCCGAAGCCAGAAAACCTTTAGCACAGTCTACAGGCCGTATTTATGAAGGGATTTCATTGTAACTTGATAGGATGACTCGTTTTGGAATATTTTCACTGTAGCTTGGTAACTTTGGTTGACATACTTAATTGTGAGGGCCAGATTAACCCATCCCTCAATTCTTTAGTACCGTCTACACCTCAAATTATTTTTAGTGAAAACATAGCATACAGGGAACAGAAATTAACATATTTTCAATTATCACAATTCTTGTCTTATTTCATAATCCTTTAATACACATTGCACATTATCCTTTTCATCAAATACAACACACAGTCAAGTTAAGCTGCAGTGTCATTGACACTAAAATTTATGAATTTTTATCCAATATCATAAGAATTTAATTACATTGACAGGCTACATCCTATCGCTTTACAGTTGTTTGTAGGCAAGTCTTGACTGCCTATATAGGCAGTCAAAACTTGCCTGGAAATGTAACTTCGAGTTTACAGAGATACTGCATGTTGGGACACCGGATCTGCTGTAGTAAAAATGGTGAAGGTTGGAATTAGATTCCTCAGGGTTAATAGATATTCGGAGGCAGTAAAGCCATAACAAGCTAAAATGGTATCATCGTTCCAAAGATTTCTCCGATTGGGTTAACCGGCAACTGACTTGCCAAGTCTGCGATATTCTCAAATTAGGCCTTTATATCAGATATCAAAGACGTGGGACCATCATCCGATGCTGTTTGTACAGCTAGTTTCTTTTTCTCTCAACAGTTTTGCGAAATGAATATTTTTTTAATGGCTACGTCACTTCACAGATATCGCGAGTATTGTAAATACGATTTCTTGTGGTTCTTGCGCGAAGAACGCAGCCTTTTCCATCTCCTCGTTCGATGTCGAGTATAAACCGGAGATGTGGGAATAACTTGATACAGAACGCATTTGACCTCACTGAGTCCTTAGACGCCTAAGAATTTATTACTCAGTTATTTATCGTGACTTAGCGCATAGTCAAAACCCAGGGGCATATTGCGTGGAACACTTTTACGGGTGGAAAAACCCGGAGCAACCGGGGAAACCACCGGGTAGCGGTGAGAAGCTGTCGAAATCTTCGAATTATTAATCCCACAGTTAGCATTGGTTGAAGTCACGTGTACCATTCGACGTGCTATACACCTTAGGACAGTGCGTCAACGTATTCCCACTCGGGCAGTTGGGATTAAGTGTCTTTCCCAAGGACACAGCCGCAGGTGCGCTGGTGAGGATAGAACCTGCGACCTTTCGATCTAAAGTCCAAAACTCTAACCAATGAGCCACTGCGAGCCAGTGCTCAAGAATGATCTTTTTTCGGGCAAGTAGCCTTGAGCATTTGTTGCTCACGTCACCACTTCTCTTATTATTAGCTTCATATTGCTGAATTAAGACAAAGTTTTCCAAACTCACCCATTATTTTCCGCTCACTACTTGAAAAACATATATTCTCCATATATCATACTTCTTACAAGGTTAAGAGAATTTTATCTGACAAGTTATCTCCCCTGAAATTATTAGATGGACGAGGAAGGTCCAATAAAGAAGCATGTAATTGTTGAAAAAACACATATGACGTCAGTAGAAAATAAAGCGAGGTCTCCAATTGTTACTTTGAATGAACGAAAACAACAGACAGCTCTCGGGGCTGTATGTTTTCTTCCTTTATTAAAAGTTGCAAAAGGAAATTTGGCTTTTTTATGGCAAGCTAATTAGAAGCAGCTAAGTTACTGTGCATTTTGGCTCTTTGTTTAGCTAATGTGTTTTGCAAGTTTTTATTTTTCCCAGGAAATCTTACCTCCAAGACTTTTATTTTAATGGAAAGGATAGTGTGTGTATTATATGTAACGATGCGCACACTGTTGATCTAATGAACAGGGGAAAGATTCAGAACTTCAAGAGAGGGTGAAAGCGCTTTTTTCTTATTTTTAAATGGGTTTAACCCTTTACCTAACACGAAAAGCAGACGACACTTGGAAATAAAATTCTTCAAGCACTAATCTTTTTGATTTTTCGCGTCAAAAACATGGCTTACGACTCCTCATTGAAACGAGTGCGTTGAGCACGTTCCAGTGAGGGGTCATAAGCTATGATTTTTGACAAAAATGAAAAAGTAATAAAAATTTAATGGGGAATTTTGTGAATAGCGCCAGCCGATTGCCGTTACGTTGGGAAAAGGGTTAAATAGAGAATAATAGTCAAACGTTCAAACTGATTGGGGAAAAATTGTAAAAAACCATGCTTCTGCATTTTATACTACTCTGCGGAAAAATTCCTGAAGTTTGTGAAATGATGCACAAATCGATGATACAACCCTCGCTTACATTTCGAAATTTCTATTTTGATATGAAATTCTCATACCCTTAATGTTAATTTTAAATTTACTGACAATTTTAGAAATTTAAGGGGAACTAACTTTCCTGTAAATCTCTTCCAATGACGAAAACTGTCAGCCACTATTGGGCGAGATCTTCGCTCTCTCTCTCAAAATGGAATTGACACCAGATTTACCGTATTAGGTCCCTGACAAACTTTGTAACCAATAATACACTCTAAAATCAGTTGGGTTGAGTGAAAATGAACCCAATTGGGTTGATTTTTAACCCAACTGATTTTAAGGTGTAGTGCCCATAGTTATTTCAAAATTGGTGGTCAGCACTTCTCTTTAAACCATGATAGTAGTTGTTACACATTTCAAATTATTTCTCACTTTGCGCTTGTTACATGAAAAGAATATTGTATGCGCATCACATTACAGTGAAACGTTAGATACCATTCAAAATGAATGAGATGGCATTGAATGGTACGCAATCAGCTATAAACAGAACATCAGGAAAGCCCATAAAACTTGTGCAATTTCACACCTATCGTTGGCTTCTAATTTCTGGTAAGGGGATATTGTGATTTTAATGGTTTATTAAATGGCACATAATTTGCATAATTTTCCGGTAATTGATTCCGAAACAAAATCATACATAATAGGGCGAGTTTGACGTCAACGCACTCTCAGTCATTACTCAATATATCAGAGAGGTGATTCCGTCGTAAACCCTGATTGCACGGTTATAAATCACAGCTCCACAATTTTCGTCCCTGTGTTAATTTACTAGTCGATTGTACAGTATCAAATCCATGTTTTACTTTCCTTTGTGTAAGAGATGTTTATGGATATTAGCTGATATGAACGTTGGTGGTCTACAGAAGTGCAATTTGTTATCGACTGATTTGCAGAGTGTGTGGGGTGAAAAGCAGATAGAAACACTTTAATTGGGTTCAGTTTGAAGTAAAACGCGGCAAGAGGGAAAATAATGCATAAGGCTGTCACGCGATTAACTACATTCTCTGCCTTTTAGAAAAAAAAACAAACATTCGAAGCCAAATATTTCTTGAGCACGAGAAACACTTAGTGTCTAAACCTTATTGGGGTGTCGATGGCCTAAATCTGATTACAAACATATTTAATTAACCCTTTGAACTCCAGAGGCCGTTTTTCCAGTCGGGTCACAAGCTACGTCATAATGTCATTAAGGTAAATGTGTGGTATAGACCAATCAATATTTTCAACGTGCAGCCCTAAGGCTGCACATTGAAAATATTAATTGGTCTACTCCCAGATAATAAATATGGACTCTTCCTATTGCTACCATGGAACTGACATGGAAGATACCACCAGGGTTCAAAGGGTTAAAACAGTTAAGACATATTGAGAGTTTACATAGTTTCCGGTGATAACAGTGCTTCATACTTGGGGAGTATCTGTTGTTCAAGAGATTGAGTAGAAGTATAGTCGATTTGTATGGTACGGGCAGCAAATACTCTGAGGTGCCCACCCTTGTAAATTACGGTTGTTTCTTGACAGAAACCCAAAGAATTTCGCCAACCAACTTGATTCGTGCGTGATGTGCAAAAATACACGTTAGAGCCTCATGGTATAAAGGTGTTAATAATCGTTCTAATAATCGACAAGTCTACAGTAAACAACTGGCACTTGTACATATTGTTACTTTTTCACATACTATTGATGAGAAAACGAAAGTGGCCAACAGGTTACACCCACAGACTTAGTTAATGGACACAATATGCTAAGTTTGTGTCTTTATCCAACATTAATTGGCGTTTTTACCCAACCTCTGTCTCTCAAACGGTGTGAAAATGAGTAAAAGGCCCAGTGGAAGGTTTCAGCCAGTACACAAATTTTATTTGTGCTTATTCGTTTTAAAGGAATTGAAACTATCATATTGATGAAAACTTCACCCTGGGAATTTATAAAGTAATCCATTTAGATTAGACATGTGAGAGCTACTTCCCATAAACGTACTCTCAATACTGTGAGCGCAAAAGCATTCCCTTTCTCGGTAGGATCGCGATTGGTCTGGGATATGTTTATACACATATCAACCACGGGGCAGAGATTTTTCAAATAAAATACTGCTAAGTTGAGACTAAAGCACGAAAAACATAAACAAGCAAGAACCGGGATGCAACGTTTTCGCATTTCTTTTTTTCGACAGGTGATATTTTTACAATGCTGTTGTTAAAAATGCAGATAGAAAATTGGGACCGGATCGTGACCCCGCCGGGATCTGGTCGGAATTCCCTATCCACATTTGTAATGATGGGGGCGTAACCACTCTCAAATCCATCCTCCTAATATATCTACTCCTGAAAATATACAATAAGGATGCTAAAAAATGTTCCCGTTAAAAGCAGCACTCGAGAATGCTAAATAAAGATTGGCAGAGACCAGTACGTTATATCTACTCAACAGGATTCGTTGACTAGCACAGAAACTGAGAATTATACCCAATGATAATGTCCATCATCCAGTTGAGATGTTGCATTCCAGAAGTCAAAAACTGCTTGAAACTGCTTTTCATCCTGAGTCTGAGTTAGGTTGCCCTCCAGTGCGATTTAATTTGGTATGCTACATTGTTTCAAGGACCAATTTCCTGCATCATACACACAGTGGAAGAGGCACTGTTACAGACTCATGGGAGCACTTCACCATTTTGTCAGGTAAAGGTTAAACTGGTACTGGTACGTTTGTAAATGAACTTGTTTCAAGGGCTTTGCTGTGTATACCGCTCCTGTCATTTAATTGATTGATTGCTAGAAGTCCCTATCATGGCTCTACTTAGACGTGCGGAACGCAAAATTGTTAACAAAATTGCTTTGTTACAATTTATTGAAGATGGCCTGTTGTCACTCTAAATTGTAACAAAACAACTATTATAATAACAACTTTGCTAAACTGAGGCTCCTCATTCTTGTAGCATGGTATCTTTGAAAAAAATACTAATGTTACAAATCAAATTTGTAAAACAATTTAGCATTCTACGAGTTAAAATACATTCCAGACCACATGCTCTCTTTACTTCCACGCATTTCAGGACAGAACTGGAAAATTAATATGATTCAATACAGGCTATACATCAATGCATGTGAATGTTATACGTTTGCACCGCCCTGTGCAGGTCCATAGACAGAGAAAGGGACAATTGATGGTCCTTGGTGCAAATAACATCTTCAACATCATATTTCGTGACTTGAAACAAAACGTCAAACAGGGTAAACACACGTTGATTATCTACCTACAAAGATATATCTTAAGCGGAAGTATACAAATATTAAACAAAAATATTTTTTAATGCTAGGCGCGTGTTTTACTTAGATTATTGTTTTATGTTTATTCCAGCGCTATTGTATACATGCAAAACATAATTCTGTGTTCATAATTGCAACGTTCACCCTTAACCCCCTACACGCTGATGTCAAAATATTCAGATTTGAAGTAGCCATTTTTCCCATAATGCAACTGGGAATTTAACCAATTCAATCTTGTTTGACAGAGCTCACTGAGCTCTGTCAAACAAGATTGAATTGGTTAAATTTCTAGTTGCATTATGGGAAATATTTGCATCCTGAACTTTAGATATTTCGACATCAGTGTGCTGGGGGTTAAGAATATAATACATGTATTGTTGGAGCATTTCCTGGTCGTTAGGTTTGAACATAAAAATGCATATTATTCCTCACGCATCCTTTGGGTTCAGGTTTTAAATTTACCCCAAATCGGCGAGAGTAAATGCCAATGCAAGGATGGAAATACAGAGCATACATGGTAATCTGTTGGCAGGTTACGCTATTCAACATGTTGGTAACCTATGGGATAAACGCTTTCTCTGTTTTACTGACAAGTCAAAGTTGTTGATGTTTTGACAGACTTTTCGCCAAAATAAATAGCAACAACAAATGCGTGATCTCGTCTTGACAAGATCGCGCGTTAGTTGTTGCTATTTATTTTGACGGACATTCTGTTAACCCTTTTTTCAACCTTTACCCAACGTAACGGGAAAACGGGCCAGCGATATTTACAAAAAAACACTATACAAATTTCATTATTTTTTCTTTTTTTGTCTCCAAAACATAGCTTATGACACCTCATTGGAACTAGCTCGTTCCAATAAGGGTCATAAGCTATGTTTTGGAGACAAAAAATTTAAATCTTTAGTTATTCAAGGATTTTGTTTGCAGGTGTCGTCTCCTTTCGTGTTAGGTAGAGAGTTGAGATGTAAACGGCAAGCCAGTCTGGTCATATGCGAATGTAATGCCCAACCTTTCAGTCGAGTTTTTTCAAAGGTTGTCATATAAGTTAATTTATGCTGTGTTGTTTTATCATAACCTGTATTGCGTTCATGTATTTTACAACTGACGTAACCCTCACGTAACCTAAATGATCGTTCGCGTGTTATTTCCACGTTTTCCACTGGCATGATTGATGTGTAGCACGTGTGACCATCTGCCGAACTTGCAAAAAGCATGAAAAATATATTTTTTTCAAATAGAAAAAAAATTAAAAGCTGGAAATGTGTAATAAAAATGAATAAAAGAGCACTTGTAGAAGCTTTTCAAGCAATCGGCTGAATAACTGTTCAGTCGGCAGAATGACTGCCCAGTAAATAAACCTTATATATATATACTACTCAAAGTTTGCTAAGCACCAAACATTTGACACATCACTGTGACATATTTGCAATATTTTTGGTGGATATGATTGAGGAATGTATTGAGATGGTCCCCAGTGTTTACATTAGCTCTCTTGACAGGCAGACTTTTCGTGACAGTCATGGAAAGCATGTACCCCTTTATTTTCATGATGTTTTCGTGTACTGTTTATATGTACATGACATGTGTAGGGTATTCAATCTTCATTTCAATACAAACCCTTGTGATTTAATGATTGAATATGGCAAATTCAAATGTAAGAAGACATTTTTCTGAAGCAGAAATGAATGTGGCGGGCTGTAGAGATGGTGGAGCAAGGGGCTACCCATCGTCAGGTTGGTGAAGCCCTTGGTGTGCACCATACGGTGATCACCATAGCCTGATCAAGATTTCGGCAGTATGGCACACCGTTCTAGAGTATGGAGAAGACCAGGAGAGCGATTCCATGCAGCCAACATTGCTGATCATGACCGCTATGGTGGAGGGTCAATCATGGTCTGGGGCGGTATCAGCTGGGATGGGCGTGCAGAGCTCTGTGTCCTTGAACGTAGTACATTGACTGCACAGCGGTATATTGATGAGATCCTGGATCCCCACGTCAGATTGTATGCAGGTGCAGTGGGTGATAGATTTATTCTGATGGACGATAATGCCCGTCCTCATGTTGCCCATGCTATCGGGGAGTATCGACAGAGGGAGGGGATTGAGCGTATGGACTGGCCAGCAAAATCCCCTGACCTCCATCCAATCGAACATGTCTGGAATGAGTTGCTGCTTGAAATATCAGCACGTCCAGTCCAGCCAAGAAGTGTTCAGGAGCTTGGTTCCATGCTTGTCCAAGAATGGAACAACATCCCACAAAGGACAACCAGGAACCTTATTGGGAGCATGAGAAGGCGTTGTCAAGCTGTAATTAATAGTATTGGGTCTCATACTCGATACTGAAGCCATATCAGTTCGCTCCGTCAACTTTTTGGCATATTGAAAAATTTCCTCTTTTACCAATAATATCCATTTCCCATGGTTATCGTATTCAAAAGCTAAAAAATAATGTCAAACACAAATAAAATCTTAATTTCTGTACTTAAATCATTAAAGATATAAATAAATAAAAAATATATACACTTTTCATCACAATATTTCAACTAAAACGTAAAACAGGTAGTTGGATATACTTGATGCTTAGAAAACTTTGAGTAGTATATATTCAGTTCACAGAAATTGTATTAGTCATTATGCCAGGCAAAAGTAAATTGGTACCGGTCAGACACAAACCTTGTGATTGTCAAAGACCACTCAACTTATTTGCAGATTTGTTTGAATATAACAATGGTTGTTTTGAAATGTTCATATAAGTTTGAAGACAAGAAATTGTAGTAGCCATAATGTAGATCACAAGTGAACTGGTACCAATTAAAACCTACAAATTGCGCCTTGAGAGCGACTAACTGCTTATTTGCAGGCTTGTTGAAATGTGGTATGTTTTGGTGCTTAGTTATAATTTTTCACAGCTGTTTTCAGAAATGGTGTTAGTTAACCCTTTACCCAACGTAACGGCAAAAAAAGGCCAGCGCTATTCACAAAAATCGCCACTTAATTTTCAGTATTTTTTTCATTTTTGTCTCAAAAACATAGGTTATGACCCCTCATTGGAACGAGCTCGACGAGCTCGTTCCAGTGAGGGGTCATAACCTATGTTTTTGAGACAAAAAATGAAAAAAATAGTTATTCAAGAATTTTGTTTGCAAGTGTCGTCTGTTTTCAGGTTAGGTAAAGGGTTAATAGTATAAATATTAAAATAAATGAACAAACATACAATGCCAGTGAAAGTAATTTGTAGGATGCCATGTTTGCTTTGTTAATAATTCGAACCTTTGATATCATTTCTTGGGAATTTGTAGTTTCTCCAGGTTATTATTTCAGGAGGGAGCGCGGTGGCTCAGTAGGTAGAGGTGCATACTGCAAGCCGAGAGGTCCTCGGTTCGAATCCCACCTGCGGCAACCGCGTTGTGTCCTTGGGCATGACACTCCATCTCCATTGCCCGCGTGGGGGCACGATAACGCCGTGTACTAAGGCGTACTGCACGACGATGGTACGCATGTCTTCGACCAATCTAACCCTGCATGTGCTGCAGTGCGGAGTTACGATGTTGGGGAGCTGGCAGCTGCTCGTCGTTGCTCGGTGGTTCTCTCCGGGTACTCCGGCTTCCTCCACCCGTAAAACTGTCATGGTCATGATTCGCCATTGTGCATAAATATGTGACCTTAAACATCAATAAATAAATAAGTAAATAAATAATAATTATTTCAGGACTGCACAAATTGGCCCAACTATTATTTTGTTTGCCTATCAATAAAATATAATTAGGATTTTTCATTCGCCTGGATATTTGGCCTCTCGTATTTCTAGTGTATCAAGACTCATTTGTAACCCAAAACACCAAATGATGTAGAATTTACCACTTGGAAAAATGCTCAAATTCCATGCAATAGCTTTAGAAATGCAGCGTTTCAAATGACCAACTTTTGTGTTGAATTCACAGGTACATCAACTGAAACTTTGAATGTAGCTTCAACACTTTTTCACAAAATATGACTGTTTTTGACCTGCAGCAGTGTTGGTAATTTCACTCTGCAACTGTTCCATTAAAACTCCGCGCTACTGTACCGAATAAAACAATACAACACAACTAGAGAAAGAAGGCTGTGGGCCTACAAATGAAATTTTAGCTGAAACTTCAACCTTAACAGAACTTATGTAATAAGCATACATTTTACAATCTAAAATCAGTTGGGTTAAAAATCAAACCAAATCAAGTGAGCTGAGTGAATATGAACCCTATTGGGTTCATATTTGCTCAACCCATTTAATTTGGGTTGATTGGAGTATAGCAGAGAGATTTTGAGGTTCAAACGAGGGTCACTATAGGGTTTCAGTTAAATCTAATTTCGCTACATTTCGGAATGGAAGATTCGTTCCTAGAGATGGACTCCTTATCATTGAACAACTGCATCACATAAAAGACAGTTAGTCGTTAAAAGTTATCTTTTAGCAACTTGGGCTGTTTAATTTACATTATGACACCATACTAATTCTTTGCAAACATTTGAAAACAAACGATTTCGACGGCGTACATGTTCCACGTGTTGCCATGTTTACTTTCCCACTACTCGTTTTCCTGTTGTTGGAAATACCGTAAATCTAAATTTAGATATAAATAGTAGTTGTCCATATGGCAGTGGTGTACCGACCGTAGCGAAGCGAGGCAACACTGCATGGAGTTTGCGTCGGCGTAGGTAAAAAGTTGATAATTCTTGCATCTATTTTGTCAAAAAAATAATTATGATTCTTCATCCTATTTACAGGTACCAGAGAACAAGCGTATGTTTATTCGATCGCCTCAGCTGCACTAGTACATACTGTCGCACGTGCCTGCAGCATTGGCGTAACAACAAAATGCAGCTGTGGTACTTTGCCAAACAGTCCACCAACTGCATCATTCACGTGGGGTGGATGCGGAGATGATGTGCGATTTGGACTATATTTCGGGGAACAATTCTCGGATGCCTCCCTAATGAAGAAGGGAACGAAAATTCTGAAGTCTTCAAAGAAAGCGGGAATGAACAGGCATAATAACCGTGCAGGGCGAAAAGTAAGCAAAGGCAAACAATTTGCGAGAGAGAGAGAGAGAGAGAGAGAGAGAGAGAGAGAGAGAGAGAGAGAGAGAGAGAGAGAGAGAGAGAGAGAGAATTATCACTACTGAAACATAGTAGGGTGGAATTTCCACCTTGCAGTTGTTTATAATGGTGAGACTGCACTGTAAAAATACCATTAAAATTAAGCTAGAAGCACCGGTAACCAGTTGCCTTTACTTGTACCGTAAATTTGGCGGTAATGACTGTTACTGCTTCAAGTTTCACCAAATGAAAACTAATAGAGGAGTCTTTATACTCATTAGAATCACAATGCACCGTGTTTGGGGTTCAGTCTATACAATTTTGATCATGCTATGTAGAAAGATACCTTGTTTTAGAGGACTCAATTTTTAAGGGAGACTAATATCTTTATCCCTTTATCCAACCATTAGGATATCAAAATTTATTATTTTAATTATTGTTTTTTCTTCTTCTTCTTCAAATTTTTCAAATATTAAAAAAAAACCATTCTCATGTAACCCCCTCATTGGAACAATCTCGACGAGATCGTTCCAATGAGGGGTCACATGATATGGTTTTGTTGAAATGTTTTGAAAAATTTGTTTTTTTAAGTGCTTAATTCGCAAATTACGCAGGTGAATGCAGCCGATTCGTTTGGGAAAGAGTAAACCAGCAGTCATATGGCTGCTAATTAAAGAATGGTCTGCGCTTTATAACAAATTAACAGCCTTCTCTTGTAATGAAGACCAAATATTAATTCCTCGTTTTTGATAAAGAACGGCATTGCCAAAAGTAGTTTAATACGGTATACCACCGCAATTCTTTTGAAGTAGATGATAGTGTAGCGAACTGTCTGCCAATACAATACTACCATATTTTTTAAGGTAAATTTGTACAGTGTGAAGAATAGAGGACTAAATATTTTGAGCACAAATTACAATTCTTCCAAACCTTTCTTTTTTTTCATTTCTTATATGTTTTCCACAAATGATGAATATTTGGGAGCCAAATATGATAATAATTTATTAGTTTCTCTATCCATTTGTCATTACAAGAAATCATCTCACGGAGATACATTGGCTTCCTTCTTGAAGTAAGTGGACATTCATAATGGGATAGAACTAATCTATTTTGGTTAGAATGAGTGGTCACAACCTAATCCTTAACCCTTGATTACCGTTGGTATCTTCCATGCCAGTTCTGTGTCACCACATGGAAGAGTCCATATTCGTTACTTGTGGGAAGATCAATCAATATTTTCAACGTGCAGCCTTGCGGCTGCACGTTGCGAATCTTGATTGTTCTACCATACAAATTCACTAGGCAACTATCTACTTTATGATTTCAGGTCGTACGACGATCATGGGCCGGAAAAGCGGCCTTTCGGGTTCAAAGGGTAAAGCAAAATTCACTGATTACAATGGTAATGATTTTTCGCAAGTGTTGTATTTTCCTTCCATCAAACGTCGGCAGAAGGAGCTGTAGAATGCTAGTTGAGCACTGCGATCTTGTTAGATAATTGCCATTAACCTCGCCAAAACACCAGAATCCCTCACTTCACTCTGTAAACGGAATACAGAAAATATGTTTCCTGAAAGAAAAAAAATAATTGTGTCTTGACACCTCAGCCGTTATCTTATGTGGCATTTGTCCGCATGTCTTTTAGTCGAATGTTTTTAACTCAACTTGACAACTATTGGGATGGTTTGCGACCCGTTGTTCGTCCGTACTTTCGTACCTCTGTCTGACCACAGTTCTTTTAACACACCCTATAGGCCGTATCTCTCACCTGATCAGTTTCAAATTTTATACGTGGCTTTGGGGTAATGTTTAGATGGGAGCTATCAATTTTTTCCCGCATTTCGTTGAAAAACATGGCCGCCAACGGGCATCTTGTTATGTTGTAGGTTTTCTTCATTCTTTGCCTTACACGAAGAGCAATCAACAATAACAAAAAAAATATTCTTTTATCAAATAAAAAAATATAAAAATTATCTAAGCGAAGCTTATGACCTCTCATTGGAACGATCTCAACGAGCACGTTCCAACTGATTTTGTTAATAGCGTGGGCCGATTATGTTCTTTAGCTTAGGTAGAGGGTTGTCTATGTTTATATCCCGAATTTTATAATCTATTCAGCTCATCCTTGAGTAGATCATGGATCTCCAGTAAATCTCCCACTGAATCCCTTCACTAAAAATGAAATGGAAATAATTATCCACACATCCTTAGACTGATGACTTATTCTCAAGGGTTTAGACACCCTACATGTTGACATATGTCCTGCGGCCTAACAGGAAGTTGAATACTTTCTTTTCGCTTTTTTAGTGTATAAGACCGTAAATAAACAAGAGAAATCTCTTTT
The DNA here is from genome assembly GCA_031216915.1 of Pictodentalium vernedei. Lineage (NCBI taxonomy): Eukaryota > Metazoa > Mollusca > Scaphopoda > Dentaliida > Dentaliidae > Pictodentalium > Pictodentalium vernedei. The sequence goes on from CM062290.1 coordinate 211,906,819, forward strand.
GATAAATTCGATGTTTTAGACAAAATTTTGTGAGTAAAGTCTGAACTGTTTTGTCACCTATGATTTGTATTGAAAATTTCCTCCCACTAGTCCCTCCCTCTAGATGTAAGCAAATACTTATAGGTGATTTATTAACCTTTGAAGTATTTCTGTGCAAATACAAATCTTGTTCCACACGGAGGACATCAAAAGAAACAAGTTAGTATTTCTCATTTCTTTGAATGAAGAGCTATTATTCTTGTGTTACAGTGGAGGATCTTAAGAGATTTGAACGGAAAACCAATAAACTGACACTTGTTGATGGCGACCCATCCTTGTTTAGATTTGTTAAGATCGAAAACACTTCCCACTTCTCTTTTTAATCAAAATTTCACAGAGCAAATTATTTCAGCAATTTTCAAACAAAATGACCGGAAAACCGCGTTTGAAACTCGGTCAAGAAAATTTGTTGTCTTGCAAAGATGCAATGCGATACAAAAACTTTTCGTCCTTTGCATGAATGAATCCATCACTTTTTGGCTGGTACTGACTGTTTCTCCTACATGTTGAATTAGCAATTGCTCAGATTAACACATAATAGAATTCTTGCTTCTTTAACGTCATTTTGCCTTCCATCCTTTTTTGGTAGATGAATAAACAAAGGGGAGATCACTGATTTTTATTTATTTAATCCAATGAAATTCTCAGAAGTTTGTCGGACGTAGGACATTACATAATCTCTCACTCGACTGCCTTGTGGTGGTGGATCGAATACGAAGAGCATAATTTAGGTTTCGGCAATCTGCGATCGCTTATTTAGGAGTACTGTACTGACTGGTGGTCAGTGTTTTTTATGAGATGAGGGTTGAAAAATGACCTTTCCTTCTTGTTTTCCTTCATTAAAACTCTTTTCTTTTAGAATTGGTTTTGAAATGACTAAAGTAATTGTTTAACACTTTCACATTTCATCGTCTCCATCTCAAAAGTGTGCTTGAAAATTGTATCTAAGCAAGTTGTGGTTGATATATTTAGCTCAACATTGAACTGATATAGCTTTTAAATAATCTGATGGCATGTTTCACAGAACCGATTGTTACTGCACATATTCTTTTTTTTATTTTCTCTAAAATATAGTAAAAATGGCATATATATCGACTGCCTCAAAAGATGCACGAAAACCACTAAAATGCATTCTATGCTTTCGTTTTCACGCATTTGGTCTTCGGAATTTCATATTATAATGGATTCCACTTTTGTCGGGCTCATAGGGATTTGCGCTCCACCATTGCTTTGGACTACGTGCTTAATTAACCCTTTACCCAACGAATCGCCCACATCCGCCCGCGTAATATGCAAATCCCGCAGCTAAAAAAAATATTATTTTTCGAAGAATTTCAACAAAACCATATTATGTGACCCCTCTTTGGAACGAGCTCGTCGAGCTCGTTCCAAAGAGTGGTCACATGATATGGTTTTGTTTACATTTTTTGAAAAAAATTTAAAAATGATATTTAAAATAATAAATTTTGAAATCGTCTGCGTTGGGTAAAGGGTTAAATTTGTGTTTACAAATAATTTCGTTATTTCAGTAAACACTTATCTGGAATTTGTATACTACTCAAAGTTTGCTAAGCACCAATTATATCCAACTACCTGTTTTACGTTTTAGTTGAAATATTGTTATGAAAAGTGTATATATTTTTTATTTAATTATATGTTTAATGATTTAAGTACAGAAATTAAGCTTTTGTTTATGTTTGACATTATTTTTTAGCTTTTGAATACGATAACCATGGAAAATGGATATTATTTGTAAAAGAGGAAATTTTTCAAATTTGCCAAAATGTTGACGGAGCGAACTGGTATGGGTTGTATCGAGTATGAGACCCATTACTATTAATTACGGCTTGACAACGCCTTCCCATGCTCCCAGTCAGGTTCTTGGTGGTCCTTTGTGGGATGTTGTTCCATTCTTGGACCAGCATGGCACCAAGCTCCTGGACACTTCCTGGCTGGACTGGATGGGCTGAAATTGCAAGCTGCAATCATTCCAGACATGTTTGATTGGATTGAGGTCAGGGGATCTTGCTGGCCAGTCCGTACGCTCAATCCCCCCCCCCCCCCCTCTGTCGGTACTCCCCGACAGCATGGGCAACATGAGGACTGGCATTATCGTCCATCAGAATGAATCTATCACCCACTGCACCTGCATACTATCTGACGTGGACATCCAAGATCTCATCAATATACCGTTGTGCAGTCAATGTCCCACGTTCAAGGACACATAGCTCTGTACGTCCATCCCAGCTGATGCCACCCCAGACCATGTATGACCCTCCACCATAGCGGTCATGCTCAGCAATGTTGGCTGAATGGAATCGCTCTCCTTGTCTTTTCCATACCCTAGAACGCCTATCTGTGTGGTCTAGGAAGTACCCTGACTCATCTGTAAAAAGGCCAGGTCGCCAATCTTCTCTGATCCATCCAACGTGGTCCGTGGCCCATTCATATCGTGCCTGGCAGTGCTTTTGGGATAGCGGAATGCGAATACATGGTCTTCCCGATCGGAGAGCACCTTCGTGCATCTTGCCCAGATAGTCTGCGTCGAAACAATTACCCCGGGTGCATTCTGAAGGTCACTGCGAAGCTGGATTGCTGTGGCAAAGCGGTTCCTACGGGCCTGAATGATCAAAAACCGGTCTTCAGCTGCAGATGTTGCCCTGTCTCTGCCACCACCATGTCGTCTTACGGGTGGGCCATACTGCTGAAATCTTGCCCAGGCTCTGGTGATCACCGTAAGGTGCACACCAATCGCTTCACCAATCTGACGATGGGTAGCCCCTTGCTCCACCATCCCTACAGCCCGCCACTTTCCTGCTTCAAACAAATGTCGTCTTACATTTGCATTTGCCATATTCCTCATTCCTCATTAAATCACAAGGGTTTGTGTTGAAATGAAGATTGAGTACCCTACACATGTCATGTACATGTAGACAGTACACGGAAACATCATGAAAATCAAAGAGCACATGCTTTCCATGACTGTCACGAAAAGTCTGCCTGTCAAGAGAGCTAATGTAAACACTGGGGACCATCTCAATACATTCCTCAATCATATCCGCCAAAAATATTGCAAATATGTCACCAGCAACCAGCAAATTTCACAATGATGTGTCAAATATTTGGTGCTTAGAAAACTTTGAGTAGTATATTATTTTCTATCTGTAACTCCGTTATGTGGACAGATTTGTCTTAACAGTTTGAATTTGTTTTCATTTTGATTAAGTAGTATTTGAAGAATAGTTTCTTTAACCCGTTTACCCAACATGAAAAGCAGACGACACTTGCAAAAAAACCATTAATGAATAACTAATTTTTTTCTTCTTTTTTTTTGTCTCAAAAACATAGGTTATGACCCTCGTTGGAACGAGCTCGACAAGCTCGTTCCAACGAGGGATCATAACCTATGTTTTTGAGACGAAAAATGAAAAAATAATGAAAATTAATTGGATATTTTTGAAAATAGCGCTGGCCGGTTTTGGCCTTTACGTTGGGTAAAGAGTTAATTTACTTCTTATAAATTCCAACCACATGGCGGGCTTTGTTCATACAAATTACAAATACTGAATAGATCGCGAAAAGTGGATTGCCCGTAAACACATTTGAGGTGGAGTTTCTCCACAGGCAAAATGTTGAAATCTGTAAAAAAAAATACACAAAACCTCAGAAAAATTTTAACCAACGGGCCTCCGGGTCAAACCCGGAGGTCTATCAGCTGTGACATTACTGGCGCTTATGAATTTTCACTGGGGGGTTGCAACTCATTGATTAGGCTGAAGCACCACGGTAAAGGTATTTCAGTACTGATCCACTCTTTGCTCCTTGTACTATTTGTGACCCAATAAGACTGTCGTAGTGCCTTATCTCTTCGAGGTAGTGTTTGATGTTGTATCGTGATATCTAATATATCACATGTACTCTTGACTGCGTCTGAAAATCAGTGTAGTTGTTGGATACAAAGTCTGGTCGCAGTTTTTGGGGAACAAACATGTGCAAACTTAAAGCTCAACTCCTTCCTTTACATCGAATTAATGATTTGTTGGATTCGCGTTCCAGTGAAAACGTTATCGCCATTTTGCACGAAAGTTTTCGCTTACACGCAGTAGTACATAATTCACTGGAAAATCGTTTAGTTTTAAAGATTCTCTTTTATTAGACTTATTGATAGTAATATAGGATTGATTGGCTTCGACCGTCAGATCCATGTACAGCTTACGTGTAAATGTCTCCTTTTTGTTTTTAAGACAAGAGTTGGTCTTCGACTTCATGTTTATATCATGGTTCTTTTGTCTTTTTCGATGTTGGTAACCAACTTGAAATACATAACATAACAATGGGTCTGGTATTCAAGAGACGTCACCTAAATACCTCTCGTCCACTGAATATACCCCAGTCCAAGCGTTTTAGTGATGGGACAAAAGGCAGAGTTACCAACCTCGCAGTCGGTATTCATGGATTTGAACAACCTGCTTGCGGGTTATTCAAATCCATGAGTACCCCCAGATCGATTGGTAACTGTTACGTACTTATTCACTTAGAAATAAAAGCATACCTCTCAAACAAAATGCTGTATGGATATAACAGAAGTAATGGCTTTACTTTTTGAATGACAAAATCGACACTGGCAGGTTTGATTGACCGTGATATGAGACGTAAAATTTGTACATTGTTGATATAAAGTGATTATTGTTTATATAACCATATCTAGTTGGAAGTACAAATCCAAAGAGCCCGATGTTTTAAAAACAGGAAAATAGGCTTACGTTCACATCAAATATAGCGCATGGGAAGACGAGAATCTCATCAACATCGAATTTTCATTTCTCCATTAACCAATCCGATATCCTTGCAAACCAGTATGTTTGGTTGTAAAATTGGTATGTCTCGAGATTAAGCATGGCAGACAAAATGTGCCTTATCAATGAATTGACAACCAAACATGTTTTTGTTGATTGTTACATATAATATATACTCCTTAATCAAAAAAAAAATCACTGTTAAATATTTCTTGTAAAACAAAGTATAAGAACTCCTAGTAGAACGTGCACGATGAACTCATTCCAGTAATGGCTGTGGCGGATTTAAGATAAAAATTATTTATTTAAATGAGTATTCGGAATAAGAATTCAATTTGTCGACTTGAACTTCACGCAGTTGACGTGTTTACATAACCGTATGGTCTTTTCGTTGATCTTGTACCATCCGACTATTCAGTTTGTTGCATTTTATGTATTCGCTTTGGTTTTAGATCTCCATGCAACTAGATTGCGGGAACGCCCATTGGTCATATGTCGAACGCGGGCCGGGGGAGGGAGGGGGTGGGAGGGGGGGAGCACATGTTGTGGCTATAAATAAACAATGTTCAACAAAATTTATTCTCGAAGCTTTCCAATTTTTCTGACGCCTCGCAATCGCCGATGATCGATCGCTTTTTAAAGAATATCCTTTGATATCTGTGAAAAATGAATATGTTCATGATTTGCACTTTTGTCGTGGCAATACAAATTAGATATTTGCAACATATTTTAGTTAGAACTGATAAAAAACAACATGAGCGGAGATTGAAAAGTTGATGCTGTGTAACCAGTTTTCGTTCTGGGCTTTCGTTTGCTGTTTTATGATGCGAAATCTGTTACGCTTTGACTAAGGTCAAAGCGTTTCAGATTTCACGTCATCAAATGTCATCGGTGGGAGGTGTTACCCCATTGCCATGACGCCATCTTGAGTGGACGGGGGGGGGGGGGGGGGGGGGGTGCGAGGTTTTTCGATGACGTGCCAGCAGTTATATATATATATATATATATATATATATATATATATATATATATATATATATTAGTGATTACGACGAACAGAAAGGAAAATTTTCACCTGAGATTTTTATGTTTCTTTCAGGTTGTTTCCGACAGTTTAACCACGGCTTGCAAGTGTCACGGTGTATCGGGATCTTGTTCTGTTAAAACATGTTGGAGATCTCTCCCAGACTTTAATGCTGTTGGGGCAACCTTAAAAAATAGGTATGCTCTTGCAGTCGAGGTTGTGAGAAAAAGGCGGAAAAAGCAGAAGAAATTTATTCCTATAAACAAAAATATTGGGCAAATACGAGCAGACGAACTCATTTATTATACAAAGTCGCCGGATTATTGTTCTCCCAATGCTAAAACAGGTTCTATTGGAACTCAAGGGAGGTAAGCACATATAACTTTTATATTAAAATCTTTCAGAACTTCTGCCCTCAAAACCGGTCAAGGATTCAAGATTGCTCCTTCTTTCCCTTGAACGTGTAATGCAAAGTTCACAACTGGTTTCTAAATAACATTATATAAGTATATTTATATATTCTACTCTTCCACAATAACTGAAGTTCGCTTCATCACAGTTTTTGGAACTCTTGAAATCCTTTCACATGTTCACCGAGGTTGCATGTCCAGTTGATTTGTGGGAAAGCTAAAAATTCTGTCACTCAATTTGTTTAACACAAATTGAACATTGGCCTTACTAAAGTACGGAATTGTCTCCACATTAACAACTCTTTTCTCTGAAAACTAGTAACAAAATATTTCCACATCCAGGTGAAGAATGAGTTTGATCGAAAATTTAGCACTAGGAGGCGTCTCAGATCGCATCGAGCTCTCAAACCACAAGTCAAATTCTTAGGGAATTCAACGCTGTTATGGTCTGGTCGGTAAACAGTCCATCGTCTGTGTTTGGTTTCAATAGTCTGAAATATATAGGTTGGTCGAAAAAGCGAACCGCGGAGAAAAGCAAACCTACGGTTCGCTTTTTCAAACAACTGAACTATTCCATCAGACTAAATCTAAAAAAATACTACAAACATTCATTGTCTTTGAATTAACGCAAAAAATGTTGCTAAATCGAGACATCATTTGACAGAATGTCGAATGACTTTACCACTATTAGACATGTTTGTTTAACCCTTTACCTAACATGAAAAGCAGACGACACTTGCAAACAAAATTTTTGAAAGTAACTAATTTTTTTTCATTTTTTGCATCAAAAACATAGCTTATCACCTCTTATTGGAACGAGCGCAATGAGCACGTTCCAACGAGGAGTTATAAGCTATGTTTTTGTGACAAAAAATAAAAAAGTAATGAAATTTGAATGATGAATTTTGTGAATAGCGTTGGTTGGTTTTCCCAGTTACGTTTGTTAAAAGGTTAATAAAGAATTATGAATGAAGGTTCACTACAGCTATAGTTTTATGATTACGCTATGTAGGCCCGCCAATTGTGTTAATGTGGTGGACGAAAGAAAATCTGTATATCTTTGTGAGCAATGGGATGTCACATTTACCCTTTCAACACTGGTGCCCTGGAGGGTATTATTTCAGTCAATATGGTCAACGGCGAAATGGGTGAAACAAGCCTGGTTTGTTGGGAGGTTCTGTCGAGCTGCTGGATTACATTATTACCGAGCCTCGCTTCAGATTTTTTTCTCTTTATATCGTCTGTTCGTCCACTACTAACTTTTTTCTTCAAGAAAACATTTATGAACAAAGGGTTGAAATGATTAAATCAACGGCAGTCTACTCACAAACGCCAGGAAAAGTGGGTAAACAAGCAGCCAAAACAACGTCGGTTTCCTTCGGAATTTGACTTGTGAGCTGTGAGCCTATGAAATCTTACGAATAAAACATTTGTCTGGGAAAGGACCTCCCCCCCCCCCCCCACCCAGACCGTCGCTCACACTCTTTGTGCTTTCGCTTGGGGTGGGTCTCGAAAACTCAAATAGCCGCAGCTCGAAGTTTACACACAAACAAGTTTCAAACTCTGTGAAAAAATAATGTAAAAAGACGTTTCGTCAAACGGACATCCGGGTTCTCTGATCAGCTGAAACTTTATTTGTGCCCTTGACTTTTTTTTACAGTAATTCAATTTTATGTTAAGGGAGGAAATTCTACTCCGTGGGTGTTTTCGTGATAAACTTCTCTCCAGACCCGAAGTTGATTGGTGGAAAGCAGACGACTAACCCCGTTATGAATCCACGCAAAGGAAAACTTCCAGCGAAGAAAAAATCAATTCGTTGCACGTGGAATTTCCATAAACACATACCAGCTGGGTGCGTAGTGGCTCAGCATTGGACTTCAAACCGAAAGGTCCACGATTCGATCCCCGCCAGGAGTAACTGCGCTGTGTTCTTGGACAAAGCGCTCATTCCTGATTGCCCACGTGGGGGCACGGTGGCGATGTGTGCTAAGGCGTACTGTACGTTGATGGTGCACTTTCCTTCGACCAATGCTTTCCCTGCTTGTGTGGAGTTAGTTCGTTTGGGAGTCTGACAGTTGCTCGCAGTTGCTCGGTGGTTCTCTCCGGGTACTCCGGCTTCCTCCACCCGAAAAATTGTCCGTCACGGGGTGACCCTTGCTGTTGAAAGTGTCGTTGAACCCAAATAAATAAATAAATAAATAAATAAATTTATAAATAAATAAATAAATAAATAAATAAACCAGCTGAAATAAGATGTGGGAATCCGCACAATTAAGTTTTCCTCCCATTTTATCTGTTATTATCCCCAAGCTTTGACATCATTTCTAAGGAAAGCCCTCCCCTGGGAGCTTCTCAAAAATGCTACCAAGGCTTGGAATTATCAACAAAGAGTTTTTTGTGATTGCCCTAAAAATATGTCAGCTGGTACTGCGGTTTGATGGCACTGATAGAAATGCAAAATGCTTTACAAATTAAGACAGAAGAAATACCCCGGGTTGTACTAGAAAGCACTATTTATACCTGACTTCCACAAAAGCCTCAATGGAGACACCCCACCCACCAATGAAAGAAACAATTTCATTCAAATGTTTTTCACTTTGCGGCTTGCCCTCATCAAAAACTTTCAACCTCCTCGATCACCCATGTTGGACGTCCTAGATTTAATCCTGTTACCCTCCACAAGTTAACCCCTTGCTTTACGTAACAGTCAAACTGACCAGCGCTATTTACAAAAATTGCCATTCATATCTTATTATTTATTAGATCGGATTTTCTTTCCCAAAATTGCCCATTATCAAGCTCGGTTGATGTGACTTCAAACTCGGCTGATATGACACAGATCTCGGCCAATATGAACCAGAATTCCCCCCTTGATGCGTTACTAGGCGCAATCATTTTGTTTACAGCGAAATCGTTCGACATTATTCGTCGAACACAACCAATAAGTAAAATTGGCGTTATCAGGCAAAAGAGAATAGTTTTTGTATGATGAGGATGATCAGGAAATAACGACGATAAAAAGTAAGGATTAGATAGATGAAAAATGATGAGAGTTGAACACAAAATACATCTGAGATTCAGATTCGTAGATGGAGATTCGTCGAAGTGAGAGAAGAGATAGTTCAGCTATCCGAACGTCGCGGCTTCCGCAATGGGGAAGCCGCGACGTTCGAATAGCTGAACTATACGAGGAACACAGAAAACTGGAACAGATCTGAAAAACTTTTGTCGTTATTTGTTTTGATTTTAGAAATAAAGAGGTTATTAATTGGTTAGTTTCATATCGGCCGAGATATAGTCTTAACTTCACACCGGGATGATATTTCGGTCGATATGAAACTAACCAAGTAATAACCTCTAAATATACAGTACGTGGAGAGTGGATAGTAACTAAGTCACCCGCGGAGTGGAGTTATCACCCAAGCTATAACTTTCAAAGTCTGCACATATCGACAAAAAACGCAAGCAATCTTTCACCCAATGGACCTCCGGGTTTAGCTCGGAGATCCATTGGCTGAAACTTTGCCTGTGTTGGTTATGCTTTGCAATTATTGCTTGGGTGGAATCTCCACTCTGTGAGTGATTTAGTGATAATACACTCTCCATGTACTGTAATACCCCACACCCACTCAATCACGTCACGAACGGACGTAAAGCTGAGCTGGGAGAAGAGGAAACATCGGACTTTATGAAAAGAATGAGAAACAATAACACTGTCAGAAAACTTTAACAGATCTGAGAACATTTTTGTAATTATTTGTTTTAAAAATAAAAAAAAAATAATAGATAGAGGTTATTCATACCTCGGCTGATGATGTGAATAATTTCTAATTATTATTTTTTAATTTTTACCTCAAAAACATATCTTATATGACTCCTGGGGTGTAATACACGTAGAAGGTGTCGTTGTCTTTAACCGATACTAACACCGCGTGTGCCGGGTTAGTAAGTTGGGGAGTCTGGCAATTGTTCGTCGCCGCTCGCTGGTTCTCTCCAGATACTCCGGCTTCCTCCACCCGTAAAACTGTCTGACACGATATAACCCTGTTGTTGCAAGTGTCGTCAAACCCCCAAAACAAACAAACATGTCGATAGAAATTTCTTTTTTCACCATTAAAAATACGTGAAGTTTTTTAAAGATAAAATGATAATTAGAAAGTAATGTGCCCGACGTTCTTGCATCATAATTGCGTTTTATTCGAAGGGTAACCCGACATTTCGTCTGTCAGTGTGTCTTAAGATTTTCTTTGAAAAAAGAGATATGATTCTTCCAAAAGTATCTATTCACAAATTCACAATATATAATAACACACCTTACACAACTGTGTATTGTATTCTAAATATATTTTATTTCTGCGCTATCGACGCCACAAATGACATTTGCTATTCACTATGAAGTTGTTTTTTGACGAAGTCATAAGGAATGTTTTGTAAATTATTAAATATGTCGTTTGTATGTAAATTTGAAAAATTATGTTTTGAAACTTCACATATCCAACTTTAACTATTTCGCCGCCTACTGTGCAAAAACAACTCCAGCAATAGAGCCTCCAGTCACCGGTAAAAGAAGAAGAATGCCCCATTCATGTTCCGGTTTGCACAGAATTTTCTTTTCTCTTTAAATAGTAAAGTCCTCATTGTGAACTTCATTTTCCAAAAAGCGGAAAAAGTCTCTGTTTAACCCTTTGAACACTGAGGTATCTTCTATGTCAGTTCAGTGGCAGCAATTAGAAGATTCCATATTCATTATTTGGAGGGTAGACCAATTAATAATTTCAACGTGCAGCCTTTCGGCTGCACGTTAAAAATATTGACTGGTCTACTGACTCTACTCAACACATTTACTAAGTATTCCTATTTAAGGAAAGGCTGCTCAGTGACGGAAAAGCGGTCTTACGGGCTGTAAGGATTAACCCTTTGCCTAGCGAATTGACAGCATCCGCCCGCGTAATTGACAAATAAAGCAATTGAAGAAAAAATCAACAAATACACACCCCTTGTGTATTCGCAGCCGCGAGGCTCGAGCGATACGCTTCGCTTCATATTCCCGATAAGCCGGACCAAAAATTTCTACCTTCCATCGTCTCTGTGATTAATCAACTATTTAGTAGTGCAAGGGTAGGATGAATGTTGGTAACTATTGGGAGGTGGTAATATGATGTAATTCGGCTCAAAGTCCTGGAAATAGAAAACTATAAGAATAGGTTAGATTTGTGATTAAACACTTGCTCTTATAATTACAGACCACGGTCTGTTCTCATACAATGATTTTTGTACGACTCGTTTGTGTAACACAAGTAACACATTTTTCGTAACAAATAGCGGAAATATTTGAATTCCAACTTTGGGGTTTCTTACACCCAGAAACAACATCACTGGAGATTGAGTTATCAAAGGTATGATGACATAGAGGCGAATCAACAAACTTTCTATTTTTCACGTAATTGGGTAATTTTCAAAGTTATATGGAAGATAAAGCAAATATTATTACCGTCATTAAGAAATACCGGAACACCTTTGTTACCAGTAATTATGCAATCAAAGAGAGGCTTTTTGTTTATTCAGATGCTACATTTTTAACAAGAGATATTACTTGCTACCGACAAGGCTGCATCATCTGAAGAAGCGAGAAATCTATCTGACCGTCACTGAATGGAAGCGCGAAACGACTGGTTGAATGTTTGGTACAGAAATCTTTTATTAACGATTTATGCACCCCTGGAATATTTATTTATTCATTGGTGTTTAAGGTCACATATTTCTGCACAATTGCTAATCGTGACCGCAATATGGAGGTAGAGTTAAGTTTAATCAGTCGTTATATCCATGTTGTCCATTTTAGAGGACATCCATTCAAAGCATTGGTGACTGGGTTCGATTTTACTTGTAAAACACAGATTGTTTGCTACAGTAAATATTAACACTGCTTCACTTCCAAGGTTCCCACGGGTGGCCCCTAGAATAGGAATAAATTGTAGGCGATTTTAGAAGCAAATGGTATACAGTACAAGTCAAAATAGGTTGTAGGATAACCGCTATAAACTATGTATCTTTCTCTTCCTACACTGATAAGACCAGAATCTGACATCATTTTCTGGAAAGCTCTCACTGAGAGCTTTCCAGAAAATTATGTCAGATTCCGATCTTATCAGTGCAGGAGCCGCAATATACTTAGTTTATTGTGGTTATGCTACAACTTATTTTGACTTGACTTGTAGTTTACATAGCGGTCACGATTAGCCATTGTGCATAAGTATGTGACCTTAAACACCAATAAATAAATAAATAAATAATAGTGTACATAGGGGTATGAAGGTATTAACTGTTGACTGAAAGAGTGCTAAATTATTTTTGGTCATCAAAGTTTTTTCACTCGTTTTTTCCTTGTAACACAATTCACGGAAGAGTGTCTGTAGTCACTCTCTCTTAAACTGTAACAAAGTAAATCTATGCAGACCAAATAAGTAAACTTGAAAAGAGGCTCTTTAATGATTCGCACTAAAATTGTTCTGAGCCGAGGTTTACCGAGGCTCAAATTATTTTGAGTGGACAAGGTTCAGAATTTCATTCAAATCGTGTCGATTATCACATAACGTGTAATTTAATGTTTTAACCTCACCTGACGACTAAAAATGGTCAGCGCTGTTCACAGAAAGCGCCAGCCAAATTGTTTTCCTTTAATTTTTGCCTTAAAACATAGCTTAAGACTCGTCACTGGAACTAGCTCTTCGAGCTCGTTGCAACGAGGGGGTCATAAGATATGTTTTCGAGACAAAACATGACATTTTTTGTATGGGGAGAGGGGTTATGTAATCGTAACTCTTCCGAGACGTTTTGCGTTGCAAGGCTGATATTGTTGGGAGTTGCAAAGGAAATATCTCGAAGAATTTTCTGCGCAGTATATTTTTTTTCACTGAAAGAAGGAATGTCGGTTTGCTTATGCATTCTAATTTTCAGGCGGTATGCAAGAGAAGGTGCGTTCGTCTGGACAAACTCAAATCTTGGGGTGAATTTAGAAATGTATCTCTCCGTATACGAATATGGCCGCCCATTATGTTTCCCAGTCCGCGAAGCGGGCAATACCGACCGGCTTGTAGTTTTAAGTAAGTGATGGAATTTTATAAGTTGCTTACACTATTTATGGAAGTAATCTCTTTGATTTATACATGTGAATAAATCAAAATCCCAAATTCTCCCCTATGAATAAATCAAAATCACAAATTATCAAGGCGATAACATGTTTTACGATATACCATTACCTGTTAATAGAGATTGGGGCTTTAAACATACCGATCGTAGTACGGTCAATTAGTAAAGATGGGTCAAGCAGTAAAAACTCTACCAAGAGGCTACTCATTACAGCAAACAAATTTATAGCCAGTATTGTCTCATAAACATGCTTTCTTTAATGTATTTCGGACAGCCGACTACATAAAATGTGTGCATGAATGCCATATTTTGCGCAGGTTTCATCAATCACAAATCTTAAAAAGAAAATATGAAAGTTATCTGATGTAAATTTGAACTCAGAAAGCTCCGTGGATATTTCTTTCATCGCCCACTAAAGATTACAGAGGATTCCTGTTGATTGAAATTTAATTTTGTCAGCCCCAGTTTTCGGACACAGGGATATTCTATTATCAGAGAGTTTGATAATTATCTGTTCTGAGGAAGAAATTCATTATACTGTTATCTAGTTAATTGAATAACTACTTAATAATAAAATAAATAATAATAAAATAATTCACATGAAACCGGTTCTTTGTTCATGAGAAACAATCAAAATGTGGAAATGTTTTGCTGTCTGTTGATACTCTCTAAACGGATGTATAACTAAAATAGAACGGAAACTATCAGGGGCGTTGCTAAGTAAGGGATCTGAGATGATGTGTGTGTCCACCTCTAGATTTCCAACAACAACCCCCGCCCAGCAGGCAAAATTCCGAGTACCACTACATAATTTTCAAGTGGAAAATTCCATTAGCATCCACCGGACCCCGAGTAAAATGTTGCAACTGCAGGTTTTAAACCGAACACATACGATATGAAAGTTTGTTATTTTACTTTAAAATTCACAAACGCCATATCATATAACTCCTCAGGTGACTTGTCATTGGAACGAGCTCCTCGAGCTCATTTATAGCCAGTATTGTCCAATGACAGGTCACACGATATGCTTTTGTTAATATTGTATTTTTTTTTAAATTGGTAACTTCCGCAGGCGGAAGTGGCCGATCCGTTAGATAGATGGTTAAGTTGCAGAATTCCTTTCGTACACCCCCATTACCTGTAAATTATCCAACTGATCATCTTGGTAGCCACAAATTCAAACTAAAAATCAACTTATTTATTGGTGTTTAAAGTCCCATACTTATGCACAATGGCTAATCGCGACCGTGACAGTTAGTTTTACGGGTGGAGGAAGCCGGAGTACCCAGAGAGAAACCACCGAGCATCGTCGAGCAACTGTCAGCTCCTCAATATTCTAACTCTGTTCATGCTCCACTCAAGCAGGGTTACAGCGGTTGAAGACATGTGCACCGTCGACGTGCAGTTCGCTTTAGTGAACGGCGTCATCGTGCTCCCATGTAGGCAACCGCATAAAGTGCCTTGCCCAAGGACACAACGCGGGTCGTCCCGGACGGGGATCGAACTTGGGACCTCTAGCACAGAAATCCAACAGTCTACCACTGAGCCACCGCGCTCCCAACTACAAATAAACATTTAGAGGTATTTATCTATATTCAATCAATATTTGGAAGACGTTCACTACTTTTCAGTCTAAAAACTCCATTCTGTGGCCAAATTCTGGACATATTTGGAAAAATTCCACCAGCGCCCTGTTTGAAGTTTCCAACTTTCTCCAATTTAGGTCTTCGAACTTCCAACTATTGTAAGTTTGGTGAATGATGAGAGGGTACACCCCCACACCAACTGCCGCAACGTCCTTGGAAACTTTGGATGGTTATCCAATAATATACTGATAATAGCGCCAAACATACTGAGGAATGAGCAAGATACTTCATTTCGATTGCCCGTATGGGGCACAGTGGCCTTGCGTATCAAGGCGTAGGACAACGTTACACGTACCTTAAACCGATACCACTTCTGCTTATGTCGAGTCAGTAAGTTAGAGATTCCAACAGTTACTTGTTGCTTAGCTTTGGGTACTATGGCTTCCTCCCCATTTAAACTGCCCTGCACCCTGGCTGCTAGAAGTGCCATTAAACCCCATTAATAATAATAATTCTTTGGACATCCACTGGTTTGTTGTGGTTATAAAAAGGTCTTGTCCCTGTCTATTCCTTCCCATTCCTCTCCTTCCAGCACCCCCCTCCCTCCCCCACGCATTCCATTTTCCCATTGTACTCCTCGTGAATTCTGTCCTTGATATAATAATAAACAAACCTGCTGAGGAATGTGGTGGTAGCTTTACGCCCTTTGTCCTTAAAGCCGATCAGACATATGAGTTTGCGTGAAGAAAATAGTACCAATCGATGGCAAGCTGGGTGACACAGTTGAGGAGATCAGTATCTTCCATGTTGTGACGTTAGTCCCTTCACGTGACTTTTGTTTCCAAAACAAGTCACACGTGGAACATATGCTGTGCATTTGGTCTTGTCGGAAAATTACTGACGTGAACTCAGTTTCCTCTTCTCAAAGCTAAATACATCGATACAGGCGTTTGACTATTTTGTGTTAAAATTAACTTTCATAGTAAGTATCAACTGTAATATTAATAATATGGTAAAAATAAGTTTAAAAACTAAAACTCTATATTTAGAATATATTGAAATATGACTGCATATAGTCGGGATAAAATTGCGTATTTTCCATGCTTTGCCAAACAAACTATGAACTACACTTACGAAAGTCTGACCATTCATATCAATTTATTTATTTGTGTTCAAGGTCATATATTTCTCCACAATGGCTAATCGTGTCCACAACAAGGAGATAAAGTCAAGTTTATTCAATCGTTTATACCCATGTTGCCCATTTTAGAGGACTTCAACCCCAAGCATTGGTGACTGGGTCCTATTTACCAGTAAAACAAAGTTTTTTTTACCACAGTAGACAAGCACAGCTTCACTTCCCCAGGTTCCCACGGTGGAAAAGTCTGACAATCTAAATGCATTGATATAAATAAAGTATTGTCAATACCAGTCATTTAGGGGTTGGCAATACCAGTCATTTAGGGATTGGTATAGATGAGTTACACTTTAGGAAATGAGTGAAATCTGAAGCAATTGACGACAAACGTCTTCGTTGTATCCCTCATCTGGCTTCAAAAGTGTTTATTGTTTCATAAATAAAGGTAAGATGAAGTGCCGGGGGCCTATGTCATCAATATGTGAAATGCTGATAATGTCTTTACACAAGAAACCGATGAGGGGGATCACCAATAATTTAATCCTACAGCCCTATAGGACTGTAGGATTAAATTATTACTTAACCTCCCAATGAATAAAAAAGAGACTCGCCCACCTTGCAGTAAATTTTTTCTTTGACAGTACGATTCAGAAGCCCAGTGTCAAAATGGTTAAGTTTAAACACTGAAAAAATATACGATATTTTGCATTGTTGTATGCTTTAACCCTTTACACAAGGTAACGGGCAAAACCAGCCAGCGCTATTCACAAAAATCACCAATTATTTTTTTGTCTCAAAGACATCGGTTATGACCCCTCTTTGGAACGAGCTCGTCGAACTCGTTCCAAAGAGGGGTTATAACCTATGTGTTTGAGACAAAAATGAAAAAAATTAGTTATTCAAGAATTTTGTTTGCAAGTGTCGTCTGCTTTTCATTTTGATTAAAGGGTTAAATTTGATGTTTCTATCTATTACAGATTTTGTGACAAAGATAAGAATGGACCAGGAGGTTGTGATGCAATGTGCTGTGGCCGAGGCTACAAGAGTTTGATGATGGAAGTGCAGGAAAGATGCGAATGCAAATACTATTGGTGTTGTTATGTGAAATGTAAAACATGTTTAAAAACACTAAATTTGAACAGATGCTCCTGAACTACTGTCAATCGTAACAGACCAAATGACAATATGATATCATACGCACCATATGGCCTATAGTCTGGCGAGCTAGGTAACATTTAAGTGGTGCCGCGTGTGTCCAGTGTCGTAACACTGGTCGGGTTGTGTTATAGGTGACCGTATCTATCTGTATCAAGCATGACAGTTTCGAAAAATGAAAAACGTTGATTCGGAAATACAAAACGACCCGCTCAGATCAGTAGCGATGTAAGTGGTCCGATAAATGTGATTCTGGTTGACCTGTCATCAAACACGACAATCCGGAAACAAAATCAATATTTATTTGTATCGTCAGAATGAAACTTTTCGAGTATGCTCCAAGTAGGTTAAGGAGTCTGATAATGTTGTCAGATATTCTTCTTTTATCAAACGCAAACAACTTAAACAATTTGTATAACTCTTTTCCCTGTATTGGGCATTAGTGTCTCATCAAAAATATAGACTATACCTTCCATCTTAAAAATGATTACATAACACGTCAAATTATTCGCGCGCGAATAGTTGCATTTTTCACCACACACGTACAGATAATCCACGGGCGTCGCTAAGGGAAGGGGTAACACTCCCCAATAATTTTCCAACATTTTCGTCTGCATTGAAGTCTTAGATATCGACTCGCTCTTGCTAGTAATCATGAACTTTTTTACACGATTAGATTTGGATCTTGGATATATGCCACATGCGCAGTCGGCAAATACATATTATCGCTACAGTGAAGTGATCTGGTCGCAGTATCACGTCGAGTTGAGGAGGTCAGATCGCCGGATCAAATGAGCTGCCACAGGCAGCGAGTTTGATCCGGCGATCTGACCTCCTCCTCAACGAGATGTAATGCGACGACCCAAATTACTTCACTGTAACGATAAAAGGTTTACTATATGACTTATTGTTCAACATCGCATGTCAACGCTAGCATTAACAATTCCCCCAACTTTTTTTTTGGTAAATTGGATTTATTTATTTATTTATTGATGTTTAAGGCCACATACTTATGCACAATGGCTAATCGTGACCGTAACAGTTTTACGGGTGGAGGAAGCCGGAGGACCCGGAGAGAACCACCGAGCATCAACGAGCAACTGTCAGCTCCTCAACATTCGACGTGCAGTATGCCTTAGTACACGGAGTCATCGTGCCCCCATGGAGGCAACAGGGATAAAGTGCCTTGCCAAAGGACACAACGCGGGTCGTCCCGGACAGGGATCAAACTCGGGACCTCTAGCATAGAAGTCCAACAGTCTACAACTGAGCCACCGCGCTCCCGGTAAATTGGATTGATGTAAAAAAGAACTATTTTTGTTTACACTTATTTTTTGCAACAGGTGCACACTTTTGGGGAATCCCCCGATGCAAGTGAATACAGTAAAAATATCATGAATACGATTTAAAAAAACCAGGACCGTCATTCGACGCACCCATTCCAGCTCGGAGTAAAGTACTCTCTGCGACCGGAACAGCTAATTATGCGAATTCGAACGCATCCGTAAATAGTCCGTCATACTATAGTGACACGGAATCGGATTCCACACTGTTGATTTTCCGGGGACCAGGAAAAGATCGTCAAACAGTAGTGATATTTAGCGATTAAATTACATAGTCATGTAATAAATATGCATGGATGTGGTACCCGATACGGGCAGTTGGGGAAGCCCTAGCACGATTACTTTGGAATACGGTATATGTTAAATTAATAGGATGTTGCTATACTACATGTACATTTTATTTATCCGCAAGTAGTTTTGAGAGTTGAACTACAATCACACCTCCATAAAATTCCACCTACACCATCAAGGCATGCCTTCCTTCCACGAATCCATGACTTGATGATGTAGATGGAATATTTTATAAGTCGGGGCATGCGTCATGACAGTCGGTACAAATTAGGTGTACCTCCCACTCTACTCGGTCATCTTCGCGACGCCCATGTAGTTAAAATATTTGTTTCCATCTGATAGTAAATCAGATTTAATGTATATCAGACTTGTGGGGGGATGACATGAACTCCTGTTTTTAATCTAGATGTTATATGGCATCTGAAGTGATCGATTTGTTTTGGGGTTTAACGAAACTTTCGACATCCAGGGTCACCTTGTGTCGGGCAGTTTTACGGGTAGAGGAAGCCAGAGTACCTAAAGAGAACCACTGAACAACGACGAGCAACTCTCAGACTCCCAACGTACTAACTCCACACAAGCAGGGTTAGCATTGGTTGAAGACAAGTGCACCATCGACGTGTAGTACGCCTTAGTACACAGCACCACCTTGCTCCCACCAGGGCAATCGGGATTAAGTGACTTGCCCAATGACACAACGCAGTTGTCCCTGGTTGGGATCGAATCGAGGACCTTTGGGTTGGAAATCCAATGCCGTAACCACTGAGCCACCGCGATCCCGAAGTGATCGATTATATGTCAGTTCTGACTAAGTGATGTCTGTTTTTCCTGATCATTACCGACATATATATTTTTATTTATCATTCGTAGAAGAACTCTGTGCTGTTGGGAAAAGGAAAACTTCAGTAGCAGTGAAAAAAGTCAAAGGCTAATCATTCTCCTGTTTTCTCAGTTACTTTTCTCTCACTGACAACTCCAACGAATCACCTTCCGGGATTCAGGTTACAAGCGAAAGTAAATTAAAGATGGAAATTTTTTTACGGAACCGCTGTGTCTTGTTTCCAGTAGCAACCTGTATCGTTAATTGTTTTGAACATGAACAGTAAACATGTACTCCCTGGAAATCCTAGTAAAATGGCACACCATGCTTGACTAATGTCTTGTACAGAGTTTATTGTGTTTTTTTAACAGTTAGTTTTTACTCCAGTGAATGTATTCTCAGAAGAGAGTGTTGGACATAAATCTGTTGAACAAGCTGTTTTTCAGTAGGTTGTGAAAGCAGACACTGTTGCCTGGTGACTTGTTTTTTTTGTCCAATAAACATCCCTAGATTGTTAATTCGAATAATTACTCGTCACTTGTGATTTATTTCTTGAGCGAGACTCTGCTCAGTAATGTGTGCTGATGCGTCTGGTACGTAGATGATACACATATCTTTGACTATCTTGGACTATCTCATCTTATGTACGATTAGTAAACTGATAAGCTTGGCAGATACCTGTCGTTCTTTGGTGTTTATTTCTCTTGAACCCTCCCCCACCCACCCACCCACCCACCCACCCACCCACCCACCCACCCACCCACAGACACACACATCATTAAAGCTGCACTACACCACATGACCTTGGCTGTTGGAAAGTGAAACCACGATAAGGCAATTTAGACGCTAATAAGCAACAATGTCAGCGACTACATTAAAATTAGCCGTTTAACCCTTTACCTAACATGAAAAGCAGACGACACTCGCAAACAAAATTCTTGAATAACTAATTTTTTTCATTTTTTGTCTCAAAAACATAGGTTATGACCCCTCTTTGGAACGAGCCCGGCGAGCTCGTTCCAAAGAGGAGCCATAACCTATGTTTTTGAGACAAAACAATGAAACAAATAATGAAAATTAACTGGCGATTTTTGTGAATAGCGTTGGACGGTTTTGGCCGTTAAAGGGTTAAGTCTACTTTGTAATTTGAAATATTAAAAAGATTGCAACACCATTATAGACTTATTAAAGGTGAAATAATTATAATAAACTTTCGGCCCATGATGTGCGTTGATTAACACTTACTCCGTTTCGCACTTGATGAAGGCTCTTTAAAGAAGCTAAGGCTCGTAATTATTACAACTCTTAATAAGTCTATAATGGTGTTACAATTGTTTTAATATGCAGCATCTTTCATGCATACATTAAACGATTGATGGGACTTAGAGCAAAATATAGCAGTGAGTTTGTAAACAGATATTGACCTCAAAGGTTAACTAGTCTAAACTTTCTGAGTGCCTGTTACAGCTACTGGGAGACCCACAAATTCCACTATTACGCTGTAAACAACGTATTATCCTTCTGAAATCGGGTGCCTCCTTTTTGCTTGAAATATATGCTGCAAAGGGTTCTCATACAACTTCAACATGACTCCTCTTTAACCCTTTCAAAATGGTATACAGTTTGCGGAACGAAAAGTTTGGCCATCGACAAAGAGAAGTTACAATAAACAACAAATATTTAACCTTGAAGTCACCATGCAACCACAAAGTGTCACCTTTATATTGCTTTGAAAAAGATGCCATCAAGTGCATTCTTCCTTGAAGACTCAACCGGCAGACTGAATTTATCTTGGCAATATTTTCACATCATTGTAGCTGCAAGTACAAACAGCCAATAGTGATGTAGAAACACTGTTAAGTCATCTGCAGCTGTGTCCAATGGGGCTCTGCGTCTCAAATTTCTGGCTGAATCGAATCCCGAATAGAAAACAGGAAGAGAGTATCGCAGCGAATCGAATCTCGAATCGAATTTTGACACTTTTTAACTTGTAGATAGTACACCCACTTACAATCGTAAATATTCATCTCCTTTCACGTGTTGTATGCAACGGCGACTCGTTTGTTTGGGCCAACCAGTCAAAAAAGTTAAATATTCCAAAAACGGAATAAAAGTATTATCAGAAGCGGAACTTCCTTGAAATCTTCTTCTTCTATCATCGGGACTCCTGTATAGGAGACCCGATGATAGAAGAAGAGAGTTCAAGTGGCGAAACTCGGAAAGATACTGAAAACATCATGATGATTCGACAATTTCCGAATCGGCGCGACTGGTATCGAATTGAATCGAATCATTCGCGACGATACCGAATCGAATCAAATTACAAAGCTTCGCATGGACCAAGTATACATGTAATTAAGGGAGTAATTATTATAAAGACTAATCTGAGATTTTATTGGTTACAAAGGACGAGTAATAATTAAATCCCACGGCCCTATGCGGTTGTATGGTTGAAATATTACGAAACCTTCTTCAAAACTCAAAATAGATTCGTCCAATTTCCAATTTCCGTCGACAACAGGGCGTATGGCTTTACCATTCAGGGGCTCGGTGTTGAAACGGTTAAGGATAAAGGTAATATGACTCATTGGCCGTAGACCTAAAAGAAAGAGCCGGTCCTCAACCATAAATTATATGTGTTTTGCTCCACAGTCAAAATGTATTTCAATTGAGTAGTAAATCCTCTGAACACTAGTGACTAAATACCGAAAGCAAGTTTCCCATAATGTAACTAGGAAATTTACCCAATTAATTCTTAGCTGACAGAACTCATTCAAAGAAGATTGAATTGGTTAAAGTCGCAGTTGCATCTTTTATTGCAATTTTGATATGTGGCCATTACTCTGCAGATGATAAAGCGACGGAAGAGTAGAACGAGATTATATGCAACGATAACGTTACACTCTAAAATCAGTTGGGTTAAAAATCAACCCAAATCAACTGAGTTGAGTGAATATGAACCCAATAGGGTTCATATTCACTCAACCCAGTCAATTTGAATTAATTTTCAACCCAACTGAATTTAGAGTGTACAGAGGTACCGAAATCTACTCTTTGAAACTCAATAAGGGACACGAAACGGCAACTCTGTATATGACTTTGTATATATCGGTTATATTGAATGTTATGTGGACTTTTGTGTATATAATGAATTTCGCCCACAGTCTGGAATATCATTGTTAAAGTGTACAAATATTATAATAATGTATATATTTTAAACAAAATGGGTATCAAACGTCTTGTCTAAATCAAACTTGAAATTATGCCTAGAATGCGATTCAGTGTCACGTCCACTAGTCCACATTTGATTACATGGCGGTCGTCTTGACAAATGTCCAAGAGTGTCAAGATCATGGGTATATTAAAAACACCATTTAAAATACAACACAAAGGCAAACGATAGTTGTACCGCTGAGCGTTGTGATGAAAATACATATTAAACTGTATCTAGCGATGTTGACCGTTTTTGTTTGATCTTGGCGCGAATCAGAGAACATGATATTCAGTTACTCTTCATTATCATAACGAGTGGACTAATTAATATCTATTAATTAATACCAAAAACCTGAAAATCAACTCTTTTAAAACAAGGCAAATTTCGACATGTTATTTTGCAAAACCCGAATTGAAGAGATGAATGCGTTCGTTCTGAAAATTGTTTACTTAACTTCACTAGAGCACACCTTTGTTAGTAGTTGGTATGATTTCAATAGTAATGAGGCAATTTATGGCAGAGCCGTAGAGGTACTGGCAGCTGGTCGCCAGTTCTTCTACTGTATTGTTGAAGCCATTTATCGTCCTTGGAGTGCAACAAGGCGCCATCTGCGATGCCAAAGCATTGCTGATGGCGCCTTGGTACACTTGACGGACGAAATTATAGTGCAAACGAGCCGTACTGCAATCTCCACTTTCGCTTCAAATGTCATTTTTTTATGAATTTTAAGAATGAATTGGTGCTATCCGCTTAGACTGGATATGTCCAATATTTTCAGCAGAAAAGTGCAGGGTGAGTTGTTATTTTCAGAAAGTCGACAATAAAGAACTGAATTGTATGAAATCTAGATCTCTCCCTGATTCGACTTTTTTCGAAAAATCGAGATGGTTTCGAATCGAATCAGTGACAAGATTCGAAATCGAATCGAATCGAGTCTTGAACGTTCGTCGGACCCTAATGTCCATACAAATATTGTACGCAACGGCGACTCGTATGTTTGTGCAAATCAATACAAAAACAGTACATTCCAGAACAGAATCCAAGTAGTGGTGGATGCGGAACCTCCTTGAACTCTTCTTCGGTCAGCGGGTCTTCTATACAGGAGACCAGATGATAAAAGAGGAGTTCAAGAGGTGATACGTATGGTTTGGAAAAATCTCGACGATTAGAATATTTCGGCCTCATCAAAAATCAAAATGAATCAAATCTAATCATCGAACTATTTCGAATCGAATCGAATTTTGAAGCTTCGTAGGGCCCTAAGTACATTGTACCCAGAAACTGAATTAACATAGATGCCTCTTAACAACCGCCCTGGTTGGTCAGGGCCTTTTGTCTTGTGGTAAATCGACTGTTTTCATGTACTAGAGGTCCTAGTTGAGAGACTCATCTGCTGCACTTCTTTCTCGATCTATTACATGTGTACGCTCGTCGTGTCCTCGGCATGCAACAGGTATTATTGCGGTCTTATGACGAAGCTCTGCAGAGACTTCACCTGGGTGATATGCATGAGCGTGGACGGGTGATGAATCTCAGAAGTAGTGTAGCTATCAAGGTATAAAATGTATTTACCACAAAGCTAGATTGGTTCGGATCTCTTAGGTTAGAGGTAAATTGGCTGTTCTGTGTGCTTTTGATGTTGTGGTTTCCAGCCCCAGCTTCCGCATTTCTCTCTCTACGTGTTAGTCTACCATTCATGTAAAAGTAGTATAGTGGGGTCAGTTATATCTTCACATTTGGTATCTTTTGAATGTGAAACGGTGTTCAGAAGAATAACGGCAAGTGTATATGGTGTTCAAACTGCTAATGCTATGTGTAGATATTATTACTGCATACTATCGAAGGTTCAGAAAATATATCACTTGTCTGACATTAGTGGGCACTAATATACATAGACATTTTTATCGCTAGCTTTGGGTGGCTACTGCCTTCTCAACCCCAGGATCTACTGTCAATTCAATATTCATGAATACCATCGTATTCAGTGGCGGATTCATGTGGGGCGAACCAGACGTACGTCACTAAAATTTTCCTGCTTTTCTGATTTGTGCATTAAGCATACATATAAAAGCAAAATCTTTGCTTGTGCCAACATTTATACACTCTTGCAGTTATCTGACCGCCTTAGCCTTACAGTTATCTCGCAGTCATGACCGAAATGTTCTAATAAAATAAGGGTGTTCTGTATGGAAACTAAATGGGACTTTACGTAAACACAAACAATAAATGTAATAACGTTTTCCCAAAAGATGTGCTACATTGAAGTATAAATTAATGTTCCAATAATACTAAAATCCCCGCCCTCTAACTGGACGAGAGCTCGGTTAGTGCTTCCTATGTTTACGGCTCCAGTGTCATATGTTACCGTCTGACGTCACCAAGTGAAATATTTGTAAAGATGATAACAATGGGAGAAGATTCAAAGTGTATACTGCCTATAAAATCATATTCTTCGAGGCCTGTGATCATTCTATGAATGTATGCCCACAACCCACTTATGAAAAGGCCGAGGTTATCAGGTCTGAGTTCACACCATGAACTTGTTCATGATTTGAACTGAGATGAAGTAACTTCGACCTTTATCGAAGTTACTGACTTTTTGTTGTCCAGTGACGTCGAGGGGTACACGAGAGATTTATCTACTAAATTTCTTGTCATTAAAGTTGTCTTGTTCATTCAAGTTGCCTTGTTCATTTCACGATTTCA
This sequence comes from Pictodentalium vernedei, assembly GCA_031216915.1. NCBI lineage: Eukaryota > Metazoa > Mollusca > Scaphopoda > Dentaliida > Dentaliidae > Pictodentalium > Pictodentalium vernedei. The sequence goes on from CM062290.1 coordinate 211,932,490, forward strand.
CACATTTCATGATGTGGGTAATGGGCTATGGGTAGGGTCTTATTGGAACATATTCGTTATTGTGATGATTGCCAGTAACATGGTCTGGGGTTTGCGGCTCGGAGCCTATGTTCAACCTCGACGCTTCGCGTCTCGTTTGAACATAAGCTTCGAGCCGCAAACCATACGCCATTTTTCCGTAAATACATCACAATAACTTATAAGGTATCGCTGAGCTAAATATTTGAATTAGAGTTACTCGCCTTGAAATCTTGCACTCGGGAATGATTGCAATTTCTAAAAATAAACAGCCTTGGGAAAATATATTGTTTCAATAAACGTGTGAAACATTCTATATTGACATCTTGCATTAATGTTGAATATTTCTGATAAAAAAAAGGGTGATTTGATGACTTTTGGACCTAAAAAATACAATTTAGTTTTTGTGTGTTTTTTGTTGGGAATTCCCTGAAAAATATGAGCACGTGACCGGTACTTCTCTTCTCTCTTATTTGTTGCATGACCGCCTGTTTTCTGGTCAGAAAAAGTTGTCTGAAGGGCTATACTTGACAAAGATATTTGAATACCAAAATTAAAGTGATGCGATCATATTTGTATTCGCTTGAACGTTATAATGGTCGTCTATGGGAAAATATTTAGTTCCGTGATACCATAATGTTAGCTAAAAATAGTTAAGGATTTTCGCGTATCATCACCGGTAACGGAAGCTTTGACTAGTGAGAATACCATGCATCTCTTGCTGATATTGCACCTCCCATTTGACATTTTATGGGAAAGCACCTGAAAAAACCCCCACATATACTACAATGCGTATAGTGTGTTTGCAAACTGCGATGTTATATAAGTCTTGAGCAGTGAAATTTACTCGTACTCTCGAGACCATCGTTTTTCGCAGGGTGCATCGTGTCGCGCTTGCGCGCCTCTCTAATTACTACGCCAACCGCATTGACATGAACATGACACGCATCATGATTGATTTTTTTGTACCCTTTTCTTAAAACATCCACGTTTTTTAACGCCTTAAAGCAGTTTATTATAAACCCCATACATATTATGTATCATGTATGCTATCAAGCGCTTATTGTGGATTTGCAAGAATTATCACAAATCTGTTTGTTAATTCGATAGTTATATGTCCCAGTCTAAATCCCAGCCATTATGCGTAAACTGGTCCTGTAATAGCCCTTTGGTAGACACCTCTCAAATTATACTGCTAAGTGGGATTTCGAAATCCAGTTTTGTGGCCTTATGCAACTTTTTCGCAGCTTTTCTATCTTTCATAACTAGAAGATGTGTGGTTAAGCTACAAATTAATGCGTAAATACTTGGTTGTTTGGGAAATTATTTTTACAGCCACTGGGTAGACACCTCACAAATTAGGCTACTAATTGGGATTTCGAAATCCAGATAACTGTGTGACCTTGTGAAACTTTTTCGCAGCTTTTGTATCTTTTACCAGCGGAAGATGTGTGGTTGAGTTACAAATCAATGCGTAAATACTTGGGTTGTGGGAAGTATTATTTTTACAGGTACCGTTCCCAAGCTCTCGTGTCATCAGTCAAATTCTGTAAGAACATCCACTCTGTTATGGCCTGGAAGTGTGCTTGGGCAAGACACTTCACCCCCATTACCCACGTGGGGGAAAGGTGGCGTTGTGTACTGAGGCGTACTGCACGTCGATGGTGCACCTGTCTTCAACCAATGCTAACCCTGCTTGTGTGGAGTTAGTATGTTGGGAGCTGACAGTTGCTCGCCGTTGCTCGGCGGTTCTCTCCGGGTACTCCGGCTTCCTTTACCCGTAAATCTGTCGTGGTCATGATTAGCCATTGTGCAGAAATCTGTGACCTTAAACACCAATAAATAAATAAATAAATGGCCTGGAACCAGTCTGGCACTTAAATAGATCATCGCTTATGTTTACATTCACTCGTCTTGAATATATCAGTTGGGCGGTAAAACGAATATACAGTACGTGGAGAGTGTATTATCATTAAATCACCCGCAGAGTGTAGATTCCACCCGAGCAATAATTGCAAATTTGTTGCAAAGCATAACCATCACAAGCAAAGTTCCAGCCAATGGACCTCCGAGTTAAACCCGGAGGTCAATTAGCTGAAACTTTGCTTGTGTTTTTTGTCCATATGTACAGAATTTGTAAGTGATACTTTGGGTGATACTCCACTCCGCGGGTGTTTTAGTTACAATCCACTCTCCACGTACTGTACGTTCCACTTTTTCAACTAACTGATATATTAAAAACAATTGAATTTAAAAATATCAAGAACGCAAGATCTAATTTTTGATGATATTACTGTTAGGAATGAAGACTCCCCACAGTCGTAGTTTTATGTTTACGCCGCGTGGTTCCACCTGTTGTGTTAATTATTATCTTGATGTTTTGGGGGCAAATTCAATACTTAGTGGTTGGGATATCTATAACTAGAGTACGAAAGAATATCTGTATGTCTTTGTGAGTATACGGACATCACATCTCACCAATGGTAAGTTGCGCACAAACTCTACGGCAAGTGGATGAACAAGCAGCATGTAACAGCGTTGGATCCCTCACAGGATTAATCAGGAGGCAATAATATAAACCTTTTACAATTATATCTGTTAGAATTGTATTTTCTACCTATTAATATAAGTGACTAAAATGAATCATTAGCATTTTAAAAGATCTGTCAATTTGCCAACTGGCAAATTGCCAGGTCTTTGAAAACACTAATGAACGATTTTAACCCATTTATTAACCTATTTATAGTCATAATAAGAAAATACAATTCTAGAAAATACTATTGTAAACGTTTTATAGTTTTGGCCCCCTGATGGCCTGAGAGCTTAGCACAGTTCTCGTCATGTCGCAAGCGGGCTTTCAAGTTGTGATATCTTTACCCACTTTGTATAATGCTTTGTGTACGCAAATTCATCGTTGTATATTTATGTATAACTTACACACTCGGATGTATATAAACTTTTTTTGTAAAGGAGAAACAATCATCTCCCATTCTGTATTATTTATTTGACACTATTGGTACACATATCAATAAATGCTGCAACACCATTTCGTCACTTATCTTTTCTATACATTCAGCTTTCCGGATTACGGCTAGTTCTATTTGGATAATGCTTTTTTCGTGAAGTGATGACAAAACTTAATTCTCATTTCAAATATCTCCACTTTCAAATTACCCCAATGTGAGTGCGCAAAGATAGCGGGACTTCTTCCCCATAGATTTTGTCTTAATGTTATTAAATTAACGAGTTATTTCCTTTTGTTTAAATGACAGTTCGTTTCTAGAGTGTAACAAGACGCCATCTGCAATACTTTAGCATTGCAGATGGCGTCTTGTTACACTCAAGAGACGATTTGGAGCTTAATTTCAAAGTTAGTCCTGATGGACTATCGTGAAACAGAATGATGGCCCATTATTGCTGAAGTTAAATGCCAACTGTAGTTTTTCAAAGTCAAAGTCAAAAAGATTACGGCTTTGTGACATAATAATGCCGAGGTGGAATCCTCATCCCAACAGAGGGTTAACCCTTTACCCAACGAATCGGCCACATCCGCCCTCGTAATAAGCAAATTTAGCATTTGAAAAAATATTATTTTTCAAATGCTAAATTTTGATATCGTCTGCGTTGGGTAAAGGGTTAAAATAAATATTATCCGACAAATTATACATTCAAAGCATCATCACCTGCACTCCGTGACGCTTTTCATTGCCAGGGAATTAATTTAGCCGCCCTCTCCCTCCTGACAGGGGGCTAAAATCAATACTATCCGATAAAGTATGGAGTCAAAGCATCATCACCTGCACTCTGTGATGCTTTTCATTGACGAGGAATTAATTTAGCTGCCCCCTCCCTCCCGACAGGGGGCTAAAATCAATACTATCCGATAAAGTATGGAGTCAAAGCATCATCACCTGCACTCTGTGACGCTTTTCATTGCCGGGGAATTAATTTAGCCGCCTCCTCCCTCTCGACAGGGGGTTAAAATCAATACTATCCGATAAAGTATGGAGTCAAAGCATCATCACCTGCACTCTGCGACGCTTTTCATTGTATTTTGTGCAGCAAAACGTGTCTACTTCACAGATTCTTGTGATCGTGTTTCTGTAACGAGCTTATCGTGGTCGATCTGTTAATCTTTTACTCAACCTGAAAAGCAGACGACACTTGCAAAAAAACAATTCTCAGAAGTAATTACGTGGTTAGTTTGAGAAACGATGACACCATCAGAAACAATAACACTGTCAGAAAACTGTAACAGATCTGAACACTTCGGTCTCAGGCAGATTTGAAGTCACGTCGGGCTGATATCTCCTCCGACATGAAACTAACCAAGTAATAACCTCTTTATTTATCAAACCAAAACAAATAATTACAAAAATGTTCTCAGATCTGTTACAGTTTTCTGACAGTGTTATTGTTTCTCATGCTTTTCCACAAAGTTCGAAGTTTCTTGTCCTAATTCAGCTATGTGAACTTCTCGGCTTCCCCACTTCTTCCCCTTCCTCCTGGGGGCATTGCATTGGGTATTTCCATCCTCGGGCCTCAAATTAATATCCCTTGGCGGGTATGGAGCAGACATGGACGTGCAGACAACATGTAGTCTAAGCTCGTAACAGCATGTCCGTTACATTAAGCTCTCTGTTGGTTTCCTTCATTCATAAGGATGTCGAATATTAATGTCAAAACAAAAACTTGAACCATGACTCACTAATCCAGGTGCTGTACAATATGCAGCCTTCCTTCAACCAAAGATAACGAAGACTTAATGGGACTAGGAAGAATTTTTTTCTTTCCAGATCACAGACAAACAATATTTGTGAGAAGATAGGAAGTACGCTATAGATAGGTCGCTAATAGGAAGTGATCAGGTATGATTTGTTTCTCCAATGTGGTATGACAGGGTAACAACATTCCAGAGAAACTATATTGTAATCGTTGATACTTCAAGATAATCTCCCGTAGTTTTCGAATCACAAGAAAAATAACCACCAGGGAGTGTTATCTCGTTAAACCATCATTGAGTGTTTTTCCTCAGTTTTTATAGTTGTAACACTGATATCAAATGTTGTTAACGCTTATGTTTCTTACTTTACTGTATAGTATTGTCATATCTGTTGAGAAAAATAGATTTGAAAACACCACATTTAATTTGGGAGTAAACTGGTTAGGCATACGCTGGGAAAACCAAGGCGCTTACCCTAGCAAGTAACGTTATAGCCATCATTGTACAAAGCAAGCTCTCAAGCCATCACCTTCGGTCCGCTTTTTCGGCGAACTGAATTATTCATTTTCTTTGAAGCAACGCAAGAAATGTTTCTCAATCGAGACTTGATTTGACCGAATCTTTAATGACTCAATAATACCATTAGACATGTTTGTTTGTTTATTAAATACTTTTGAATGAAGACGCTCAGTTCCACTAGATGTGTTAATATATTTGTGTTTATTGGATATACTTATTGATTGGAATATCTATAACTGCAGCACGAAAGAATATCTGCGTATTTTTTGTGAATAAAATGACATCACATTGCATCAACGGTGGTCGGCGCGTAAACTCCACGAAAAGTGGATAAACAAATACCCCATAACAGCACTAAATTCCTTAGAGAATTTAAAATTCGACTGGTGGCCCGAGAGTTTGGGTGTAGCAGTAGTGAAAGTAGTGATTCTCGTAGTAGTAGTAGTAGTAGTAGTAGTAGTAGTAGTAGTAGAAGTAGTAGTGGTATTCGCAGTGGCATTAACTAGATTCTAAAAAAATTCACGTCTAGGAGTTGACTATGCAAAAATAATAGTCCTCGGGGAAGAATAGTACACGCGCCTCTGGCGCGTATACTATTCTTTCTCGAATACTACTATTTTGGCATCGTCAACAACATTCTGAGTAGTAATTATTATATTTATTATTATATTATGTCAAACCAAGAAAGAATCTTGTCATCCATCTATTTATTTATTCATTTATTTATTTATTTATTTATTTATTTATTTATTTATTTATTTATTTATTTGTTGGCGTTTCACGACACTTTTGACAGCCAGAGTCACTTCGTGTCGGATTGCCACCTGTCCAGAATTCAACCCTAAATATAATAACAAAGGGCCTTGTCCAAGACAAACATTTTATTGTTGAAATTAGAAATAACAAAACAGAAGTTCGGAAAATATCACTTAAAAGGACGCGTTGTGTTCCGTCAGTCGAACGTCTTAGACTATCCTACGTCTAATTTTAGAAAATGTTTAGTGCACGGAAATAGTGCACGTTTATTTTTAGAACCATCTTTAGATAAAACTATTGGAAATAGTATTAGACCTCTCGGCCATTCAGGGGAAAGGAAAGTAACATGAAATATAATATATTGTAATAAACGTAGATGTCGTAGAAGCACAACTACTACTTGTTATTTTGTTATTGCTGTTGCTGCTATTTGCATAGCAACGGGGCCGCAGAAACGGTAGGCAGTAGCCGTATTAGCAGCAGGGACCATTACTATAAAACTGTTACAGCTGTATTTTCTATAACTGTATCTTCTACTTGTGAATACTGTCACAAGATTACAGGGGTTAAGTGATGGAGGAAAATTTATGTTCTTATCAGTGCTCAGCCGACAGCTAGTGACTGTCGTCTGAACCCCAGTTCGAACGTAAACCTTGCCACCTTATCAGTGCCCTATCCGCTTGGGACTCTTAGGATTCCTGAAGGTGCCTGTGGCTCACAACGCCAAATGGTGATCAACGATAATTCACTGAAAAGATTATTTATTTACATGTACGAAGAAATATAATATGAAACAAATTACTCACAAAATTATCCATAAGAATACACTAATTACGCGGATAAAAGTTTATTCTTTAGGGCTCTCGACGTCTCCCACAACTAGCTGTGTCCGCTGGATCAATCTCACACCATCATCTTCTCACGGTTTGTGATAAATACAAAGTGTCTATTCACTTCTCGTTGCTTCCTCCTCGCAGGGTTAACTTCACCGTCAGTCGGGCTCAACGCATATAATGTTCTGCCTACTTGTGTGACTCTATCAGCGTTCTCACAGTTCAACCACAATTCAATCGGCGTCTACCACAGTTCACGATCACTTTGCGCCTTGCCTGGCCCTCACGGGGTTAAGTTATTCTTCGCCTTCAGATATATACTTAACAAAGCTTACATAAAAATATTCTGCAAAGCCTTCTCAACATCACCAATTCTCGCACCGCCTAAAATTATTTTAACTCGCCGAGCTATTCAAGCGCTTACTCAAGCTCTTAATACGGTTTCAAGACCTCAGCGTTACAGCTTTTACTTTTTTGGCTACTATGCCACTGCGGTTCGCAACCGTTAACAAACTACTACAGGTTCCTTACAACCCTCACAGGGTTACGAAAATAGGCGGACTTTCAATCTCGGTGCCTATGGCCCTCGATGGCCAAGGCTAAATTCGGACCTTCTCTGAGTGCCCTCAGGCCAATTGCCTCTCAAAATTCTGCTTCACTCTTTATACAGCCGGAACGCAAAGTTTAAACATATTAATTCTGATTTAACGAGTGCTTTGTAATTCGATATGGATAAAGATATAAATGTGAATTTCGTTTGAGGTGAACCCTTTCGGCATTTCGGAGACATGATAGATGCGTAATATGGGTGTGTGTCCAGAACATATGTGATGCACTGTTTCCAACAATTAGATTTTAACTGGTTTTAATTACGCAGATAATTATTACAGAAGAGAATATTGTCTCTCTTACTATTGATCTGTTATCAGATAGCCCATGTGGCGTTCAACAAGTGCGCCATAATGGACATTAAATTTCCTACTTCATTTAGAAGCTTTTGAATTATCGTTAGTTCGACAAATCTGTTTTCAGGGTCCGTCACATACCTATCATTACGCTTTACATTTAACCCAGGCAGAAATATTATCGAAAATATTTACACATTTAAACAAGAAAATCGTCACTTTTGGCTGTCACCTTGACAAATACAAATGACCAAAACGAATCATTAGCATTTCAAAACGGTGGTAATATACCGACCGGTAAAATGCCAGGTCTTCAAAAATTCTAATGATTTATTTCAATCACCTCCAGCCATGAACAGAAAATAGTATTCCCGAGAAAACGATTGTAAAAGCTTGTATTGGGCTCAGTAACAAGTGGGGTAGTGAAGGGCATAGGAATCGAGGGCACAGGAGACACATGCTCCCCAACGTTTTTGCAAACACAGAGAGAGAGAGAGAGAGAGAGATAGAGAGAGAGAGAGAGAGAGAGAGAGAGAGAGAGAGAGAGAGGGGGGGGGGAGGGGAGAGCACTTGCGCGCGAGAGATAGATAGATAGATAGAGAGAGTTCTCGACTCAAACGCAGTCACCTAAAACTTATATTTCCCTTTTTTGTTCCCGTCATTGCAATGTTATTGGGAATGAACGGGAACGCGATGTACAGACTCTTTACTCTTACGATGTGACCGAATATTCCCTCCTATGATTGAACTCTTCAACCGCTTTTAAAGTGAAGAAAAACGTACATTTCTGGCTCCATATTTAACAAATTTCTCCACCAGTAGGATGTTGGGGTGTTAGTAGGGCCCCCTGTCCTATCTGCGAAAGATTCTGCACTTGAGGATGCGACGTGTATCCCATAAGTGGATAGATATGGGACTTATGTTGCTCGTACTCTACTCACGGTGGACTGGTGGCTTCTCGGTTGGTCTTCCTAACCAATGAGTGATCACCAGACAGGGCGTCGTTTCGCCCTGAAAGGTAGTGGAACTCCTCATTGGCCTTCTCTATCCTCTTCTGAAGGTGTTTTGGTTATTGGGTCTGGACTGGTTGCATTGTTGCCGGGTTTCAAACAAACGAGCCCTTTCAAGGCCACCTAACCTACCACCAGTTTCCGAATGAGATTTCGCTAATGTGCGTTTTCGTGGTAGGATTTTCCGTAGCGGTTAAATTGTTGGTGTGGCACCGGGCAGCAAGACCGAAGTCATTCTCGCTACTCGTTGTCACTGGTTTTGTCAGAACATGGCTAGTGGTTTGCATGGAAACACCACAACAGGGGCGCGTCCTTAGAGCGCGCCCCTGTTATGGTGTTTCCCACAAACCCATACACGCTTTATCACACCAGAAAAAAATACCAGTGGTTTCTGTAGGTACCTGCTTAAGTAGAAAATAGGTGGGTTAGTATGCAGTTATATTATATTTATAAATGAGTATACTTGTTTTTTAGTTGAAAGTTGGAGGGGGGAAGGCCTTTACAAAAGTACCACACCCGGGGGTGTTTCCTGCCGCCCCAGTCCCAAATATAGCCTTGTGCATTGTCCCCGCAGATATGTTTCACTGTACTGGTGCCACTCCATAATTGTGCCTCTGCAAGTTTCGAAATGCTTTCTATGCCCCCCCCCCCCCCCCCCCCGTAGTTGTAAAAAAAAAATCTTAATTAGTAAAAGGTAAAAACCACTGAGACGATCGACATGGAAAAGGCGTGGCACGTTGAAAAGAAGGCGTTACGAATTAAAAACAAAAGGAATTATAGCTCTCATACTGATCCCTTATTTCGTAACTGTAGCATTCTCAAATTTAGAGACCTTTACAGCTAAGCGTTCTTTTGTGCATGCAAAACAAGAACCAATACTATAAAACTTTTACAATTGTATTTTCTACCTATCAATATAACTGACTGAAATGAATCATTAGCATTTTTAAAGATGTGGTAATTTGGCAACTGGCAAATTGCCACATCTTTAAAAATGCTAACGGTTCATTTCAACACATTTAAAGTCATGACTAGAAAATACAATTCTAGAAAGTACAACTGTAAAAGTTTTATAGTATTAGCCCCATGGGAATGAACGGGAACGCGATGTACAGACTTATCCTCTAGTTCAGAGAATATTTCCACAATCTACATGGAACCGTCAGGTATGAACACCAGACAAAGTGGAAAAATCAACACCAAAAACCAAGAGAACAGATGTCCGCCAACCTCCCTCTCACTCATTTCCTTAACCCTTTACCTAACGTAACGGCCAAAACCGGCCAGCGCTATTCTCAAAAATCGCCAATTAATTTTCATTATTTTTTTTTCATTTTTTGTCACAAAAACATAGGTGATGACCTCTCGTTGGAACGAGCTCGTCGAGCTCGTTCCAACGGGGGGTCATAACCTATGTTTTTGAGACAAAAAATGAAAAAAATTAGTTATTCAAGAATTATTTTTGCAAGTGTCGTCTGCTTTTCAGGTCAGGTAAAGGGTTAAAGCCTGTGCACGATCGAGCCGACCCTACAAAATTAAACGAGATCACATTTTACGAAGGTCATAACAGAGCGATTTTCAAATATCTATTCGCCCGATGTTTCTTGCATCAACACTATGTGTCCGGAGGGTCACCTTTAACTTTTTCTGAAATCTCATGACTTCAGAACAGATAAAGCAGCGAAGTGAGCTTTTGAATCTCTTTGCATCTTTTTCATACCCATAGACAAGACCCTGACAATATGTTTGAAAAAAACAAGATATTTAAATATCAGCGCATCTTGTTTCAATATTGGACGATGATATACGTTGATAACTTGGTCCTGAGGCGGTCATTGTGTGAGGTGCGACGGAGAATTTCAACGACGGCTTCTTTATGTGTCTGAGTTTTGACGGAACATAAGCTCAAGGATGATGTGGAACGAAGATTGGGGAAGATAGGTGTAGCTTTGTCGCACCGCTTGAATTATTTGCATGTTCTCTATTTTGAGGATTGAAACAGATCTACCCTTTCTGATAACCAAATCATCACCGAACCCAGTAACTCTGCTGTCAAGACATCTATTTTTGCTTTTCGTTTGGAAATGACTATGCCATTTTAAAAAACTCTCCCATAGCATGAATAATTCATTAATTCATCTCCGGATGGGACAACAATGAAAGTAACAAAACAAAACAAGAGGCCCCCAAAGTACCCGAAGCACTCACCCGACAAAGGCCCATTGATTCTTCACAAAAGATGGAAATATTTTTAAAAAAATAATTAGTCGCTTGTTCTTACCTTTTCACTGATTGCGGCAGTGGTTTGAGAGAACAAGCACTGCCAAACATCTCAAAGTTACCACAAGGGAATTGCAATTTCCACAAAATGCAAAGCAATAAAGTTGAAATGCTTAAAATGACTAGGGATGAATGATGTGAACTTGTTTTGAACAAACCTGAATGTGAAGCCTCAAGGATGCTGTATACCAATATCAAAAGATTCTGAACGGTGAATCTGAAGAAGATTTTAACCCTTTATCTAAGATCAAAATCAAACAACACATGCAAACAAAATTATTCAATAACTAATTTTTTTCATTTTTTGTGTCAAAAACATAGCTTATGACGTCTCGTTGGAACGAGCTGAACTCAAAAATTAAGAAATAATGAAAATTGAATGGCAATTTTTGTGAATAGCACTGGCCGGCTTTGGTAGTTACGTTGGGTAAAGGGTTAAATTATATTCCTTATATTGCACTATGTTAAAATTCGGGTTCACCAAATGGTGCTAAAAAATGAACCCAGGTTCTTGGTTTGAGCAAACTCGAATCTGCCCCCCCCCCCCCCGAAGGGTGCTAAATACCAAATATCAGAAGGTATTTTTTCACTAATGGATTTGCAGAAGATTTTTGAAGATTTTCCCTCATATTGTACTGTTCAACTTGGTTTTCCATAGGGAGCCTAAATATTAATCTAGGGACTTGATTTAAATAAACTTGAATGTTGTATACCAAATATTAAAGATCTTGAATGGTGAATGTGGACAATCCAGCTACCGTAAGGATGTCGTATACCAAACACCCTTATGGAGCCAAACAATGGAACCCATGGTCTTGATTTGAACAAACTTGAATCTGATTCCCCCAAGGATGTTGTATATCAAATATCAAAATGTTCTGGGGGAGATTCATTTTTATTTTTGAAAATATGCTGTCTCAGCATTTTCACGATTTTCCGTATGGTGTCCTATGACACAACCGATTGCATTGTCTTATACCCATTCGATTCAACTGGCCCAAAGGATGCTTCATACCAAATATCATTTCCATGTTCCGTGAGGTTTCGGGAAAACGGACGTCTGGAAAATCTTTCTATCTTTAGCTTTCCCTGAGTTTCAGTCGGGTGAGCTAAAAACAAATCCCAAAGAATTTTACTTTCCAATAATCTTGTATTTTTATAAACCTTGCCATGCCAGGAAACGTAATAAGAAACCAGTGATAAAACAGTCGATAAAGCTATCCCCTTCTTCTGGGCCAGAGTTATATACTATTCAAAATAAGTAGGGGATATTTGATAAAAGTGAGATATATGAAGAAATATATTTATATTTTCATCAAAAAGACAGTTGAGGCATTGCATTGTGACATCTGGTGAATGATTTCAGCGATAGTTTGGTGTCTGACAAGCACACATTCCACACACTGAGCTTTAGAAGACATGAACGGTCAGTCAGAGAATTTACCACATTCAGTCCAAGGCCTCAAGACCTTGTAAATCCTCCTCGGTTCGCGAGACAAGCGCGGATCCGATGTGGCATACTCCTCACCAAACGTACAACATCAGCTTAACTGATGTTATTCCATTCTTCCTGCAGTGCAGCTGCGAGTTCCTGGACATTGATAGGGGACTGTTGGCTTCGTCGTAGGCGCCTGCCAAGCATATCCCAGACGTGCTCGATTGGTGAAAGGTCTGCCATGATTATTCCTCCCCACACATAACCAATCGAACGCCGAAACAATCGTGCTGCCTAACGGTTACGTCATGATATCGTTCGTTCCACCGCCGCCACACTGTGTTTCGCCTGTCGTGGAAGTCGAGAGTGAACCTCGATTCATCGGAAAACATGACTTTGCTCCACCGACGATTGTCCCAGCGCTGTCGTGCTCCACACCAATTACGCCTTGCTGCGATGTGACGTTCAGTCAAACGTGGAATTATTCGAGGTCGTCGAGCGTACACATTCCAGCTGTGTTGGTGATTTCAGATAGTATGACATCTGGCGCTCGTTGCAGCTGCTGTCTAATTTCTGAGGCACTTTGATGGTGGTTACGTAATGCTGTGGTTCGGATGGAACGATACTGGTTAGCAGTTGTCGCCCTTCGACGACTTGACCGACGTCTGTCATCGGTTTGACGGTATTGTGACCACAACCTGCTAATCACCGATTGAGTAACGTTGAGAATTTGAGCCACTGCAGTCTGACTGTTGCCAGCTTCCAACATGCCAACGGCATGTAAACATGTCAGTCTTTGCATACCTCAAAAGTTACGTTTCGACCAGAAACTATTGATGAACGAGTTTATCCTAAGAAAAGAATGATGGGACCCCGAAAAAAACCGTCCAGTACAAATGAAAATTTAGAAACGTACCCCACGGACATACATTAACGCGGCGCTCGTACGAAAAACCTGCACGGAGTTTTCGTGGGCCGGTGACATTCATGATCCACACTAAACTTGGTAACATATTGATGCGTCCAGTCACGCGTAGCCAATATAATTTTCCGAAAATATCAACATCAATTTGGATATCCCCTACTTTTTTTGAATAGTATATAAGCATAACATCAATAAAAAAAGTTACCGCCCTATAGACCCCATTGCATCTAACTCTCAGAGTTATGTGTCAGTTTATTTGAGCATGGGTAGTCAGTTTGACAAGACTGTATGCTGGGGAATGTAACCCCGTGCTGCTGGTGTATAACTTGCATTATGTGGAAAACAACGATATGCACAGTACAAAACACAGATTTGAAGACATTTTTCAGGACCTTAACCCAAGCTCTAATATGTGCCGAGCAAATGTTTCTGTTGCTAGGTTGGGTAGCTGCCCGAAGCTCAACGTCATCAAACCGTGAGTATGCTCGGGGAAGAGATGTCGTTCCGCCAGGTGGCTGGAGAAATGTGCTCTTCCCATCAAACAATCATGAAACTGGTGAAAGGAAGAATGCAACACTTGAACAGGGTCTAAACGTGATTGACAACCCTTTTGACACCAGAGTTATGTCACACAAACAGAACAGTCATATTGCCTTGACACATCTTCGAGGTAGCATCAGAACAACGGCGAAAACGGCAAAGGAGACTATTAGGTTACACAATTAAAGTGTCTTTGAATCAACCGTGCGTCGTCGTTTGAGTGATCGTGGTATTCAAAGCTGTAGAACGTATAAGGGAAACGTGCAGAGACAAAAACGTCACCGGAACCGGCAGAAAAGGTGTCAGCAAAACATGAGCAAGAGCATGGATAGAGCGTGCCATTTATTTTCTGCCATGTCAGTGGGCAAGTTACCATTTTACACTGAGCATTGAAACGCATTTAGAACCTACAGGATGTGCAGCGACGTGGGGTGAACGCTAAAAAACCGCTACGAAGAAGAGACACAATATTCGAAACGTGGAAATGTAATGTTGGTGAGACAGCATTCCTGAGTGGCACAAAACGCAACATATCACTGTGGAAGTGGGAATGGCCGCTCACGGTAACATAAACGAGATAGAACAGATGATCGCTAGACGGCTTCTCCAAGATCACGTCGATATCACTTTGGACCAACAACAACACCTCATTTCATAAGAATGACGTCTGAGGTCCTTAAGCAATACAGCGTAGGTGTGTTGCCCTGGTCCAGGTCTGAGCAACACTAAACAATCAAGGGATCAACTGTGACACCGCACATACAACGGAAGTCAACGCATATACGACCGCCAACAGCCCAGCACAAATCAAGATTGAACATCTAATTCGATACATGTGGCTTAGATGCATGGCTTTAAATCCTACCACGAACATTATATAACACTGTGGGACGAACGTTGGAATAAATAAAACATTGCCTTTCTCTCGAGCGTTTCGATAAATATATGTCCTCAAGCTACAGTTATCTGATGACAGGAATTGCACGCTGTATTCATGTTGTCTGTCGAGCAATTTCATCTGGTCGTCAGGCTAGAGTTTGCTACATCCCTTCCAATATTCTAGGCAAGTTATGGCCCTGCTTAGATGTTAGCTAGTGCTAGATGTACACGGGGTACATGCGCTGTATTATTGTGCGTGACTTTTGCTTTTGGCACCTACAATTTTGAGAACACATGCACTGCTTTTTTTCTTATCGAAACTTATTGTTTTCTCTCAATAAGTTCAGAAATGATTCAGTAGTTGACAACACGGTTGAAATTGTGAGTGAGTGAGTGAGTGAGTGAGTGAGTGAGTGAGTGAGTGAGTGAGGTGAGTGAGTGAGTGAGTGAGTGAGTGAGTGAGTGAGTGAGTGAGCATGTAAATATTAACTCCTTGCATGTTAGTGGTAGATATTCCCGCTCAGGATACAAAATCACTTGCCACTGAAATAAGTATAATCTGAGCACATTTAACCAAATTCCTATCCTGTAAACTGAATGGAATTCTTGTTTAATGATATCTTGAGCAAAATTTAGATGAATTTTTCATCAAATCTAGTCATAGCTGCTTCACAGCAGCCATGACTAGACTTGAAGAAAATATTTTGAAATACTCAGAGGGCAAAAAGTTAAATCATAAGTAGACTTTATATAGATTTTAAAAAGACGTTATACACTTTTTTCAATATATACTCGTGAAATCTCGATGGCACCTCATTTCCTTCCAAAACTGATAAAGAAAAAAAATCCGAAGAAAATGTGAAACTTAACTTAGACGATTCTCGTAACTTGCTTATTTTTTTTTTTATAAAGCCTATTCATAGATTCTTTAAAATAACAATGACTACATTTGACGAAAACTTTAGGAAAGAGTGACGTCAAGAAATCGTTGATGAGTGGATTTGACGAAAACTTTAGGAAAAATGTCGTCGAGAAATCATTGATGAACAGGTCAACCATTTTATTAAAACGCCCCACACAAGAAAAGAAGAGCACCGAGAGGCGCTGCAAATCCACAGATAGCATAAGTTGTTCATCGGAGTGGTGGAATTTCCCAAGATGAGTCGACCGCAGCACCAATGGTTCCTGGAAGTCTACTACCGTATTCGTGTCAAAACTGATAATAAAACAAGTGCAACGCCGATCGCCAGCGATCAGACAATAGTACACACGGTAGAGGGGTGTCACCAAATTGTTTATCTTTGCTGCTGCACCTCCATAACAAAAATTATTGAAATGGGAATGTCGTTTAGAAGTTCTAGACAGAAAACTAATTATACGAAAGTTCGTGAAATTTCCACAATTTATGTGGGAGAAAAAAACCCGCATGAAATGTTATTTAATTTATGTTGCTACACCTCCATATCAAAAATTATTGAAATCGGAAAGGTCATTTAGAAGTTATAGGCAGAAATCTAATTACACACAATTTTCAACAAAAATGGCCGCCAGTCGGCCATCTTGAAGTTTTTTTCGAAAAGAATTAACGTGCATTAATTTTACATAATGTCTGATCATTACTGAAAATTTGAAACAAAGGCGTTAAAGGGTCTCTGAGATAAAGGTGGTAACGGACGCACCAACATAATATATACAAAAATAGCTGAAAAAAACTTAAGTTTGTCTAATTTGCATAATTTATGCGCGAGAACAAAACGCGTATGATATATTATTTATCGTATGCTGCTACACCTCCATACCAAAAATTATTGAAATCGGAAAGGTCGTTCAGAAGTACTAGATAGAAAACGGCCATCTTGAATTTTGTTTCGGAAAAAATTGACGTGCATCATCTTTCCATAATGTCTGATTAATGTTGAAAATTTGAAATGCCAACATTCAACCATATCGGAGATACAGGTGGTAACAGGTAATAGGGACAGACAGACTGTCAGACCGACAGAGAGACGGGCGGAGTGCAATCCATAAGTCCCCTTCACGATGAAACCGTGGGGGACTAATAATATTTCAGAACACATCTAGCCACGAGTTGTTCTCCTGAAATATTATTTTATTATCTGTTCTATTGGTGCCTGCATATATTTTTTCGCATTCAGTACACCACAACTTCCACTTTGATGCATGATTTGTGTATATTTAATTTGAATTTATGGAATTTATGCGAATATATCGCACCTAAAGGTCGTCAGTTCACAGGAAAAGTGGGTGGTGTAATATAAAAATATTTAAAGTAGCATTTCAATTTTTCTCGTGAAGATATATATCGCTCGTACAAAAACATTACAATTTGGAAAAAGTGTTTTTTAACTCTTGTTGGGCGGTCTTTTTCTGTAACCTTTATAACCACAGCGGGTTCGAATCCCACCTGCGGCAACCGCGTTGTGTCCTTGAGAAAGACACTTCACCCCCATTGCCCATGTGGGGGCACGGTGACGTCGTGTACGAAGGCGTACTGCACGTTGATGGTGCACTTGCCTTCAGCCAATGCTAACCCTGCTTGTGTGGAGTTCGTATGTTGGGGAGCTGACATTTGCTCACCGTTGCTCGGTGGTTCTCTCCGGGTACTCCGGCTTCCTCCACCCGTAAAACTGTCATGGTCATGATTAGCCATTGTGCAGAAATATGTGACCTTAAACCCCAATAAATAAATAAATAAATAAATAAATAAATAATAATAAATAAATAAATAAATAAATAAATAAATAAATAAATAAATAAATATCACCAGAGCGCGAATCGTAAGATAAAATGCAGACGTTGTCCGCACAATTAATAATATAAAACAGATGAGCAGACTATCCATCCACATTTCTTTCTGTTTACAGCTAAATAGGCAAATTCTTTAAATATAATCTCCATGCCACATCCAGCTTGGATAGTTCGGTTGTGTCAATTTTATAGCTGTTCGGTGTGATGATATTAATGAAGGATTTTCCACTGTATTTTAGTACTTGTAATTAATTTCTGTGGTTCGTTCTGGTTTGGTGAAGCTGATAAAATTTGTTTGAATTGTTTCGTGTCAGTTCGCACTGTTAGCATGGTGAACAAAAAGGGAGGTGACATCCCGAAAGTCGTTTTAAGTGACGAAGTTGTTGGGAAATTCGCCAACGCAAAACAGATCCGAATGTTAAATAACACATTTAAATTTTGTGTCCTTGGGAAAAGAGGTAGTGATTTCATTTAAATAATTTTGTTCTTGTGTTTTAGATTACTGCTGCAAAACAGCTGACGTTGTGAATAAAAAACTAATCTTTGAAAAAGTTACAGTTGAACAATGGAAGAAGTGATCACCGTGATTTATCAAAATGAAAAGAAACTAAAAGTTTACAAGGAGAGTTGGATATATTCCCTAAACCACGAAAATTTCCGAGTTGTGGACACAATAGCCATGTATGCTATAATTGGGCGGTATTGACATTTCCAGTTCGGTTTCGGTATTTTTAGAATGATTTACTTCGGTATCAGTACGGTTTTCGGTGTCAACAACATATATGTACTCATACCGATACCAATATCAAATGGTATTTTTGGTGTACTGTCCAGCTATAGTTCACTTTTTTACATCAGACAAAGCCTCCGAAGTGTCAAAATGTTGGAACCAACACGGGCACCCCTAGTTCACTTTTTACAGCAGACAAAGCCGCCGAAGTGTCAAAATGTTGAAACCAACACGGGCACTCTCCATTGTCATTTGATGTAACAAAAAGCTGAGAGAAAATACATTTTGGGTATTTTCTCTTAGCTTCTTTGTTACATAAAATGACCGGTGGTGACTGGCTTAACCCTTTACCTAACATGAAAAGCAGACGACACTTCGAAAAACAATTCTTGAATAACTCATTTTTTTTTTCATTTTTTGTCTCAAAAACATAGGTTATGACCCCTCGTTGGAACGAGCTCGACGAGCTCGTTCCAACGAGGGGTCATAACCTATGTTTTAAGATATAAAATGAAAAAATAATGAAAATTAATTGTCGATTTTTGAGAATAGCGCTGGCCGGTTTTGGCCGTTATGTTGGGTAAAGAGTTAAGAAATATACAGTCCATGAGCTCTTGTTCTCGAGAATTTTACGTAATGTTCTGTAGTTTGTTCTTTTATTTTTTAACTAATTTCGGGAATATTTTTCAATATCGAAATTTCTTTATTATGAGATTCCCTCGATACGGTAAATCGGTACTGGCTCGATACCGATTCCGAACGGTATTTACGGTAGTCCGCCCTTCTCTGATGTAAGCTGCAGGGCAAATAAGCCTACAAATTTGTTAGCTGAAAATAAACAGAACGGTCTAATAACTGACAACTTTCAGGGATGTAGTTATGTGGGAGGGGGTGTTGGAGTGTGACGCCATCAAATAATTTTCTAATCGGGATTGGAGTCTTAGATCGATTATCTCTTTCTGATTGTTATGTACTTTCTAGTTCGGGACTACCCGCGTTGTGTCCTTGGGCAAGGCACTTTATCCCGGTTGCCTACATGGGGGCGCGATGACGCCATATACTAAGGCGTACTGTACGTCGATGGTGCACATGTCTTCAACCGCTGTAACCCTGTTTGAGCGGAGTTTGAACAGAGCTAGAATGTTGAGGAGCTAGCAGTTGCTCGTCGATGCTCGGTGGTTCTCTCCGGGTGCTCCGGCTTCCTCCACCCGTAAAACTGTCACGATCACGATTAGCCATTGTGCATAAGTATGTGACCTTAAACATAAATAAATAAATATGTACTTTCTAACGGAACCAGATTTGCTTCTTGGACAAAATAAATGTCACACACACAGTCGGTCTCGTGAACATGGAGGTTTGTGACCGATTGCGAATGTTGTTGTCCCATTTTAACAATTTTTGAGTTCGGTACGAGCTAATTAAATAAAAAGCTGGGAGTGAGTGAATCATGACTATTACATATATTTATCCACAGACAATTTGTTTAGCTTTTAAGTTTTGTTTTATTTTCAAACTATTATCCCCACTTACAAATATTCCAACTGCATCATCAAGGCATGCCTTCTTCGAAGGCATGACTTGATGATGTAGTTGGAATATTTCATCAGTCGGGACATTAGACAGTCGGGTAAAATTAGGCTTACATCCACCCCCTTTGGTCATCTTTGCGACGCCCCTTACGACTTTCATATTTCTCACTCCCCCAGCACCATCCCCATCCCCGCATAAAAAGAGGAGAGTCAATAATTGTAGATGTAACTTTCACATTAGAATCAGAAGAGATACAGTTGGAACATGAATCAGAAGAGATACGGTTGGAACTAAATGACAATTGAACGTTCATCCTTCAAAAATGCTTAGGGTCAGCAAATGGAAAAAAAACCACCACACACAAGAAATGCTGGACCATAAATACCTACCAAGATGCGTGTGTACAATCTACACCTACCTTTCTCACCATGTTTCGTAAAATTTCCGTCAATTTCCGCGGATTGGTACACCACCGCACAGGAGTTACAAAGACAAGGTGATGCGAAATTAGGACCATGGGCCAACACCGTTGTTCTGACGTTTCCCAAGCGGTCAGAATGACTGCCAGGGTATTCTTTTCTATCACTGCTTTTGAATGGAATTACTGCAAAGCTACCTCTCACATGTGTGAAACTCGTCTTCGTTCTGACTCGGCTCACTGGCTAACAACGTGTCTGGAAACCAGAAACAGAACATGCTGTCATATATTCACAGACAGCCCGAGCGATACTACATATGAAATCACAAGTGAAGACGACTCTTTATACGTTTAGCCTCCAACCACTTACCGAAGTCACAATTAATAATGGGAGTCGCCATACATGATTTTTGCGAAACCTACTGCGACAAAAATCAAGAAAATGTTCCGGATTGCAGACATTCCAAAATAAATTTTTTTCTCGGGGTGGGGGCGGGGGGGGGGGGGGCGGGCATCTCGCCAGATGCCCTTAACCCTTAACCCGTTGAATATTTTCAAGATATTAACATCAAATCTAGTCCTGGCTGCGTGAAACAGCCATGACTAGATTTGGTGAACATTCATCCAAATTTAGCCCAATAAATCATTGGAGAACCCCCCCCCAGACACACACACACACTCAGTTTGCAGGGGAAAACTGGATTAAATGTGTGCTCAAATTATACTTACATCACTGGCAAGAACAATCCTGTCTTATGTAGGAATATCCGCCAGCAGCTCCCAAGAAGTTAAAACCCACCATTTTCACGGTTAATCGGGTCACTTTTTAACTAATATCGTGCCAAATTATTTTTGGTCGTCAAAATTCTTGCAAGAATTTTTTCTATAGCAATTCCTACAGCAAATACTTGACTGTGCAGCCCTCTGACTGAAAGCAGCAATTTCACAGATTTTTCCTACAGGAATTCCTGCAGCAAATTTTGGGCACATATCGATACACGGTGGTATGGGGAATCGTATCGTAAATTATTTGGTCTATATCGACGGCCTGCACCACTTCCGTCGCACCCCTGTATATTGATTTCGTGTTTTAAGTGAACCTGTCTCGTCAGGACAACTTACAAAGACGAAAAAGTATGGAACCGGATAAAAGACTAAGGTGTAAACAGGTTTCTGTTGAAGAATCTTTAGAAACACAACATTGCACTTATCGTTTTTCGGCGATTTGTTTTAGAACATTGCACTTATCGTTTTTCGGCGATTTGTTTTAGAAATGCATTTGGAGTGGATATGGATGACACATAGATAGATTAGTCACCTTCATTGTAAGTCTTCTCTACACCGGAAATGTAGACACTTTAAATATCTTTTGCACTAAAATATTTCAAGGGGAGATATCTTAGAATGTATGAAACAATCATTTTTTTCATCGCTGGTAGGAAATTCTAAACCGTATATTGTTTCGTTATTTCCGATTAGATTTTTACTTACACTAAGTGTTGTCGGTAATTATAGCACGTAGAGAAAAACAGCAGGACTGGAAAAAGTATTTTTCTAAATTACCTCGAAATTAGAAACCTTCTTGATTACCCTAGGTTAGGTATGACACACACGATGTGCCATTTACTGAAGGTCACAAGGTTCGCTTTCTGTAACCAACAAGCGAAAACAGTTATACCGCCGCTATCCATGATGCGACAACATTATAATTCGAGTTTATTCGTTTAGGCAGAAAAAGCATCAGGACAAAAAATGATAGTTATTTTAAACCCGATTGACATCAAACTGAAAATGTGAAATGATTCCCGATTCAACATGAGAAGTTTTACATCTGTAATAATTCGCTCACCTTTCACAACGGTGATCTCATGTAAATTCTCCACGTCGTTTCCAGTTCCAGTTCTAAAAACTGACAAATGGTGTGAAAAAGTAACATACATAGAGCTTGGGTTGAATCATTTTTCCATTTTCCCCGATACGTATCGAATAAATATTTTTATGTAAAGACATTTTAGTTGCTTCCGACTAAGTTCCGAGGGAGTATTCAGTGCCGCAGAAAAGATTGGAATAAGTTCCAGGGCATGTTTGAAACAGAGCAAGTGGTTCACAAAATTTAACGGCGTAATATACAGACGTTTTAGTGCAAACTTATAGACTTTATGTCGTTCCTTAAGTGCCACAAGGTGCCATCTTCAGCGCTCAAACATTGATGATGGCACCTCGCTGCACTCAAGAGACGATGGAGTCGGATAGGTATTCCATTTTATGAAATCCCTTTTAAAGAATCCCTTTTGGAAAACACCTGTGGCTATGGAATCCCATTTTGGTCGTATGTGCATATGTGATAGGGCACATTGTGTCACATTGTGCCTTTTCACATAAGCGCATATCGGCACATAAACCATGTGCTTATGTGCTAGGTCATATTGTGTCACATTGTACTTTTTCACATAAGCACATATGATAAAAAGGGATTCCCCAGAAGGTATCCTAGATAGGTATCCTCAAATAATACAATACTAGGCTATAGGTATTCTCAAATACCCGTATGTGACTATGTGCTAGGGCACATTGTGTCACATTGTGCCTTTTCACATAAGCACATATCGGCACATAAAGCATGTGCCTGTGTGCTAGGACACATTGTGTCACATTGTGTTTTTTCACATAAGCACATATGACAAAAAAGGGATTCTCTAGTAGGTATCCTTGAATAATACAATACCAGGCAATAGGTACCCTCAAATACCCGTATGTGCCTATGTGCTAGGGCACATTGTGTCACATTGTGCCTTTTCACATAAGCACATATCGGCACATAAATCATGTGCCTATGTGCTAGGGCACATTGTGTCACATTGTGCTTTTTCACATAAGCACATATGACAAAAAAGGGGTGCCGAAGGTCATATGTTTTTCAAAAAAGGGGTGCCGAAATTGGGGTGCTCGGGGATATTGCCTTTGGATATAGATGTGATGAGAATCCGATACAACTTCGTTGTAATAAGGGGAGATAACTCTATACGATTAAGTACAGGTTATGGGAAATCAAGCAATCTGATTGGTTAGTTATAATTTATATAAATGATCTAGATAAATGAAACAACAAGAGTACACGGAATAGGGTCAGAACTAACAAGAATAGATTAGAATAGCTAAATATAGTAATAATAAGCAAAGCTGTTCCAACTAACAGGCTCTTCTACGTTACTGGAGTATACTCTAGAACAAAGGAACATGACCAGATAGACGTAAACTATTGCATATATAGATAGAAGCAGACAATTCTGGGTAAATTTGTCCTATAGCACTACGTGTTACTCTTGATAGGGAAATAAAACGTCATGGGATAGGGATCCAAAAAGGGATTCTGGGAGAATTCTAAGCCAGAACATTACTCCTGTTTAATCGAACGCACTCCTTTGTACCCCCTTAGTACTGTAGTACTACGTGCTAAGCCGATAAATTGGGGAAATAAAGTCAATTTCGGTGATTTTGGGTGAATTTTGGTGATTTGGAGGGATTGTCGGGTTGTTTGTGGTAATCAGATTTACTCCGATTCAATCGAACACACCCCCGAACATACCCCGTCTTATTGCAGAAAAATTGGGTAACATAGCAATCACGTGCTAAAATAGAAACCAAGATGGCGGCCTTTAGTATACAAAATGAACGACGGAAACACATATCACCTTAACAACACGCGCTGCGCATGCGCACTAACACCACGTATCACTATGGAGATGACGTCACAACATGGCCGCTCACGCGGGTTACCATAACAACACAACATGGCGCCACTACGTCACGTGACATGACGTCACTTCCGAGGTCCCGCACCAAGGTCCCCCAACTAAGGCCCCAAACGTGCATGACATACTACTACCGTGAAGTCAAACAATTACTAATGATTAATTATTATTTATTTATTTATTGATGTTTAAGGTCACATATTTCTGCACAATGGCTAATCATGACCATGACAGTTTTACGGGTGGGGGAAGCCGGAATACCCGGAGAGAACCACCGAGCAACGGCGAGCAACTGTCAGCTCCCCAACATACCAACTCCACACAAGCAGGCAGGGTTAGCATTGGTTGAAGACAAGTGCACCATCGGCGTGCAGTACGCCTTAGTACACAACGCACCGTGCCTCCACGGGGGCAATGGGGGTGAAGTGTCTTGCCCAAGGATACAACGCTGTTGCCACAGGTGGGATTCGAACCGAGGACCTCTCGGCTTGCTAATGATTAATTAATGGATTAATAAAATAATTAGAGTATAAAAACTCCACACAGAAGCATGTCACAAGCTTCCTCCAAGGAACGAGCTCATTCCATTTTAAAAGTAATGTATTGTAAATATTTGTGAACGAGTGGTATATTGATTAGTGCGTCAAACCACAGAGGTTTGTTTATTCATTCGTGTTTAAGGTCACTTTCATTATATTTGTTTTTCTCATGACCGCAACTTAGATATGAAATCAACTTTAGCCAATTGTTTATACTTGTGTTTACGCCCCATGCGTTGGTTCCTGGTCCAATTTTACCAGGACTTGTTTACCACAGTAAACAAGCACTGCTCCACTTCTCAAGGTTTCCTTGGAACAGTGATTTTGAGTTCGAAATCGTGCACAGTGGCTTACAGTACTTTATCGAGTGGAGGCATGATGGCAGAAGACGCTGAAAATCACGACACATTGGTTGTTGGTTGATATTTATTTATTGGTGTTTGATGTCACATATTTCTGCACAATGGCTAATCATGACCATGACCGTTTTATGGGTGGAGGAAGCCGGAGTACCCGGAGAGAACCACCGAGCAACGACGAGCAGCTGCCAGCTCCCCAACATCGTAACTCCGCTCTAGCAGGGTTAGATTGGTTGAAGACATGCGCACCATCGACGTGCAGTACGCCTTAGTGCACGGCGTCATCGTGCCCCCATGTGGACAATCGGGGTTAAGTGCCTTGCCCAAGGACACAGCGCGATGGATAGTTGATATGCCTTCAATCAAAGCCATACGTTTCTCATCCTTTAAATAGATGGAAACAGACCTTCGGCCGCGAACATTCATACCAACGAACTACTGCTATTATTCCATACGCTTCTCACCTTTTGGTCGTAGGTAAAAATAGTTCACAGTGCTAAAGTATCTCAGGTGGCACCGTGTTCGATTCAAGAAATGATATATTCAAGCCACTTACAGCTGATCTATAGCTACATTCTACAGTTGTGTTGTAGAGGGAGAAGATCAAGAAAATGCCTGTATTTTTTCTTCCATAATGATGCCAGCCCTGATACTGATTATTAGAAAGCTCTTACGGAGAACTTCCCGAGAATCAATGTGGCCTATCTTTTTTCTTCCATAATGATGCCAGCCCTGATACTGATTATTAGAAAGCTCTTACGGAGAACTTTCCGATTTCCCGAGATTCAATGTGGCCTATCTTTTTTCTTCCATAATGATGCCAGCCCTGATACTGATTATTAGAAAGCTCTTACGGAGAACGTCCCGAGAATCAATGTTGGAGGCGGGCATCACACTGTCAAATCATTTGATTAAAAAAATCAATCCAAATCAACTGGGTTTAGTGAATATGAACCCAATTGGGTTCAGATTCACTCAACCCATCTGATTCAAAAGTCAACCCAAATCAACTGGATTGAGTGAATATGAACCCTGTGGGTTCATATTCACTCAACCCATTTGATTTTAGTTGATTTTTAACCCAATTGATTTTAGAATACATCAAAGAACTTTGAATAATAGATCGTTAGAATGCTTTGCATTGGAGTCGGGAGGCGATTTTGATATCCCTCGTCACACTAGACTCAATTCTGTATCAATTTTGGTGATAACATAGGCAGTGTTCACATCACGAGATAGATCTAAAGCACATGGTTATTACCTCTAGTCCCACAAGGATCTGCAGATCGCACCACAAATTAAAACTGTTCTAACGCACCGGAGGAAAATCAACAGATAGAGTCAGAACATTTAATATTCAAGAGCTCCGCGGTTTGCTTTATTCTCAGAACAAACTAATAATGAAAATCAAGATTGACTTCAGGGTGGTCCGCCCATACATTCCTCGTTAAGTTTTATGTCTTGTTTTTAATGTTATATTCATAATTTGATTTGACATATGAAATATAAATATCAGATTTCTTCACGGCTGGGCGAATATCGAGATAAACTTATGATTTATTCAAGAACTGATGGCAAGTGATGTTTATTTGACGACACACTGTCTCAATCAGAGATACGCCAAGTCGCAAATAAGTAGAATACCTAAAGAATAAACCCTATGAAAACCGCAAATCTTACATCATAATTTGATTTATCATCAGCAATTCGACAACTCAAAACTGAAATTATGCGAAACTCTAATTTAATTACAAAGAACAACATTATGCGGGCGCTTGCGTCACTGTTTGTCAATCAGATAAGTTTGGGATATAAAACCCTTGATAAAATTGAAACTGCTATATTTGTCCATATTTATCCTATGTGCCATCCGCTAAAATCCCATGTTGGTGGGAATAGAAGACACACATGCCATGATTTTTTTCTGAAAGTGTATTGAAATATTCCTTATTGTAATGTGGTTTGAACATTCCGTTGCAAACATTAAAACGTGAACTGTGCGACAACTTCTGATTTTTATCAAATAATAAACTGTTGAGTTATTGTACAGAGTCTAACTACGGACCCAAGGCTGAGCGGAGACGGAATGGTAGGGGGTGACTAGACCCCTCTATTCCGCCCGTCGTAAAATTAGAAGCTGGGGAAATCTGGAGGGATACGAAAAGCAAATTTGCATCTAATTTTTCTCTGTTGACAATTCCAAGTCTTTAGATCAAGGGTTGGAATCATCAACAAGAATAAAAGGTAACGAATTTTCTTATCAAGAACGTATTTCATCGGATAAAGAAGGTCAACTGCACAAGAATTTCCAAAGTGCATTGCAAAATTGAGACAGATGCCCAGGACAGCTCCAGACATCACTATGTATACCCGATTTACACGGAATGTCAACGGGGAAACCTCTGGACGCTTACCAATGAAAGACATACACTCTATACACAACCTAATAATTTAACCCTTTACCCGACGCACAGATATCAAAACTTATTATTTTAATTATCGTTTTTTACATTTCATCCAAACTTTAGCTGCTAAAAAAATTGAAAGTTACGCGGGGTGCTGGGGGAGGGGGGATGGGGGTGCGGCCGATTCGTTAGGAAAAAGGTTAACTTCTTTGTGGGATTACTGCTGCATACTATGTAAGAATTTTTGTCGGAAACTTATACCCACCTACTCCCACAAATCAGGCGCCCAAGAATTGACCCCGTTTCATAAAATACGACGAAATGCACGGAATCACACAAAACACTTGCACCATCGAAAGTATCATAGCAGTGCCTGTGAAGTGGACTAACACGAGAACGACAGCGGATGGCATTTCCACACAGCCAATAACTTATATTTTGGAAAAAAAGTATCAAACGGATAATCAAAGTTTTAGGCAATGAAACCGGAGGTTCAATAGCTGAAACACTGTTAGTGCTTCTTGTTTAGGTGATAGCTTGAATGTACGATTTTGTTGTTTAAAAGTGTACATATTTTTGATAATCTTTCTCACTCGGGCTAAATATAAAGCGTAAAGATAAGTATATGACGGACCCTGAAAACATATTTATCATTTAAAATGACCAGCAAATAATTCATGTGCCGTTAATTAAGCATGAAAGTTTATGGCCATTATTGCGCGTGTGCTGAACGCTATTTTGAGCTGTTTGATAATAGATTAAAGGAAGTAGAGACCAGTGATCTCGTGCAGTCATTATCTATGTTATTATGTCCAGTTAATAGGTAACTATCGTAAAAACAGTACATCGCACATGTTCTGGACACAAACCCATATCTGGACTGTCAACAAATGTCAATATATGCCGCAAATACGAGACTTTCATGAAACTTGAAAGAGAATGTTAAATTAAGACAGATCTATAGAGGCCAAGTTCAAGATGAGCAAATAAAATGAGAATTAATGTCCTTGCCATCGAATAAGTGTCGAGGATTTTCTCGAAAATTCAGTCCAGTCTCAAGGCGTGTTAAACTATGGGTCGTAGGCGAGGAGCTGGGATGCCCCATGCTATAGGTTAGAGGAGATGCCGCATCGGTGCGAAACTATAGGCACGTTGTACTGTAAGGGGATCCACAGATCTCATATTTAGAGTAGGAACAGTCACGGGCACAGTCGGTGGCCATATGTGAGTGTAGGATCAAAAATAGGAAGTACGAGCTACGGCATATCGAGAATATTGGCATTTAGGTAGACCGTATTATCTGTTGTAGTAGGCAAGTCATGCGTAGACAGACAAGGCTTTGCCTTATGAGCGTTAGTCTGACGTAGCTAGGGAGAAGCAGCTAACCCTCGAAAGTAGCGGCTGTTAGCGTAAAGGCGTCCAGTAAAGTAACATTATGTTAGTGGTCATGCGGCGGCAGTGATAGAGTGACATTCCGTTACATGTTAGAGTAAAGGCGTGAAAGAAAGTCACATACATATATATTAAAATTGCTATTTTCAGTGAACCCCTGCTGATTATGCTTTTTGGTAAAAAGTTACTGAGCCCTTCGGGAAAAGAATCACCCCAACAAAACGGAACTCGCTGGTTCGACACGGAGAGACATACGCTCACGCACGGATTCAGGTGACACTCCTGGTGTCCAGGCGAAGAATCTATTTCTCCCAACATCGACAACGCCCCGTTTCCGTCACTTCTTATACTTGTTCGTGGAGAACGTGAGTTGTTCTCTGGGTGGAAACTCTGCAGTGCGAGGTTTTAATGGTAATCTACTATTTACGTGCGTGCGCCATCAGTGATAGACTTTCATCTGAATGAAAGGGGATTAAAGTTACTTACGCCGTGTACACAACTGGATAAATGGAGAAAAACAAAAATCTCAAATGCCTCTCGGGGCCCCATTTAGCATCTGCATATGCAATAGCACACCAAAGTTAAAAGCACTAGTCTTTTGGATGGACACTGTATTTGAAATTCCTTGGCCGTAAACTGTCCAAATTACATATAATAATTCAATGTGAAAATAATATATTCTGAGTGTTGATAGTATTTTCAGGAGCGCGACGGTGGTTCGATTTTTGAAGAAAGGGACATTATACAATGATGACGGGCGATTGCAATTAATCAGTTAAGTGCTGGAATCCCAAATTTGGTCTTTACTCTGAAGTGTGGGTACCGTAAGGTAAGTGCCTCGTATTCTGTTATAATCTTTGAAGTGAAATTATTTAGTTTGTAAGAATTTGGCTTGTTGCAATTTATGGGAGAGAATTATAACAATATGAACCCATGGGAACAAATTGTGCTGACCAAAAATAATTTAGCAGTCTACCAGTTAATGTTAAGACATAAATCGATTAATGAAATCTTTTGTCACAAGAACGTTTATTTTTTTTCGAAAAAGAAACATTTGCACTATTTATGTAATGAGTGAATATATAGCTGGGCAGGGATGTGTTACTGTTTTTTTCTTTATACTTCGTGATTATTGAAAAAGCTGAGTTACTCGTTCCATACAATAAGGCGCCGTACAATAACATTCGATCGGATAAAGCAGGCGTTCTCGGTGTTTTGAAAGGATGAAAAGATTTTGGACAGAGCTAGCTTTATTCTGCAGACTACTGTAGTCTGTAGTCTTGTACTTAAACTTTTATTGACTGCAAGCAAATCCAGCTTCTTATCTTTAAGTGTTTGAGATTAAGGTTAATTTCGAAATAAGCCCACATATTTTGTCTAAAAAGAAATCCACGAAACACTTATCAATAAAATATGGCTAAAGTAGATTTTGGAAGTTCATCATAAAACATTTACAAGCACAGAGCAATCTAAACAGCTTGAGATACCGAACATGTTGATCTGATGTCTGAACGCTTTTGGTGGTTTCGTGTCGCCTGCATGATTTGGAAGAAACTATAAATTTGTACAAATGCATATTTGATATGCAGTTCTTTCATTTCTCAGGCGTACGTGGAAATTCGACTGGGCCGCGATCCGGTTTAAATTCTTTATCCGTTTTGGTGCCCACAACAGTGCAGAAACTCACTACAACAACAAGAAAGGTCCAAAATTAATATAGCATCTCAGATGCTTTTTCGTTTGTTCCATAAATTTCAGTACTGAGTTCGCATTTTCAATCTCGACCCACTGGTGTATAAATATGCTTCATAATATCACGATCTGATCGAGAAAAATATCGCCTTTACTATCACAGTACCGTAGACTAAATTACGCATTTAACACTCTCCAGTCTGGTGTCCTAGATGTATTATCTCACACAAGGCATGTCAAAGTACCGCCGGTACCAACATAACCGGTACCGGGACAGGACAGAGCCTGTCCCACCAACACCGGTACCGGTACCGGGACAAATCAACAACTGGATGATATATCGCAATCAGTTGGCTGAAATTCGCATTCAAACCGCGCCAGTCCCCAAGATCGCAAGACAAACATGGCATCGTCCATTTATTCTGCGGTGACATCAAGGTAATCATAAAACACGAAGATCGTGCTTTATGATTACTTTGATGTTACCACAGAATAATTCCATTGAAGTAGCCGATGACGGCGCTGCCAGTGTCTTTGATGCGTCGTTTGAAAAGTCAAAATGGTCGGCCTTATCGAGTTGTGGTGCAGACAGAACATCCACCTGTAGAGTGCTTTGATATGTTCATTCACAAATGAGTTAAAAGTATGTCGAGCAAGTGTGTCATACACGATTATCAGCCTGTTTACCCTCGTTCAATTAGGAATTTCCCTATAAAATAATTTTGTCAGTACCGGTAGGAGCATATTGTCTACAGAGCTGTCGGATCAATTTATTATAGATCCCAACTGCCCATTAGCTGTTCATTGTATCATCTACTTGCTCCCTGCTAAGTCTTTTTCACGCAAAAAATCATACAGGTTTAAGAGGTTAGGACGAACGTCAATCGCGAATTGTGTTGACGGAGGTAATGGTGATGCGAAACTGAACGGTATTCGCACAAGCCTTCGCGTGTTACCCGTGTTATATCCCCATCCATATACAGTGGCAACCCAATCCAGATATAAAATAGATATGTCCGGTGGTATTTAACATCTTATGTTTCATGTTATATCCCTATTCATATACAGCGGCAACCCAATCCAGATATAAAAAAGATACTTCCGGTGGTATTTGACATCTCATTCTTCAGCATTGAGAGATGCGCGTGCTTTTTGTATCTGAATGAAAATGAATGACCAACCAAAAAACTCTGCTTACTTGATTATTTGGCATTGGAACAAATTGGGTGCGAGTGTTTTTGTGCTGTTTATAACGAGACGGTGTGATTTTGTACAATTTTCTGCCTCCATTTTTTGTTCCTTACGAATTTAATGCATCCTGAGGGAACGCCATTCCCCTACTTTTGTCTAGGTGGGGGTCCTGTAATTTCAAGACCTGGAATGTGATCTTAACAAATACCCAACACAGCGAGCACTCAATCCTCTGCTAGCCACACTAAACCCATTTGAGTTGTGTGTAACTCTAGCAGCCTCGCCTGGACAATTCGAACTTTTTGAAGAGTTTTGGGTACTAAGATTTTCCGGAAGTGAACCCCGCGATCCCTACTTCGAGAGAGGCACTCAACCAACAGCGCGTCGATTATCGCTGCGCGTTAAGCGCCTGTTCGAAACTATTTCATTGATAAAGGTAACCCTTTTTGATTGTGGCAGGATTACGGGTTTAAATTGATGTTCGAAGTGATGTTCTTATCAGTGATCAGCCGACAGCTAGTGACTGTCGTCTGAACCCCAGTTCGAACGTAAACCTTGCTACCTTATCAATGCTCAGTCCGCTTGGGACTCTTAGGATTCCTGAAGGTGCCTGTGGCTTACAACGCCAAAAGGTGATCAACGATAATTCACTGAAAAGATTATTTATTTACATATACGGAGAAATAAAATATGAAACAAATTACTCACAAAATTATCCAAAAGAATACACTAATTACGCGGATAAAAGTTTATTCTTTAAGGCCTTCGACGTCTCCCACAGCTAGCTGTGTCCGTTGGATCAACCTCACTTCATCTTCATTTTCTCACGGTTTGTGATACATACAAAGTGTCTATTCACTTCTCGTTGCTTCCTCCTCGCAGGGTTACTTCACAGTCATCCGGGCTTAACACATATAATGTTCTGGCTTGTGTGACTCTATCAGCGTTCTCACAGTTCAATCACAATTCGATCGGCGTCTACCACAGTTCACGATCACTTTGCGCCTTCCCTGACTCTCACGGGGTTAAGTGATTCTTCGCCTTCAGATATATACTTAACAAAGCTTACATAATAATATTCTGCAAAGTGTTCTCAACATCAACAATTCTCGCACCGCCTAAAACTATTTTAAATCGCGAGCTATTCAAGCGCTTACTCAAGCTCTTAATACGGTTTCTAGACCTCAACGTAACAACTTATACTTCTTTGGCTACTATGCCACTACGGTTCGCAACCGTTAACAAACTACTGTCGGTTCCTTACACCCCTCACAGGGTTACGACAATACGCGGACTTTCAATCTCGGTGCCTATGACCCTCGACGGCCAAGGCTAAACTCGGACCTTCTCTGAGTGCCCTCAGGCCTACTGCCCCTCAGAATTCTGCTTCAATTTTTATACGTTCGGAACTCAGAGTTTAAACATATTAATTCTGATTTAACGAGTTCTTTGTAATTCGATATGGATAGAGATATAAATGCGAATTTTGTTTGAGGTAAACTCTTTTGACATTTCGGAGACAGAATAGATGCGTAATATGGATGAGTGTCCAGAACATGTGTGATGCACTGGTTTCCAAAAAATTGCTTTTAACTGGCTTTAATTACCCAGATAATGATAACTGGAGAGAATATTGTCTCTTTTAGTACTGATCTGTTATCAGATAGCCCATGTGGCGTCCAACAAGTGCGCCATAATAGACATTAAATTTCACACCTCATTTAGAAGCTCTTGAATTACCGTTAGTTTGACAAATCTGTTTTCAGTGTCCGTCACATACCTATCTCTACGCTTTACATTCAACCCAGGCAGAAATATTATCGAAACTATGTACACTTCTAAACAAGAAAATCGCCACTTTTAGCTATCACCTTGACAATGATATAGAATTGACATCCCCATTGCTACCCCATCTGTTATCAATGACAGCTTCCCCCTTGACTGATATTTAATGGACACTTCTTATCAATTTACTCCGTGTTGTTTGTCAGAAACCGGGGCTTTGTCGCTGCTGGAAGACATAGATTCACGCCGCGTATTCAGCCAAAACTCAAGGAGTGTCACCTGAATCCGTGCGTGAATGTATGTCTCACCGTGACGAACCCACCCGTTTCACTTTTTGGGGTGGTTCTTATCCTGAAGAGGTCTGTGACTTTTCGTCAAAAAGCATGAATCAACAGGGGTTCACTGAAAATAAAAATTTTAATACATACACATAAAAATAAATATGGTAATTTGTGACTTATATGGAATCCAATGAATATGAAAAACAAAACGTCAATCATCCCTACCCACACAGTTTTTGAGTCACTTGTTTTCGCTGGTTTTTCCTCCTTCTCGCTGGTGTTTGTTATTCGGTCGCCTCTTCACTTCACCCTTTCAAGGCCGTCGAACGGCCACTAACGTATTGTCACTTTATCCGGACGTCTTTGCTCTGACAAGTGACGGAATGTCACTCTACCACTGTCGTCGCACGGCTACTAACGTATTGTCACTGCACTATATCGCATTTCCTCCAACAAGTGATAGAATGTCACTCTATCCCTGCCGTCGCACATCCACTAGCTTATTGTCACTTCACTTAACGCTTTTCACTCAAGTAGTCGCCGCCAATGGGGTTAAACTCTCCCCTACGTTTATCTCAGAATAATGTTCATACAGGCGAAGCCTACTGCACCTACGTATGGCTTGCCTTTTAAAACAGGTAATGTCGTTTACCTAAATGCAACTAGTTCCCTGAGCTTGTACTTCGTGTTTCTGATCCTCTTCTCATATATGGTCACCGACTTAGCCCGCGACTGCTCCTATTCTAAATATGAGCTCTGTGGCTCCTCCAGATCACAATATGCCTTTACTTCCGCATCGATGCGGCACCCCCTCTAACCTGTAGCATGGGACATCCACATCTACTCGCAACGACCCACAGCCTTACACACCTTCAGACTGGTCTGAATTTTTCATTAGATCCCCCGATTTTTATTTCGATAGCCAGAACATTAATTCTCAGTTTAATCGCTCCTCTTGAACTTGGCCGCTTAGATCTATCTTAATTTAATATTCGCTTTAAATTTCATTTGAAAGCCTCGCATTTCGGCATATTCTGACATTCGCGACAGACCAGATGCATAATATGGGTGTGTGTCCAGAACACGTGGGATGTAATGTTCTCACCATAATTATATATCAACTGGTCATAATTACACAGATAATGACAGTAGGAGAATACTGATCTCTCTCGCTCTTTCAATCTTTATCAGATAGCCCATGTGGCGTCCGACAAATGTGTAATAATGGACATTAAACTTCATGCTTTATTAGCAGCACTTGAATTATTGCTGGTCTGTTTAAGTGACAAATCGGTTTCGGGGTTCTTCATATAAACGCACATTCTTATACCTTGTCCCGAACGAGAAAAAGTATCAAAGATATATACACTTTTATACAACAAAATCGAAAATCCAAACTACCACCTTGACATTGTAAAGGGAAGATCTGTCACTCTAAAGTACTCTGCCATATAAATAATAGTGTCACAGGAAGTAAACTCTCTTTCGAACTGAGCATTCTGTTGATGCACCCGGAGGTCCATCAGTCGAAATTTTGCTTCTGCTTCTTAATACTTTTTCTCAGAATTCATTCCATTTATCTGGAGAAACTCCACCGCTGGGTTTTACCTCAGGATGTTTCCCTATCCGTATTTTATGTAAAACATACCGAATTTAGATTTATTTTATTTATTTATTGGTGTTTAAGATCACATATATCTGAAATGAGGATAATCATGACCGAAACATGTACATAAAGTAAAGTTTAGCCAATCATTTATACCCATGTTGCATAATTAAATTTACCGCCACCCAGCAACAGGCGAGGAATAACAAAAGACAATTTCAAAATACACACTTTAAGAATATTGATCCGGCACCTGTCGTATATGCCAGACTGTACAGGTCCGACGCCCGTGATATAGGTTTATAAGCAAGCTGCCGAGTCATATTCTGTGAGGAATCTATTGATGTTATGGGCTGTTTGTTTTACACACTTTCCGTGGTCTGCACACATACTACTGTTGGTGTAATGTGAAGCCCCTTACAAACATTATAGATATTCTTTCCTGCTCCAGTTATACATATTTCAATCAATACAAATTTAATTTTCCTTGAAAACATCGCGATATTAACACAATTAGAGGAACTACGCCACGCAATCATAAAATTACATCTGTGACGAGTCTTCATTCACATTAATTAGGAAACAAACCTGCCTAATAGTATTGATAATGTCATTAAAGTTTCGGTCCAATTAAGTCTCGATTCAGTAACATTTCTTATGATGATTCAAAGAAAATGCATATTTATGGAATCCTTCAGTTGTCGGGAAAGCTAACACGAGGTTCGCTTTCCGATCAATAATTAAAAAATATTCCAGCCGAATGAATAAAAAAGGAGCAATGGACTGTTTGACGACTAGACTGGTCTCAGGCCATAACAGCATCAGATTCATTTCAGAATTTGCCTGAATCAAATCAAATGGTTTTGCGCTCCGAAGGGCCCCTTTCGACCCTCGTTAGCTGTATAATGTTTTAGTTATGTTCTGAGCGTGGTAAAGGAGGCAAGGCACAGGAAGCAGCTTATCCGCGTTTGTTCTTTCGTCGTGGCTTCTTTGGAGGAGGTGGCTGTGATGGAGAGACTGGAGGAGGTGGCTGTGTGGAAGTGATGGTTGGGTTGTTGAGTGATTAGCTGTGTCTGTCAGTTGTTTTTGTTTGTTGATGAATTCCGCCTTCATTAGGCTATCGATTTCTTCGGAGCGTCTGTCCTTTTCTTCGCTGCGTTTATTGAATTCTTTGCATTCAGCCAAGAATTGCCGGGTTTCTAATAGTGCTTTTGCCAGGTCTGAATGTTCTTTAGAGGTTGTCTGTGAAGCTGGTGAAGGTTGTTTTGGTGTTAGTTCCTCCTTGTCCTGGTTGTCCGAGAACGAAGGAAGAGGGGAGTAATGGGTGGGAAGTGGCGAAAAAGCAACTTCCAGTTCCTCCTCAGTCTCTCCAGAACGTTCCTCATCCAACTGTGCCGGCTGAGGAGCTGGTAGTTGGTTGGGTGTGCCTGTAGGATTAGGAGGGGAACTGGTGGCTGCCTCCGAAACCTCCACCCCATCGCTCACCTCTTTCTTCTTATCCAGGAAAGCCTCCAGGCGACGGGAATCCCTGCGCTTGGTTGATGGACTCTTTTTCCTTTTCTTCTTTTCAGGGCCTCCTGACCTCCTCGGGAGAGGACCAGTGTGAGAGGGGATCCTCTCATCAAAGGTACTACCTCTCCCCGAGGAGGGTGGTGTAGTGATGTTTTCTTCTACTTTAAATTCCATTTTCAGATGGACGCTCTTGCCCATTTCCTGGATAGTCCAGGAGATGGGACAAGAGACGCCCAGAGCTGAGATGGCTTTGTTTAGACGAGCTGGTAATTCCAGGTTTTCCATTTCAATCAAGGTGTTCACACTCTGAAGTCAGAAGTGTGAATGATGATGTGATGAAAATGATGTGATGATGGCGATGGCGGCTTGAGAGACTGGCTTGTAGGCAAATCGAACAGACACTACTCTCCGACTTGGGTTGAGTTGAACTCATGTCGAAACCAAGCTACAAAATGTTTCATTTATTTTAATACTCTGTAGCTTGGTCTCGACTAGAGTCGAGACCAAGCTACAGAGTATTAAAATAAGATTATTTATTGCATACAGCTTTCAAAGTCCAGGGTTACATAGTTACTACAGCGCATCTATAAAGTCTAGTGAATCGCCTATCGTTAAGTGGGTTGGTTCGTTCATCACATGGATTCACACTTCTGACATCAGAGCGTGAGCAACTAATTAGCAATGGATTACCTGCCAAAGAAAATCAAGGACACTTTGCTGGTGCTGGACGCTAGCTCATTTCTCAACTGGGATGTCCATGTTGAGAATGGCTGCGTCCAGCTCACCGTTAAGTACAAGACGAAGCCCACCCCTGGTCCACCCCAGAGGAAGGGAAAGAAGTCTGTCACCGAAAGCAGCAAAACACCAGTGGAAGTACAAAAGAAGAAAAAGAAGAAGTCACCATCCACCAAACGTCGGTACGCCAGGCGAATGGAAGTCTGGCTTGAGAGGGAAGAGCAGAGACAGGGAAACAGGAAAAGGAAAAGGTGTCAACCATCAAATCCTTACGTCCTTCCCCTCATACGCCACCCCCACCTCTTCGCCGAAGAGGTTGGAAGGCAAGGAGACGGATGAGGCTGAGGAGGAGATGGACGTCATCAAATCCAAACCTGCATCTCCTCTTTGCTTGGACCAATCAAGCCTGGGCTCCGACAAGGAAGGTGAACGCAACCTGGAAGAGATACTATCGGCCGAATTCATAGAATTCCTGGATGAACGCGCCATCGACCTCTATGGATCCCTACAGCTTGACTTCGTCGGTTCCATCAGTCAATTCAGGAAATACATTGAGGACACCTGGGAAGAAAGCGAAAATAAAACTAGAGTCCTAGCATATCCAGAGAAACTCTTAGTGGCCTTGGAAGTCAGGGAGCAGGACTTCCACAGACGCACGAAAGAAGTACTCACCCGGAATAACAAGAACAAGAAAAAAGGCAAAAACAGCAGACGCCATTAACCCAAACTGGCCACTTTCCTCCTTTAACACGCCCATACATGTTGCTAAACCTCAAATATACAGTAAGAGAGGGTCGAAAGGGGCGTGTATCAAACCGTCCCTGCGCGCCTTCAGCGCGCAAAACCATTCATCTTCTTCTCATTAACCCTTTGAACCCCAGCGGCTTTTTTTTCCAGCCAGGAACATGATACGTCATAACGTCATTATATAGGATAGCTGTTCAATAACTATTGTGAGGGTAGACCAATCAGTATTTTCAACGTGCAGCCCGAGGCTGCACGTTGAAAATACAGATTGGTCTACCCCAAATAATGAATATGGACTCTTCTAATTGCTGCGATTGAACTGGCATGGAAGATACCACTGTAGTTCAAAGGGTTAAGCGGGGCACTTAGGGGACTCCTCTCACATTCACTGATTAACGGGTCTTTTTATACCAACAAAACAGAACCTCATCCCACATTCACCAAACACTTTTCCACTAAAATCTCATTGGAAGAGAGATAGGGACATCCACATTGTCCACTGCCAAGCTCCACCCATACCAATTCACAGACAGCATCAGCACTGATTTCTGTGATCTGATAATGTCCACTCGACCCACAAATATAACAGAACTATGTTCATACATGGGCTGGCATAAAGAGCTATGTCTCAAGAAAATAAAAACAGACTTAAAATTGATAACATCAAAGTGTATCACAACCAGGACACCTCCATGGGAACGAACCGAGGGCGCATTTTTCAATACTTAAAATGTAATGATTACAGGAGCAAGGGGAGGGAGTTCACTACCAACAGCCCGTGTACAAAAATGACGTTCTCATTGACTGACTATACCAAATATTCATGGCAAGATTCGGGAAAATCGCCCCATTAATGTGATCTGCATTGTGTGCTAAAGAAATCCAAGATGGCCACCAAATCATCCCGTGAAGTTCCGAGAAAATTGGTTTAAAAACCGGGTATAACACAGAATCATACGGTTCGCATCGACTCCTCCTACAAGTCATCTGGTGTTTTTCGAAAATAGGCCTAAACATGTGATGTGTGCCAAGATCGATGGCTGCCACACTGGTCCTTTTGGGCAACAAATCTTCTCAATTGAGCAATGACCCGAATGTCTGTATGGATTTTCGTATCGATCGAAAACTGCGGATGTAGAGTGTGCTGAGGGAATCGTGGACGGTGTATGGTCTACGGCTCTAAACCTCTGGCAATAGCTCAGCTTGATTTCAAGTTGAACTTTTGTGTCCATCTACACTAAAAAACATGGAATACATTTTCCTGTTCCCCCATGTCTTTCGACGTCGCCGAAAGGGATAGATTGCAACTGATACAGTCTGAAATCAGTTGGGTTGACAATCAACTGGGTTGAGTAAATATGAACCCAATTGGGTTCATATTCACTCAACCTAATTGATTTTGGTTGATTTTCAACATAAATTATTTTAAAGTGTAATGCAAATTTTCATTCCGTGTATTTTCCCTTCAGGTCATTTAAAGACACGTCCTACCTTCATAAGTGCTCGAAATCTACAGAAAAATCGCGAATTGTTCAGTATTAAAAAAGATTTCTATGTTGATACAATTTAACTCCAAGAGGTACACAGTGGCCCATTTATAGCAAATGTTAAATTACATTGAATAACGCTGGCGTATTTGTTTTCACAAGCACATGGTTATAAACCATACATTCCTGGTAAATAATTGCTACTCTTACTTAATGAGCTAATTACAGTAACGGCTAATCAGTTAGTGTATTTTCCTGAGAAGTTTTGCGAATATTTGTTGATGTTGTGCGATTTCCAACAACCCAGTGGCGTTTAATCCTTTTCAATCTCTATAATCGTGTTACTGTTCAAACCTGTTAAAAATAAGAATAAACACAACACGCAGACGGAAACATAATAGTTGGTAAGCGCCAAAGCTTTTAATTTTAAAAGAAACAAACATCGTTATTGTGGAATTCTAACCACTTTCAGATAGGTCTGAAGTAGGAGATCAGTAAGTACATAAATGGCCTCAAGGTTCAACCCAATGAACGCTAACAATCAGTACGAATCTACCTTGTTGCATTGTTCCGGCACCGTTTGCAGATTTGACTTAAATCGTTTCGAATATTTAAATGCTTGGATTTTGAAAATAACCGAATCGCTTCGAAGTATTAGGAGTATGAAAAAAATTAACCCTTCAACCAACGTAACTGCCAAAACCGGCCAGCGTTATTCTCAAAAATCGCCATTTAATTTTCATTATTTTTTCATTTTTTTTGTCTCAAAAACATAGGTTATGACCTCTCGTTGGAACGAACTCGTCGAGATCGTTCTAATGAGGGGTCATAACCTATGTTTTTGAGACAAAAAATTAAAAAAAGTAGTTATTCAAGAATTTTTTTTTGCCAGTGTCATCTGCTTGTCATGTTAGGTAAAGGGTTAAAGGGTCATTTGCCGTAATAAATTTGCCACATTCAAGTTGAAAATTGACACTCAGATAACGTCCATTGAGTGCAACAAGGCGCCTTCTGCAACTGGTATTCATTCCCGCA
Source organism: Pictodentalium vernedei (assembly GCA_031216915.1). Taxonomy (NCBI): domain Eukaryota; kingdom Metazoa; phylum Mollusca; class Scaphopoda; order Dentaliida; family Dentaliidae; genus Pictodentalium; species Pictodentalium vernedei. The sequence continues at coordinate 211,973,281 of CM062290.1, forward strand.
GCACAAGTCAAATTTACATGTAGCCAGACGTCTGAAGCGATGCTGTCCACTTTAGACGCATTCTTCTCCCTGCGATGGTTACACGAGCCCATTTTACAGGAAACAGAACTGGTTTACTTCCGTAAACAAGCACTGCACCGATTCCCAGGATTCCCAAAAGAGAATGCGTTTGCACTGAGGTGCTCGTGTTCTTACAGCAAGCTACATTCAGAAGTAAAACGTGCCCAGGTTTGTAAATTATCAGGGAATATATTTTCTTTTATTTATTTATTGGTGTTTAAGGTCACATATTTCTGCACAATTGCTAATCGTGACCGCCACATGGATATAAAGTAGAGTCCAGCCAATCGCGTATACCCATGTTGTCCATTTTGGAGGACTTCCACCCACTCATTGGTGAACGGGACGCAGTTTACCAGTAAACAGAGCTTGTTTACAAAAGTAAACAAGCACCGCTTCACTTCTCGGGCTTTTCACGGGGAATTTTTTCCTTATAAAATAATTACTTGGCATGAATTTTTAGATCTATAACATAAATTCACATGAAATGTATAATGTGTCGAGGCATTGCCGAATACTGTCGTTTCCAGAACAGATTTGATAATCTATCAGCCGACAAATGAACGTCTAGGACAGCGCTTAAAATCCATACTGCAAGATTCAGAACAGATTCTAGTAATGAAAACAATAAGAATCAAATTTGATTCTCGCAAAATGTTCATTTGATTCTTGTCATAGATTCTAAAAGTGTCATTAAAGCTCGGGAGAATTCTACTTAATTTCTTTCTCCTCCTAATAAGTAGTGGTTTCCAGTGAAGTCTTGGCTGCCTACATAGGCAGCCAACACTTCACTCGACACCACTCCCAAGGTAATGTAACTTCCGTCAGCAAGAGCACCAAAAGCCTTTATTTTAGAACTTGTGCTCTGCATGTTCATGTGAGAAAAAAAAAAGAATTGGAACTCGGACATTATAAGATAAACTCTGGTACATATATATATATGTATGCTTATTTATTTATTGGTGTTTAAGATCACATTCTTCTGCACAATGGCTAATCATGACCACAACATGGAGATAAAGTCAAGGTCAGTCAATCGTTTATACCCCATGTTGCCTATTTTAGAGGACTCGAACCCCAAGCATGACTGGGTCCTATTTTACCAGTGAAACAGAGATTGTGTACCACAGTAAACTAGCTCAGCTTCACTTTCCGGGGTTCCCGCGGGGGATATAAATATGAGGTTTGTTTTTAACTGTGGAATATATATACAAGTTGCGCCCACAAGGGTATAACAGTACACTCAAAAATTGTTTAAGAACTGAAAATTGATTCTCACATGCGCAGTTCGCAAATCGGGACAAGTTTAAAGGCCTATATCTGTACATTCAATTGATGAATGTGTAGAAAGTTGAAGGTGCAATTTACAAACAAATTCGCAGTTCACTGACCACCGGGTGGACTGCCCTGTAGTCCAAGAACTGCAAGTTTCAGGAGTTACGGTTTTCCAGGTTTCTGCAAGTCTAGGAAGGTTTGGCTTCCCACATGGCGGTGGACAAGCACATGTAATGACGCTGGGCGCTTTGCATTATTTGGACTGGCAATGATGCAACGCAGTTTGTGTCAAATTGGTAAAAGATTGCCAGTTTAACGAAAAAACAGAATGGCCCACGGGAATAAATATGAACAAAAAGTGATGATATCCAGTGTCAAGGCGATAGATTGGATTTTCGATTTTGTTGTTTAAAAGTGTATATATTTTCGATAGTCTTTCTCACTCGGACTAAATGTAAAGCGTAAAGATAGGTATATGACGGACCCTGAAACATATTTATCACTTAAAATGACCAGCAATAATTCAAGCGCTGCTAGTTAAGCATGAAATTTTATGTTCATTACCGCGTTTCTGTTTAACGCTATAATGGGATACGTGGTAAGAGATTAAACGCAGTGGAAGCAAGTGCTCTCATGTAGTGATTGTTTGCGAAATTATGACCAGTTAATAGGTGATTGTTGGAAAAACAGTACATCGCACATTGTCAGGGCAAAGCCAGCCTAAATATAGGGGCAAGGGGCCTCATATTTAAAGATATTGTAAGTTCGAAATATATTCCGCATCAAGGCGAAAAACCCACGTGAATTTCACTTCTCTGTAAAGCTGGAAAAAACACACGTGGTGTATATCCAGCTTTAGCGCAGGGACCCAGTGGAGAAACGGTATGTTAGATAAGGTCTAATCTCATTTAATTTATACAGTAGTCACGAGTCTTACGAGACGTAATCAGTTGGTGGCAAGATATCGTCTCGGCCAATTAAGAAACGAGATTCTAAAACGATAGAAATGTCTATCGTATCGTCACCTGATCATTAGGTAGCAATAATGGAAAGAACGAATCAGTTGTCTCGACAAGTGAAATCACCGTTAAGTCACGCGCGAGATGACTTGTATTGATTCTATCTCGATATATGTCATCTCCCACCGTTTTGACAAGTGGACAGATGAGCGTCGGTCCACCTGACAGTTTAGGGTAAAAAGTATATATACCTTGAAGAGCAGAGCATTAGACACACACTTGGGGTCACACACACGTTGGTGAAGTCCAGGACAGGCGGACTCTGTTTCCTGGCATAGGGGTACCTTCGATCACAGGACCCTGAAACGGCTGGAATCGCCAGAGAGGGCATTCCAGGATTGATTTAGCTTAAGGTTGATAGGCGGCTACAAGAGCCAAATTCGTTGAGAAAGAACACTCAAGGTGGAACGTTAAAGTTTAGATTGTCGAGTAGCAGGTATCAGCCTGCAATGGTCAGAAGTGTAGGTTAATTGTATTGTGCGTATTAACCCTTTGAAAGGTCAGACTGATTGCGTTCTGAGTAGTTTGTTTTGCTGTCGAAGCATCGTAATACCGACTGGAGATCGGTGTGAGTGACAATTTCGCCCTAGCACAAAAAGGGGGCATTTGTGAATCGTGAATTCAACCAGGAAAAGTGAATATTTCAACAGGACTTTCACGGAGGACTTTCAAAAGGCACATAAGGTATGAGTAGACAATATCTGACCCAAATCAGAAGTACGGTGGCTTTATAGATGACGAACATTGCTGGTCGGAACCCTCCGACAGCCAGAGGTACAGTTACGCGCAGACGTTGACATTTGAGCCTAAGCGGGTGAAGCTCTTATGGCGAGCTCACAGTAATAACATTTCAGATTTGTGAAGCTCTTATGGCGAGCTCACGGTAGTAACATTTCCAGTGTATAGACTATAGTGCCAGTACAGGGCTATAGAATGACTATATGATTATTAAGAATTGTTTAACCCTAGCGACCCATTTTCTGTGAAAAGAATCGAATTGTTGATTGTTGAAATATTGAAACGGATTTATTTTTATGTGTAAATAAAAGAATCGTTGTTACTTTAAATCATTCTTTCCATTATACAGCCTGAAGTGATTAGGAATCACACCTAACGGAAATCGAACCTATTTCAGGCCAATTTGGCAGAGAAGGAATCACGGCGTCGGTCTAACTCAGCTCCCTGCGCCGAGTTCGCGACACTTGGATTCCGACCCTCCACGTTGGTCTAATTTTCCCGCAACTTCATCAGCGGGACTAAATAACCCCACGTCAGCCCAGGCCTTACGGGGCCTCAGGTGTTCCTGACACACATGTTCTGGACACACACCCATATTACGCATCTAGCCTGTCACCCAATGCCAGGAGATACAAAAATTCGAGTCTTTCAAAGGAACTTTAAAACGAATGTTAAATTAAGATAGATCTAAGCGGCCAAGTTCAAGAGTAGCAATTGTACTGAGAATTAATCTTCCGGCTATCGAAATAAAAATCGGGGGATTTCTCGAAAATTCACCCCAGTCTGAAGGTGTGTAAGACGGTGGGTCTCGGCGAGGAAATGGGGATGTCCCATGCTATAGGTTAGAGGAGGTGCCGCATCGGTGCGAGAGTATAGGCACGTTGTAGTGTAGGGGAGCCACAAAGCTCAAATTTAGAATAGGGGCAGTCGCAGGCCTAGTCGGTGGCCATATCTGAGTGTAGAATCAGAAATAGAAAGTGCGTATTCAGGAAGACGGCATACCTATTGTAGAAGGCAAGACATACGTAGGTAGAGTAGGCTTGCCTGTATGAACTGCTTGAGTGAAAAGCGTCCAGTAAAGTGACAATAAGCTAGTGCCATGCGACGGCAGTGGTAGAGTGACATTCCGTCACATGTTAGAGCAAAGGCGTCCGATAAAGTGACAATACGTTAGTGGCCGTGCGACGGCAGCGAAAGAGTGAGGTAAAGAGGCGATCAAAGAACAAACACCAGTGAGAAGGAGGAAGAACCAGCGACAACAGAGAATTCGGGCCCGCAAGTGACTCAAAAACTGTGTGGGTGTGGGGGGGGGGGGGGGGGGGGGGTGATTGACGTTTTGTTTTCCGATTCATTGGATTTAATGTAAGTCACAAATTACCATATTTATTTTTCTATAATGTATTAAAATTGTTATTTTTGGTGAACCCCTGTTGATTCATGCTTTTTGACGAAAAGTCACTGACCCCTTCAGGATAAGAACCACCCCAACAAAGGTGAAAAGGGCGGGTTCGTTACTGTTAGACATACGTTCACGCACGGATTCAGGCGACACTCCTTGAGTTTCGGCTGAATACGCGGCGCGAATCTATTTCTTCCAGCAGCGACAAAGCCCGGTTTCCGACATCCAGTCGTATTTCGAATACACTGCTCAGAAAGCTTACATCATTGCTTCATGAAATTACTGTTTAATCCACTCATTAGAGAAAGAGTAGTGGTATGTCTCGTATGCCCCCCCCCCCCCCCCCCCCCCCATCAGCAGGGCCCCGGAAGTGACGTCATGTCGCGTGACCCAGTGGAGCTATATTGTGTTATCATGGTAACCCGCGTGAGCGGCCATATTGTGATATCATCCCCATAGTGATATGTGGTCTTAGTGCGCATGCGCAGCGCGTTGTTAGGGTGATACCTGTTTCCGTCATCCATTTTGTATACTGGAGGCAGCCATCTTGGTTTCTATGCTAGCACGTGGTTGCTATGTTACCCAAAGGCCTACAATGGGACAGGGGGTATGTTCGGAGGATGTGTTCGATTGAATAGGAGTAAATCCAATTACCACAAACAACCCGACAATCCCTCCAAATCACCAAAAACGACTTTATTTACTACGGCTTCTTCATGAATTCTACTTATAATAGTAGCACGTAGTGCTATAGTACTGAGAGGGACCCTCGGGGGTAAGTTCGATTGAACTAGAGGATATCTAATTACGCAAAGAGACTCGACAATCCCTCCAAATCACCAAAAATCCACCCAAATGTACCAAAACGGACTAGAAGTTCCCCCATCTTGGGCTTTTTCCCAATAAAAGGCACGTTCCTTTGTATAAGAGTAATTTTGCTTCGTACAATTATCCAAATAGGCCCGACAATTGTTTACTTCGCTTGGATTCCTCGGTATTTTGAGGATACTACGACATGGCGACGTACTATTGGCCTCTCGTTCTATCCATTCGCGCTGGCACTCGTGCCATATTGATTAACCCATTCATACACGCGTGTCGTTCTGTGTATGTACAGTACGGTTTCACTTCCCGTTTTTGCCACGGGTGAGGGAGGGGGATTTGTGAATAGCACTGATATGATAGTAAAGGATTTGAAAAAATGAAATGACCATTTGCTCTTTCTGAGAAGGAATCGGGTGGTGATAGCTAAAATGTTTAACGAAGTATATTCAAGGAAAGGCGAAAAATAGAAGATAAAAAGGGACAGGTTCGCATCAGAGATTTTATTTATTTATTGGAGTTTAACGACACTTTCGAGGGCAATGGTCACCTCGTGTCGGACAGTGTTACGAGTGGAGGAAGCCGGAGACTACGGCGAGCAGCTGCCAGACACTCCAACATAGTAACTCCGCACAAGCAGTGTCAGCACTGGTTGAAGACAAGTGCACTATTGACGTGCGCCTTAGGACAGAGAACGCAACTGTGCCCCCACGGCATCAAAGATGCTGGGGCCGAGTTGTAGTGGATAAAAAGGAATCGTTTCTAGCTTCTGAAACTAGAAAACAATCTAAGCACGGGACAAATTTGGTAAAAATCGGATAACGTTTGTTGCAAGTTGTCGCTCTGACGTTTGTTCAGGTTATCGTGCTGACAATGCCCGCAAATCGTCAATCTAAGCGGCATAACTCCTGAAAGAATTTGGACAGGACTGGTTTTCGAACCCACGCAAGACATTCTCGTGTAGAACCCACAGATCTTTGGTAATTTGGTAAAAATCAAATAACGTTTGTTCAAGTTATCATGCTGACACCGCCCGAAGACGGAAATTCAAAGAAGAAAACAATTGAAGAGGCATAACTCCTGAAAAAAAATCGGGCGAGACTGGTTTTTGAATTAACTCATCAAAGACATTCTCGAGTAGAAATCACAGACCAACTAGAATAAAAATGGAATAACAGACGGACGGGCAACCACCGACCTTCGTCGAACCATAGGTCGGACTGTTGACACAACTCGACCAAAAATTGGGGGTGGGGTGTAGCACTCTGAAATGCGATTTATGACAAGAAGACGTTTCCCCTTTCCGTTGAATTTTTTTTGTCACTTAGTTGACAGTGCACCTTGCCGATAATTGGTGATGAAATATGAATAAAACGAAACAGTATTATTTCTAAAATATTTAAAAGCATAATTTTAATTCTATTCAAAACAGTATTAATATTTGGTTGTACTACATGTTAGTTTTGACCTGCAGATACACAAACATTCGAGGCATTCACCATACACACAGCTCCTTTCTCACGGTTTTATGGATGCTTAGCCAGTCTATGCACACACACTTTCGCCGACACACACAGACTGTTGTTAGTGCTTGAGTATCAACTTGAAAAGATATAGAGGATATTTACGCTGTTTTAGTGAATATGGGGACGGGAATTATCTCATGAGTGTGGACCTGAAACTTTTTTGTTCAAAACACGGCTAACACCAAGTCAGGGTGCTCTTCCCTTTATATATGTTCATCGATCAAAATGGCGTCAGACGGTAACGTTAAACAAGTAAGAATTCTATCATTTATTGTCCCTTACAGAACAGGGAAGTGGGATGAGGTTGTAATGACCAGAGGACCCTAGCTAGTACTGCAACCGTCACAATCTATCTCTTATAAAACAATATACTTATGATTATACACTTCGTGAAGAGTTATTACATGAATATTCAAGACGTTTCAAGGCCTCCTGGCCAAGTTTCCCAGATTCCAAGGCCTTGAATGAACCATGGTCAGTTACAAGGCCATTCCTTGAATCCAAGGCCCACAGGAACCCTGAATAATATACCATCGTCATGTGTACATTCCTCTCTTTTCCTTCAAGAGATTTCAAAGAAACCAGTTTTCAGTGTTTTGGGCTGGTATTGTCTTTGAGAAATAAGAGCATGGATTTTTAAAATCAATGAATGTACATGTATGTTCACGTTATACATCGGGATCGGTTGAAGTACTGTTGTTAAACGCGTCACGTTGTATCAAAGTTTCAAACCGTGAAGATAAAAATGTTGATCATAAGACCCCACAAAGTAGATCTTCTGTTTCTCGTGCCATTTATTGTAAAATTGCATGTGAGCGGCGGTTTTTTATTTTATTTTTTATTTTCGTAATTATTTCTTTGCAATCAAAAGTTCATGTACTGGGTTTGTTTTATGTTTTAGTCCTCAAAATCTATAGAATAGCATAGGTGGTTGTGTATTTCGTCCCTGGAGTGAAAGAAGGCTTTGTAATACTAAAACATTGCAGGGCTTTGATGCACTCAAGGGACAAATTTATCAATTTTATTAACTTGGGTAAAATATCAGACATAAACCATTTAATTTTTATTTTATTTAAGTTTGCATTGGTTATATAAAGAGAGCATGTGGCAGCCAAAATGACTATGCAGGAGGGACTGAGAATCAGATTTTTAACTTTTTAAGCCGAATTATACTTTCATATCGTCGGTCGCATCCCTCACTTTGCGCCAAACAAATGAAAGCATTTAATGGGAAACACCATGAATAAGAATAAAACCGTAGTCTAATATCCGCTGCTGAAGCGCAGTGTCTTTTATTACACGCCTGTTCTGTGTAATCCCATTCAAAAGCAACACTAAACTCTGCAGAAAATGAAAATTCGCACATCTGTGCAGAACAGAAACCGTTGACGGACTATTTTTAAAAAGAAGCGAAATTTAACTGGAATTTTCTACAAATCGTGCAACGCAATTACAAGCGATAGCTGAAAATCACCCCTGAGTTCCAATGTGTTTTATGCGCCAGCAGGCACAAAGAACACATTTGAACTCAGGGGACGTAATGGTAACACGGGTTCCTCTCGCAAATTTGGTTGGAGATAAAATGTGTTGTTATTGTTGATAGTTGTCAAATGAATTACTGAGCGTCCTTTCAAAAAAATGTTTTTTAGACGTGAAGACGTACGGCCTCTCATTTTATCCTTCCGCGCTGGCACTCGTGCCATATCGATTAACCCATTCACACGTGCGTCGAGAGCGACACGAGACAACAAAGTATCAACGATTTCCATTTTCAACTGTCTTCCATTTTGGACAGGGTGTTTCAACAATATTACTGTAAAACAAAGGTAGTTACTGATTACGAAGAGACACTCATTATTAAAGCAACACCCTTAATGATCGCGTATGGAGTGTTTGATGCTGGTAGCTGCACAATGAAGTAAGGTTCCGACGAGCAAATATTCTTGCCATTCGGTTGCAAATTCAGTGGCAGATTTCTTTGTAGAATTTTAGTCTTTTCTCCAATCTATTTTTGTCAAACGGATTCTAACGAATACAACACGTAAATATGAATGTGGACAATTTGTGAAAGATAAAACTAACTGGAACTTGAAAGCTCTCAGTGTTATCTCTGTACGAAGGGAAATAACTCTCAGAAATGCTCTATGGAATGCACAGAACTGATCTGATCTTGCTTCCTCATTGGGGGAGTCTCTTTCATCGGCACTGTCTTAACATAGATACTACTTTACCATACAATAATCTTGCCACCACTTGAAGCTGGCTGGAGAGACAGGGAGAAGTGGGATAGACTCGCTCCACTCCCACCTATAAACTCACCCGTCACAGGCCCAGTTATTCTTCCAAATGAGCCCGATAAAAATTAACCCTCCTACCTTTTGCGCCAAGTGTCCTTGTATATAATCGGTTATAGTTATGTAAGTTAATGGCACCCGGCGTTTCCAGTCCAGAGAACAGAAAATGAGATGAACTGCTTTCATAATAATGGGCATCCGAGTCCCCAGATTCGTTTATGTAGAGCACAATCAAAGTGCGGCAATTATGAAGAACGCGGATTCCATCGACATGTGTGATAGTTATTTATTTATTGGTGTTTAAGTTCACTTGCAGCATCTTTAACTTTTTATTACACGCCTGTTCTATGAAATCCCCATCTACAGCAACGCTAAACCATGCGGAAAATGAAAATCTATTCCGCACTCATGTGCGGAACGGAAATCATTGACGGAATATTTTTATAAAGAAGCGCAATTTCACTGGAATTTTCCATAAATCGTGCACCGAATTACAGTTTGAATCGGTGGTGACAGCTAAAAATTGTCCCCTGAGTTCCAGTGTGTTATATGTGCCAGTAGGCACATAGAACACATTGGAACCCAGGGGAAAAATAGTAACACGGGTTCTTCTCGGAAATTTGCTTGGTGATAAAATGTGTTCTTTTTGTTGATAGTTGTCAAATGAATTGCTCAGTGTACTTCCAGATACTGTTTTTATAGACGGGAAGGCGTTTTATAAACACAGAAAGACACGCGCCTGTGAATGGGTTAATCAATAATGCACTTGTGCCATCGCGTAAGGATAAAACTAGAGGCCTGTGGCCTCTTGTTCTATCCATCGGCGCTGGCACTCGTGCTATATCGATTAATCCATTCACACGCGCGTGTCGTTCTGTGTATATCATGATCGCAACATGGGCATTAAGTCAAGTTTAGCCAATTTGTTTATATACTATGCTGCCCAGTTTAGAGGACTTCCACTCCATGCGCTGGTTCCGGGTCCTAGTTTACCAGTAAGGCAGAACTTGTTTACCGCACTACAAAAGTGTTTACCGCACTGCTCCACTTCCCAGAGTTCTCACAGGGCATCCACGTGTATGATGCGGTGAATTATTAGTTACACCGTGTTAGTGACCTAATACGGTAAAATAGATGTTATTAATTGCAAATGGAATTAACTGACGCTGCATATACAATATTAGCGGACCAATATTTCTACCTGGACGGAATGACGGACTCACAGACTTCCATTTGTACAGCAGATTAGGTCACTAACAAACAGTGTAACGAATATATCATAGATTAATGAACAAAGGGGAGATCACTTTGACTGTCAGGCGTATAAAGATTTCTACTGGCTTGAATGCATATTGCATATGAGGTTTTAGAACCAATGTAGTTCTCAGAAGCTTGTTGGAGACAGGATAGGGGGGGGGGGGGGCGCGGAGGCTCAGTAGGTAGAGGTGCACGCTGCAAGCCGAGAGGTCCTCGGTTCGAATACCACCTGCGGCCACTGCGTTGTGTCCTTGGGCAAGACACTTCACCCCATTGCCCACGTGGGGGCACGGTGGCGTTGTGTACTAAGGCGTGCTGCATGTCGATGGTGTACTTGTTTTCAACCAATGCTGACCCTGCTTGTGTGAAGTTAGTATGTTTGGGAGCCTGACAGTTGCTTGCTGTTGCTTGGTGGTTCTCTCCAGGTACCCCGGCTTCCCCCACTAGTAAAACTGCCCGACACGAGGTGACCCTGGCTCTCGACAGTGTTGTTATGCCCCAATAAATAAATAAATAAATAAAAAAAAATAAAAAAAATAAATAAATATATGTACATATACGTGATGGAACAGAATAGTAACAGTAAGAAACACTGGTGATGTACGTTTAGATAATTTCTGGCTAATATACAGTGAAACACATCGTTAGGTTCATTATCCACATTGAGTACATGCAAATCCTTCCACATAAACACCCACGAAGTGACGAAGTGGGGTACCTGGCAATCTACCCAGACAATAAAAAGGATTTCCGTGGAAAAGAGAAAGGGACACAAGCAAAATGTGAGCTTACGGACTTCTGTGTTGAGCTTGTGTTCAAGCCTTAAATAATATTTTTGTAGGGTTCCTGTGATTGTGAAATGTGCCAACAAATTTGTCCCCACTACTTTCCTGTTGTAAACAAGTTATGTAACAGGAATTAGTCCCCAAACCCACAATAGTGTGGGACGCCATTACTATGAAAAACGGTTATGCATTTCTAGTTCTGTGCGGGTCTATGAAGCGCCATCACTCTATTGTCAGTGCACCGTTAGGCTTTGATTCACTCAGTCACGCCTAGAGTGCATTTTAAATTCTATCTTTCGCAATGTAAGGCGAAGAATAGATTATGTTTATAAAATTCAGCTACCACTTTATCTTCTGAAATTTCAAGAATGGATTCTGTGACATATCAAAATTCTAAGTTTATAATATGCATATGTTGCGAAATACGCCAATAGGGGTTAATCAAGCTCGGAAGAAGAGCTATTGCTCTTCTGTGTTTTATCCGCCCCGACTCCTACAGCGGTGATATTATGGCCATAAAATATTTAATAGACCATTTATATTTGGGAATAGGAATCATATTTTATGTGCAGTATAATTTAGTAGAAATTAGAAATTACATGAAATTAACAAACCAGCTATCAGAGTACAAGAGTACTATGATTTACACGCTCGAGTAAAAGCCAGATGTTATGTTGACAATACCAGGCATTCCCATGTAGACCAGTATTGTCAACTAACAGTAATATTGCAAGATTTGTTTATGGATAGTATAATAACATTCTGCAGTAGTTTCCAGAATGCTGTTCTTCTGTCACAAAATCATAATATGCACTAGGAGGAACATCACAAGGCATAACCTGATGCTGAATTGCAGAACCGTGAATTCCACCACGCAATTCTTCCGGTTAACAGACTCCCAGCATAATGCGTTTTTGACTTGGAGACTCCATAGACTGCATGCAGACTGACTGGCAGTCTTCATGGCACTAGAAGAGTCCAACAATGGCGGATGCCACAACATGGGACTTCCCCCTAATTTTCATATGAGCGGTATGTCACGTGATTAAGTATTGCATCAGAAAATGGTATATATAAGAACCTTTTTCTAAGTGTTGGGCCATATTGTCTCCGGCTCATCACCAATGCAAGAACCTTGGTACCTGCCGCTAAATGGATGCCACTGTTGAATAATAGAATTAAGGTATGATTGAACTTTGTTTGTTTGTAACTTATAAATATTGAGTCGGAGATGGTAAAAATATATTGGAAGTTTTAATTAAATGATTAGAAAACTTGATACAACTGTTCATTACGTCATTGTCTTAACTGGTGTACGACAAGATTCGTGAAGTTACTGGAAGCTGAGAACTGTCTGCATTCAATATCGTCTGTAAAGGAGACTCGGTTCGTTGTGTTAACTGGGACTTCGCGGTTCTATCAGCTGACACAACGAACTCTTTTACAACTGTAGATCAGCTAGGGAGATTAACCCTAACTCCGCAACACATACTCTTGTATGTATATATATACCGAGTCAAAAAAGAAAGTGTAATAGAAACAAATGTGAAAAAATAGCATACAGGATGAAATATAACAGTTTTAATGTTGCATGTTTGTGGACAGGAAGTCGTGCAAAGAGTTCAATGACATGTTGTTGTCCACCCAACCGTATACAATTTTGCTACGGATTTCAAAATAGCACGTGCTACCAGAGAATGTCAAATTGAATTGGTGACCGACGATTTCCTTTGTGTTATGTTGTGCTAGAGAGCCTGGGTTATTGAGAAAACACGCTAGTTTTTGTCTTCCGACATTTAAAAAAATGCCAAGGTTAACCGAAAATCATGTTACTTGTCATTGTTATGCATAAGGCTGGGATACCCCCCAGATGAGCTCGCTGCTGAGTTCGGAGTCACTGTGGCCACTATTTGCCGTCTCATTGGGAGGTATAGAACCACTGGATCTACTGTCGACCGACCGCGTTCAGGTTGACCAAGAGTTACGACCTCTGCACAAGACCGACACACCAGGTCGTCTCACTTGCGGGATCGCTTCCTTCCAGCGACGAGGACAGCAGCAATTACTCCTGGTAGAATCAATAGAATCAGTGCACAAACTGTCCGCAACAGACTCGCTGAACACGACGGCGCCGAACGTCATCGTACCGTCAGAATGGAATGGGTACGTCAGCGTGTTCACTGGACTCAGCAGCGTTGCGGCACAGTTCTTTTTAGTGATGAATCAAGATTTTGTCTACGGCGCACTAATGGTAGGGCAAGAGTGTATCACCGACAAGAATGGTCTTCTGATGCTTGCGTGCAGGAATGCGACCGTTTCGGCGGGGGTAGTGTAATGGTTTGGGCAGGAATTTCCTTGCACCATCGAACGCAGTTGATCTTCATCGACGGTAATCTCAATGGACAGCGATATAGGGATGAAAGTCTTAACGCTGTTATTGTCCCGTTGTTCAACGCTAACGTCGGATTGCAGTTATTCCAGCAAGAGAATGCCCAATGTCACGTGGCGCGTATCTGTCGTGACTTTCTTGAGGAGCAGAGCATCGAACTTCTTTCCTGGCCCCCACTTCCGCCAGATTTGTCGCCAATCGACATCATTGGGATCAATTGGACCGTACGGTACGACTTCATGATCTTCAGACGTTAGGCGATTTACGTAATGTTCTAAGGCAGGGGTGGAACGCAATACCACAGGGTGACCTCCAGAGACTTATCAGGTGCATGCGCCGTCGATGTCTTGCCACCCAAGTGGCAAACGGTGGACATACACGTTATTGACTGCATGTGTGAAGTTTTCATTTCACCCCATGTCTGAATTGCGACATCCTGACATGACACTGGCAACAGTAAGAAAATTGAAATTATGCAAATTCATACAGCTAGACTCGAAATATGAATTTACCGTAATTTGTTTGGGATTAAAGTCGATAATACTAAAAAACTTGCTCCTCAAAGTTTATTATACTTTCTTTTTTGACTTAGTAGATACTGTTTTATTTATGTGAAGCCGGCGAGCACTTAGTGAAAACTAGGCTCTAAACTTTATAATTATACATATGGTAATTGTATATGTAGTACTGGTAATAATGTTGTCTTATCGTTTATTTGAAAGCTCTCTAAGAGCTTTCAAATGAATGATATGTCAAACATTTGGTGTTAATAAACCTTACCTACACTGGAAATGAATTAGGATTAAAGATTCATATTCAATTCAAAGTTGTACTGTTGTACTAGTCATTATATCAGCGTTAATGGGTACCTGTCAAACGTGCACATTGTGCCTATCAATGACCATGACAGGCTACCTATTTGCAGGTTTGCTTGTGCCAAGTCGGCTTTTTCCAAGCATATTAAAAACTTGTTGACTCTGAAAACATCACTCACCGTGTTTTGTTTTGGGTAATTCACTCTAGAAAACTGCACATTCATCCAGTCTTGATTTATAAGGTGTACAGATCGTGTTCAAGATAAGTGTGTTCATATCTTACTATTTCGATTGTTTGTCACTCTTCTTCGGCAACAAAATCTAAATACATTTGATGAGAATTTGCAAAATCTTATTAGCTCCCACCAAAAAACCGATAACGACCAGCCTGCTCACTTTAGTGCTGGACCGATGAAGGATAAATGAATTAAAGACAAAGTGAGGACCAAATGAAAGTGTCAATGACACCGTAGCTTAACTTGAACGTGTGTAGTGTTTGATGAAAATGATAATGTTCCATGTTTATGAAAGGATTATGAAATAAGACAAGAATTGTGATAATTGAGAATATGTTAATTTCTGTTCCCTACATGCTGTTTTTAAAAATAATAATATTAGGTGTGGACTGTACTAAAGAATTGAGGCCCTGTTAATGTAGTCCTCACAGTTAATGTCTGTCAGACCAAGTTACCAAGTAACAGTAAAATCTTTCAAAAACGAGTCAACCTGCCAAGAAACAATGAAATCCCTTCATAAATATGACTTGTTGACTTTGCTTAATGAATCTAGGTCACGTGATGGTCCGGCGGTCACGGTTGACCAATCACGGCCAAAATAGGACAGTCTCATCTTGGTATCATACTAAGTTATCCTACCAAGTTACAATGAAGTCCCTTCTTAAAAACAACATGTAGACAGTGCTGAAGGAATTTAAGTCACTTGACCAGGCGGCGGTAACGGCTGACCGATCGTGACCAAAATAGGAGACTCATCTAGACATCACACCGAGTTATCCTTTCAAATTACAATGAAAAATCTAGGACATGTGCCTGTGCGGCCGTCATGGTTGACCAATAACGGCCAAAATACGACGTTCTCATATAGACGTTATACCGAGTCATCCTACCAATTCACAATGAAAGCCCTTCATAAATGCAAGCTGCAGACTGTGCTAAAGGAATCTAGGTAACGTGCCCGTGGCCGTCACGTTTGACTGAACCCAACCAAAATGGGACGTTCTCATCTAGACATTATACAGAGTCATCCTACCAAGCTACAATGAAATCCCTTCATAAATACGACCTGTAGACTGTGGTAAACGTTTTCGGGTTTCGGGCCCTCGCAGCCACGGTTGACCGATCGCAACCAAAGGGAACGCTCTCATCTAGATATTACACAGAGTCATCCTACCAGGTTACAATGAAATCCTTTCATAAATACGACCTGTAGACTGTGCTAAAGGTTTTCGGGCTTCGGCTCGCGTAGCAGTAAAGGTTGACCGATCGTGACCAAAAGGAGATGTTCTCATCTAGACCTAACCTCAAACTTGCATATGAAATTTCATGATGTTCGGACAAGAACTACTAGGTGTAGCCTGCGCTTAAGAAAATGTGAACAGAGTCAAGTTAAGCTAAAAATCAAGAAAAAATTACAAATTAATGTCCGTAACTCTGGTGAAAAATACGCACACGTTTTCATGTGCAGGAGCGGCTTGTCACATGGATCCCCCATACCGAATTTCATTGAAATCCATCCACTCTCTGTTGAGATATCCCCGCAGACGGACAGATGGGAGGATGGGCGAAAAGGCGGTTGCACAGACGGTTGGGCGGACGGATGAACTGATGAAAGGACAGACAAATGGACGGACGGATGGATGCATGTAATCCAGTATATGCCCCATTCTCTTCGAGAGTAGGGGTATAAAATTCCCGTAAAAATACAGAGTGGAGATTCTACCAGACAGTAATTCTCACATGTTTGGAAAAGGTATAGGAGGCACAACAAAGCATCAAGGACCTCTGGGTTTAACATTAAAGGCCTGGAGACTGTCGTACATTTTGATACACCTTGACAGTCTGCTTTCTGAGCTTAGCAGTTGTTTGTAGACAAGTCTTGGCTGCCTATTTAGGCAGCCAAGATTGCGTATAAACAAATGCCAAAGTCCTTGGATGTAACTTGAAAGTGTCGTTAATTTATTTATTAGTGATTAAGGTCACTTTAAACATCTATGGCTATATCGCGACCCATGCATAGGTATAAAGTCATGTTTAGCGAATTGTGTATGACTATGCTGCCCACATTAGAGGTCTTCCAACCCAGGCATTGGTTAGTGGGTCCTATTTTACCAATAACGCAGAACTTATTTACCACAAGAAATAAGCACGGCTCCACTTCCCAGGCTTTCCACGGGGACATGGGTATCTAAACACTGAATGTTGGGATACATTTTTTCTTGCAATAAAATGTGATCAAAGGTGATAATTAGGTCCTAGGGATTAAACTAGAGGTTCACTGGATAAAAGTTTACTCTGAATATTAATCGTAATGCGATGGTAAAATCTGACAAGTGCTCACCACAAAAAAAACATTCACTTTTTTATATATTTTTTCAAATTCTGTTTTTGAAATAATGCTTATGACTCCATTCTTGATTGAGCTAAACAAGCTCATTTTAATCAGAGGGCCATGAGGCATGTTTGGGAAGCCAAAACCGAAACACTTCTAGTTATTTTGAAAAAAAATATTTCAAGTATCCTTTCTGTGATTGTGCCAGTAAAGTGTTAGACATTTCAAAGAACATACATATGATATTTTATAAAAATCACATCACAAATATATCAGTATATATCCAGGATCTCAAACAGAGATAAGCAACTGCTCGTGTGTACCCCCTACTCACCTAAAGTGAAACTAGAGGTAGCTGCCAAATCCCCCCCCCCCGAAAAATCCCCGATAAAGTAACATTGGTAATGTATTACATTAAATTAACACAGCCACAGCTGGTAATATTTAATCAAATAATACAGATTACTTTATTTGATGACATGTCAAGTTTGGTTTCAATCGATACTGATAAAATTTCAAGTTCAAGGTCACTGACCTTGACCATTGGCACAATGACCTAAAAATCCAAGTTGGGTTTCGATCAGGAATGCATAATTTTAATAACTAAAAGAGCCGAAATTGGCTCCAATCGATAAAATTTCAATTTCAAGGTCACTTTGACCTTTGGCATAATAACCTAAAAAATAAATAGTGTTCTTCCTTTCATCATGTTCACCCCATAGGTCAAGTTTAGTATCGATCGGGCAAACAAAATTTTAATTAGAGAAGTCAACTCTGGTAAATGTTTTAGGTCAAGGTCACTGTGACCTTTACCTTTGGCACAATGACCTCGAAATAAATAGGTTCTTCCTCTCATCATGCCTAACCCACAGGCCAAGTTGGGTTTCAGTTGGCCAAGCGGAACTTTAATTACAGAGCGGAACCAACGCTAATAAAAATTGAAGTTCAAGGTCACTGTGACCTTAAACTTTGAAAAAAATGATCTCACAATCAATAGTATTCTTCCTCTCATCATGCCTAACTAACATGCCAAGTTTGGTTTCAGTCGGTCAAGCAGAATTTTAGTTAGAGAGCGGAAACCAACTCTGGTTACAAACGGACAGACATGGACAGACAGATGGACCACTTAATCACTGGTCAGTACAAAGGCAACAGCATTTCGTCTCACTTTATAGCACTATGTGAATATTTTCAGAAACACAAATGTTACTGAATACCCACCTTGTAGTGAAAATTATTCATTTAAAAGAAATAGTCAATTAACAAGGATTTGGTCACTTTCCTGTATTCTGGAGATAGATTGTGCATTTATTTCATTATGTCTTGTTTGACCAGAGCTCAATGAGCTTTGTCAAATAAGATTTAATAGATTAAATGTCTGTGTGTTTGTTTTTATTGAGGTTTAATGACACTTTCAACACCCAGGATCAGAGGGCTTTGGATAAATTAATGAGTGGATCAAGTCAGAGTACCTGGAGAACCACCAAGCAGTAGTAGCGAGCAGACTCTCCAACATACTAACTCTGCACATGCAGAGTAATAGAGGTTGAAACCAAGAACACACTAGACGAGCAGTCCACCATAGTACACAGTGCTACCACATTGGCTATCAGGATTAAGTGTTATCCCAAGGACACAATGCCATTACCATCGGTCAGGAGCAAACAGTTTCCCTTTTGTTGAAGTACAATGTAAATGTCTATATTGGATTATACTAAGGCCAAACTGGTCTACAAATAAGAATTCTGTGATTGTTCGGGTAATGGCTTGGCATATTACATGATTTTTTATTTGATTAACAGGAGTTTTCAACATGAATTATGGGCAATTAGCAGGACAAATTCTACTGGAAGTATGATAAATGGTTTTATGTTTGGAAGTTATATCCAGTTAACTGGGTGATTCAATTAGCAGTTATCCAATTAAGTGGGCCCTCTCATATTAACACTACAGTGAACCCACTTAACTGCATATCTCTTTATAGAATAACCCTGTTAATTGAATATAATTTCCAAACACAAAACTATTTACCATATCTGCAGTGCAAATACGACCTATTAATTGCATATAGGGTGTAGAGTAAACTCTTTTTAATTGAGTAAAAAATTGGGAAATATGTTTATTTTTTTCAGTCCATTCAAATAGGGCAAATAATCTATTTTATCTAACAATCAACTTAATTTGTACCTAAAAACTTGGAAAAAATGTTTCTATCAAGCCCAATCCCTCCCCATTTGTTCCAATTCCGTATAAGGCAAGATTCAATTTCTGTTAAACACCACACTGTCACATCTATGCATTGTTATTATGCATTAAAATATAGTTCCTGAAATTCAGAATTTTTACCAATTTCAAGCCAATTTAAACTGAAAAATGGGGGAAACAGGCTTTATGTAATGGGATTGTTAGATAAATGTATTATGACCATGTGCATGCCCTATAATTTGCTTAATCAGATTCTCGGTCGTATTTACAATCGGATTTCAACTCGCCCTGACAGGCCCATTGCAATCAGATTCTAAACATGACCTCAAATCTGATACAAATTAAAGGACATGCACATGGTCTTGATAATGTATATATATATATATCTTGTTTGACAAGGTCCATGAGCTCTGTTAATCAAGGTATAATTGATAAATGTTCAGTTAATATCATCAAAGTGACCGAACTCCTGTTAATCGAATAATTTTCATTGGCTAAGTGGTCATTTAATTAACAGGGTTCCACTGTATTACCAAATAAATTACAGAGAATTAATGCTTTGTGTCTCTTAACACCCAGCACACTTATGTATTGTGGTTTAACTCTTAACCCGCTGAGTATTTTCAAAATATTTTTCATAAAATCTAGTCATGGCTGCTGTGAAGCAGCTATGACTAGATTTAATGAAAAATTCATCCAAATTTAACTCAAGAAATCAATAGTGAAAAAAATCTATGCAATTTACAGGAGAGATTTGATTAAATGTGCATAAATTCCACTCATTTCAGGGACAGGTGAAATCCTGTCCTGGGCAAGAATAACTGCCAGCAGCATGCAAGGAGTTAATGACACATTTACCAGTCAGGGTATTATTGTGTCTCAACAGTTTTTCAGGTGAAGAAAGCCAAACTACCCACAGAGAACCACTAAGCAGTAGTTGGTAACTGTCAGATTCTCCAACTTATTGGGATTATTAACAGTTGAAGGCACCTGAACCATCAACATACAGTACACTGTCATAGTGCTCCCGTATACAACACAGATGATGCAGAACAGGATCAAAGAAATGAGCCATCATGTTCTCACCTCCTAGCACACTGGTAGAATATGAAGCTTTTCTTTGATGGCTTGATATTTCCAAGACAAGCCTAAAATTTAACCAATTACATCTTTGACAGAGCTCACGATTTGAACAAACTTGAATGCGACCCTCCTAGATATGTGGCATACTAAATATGAAAGCAATATGAATATGACTGGTGGATCTGAAGATTTTTAAAGAAAGTTTCCCAATAAAAATTTTAACCCAGGGACTTGATTTGAACAAACTTGAATCTGAACAAACCCCCCCCTCCACCCCCCCCCCCCCCCCCCCCCATTCTACTAGTCCTAAGGATGCTTCATACCAAATAAGTTCTCTTCTTCTGTGTGGTTTGAAAATATTTCTATTTTTAGCTCATGGAGTTCCTACAGGGAATTTTTTTTTGCAAGAATCAAGTACTTATGAACCAATAATATCACATACCAAATTTCATTTAAATTGGAGCATCTGTTCAGAAAATTGAAATTTTGGGCAGGGCCAAAAATCTTGCCCCATGAACTTCAATGGAACAAACTTTATTCTATACCTCAAAAGGAAGCTCCATACCAAATATCAAGTCATTGTACACACTGGTTCATGAGAAGATTTTTTTTTAGAAATTTGGAACATTTTGCACCCCCTCCCTATGGAGCGTGGCAACTTTATTTGAACAAACTTGAATTGACAGATGATAAGGACCATGCATATAAAATTTGGTTCAATTCGGCCCAGGGGTTTAGGAAGAGAAGTCGATAATGTAAAGTTCATGCCGGACGATGGTCAAAAAGTGATCACTTAAGCTCCCCCTGACTTTCAGTCAGGTGAGCTAAAAAGCAAGATAAAAATGTAGTCGGACATCTTGCAAAAACTATTTTAATAGAAATAAAATTAATGAATACAATGGTACTTAAAACAAGTTATTTTGATTTTGCCATCTGTTTTAACCCTCATCACACCACATAGTGATTAAGTCCAAGGTTTCTCTGTAATCCATGTCTGAACAAGCATGTTAAGAGCATTCTTGTTGAAAACTGCAGAGTGATGGTTGAAGAGCGGTGTAGGGATGTAGGAGTACTCAGATAGCTGGTTATGGATGAAAGAAATGTTTCATGACAGAGAAAACTTGTGCATCATAACTTAATCTTTATCAAGCAGCAAATTTTTCCTGAAAGCTCAATGAAGGGGCCACATGATATGGTTTTGATGAATTTTTTTGGGAAATATGTTTTTCAACTGCTCATTTTGTAAATTATCTGAGCAGATGCTTCCTATTCATCTGGTAAAAGGTTTACCAAAGAACTGGATGCACAACATTCCCAATTATTTATTTATTAGTACTTAAGGCCAATCATGACTGCAACTTGGATATGAAGTCAAGTCCCGACAATTGTTCAAAATTCCCAAGAATTGAACTTATTCTGCAGTTCATTACAATTTGCAGATGATTTTGCCACAGGAAACTTCACCCGCCACCCAAAATAATGATTTTCCACAAAATCAAGTGTAACAATATGTCTAAAATTGATTGGGCAGTATCTGATCCAGTGATACAAGACTGGAATTTTTATCAATGCAAACTCCAGTTGAAGAACAGAAACCAAGAACAGATCAAACATGAAGACCAAAAAGACAAATGAATGAACATTTTGGGGGATCTACACAGGCGATAATTAATGCCATCTTGTGATGAGAGCATAAAATCTTATCTATGGTTTGAAAGTGTCCATCTTCTAGCAGCGGTATAGTTTTTTAAAAAAAATTCTTGAGAGTGATAAGTATTGAAACAACTTCAGATAACAGAGGCAGTGTTATGACAACTTTCATTCAGTAAAGCTAAACATTTATCACATTAAAAAATCCCTGAAAAGTATTTCTTTCAATGAAAATTTCCTGAATCTATTAACCCTTAACATAACGAATTGAATGCTTCTGCACTTGCAATATATAAATTCAGCAGCTGAAAAAAATTGTTTTTAAAAAAATTTCAACAAAACCATATCCTGTGACTCACTGGAATGCACTGATCAAACTCATTCCAATAAGGGGGTCGTATGATATGGATTTGTTGAAATCTTTTGAAAAAATAATATTTAAAATAAAAAAAAATGATATAGCCAGTGTTGGATAAAGGGTTAACCTGTATGTGTTTATCAAAAAATACTGTTGCAACAGAAAAATATACAGTAATTACTGATAATCATACAGTCACATTGCCCTTGAAAAATAGTCAATTTATGGGAATATTCAATTAGCTTTGTTATTTTCCAGAATTCCTGTACTTTAGTGTTAAACTAAACATTTCATTCTATCTTGTTTGGCAGAGCTTATGAAGCTATGTCAAAAAAGATTTATTTATTTACTTGTGTTTGATGTCACTTCCAGGATCTTTGGCTATCTCATGGCCACAACATTGGGATGAAGTCAAGTTTAGCCAATCATTTATTCCTATACTGCCCACTTTAGAGGACTTCCACACCAGGTGTTGGTTCTTGATCCTAATTTACCAGTAAAGCAGAACTTGTCCACCACAGTAAACAAGCACTGCTCTACTTCCCATAGTTCCTGTGGGGATGTTAAACAATGTAATAGATTAAATGCTTATATTGGAAGCGCTGAGGCAAGATAGGTCTATGTGGGTAATTTCGTATTTGTCCGAGAAATTCTTCGATAATTGTAATGAACTCAGTGAACAGGAGTTTATTGAATAAACTATGTGCAATTAACAGGTCCAATTTGTACTGAAAGTGTGGAAAATGGTTTGGTCTCAGGAAGTTATATGTAATTGATAATGTTATTCAATAAAAAAATTTAAATTAAGAACCACTCTTTGTATAAAATATATTTATGATAATGGAGCCAAATTCAGCAAACTTCCAGCTGATGTTATGCAGGTTGTTTTTTTCTTATTATTGATGGGAAGTTGGTTACACTGGAATGTGACATTGTCAAAAACTCTCAGATCTTGAATGTGGCTCAATGACTATACATTTCTGCTGCTTGGAGATAGGCCAAAGACTGTGGCTCATCAACTGCATGGTATAACATATGGTACTGAAGTGATATCTGTAAAGAAATGGGTGTAAAGAGCTTGGAAACTCAAGAACGATGCAGGTCACTGGAGAACAGGGTTGAGTAATGTCACAGAACTAGAAGCAATCATAGTGAGCTTGGGCAGATGACGATCAAGGGCAGGATACACTTAATTAAACTCTATTATCTTACCTATTTGGTAAACCTCTCTGACAGCCAATGTCGTAAACTAATGTTCCAGAGTAGATGGAATTCTAATACCAAGACTGGGTGGATTGAGCAAGTGATGGAGTTAATAGAGGACTTAGAAGGGGGTGGGGGGGGGGGGGGTGGAGGAGATAATACAGGGCAAAAAAAGAGAGAGAGATCAAAGGAAAGCGGTCTTTGGATCACCTTCTCGATTAAGAGAAGCTAGGTTTGAAGAGTACCATGATGACACCTTTACACTGCTGTTTAAACTGACATCAAGGTCACAGGAGCTTAGGGGGAAAAATTGGGAAAGACAGGGAAAATGAGTGCCAAATGAGGAATTTAGGAATAATAGAGACCCAGGAACACTTTCTCTAAGTATGTCCAAAATATCAGTCCGACAGAATAAGATTCACTGGGAGTATAATGGGGAAGTGGGATTGGAGAATGAATGATATACAGTTACTGAGTGACACAAGGAAGAGGGCTAGTATGCTTATCAGAGAAACTGCGAAGAATGGGATACAGGATACCTTCAAACAGTTTGTTTCAGAGTGTTGATTGGTGCATAGGGAGGTATTTGTGATCACAGGGTTAATCAAGACCTTCTCATCTGTGAATATGACAAATCAGTAGCCAGCCAAAAGGTTATTATTATATTATTTATTAGGTACAGAAAACTCAACACAAACTAAAATTCAGAAATTGAAGCAGAGATTCATCAAAGTGGGAGAAGAGATAATTCAACTATCTGAATGTCATGGATTCCCGAGTGGGAAAGCCGCAACAGTAAAAGATCTGAAAACATTTTGTAATTATTTATTCTGGATTATTAAACAAGAGGCCTGCATCACCAAGCGCTGCTAATCCCCCCTGCACCCCCAATTGGGAAGGGGGAGCATAGGTGTTTTTGTTCCCACCACATAAAATTACTCTAAATCTGGCCAAACCATCTTGGGGTTGGGGGTGGGGGTGGGGGGTGGTGGGGTTGGGGGGCACTGGTGGTTCAGGGCAATAACTCTGACAATTTTTATTGGATAATTGTGGTCACTGAACTTGAGATAGACACTGCTCCCAAAGAGATATATACAAAAAAAATTGATATTTGCTTACTAATGTTTTAGTTATTCCATAAACAAGCATTACATATTTTTTTACAAATTTTTTTAACAAAGGGCAATAACTCTCATAATTTTCATTATAGATCGCTGGTCATCGAACTTGACGTAAACATTGTTGCTATAAAGACATACACTGAAAAGAAATGAAATCTGTTTTTTTATTGTTAAAGTTATGCCATAAACAAGCATAACAATATATTTTTTAATAAACAAAGGGCAATAACTCCAATAATTTTCATCGTATATCGCTGGTCATCCAACTTGACATAGACATTGTTACATTTAACGAAAAGAATTAAAATTTGTTAACTATTGTTCAAGTTATACCATTTACATGATATTTTCTATTAAACAAAGGGCAATAACTCCCATAATTTTCACCCGATATCGCTGGTCATTGAACTTGATGTAGACATTGTTGCTATAGAGACATACACCAAAAAGAATTGAAATCTGTTAACTATTGTTCAAGTTATGCCATAAACAAGATTTACAGAATATTTTTGTAACAAAGTGCAATAACTCCCATAATTTTCAAGAGATATCGGTAGTCATCAAACTTGGGTAGTAATTAAACTTGACGTAGACATTGTTGCTATAGAGACATATATCAAAAAGAATAGAAATCTGTTAATTATTGTTCAAGTTATGCCATAAACAAAATTCGGATGGATGGTCAGACGGATGGCCAGCCAGATGGACGGTGGACAGATGGACATACAGATGGAGCTCTACGCTATATCCCTTCCTTGCAGAGAGATCATAAACAGGATTCACTTGGTGAGTTTCATATCGACCTTTCGTCTCAGCCTGCTGTGAAGTTACCTCGGGTGATATCTTGTCCAACATGAAACTCACCAAGTAATAACATCTATTAATTAATTAATTAATTAATTAATTAATTAATTAATTAATTAATTAATTAAGGTCACATATTTTTACACAATGGGGGCTAATCACGGATATAAAGTCCTGCCAATCATTTATACCCATGTTGCCCATTTTAAAGGAATTCCACCCCAAGCATTGGTAACCAGGTCATATTTTATCAGTAAAACAGAGCTTGTTTACCACAATAAACAAGCACTGTTTCACTTCCCAGGGTTTCTAGAGGGAAATTATTATAATTAGTGCATGTCAATGGTACACATGCCTTCAACCAAAGCTAACCCTGTTTGTGTAGGGTTAGTAAGTTTGAGAGTCTGCTAGTGATTCACGGATGCTCTAGGTTTCTCTCTGGGTACTCCAGCTTCTTCCACTCTTAAATCTTGTCTGACATGTTATGACCCTTGCTTTTGAAAGTGTCATTAAACTTCAATAAATAAATAAATCCCATCCACTGTATTTTTTTCAAAACATGCAAGATAAGCAATGATATACTATCATTTAACCCTCTGCTCAACATTGACCAAGTATCAAAAGTTAAAGCTGCCAATTTTTCTTATAATGCAACAATGAATTTAACCCTTTAACCAATGCACAGTATATCAAACTTTAATTCTTGTTTTTTAAATATTAAAAAAATTTCAACAAAACCACATCGTGTGACCTTTGATTGGAACGAGCTCAATGCACTTGCTCCCATGAAGGGAACACATGATATGGTTTTGCTGAAATTTAAAAAGATGAAAGTGTCAAAGACACTGCAGCTCAACTTGTCCAAGAAGGGGGCACTAAACTAAATAGAATGATCCAGTAATGCCAAGTCATTCACTCAAGTTTTTACATAAAAGACATCACATCCAAGCTACATATGAAATCTTAAAAAAAATTGGGTGAAGGGTGGGGGGCCTGTTAGATGTACTAATGGAATTGTTGACAATTGTTTATATGTTGAATTACCTATGTTGTTGGTATACTGTTAGACCATGTAACATGTACCATATCTTTTACTTCAACAATTGACAATTTATATGCCAATTTTATAGCTCCCATCTAGACACTGTGCCAAAGTTACATATGACATTTGGGACTGATCAGGAGAGATCTGCAGCCTGTAGGGTGTGCTAAAGGAATTGTGGATGGACAGACATATGGACTTACATACACAACCCACCCCAAAAGCTCATACTTGACATTGTCAAGTTGAGCTAAAAACTGCTCAAATTGTAAATTATGAAGGTGGATGTGTTCTATTTTGTTGGGTAAAGGGTTAACCAATCCTATTTTTTTTGGCAGAGCTCTGTTAAACTGGACTGAATTAGTTAATTCCTAGTTACATTATTTAAAAATGTGTTGCTTGAAATCTCGGCATCTTAACATCAAAGAGTGCAGAGGGTTAACTTGTGTTGATATGAGAGTTGTAAAGGGGTAAAAATGCTGCACTAGAAAACAATTTATAACATAAAATAGGGTTAAAACAACATAAAAAACATTAAATATTGACATATTATCTTAGGACTGAAATGATATCTAAAACAAGTAAAAACAGTTCATACGAATTCGTACTATGTTGAGCTTAATTTTACTGTGTCATCATGTCACAAGCTAACCTCATGCTAGAAGTTAAGTAAACTTGCTGAAACAGTTCATATAAATTCATACAATATTGAGTTTCAATTTACTGTTTTATTATGTTACACCTTGTACAAGCTAACCTCAGACTAGAAGTAATGTAAACTTGTTGAAACATTTTGTACAGATTCATACAATATTGAGCATCATTTTACTGAGCCATTATGTTACACAAGCTAACCTGATGCTAGACGTTTTGTAAACTTGTTGAGTGCTAGAAGCAATTATCATGTTTTTATTGAAAAGTGACAAGGCATTTCAGTGGCTTTATACTGTGTGCATAGCTTCTTGTTGCTTGTCTGCAGAAAAAAAATGTTTATATGGAATTACTGTGTTACAACTTTTTGGAGAGCGCCAATCACTCTCCAATACCCTGTAACAAAATAATTGTTTAACACTTTAACACCAAAACCGGCCAGCACTATTCACAACAAAAACAGCCATTTAATTTTCATTATTTTTTCATTTTTTGCATCAAACGAGCTCAATGAGATCGTTCCAATGAGGGGTCATAAGCTATGTTTTTGACGCAAAAAATGAAAAATATTAGTTATTTAATAATTTTGTTTGCAAGTGTTGTCTGCTTTTCATGTTGGGTAGAGGCTTAATAGAATCTTGCTATATTGAGGCACCACTGGACGCATGAACAAAGGGGAGATCACTTTGACTGTCAGGCATCCATAGCTTTTGACTGGCTTATTTACATCTTATTACATCTTGCATGTGACATTTTAAAACCAATGCAGTTCTTTGGACACTTGTTATTTATTTATTTATTTATTGGTGTTTAGGTCACATATTTCTGCATAATGGCTAATTATAACAACATGGAGATACAGTTAAGTTTACTCAGTTGTTTATACCTATGTTGCCCATTTTAGAGGACTTCCACACCAAGCACTGGTTTCTGGGTCATATTTTACTGGTAAAATAGAGCTTATTTACCACACTAAGGCACATGGCCCACCAGTACAGGGTCCTTCTACACTTCCTATGTCCAAGCCTGCAAATAAGCAATCTGTCATTTGCAGAATGAAGTCTCCAGATGTTGAATTTGCTGATGCTATCCCATACAGTGGACTAGAATCCTCTTGGTACCTCTTTCTGTTTAGGCCTGAGACCTTGATTAAGACTGAGGTTCACACAGGGTAAATTTAGTAATGCTACCCTGCTGAGCTCTGCAGGGTAGCATCACCAAATTCACCCTTTGGGGACCTCACTCTGTAGATGATGGTCTGCTTATTTCCAGGCTTTCCTATATCCCTGCATGCACATCACTACTATTGATAAGTATTACTGAAATCTGATAACTATCACAGAAGATACAGAATTCTGAACTCTGAACAACTTTGTTTTACAAGTAAACCTTAAGACTATTTCTACTGTGATATCACCAAGGCTCAGACATGTTAACTCTCCCGGAATGCCAGGGAAAATCCCCAAATTTCAGTGTAGTTCCTGGACTCCCGGACGGGAATCAGTTTTGTACCAAAAATCCCAGAAAACAACAGTCGAATATTTCTTTCCCATTGTAACTTATGTAAAATGTTCAGAGTCAAATCACTTGCATTTCAAACTCTGGTAAAAACTCACGAAGCAGTAAAATATGGATTTAAGTTAAATTTATTTTAGAAAAGGGTATTTTATGACATATATTTCAACTGTGTTCATGTTTATTTCTGTTTTTTTCTTTGTAATTGGAGATTCGTGATCAATGTGCGAGTGTCAAAGTGAAAATAGGTGACTTACTTTCAAAAAATTGAAAACTCCACCTTCAATGCAGTTTTTGGGTAAATAAAATATATGAAAAGGAATGAAATAATATATATTTATTTATTCATAGAATAGCTTTAATTCTCATCCCTTTTTCAAATCAAAACGTAAACAACACCTTGACCTCAACTATTTAACACAGTTTAAAAATAGGTTAAAGTCGGCAAGGATGCCAAAAAATTATGACTGCATATTTATACACAATGGACTTATTTTCTAACACTACATTTATTCTGTTGTGGTGACTACAGAACTGTTAACTGTTGGCAGTCTGTACCCAGAAAATTTAGAATGGAATTAAAAAAGAAAATGCTTCCATGATGAAAAGACAAGTTTTGTGCAGGGCACAAGCGTCCACACATGCAAGAAGGATTTTGAAAGAGATACTATCCAAGTTCTAATCTTCTTGCAGTAACTGAACATTAGGACATCTTTTCCTGCTAACATTTCCAGACTTGGGAAATTATTAGCTTAGTAGACATTGATAAAAGCAAACCACAGGTGGTGGTGCTCTGTGGGTGGGTGGGTGGGTGGGTGGGGTTTCATGAAGAAGAGGATGGCAGGGGGGTCAAATCAACAATTATTTTATGATTTTTTAACATAGCATAAATGCATCAGTATAATTGACAACCAGATCTGGATATAACCTGGTGTTAATGGTGGTCCATGAGCTGAAAATTTGCAAGTTTTTTCTTTTGTTTTGTCCCCGCGCAAACTTTTCCCTGAAATCCATCCCATTTCCCTGAAAATCAGACTCAGGTTCCCTGAAAAATTATTCTGGGGGTTAACATGTCTGCCAAGGCTACAAATCACAGCAGTTTGACAAAAGAAGTGAGATACTATAAGTATTGACATAATCAGTGTTATAAGGATTGAAACAGTAATGCTGTCAAGCCAAATCAACCAGTTTTAACACATATTCTCTGGCACCCACATTCTCTATTTTTCAAGATTTTATCAATTATATATTTTAATTATTATATATTCTCTAGATTAAAGTATATATCACTGGTAGAAAGGTAAAAGTATGACTATGATATAAAATATATCTTTGTGTTAAAGAATATGCTACATAAAATATACAAAGTAATCAACAACTAATCATGAATATAATATATTGCTATAGAATTTTTATGATAACAATTGTAAGCATGGGCAAAGCTTCACAATAATGGTGGCATGGGGAGGGAAATTGATATTTACCAGATGAAGCAATGTCAGATGATATTTGAAACAAAATTTTGAATCTGTGTTCATTACTGTGTTAAGTTTAATTCGTGACTATGTTAATGTCCAAGTCACTCATGAAGGATTGTCTTTTACAAATGGATAAAGTGCAGTAATACAATGGAGCTCACTTAATTGTATATCTCTTAATTGAATAACCCTGTTAACTGAATATAATTTCCATATAAATCATTTAGCATACCTTCAGTGCCTTCTCCCCCCTCAACTCCAGTGTCTTCGATCCCACTTCGAACAACAAATACCCCCAATAAGATTCATCTAAGGTCCTCCTCAAAAGCTGAGGCATCTTTTTTGTACAACCCGTCTAAAGAGCTCTTGGTCATATTTCCAGCTAACCAGTTTCTACTGTAATCCTCAAGCACCCTTCACCTAATGAGGATACTCCTCTGCTTCAGTCTTGCTTCTAAACTGTCAGTCTCTATAGTGTAATTCTCCATGAGCCTTAACCACCCTGCCTGAATATTAGAATTCTATACATGGTTAAATGTCGTTTTACACCACTGCAGTTTGGGAGTTTTACCAGATAATTCAGGTAGCATAATTTTCCCATATCTATTCTATCTTTAACCAGCATCAACCCGAGTTCCTCTCTGACAGCTTCCAGTGCGGCTACGTTACTTGATCTGGTTATCCACTGACCTGCAGCATTTTGTAGAATGTACAAGTTCCTCACATCTGTTTGATTTAGAGGGATCACATCTGTTCCATATGTTATACTTGCTAATCCCAAACTCTCCCAAATGGTTTTTCCAATGAACACCTTGTTAAAGCTATTTCTTCCAAGTAGTTTTAACTGGTAGAGTGCTGAATTATTTTGGGTCATCAAAATTTGTTTATGTATCTTTGCCTTGTTACAATTTATGAGAGAGTGCCAATAGGCAGTCTCTCATAAATTGTAACAAGGCAAATTCTGACAGACACAATTATTTAACTTCAAAGGTAATATGAAGCACAGCCATCAAAAATGATGCCTTTAAGTTGAAGCACCTGCACTTCAGAATAAAGCCCAAATACGGGCTGCCAGCACTCTCCCAGTTAACTGATTGAGTATCCTTTTCCCCTTTGTCTTCAGTTTATTTCTTTGGTTTCTGTATATGACTGTACCTGTAACACATAAATTCACTGCCAAGTATTCATATTTTCCCATTTCCCCCACTGTTATATTCGTGCTTTCCTTTCCACCAAAAGAGAAATTACCGACCCTCCACCTACACGACGCATCCACCCTACGGCCCACAGGTATTACCTTGCTTTTGTTTTCATTCTGTTCAAGTTATTCCCATACTTTCCTACCATGGTTAAAAGTTCTTGTAGTCCCTCTTCACTCTCAGTTAATAAAGCCATGTCATCAGCAGAGAATAACCCTGGAATTTTGTCTCTCCAACATAGACCTCCCTCTGCACTTGCAATCAGATCCTCTCCTAAATCATTTATGTACAATACAAACAGAATGAGTTACCAAATTTCCCTTATTTATAGAACTATTTGGCATCAGGACATCCACAGAATGACACATGCATGTGAATGAGTTAAGGGATATGGCACAAGTGCCAGCATGGAAAGATAAAATAAGAGGCCACAGGCCTTGAGTTGTATCTTTCCATGATGGCACAAGTGCCAGATCGATTAATCCATATGGAAGGATAAAATGAGAGGCCACAGGCCTCGAGTTTTATCCTTCCACGATGGCACAAGTGCCAGATTGATTAACCCTTTACCCAACGAATCGCCCACATCCGCCCACGTAATATGCAAATTCAGCAGTTGAAAAAATATTATTTTTCAAAAAATTTCAACAAAACCATATCATGTGACACCTCGTTGGAACGAGCTCGTCGAGGTCGTTCCAACGAGGGGTCACATGATATGGTTTTGTTGAATTTTTTTCAAAAATTAAAAAAAATGATATTTAAAATAATAAATTTTGATATCGTCTGCGTTGGGTAAAGGGTTAATCCATTCACACATGTGTCATTCTGTGTTTATTACATGCCTTCACATCTATAAAAGCAATTATTAGAACACGCAGCAATTCATCTGACAACTCATCCTCCGAGTTCCAATGTGTTCTATGTGTCAATAGGCTCATAGAACACATTGGAACTCAAGGGACGAACTATCAACAAAAAGAACACATCTTATCGCCTGTGTTACTATTTTAGTTATCGAAAGTGATTCAAATTTTAATTGAGGTGCAAAATTTATAGAAAATTCCAGTGAAATTTTGCTTCTATTTAAAAATAGTGCTATTTCATTTTCTGCATGGTTTGGAATCGCTGTAGGTAGGTAGGGATTTCATAGAACAGGTGTGTAATATATCCAATTCAGGCATTTAATCTATTATATCTTGTTTCACAGAACACCATGAGCTCTGTCAAACAGCATATAATAGAATAAATGCTTATTTTATCTCTAGAATACAGGAAGGTAACCAAATCCCTGTTACTTGTATACTAGTTAACTGAATAATTTTCTCGGGCAAACTGGCTATTCAAATAACAGAGTTCTACTGTATAACACACTGATGGAGAGGGCATGCTTAGCCTTTTCCTTCTGTGTTACATAACATATTATCAACAAAGGTATAGTGGATCTCCAAGTCCTCAGTTTAAAGAGAAATTTTCAAAAATGAGTTTCGTAAATTAAATCTGAACCTCACCAAATGAAAGTGTCAATGACACTGTAGCTCAACTTGTCAAGACAAAGACATGTACATGTATAGTATGTGACACAGCAAAGACAAACATCTCGGTAATGACCTGATAACAAAGGTACATATAAAGTATTGTAACGGTCTGTACATAAATACTGACCGTTGCCTGTAACAAATGTATAGGTAAAGTACTGTAAAGGTGGGTGACAGTCAGATGCTAAACTAGAAAAGAAATCTTTGAGTCCCAGAGTGGGTCTGACTGAACCCCAAAATATTTGTTCTCACAGCACAGTGATAACAAATGCACCCCAAAACACACTTGTTCCTGTCCCAAGGTGACACATGCATGTGAATGAGTTAAGGGATATGGCACAAGTGCCAGCATGGAAAGATAAAATAAGAGGCCACAGGCCTTGAGTTGTATCTTTCCATGATGGCACAAGTGCCAGATCGATTAATCCATATGGAAGGATAAAATGAGAGGCCACAGGCCTCGAGTTTTATCCTTCCACGATGGCACAAGTGCCAGATTGATTAACCCTTTACCCAACGAATCGCCCACATCCGCCCACGTAATATGCAAATTCAGCAGTTGAAAAAATATTATTTTTCAAAAAATTTCAACAAAACCATATCATGTGACACCTCGTTGGAACGAGCTCGTCGAGGTCGTTCCAACGAGGGGTCACATGATATGGTTTTGTTGAATTTTTTTCAAAAATTAAAAAAAATGATATTTAAAATAATAAATTTTGATATCGTCTGCGTTGGGTAAAGGGTTAATCCATTCACACGTGTCATTCTGTGTTTATTACATGCCTTCACATCTATAAAAGCAATTATTAGAACACGCAGCAATTCATCTGACAACTCATCCTCCGAGTTCCAATGTGTTCTATGTGTCAATAGGCTCATAGAACACATTGGAACTCAAGGGACGAACTATCAACAAAAAGAACACATCTTATCGCCTGTGTTACTATTTTAGTTATCGAAAGTGATTCAAATTTTAATTGAGGTGCAAAATTTATAGAAAATTCCAGTGAAATTTTGCTTCTATTTAAAAATAGTGCTATTTCATTTTCTGCATGGTTTGGAATCGCTGTAGGTAGGGATTTCATAGAACAGGTGTGTAATATATCCAATTCAGGCATTTAATCTATTATATCTTGTTTCACAGAACACCATGAGCTCTGTCAAACAGCATATAATAGAATAAATGCTTATTTTATCTCTAGAATACAGGAAGGTAACCAAATCCCTGTTACTTGTATACTAGTTAACTGAATAATTTTCTCGGGCAAACTGGCTATTCAAATAACAGAGTTCTACTGTATAACACACTGATGGAGAGGGCATGCTTAGCCTTTTCCTTCTGTGTTACATAACATATTATCAACAAAGGTATAGTGGATCTCCAAGTCCTCAGTTTAAAGAGAAATTTTCAAAAATGAGTTTCGTAAATTAAATCTGAACCTCACCAAATGAAAGTGTCAATGACACTGTAGCTCAACTTGTCAAGACAAAGACATGTACATGTATAGTATGTGACACAGCAAAGACAAACATCTCGGTAATGACCTGATAACAAAGGTACATATAAAGTATTGTAACGGTCTGTACATAAATACTGACCGTTGCCTGTAACAAATGTATAGGTAAAGTACTGTAAAGGTGGGTGACAGTCAGATGCTAAACTAGAAAAGAAATCTTTGAGTCCCAGAGTGGGTCTGACTGAACCCCAAAATATTTGTTCTCACAGCACAGTGATAACAAATGCACCCCAAAACACACTTGTTCCTGTCCCAAGGTGAAAACAAAGGTACCCAAGAGGTTTTGTGAAGATCAGTTCATAAATACGAGCTGTATAGAACTTGTGACAAAAAACTGATTGAACCTAATTTCGGTACAAAATGGCCACTGGCAGCCATCTTGAATTTTGGACCGCACCCAGAAACACTCATTCTCGTCCCAAGGTGATAACAAAGGTACCCAAGAAGTATTGTGAAGATCGGTTCATAAATACAGCCTCTACCCTGAGCCGTATTGACATGTGTGCTTACATTGTATAAGTAGCACTGAATAAATCAAAGTTCATCTAATTTGCATAATTTCTGCACGAAAAAAAACCCCTTACAATATGTGATGTATTACATGTTACTAAACATTCATACAAAAATTTATTCAAATCAGAACTTTCATACAGAAGTTCTGTACAAAAGACTGATTGCACTAATTTTGGTACAAAATGGCTGCTGGTGGCCATCTTTAATTTCGGACCACACCCAAAAACACTCGTTCTCATCCCACGGTGATAACAAAGGTACCCAAGAAGTTTTGTAAAGATTGGTTCATAAATATGGCCTCTAGTCTGAACTGTATAGAAGTTGTGTACAAAAAACTGATTAGACCTAATTTCGGTACAAAATGGCCACTGGCAGCCATCTTGAATTTTAGACCGCACCCAGAAACACTCGTTCTCGTCCCAAGGTGATAACAAAGGTACCCAAGACATTTCGTGAAGATCAGTTCATAAATTCAGACTCTAGTCTGAGCCGTATTGACATGGGTACTTACTGTGTGTAAGTCGCACTGAAAAAATCAAAGTTCATCTAATTTGCATAATTTCTGCACGAGAAAAAAACCCGTACTATATGTGATGTATCCCATGTTACTAAACATTGACACAAAAAATTATTCAAATCAGCACTTTCATATGGAAGTTCTGTGCAAAAATCTGATTGCACCTAATTTTGTATAAAATGGCTGCCATCGGCCATCTTGAATTTCGGACCGGACCCAAAAATACTCGTTCTCGTCCCACGGTGATACCAAAGGTACCCAAGAAGTTTCGTAAAGATCGGTTCATAAATACGGCCTCTAGCCCGAGCCGTATTGACATTTGCACTTACAGTGCTGAAAGTAACACCAAAAAACATCAAAATTAGTCTAATTTGCACAATTTACGCACGAGAAAAAAACCCGTACTATATGTGATGTATCCCATGGTACTAAACATTCATACAAAAAATTATTCAAATCAGAGCTTTCATATGGAAGTTCTGTACAAAAAACAGATTTCTGCATCGTCGGTTCAAAATGGCGGCTGGCAGCCATCTTGAATTTTGGACCGCACCCAAAAACACTCGTTCTCGTCCCACGGTCATAACAAAGGTACTCAAGAAGTTTCGTAAAGATCGGTTCATAAATACGGCCTCTAGCCCGAGCCATAGCAGCTTGGCACTTACAGCTCTGAAAGTAACACTAAATAAATCAAAGTCAGTCTAATTTCCATAATTTACGCACGAGAAAAAAACCCGTATTATATGTGATGTATCCCATGGTACTAAACATTTATACAAAACTTTATTCAAATCAGAACTTTCATACAGAAGTTCTGTACAAAAAACTGATTTTTGCATCATCGGTACAAAATGGCCGTTGGCAGCCATCTTGAATTTTGGACCACACCTAAAAGCACTCGTTCCCGTCCCAGGGTCATAACAAAGGTACACAAGAAGTTTCGTAAAGATCGGTTCATAAATACGACCTCTAGCCCGAGCCATAGCCAATTGTTGACGTACGGACAGACGGACGGATGGACAGATGGACGACGGGCCATGACAATAGCTCAAATTTGACTTCGTCAAAGTTGAGCTAAAAATTGGTACTGGACGGATTTCATAAATTTCACCTCAAACAGGATTCGTCTAAAAGATTTTGTTTATCACTTGATCCAAAACCTCATAAAAGATGCTTAAATGGCTTTAGGGACAAACAGTGCATCCCCAAAATGCTTCAAATTAAATTATTAACCCTTTGCCCAACACATGCAATATCAAAATTGATTTAATTTTTTTTTTTTTTAAATTTTTCAAAAAATTTCATCAAAACGATATTATGTGACCCCCTCATAGCATCAACCTTGACAAGCTTGTTCCCGTGAGAGGGTCACATTTTTTTTTTAAATAACTTTTTAAATAATTCTTTCAACAGCTCAATTTGTAAACTACATGGGCAGATGCAGCCAATTTGTTGTTAAAAGCAATGCATCCATCCAGCTATCAACACCTCATCCCCCCCTCCCAAACCCCCCCCCCCCCCCCCCTGGCACACAAAAAAAGACGTCATTTGAATCATTACTGTTGCTAGCCATCATTCCCTGCCTGTCACTATTACAAAGGTCAAGGTTCCAGCTTCCTACAACAGAATACTGTGTATATCTGGCACTACTTTCACAATGTTATTGATTGTGCTTTACTTGTTTAACCCTTTACTCAATGTAATGGTTGAAAACCATCCAGCATTACTCACAAAAATAACTATTCAATTTTCATTTTTTGTCTCCAAACATAGCTAATGGCCCCTGACTGAAATGAGCTTGTTGAGCTTGTCCAATGAGGGGGTCATAAGCTATGGTTTTGATAAAAAAAATAGTTATTAAAGAATTTTGTCCTCCTAACATGTTAGGTAAAGGGTTAATAGTACACCAGAGTTTCAAGTATGTCCAAAGCGCTCACTTGGATCAAGTTGTCTTTAAAGAATTAGGGTATTAGTATCACCTTGTACATGTGTGCATACTGCAGTGACTGTCACCAAAAAAGGCTCTGACAAAATTATAACTGTTTTTCAACGTCCACTCCTCACTCTCTGTGAAATAATTTTTTTCCATCATAGGTCAAGCACATGTCCCATGGGGACTAATACTAATGCATACCAAATTTGACTTGAACTGGACAACCGGTTCAGAAAATAGAAATTCTGGGTTGGGGCCAATAATCTTATTCCTCCCAGTACGAGCCCAAATCTCAAAGAATTATGGATAGTGATTCATGAAAAGATTTTTGAAGAATTTGGGGCTTTTTGGGCACTGCTCCCAGCCCATTTGACTTAGCAACTACTATCTAACAAACTCGGGAGGGGATTCCTCAAAGATAATTTTTGCCAAATTTGGTTTGGGTTGGTAGTTCTGAAGAAGACTGAATTGCAAAGTTAACGTTCAATGGATGCCGGACAATGGATGCTGAGCGATGGCAATAGCTCACCCTGACTTTCAGTCAGATGAGCTAAAAAAAAGGGGTCAGACAGTTCATGTGATAAATTGTTATATTAAATGAAATACCAAAACAGTATGTCAAGCAAAAGTTAAATGGAACATCTAAATTTGTCTTTAGTAAAAAACATATAAATAGTGTACAGTTGAGAAAAACTGATATTTGTTTAGCAGCTTATATGCTCCATAAAATACATTCCTCTGTCTGATACTGGAGGAATATTACCAGTTTCCCTTTCCTCTCAGCATTCACAAACATGATTGTAAGATCTATCACAGGGAGGCATAAAATACTTACAGTAAAACCAGACAAAGATAGGGCATCACTTTGTGGCAATTGCATAAATTAACAGCCTTCTCCAAAGACATGTAACAACAGCAATGCAGAGAAGTGCATCATTTGTACAAACTGAGTTCATACTCCATTACAAATACAATGGGCTTAGGTGGGTTTAATAAGGGCTTTTTTGTTCACTGAATAATAAAAATATAAAAACATACAGTTAATTGTTTTGGAAATGAAAAAACTCTAAAATAGTAACTTTTAATTCTGTAACAATTACAGTTAACCCTTTACCCAATGTAATAGCCAAAACCAGCCTGCACTATTCACGAAAAATCACCATTCAATTTTCATTATTTTTTCATTTTTCATCTTAAAAACATAGGATATGATGCCTCATTGGAACGAGCTTGTTAAGCTTGTTCTAATGAGGGGGGTCATAATGGTGCAAAAAATAAAAAAAATTAGTTACTTAGGAATTTTGTTTGCAAGTTTTGTGTGCCTTTCATGTTAGGTAAAGGGTTAAACATTCATTTATGAATAAATAATGACTTACAAAACTAACCTGGTGCTCAAACACCAATCCTATACCTACTACAGCCGGAAGACAACACTTACATTTTTCCTAATTAAGTGAAAATTTTCAGTTTGTCCCCAAAATAGTTTATGATCCTTCTTTGGTATGAGCTTGTGAGCTCATTCCAAACAAGAGGCCCCAGCGGGCCTGAGGGCACTCACCTGACATGGAAGCCTAAATATCAACCCAGGGAATTGATTTGATGAACAAGTTGCACCTGCTCCTCCTAAGAAAAGCTTATACCAAAAGATTCTGACCGGTGGATCTGAAAAAAAGAAGATTTTTAAAGAATATTCCTCATATTTAACTAAGTTATAATTTGGGGTCCCACAGGGACTTGGCTTCAACAGACTTGAATCTCACCTCCCTAAGGATGCTGTATACCAAATATCAAAAGATTCTGACTAATGGATCTGAAGAAAAATATTTTTAAAGAATATACCTCATATTGAACTAAGTTATAATTTGGGCTCCCACAGGGAGTCCAAATATGAACACAGGGACTTGGCTTGAACAAACTTGAATCTCACCCCCCAAGGATGCTGCATAGCAAATTTCAAAAGATTCTGATTGGTGGATCGGAAGAAGAAGATTTTTAAAGAATATTCCTCATATTGCAGTAATCTGAACATTTGGGATCCCATAGAGAGCCCAAATATGGACCCGAGGATTGATTTCAATAAACATGTGAAACAATCTTCCAAAGATGTTATTTGTTAAATTTGAAAGCTTTTGGAGCAGTGGTTTGGGAGAAGAAGAGTCTTAAATGTTTTCCCCATTACCCACAGTGTTAAAAAATGACTCAACATTTTTTCAAAGTCCCGAAAAAGTACCCTATGATAAAACCAATAGCATTTTTTTTTACCATTCCTTTCTGTTGGTCCTAAGGAAGCTTCACACCAAATAAGAATTCTCAGTGCTGTGTAGTTTTGAAGATATGGGCGTTTTAAATTTTTCCAATTTTTTTTTCCTGTGGTTCCCATGGGGCAATGGGAAATTTTTTTTTGGCATAAGTTAAGTACTTAGGACCCAATAAGCCCTCATATCAAAGTTGGTTCAAATCAGCCTCTCGGTTTGGAAAATAGAAATTTTTGGCGGGGCAAAAATCCTTGCCCCCCTCCCATAACAATGGCAAATATAGCCCAACAAATTTCTCTTGAACAAATCTGAGTCTACACCTCAAAAGAAAGCTGCACACCAAATATCAAGTCTCTGTTACTGCTGGTTTATGAGAAGACAATTTTTTAAGATTAAGGCACACTTTTTGGGCGTGGCCCTACCGAGGGGGCAGGGCATTTTGATTTGAACAAAATTAAAATGCAATGTCATAATAAATAAGCATCTCAAATTTCACTTAAATTGGTTCAGCGGTTTTGGAGGAGAAGATGCAAACACCATGTTCACGGACGACGGACAACGAATGACAGACGACGGACAGTGAGTGATCATTATAGCTCAACCTGACTTTCAGTCAGGTGAGCTAAAAAGGGCCATAAACTATGTTTTGGAAGCAGGACTATATTAACAACATTAAAACAGCTTCTTTTCTTTTCAACTCGTTACCCAACGAATCAGTCACATCTCCTTGCAGAATTTACTAATTTAGCAGTTGAAGACAGATTACAGAATTTGACAAAACCATATTGTGTTACCCCTCATTGGAATGAGCTTGCTGAGCACATTCCAATGAGGGCGACTGATGATACGGTTTTGTAGATTTTTTTTGAAAAATTTGAAAAAAAAAAAAAAAATAATAAGTTGAGCAGTTGAAGAGATTATTTTTCCAAAGAAATCGACAAAACCATATTATGTGACCCCCAAATTAGAATGTGCTTGTTGAGCTCATTCCAATGAATGGGGGCACACAATATGG
Source organism: Pictodentalium vernedei (assembly GCA_031216915.1). Taxonomy (NCBI): domain Eukaryota; kingdom Metazoa; phylum Mollusca; class Scaphopoda; order Dentaliida; family Dentaliidae; genus Pictodentalium; species Pictodentalium vernedei. The sequence continues at coordinate 212,013,828 of CM062290.1, forward strand.
TTTTGTTGTTTTGCCGGGAAAAATTTGAAAAAATAAAATTAAAAATAATAAATTAACAAGAGGCCCCAAGGAGCCTTAATCGCTCACCGACAAAAGTGGTTCAAAGAAGTATTTGGGGTCACATTCAGTTAGACATGGTTCATCAACACTACAAAGGAATGAAGTCATGAGAGACAAATTTTATGGAACTAGGAACATGGCTTGAACAAACTTGAATCTTACCCCCCTAAGGATGCTGCATACCAAATATCAAAAGTATTCATCTGCTGGATGTGAAGAAGAAGATTTTTAAAGAAAATTCCTCATTTTGAACTAAGTTATCATTCGGCCTCCCACAGTGAGCCCAAATATGAACCCAGGGACTTGGCTTGAACAAACTTGAATCTCACCCCCTAAGGATGCTGCATGCCAAATATCAAAACATTTCAACTGCTAAATCTGAAGAAGAAGATTTTTAAAGAAAAATTCCTCATATTGACTAAGTTATAATTCAGGCTTCCACAGGGAGCCCAAATATGGACCCAGGGACTTGGCTTTAACAAACTTGAATCTCACCCCCCCTAAGGATGCTACACACCATATATCAAAACATTCCAACTGCTGGATCTGAAGAAGATTTTTTACGAAAATTCCTCATTTCGAACAAAGTTACAATTCAAGCTCCCACAGTGAGCCCAAATATGGACCTAGGGACATGGCTTGAACAAACTTGAATCTCATCCCCCCTAAGGATGCTGCATACAAAGTATTAAAACATTCTGACTGCTAGATCTGAAGAAGATTTTTAAAGAAAATTCCTCATTTTGAACTAAGTTATCATTTGGGCTCCCACAGTGAGCCCAAATATGGACATAGGGACATGGCTTGAACAAACTTGAACCCCCCCCCCCCCCCCCCCCCCCCCCCCCCCAAGGATGCTGCATACCAAATATCAAAACATTCTGACTGCTAGATCTGAAGAAGAAGATGTGTTAAAGAAAATTCCTCATTTTGAACTAAGTTATCATTCGGCCTCCCACAGTGAGCCCAAATATGAACCCAGGGACTTGGCTTGAACAAACTTGAATCTCACCCCCTAAGGATGCTGCATGCCAAATATCAAAACATTTCAACTGCTAAATCTGAAGAAGAAGATTTTTAAAGAAAAATTCCTCATATTGACTAAGTTATAATTCAGGCTTCCACAGGGAGCCCAAATATGGACCCAGGGACTTGGCTTTAACAAACTTGAATCTCACCCCCCCTAAGGATGCTACACACCATATATCAAAACATTCCAACTGCTGGATCTGAAGAAGATTTTTTACGAAAATTCCTCATTTCGAACAAAGTTACAATTCAAGCTCCCACAGTGAGCCCAAATATGGACCTAGGGACATGGCTTGAACAAACTTGAATCTCATCCCCCCTAAGGATGCTGCATACAAAGTATTAAAACATTCTGACTGCTAGATCTGAAGAAGATTTTTAAAGAAAATTCCTCATTTTGAACTAAGTTATCATTTGGGCTCCCACAGTGAGCCCAAATATGGACATAGGGACATGGCTTGAACAAACTTGAACCCCCCCCCCCCCCCCCCAAGGATGCTGCATACCAAATATCAAAACATTCTGACTGCTAGATCTGAAGAAGAAGATGTGTTAAAGAAAATTCCTCATTTTGAACTAAGTTATCATTCGGGCTACCATAGTGAGCCCAAATATGGACCTAGGGCCATGGCTTGAACAAACTTGAATCTCACCCCCCTAAGGATGCTGCATACCAAATATCAAAACATTCCAACTGCTGGATCTGAAGAAGAAGATTTTTAAAGAAAATTCCTCATTTTGAACTAAGTTATAATTTCGGGCTACCACAGTGAGCCCAAATATGAACCTAGGGACTTGGCTTGAACAAACTTGAATCTCACCCCCCTAAGCATGCTGCATACCCAATATCAAAAGATTCTGCCTGCTGGATCTTGAGAAGAAGATTTTTAAAGAAATTTGCCCGAAATGCACTAAGTTCAAATTTGGGCTCCTATACTGAGCCCAAATATGAACCCAGGGGGACGATTTGAACAAACTTGAATCAGATATACCCCCACAATGTTGCATACCAAATATCAAAAGATTCTGCCTGATGGATCTGGAGAAGAAGATTTTTTAAGAAATTTGCCTGAAATGCACTAAGTTCAAATTCGAGCTTCTATACTGAGCCCAAATGTGAATCCAGGGGGCCGATTTGAACAAACTTGAATCAGATCCACCCCACAATGTTGCATACCAAATATCAAAAATTCTGACTGCTGGATTTCGAGAAGACGATTTTTAAAGAAATTTGCCTGAAATGCTCTAAGTTTGAATTCAGGCTCCTATACTGAGCCCAAATATGAACCCAGGGGGCCGATTTGTACAAACTTGAATCAGATCCACCCCACAATGTTGCATACCAAATATCAAAAGATTCTGCCTGCTGAATCTGGAGAAGAAGATTTTTAAAGAAATTTGCCTGAAATGCACTAAGTTCAAATTCGGGCTTCTATAGTGAGCCCAAATATGAATCCAAAAGGCAGATTTGAACAAACTTGAATCTGCCCCCCCCCCCCCCCTCCCCCTAGAGATGATGTATACCAAATAGGAAAGAATTCTGCCTGTTGGATCTGAAGAAGAAGATTTTTTTGAATTTTGGTAAGAAATTCATGGGTGCCATCAGCGTTATGCCCCTTGTGGTGCCCCCTGTGGGTGTGGCAAGTTTATTTGTACAAGTTTGAATTGACATATGATGGGAAACATGCACACCAAATTTTTCGGTTCAATTTGATCCAGTAGGTTGGGAGGAGTAGTCGATAATGTAAAGTTCATGACAGACGATGACGACGGACGACGACGGACGGCAAGTGATAAGTTAAGCTCCCTTCGGTGAGCTAATAATAAAAATAAAGTAATAAATCCATACAGATTTCCATTGATGGACTATTTTTCCACCTGATGTCATGGATATATATAAAGAACTTAACTCCGCCCATTTTTGTAATGAACCAATCGAAATGTCACATATCATTCAACCTTCAAAATTAGCATTATTAGTACATATTTTCATGTTGTGTGTGATATGCCACCTATTAACTAATTCTGTGCAATGCCTATGGTTAGTCAGTGTATGTTAGCTTACTAACTAACTCTGTGCAGTGCATCTAGTTAGTCACACTTTTCTTTCTGGTTACAAATAAGATCATCTCTATTGTGTGACTAACCATGTGCATTGCACAGCCTCAGTAAGTATACATTTTCATGTAGTGTGTGATATGGCAGTTAACATTTTTTATAACCAGAAAGTATTGCACAGGGTTAGTCACACTTTCTGGCTATAAAACAATTTTATTATTAACTGAGTAACTAACCCTGCAGACTGGACAGTCTTAGTGTAAAACTTATCTATATCAACTCTTTACCCAATGTAATTGACAAAACCAGTCAGTTCTATTCTCAAAAAGCCTTCAAACTCAGCTTATGACCCCTCATTGGAATGGATTGTGGAAAGGTTTTTTTCATGTGGAAAGCTTTTTTTAGTGTATTCCAAAAATGAAAACATATTCTAATTTCAATTAATAGCTTGTAGTCCAAGAATTCCAATGTGAATGTGTGTGAAAAGTTTATGCTCTAACACACTACAGTTAAAACTAGAAGTCCTGTCATGAAATGTGCACAAATAGCACGTCAATCTGTGTGTTAATCTATGTGTTATGACCATAGTAAGGCTATCAAATGCTGTACATATGGCCTGTGCACAAGCAATTTTTCAGCCAATGGACCTCCGGGTAACCCAGAGGGCCATTGGCAGAAACATTGCCTGTGTTTGCTATGAGTAACCAGGAGAACCTGACGTGCTTTGGATACCATTCGATATGGCAATTGCACGCAATTCCTACACGCAATTAAGCCTAGATAAGCGCACAGTTTGTGACAGGACTTCTAGTTTTAACTGTGCATGCACTACACTACCCACATCCTGTACCAAATTGACAATAAATTCATTGTTTGGTACAAGACTAAGTGGCATCTTGGAAAGAGCAAAACCTTGTCAGGTTTCCACATATCAGTAGGAATAATTATGGATTTCATACATCCATATGATTAACCCTTTACCCAATACACAGACTATCAAAATTTATTATTTTAATTATTGTTTTTCGGAAATTTTTCAAACAATTTCAACAAAACCACATCAAGTGACCCATCATTTCATTCCAATGAGGGGACACATGTGGTTTTGTTGAAATTGTTTGAATTTTTTTTTTTCAACTGCTTAATTTGTAAATATCTTTGGCAGATCCATTAGGTAAAGGGTTAAGAAAGCTATGTATCAACTGCATCCTGATGTTTCAAATTCCTTCCAGAACTATTTTTTCTTATACAAAGTAAAGGATCTGTTGCTACATGTTTCCCCTCTTCTGAAACTATGGCTCCATCTTCCTCATCTAGATTCCACATAACAGTTTTAGGCATGGGAAAGATATCATCTGTATTTCCAGATGGTGCAACATCCATGGAAAATGCTCTCATTGGAATACTCTCTTTAGCTGCAGCTTTCGCATGACCTCTAACCTTACAAGCTTCAGTCTCATCTTCTTGCACTGACATAGTTCGTGCAAGTTGCTTTTCTTCCATACTGTTCAGTCTGCTTAACGGAGAGTTCATAGTTGACAGCTGATGGTTTTTATAGCGTTTCCTATTAATTTCATACAAGAAATTTAGTCGGTCACCTTTCACCATATTTTTATCAAAATTATTTCGTAGAAGCTGCAAAAAAAATGTACCAGGATAATGTGTAATAGCAAAATACATTCACGCTGTGTAAATAGACAATCGCTAATGCAGTGGCAGATTCAGGCAGGAGAAGACCCATCACATGCAAGCCTGGAAGTAAGCAAACTGACATTTACAGAATGAGGTCCCCAGAGGGTGAATCTGCCGATGCTATCCCATACAATGGGCTAGAATCCTAAAACTTATCTTCTGGGTACCTCTTTCTGTTTGGGCCTGAGATATTGATTCATATTAGGGTTCACAGATGGTAAATTTAGTAATGCTACCCTGCAGATGGCAGTCTGTTTATTTCCAGGCTTGCTCACATACCACCATGAACATTTTCCACGTGCACAATTAAGTTTATTTTTTTCTCAATAGACTATCTATCCATATCATAAACTTAACACTTCTTTTTAGAAACAAAATTTTTGTATTTATAGCGTCCAGCACCTGCAACCTCATGTGAAAAGGATTGCACGTGCCAAAGAGTGCTACTCTACTAAAAGAGTATCTTAGTACACTGTGTCTTGTCTCAAAATACCCAGATATACTAGACTAACAGACTGGTATATGGGAGTATTTTGGGACAATAAAATGGTGTACATAACCATTTTTTAATGAAGGTTGAGCAAAACACTCTAGCTTCCAAGTAATTTTAGATGCCGTCTATGATTTGTGATGAACTCACAAGTAGGACCCTGCAAAGCTTCAAAATTCAATTTGATTTGAAATCATACAGTAGATTCAATTTGATATAAATAGTGTGACACTGATTTCAAATTTTTTGAGTTAACATGCCGTTCTCAAAATCCAGCCAAGTGTCTCCTTTTGAACTCTTCTTCTATCATTAGATCTCCACATTTGAACCTGCTTTTATTCCATTCTGGAACATTTCAACTGTTTGATAGATTTGCCCAAACACAAGAGTTACCACTGCATACAATACTTAAGTGGAGACTAACAATATTTATGCTTGTAAGAAGGTGCAACATTTACAACTTAAAATTCGATTTGAGATTCGATTAGGTTCAAAATCCACTGTGCAATTCAATTCAACCCAAAATTTTAGATTCACATCATACTACTCACAAAATTACATTACTGTATATGACTGTACAACATGTATTGTTCATTTAGAGATACAACACCCCATTTTGGACAGTTATTACATGATAAATACATTCATGCCACTATCAGACATTGTATTAATTGGTGGAGAGCTGAAAGCCCATTTTTGGTCTTTATTCTGAAATGCAGGCACAGCATATTAAAGATTCATAATCAGTAGATGTGCTTCACATTATCTTTGAAGTCAATTTATTTTATCCACATGGATTTGTCTTGTTACAATTTATGGGGGAGTACCTGTTGGCACTCTCCCATAAACTGTAACAAGGCAAAGGCATGTGAACAAATTTTTATGACCAAAAATAATTTAGCACTCTACCAGTTAACTCCAAGCACTCTGGTAGTATTTAAAAATTGTCATTATTGACTCCATATTACCCACACAGCATGAAAAATTAAAAAAATTATATCTTTTTGACAGAGCTCAGTGAGATCTGTCAAACAAGATATAATTTTTTAAATTCTCAGTTGCATTGTGGGACAAGTTTTCTGCTGAAACCTTTGGTATTTTGACATCAGAGTGCAGAGGGTTAATAAACATTTCAAAAACAATCTTTAACTTATGTTACTGTTATGAGCAAGACGTGTACACAACTCATCGTTGAACTCTGTGTAATATTATATGAAAATGGCCATTTTATTTCAATCAGTTCAATACACCACAAGCTATACAATAAAACTCCTTTCATTCAATTCAACACTTTAGCTGACTAACTGATGAGTTCCATCCTTCGCTTTTCACTGAAAATCCTTTTTTGCTATTTTTAGACTTTTTCTTCAATATTGCTACTTATTGGACATCTTAGGAACAACGCATCAAGATGAATGGTATCATCTATTTTTAGACTTTTTCTTCAATATTGCTACTTATTGGACATCTTAGGAACAACGCATCAAGATGAATGGTATCGTAACCATGACAGAAATATAAAGTCAACTTAACCCTTTACCCAACAAAATGGCCAAAACCGGCCAGCGCAATTCTCAAAAATCGCTTGTTAATTTTCATTATTTTTTCATTTTTTGTCTTAAAAACATAGGTTACGACCTCGTTGGAATGTGCTCATCGAGCTCGTTCCAAAGAGGGGCCATAACCTATGTTTTTGCGACAAAAAATGAAAAAAATTAGTTATTCAAGATTTTTTTTTGCAAGTGTCATCTGCTTTTCATGTTAGGTAAAGGGTTAAGTTAGTTGTTTATACCTCTGCTGAGTGCTTTAGAAGATTCCAATCCCAGGCATTTGTTATCAGGTCCTATTAAACCAGAACAGAAGTTATTTATTTATTGAGGTTTAATTAATGACACATTCAACAGTCACCTCGTGTTGGACAGTTTTACGGGTGGAGGAAGCCAGAGTACCTGCAGAGAACCACTGAGTAGCAGCAAACAACTGACAGACTCCCCACCATACCAACTCTGCACAAGCAGGGCTAGCATTGGTTGAAGACAAGTGTACCATCGGGGTGCAGTATACCTTAGTACACAGTGCCACCTTGCCCCAAGGTCGGCAATGAGGATGAAGTGCTTTGCCCAAAGACACAATGTAGTTGCCCCTGGTGGGGAATGAACCATGGACCTATAGGTTTGAAGTCCAAAGCCATAACCACTGAGCCACCATGCTCCCTAGAACAGAATTTGACAGTTCTGAAACTAGTAAAGTGGCTATGGGGAGGATCAGCCTATCACCCAAACCCCACCCTAAGATTCTGTCAGTCAGACATTTTTACATTTTGTTTTGGGCAACCAACAATTTTTCTGCCAGACAACAAATATTTTTGTTGTCTGACAGAAAAACTGTTGTCCAAAACACCAACATTTTCACTGAGTGCTGCTAATTAAAGAAAGAATTTTTATTATGTAACAAAACCTGTATGTTTCATGTAATATATATCATTATAACAATATGACAATCGAGTTAACTAAAGTAAAATAATAATAACCTAACATTTCGGTCCTGTTTTGTTCAAATTCGTACCGATGGTCAATGACTGGAACATTTTAAATCTCGATCCAACATTTTGGAAAATTCAAGCTTTTGGGCCTGGAACTTGTTTACCAAGGTAATCACACACAGCTGCATATTCACTGGAAGAACTTCACAAAATTTGGTTTTATCATTAAAAATTGAATTGAATTGGAAGCCAGATATGTAAATCCAAATCAAATTTAAAATATTTAGCTGGCCTTTCCATGTAGATATCCACGTCTAAAACTGCTACGAGTCTATCTTAACCTTTAAGGGCTTAATTCCGATTTTGATAACTTTTTAATGAAAAGGAACAGGTGTTCCAACATGCATTATTTGGGTAAACTCAAAGCTTGTTTTCCAAGTACTTTGTTGTTTCTAGGCAAGTTTTGGCTGCCTCTGTAGGCAGCCAAGACTTGACTAGAAATAACTGCAAAGCCACAGGAGATAGACTTTCAATGTATAGCATAAATGTATAAAAATCTCGGAACATTTATTTAGCTGCTATGTGATAGAGAAAATATACAAATATATAAGTGCTTTTTAGCGCTCCCAAGTTAACTCTTTATGCAAGAAGCCATCTAAATCCACTTGGCACATTATACAGAAATTGCCACCCAAATTTTAGTTTTTCATTTATATTTCCCACACGGTGCTGAAAATGCCGCAACAGAATGAGCTCATTGGTTCAGAAGAGAAAAATGTTGTTTCAGTGTTTTTTTGAATGACATTGATATTGTCACCTGCAGCTTATATTAGTGTATGGTTAACAGAAATAACTTACCAAATGGAGAGACGGAGTTGATTTGATCATTTGACGAAGATTTCTTGGAGTTGGCTCGGTGTCTTTTGCAAATTGTCTTCTGAGTTTAACTGTAGAAAATTTACAATAGAATATTTACTTTTTGGTGTTTAAAGTTACTTTCAGCATCTATGGCTATATCATGACCGCATCATAGGTATGAAGTCAAGTTTAGCCAATTGTTTATACTTGCGCTGCCTACTTTTAGAAGACTTCCACCCCAGGCATTGGTCACTGGGTCTTATTTTCCCAGGACAGAAGAACTTGCTTACTGTGATAAAAATGCACTGCTATACTTCTGGGGTTGTCACAGTGGGAGGAGGGGGTACAAGCAAACAACTAGATCAAATACTGAAGTACTGTAGAAAGGAGCTGTGTAATCAAAGAGAGTAAAGGTTCCTCAACCCCCTCACACTGATGAGGAAATATCAAATTTGTCCAATATAACAACTTGAAATTTACCCAATTGAATCTTGTTTGACAGAGCTCATTGAGCTCTGTCAAAAAAGATTGAATTGGTTGAATTTCTAGCTGTATTTTGGGAAAATAATTGCTGCTTGAATTTTTGGTATCTTACCATCAGTGTGCAGGGCATTAACAAAACTGGTACTACTGGCACTGCAGAAAAAATATGAACCATAAAATGGCTGTCAAGTACGGTTTTAGTCACCACCATCTGGACAAATTCAATCTTGATCAACAATGAATCAACCATGTCTTGTCATCTATTTTTTTATAGGAGATTAAGGTTACTTTCTGAATCCAAGCCAACACAAGTATAAAGTCAAGTTTAGCCAATCAAAAATCGTGTTGCTGACTTTAGAAGATTTGGCATTCATTACCAGATCTCATTATATCAGAACTTGTCTATCATAGTAACCATACACTGTGCCACTTTCCAGAGTTGCCACTGGAAAATTATAAATTTAAAGTAATTTGTATATTTTTATACTTACCAATGGCCCAGACTAGCTGGTGCTAACTCAAAGTTATCAAGGGCCAAACACAAATTTTGAACCCCTCAATCCAACAAAACCGAAAATTAAAGGTCCTATCTGGCCCTCCATACATTTACTCTCCGCGCATGTGCAGCCATCAGGAAGTGACCGGAATTGGCACCAACATCATTCTTTGTAGAAGAGAGTACTACATAATAATTCAGGGGAAGTAATGAGTGCCCACTCATGGGAGAGCCATCTCCATCTGGGCCATTAGTAAGTATAAAAATATGCAAATTACTTTAAATTTATACTATTTTTACACTATAACCCAATGGCCCAGACTAGCTGAATCGTAAAAAGGCGGAGGGCCTAGGACTTCATGATTAGTAGATCAACATAGTTCCAATCCTGTAATCCAAGGAGAAAGGAAATTAAATTTAAAAGGAATTACATGTATGTCTCTCTATACAGTAATAGAGAAGGCATATCAAAAATAAGGAGTCACAATCAAGTAATTCCATATTCTTAGCATGAAGACTATGCTAATTGGATGTAACAAGTTCCCAATTTTTTAAGGCTAGTCCAGACTAAGACCCGAAAATTAGGATGGCGTATTTGAGAATGATTTACTATCTCCCACAAACATATGCCATATACAATAAACACAAGCTGTATTCAGGATATAATCTACAGACAAAACAGCTTCACTCATAGTTACATACTTATCAAGCCGGAGGAGGGGTGAAAAATCACTCCCCCCCCACCCACCTTTTTTGAAGGAATCTTCAAAATGAAGAGAGGAGCACTCTGGAATCAGTAAAAGCGGTACCAAATAACAATATAAATATTCATCGAATAGACACCCAGGTATTAATTATTATTAATAAATTGGTGCTTAATGCCACTTCAGAAGCTAAGACTATAGCGGCAATCTGGGTAATTAATATTGCCTGCACGTAACATATACCGGAGTCGGAATATGCAGATAGGTCGAAAACCGGTTATATAATATGAAACATACACATGTCCAATAGAATCACAATGGACGATCTCTGGAGAGTAAACACACTTCCAAGGTAACCCACAGGCCACCCCATTCAGGTGTACAATAAATTCCAGTAAATAACAATCCTAGACGTGTTCTATCTGATATTTATGTTCCTGCAAAATGTGCGAATATACGAGAGTGAAGACAAGATGTATTCGATTGGGTACCGCCATTAATAAAAACCTGGATCTAGAAATGGATCGAGCAGTGATTAACAGACTCGCCACGGACCGCCCCCGAAATAATTCATAGTTTCTAAGGTTCATAACATACAATAATATGTCTGCCTAATAATGAGATTATTATGCATGTGAGCATTGAAATCCCGCATTTAACTATCTGAATACCAGTTAACTGACTAAACAGCCTCCCAGGTACCCCAAGGCTAGCAATTTATTGATGATGAATCATATGCTTGTAAATGACATATAGACGAACAACCACTGGAAAACAACCAACTAGAAAGTGGATGTGGCCATGGGGTCGCCATAGAACACGACCCAGCCACCATGTATGTACTTAAATTCATAGGAGACTTACGGGAAGAAAACTATGTCTTGCCCGGTAATCGCCCCTTAACACATTGGTGGTGTGTGTGTGTGGGGGTGGGGGGGGGGGGATTCGAAATCATAACGAACCTCCTTCACCCGCATTACTTGAATCATTCTTGTGTTCGTCATCAAATAGTATAGGAACAGCAAGGCTCCCTCACGTCTGACCGACTCTATAATGCCACTAAGGGCGGAGAAGGACGTGAAGAACAAATACTTCCCCTGATAAAGAAGGTCCTCTCGTGGCGGAAGGTTCTGGGGAATGTCCCATAACAGACACCTGAGAAGATTGATCCAAGGTCTCTGTGACTACAGAGGTGCTACTATCAGGATTTCGCAATGAGACTGTTTGAACTAAACAGAATATGCTAAATCAACAGAGTTGGAGGATACGTCTATCCTATCATTCCGTCCCATGAGATCAAAAGAGCGTCTACTGTGTACACTCGATGATCTTGGCATGGCGACACAATCGACGGTAACTGATTGTTCCAGTGTGTCGCAAACAGATCTATCATGGAACAATCCCATTGGTAGCAAATCTGCCTGAATATTCGCTTGTTGAGAGTCTGGTCCAATGGCAACAGGTGACCTTTCCGAGAGAGCGAGTCTGCTAGTACATTCAGACGACCCAGTATATGATGGACAGAAAGATGACGTATAGGAGAATCTTCTCCGTTAATTGGCATAATGGCATTCAATGAGTGTCGCCTTGGTTCCTGATGTAAGCTACTACTGTTGAATTGTCCGACCAAATTTGAACATGGACGTCCACTATTATGTGAATCCAATATTGTAGCGCTAACCAAATTAACATCATCTCTTTGATGTTTATGCACTTCTCTTGGAACCGAGGGTCCCAAAGACCCTGACACCTCAAGTCTGCGGGACTTAGGGTCGCGTCCCAACCCGTCTGACTAGCATCTGTCATAATTGTGAAAGCCAGATCCAGAAGTTGCAGCAGAACGCCCTGAGTTAACCACTGAATATCTGCCCAAATCTGAACCCTTTGTTTTACTAGGTCCATTAAAACAATACTGGTTTCGGGCGAATGCGTCTTCACACTCCAGTTCTGAGTAAAGAATATCTGGAGGGGATGTGTCCACAGGCGGCCCATCGGAATAAGATCCGCAGCCGATCCACACAACCCCATCAGTCGCATGAATTCTCTCGCTGTTAATGTGTCTGAGTGTAGACAAAACTGACTAATTTCGCTCTGGGTAACGGCTGACGAACCAGATTGTTGTGAGTCTCGAAGCTCATTCCCAAGTGAGTAAACGACTTGGACGGAGCTAGATCCGACTTTTTCTCGTTTACAATGAAACCGAGACGTCGGATTAATAGAAGCAGACTCTGAACATCGTTCTGAAGAATAATTCTGTTGCCATATATCTGTAGAATGTCGTCCAAGTAAGCCGACGTTACCGCAGACAAATGAGCTCGGAAGTATGACATTACCAAGTTCATTATTCATGTGAATGCCCAGGGAGCCAGGTTCAGACCAAAGCACATTGGTCTGAACTGATACACCTTCCCATGTATGGCGAACCGCAGGTACTTTCTGAATGCCGGTTGTATCAGGACATGAAGGTACGCATCCTTTAGATGTATGCTTGATGCATAGTCGTTCACTCGAATGCTCGCCCTTACCGACCGAATGGTCTCCATATAAAATTTTGGAGCCACGATAAGCTTGTTTATCCAGCTCAAGTCTATTACTGGTCGGAACGAGCCGTCTGGCTTTGGTATGAGGAATAGGTGACTGTAAAAACCCTGAGAATCCTGATTCTCGATGACCTCTATTGCTTCCTTTAATAAGAGAGCCTGTACCTCCGCTAGGAGAGACTCTCTTTTGCAACGATCTGACGGAAGATTTGTCCAACGCGGACATCTTGTTAGTGGGGGTTTCGCTCGGAATGATAACCGTAGGCTGTCCGAGACTACACTTCTCACCCACTGCTCTTCCGTGACTGTTATCCAGTTTCTTACGAAGTTTGATAATCTTCTGCCAACTGGCAAGCAATAGAGGTCTTGACCATCACCTGTATGACCTGGAAGGCTTATGGGAGAAGAAACTACGTCCTCCCCAAGAAGAACCTCATCCCGTCGGCCTAAGGGCGTCTGACGGAAAGTCCTGATCAGACCTACGCCCCTTTCTCGGGTCGCTGTACTTACGACCTCCAGAGTAATTGTAAGAGGGTTTCTTGAACCCTTGTGAGGAGTTCCCTTTTGACGATTTTGGTCTGAAACGCCTTCCTTTACTCTTGTCTGCTGAAGCGGGTTGTTGGGATGCCGACTTCAAAAGCAAAGCACTAGATGCGTTCTTAGTAGCCTGTTCATCAACTAACGAAAGCTTGTCATCGAAAATGGTTTGTCCGGAGACTGGAGCTTTTCACCTTGTCATCTATCAGTGATGACGACACAAGGGCAGTATCACGTCTGATTAACTCCAGATTAGCCACTGTTAGGGCGGAGTTATACGTGGTATACATAATTGCCCTGGAAAGAACTCTAAGAGAGGTACGAACATCCTCAAATTCCTTTCCGTTGAGACGTTGCGCCATAGCTCTTGTCAAGGTGATCTGCATAATACATAGCATCTAAATTCGCTCTATTTGAAGTAATTGCCGTCACAATTGTGTCTGAGAGAATCGAGAATGATGCAGGTAAGGATACCTCTAGATCCCCGGCCAACTCATCCAAATGCAGAGGAACTCTCTGAACATCTTCCCCGACCGTTTTAAATAAAAGTGGTCCAATAAATGGTATATTTATGGAAGATGAAGTTAAGAAACCGCCTTTTTTCCTTGCACTCAAGAGGTTAAATACGGCGTCATCTATATGGCCGAAGGCCTGCGACACCTGCCTAGACTGAACCGGAAAAGAAAGGACTTCCTCCTTTGTCCGAATAAAGTCTGCGTCCAACACTGGCAGCAGTTTCTCTCTTGCCATTGCAGCATTCTGATTCATTGGAACAAATTCAGGGTAGTATTGATGGATGAAATCCATTGCAACCATGTGCTGTTCCGAAAGGGAAGGGTAATCCTCTCCGTTATCTCTTTCACCATCCGAGAGAGTCAGTTGTGAATCTCGGTCCATTGCATCTGCGTAAACAGACGACTGGACTGACCCACCACAGTCCGACAGCTCAGGTTCCGCATCTGAGAGAGACTGCACCTGCACTTGCTGGGATGCTGTGATCAGCTGCGCAATCTGCAACAGCAAGTCCGTCACAGAGGCCTGAGGAGCAGCGGTCTTCTGTTTCTTAGCCGCTTGCTGCTCCTGGGACGGTGTGTCGGAGATGGCTCTCTTCTCCACACGTCCCGATGATTGAGGCCTCGTCTCCCTAGCTACCGGATAACCCGACTTCACAGGTGAAGAGTGGTCCCTTCTTCGGGCAGCAGGCTGGATATCCACCAATTTTACCACTGATTTGTGTCTGGCATCCTCAAAAATGAGATTTAAAAGCACAGATGTCAGTTCATTGTTGTTGACTTCAGGGCCAAACAAAGAATGATGGTTGGCGCCAATTTTGGTGTCTTCCTGGATACTGCGCATGCGCAGATCTGAAAAGTATGGAAGACCAGATATGACATTATTTTTTTGGTTTTGCATGCAAAGTTTGGGGACTGGGGGGCAAAATTTGTGTTTGGCCCTGGATTATTTTTTGAGTTAGCACCAGCTAGTCTGGGCCATTGGTTGTTGTATAAAAATATGCTCTTTGGCTGAAGAAATTGTTTTCTAACAGTTTTTAACAGCATAATTTGTTAAAAACGTCCAAATATCAGTGAATGGAAGAGTTTGGGAGGAGGTTTGACAGTTTAGAATCACCCTCTACCCCCAGGAATGTGGGAGGAAACAATAGCTTACATAAATCTGTTAACAGGGTAGATTGTGCTGTTATTGGGCATTTCGCATAGCTTATTGTGTGTTTCTAGAAGCCAAGTTTGGCTAAAATGAGAAGTTGCTTGCATCAAAAGCCATATTTTTGACAATATATAGCCTTTATGGCTGATTGTGACAAAAGTATAAATTTTCAAAACAATAAAGCAGTATTGCCTGGTGTTTGGCCTCCCAATGATCATTTAAATATGAAAGAATCTCCAATAATGATGAGAAATCAGATATGAAAGCCAAAAACTGTATTTCCTATAAAGGCATCACAGCACTTTATATCTTCCCAAAGCTAATAGATAACCATTATAACAATTATGTGAAAAAAAACAAGAGGCCCCAGGGGACCTGAGGGCGCTCACCTGACATGGTAGTCTTAATATCAAACCAGGGACTTGACTTGAATAAGCTGCATATGCCCCTCCTAGGAAAAGCATATACCAACTAGATGAAGCGATTGTGACCACACAATACACAGGATTTTCCTTCTATTTTCAGTTCCTTCACTTTTACGTCCCAAAATTGAGAAATAATTTAATCATTTGCCCCGCCACTACGCTTGATTGGTTGAAAGCATACAGCGTGAAAGTCGTCAAAATCGTATAAACCAAATCACGTAATGATTTGGAATGTCTACACGTTCGCACATCCGATCCAACATTGAAGACTCTGGAAGCCATGCCCACTCAATCCAATTGTCACTGTGAGGGTGTGACGGCAGACTGATAGATGGATAATAAGCTTGTAAACAAAGATCAATGATTGATTTTTCATCGCCTCCAGTCAGCGAGAATGGGAACAATTGAATTTAATAAAATATACCGAAGTGGGAGACGAATAAAAGATCATACATCCAAACATGATTTTGGGGGAACTTAAGAAAAATGTTTTTAATGATATTGTTACGTGACTTGCTAAATATCTGTCGTCTGCAATCGAAAATCAAAACAACAAACAATTTGACAATGATTGACGTGACCTGTTTGAGGCACACTTTCCTGAGTCTGACTGTTGTCTTTTGCGAAAAATAAAAGTTTTTCGTTCACGTACACATAGTTTTTATATTTTAATATTACAGCCGGATTGAATTATAAGAAATAACTGTTGTTTTCCTTCGGTTTATGTGATATAAACCAAAAATTTTCAGCACAAGCTTAATCATAACTCGCTACGCGAGTTATGAAGCTTGTGCTGAAAATTTTCAGTTTATATCACATAAACCGAAGGAAAACAACAGTTATTTCTTAAATAAACGCATAAAAAACAGATTTTTTTTTATTTCTGTTCGGAAATTTTCGAAGTCCCAAACAAAATATTTTCAAACCAAAATTTTTTTTTCTTCTTAAAATTGACCAAAACACATAAAAAATACAAAAAAAAATTTCTGGATTTTGGTCCAAAATTTCACCCGGACCCCAAATTTTCATTGCAAAAAAAAAATATTTTGCCTTAAAATTGACCGAAACGCATAAAAAAACCAAAAAACTCATTTCCGGATTTGGGTCCCCAAATTTTCAGCCTAAATATGAACCCAGGGACTGCACTAATTTGAACATTTGCGCTCCCATAGGGAACCCAAATATGGACCGAGGGATTTGATTTAAAAAAATATGTGAATCAATGTTCCAAAGATGTTATATGTAAAATATGAAAGCTTTTGGAGCAGTGGTTTGGAAGCAAACGATTCTTTAATTTTTTCCCATTGCCCACAGTGTTAAAAAAGCAGAAATCCAAGTTGAAGAAAAACCCAAATGCCCCTATATAACGGTTACTCATGTGAATTTTCATTGAACTGCAGCCAGTGGCTTGGGAGAAAATGACCCAAACACCACCTTCATGATGTATGACGGACGACAGATGACGGACGACGGACAAAAAGTGATCAGAATAGCTCACCCAGGTGAGCTAAAAAGATTGCATCAGTTAAAATTAGATATTCAAATACCTACATAATGTACAGGCCTTCAGACAACTTTTGCTGGCCAGAAAATAGAGGAGGGGGGGGTTCATGGAACAAATTGGAGAAAATTTTTAACAAGAAGTGAAGTACCATCGTCAAACCCAATTTTCACCAAAAATACACAGAAAATTAACTGTATTTTTTAGGACCAGAAAATACTTTTCCTTTTTCTTGTGAAGTATTCAGCATTGATCTAAAAACCTAATAAAATACTTTAACGGTTTTCTCAATCAATAAGATTTTTTCTAGGAGCATTATTTTCGAATATTGCATCAAATCCGAGTGCAACATTTCAAGGCAGATAACTCTCAACCCATTATTTTCAGAGTGATACCATTAACTCTTCTAAGTGCAAAGGGAGATAACATGATTAAAATCATTATAGACAAAATTTGGGAAATATGCACATATTCAGTGGTTAGTGAGAAGTTTCATCAAAAATTGGTTCATAAATGTAGAAATTGCACACACAAGAATTTTGGATGTTTTTGTACGGATAAACATGTATGGATGTACAGGGCAATGGCAATATGGACCCCACTTTTTGAAAGTGGGTACAATAATTAAAGACAAAATGGCAATTTTCATGAAAAAAAGTGACCAGTTATGACTGCTGTGCAACATAAATGGTTGTTAAGGCCTAAAAAAGTTTTAAATCGGTTTCCCAAGCCTATCTGCATGGTAATTTTGGCTGCCACATGCTCTCTTTTAATACCAATGTAAACTTAGAAAAATAAAAATTAAATGGTTTATGTCTGATATTTAACCAATGTTAATAAAATTGATAAATTTGACCCTTGAGTGCAACAAGGCTTTGCAATGCTTTAGCATTGCAAAGTCTTCTTGCACTCAAGAGATGAAATACACACCACCCATGCTATTCTGTAGATTATGAGGCCTAAAACATAAAACAAATCAAGAACATGAACTTTTGATGGCAAAGAAATAATTACAAAAATATGAAATAAAAAACCACCCACCCACATGCCATTTTACAAAAAATGGCCTGAGAAACTGAAGATATACTTTGTGGGGCCTAAGGGTACATGATTGGATTTTAAAAAACCTCAATAACAACACAACCCTGCCCTCCCCCAATACAGTGTGTGGGCTATTAAATCTTCTGACATTTACAGACACAGATTTGGAAATGAAATTACAGATGAAAATTGTTAGGTAAAATGAGTGTAGTTTGATATACAGTATAGGAGTATTTTTATGTACCTCGTGGTCTTGTATCCATTGTTTCAAATACTGAATCATCTTCTGACATGGAAGCCATTTTCTGCAACATTGCCTCTGTATCACTGTGTGGCCTGAAAAATGAATCAAGACTGATAGGCGTTCAGTGCTATTTTCAGCAGCTATGGATTTGCTGCCACTGAAAGATATTTTTGCTTAACCCTTTCAACCTGGTGTGTATAATTTTTGCGTGAAGAAAAAATTGGTAGTGGATGAGCAGATATAAAGAGCAAAAAATCTGAAGTGAGGCTTGTTAATAATTTTATCCAACAGATTCACAGAGCAGTTGGATTAAATTATTACTGAACCTCCCAACAAACCTGAATGGTTTCGTCCATTTTGCTGTTGACAATATTGACAGAAATGATACCTTCCTGGGCACCAGTGTTAAAAGGGTTAAGTGAAATCTACCTGTTTTCATAACACCTGCTGAATGGTAAATGATGCATAAAGGTTTTGTTATTAATTCATGAAAGCCTGTAGGGTAACAAAAAAGAATTACTGAGTATCAAAATAAATTTCTGCCACAATAGCCTAGCAGCTGCTGTTAAAGAAGATTTTAAAGAATATTCCTGAGTCCTATGTTAAAATTCAGGTTGACATAGGCAGCCTAAAAATGAACGCATGGCCTTGCTTTGAACAAACTTGAATCTGACCACCCTAAGGCTGCTGTATACCAAATAAGAAAAAATTCTGACTGGTGGATCTGAAGAAGAACAATATTAAATAATTTTCCTTGTATTGAACTAAGTTAACATTTGAGGTCCCATTAGGAGCCCAAATAGAAACAAGGAACTTAAATTGAATGAACTTGAATCTGAGCTCCATAAGGTTGCTGTTTATCAAATATCAAATGATTCTAAATACTAATCTTAAGAAGATTTTTAAAGAACATTCCTCATACTGAACCACAAGGAACCAAATTATTAACTCATGGACTTGATTTTAGCAAATCTGAGGGCTTAAGACTTCTGAAATAATTCCAATCCTGCAATCCATAATGAAGGAACTTACATGTAGAACAGTTAGAAATTACATGTATGTCTCTCTATACAGTAATAGAGGAGACATATTCCAAACAAGGAGCCCAATGAAGTAATTCCTTAATGTAAGTATGAAGACAAGTTTCTAATTTTCCAAGGCTAGCACAGACTAAGCCCCAAAAATTAGGATGGCGTATCTGAGAATAAGAGAAAATCTCCCACAAACATATGCCTTACAATAACATTTCAGCTGTATGCAGGATATAAATATGGATAAAAACAGCATCCTTTAAAGATACATACATTTTAAGCCAGATTATGGGAAAAAACACCCCCCCCCCCACTTTTTTTAAGAAACCTTCAAAATAAAAAAGGGGAAGAGCTCTGGAAACAAGAGGAGCGGTACCCAACAACAATATAATTAATCGTCGAACTCGCACTCAGGTATTAATTCAAGATTAATGGTGCTTAATGTTACTTCAGAAGTTACGGCTATAGCGACGATCCTGGAAATTAATATTGCACAGTAAATAGCATACACCGCAGACAACGTACACAGATACATCGAAAACTGGTGATATAAAATATAACATACACATATCTAATCAAGCCACACTGAACGATTCCTGAAGAGAAAGCACACTTTCTACATGATCCATAGGCGGCCACTGTACAATAAATTCCAGTAACAACACTCTCCAACGTGAATAATCCGATATCTATGATCGTAAAAGCACGTGTAATATGAGTACCAAACAAAATAGAAACTTGGATCTAGAGATGTACAAAGGTATGATTAACAGGCTCCTACACTGACCGCCCCCAAAATAAATTATTATTTCAAGGTCCACCGAATACAATAAAGCATTAGCCTAATAATAATAATGCACGATCGCATATATATTAGCATGTAATCGTCTGAATACCAGTTAACTGGTTATGCAGCCTGTGAGGTACTCAAGAGTAGCAATTTAATTGTCATGATTTATAAATATACGCTTGTATATAACAAATCAACCAAAATAATAGGGCATTAATTCAGCTAAAAAGCGGAGAGCCCATGAGGTCGCCACAGAACACAACATAAATGCATAAAATGCATGTATTACAATAATAACGCTTGCGGGAAGAGAACTACGTCTTGCCCGGTAATTGCTTATAACACATAAGGAAGTGTCTGAGTGTGTGTGTGTGTGTGGGGAGTGGGGGGGGAATTCGAAGTCATAACGAAATCTCCTCACCCGCATTATTCATTCATACTTGTGTCAGTTAACAGAAAAATATAGGAACCGCAATGGTTCTCTCACGGTGGGGGGGAATTCAAAGTCATAACGAAATCCCCTCACCCATATTATTTAATCGTACCTGTGACAGTTAAGATAAAAAATATAGGAACCAAAATGGTTCCCTCACGTCTAACCGACTCCATATGCCACTATGGACGGAAAGGAATATGAAGAAGAAAACATCCCCTGAAAGAAGACCATATCCGGGAGAAAGCTTCTGGGGAGCATCACATAACCGACACTTGAGAATATTGATCCAAGATTCTTGTGACAACAGAGGTGCTCTCAGTAGGATTCACTGGTTAAACTTAAACATAAGCTATTGAATCGAATGAATTTGCAGAGCGTCTACTGCCTGCACTCAATAATCTGGGCATGGCGACACAAATGACAGTAACAATTGATCCGGTGCACCGCAAACTAAAGAATCATGGAGTGATCCTACTGGTAGCAAAACTGTACAAATAAACGCATGTTGAGCATCCATACATATGAAACAGGCAACCTTTCCGAGGAGCGAGTCTGTTAGTACGTTCAGATGACCCGGTATATGACGAATAGAGAGACATGAAAATGATTCTCCATTAAGTATTATAACAAAAGTGAATGGGTGCCGCCCTGGTTCCTGATGTACGCTACCACAATTGAGTTGTTCAACAAACTCTAACCAAGCGTGAACGCATTGATATAGGGCTAACAATACTGATATCATTCTTGATGATTATGTGTTTCTACAGGAACCGAGGGTCTCAGACCCCTGCAATTCTAGTCTGTAGGACTCAGAGCCGTGCCCCAAACTATTGACTTATACCCGTCATAATCGTGAAAGCCGGATCTGGCAGTTGCAGCGGAACTAATAAGTTAACAACTGAAAATCTGCCTCAAAATGGACCTTTTTGTTTACTATATCTGTTAAAACAATACTGGTCCTGAGCGAATGCGTTGTCACACTCCAGTTCTGTGTAAGAATAACTGGAGGGGCGTGTGTGTAAGCGACCCATCTAAATAAGATGCAAAGCCGCTCAGCACATCTCCATCAGTCGCATAAAACTAATTTGTTCTGGATAATGGCAGACGAACCAGATTGTTATGAAACATTACCAAGTTAATATTCGAGTGACAGCGCAGGGCGCTATCTCCAGACCAAAGCTATCCTTAGATCTATGCTTATAGCACAGTCAATCACTCAAACACTCATTTTAACCGACTAAATGATAACCATAAATAAACTTTTAGAGCTTTGATAAACTTGATAACAAGCTCCAGTTTATTATCTGTCATAACGAGCTCTTAGGCTTCGGTATGAGTAACAGGTGGCTACAGAATTCCAGAGAATCTTGATTCTCGACGACCTCTATTAACATCATTGTCAAGAGAACCTTTACCTCCAATTAGAGAGACTCTTATGTAAGAATTAGACGGAAGCATTGTCCATTAGACATTAATTTAGTTGTGGTTTTCTCGGAAAGATAGCCGCAGGCCTTCCGAAACCACACTTCTGAACTACTAGTCTCCGTAACAGTTATCCAGATTGATGCTCATCTTGATAACCATCCGTCAACCGCAAAACAACAGAGGTCCTAACTCACACCTGCAGCTCTGCGAGGCCTACGGAAGGAGGAAATGCGTCTCATTCGCGGAGAGCCTTGACCCAGCAGTTTAGGGGAGTCTGACCAGAAGTCTTGATCAGACGTAATTATAGGAGAGTAAACTATACCCTCATGAGGAGTCCTTATAGGCGACCTTCTGTCTTGGATGTCCTCCCTTACTCCTTTCTGCTAATGCGTGTCGAATATACGTCGACATAAGGAGCAGAGTATTGATGCTTTCTTTGTAGCTTGTTCATAAACCAATGAAAGCTTATCGTCAAAAACTTAGCGAGCGACTCTAAGAGAGTTTTTCACCTTGTCATTTATTAAGGTGACGACGCAAGGGCTTTGTCACATCTATTTAACTCCGAATTAGCAACTTGTTAAGACAGAGTTATATGTGATAAATATATAGCCCTGGAAAGGACTCTAAATGAGGTACAAGCATCCTCCAATTCCTTTCCGTAGAGACGTAGCATCACAGTTCTTAAAGGTGATCTGCATAATACAGTGAGTCTAAATTCGCTCTGAATGAATAAATGTCATCTCAATTGTGACCAGGCAAATAATGAATGATGAAGGTAAGGCCATAGCTAGGTCCTTAGCCTACTCATTCAAATGCAGAGAAACTCTCAATACATCTTCACTGTTTTCCGACCAGCAGAACTACAGAAGAAGATGACAAGAAACCGCCTTACTTCTTTCCACTGTAAAGTTGAATGTGGAGTCGTCTAAAAGGCCAAAAGCCTGCGACACCTGTCTATACTTAACACTCCTTCTCTTTTTCCAGATAATTTAGCGTGCAACAACGCTAGCGGTTTCTTGTAAGTAGACGCAGCATTCTGATTTGTTGGAACACATTCAGGGTAGTGTTGATGGAATAAATCCTGTCAACCCTGTATTGTTCAGAATGTGGAGGGTAAATCCCCTCCATATCCCTTCATCATTCATCTAAATCAGTTGAAATCACGGTCAACGGCATCTGAAGGTGCAGATAACTGGACCGACCCAGCACCATGCGACAGCTCAGGTTTTGAGACTGCCGTCAATTGCTACTGCACTTGCTGGGATGCTGCGAGGAGCTGCGCATATGCGTCAGCAAAACCATAACAGAGACCTAAAGAGCAGAGGTTGACTGGCCGCTGGCTGCTCCCGGGACAGTATGTCCGAGATGGCACTTTCTCCGGACGTCTCAATATATGAGGCCTCGTCTAAGCTACTGAATAGTGCTACTTTCGAGCTGTCGCAGCATTCTGATTCTCAGGAACAAACTCAGGGAAGTATAGTTGCATAAGCGCTATCACCACCCTGTTGTTCCGAAAGGGAAGGGTAATTCTCCTCCAAATCCCTTTCATCCTCCAACTGAACTTGCTGGCTTCTTCCTTTCTGTCGTCGCAGGGTGAGCCTTATATTGATATTATAGTGCTCGCTCTACCCTTTCCATTCTCCTTGACCGCAACGGACACACCCGGCATCACAGTACCCTCAGACGGTGTACCGCTTCACCGGTCGAGCTAGCTGGTGACAGGGATTTGAAACCACACTGTGGTTTATTGCCCTGTCTAATATTCATGAGCACTTTTGCCACTAGCTCTGATTGACTAATTGATGCGATGACGGAAGCACACTATCTGACGGCATCACGTAAACATCACCATGTTCTTGTTCCTCTGTAAATATAAACTAATAAACTAGAACGATGAGAGGACTGGCAGTGGTCCCTCGCTAACAACGTACCGTGACACCCATCAGCAACGTTTGTCATCCCATGCGACACATATGAGCAAGAATTAGTAGAAGTACATTGACTACAAGCAAGGCAACCTACAACAAAATAACGACTTCCTCACCTTGCTTAAAGAGCAATAGGCTTACATGATGAAGCAGAATAAGGCGATTGTACTCCCACCAATTCCACATTAAATACAAATAAAAAGATACATAACAAAAACATTAAAATATATATCGAAAAATTGTTTACACAAAAAAATGTTTCGAAAAATTTTGACAAGAGCCCAAGTTCCCAAAGGGAACGAAGTGCCCAAATGTATCCCAAAAGAGCCCAAGTGTGGACAAAATTAATTTTTTCCTCCCAAAAATTTACTGCCACACTCGGGACTGTATAATGTTTCTTACAACAGACCTACCATATCAGACAGAGGAGCCTACACATAAATAACAAACATTGCTAATGTAAACAACGTGAAACTGAAAACCGGAAACGAGACCCCAGGCAACACGGCTCGAAGTCAGTAACAGATTTTTGAACTAACCGATGTAAGGCAAGATCTTCATCAAAAGAAAAAACGATACATTGGAAGTATGATGCATGACTAAAAATGCCCAAACACCCTAAGGGTGAGGATGTAACCCTGGGGAAATACAGAAAAAACTTTCTGTATGACACGTTGAACTCCCAAGAAAATTTATATAAAAAATTAAAAAAAAAACAAGCCAAAAAGCTTGGAAGTTTAACTGGGGAGGGGGGGGGGGGATCAAGGGATCAAGGGAGGTTAGGGAAGGTATACTTAACCAACAGTGGAAACATCATTATCAACAATGATGACGTCAGGCTCATGTCCCGAAATTAGGGAACATGAACTAATTTTTATAAATATTATAAAATTACAGCCCTGAACATTTTCAAACCACCGTTTCTTCCTTCCTTCATCCAATTGTGTCCTTGGATCCACCAATTTAACCATTGATTTGTGTCTGGCATCATTATTAATTGAGATTTAAAAAACACAAAAGTCAGTTTGTTGTTATCTGACAATGGCCAAACAAAGAATGGTGTTGGCACCAATTCCGGTCACTTCCTGACGTCTGCGCATGCGCAGAGGGTAAATGTATGGATGACCAGTTAGGACTTCTAGTTTTTGGGGATTGGGGGGCAAAATTTGTGTTTGGCCTTAGATATTTTAGAGTTAGCACCAGCTATGTCTGGGCCATTGGTATACTGTGTAAAAATATAGAAATTTTGGGCAGTGCTCAAAATATTGCCTGAGAAAAGTTTCTTTGAACAAATTGGAATATTGAGCATATAAGGAAGTTGCACACAAAATTTCAAAGCATGGTGACTGTCAGTTTAGAAGATTTTGGAAGAATTTTGGATTTTTCAGGCACTGCCCTCAGTCAATAAGGTTGAGATACTTCTATTGAACAAATCTGGAAGGTAATCCTCCAAAGATAATAGTCCAGTGGTTGAGAAGTAGAAGACTGATATACAAAGTAAACAGATGATGGATACCAAGTGATGGTAATACATGTAGTTTGACTTTCAGTCAAGGGAACTAAAGAGTCTTGCATCTCAGGCACTTCCCTTGTCATTGAAATTGTGTCTCAAAAGTTAAAAAATTTATAGTAATTTATATATTTTTTATACTTACCAATGACCCAGACATAGCTGCTGGTGCTAACTCTTAAAAATATAGGGCCAAACACAAATTTTGCCCCAAAATTTGCATCTAAAACCAAAGAAAACATGTCCTGAATGGCCCTCCACACTTCACCTCTACTGCGCATGCGCAGTGTCAAGGACGTCCCGAAATTGGCGCCATTAATCATTCTTATAACCAGTGCCTGGTAAGCGCTATGTACTCAGCGGGGAGGTATGAGTTCCCAACTCCTGGGAGGGCCATCCCCGTCTGGGTCATTGGTAAGTATAAAAAATATATAAATTACTATAAATTTTTTAACATTTTTATACTGTACCAATGACCCAGACATAGCTGAATAGTAAAAAGGCTGGAGGGCCTAGGACATAGAGCAAGTTGAAATACGTTCAATTATATAAAATAGAGTCATCCCCTCTGGGGAAAAGAAGTATTAGGCCTTACATGTATCTTTCTTATTTATGATAAATTAGAAAGACACAACACCTTCCAAAATTGAGCATCATAACATCCATGTACTCTATTAATATCCAGTATAATCCTTATACTAATAATTTTTAAAGTAAGCCAATAAATAAAGTTAGTCTAGAGAATAGAGACTCTTTATACTCCTTAAAAGTGTCTGAGGATTGTATAATAACGCCTGTTTGACACGTGATATATTCAAAAGCTATACTTTAAAAACTATGACCTGAATGAATTTTTAAAACATAAACTTCTCACTTAAAAGCCATCCCAGTAACAGCTCAGAATTACTAACTCCGGAGGAGGTATCCCCTTGTTTTCATAATAAAACAGGTGACCCAAGGGAACACCCTCCCCCCCTCCCCCCTTCTCCTTGCCCTGGATCAAATAGACCAGAGCGAAGAGGGCAGCAGGACGGAGTCACTGCCGGAACAGAAAGCCTACCTAGCTATAGTAGCAACTGTTAAGTGAATGACATTCTGAGCAGTAGATAATAGACCTAACAATGGAGGCCTCCAGAAATGGACTCAATATTTCTGAGATAAAAATTCATGAATGTGGATGGCTGAGCGCAATGAGCAGACTTCAACAATCTATAATAGCGACACTATTAATGTAAGCCCAAGATGTAGAAAGAGCTCTTACTTCATGAGCCGAAATCTCAAGCACAAACTGCTGAGTCAATGATATACCATAAGCAGTACCGATAGTTAATTGAATCCATTAGCAATAGAATGGAGCGTAAAGTCCTTCTATTAGGCATCAAAGACAGAAGAAGCTTACGTCCGTACTAATAAACTGATATCTGTTTATAAATACGTAAACTCTAACCGGACAGAGTAAAGGCCTATGCCCGTACGAAGACGGAAGGACCTTAATAACAATAGGTTCCGGATATTATTAGGAGCCTGACTCTTTACCAAAAATCCAACTTAAGTAGTAAAGGAAGTAGTGTTTCCGTCACTACAAAAGTGAGAATCGTCCACCGATATTGCATGAAGCTCACTGACTCCTCAGTAAAAGAGAAAACTAACAGAATTACTGTCTTAAAAGGTCAGAATTTGAAAACTACTGTTTCCAGAGGCTCAAATGATTACTTAGCTCAATAAGAACCGAAGCTAAATTCCGTATAGGAATTTAATCTAATGATTCTAGGTCTATATATCGAAAAGTTTCTAACTGACTTAGATAAAGAGACATAAAACTCAATTGTAAACTATCATAGAGTGCATAGGTATGAGATAACATAGACCTATAACCTTAATAGTAACAGGCTGCAGTAGATCTTGTCAAACAAGTATACTAGAAAGTTGCAATGACTAGTATGGAGGGATCAAAAATATCAACATAATGATCCCCACACCAACGACGGAAGAGCCTCCACTTTTGCCGCATAGTATAGCGAAGAAGAGGTTCTCCTACAGTAAGAAATCGCGTCCAAAGCTCGTCCTGTACAATGCTTGCCATGCAAGAAGGACCACACAACGGAATACGTGAAGGTTGAGACCTTGCGGGTTGTGATGAAGTTAACACGATTTCCCCAGCGAAAGAAGATCCTCTCATGGAGGAAGTTTAGCGGTAAGTCCCACAGTAGACACCTGAGTAAATTTACCCACGGTCTCTGTGAAGACAGAGATGCTATCAACAGAATTGTATTATGGATGTTTATCTTAGCAATACTTGCTGAATCAACAGCGCTGGAGGATACGTATATCCTATCATTCCGTCCTATTAGATCAATAGAGCGTTAACAACATAAGCTCAGGGATCCGGACATGCAAACACATACGTCTGCAAATGAATAGTGAGTTGTGTCGCAAATAAATTATCATTGGGCGTTCCCATTGATAGCAAATCTGATTGAATACTTGTTTGTTGAGAGTCCATTCTGACGGCAACAAGCGACCCTTACGTGAAAGGGAGTCTGCTAATACAATCAGACGACCCGGAATATGACGGACCGAAGCAGAACCTGGTGTACTATAACAAACAGAAGGATTCTTTCCGTTAAATTGAATAACGGAATCGAATGAGTGCCTCCCTGGTTCCGGAGATACGCAAGTACTGTCGTATTATCGGACAGGATTTGGACATGCGTTTCTGAATAATGTTCATCCAATGACATAGTGCAAGCCTAAATAACATTATTCCCTGGAAGATAAGTGCTTGCCTAGAAACTGCGGAACCCAAAGACCCTGGCACTTCGAATCCGTTGGGATCAATATTGTACCCCAACCTGTTTGACTGGCATCCGTCATAATCATAAAACTCGGATCCAGCAACTGCAGTGGCACTCTCTTGAGTCAACCACCGAATGTTGCCCCAGTCTGAATCTCTTGCTACACTTGATAGACAAGAGAACATGTATATCGAGCAATTCATAGATTGCTGAAAAGTTGCCGTCGAAGAGAAGCTTCTCCGAGACCGAAGCGACTCTGAGAGAGTTCTTCACCTTACTATCCACGTGCGTGGATGTAGCTAGGGCTGCGTCACGTCTAACCAACTCCAGGTTGCCACTGAAGGGCGGAGTTATACATGGAAAAACTACTGCCCTTGAAAGAAATCACATTGAGGATCATATCCTGGAATTCTTTCTCTTGAAGTCTTATTGATAACGCCTCAGTAAGGTGGTCTACGTATGATAAAGCGTCTAAGTTAAGTCTATTAGACATCATTGTCGTTTCCAACATCGTGGTTGGAATTGACATAGACGGCGAAAAAGATAATTCCCAGTCTTCAGCACCGCCGTCTAGACGCATATGAACTCTCGGTATGCCCTGTTCTGCCAAAATAAATTATTTCCTAGAATTGATAAAAGGCAGAATAGAGCATTGCGGACAAGAAACTAGACTATCATGCTTGGTAGCAAGCTTATATATAGCGTCGTTAAATAATTCGAATGTTCTAATGACATTATTGGACTGTGTCGGTAAGTCAGGGACAATGTCCCTGAACCGATCCAAAACTCCGTGTCCAATGACGCTATTAGTCTCTTATCCAGCATCGCAGCAATGTAGTCCGACGGAACAACCTCTGGAAGATAATGCCGGAAGAAATGTATGGCAGCTTCCGTTGTTCCGAAAGGGAAAGCTTGAAATCGTCAGAATCCCTTTCGCCATCCAGTTGGACCCTATAAAGTGTTCGGTCGTCCGAACCTGATGCAACAGCAGAGCGCACCGTCCCAGCGCCGTCGGATAATTCCTGATCCGACCGAGAATCTGTCGATTGCTGGGATGCTGCGATAAACTGTGCTAACATGGATAGCATGTCCGTCACTGAGGCCTGTGGAGAAGCGGTCTTACGATGCATTGCCGCTGGAAGCTCCGTGTTCGTTACCCCGTGCATACTTCTATTATGCGAACGAACGGAGTGTATAGGCCTCGTGTCCCTTGGCTACCGGATGGCGTGACCTGTTCGCCGTGGAATCACTGAATGACGAAGCTGGCCGGATACTCGAGGTCACGTAGCCAATGTGCGGTCGTGTGAGCTGCTGTGAGGATGAAGAAGCATTATCGACAGTCTCTCGGACTGTCAATATAACGGAGCGTCCCAAGCGGCGGACATATGCTCCGAATGCGAAATATCTGTACCACAACATCCGGTCCCATATGTTGTTGTACGAGAGAGGGACCTCTCTCGTTCGCAGCCCGGACGGGCCTGGACGAGCTAGGAACCGGACTAACAGGCTTCCTCCGATCTGTCCTCTAATCCATCGTCACTGGGTGTGTACTAAAGTTTATTATAGTGCTCACATCACCCAAATCTCCTTCCTAGACCGCAACGGACGAACCTGGCTGCCGAACCATTCGATGAATGGACGCTACACCGGGTGAGCTAGCGAATGTCAACTCCGTCGATCCTACTAGGGACATCTTAGGCGATTGACATATTCCATGAGCACTTATTGCCGCTAGCTCTTCATTAACTATGACGACAGAGGCACACTTTTGAAAGACATCTCCGTAACTTTGCGAACAAGAAACCAGACACGCTTGTTAATAGCAAGCATATAATAATATATATAGCGTCGTTCAATAATTCGAAAGTTGTGTGACATTATTGGACTATGTCGGAACTGAGGGACGATGTCCCTGAACCGAACCAAAAATTTCTGTGTCCACTGACGCTATCAGTTTCTTATCCGGCATCGCAGCATTCTGGTCCGACGAAAGAACCTCTAGAAGATAAAGTCAGATGACCTACACAATAGCTTATTTTGTTCCGAAAGGGAAAGCTCGAAATCCTCCAAATCCCTTTTGGCATCCCGTCGGACCGGATGAAATTTTCGGACGTCTGTACCTGCTTCCGCGGAGCGTCCCGACCCAGCGTCGTCGGATAATACATGATTCGACAGATTCTGTCGTTGCTGGGATGCTGCGATAAGCTGTGCTATTTGGGATTGCACACCCGTCACCGAGGCCTGTGCAGTAGCGGTCTTACGATGCATTGCTGCCGGAAGCTCCGTGTACGTTGACTCCTGCACACTTTCTTATGCGGTCGTCCGGAGTCTGCAGGCCTCGTGTCCCTGGCTACCGGATGGTGTGACCTGGTCGCCGAAGATTCTCTGATTGGCGAAGCTGACTGGATATCCGAGGTCACGTAGCCAAGAGCGGTCGTGTGCGCTACCATGAGAATGAGGAAGCCTTATTGACAGTCTCTCCGGACTGACTATATATCGGCGCGTCCCGAGTGGCGGACGTACGCTCCGAATGCGAAACATTTTGTACCACAACATCTGGGGCCAGATGTTATTGTACGAGAGAGGGGCCTCTCTCGCTCGCAGTCCGGATGGACCTGGACGAGCTAGGAACCGGACTAAAAGGCTTCCTCCGTTCTCCCTCTAATCCGCCATCACTGGGTGTGCATTTGGTTGATTTACAGTGCTCCCATCACCCCAAAACTCCTTCTAGACCGCAACGGATGAACCCGGCTGCCGAAGCATTCGATGAATGGACGCTACACCGGGCGAGCTAGCGGACGTCAAAGGCCGTCGAACCTACTAGGGTCCTCTTAGGCAATTGATGTATTACATGAGCACTTTTCCGCTAGCTCTTCATTAATTGTGACGACGGAGGCACACTTTTGGAAGACATCACGGATACATCACCCTATTCTTGATCGTCTGAAACAGAGATTGATAAAGTAGAGTGACCCTGTGGGGAAAGGACCGGAATGGCCAATTCCCCACTAACATACCGTGACATGCGCTTCCCATGTTGTCATCGAAATTAACACATACAGAACAGGAGTTAGTGCGAGTACACTGACTACATATACAATGATTATGAAAGTCAGAGGAAGATTTCCTCTTTTTACAATTGAACAATATCCTTTCATTGTGAAAAGAAAAGAAAGTCCTAGTACTGGCACCAACCCCTGACAATCAAAATAGATAATATGATCCATTAACATAGAAAAAATAATTGAAATCAAAAAATTTTGAAAAAAATATTTTTTCAGAACAGCCCAAGTTTCTGAAAAGTAACATTGAGCCCCAATGGATCCCAAGCCTAAGTGCGGACAAAAATTTTAAAAATATTTTAAACAATTTATGCAACACTTACGAACAATAATAATGTATCTAGTTATGATTAAATTAACATCCAGATATTATTTTCAAGAAATCCCCCCTCACACAGAGGGCTGTTGTAAATGTAAACAATAAGTGTAAAAACACTAGAACAAGACTCCAGGCACCCTGGCCCGAAATCAGTTACCAATGATACACTATCTGATGCAAAACAGAGACTTCCAGGGAAGAAACTGCAGAACATCAGATGGTAGATGCAGAACACTACGCCTAACCACCTGTAGGTGAAGACGTAAACATGGGGAAAAGAACAGAATTCATTCTGTTATTCAGCTAAAACTCCCAAGAAATTTTAGTAATAAAATTACAGAAAATATGCCAAAAGCATGGGAGAATAGCAAGAGGGGACTTAAAGGAAAGGGAGAGAGGAAAACACTGAACAAGCAGTGTAACTTGATAACAAGAATGACCACAACAGGCTGTTGCCTCGAAAATAGGTAACTTAACATAATTTCATTAAAAAATTTTAAGTTACAGCCCTGATAATTTTCTGTCACTCATTTTTCCTCTCCTCCTTCTATATCCTCCTTAGAATCACCATTTCTCTAATATTTATGTGTCTGGCATCATTTAAACTGAGATTTACAAGCACAAAGATCAGTCAGATGTTAACTGATGAAGGGCCAAACAAAGAATGATTAATGGCGCCAATTTCGGGACGTCCTTGACACTGCGCATGCGCAGTAGAGGTGAAGTGTGGAGGGCCATTCAGGACATGTTTTCTTTGGTTTTAGATGCAAATTTTGGGGATTGGGGGGCAAAATTTGTGTTTGGCCCTATATTTTTAAGAGTTAGCACCAGCAGCTATGTCTGGGTCATTGGTACAGTATAAAAATATTATTTTTAACCTGGTGTGAAAGTTCATATATTATATATAAGCTCTGTTAAACAAGTTATCAAAAGAGGGAAAATAGCTGCCCCTTTCCCCTCCTCACCCCATTACCCCCTGCCCCTCACCCCATTACCCCCCCCCCCCCCCTTTCAAGGACAGAAAAATAGCTGGCCTCTCTGTGTAATAATAGAAAAGTAGGCCATTGCTCAATGCATAACAAGGGAGATAATCAAAACTGGAATTTCTAGCTGGACGAAATGAACAGAGTCACAGACTTTCCCATTCATATAAAAGATGACACAGCTTCCCATGCTCTTTCCACTCCACAGAAGTTCTTTGGGCATTTTTTTGTGTTTATAACTAAAAATTTTGAACATTTGTGGTCAGTCAATGGAATTTTCTTAACCAATAAGCATATTATTCTCCCATAATTTCCCCACCAACCCCAACACACAATTATGTTTGATCAAGAACAAGAATTTGTCCTTTTATATACTTACAATGAAACACCTTTTGGCAATGATGTTTTCGCACCACATAAATATAAATTTCTAAAATGCTCCCTGAAAAGAAACAATTATTATGTTAGTTATCCTGAACAGTTGATGATCAAGACTGGATTTCAGATAGTCAAAACTATGAGCGACTGCAGGCAGGGAAGTAAGTTGAATGTTGAAAATATATCTGAACATTTATGTCACTGCCCTGACCTTCAATAACTTTTTGGACAATCAATAACCTGATTTCTTATTTTCAAGCCATTAACTTTTTTTGTTAAAACAAATGTTCAGTGAACTGAACTATTTGTGTGATTTTTCAAATTATGAACTGGTATAGTGTTCAACTGCTGAATTTGTACATTACATGGGCAATTGCAGCCGATTAGTTAGATCAAGGTTAAGAGAAATTCTATCCAAGCAACTGGTTATTGGATTCTATTTCCCCAGTAAAGCAGAAATTTTTATCATGGTAAAGCAAGCATTAGTTATTTATTTATTGGCGTTTAAGGTCACACATTTCTGTACAATGGCTTATCGGGACTGCAACATGGAAACAAAGTCAAGTTTAGTCAACCATTTACACCCATTTCAGAGGACTTTCCATGGGGAAAGCATGCATTACTGGGTACACATCTTCTCATGGTACCCATTGGGTAAATGAAACTTAAACAATTCATAAGTAACTTTCGAGGCTGAAGTTTGAGTTTCTGCATGTAGGATAAAATTATGATGGTGTTGTGTTGCACCCTCGATAGTTGGCTCCCCATTGGATGCTAATAAAATTTGAAAAACTCCTACATATTGTTTTTTCATATACAAATGTTCATAAACAAGTTCAACGCTAATCGTCGAAAGCAAGAGTGGGAAAGATCTAAATCATACAATGAGGAAGCAGCATATAAAACTATTCGCAATCAGTTCTCTAACAAACTAAAAGATGCCAGAAAATCTTACTACACAACATGTGTTGAAGCTTGTAATGGTGACAGCAAAAAACTGTTTAAAGTTGTTAAAAATCTGTGTACAGAAAAACAAAACGTGTCATTTCCACCACACGATGATCCATCAAAGCTAGCCGATCAATTTGGCGAATTCTTCATCCAAAAAATAAAATTAATTCAGGAAAAAATTAAGAACATAAATGTAGACAAAATTGACATCAAACAGAGACCATCAGAAAAAGAGCTTTCAACTTTTCGACCTTTAGAAATCCACGAGGTAAACAAATTAATAAAAGAATCCTCAAATGCCTCATGCCAACATCTATTGTCAAATCATGTGTAGACTCTTTGGCTCCGGTAATCACAAAAATGATCAACATGTCTCTGCTGGAAGGATATGTGCCTGATAAAATATGTGCCTGAAAAATAGCAATTGTTAATCCTCTTCTGAAGAAACAAGGTGCAGAACTTGTGTTTAAAAACTTCCGACCAGTGAGTAACTTACCGTTCGCCTCTAAGCTGTGTGAAAAAGCTGCAATTGACCAACTAATATTATATAGTGATATGCATGCTCCATTACCGGCCAACACATCTGGATTCAGAAAATTTCACTCGACTGAAACGGCATTACTCAAGGTTCAGAATGCCATCCTCCTTAATATGGAGTCTGGAAGGGTAACATTGCTTGTTCTTTTAGACCTTAGTGCTGCTTTTGACACTGTTTGTCATAAAACTCTGCTAGAGACAATGAATTCTGATTTTGGACTTAATGGTGTTGCTGCTAGCTGGCTATCATCATACCTCAAGAATAGACAGCAGCGTGTATCAATAAACAGTAATCTGTGAAAAGACTTCCATCTTGAATGTGGAGTCCCACAGGGCAGTTGCCTTGGTCCTGTTCTGTTTCTATTCTATATTTCAAAAATGTTCACCATCATTGAATCTCACCTGCCTGATGTCCATGGTTATGCTGATGACACAAAGGTCTATTTCTCTTTTCGACCATCAATCAAGGATCAAACTAAAGCTCTAGAAACTATTGAATCATGTATTTCGGATATTCGCACATGGATGGTTTCAAACAAATTAATGATAAATGATGATAAGACTGAATTCCTAATAATTGGTTCACGACAACAATTCACTAAAGTTGACATCAATTCAGTGAAGGTAGGAGATTCCGCCATCAGTGCAAGTAACAGTGTACGTAATCTTGGTGCCTTCTTCGACTCTACCATGTCTATGGACAGACATGTTACAAATATGTGCAATAAGGCTTTCAGAGGTCTATACAAAGTTAAACAGATAAGACAGTTCCTCACCAAAGACTCAACAAAAACCCAAGTTCATGCCTTTGTAACCTCACATTTGGATTATTGTAATGCCTTACTGTTCAACCTTCCACAATATCAGTACTCTCAGCTGCAGATGGTACTAAATGCATCAGCCTGAGTGGTATGTAGGATATCACGATCTCTACACATCACTCCTGTTCTGAGGGATATGCACTGGCTGCCAGTCAACTACAGAATAATTTTCAAAACTTTATTATTAGTTTTTAAGACACAAAACAACATGTCACCAGCCTACTTAGAAGAACTCCTTAATACCAAGAACGTGTGTCAATACAACCTGAGGTCCGATGGTAAAATGCTGCTACATGTTCCAAAACATAGGTGTAAGACATTTGGAGACAGGTCATTCTCATTTGCTGGCCCTCACTTGTGGCATAATTTACCAGAAACCCTAAAAAGACTGTCAAATGTCAACCTTTCCAAGGAAGATCTCAAAACATACCTGTTTCAAAAAGCCTATAAGTGATGTTCTGGACTGTAAGATACTGTATATATTCCGTTTGTATATTTGCATGAGCTCAGTAACATGTACAGCACCTTAGACTATGGTTCTATATCTTCTGAACTATAATTTTGGCGCTATATAAATGTGTATATTATTATTATTAATTATTATTATTATTATAAAAAATCTTGTAACCTTTTCAAGAAATTACTCGGACTCTCCCCGGTTTTCCTTTGTCCATAGACCTATTTGGCCTCAGTACATCCAATACAGGCATTTAATCTATTATATTTTGTTTGACAGAGCTCATTGAGCTCTGTCAAATGGATATAATGGAATAGATACTAAGTTTATCTCTAGAATACAGGAAAATGACAATCTCTGTTAATTGAATAATTTTCATTGGTAAAGTGGCTATTCAATTAACAGGGTTCCACTGTACATGATTAAGATTTACTGGCATTTAAATTTCAGACTTCATTTCCAGACTCATAAAACGTTGGTCATTTTTGTTAAAACTGGGTGCCTAAAACTTCCCTGATCCCCAGATAAACTTAATGAGCATGTTTGACTGCCTGCTACAACTGCATGTTGTTTCAATGTGAATGCTTCCAAAGATTCAGGGTTAGAAAAAAACAATGTGGTTTCATAATTTAATAATTATTCTTTTTTGAAGTGTTTTCTTTTTCCTTTCACATATGTATATAGTCTCTCACACCTGCCTTTCGAAAACTTGTAATGTCTGATAATATTAAAGCAAACAAATCATTACTAAGCACTTGCTTGTATTCTGCAGTTGCAGTATACATTTTTGTATCACCTCCTGCAAATTATTTATTTATATTTAATCATGACCACGACAGTTTTATGGGTGGAGGAAGCTGGAGTACTCGGAGAGAACCACTGATCAATGGCAAGCAACTGTCATGACCCCATCATACTAACTCCACACAAGCAGGATTAGCAATGGTTGAAGACAGGTGCGCCATCGACATACAGTACACCTTAGTGCACAATGCCACCATGCCCCCACAAGGGCAATGGGGGTGAAGTGTCTTGTCCAAGGACACAATGCAGTTGCTGCAGGTGGGATTCAAACTGAGGACCTCTCGGCTTGCAGCCAGCATCTCTACCAACTGTGCCACCGCCCTCCCACCTCCTGCAAATAAATGTACAAAATACTTGTCTTGAATCACAATTTTATACTTGTACTATTGCAAATTTAATTTTAGTCACTACCACCGACTACTAGTAAATTGCTTAAATTGAAAAACTTGTTTATAAGTTTATTAACCCTTTACCCAACGTAACGGAAAAAAAGGCCAGCGCTATTCTAAAAAGTCTCCAATTAATTTTCATTATTTTTTCATTTTTTATCTAAAAAACATAGGTTATTACCCCTCGTTGGAACCTATGATTTTGAGACAAAAAATGAAAAAAATTAGATATTCAAGAATTTTTTGGCAAGTGTCGTCTGCTTTTCATGTTAGGTAAAGGGTTAAACCTTCAAAATAAACAGCCAGAACCTAATGATCACCAACCAATAGTATACTGAGAAAAGAAAATTACAGATTACAAGTGTATTGCAATAATAAAATATATACTTACTTGAGAACTAATTTTTCATACACATTTGCAATGTCGCACTCAGTAAGTCCAATTTCACGCTGTAAAAATGGCCGGATAAGTTTTCCATCATAATGACTGATAAATTCCTGAAACAAAGACAAATAGCACATAGAATGACAGAATGTTTTAATTCAACAATAACTTTGGGCAAAACTGCTCTTTTAACTGGTAGAGTGCTGAATTATTCTTCATAAGTGATTTTTAACCTGAGTATTTTTTATCTAAGATACCTTTCTACCAGAAAGGTCAGCCCTAGTTTCGCAAGATTTTGGTCATAAATAATTGCTTTGTTTCAATTTTATGCAAACACTTTTTTATTGCGGAGAAAACAACATGATAATAGATACTGAGTAAAGCCACTAAAGAGACTTTCAGCATTTTTACATACAATGATAGTGGGTTCAAGCACTCAATCAGTTAACCATCACTTATCTTCACAAAGCCACATTTACCACAACTTTGTGTGTAGAGCCCTGAATCACGTACAACAATCAGTGTGTTAATTTTAACTAACCAATTATTTTGGTGGTCAGAATTTCTCCATAGATTGGTTTTGTTACAATTTTACATAGAGTGCCTTAACAACACAAATCCATATGAACCAAACAAATTTGCTTCTCAATATAAGTACTTGTATGGAACAAAAAAAAAACTTTTTAAAAGTGGAATAAGCATTTTCAAAAGATCCCAATATTACCTCAACCAGTTAATAAAGAAACAATATTTATTTTCTATTCCTTGGCAAACTCTTTTTTAATGACAGTGTAATTTCAAAAAAGTTCCAAATACATTGTCTCCACCTGTTTTCTCCCAGACAATTTGTTTTCAAATGTGCCAGAAAAAAAATAATTCTTAAACAACAAAACAAGTAATTATTTCACCATTCTATGCCACTTGTTTTCTTTCCTTGTATGACACATCATGTCTATTACAGTATTCTCCACATATCACACCTTTTCTTCATCTTGCTCCGTCACTTAAATTTCTGCCACAGAACCACAACTTGTGATGAAGGTACAGATGTGCACTTAGAGATAAAGAACCCGTCATTCAAACATGAAGACATCCCACCAAGTGATTAAAGGTTAAGGAGAAGTAACAAATGAAGAAGGACAAAACAGTTACTACCTCTCAACCCTCTTACAATGGTGACTCATCTCCAACTAGTCTTCTGTAATAGTAATGCGAAGGAAGGTAAAGAGGAAGAAGAACTGCAGAACAGATACTGACTTCCCTGTGCCAAACACTCCTAATCCTGAACAATGACTTTTACCATCAAAATGTGCCATCTTCAAAGGGAGATACTTCTGGCACCCAAACAATTCCTCATACTCAAAGATTTTGAACTGATAAACTTTAAACAGGGGTTAGGCCCTGTTCCATTAGTATATAACAGATAGCTAGATGAACCATGAAACTGCAGTCTGCCGACACCTCTACCGAGGTGAAATGTGAGTGTGGTGATAGGAAAGTTGGCTGTTCCCCAAAACATCATACCCCCACTCCCCTGTAGGATCAACAAAACTGTCATTACAAAGCTAGAAAAACACTTTCAAGAGAATCATGACCATATTGCGATCTGGTCAAACTTGGTTGTCTGCTTTTCTGTACACAATACTCTCCAGTCTTACCAAGAAAAAATGAAATGCTGAAATATTGCATCTAATTTTTTTCCAGCCTTCCCCTTCCTGAACTTTCCCTGAAAACAAAAGTACCTAACCCTGCTTTTTTGCAGTTCACTCAATAATTCACATGATCATACTTGAGTACTCAAGTTATGTGCAAGTTACTTTTTTATATATTCTGTATTCATCAAAGATGCAGATGAGGAATTAATCCTCTGAACACTGATTTTGAAATATCAAATACCTCTACCAACTAAGATTGAACTGATTAAATTCTGAGTTGCATTATGGGACAAATTTGCTGTATGAAATTTTGTTATTTTTACTTTAGTGTGCAGTGGGTTAAGGTGGAGGGTTAAGGTGGTGAATTATGTCTATGCTAAAAGGCACTATCAAGACTCTACTGTAAGTGTTTGAAGGCACATTGTTGATTTTAAACTCTATATTATAGAAAGATGCGAGGGCACGGTGGCATTGTGGTAACCAGTTCTCATCAGATCACCGAAGTTAAGCAACGTCGAGCCCACTTAGTCCTTGGATGGGTGACCATCTGAATGATCGGGTTGTGTCCTTGAACAAGGTACTTCACCCAATTGTCCACATGGGGGCATGATGACACCGTGTACTAAGGCGTACTGCATGTCGATGGTGCGCATGTCTTCAACCAATCTAACCCTGCCTGTGCTG
The DNA here is from genome assembly GCA_031216915.1 of Pictodentalium vernedei. NCBI lineage: Eukaryota > Metazoa > Mollusca > Scaphopoda > Dentaliida > Dentaliidae > Pictodentalium > Pictodentalium vernedei. The sequence continues at coordinate 212,053,473 of CM062290.1, forward strand.
CAGTGCGGAGTTATGATGTTGGGGAGTTGGCAGCTGATAGTCGTTGATCGGTGGTTCTCTCTTGGTACTCGGGCTTCCTCCACCCGTAAAACTGTCACCGACACGATATGACATTGGCTGTTAATGTGTCATTAAACCCTAATAAATAAATATAGAAAGATGCCGTAAAGACAATTCTGTTGTTTCAATTCACTGGATATTTCCTTTAGGTACTGATCAAACAATTGCAACAAAACATTTTTTTCAGCTAAAATCAGAATAACCAAAGATTAGACAGAAAGACAGACAGAATGATGGATAGAAATATGGATGGTCAGATAGACAATTAGATTAGTGATGGGCTTGCAACACAATATGATAGATAGATTAATGCTGGAACCTTAAGGAAATATAATAAAAACAAAAAAACAGTTTCACAAAGTGAAACAAATCTCCCCATCTCTGGTGAACTATGACATAAGCAAAATTGTAATGAATTAAACATTATTGAAATTTGGTAATTACTATTCAAGTTATAACATAATCATTAAAATTTCTGAGTAAAATGGGAAAAAAGGGCAATACATGTAGTACTATCGATTTTCAACAAATAACTATGGTTTTCAAACTTGTCCAATGCAATGTCCATATAAAGCAGCATGCCAGAAGTGATTGAAATCTGATGATTACTTTTAAAGTATCACATGAATAAAACAAATTAAAGAGAAACAGAATACACAAAGGTAAAAAAGTCTTTCAATTTTCAACAAAGCACTGTGAGTTTTAATCAAATCGAAGACAAAGTTAATATGATGCAGCATATAAAAATTGATTGAAATCTGATGCTTGCTTTTCAAGTAAACACATAAACATTAAAACTTCAAGCAAAACATAACCAACAATGGGCAATAACTCCTTCAATTTTCAAGAACTCATGGTAATTTTTGAATGAGTCCTAGACATTATCAATACAAAGCAAGATATCAAAATTTATTGAAATTGGATGCTTACTGTTTAAGTTATTTCAAAAATAATGAAATTGTGAGCAAAATTCAATGAACAGAGAGCAGTAACTCTCAGTTTTCGAGAAATCATCATGGTTTTCAAAGTTGTCCAAGATAATGATATTATACAACAATCTATCAAATTTTATTGAAATCCAAGAGCTACAATTCAAGTTATTGCATAACAATGAATTTTCAGGCAAACTGAAACAAAGGGTAATAAAAATATTCTTGTAGGGAATCTTCAAATCCAAAGAGATATGCCAATGAGGAATGCTGTAATCTCCCTTGAGAACATATAATGAAAAAGCTAGGCAAAGGATATGCACTATAAATTCATGCAACTAACTATAGTTCTTTTAAAAAGACAAACATACAACTCACCCTGAGATAAAATTTACCATGTATGCCAACAATGTCTTCTACACCAGCCATGATATGATCTGAAACCTGCAAATAAAATAAGTAAAGAATACATGAATACTGTTCATTGTGTACTGTCATTACAAAAACAGAGAATTTTGACTGGATCCAGACAGGTGTCGATTTCCAGCCACAATTCTCAATCTGCAATTCTACACAGAACACTGTAGAATCTCCCATTGAAAAAGGCTAGCAAAAACATTACATCTTGGATACTAATTTTGTTTTGTTTTCCATAATACAGTCTCAATTTTGCTATATTTTACGAAACTTTTGTCCAGCAGTGTAAATGTGCTCAGAGAACTCAGGCAAACCAGATATAATGCATTAAATATTTAATTTCTCAATTTTTATCTCATGTTGTCTTTTAGAAGAATAAAACTTTTGTTTGTATATTTTCTATACAATCTCTGGTAACCAGAATTATTTTCAAATACCAGGAATTTCTTCTATAACCTATACCTAATATTAAAATAAGGCGTAAAACTTCATATTGAATGTACAATTAGGGTTTCTGTCGAGAAAATAAAATGCGGAGAATATCATGATTTCATACAACAAAAAGTTTCTTTACCCAGCAAACACCATGGTGTGTGCCTGGCAAAGAAGATATTTTGCTTCATTATTCTGACACATCTTCAAATGGCAGCTGAGAACATGCAGATCATGCTATAATGAAAGTGTCAATGACACTGTAGCTCAACTTGTCAAGACAAAGACATGTACATGTATAGTATGTGACACAGCAATGACAAACATCTAGGTAATGACCTGATAACAAAGGTACATATAAAGTATTGTAATGGTCTGTACATAAATACTGACCGTTGCCTGTAACAAATGTATAGGTAAAGTATTGTAAAGGTGGGTGACAGTCAGATGCTAAACTAGAAAAAAATCTTTGAGTCCCAGAGTGGGTCTGACTGAACCCCAAAATATTTGTTCTCATAGCACAGTGACAACAAAGGCACCCCAAAACACACTCATTCCTGTCCCAAGGTGAAAACAAAGGTACCCAAGAAGTTTCATGAAGATCAGTTCACAAATATGAGTTGTGTAGAAGTTGTGACAAAAAACTGATTGGACCTAATTTCGGTACAAAATGGCCACTGGCAGCCATCTTGAATTTTGGACTGCACCCAGAAATACTCATTCTCGTCCCAAGGTGATAACAAAGGTACCCAAGAAGTTTTGTGAAGATCGGTTCATAAATACAGCCTCTAGCCTGAGCCGTATTGACATGTGCACTTACAGTGTATAAGTAGCACTGAATAAATCAAAGTTCATCTAATTTGCATAATTTCTGCACGAGAAAAAAAACCTGTACTGTATGTGATGTATTCCATGTTACTAAACATTCACACAAAAATTTATTCAAATCAGAAATTTCATACAGAAGTTCTGTACAAAAGACTGATTGCACTAATTTTGGTACAAAATGGCTGCTGGTGGCCATCCTGAATTTCGGACCACACCCAAAAACACTCGTTCTCGTCCCACGGTGATAACAAAGGTACCCAAGGAGTTGCGTAAAGATCGGTTCATAAATACGGCCTCTAGCCCGAGCCATATTGGCATTTGCACTTACAGTGCTGAAAGTAACACCAAAAAACATCAAAGTTAGTCTAATTTGCATAATTTATGCACAAGAAAAAAAACGGTATTACATGTGATGTATCCCATGGTACTAAACATTCATACAAAAAATTATTCAAATCAGAGCTTTCATATGGAAGTTCTGTACAAAAAACAGATTTCTGCATCGTCGGTACAAAATGGTGGCTGGCAGCCACCTTGAATTTTGGACCGCACTCAAAAACACTCGTTCTCGTCCCATGGTCATAACAAAGGTACCCAAGAAGTTTCGTAAAGATCGGTTCATAAATACGGCCTCTAGCCTGAGCCGTATCCAATTGTTGACGAACAGACGGACGACGGGCCATGGCATAAGCTCAAATTTGGCTTCGCCAAAGTTGAGCTAAAAATTAGTATTATTATTATGAGAATCACACTATAAAATCACACCACTACAGCATAATCTATGACAACATCATCTCCAGAACAGCTACAAACACACACCCGAGTGAATATGGATAGGCAATAGCGACAAGCTGCATAAAATCTGTTCAGAGCAGCCACAGAGTAGATGCCAGCATTGGTTCTGGGTGCTGTTTGTGGCCTGACCCTCCCGGACTGACTCATAAGAATCACACTGCAAAATAACACTACACTTGTGCACACTCCAACAACATCGACCCCAGAACAGCTACACACACACACATAGAGTCACACAAGAATGGATACAGACAGGCAATAGCAACAAGCAGCATAAACTCTGTTCACTGCATACATCTCTCCCCCCTAACCCAGAACAGATGCCAGCATTGTGAATTCAAACTATTAAATTATTATTATTATTACATATGTTATTTTGATATACAATTAAAAGGGATATATAATTCAGGGACCCGCTGTAATACTCATCATACCATTAGACATACCAATCACATTATACAAAAAATGTGAGATCAGTTTATCCCTTTACCTAATGACTTTACCTGAATCAAATTTCAGGTTGTTTATTATGTGACATATGTAGCTCTCTTTTTTATTGGATTGAAATAAAATATTGTTTAACACTTGGAGGCCTCTTTCCAATTTTATGACCTCACAACAGGTGCCCTTAACATGCCATCATCAGGAGGTCCTGCTGACAATAGACAAACTACCAAGACTGAGGGTTCTTGTCAAGTCTTGGCTGCCTTAACAGGCAGCCAAGACTGGACTAGAAATCACTTCTAAGTCACTGGATGTGTACAGACTATGGTCAGGTGTTAATTCAGAACAATAGTCCAGGTCCTTGTGGGTTAAACCAACGACTTAGCCACAACTTCCCACTATTACATATTCAGGAGTTGAAAAAAAATAAAAATATCCAAATAATTTCAACAAAACCATATTATGTGACCCATCATTGGAATCAGATCATGAAGCTAGTTCCGTAAGTTGCCACATGATATTGTTTTGGGGAAATTTTTCAAAAAATTTGAAAGAAAAAAAACAAGAGGTCTCTCGGACAAGATAGCGCCGCCCAGGGCAACTACTTTCAGGGGCAGCCATATACAGTGTAACATTTGATCCCCAATCTCTTGATTCCGATAACCCTTTACCCAACACGGATAGCAGACAACATCATCATTTTTTGTCTCAAAAATTTAGCTTATGGCTCCTCATTGGAACAAGTTTGTTGAGCTTGTTCAATGAAGGCTCCTTAGCTTTGTTTATTTGACAAAAATTTAAAACCTAATAAAATTTGTCAAATACATTGGTGTTACTTTGACCAGGTAGTCTGTGACCTTAACATTGATGGATACAGACCTTATTGTGATTGATGGCACACTGCCTAGTGACAATACATACTGTTATAAAGTTTTGTTAAAAAATATCCAGTGGTAAAGAAATTATGGCTCTGACAAACAAAATGTTGACATTTTCCTGAGTGTTACCTTTACCACGTCACCTGTGACCTTGACCTTGATGGATACAGACCTTATTGTGATTGATGGCACACTGCCTATTGACAATACATACTATTATAAAGTTTTGTTAAAAAATATCCAGTGGTAAAGAAATTATAGCTCGGACAAACAAAATGTTGACGCTGGACTACAGATGGACGGACGGATGACGGACAACTCGATATCAGAAAAGCTCTGCTGACTTTGTGAGGTGGAGCTAAAAATACCAAATTTGGGTATCGAGCATGCTGGGTATAGGGTTATTCAATAAATCACTTACATGCTGATTCAGTTCTTCAAATAATGAGACTTCAGCTTTTCCTGCTAATCTTACTCTGAAGAATTTTACAAATGGTTTGATAGTTATTCCCTGTGAGAAAAAAAAAAACATAACAAAATCATGTCACATGAATTTCATATGCAACATTTATTTCACAGTCTTCAACTTCATAGTTATTTAATATGAAATCAGATGAGATTCTTCTATGCTGAATGAGCTGTATTGTCATTGAAAAAAACATTTAGTTAGTGCTCACAACAAATCACACCACCCCAATTTTTATATTTGCTTTTTGTTGTTTTTTTTTTGGGGGGGGGGGAGGGGGCAGGGGGGTTTAATGATACTTTTAACAGCCAAGAAGCAAATGTCAGACTCCACAATGAACTAACTCTGAACAAAGGGTTACCATTGGTTGAAGAAAAGTGACATAAAGTACAGATTAATACACAATACCACCATGCCCCATGTGGGCAATCAGCTCCCAAAGGGAATTCAGACAAGAAACATGCCGCCCAGGTGAAATTTAGGACAAAATATTTGGCTCTCACTTCCAAACTGAAAGCAGAATTTTCCATAATGATGAAAGTTACCTAAAGATGAACAACAAACCCAAATACGAACTCAAAGACCTGATTTGCACAAAATTAATTCCGCCCCCCCCTAAGGATGCTATATACCAAATATGATATGATTGTGGCTGGTGGATCTGAAGAACAAGATTTTTAAAGAATTGTGCTTCTGTTGCACAAAGTTAAAATTCGGTCTCCCCAAAGGAGCCCAAGTATAAACTCAGGGTTTTAATTTGAACAAATTTGAATCTGCCTGTAGAAGGTTGCTGTGTATCAAATATCAAAAGACTCTGAATGGTAGATCTTAAGCAGATTTTTAAAGAATATTCCTCATAGTGAACCAAGTTAAAATTTGGGTTCCCATAGGGATCCAAAAATATTAACTTAAGGACTTGAACAAATTTGAATCTGCTCCCTACCTAAGAGTGCTGAACACAAAATATGATGAAAAGTTTCTGCCTGGTGAATCTGAAGAAGAAGATTTTAAAAAAAAATTTCTCATACTGCACAAAGTGAAAATTCAGTTTCTCATAAGGAATCAAAATATGAGTCCACAGACTTGATTTGAACTAATTCCCTTAGGATGTTGTATACCAAATATAAAAACATTCTAACTGGTGGATCTTCAGAAGCATATTTTTTCTGATGGGAAGTCCCCATATGGCACCTACTGATGCAAATGATTGAGATTTTTGGGGACCCTCTCAATTCTACTGGTACTGAGGATGCTGTATACCAAATAACAATTCTTTGCAGTTGGAGAAATATGCTCATTTAAATTTTTGTCTATTTTTAGCTCCTATGATTCTCACAGGGGCCCGGAAAAATTTTTTGGGCATAAATCAAGTGCATGTCCCCTAATACTACAGCATACCAAATATGGTCCAAATTGGAAAAAAAATTTGGGGGCAGGGCCAAAAAAACTGCCCCACCCAACACAGGCCCAAATACAGCCCAACAAACTTTCTTTGAACAAACTTGAATCTTGAGCATATAAGGAAGTTGCATACCGAATTTCAAAGCATTGTGGCTGGTGGTTTATGAGAATATTTTTTCAGGGTTTTGGGGCACTACCCCAAGCCCATTCGGATTAGCTTCTTCTATTAAACAAACTGGGAAGGTTATCCCCCACAGTTAATTTATGCCAAGTTTAGTTGAGTTTGGACCAGTGTTTCTATAGAAGACTGATATACAAAGTTATTGGACAACAGAAGCTGGACAACAGATGACAGATGCCATGTGATGGCAAAAGTTTACCCTGATTTTCAGTCAGATGAGCTAAAAAAAAAAAGACGAGCAGTCAGACATACATGAACACAAATAGACTGAGTCAGACAATACAGTATTTCACCTTAAAGAAACGTTAACAGATTTATTTCTACTGCAAATTAACCCTTTGTATGCTGCTGACAGATATTCCTGCCCATGTCACTGAAATCAATATAATGTGGCATATTTAATCATATCCCCTCCCCCACTGTAAACTGAATAGATATTTTCACCAATGATTTCTTGTGTTACATTTAAATTAATTTTTCATCAAATCTAGTCATGGCTGCTTTATAGCAGCCATGACTAGATTTGATGAAAAATATCTTGAAAATACTCAGCGGGTTAAGAGTTAATCCCAATACATCTCAGAACAACAGACTAAAAGACAAGAAAAAACTATTTTCAGAAGATTCTTTTTAATGCCATTAAAATGAGAAAAAAGTTACAATAAGTCATTAACATTGCAGCATTCGGTAGGTCAACCTGATTAGAAGTTACAATCTTGAAAATCTAATAATAACAAGAAAGGGCATTGCAAAGCTTAAGCCAATGCCCCTAACGCACAATAAAAGTGTCTTCTAAGTCGAGAGTGAAAAAGGGCCAAAACTCTGGGCAAAATGTGTGGAAGAAACTTACCCTACACAGGTATCATTCCCCCATAATGCTCGATCACAACATCAAATATCATTCAAATCAGAGAAGCAGTGGCTGGGATACAAGGGAAAATGTTGGTACAGACGGATGGGTTTACGGATTGACTAACAGACGGAGGGACAAACAGATGGACTGAGGTATACACTAGATGCCCCTTCGACGTTTCAAGTCGGAGGCATAATAATGTGCAAACAATTATCATAATGAAATACTCAGTTTAAGATAGAGATGGACGGTACAACTGGAAACTGTTTGGTCTAAACGTTGCACCAAAATTTCTTGAAAAACTCTCGTAATTTTATCTCTCCACAATTTCTTTCCCATTCAATCAATGTAAGGACTAAATAACTAATCAGTTTTGGGCATACTGTTTCGTAAAAGGTATCTATTTGACAGTTCCAAACTTCCACGGTCCCACCAACTGATCAACTCCCACGCGAATTATATGTACAAATGGAATTTGGTAGAATTCACAGAATACCCATATGTACACAGTTTCATGAGGTCATCAAAAGATCGGGCTGCTATTTGGAAATATTTTACAAAGAAAGACGCAAATCATTCTCAATGCAACACCTGTAACAATTCGTATTCTGCTGAACACGGCAACACCTCCAACCCGAGAAGGCATCTCAAGGCGAAGCACAAACTACAGTTCAGTGAACTCGAGGAAACAGAATCAAAATGCCCTGCAAAGGTATTATTCACATTATGATCGCGCTGTACCCACGTTCCAAAATAGCATACTTCTAACTCTATCTGTATCTGTTTGTTTTCAATGTTGGTACCATTTACAGCATTTGATGCGCCAGGATTTGATAAAAATAAATATGAAAAAAATAGATGTGTACCCATACGCACAACTAGTAGAAAGCTATTATTATCTCAGGACCAATTTTTTGAGAAATTATCAATTTGAGGGATAAAGGGTTAATATCTCAGGATCAAATTATCAGATTTACACCAAAAACTGTACAGCACAGCACATCAGTAACCTGAGGATATATATAAAGTAACATGACAATTGGATTGATATTTTTTGAGTTATCTCATGCCAAAGGGATTGGAAGAATTCTCAATTTGAAGGATAATAAAGGATAAAGGGTTAATATCTAGGATCAAATTATCAGATTTACACCAAAAACTATACAGCTCGGCACATCAGTAACCTGAACACAAATATAAAGTAACATGACAATCCAAGCAATATTTTTCAAGTTATCGAATGCCAAAGATATGGATACGGACGCCAGACAGACAGATGAACAGACAAAAGATGGACAAACGACGAAAGGCCACCCCGGATGCTTCATTATGTGTACCATACATGGTATGGGTACACATAATAACTTTGATCAATATTTTTGAGTTATTGCATTCCAAAGAAACTGATTGGAGTAATTCTTAATTTGATGGATAAAGGGTTGATATCAGAGGGTCAAAATAACAGATTTACACCCAAAACTATACAGCTCAGCACATCAGTAACCTAAACAGAAACTTAACGTAACAACACAATCTGATTAATATTATTTGAGGTATTGCATGTCAAAGAAAGAGATTGAACATTTTTTATTAATTAAATGGATCAAGGGTTAATACCTCGAGATCAAATGATGAGATTTATATAAAAAACTATACAGCTCGGCAAATCAGTAACCTGAACATATATATGAAGTAACAAGACAATCAGATTGATATTCTTTGAGTTATCGCATGTCAAAGAAATAGATTGGAAAAATGCACAATTTGATGGATAAAGGGTTAAAATCTCGGGGTCAAACTTCCAGATTTACACCGAAATCTATACAGCTCGGCATATCGGAAACCTGACCACACATATGAAGTAACAAGGCAACCTAATCAATATTTTGAAGGTTATCGCATTGCCAAAGAAATGGATTGGAGTAAAGCTTAATTTGATGGATAAAGGGTTAGTATCTAAGGATCGAATTGTCAGATTTACATCAGAAACTATACAGCTTGGCACATCAGTTATCTGAACATATCTATCACGTAACATGACAATAGGATTGATATTTTTTTAGTTATCGCATGTCAAAGAAATGGATTGGAATAATGGTGAATTGGATGGGAAAAGGGCTAATATCTTAGTATTGAAAAATCAGATTTACACCAAAAACTATACAGCTCGGCGCATTAGTAACCTGAACACAAATATAAAATATTATGACAATCTAAGCAATAGTTTTCAAAGTTATCGAATGCCAAAGAAATGGATATGGATGTCAGACGGACAGAGAGATGGATGGATGGACAGACAGACAGAGACAAAGGATGGACGAAGGACAGAGGGCCACCTCGTATGCCGGCATTATCTGTACCATACATGGTATGGGTACACATAAAAAACAATCACCAAGTGAATAATGTGATTTGTTTGGTTGCTTCTGGGGATGTGTTTCATATCTGAATCTCAAACAGGTAGTTACTTAACTTTTGAAGCAACTGAATAAATAATGAAAAAATGCAATATCAGAGAAACTGTTTAATTTGATTTTGAATGTTTATTTCCACAATGGTTTAGGAATATAACAGATGTAGCTGTTCCATTTTGAACGTGAAAACCACAATTTCTGGAAGGGTTGTTGACAATGTTCGTGCAATATGCATCCACAAGCATCAATTGATCATTAAAGTTTAAACAATCATTATCCACATTTCTTTAAATTGATATGTTGTTTACTCAAGCTGTAGAACTCCAAAGTGATGTAAGAGGGCCTTAGATCCAAACCTGATAGATTTTGTCAGTTATTTCACTTGTGTAATTGCTTGTGCTTTTAGGAATTTAATGGGACTGGATAAAAACCGAAAACCAAACCGTAACCCGAGTTTTTCACCCAAAAAAACCCAAACCAAAAACTGAACGGCAAAAAACATAACCGTCCATCTATAGTTTAAGAATAAACAGTTTGAAGGTAACTGTCATGATGCATGGTCATCTCTGTTACATGCCTTGCCTTAATTTCACTGATCTGACAGTAACATCACAGCACTTCATCAGCAAATGAAATGAGACATCAATATTCTATTACTATTCTAGGATTGATAGCCGATCCCTAACGGTTACTTTCACATAAGAAGTCCACACCATTTATAAAATATTTACCTGAATCATTACTGAAAACAATATTACAACTAATGTAGTGGTAACAAACATTTCTTTCATTGGAACAGAATCTGCATTCAAAAGTACAACTAGTGAAAAGCAGACGGCACCTCGAAGCCCACCGTAAGCCTGTAAAAAAAGGATATTTTTTATTCAGAAAGTGAGGCTGATTTCAACCCAAAGTATTTTTTTGTATAACAACAGGGGCCAAATATGAGCCTCATTCATAATGAAATCCAGGCATGACTTTTCCCAATTCCCAACCTCAAAATGCCCAATTCATCAAGCTGGTAAAACTTACAATTGGGGTAAGCAAACAAATGGTAGATAAATTTCAGACAACTGTAAGTATAGCACTCAGAGTTAGGCACCCCTCTTGATTCACCTTGGCAGTTGTTTCAAGTCATGGCTACCTGTATAAACAACTGCAAAGCAACAGGATATAGACTGTTAATGTGAAACAAAACTGTCAAAAAATCTCTGGGACCTTTAAGGGTTAAATCACTTCTCTTAACCCTTTCCTCAATGCGCACATCAAAATTATTTATTCTAATTTTTTTTTCCTAATTTAAAAAAAAAAATTGCCCAAATATTGACCTAGGGACATGGCTTGAACAAACTTGAATCTTACCCCCCCCCCCCCCCCCCCTCACCCCCCCCCCCCCCCCCCCCCCCCCTTTAGGATGCTGTATACCAAATATCAAAAGCATTCTGACTGCGGGATCTGAAGAAGAAGATTTTTAAAGAAAATTCCTCATTTTGAACTAAGTTATAATTCGGGCTTCCACAAGGAGCCCAAATATGAACCCAGAGACTTGGCTTTAACAAACTTGAATCTCCCCCCCCCCCCCCCACCTCACCTCCCTAAGGATACTGCACACCAAATATCACAACATTCCGACTACTGGATCTGAAGAAGAAGATTTTTAAAGAAAATTCCTCAGTTTGAACTAAGTTATAATTCAGGCTCCCACAGTGAGCCCAAATATGAACCCAGGGACTTGGCTTGAACAAACTTGAATCTCACCCCCTAAGCATGCTGCATACCCAAAATCAAAAGATTCTGCCTGCTGGATCTTGAGAAGATTTTTAAAGAAATTTGCCTGAAATGGACTAAGTTTGAATTCGGGCTCCTATAGTGAGCCCAAATATGAACCCAGGGGGCCGATTTGTACAAACCTGAATCAGATCCACCCCACAATGTTGCATATCTAATATCAAAAGATTCTGCCTGCTGGATCTGGAGAAGAAGATTTTTTAAGAAATTTGCCTGAAATGCACTAAGTTCAAATTCGGGCTTCTGTAGTGAGCCCAAACATGAATCCAGAGGGCCGATTTGAACAAACTTGAATCTGACCCCCCCCTCCATTCCCCTCCCCCCCCCCTAGAGATGATGTATACCAAATAAGAAAGAATTCTGTCTGGTGGATCTGAAGAAGAAGATTTTTTTGAATTTTGGAAAGAAATTCATGGGTGCTATCAGAGTTATGCCCCTTGTGGTGCCCCCTGTGGGTGCGGCAAGTTTATTTGTACAAGTTTGAATTGACATATGATGGGGAACATGCACACCAAATTTGGTACAATTTGATCCAGTAGTTTGTGAGGAGTAGCTGTTAATGTAAAGTTCACGACGGACGATGATATAGGGCCAAACACAAATTTTGCCCCCCAATTCCCAAAATTTGCATCTAAAACCAAAGAAAACATGTCCTGAATGGCCCTCCATACTTCACCTCTACTGCGCATGCACAGTGTCAAGGACGTCCTGAAATTGGCGCCATTAATCATTCTTATAACCAGTGCCTGGTAAGCGCTATGTACTCAGCGGGGAGGTATGAGTTCCCAACTCCTGGGAGGGCCATCCCCGTCTGGGTCATTGGTAAGTATAAAAAATATATAAATTACTATAAATTTTTTAACATTTTTATACTGTACCAATGACCCAGACATAGCTGAATAGTAAAAAGGCTGGAGGGCCTAGGACATAGAGGAAATTCCAATAAGCTCAATTATATAAAATAGAGTCATCCCCTCGAGGGGAAAAGGAGTATTAGGCCTTACATGTATCTTTCTTATTTATGATAAATTAGAAAGACACAAAACCTTCCATAATTGAGCATCATAACATCCATGTACTCTATTAATATCCAGTATAATCCTTATACTAATAATTTTTAAAGTAAGCCAATAAATAAAGTTAGTCAAGAGAATAGAGACTCTTTATACTCCTTAAAAGTGTCTGAGGATTGTATAATAACACCCGTTTGACACGTGATATATTCAAAAGCTATACTTTAAAAACTATGACCTGAATGAATTTTTAAAACATAAACTTATCACTTAAAAATCATCCCAGTAACAGCTCAGAATTACTAACTCCGGAGGAGGTATCCCCTTATTTTCATAATAAACCCCCCCCCCCCCTTCTCCTTGCCCTGGGTCAAATAGCCCAGAGTGAAGAGGGCAGCAGGACGGAGTCACTGCCGGAACAGAAAGCCTACCTAGCTATAGTAGCAACTATTAAGTGAATGACATTCTGAGCAGTAGATAATAGACCTAACAATGGAGGCCTCCAGAAATGGACTCAATATTTCTGAGATAAAAATTCATGAATGTGGATGGCTGAGCCCAATGTGCAGCCTTCATAAAATCTATAATAGCGACACTATTAATGTAAGACCAAGATGTAGAAAGAGCTCTTACTTCATGAGCCGAAATCTCAAGCACAAACTGCTGAGTCAATGATATACCATAAGCAGTACCGATAGTTAATTGAATCCGTTAGCAATAGAATGGAGCGTAATGTCCTTCTATTAGGCATCAAAGACAGAAGAAGCTTACGTCCTTACTAATAAACTGATATCTGTTTATAAATACGTAAACTCTAACCGGACAGAGTAAAGGCCTATGCCCGTACGAAGACGGAAGGACCTTAATAACAACAAGTTCCGGATATTTATTAGGAGCCTGATTCTTAACCAAAAATCCAACATTAGTAGTAAAGGAAATAGTGTTTCCGATACTACGAAAGTGAGAATCGTCCACCGATAGTGCATGAAGCTCACTGACTCTTCAGTAGAAGAGAAGACTAAGAGAATTACTGTCTTAAAAGGTCAGAATTTGAAAACTACTGTTTCCAAAGGCTCAAATGATTACTTAGGTAAATAAGAACTGAAGCTAAATTCCGTATAGGAATTTAATCTAAGGATTCTAGGTCTATTTATCGAAAAGTTTCTAACTGACTTAGATAAAGAGACATAAGACTCAATTGTAAACTATCATAGAGTGCATAGGTTTGAGATAACATAGACCTATAATCTTAATAATAACAGGCTGCAGTTGATCTTGTCAAACAAGTATACTAGAAAGTTGCAATGTCTAGTATGGAGGGATAAAAAATATCAACATAATGATCCCTACACCAACGACGGAAGAGCCTCCACTTTAGCCGCATAGTATAGCGAAGACGAGGTTCTCCTACAGTAAGAAATCGCGTCCATAGCTCGTCCTGTACAATGCTTGCCGTGCAAGAAGGACCACACAACGGAATACGTGAAGGTTGAGACCTTGCGGGTTGTGATGAAGTTGACACGATTTCCCCAGCGAAAGAAGATCCTCTCATGGAGGAAGTTTAGCGGTAAGTCCCACAGTAGACACCTGAGTAAATTTACCCACGGTCTCTGTGAAGACAGAGATGCTATCAACAGAATTGTATTGTGGATGTTTATCTTAGCAATACTAGCTGAATCAACAGCACTGGAGGATACGCATATCCTATCATTCCGTCCTATTAGATCAATAGTGTGTTAACAACATAAGCTCAGGGATCCGGACATGGAAACACATACATCTGCAATTGAATAGTGAGTTGTGTCACAAATAAATTATCATTGGGCGCTCCCATTGATAGCAAATCTGATTGAATACTTGTTTGTTGAGAGTCCATTCTGACGGCAACAAGCGACCCTTACGTGAAAGGGAGTCTGCTAATACAATCAGACGACCCGGAATATGACGGACCGAAGCAGAACTTGGTGTACTATAACAAACAGAAGGATTCTTTCTGTTAAATTGAATAACGGAATCGAATGAGTGCCTCCCTGGTTCCGGAGATACGCAACTACTGTCGTATTAACGGACAGGATTTGGACATGCGTTTCTGAATAATGTTCATCCAATGACATAGTGCAAGCCTAAATAACATCATTATCTGGAAGTTAAGTGCTTGCCTAGAAACTGCGGAACCCAAAGACCCTGGCACTTCGAATCCGTTGGGATCAATATTGTACCCCAACCTGTTTGACTGGCATCCGTCATAATCATAAAACTCGGATCCGGCAACTGCAGTGGCACTCTCTGAGTCAACCACCGAATGTTTGCCCCAGTCTGAATCTCTTGCTACACTTGATAGACAAGAAAACGTGTATATCGAGCAATTCATAGATTGCTGAAAAGATGCCGTCGAAGAGAAGCTTCTCCAAGACCGAAGCGACTCTGAGAGAGTTCTTCACCTTACTATCCACGCGCGTGGATGTAGCCAGGGCTGCGTCACGTCTAACCAACTCCAGGTTACCACTGAAGGGCGGAGTTATACGTGGAAAAACTACTGCCCTTGAAAGAAATCACATTGAGGATCATATCCTGGAATTCTTTCTCTTGAAGACGTAATGATAACGCCTCAGTAAGGTGGTCTACATATGATAAAGCGTCTAAGTTAAGTCTATTAGACATGATTGTCGTTTCCAACATCGTGGTGGGAATTGACATAGACGGCAAAAAAGATAATTCCCAGTCTTCAGCACTGCCGTCTAGACGCATATGAACTCTCGGTATGCCCTGTTCTGCCAAGATTTTTTTCAATTTTGGAAAGAAATTCATGGGTGCTATCAGAGTTATGCCCCTTGTGGTGCCCCCTGTGGGTGCGGCAAGTTTATTTGTACAAGTTTGAATTGACATATGATGGGGAACATGCACACCAAATTTAGTACCATTTGATCCAGTAGTTTGTGAGGAGTAGCTGTTAATGTAAAGTTCACGACGGACGATGACGGACGGCAAGTGATAAGTTAAGCTCCCTTCGGTGAGCTAATAATATATTTTGATATCCTGTATGCTGGGCATTGGGTTAATCCTTTACTTAGCATAACAGGCCTATTAGGCCAGCACAGTTCACAAGGATTGCTAATAAATTTTTTCTTTCAATTCTAGGCTCCAAAACAAAGATTATGTTAACTCATGATGGGAACAAATTTTCTCACAAATTTGTCATAAACGTTAAAAAATTTATAGTAATTTATATATTTTTTATACTTACCAATGACCCAGACATAGCTGGTGCTAACGCTTAAAAATATAGGGCCAAACACAAATTTTGCCCCCCAATTCCCAAAATTTGCATCTAAAACCAAAGAAAACATGTCCTGAATGGCCCTCCATACTTCACCTCTACTGCGCATGCACAGTGTCAAGGACGTCCTGAAATTGGCGCCATTAATCATTCTTATAACCAGTGCCTGGTAAGCGCTATGTACTCAGCGGGGAGGTATGAGTTCCCAACTCCTGGGAGGGCCATCCCCGTCTGGGTCATTGGTAAGTATAAAAAATATATAAATTACTATAAATTTTTTAACATTTTTATACTGTACCAATGACCCAGACATAGCTGAATAGTAAAAAGGCTGGAGGGCCTAGGACATAGAGGAAATTCCAATAAGCTCAATTATATAAAATAGAGTCATCCCCTCGAGGGGAAAAGGAGTATTAGGCCTTACATGTATCTTTCTTATTTATGATAAATTAGAAAGACACAAAACCTTCCATAATTGAGCATCATAACATCCATGTACTCTATTAATATCCAGTATAATCCTTATACTAATAATTTTTAAAGTAAGCCAATAAATAAAGTTAGTCAAGAGAATAGAGACTCTTTATACTCCTTAAAAGTGTCTGAGGATTGTATAACACCCGTTTGACACGTGATATATTCAAAAGCTATACTTTAAAAACTATGACCTGAATGAATTTTTAAAACATAAACTTATCACTTAAAAATCATCCCAGTAACAGCTCAGAATTACTAACTCCGGAGGAGGTATCCCCTTATTTTCATAATAAACCCCCCCCCTTCTCCTTGCCCTGGGTCAAATAGCCCAGAGTGAAGAGGGCAGCAGGACGGAGTCACTGCCGGAACAGAAAGCCTACCTAGCTATAGTAGCAACTGTTAAGTGAATGACATTCTGAGCAGTAGATAATAGACCTAACAATGGAGGCCTCCAGAAATGGACTCAATATTTCTGAGATAAAAATTCATGAATGTGGATGGCTGAGCCCAATGTGCAGCCTTCATAAAATCTATAATAGCGACACTATTAATGTAAGACCAAGATGTAGAAAGAGCTCTTACTTCATGAGCCGAAATCTCAAGCACAAACTGCTGAGTCAATGATATATCATAAGCAGTACCGATAGTTAATTGAATCCGTTAGCAATAGAATGGAGCGTAATGTCCTTCTATTAGGCATCAAAGACAGAAGAAGCTTACGTCCTTACTAATAAACTGATATCTGTTTATAAATATGTAAACTCTAACCGGACAGAGTAAAGGCCTATGCCCGTACGAAGACGGAAGGACCTTAATAACAACAGGTTCCGGATATTTATTAGGAGCCTGATTCTTAACCAAAAATCCAACATTAGTAGTAAAGGAAATAGTGTTTCCGATACTACGAAAGTGAGAATCGTCCACCGATAGTGCATGAAGCTCACTGACTCTTCAGTAGAAGAGAAGACTAAGAGAATTACTGTCTTAAAAGGTCAGAATTTGAAAACTACTGTTTCCAAAGGCTCAAATGATTACTTAGGTAAATAAGAACTGAAGCTAAATTCCGTATAGGAATTTAATCTAAGGATTCTAGGTCTATTTATCGAAAAGTTTCTAACTGACTTAGATAAAGAGACATAAGACTCAATTGTAAACTATCATAGAGTGCATAGGTTTGAGATAACATAGACCTATAATCTTAATAATAACAGGCTGCAGTTGATCTTGTCAAACAAGTATACTAGAAAGTTGCAATGTCTAGTATGGAGGGATAAAAAATATCAACATAATGATCCCTACACCAACGACGGAAGAGCCTCTGCTTTAGCCGCATAGTATAGCGAAGAAGAGGTTCTCCTACAGTAAGAAATCGCGTCCATAGCTCGTCCTGTACAATGCTTGCCGTGCAAGAAGGACCACACAACGGAATACGTGAAGGTTGAGACCTTGCGGGTTGTGATGAAGTTGACACGATTTCCCCAGCGAAAGAAGATCCTCTCATGGAGGAAGTTTAGCGGTAAGTCCCACAGTAGACACCTGAGTAAATTTACCCACGGTCTCTGTGAAGACAGAGATGCTATCAACAGAATTGTATTGTGGATGTTTATCTTAGCAATACTAGCTGAATCAACAGCACTGGAGGATACGCATATCCTATCATTCCGTCCTATTAGATCAATAGAGTGTTAACAACATAAGCTCAGGGATCCGGACATGGAAACACATACATCTGCAATTGAATAGTGAGTTGTGTCACAAATAAATTATCATTGGGCGCTCCCATTGATAGCAAATCTGATTGAATACTTGTTTGTTGAGAGTCCATTCTGACGGCAACAAGCGACCCTTACGTGAAAGGGAGTCTGCTAATACAATCAGACGACCCGGAATATGACGGACCGAAGCAGAACTTGGTGTACTATAACAAACAGAAGGATTCTTTCTGTTAAATTGAATAACGGAATCGAATGAGTGCCTCCCTGGTTCCGGAGATACGCAACTACTGTCGTATTAACGGACAGGATTTGGACATGCGTTTCTGAATAATGTTCATCCAATGACATAGTGCAAGCCTAAATAACATCATTTCCTGGAAGTTAAGTGCTTGCCTAGAAACTGCGGAACCCAAAGACCCTGGCACTTCGAATCCGTTGGGATCAATATTGTACCCCAACCTGTTTGACTGGCATCCGTCATAATCATAAAACTCGGATCCGGCAACTGCAGTGGCACTCTCTGAGTCAACCACCGAATGTTTGCCCCAGTCTGAATCTCTTGCTACACTTGATAGACAAGAAAACGTGTATATCGAGCAATTCATAGATTGCTGAAAAGATGCCGTCGAAGAGAAGCTTCTCCAAGACCGAAGCGACTCTGAGAGAGTTCTTCACCTTACTATCCACGCGCGTGGATGTAGCCAGGGCTGCGTCACGTCTAACCAACTCCAGGTTACCACTGAAGGGCGGAGTTATACGTGGAAAAACTACTGCCCTTGAAAGAAATCACATTGAGGATCATATCCTGGAATTCTTTCTCTTGAAGACGTAATGATAACGCCTCAGTAAGGTGGTCTACATATGATAAAGCGTCTAAGTTAAGTCTATTAGACATCATTGTCGTTTCCAACATCGTGGTTGGAATTGACATAGACGGCGAAAAAGATAATTCCCAGTCTTCAGCACCGCCGTCTAGACGCATATGAACTCTCGGTATGCCCTGTTCTGCCAATATAAATTATTTCCTAGAATTGAAAAAAGGCAGAATAGAGCATTGCGGACAAGAAACTAGACTATCATGCTTGGTAGCAAGCTTATATATGGCGTTGTTAAATAATTCGAATGTTCTAAAGACATTATTGGACTGTGTCGGTAAGTCAGGGACAATGTCCCTGAACCGATCCAAACTCCGTGTCCAATGACGCTATTAGTCTCTTATCCAGCATCGCAGCAATGTAGTCCGACGGAACAACCTCTGGAAGATAATGCCGGAAGAAATGTATGGCAGCTTCTGTTGTTCTGAAAGGGAAAGCTCGAAATCGTCCGAATCCCTTTCGCCATCCTGTCGGACCCTATAAAGTGTTCGGTCGTCCGAACCTGATGCAACAGCGGAACGCACCGACCCAGCGCCGTCGGATTATTCCTGATCCGACCGAGAATTTGTCGTTTGCTGGGATGCTGCGATAAACTGTGCTATTTTGGATAGCACGTCTGTCACTGAGGCCTGTGGAGAAGCGGTCTTACGATGCATTGCCGCTGGAAGCTCCGTGTTCGTTACCCCGTGCATACTTCTATTATGCGAGCGAACGGAGTGTATAGGCCTCGTGTCCCTTGGCTACCGGATGGCGTGACCTGTTTGCCGTGGAATCACTGAATGACGAAGCTGGCTGGATACTCGAGGTCACGTAGCCAATGTGCGGTCGTGTGTGCTGCTGTAAGGATGAGGAAGCATTATCGACAGTCTCTCGGACTGTCAATATAACGGAGCGTCCCAAGCGACGGACATATGCTCCGAATGCGAAATATCTGTACCACAACATCCGGTCCCATATGTTGTTGTACGAGAGAGGGACCTCTCTCGCTCGCAGCCCGGACGGACCTGGACAAGCTAGGAACCGGACTAACAGGCTTCCTCCGATCTGTCCTCTAATCCGTCGTCACTGGGTGTGTACTAAAGTCTATTATAGTGCTCGCATCACCCAAAACTCCTTCCTAGACCGCAACGGATGAACCCGACTGCCGAACCATTCGAAGAATGGACGCTACATCGGGTGAGCTAGCGAATGTCAACTCCGTCGATCCTACTAGGGACCTCTTAGGCGATTGACGTATTCCATGAGCACTTATTGCCGCTAGCTCTTCATTAACTATGACGACAGAGGCACACTTTTGAAAGACATCTCAGTAACTTTGCGAACAAGTAACCAGACATGCTTGTTAATAGCAAGCATATAATAATATATATAGCGTCGTTCAATAATTCGAAAGTTTGTGTGACATTATTGGACTGTGTCGGAACTGAGGGACGATGTCCCTGAACCGAACCAAAAATTTCTGTGTCCACCGACGCTATCAGTTTCTTATCCGGCATCGCAGCATTCTGGTCCGACGAAAGAACCTCTAGAAGATAAAGTCAGATGACATACACAGCAGCTCATGTTGTTCCGAAAGAGAAAGCTGGAAATCCTCCAAATCCCTTTCGGCATCCCGAAATTTTCGGACGTCCGTACCTGCTTCTGCGGAGCGTCCCGACCCAGCGTCGTCGGATAATACATAATGCGACAGAGATTCTGTCGTTGCTGGGATGCTGCGATAAGCTGTGCTATTTGGGATAGCACGTCCATCACCGAGGCCTGTGCAGTAGCGGTCTTACGATGCTTTGCCGCTGGAGGCTCCGTGTACGTTGACGCCCGCACACTTTCTTATGCGAAAGTCCGGAGTCTGCAGGCCTCGTGTCCCTGGCTACCGGATGGTGTGACCTGGTCGCCGATGATTCTCTGATTGGTGAAGCTGACTGGATATCCGAGGTCACGTAGCCAAGAGTGGTCGTGTGTGCTACCATGAGGATGAGGAAGCCTTATTGACAGTCGCTCCGGACTGACTATATATCGGAGCGTCCCGAGCGGCGGACGTATGCTCCGAATGCGAAACATTTTGTACCAAAACATCTGGGGCCAGATGTTGTTGTACGAGAGAGGGGCCTCTCTCGGTCGCAGTCCGGATGGACCTGGACGAGCTAGGAACCGGACTAAAAGGCTTCCTCCGTTCTCTCCTCTACTCCGCCGTCACTGGGTGTGCATTTGGTTGATTTATAGTGCTCGCATCACCCAAAACTCCTTCTAGACCGCAATGGACGAACCCGGCTGCCGAACCATTCGATGAATGGATGCTACACCGGGTGAGCTAGCGGACGTCAAAGGCCGTCGAACCTACTAGGGTCCTCTTAGGCAATTGACGTATTTACATGAGCACTTTTCCGCTAGCTCTTAATTAATTGTGACGACGGAGGCACACTTTTGGAAGACATCACGGATACATCACCCTGTTCCTGATCGTCTGAAATAGAGATTGATAAAGTAGAGTGACCCTGTGGGGAAAGGACCGGAATGGCCAATTCCCCACTAACATACCGTGACACATGCTTCCCATGTTGTCATCGAAATTAACACATACAGAACAGGAGTTAGTGCGAGTACACTGACTACATATACAATGATTATGAAAGACAGAGGAAGATTTCCTCTTATTACAATTGAACAATATCCTTTCATTGTGAAAAGAAAACAAAGTCCTAGTACTCGCACCAACCCCTGACAATCAAAATACATAATAACAAGATCCATTAACATAGAAAAAATAATTGAAATCAAAAAATTTTGAAAAAATATTTTTTCAGAACAGCCCAAGTTTTGGAAAAGTAACGTTGAGCCCCAATGGATCCCAAGCCTTAGTGTGGACAAAAATTCTAAAAATATTTTAAACAATTTATGCAACACTTATGAACAATAATAATGTATGTAGTTATGATTAAATGAGCATTAAGATATTATTTTCAAGAAATCCCCCCTCACATAGAGGGCTGTTGTAAATGTAAACAATAAGTGTAAACACACCAGAAGAAGACTCCAGGCACCCAGGCCCGAAATCAGTTACCAATAATACACTATCTGATGCAAAACAGAGACTTCCAGGGAAGAAACTGCAGAACATCAGATGGTAGATGCAGAAACCGATGCCTAACCACCCATAGGTGAAGATGTAAACATGGGGAAAAGAACAGAATTCATTCTGTTATCTAGCTAAAACTCCCAAGAAATTTTAGTAATAATATTACAGAAAATATGCCAAAAGCATGGGAGAATAGCAAGAGGGGACTTAAAGGAAAGGGAGAGAGGAAAACACTGAACAAGCAGTGTAACTTGATAACAAGAATGACCACAACAGGCTGTTGCCTCGAAAATAGGTAACTTAACATAATTTCATTAAAAAAATTTAAGTTACAGCCCTGATAATTTTCTGTCACTCATTTTTCCTCTCCTCCTTCTATATCCTCCTTAGAATCACCATTTCTCTAATATTTATGTGTCTGGCATCATTTAAACTGAGATTTACAAGCACAAAGATCAGTCAGATGTTAACTGATGAAGGGCCAAACAAAGAATGATTAATGGCGCCAATTTCGGGACGTCCTTGACACTGCACATGCGCAGTAGAGGTGAAGTATGGAGGGCCATTCAGGACATGTTTTCTTTGGTTTTAGATGCAAATTTTGGGGATTGGGGGGCAAAATTTGTGTTTGGCCCTATATTTTTAAGAGTTAGCACCAGCTATGTCTGGGTCATTGGTACAGTATAAAAATATTAATTTTTATGAAGGACTAATTCAGACTTTCACAAATACTATTGCTTCAGAACTGTGCACGTGTCCAAAACAAAAAATCCTCTCTACAATTAATTATGAGATTATTCTGCTTGAGGTTAACAGATTACTCTGCTAGTGGTTAATAGATGCCCTGCCAGTTCAAACAGAAAGACAAAGCTTGACTAAAATTTAGCAATTAAGAGTTAGCAGCACAAGATTGGTTAAAATTCTGGAAAACTGTTCAGACTTTTTTAAATTATCTTTATCAAACCCATTTACATACAGATAAAATGGTCAGACTATCAGTTGGAGGGAGGTGATCCAGGCAAAATTTTCTCTCTGCTTTCCTCTTCCTGCAAGATGGTACAGTGTGGCTGCTGTGGACTGGTCATTTTCCATGGGTAGGCTATATTTCCATGGGCACAACATTAAATTTCAAACACTAATTACAGAAATAATCATCAAAAATTCAATTAATGAAGCACTGGGTATAACCCGGTGCTTAATTAAAATTTTATCACCTGGTAACTCATGCATGGACATCATTACCCACACATGGATTACAACCAGTCTACAGAAACTGTACTGGAGAATTTCAATTGGCAAGATGAAGTGCAGGAGCACTGAATGTGTGATGCTATTTTCTGTTGTTTTTCTTGATTTGGTCTTGATTTCGCAGTATTTTATTTAGAAAACCTTGACCGACAGGCATAAGTCTGTTGCAATCAAACTGAGATTTGATCATGTTGCATTGCAAGACAGGGCACTTGCAGTGCAACGTGATCACCGTACTGAAGTATTATAACAGTGCTAAATTGCTTACAAGAGGTTTTTTTGAAACAATGGCAAAGCCAGGGGCAGAGAGAGGATTGGGTAGGTGGGGGTGATTATGCAAATCCCCCCCCCCCAACCTCTCACTGTTTTCCTGGAAAATGTCAACCTAATATACAGTTGTAATGAAATTCCAGAACTGGTTATGTGTTCTCACCCTGATATTTCTAGGGTCATTTTACTATAGTTATGTTACATTCCTGGGTACCTAAGCCATAAGAGCCTGGAGATTTTCATACATTTCTGCTATACTTTGACAGTCTACCTCCAGCGGCTTTGCAGTTATTTCTAGTCAAGTTTTGTCTGCCTACAGAGGCAGCCAAGACTTGCCTAGAAACAACTGACAAGGTACAAGTTTTGAGTTTACCCAAACAATGCATGTTTGGGCACCTGTTCCTTTGCATTAAAAAGTTATCGAAGTTGGAATTAGGTCCTCAGGGGTTAAGCCTTAAAAAGTATCCAAGGTGCTCCTCTTGGCATCAAAAGGTGATTTGTTTTCTCCTTAGAAAGACCCTGGGCTTTCCCCTATGGGAAATATAAACTCTTGACCCAAAACAAGATGAAATGAATGGAGGAAAAAGTATTTTTCTAGTGCCATTGACTTGAGGTGGAGGGGATAAAATATTTTTCTATTTCCAAAAGCTTTCTACCATTGAAAATGATAAATTGTAAGTAATTTGTATATTTTTTGTACTTTCCAATAGCCCAGACTAGCTGGTGGTAACTCAAATTTAATCCAGGGCCAAACACAAATTTTGCCTCCCAAGCCCCAAAATAAGCATGCAAAACAAAAAAAGTCAAGTCCTATCTGGTCCTCCATACTTTTGAGATCTGCACACGTGCAGTATCCAGGAAGGTACCGAAATTGGCGTCAACCATCATTCTTTCTACAGATTGCCTATTAAATGTTATAAACAGCAGGGAGGTATGAGTGCCCACTCATGGGAGGGCCATACCCGTCTGGGTCATTGATAAGTATAAAAAATATATAAATTACTTAAAATTTATATTTTTATACAAAAACCAATGGCCTAGACCAGCTGAATTGTAAAAAGGCTGGAGGGCCTAGGACTTGAAGGAAAATCCAATCTTTCAATTACTTCAGTAAAGGATAGCTCCTACAGGAGAATAGGAGAAGATAGGAATTATATATGTCTTTCTCCTTTACGAGAAAAGAGAAAGACATAACACCAACAATGTAATTGAGTATTACATAATATATAATTCTCCATTTAATGCCAGCATAACCCATTATGCTAATTCGGTGAAGGAAAACCAATATATAAAGATAGTCCAGAGAATGAGACTCTTTATACTCATTTAAAAGTGTCCGAGGATTGTATATTAACGCCCGATTGACACATGACATATACAAACGCTTCACAGTGAGCTACACTTTAAAAAACGTACAAAAATGAGACATAGTTATTGCTTCACACTGAGCTACACATTAAAACCATCACAGCACGGACTCAGGACTACTGACACCAGAGGTGGTCTTCCCTTGCTTTTCACTATAAAGCCAGATGATCAGAAGGGAAAAAAGCATCCCCCCCTCCCCTTGTTCTGAGGTACATGTCTGAAGATTGAAGAGGATAGCGGAACAGTGTCAGTGCTGGAACAGGCTGCCTAAAGACCTAATAGAAGTAACCATTAGTGGAGGACATTCTGAGCAACAGAAAGAGGCCTCAAAGGTCTAAGGTCACCGGAGATGGACTCTAAATTTCTCTGGTAAAATTTGGTAAATGAAGAGGGCTGTGTCCAGTACGCAGCCTTCATGAGATCAGTAATGGCTATACTGTTAGAATAAGCCCAAGAAGTGGACAGTGCTCTAACCTCGTGCACTGATATCTTATTAAAAGAATGTTGATCTGAAGATAGATTTTCATAGGCAATGCATATTGCCAAATGAATCCATCTAGCAACAGCATGAACAGAAATATCCTTTCTGTTAGGAATCAAAGAAAGAAACAAACGTTTTCTACCCTTTCTAACAAAATCTGATCAACGTTTATAAATGCGCATAGCTCTGACTGGACACAGTAAAGGTCTACAGTTATCGGAGGACGGTAAAACCTTAATGACAATAGGCTCCGGCTGCTGGTCTGGAATCTGATTCTTAGCCAAAAACCCCACTTCCGTAGTGAGGGTAATGGTATTACACTTCTAGCAGATGCAACAGCTAAGAGAAACGCCATTTTATAGGTCAAGAATTTGAACTTTACGACATCCAACGGCTCAAAAAGAGCTTCTTTGAGCTTCAACAGAACCCAAGCCAAATTCTACTTAGGAATTAATCTGAGGGTTCTAGGTCTATTGATAGAGAAATTTCTAACTAGCTTGGATAATGAAGTATTTGATCCAATAGCCAAGTTATCATGATGAGCGTAAGTATCTGATAACATAGACCTATAGCCCTTAATAGTGATGGGCTGCAGTTTGAGATCCCGTGTAAAAAGGACAGCACAATGTAAATACATGAAGGTTGACACCTTCCGGGTTGTGATGCAGTGCACGTGACTTCCCCTGATAAAGAAGGTCCTCTGGTGGAGGAAGCAGCCGGGAAACAGTTTACAGGATGCGCAGTGGACGCAATTTCTGACTGCAGGAGGTCCTCCTCTTCGTTGAACTATGCAGCGAAGTGGAGAGTTTTCTTCCGTTGGTGTAAGGATCAGTCGATAGATGTATACGATCTGTCTATACCAAATATTGCCGATTTCCTGGTCTACTTGTTTGACGATCTCAAACTGCAGCCCATCACTATTAAGGGCTATAGGTCTATGTTATCAGATACTTACGCTCATCATGATAACTTGGCTATTGAACCAGGGTGGCAATGTCCCATAACAGACAATTGGGAAGATTGATCCAAGGTTTCTGTGACGACAAAGATGCTACTAACAAGATTTTGCAACAAGACTGTTTGATCTTTAACAGAATCTGCTGAATAACGGAGTTGGAGGATATGCGTATCCTATCATTCCGTCCCATGAAATTGACAGAGCGTCTACTGTGTATGCTAGATGATCTGGACATGGCGACACAAACGTCGGTAACTGATTGTTCAGGTGTGTTGCAAAAAGATCTATCATAGGACGATCCCATTGGTAGCAAATCTGTCTGAATATTCGCTTACTGAGAGTCCATTCCAATGGAAACAGGTGACCTTTCCAAGAGAGCGGGTCTGCTAATACGTTCAGACAACCCGGTATATGACAGAGAGAGAGATGAATGCCATGATTCATGACATATAGGAGAATCCTCTCCATTAATTCGCATAATGGAATCAAGTGAGTGCCGCCCTGTTTCCTGAGGAAAGCAACTACTGTCGAATTGTCAGAAAGAATTTGAACGTGGACATTCACTATTAGGCGAATCCAATGTTGAAAAACTAGCCATATTGACATCATCTCTTTGAAGTTTATGTGCTTCTCTAGGAACCGAGCGTCCCAAAGACGCTGACACTTCAAGTCTGCAGGACTTAGGGTTGCACCCCAGCCCATCTGACTCGCGTCCGTCATAATCGTGAAAGCCAGATCCAGCAGTTGAAGCGGAACTCCCTGAACCACTGAAGATCTGCTCAAATCTGAACCTTTTGTTTTACTAGGTCCGTTAAAACAATACTGGTTTCGAGCAAATGCATCTTCACACTCCAGTTCTGAGTAAAGAATATCTGGAGGGGATGCATGCGAAGACGGCCCATCGGAATAAGATCCGCAGCCGCTCTGCACAGCCCCATCAGTCACATGAATTCCCTCGCTGTTAATGCATCTGAGTGTAGACAAAAGCAAGTATAACAACTGACTAATTTCACTCTGGGTAACGGCAGATGAAGCAGATTGTTGTGAGTCTCGAAGCTCATTCCCAAGTGAGTGAATGACTTGGACGGAGCTAGATCCGACCTTTTCTCGTTTATGATGAAACCGAGACGTCAGAGTAATAGAAGTAGACTCTGAACATCATTCTGAAGTACATTTCTGTTGCCGTATCTCTGCAGAATGTCGTCCAAGTTAGCCGACGTTACAGCAGACAAATGAGCACAGAAGTATGACAATTACCAAGTTCATTATTCGAGTGAATGCCCAGGGAGCCAGGTTCAGACCAAAGTACATTGCTCTGAACTGATAAACCTTCCCTTATACGGCGAACCGCAGGTACTTTCTGAATGCCGGATGTACCAAGACATGAAAATAAGCATCCTTTAGATCTATGCTTGCCGCATAGTCATTCACTCGAATGCTCGCTCTTACCGACCAAATGGTCTCCATATAGAACTTTGGAGCCACGATACGCTTCGTTTATCCAGTCTATTACCGGTCGGAACAAGTCGTCTGGCTTCGGTACGAGGAACAGGTGACTGTAAAAACCCTGAGAATTTTGATTCTCAACGACCTCTATTGCTTCCTTTAATAAGAGAGCCTGTACCTCCGCTAAGATTTGTCCAACGCGAACATCCCGTTAGTGGGGGTTTTGCTTGGAATGATAGCCGTAAGCCATCCGAGACTACACTTCTCACCCACTGATCTTCCGTGACTGCTATCCAGTTTCTTGCGAAGTTTGATAACCTTCCGCCAACTGGCAAGCAATAGAGGTCTTGAACATCACCTGCATGACTAGCGAGGCTTACGGGAGGAGAAACTACATCCTCCCTGCAAAGATCCTCGCCCCGTCGGCTTAGGGGCATCTGACCGATAATCCCGACATTGCGTCCCAATTCACTCTATTCGATGAAATTGCAGTTTCCATTACATCTGAGCGAATGTTGAATGAAGTAGGTAAGGATATATCTAAATCCTCGGCCTGCTCATCCAAACGCAGTGGAGCTCTCTGCACATCTTCTCCAACCGTTTTAAATGAACGTGGTCCAAGGAACGGTATATTTATCGAAGATGTTGCACTCGAGAGGTTAAATATGGCATCGTCTACATGGCCAAAGGCCTGCGACACCTGCCTAGACTGAACCGGGAAAGAAAGAATTTCTTCCTTCCTCCGTATAAAGTCTGTGTCTAGAGACGCCAGTGGTTTCTCTCTTGTTGTCACAGCTTGCTGATTCGGTGGAACAACTCAGGGTAGTATTGATGGATAAAATCCATCGCAACCATATGTTGTTCCGAAAGGGAAGGGTAATCCTCTTCCTTATCCCTTTCACCATCCAAGTGAATCAGTTGAGAATCTCGGTCCATTACATCTGCGTGAACAGACGACTGGACCGACCCAGCACCGTCCGACAGCTCAGGTTCTGAGTCTGAGGGAGGCTGCTCCCACACTTGCTGGGATGCTGCGATCAGCTGGGCAATTTGCGACAGCAAGTCCGTCATCGAGGCCTGAGGAGCAGCGGTTTTCTGTTTCTTAGCCACTCGCTGCTCCTGGGATGGTGTTCTGGAGATGGATCTCTTCTCCGAACATCCCGATGATCGAGGCCTTGGTTCCCTAGCTACCAGATGGTCCGACTTCATGGGCAAAGAGTGGCTCCTTCTTCGCGCATCAGGCTGGATATCCGAAGTCGGGTAGCTAGGATGCGGTCGTGTGTGCATAGTGATCGTAGCAGAAGAAGCTGTGACTGTAGTCGAGGCCGGCTGCAGTCTAGACGGAGTTTCCTGAGCGGCAGGTGTGGATGTATGCTCTGGCCCGTGCAAGTTTCTCATAACAACATCTGGCCCCAGATGTTGCTGGGTTAGAGAGGGACCTCTCCTGCTCGCGGCCTTTTCAGACCTCACCAAGCCTCCCGACAAGAAACTTGCTGGCTTCCTCCCTAGTTCCATTATCGCTGGGTGAGCTTTTTGTTTTTAAGGTGCTTACTCTACCCACTACACTTCCTTTGACTACAACAGACATACCCAGTGTTATGGAGTAACCGCTTCACTGGTCGAGCTAGCTGCGGCAAAGGATTAAGACCACTGCCCAGTGGCCTTATCCCTTGCCTAATATTCAAGAGCACCTTAGCAGCTAGCTCTATTTGCTCATCAGAGCGTGATGACGGTTGCACCCTTTTGGTGGGTGTCACATTACTATCACCATGTTCCTGTTCCTCTGAAAGAGAAACTGAAGAACTTGAATGACCTTGCGGTGAGAGTACCGGCATAGGCCTCTCACTGCTAATAACGTACCGTGACACCCGCTTCCAACGTTTGTCATCCCAATCAACTCATGTAGGACAAGAATTCGTAGGAGTACATTAACTACAGGCAAGGCAACACCCATGTAAATCTGAGGAAGACTTCCTCGCCTTGCATTTTGAGCAATAAGATTTCATGATTAATCAAAACTCAGTCGATCGTACTACCACAAACTCCACAATAAATATATGATAAAGATATATAATAATCAACAATCAAAATCAAAATCGAAAAATTAAATTCAAAAACATTTTTGAAAAAATTTTGACAAATGCCTAAGTTTCCAAAGGGAACATGAAGATCCCAAGGGTATACCGATAGAGCCTAAGTGTGGACAAAATTCCAAAAATTATTTCTACACTACCGGAATATTAAATAATGTATCTTACAACAATCCTACAGTAATAATAACTAAATACTACATATATTTAAGGACACTGTCAATGTAAACAACTGGTGGCGTGGTGGCTCAGTAGGTAGAGGTACAGGCTGCAAGCCGAGAGGTCCTCGGTTCGAATCCCACCTGTGGCAACCGTGTCCTTGGGCAAGACACTTCACCTCCATTGCCTATGTGGGGGCATGGTGACGCTGTGCACTAAGGCGTACTGCACGTCAATGGTGCACCTGCCTTCAACCAATGCTAACCCTGCTTGTATGGAGTTGGTATGTTGGGGAGCTGACAGTTGCTCGCCGTTGCTCGGTGGTTCTCTCCAGGTACTCTGGCTTCCTCCACCCGTAAAACTGTTGTGGTCATGATTAGCCATTGTGCAGAAATATGTGACCTTAAACTCCAATAAATAATAAAAATAATATAAATAATAATAATGTAAACAACTTCAAGGAAAAACTGGAAACAAGACATCAGGCACAGAAAAAAGGCCCAAAGTCATTAACAGATTTTTAAAGCTACCAGATGTAAAGCAAGATCTTCAAACGAAGAAAAAACAATACATCGGAGAGAAGATGCAAGACCCAAACGACCGAACACCCCTAGGGTAAGGACGTAGCCATGGGGATAAACAAAATAAACATTCTGTAATACAAGTTAAACTCCCAAAAAATTCATTAAAAAATTTCTATAAAAATAAGATAAGCCAAAAAGCTTGGGAGTTTAACAGGAAGGCTTCAAGGAGGGATAGGGAAGAAACACTTAACAAACAGTCGATAAATCATTAGCAAGAATGATGATGTCAGGCGCATGTCCCGAAATTGGGAAACATGAAATAATTTTTATAAAAATTATAAAGTTACAGCCCTGAATGTTTCTAACCACCATTGTTCACTTCCATCATTCATTTATGTGCTTGGATCCACCAATTTTACCATTGATTTGTGTCTTGCATCCTCAAAAAAGGAGATTTAAAAGCACAGATGTCAGTTCATTGTTGCTGATTTTAGGGCCAAACAAAGATTAATGGTTGGCGCCAATTTCGGTACCTTCCTGGATACTGTGCATGCACAGATCTCAAAAGTATAGAGGACCAGATAGGACTTGACTTTTTCAGTTTAACATGCAAATTTTGGGGACTGGGGGGCAAAAATTTGTGTTTGGCCCTGGATTAAATTTGAGTTAGCACCAGCTAGTCTGGGCCATTGGTTGTTGTATAAAAATATAGAAAACGCTCAACTTCCTGGTGTTCCCATGGAGAATTTGTTAGGTAACAGTTATGTTCAAATTTTTTTTGAAGCTTATTAATTTTACAAGGGTTGGCAAGCAAGTTATACAACTTACATTAATGCCTCTCCTTGGTCCAATCGTGAATGTATGCAAGATGTAGGATGACCTCAGTAGTAGCACAAACATTACAATCGGTGCTGTCAGAGAGTGTTTGGACACCTCAAGACCTTTCCCAAGTGAGGGGTGATCCCACGACCTCTTATCCACTTAGCCACCACTCTCTCTGTAAGTAATCTTAGTAATATCCATTTGTTCAATTATTATAAAAAAACAGTACATTTGCATTAATCATTTAAGGCCGAGGGATTTTAATAATTTTTGTTATACTTTTGAAAGACAATATTTTGTGGCTTTGCATTTGTTTCAAGGCAAGTCGTTTTGAGTCAAGCCACTATTTGGCCTTCTAAATTTAAAAAAATCACTGATACAGTATCCTGAATTGAGGAAGTTTATTTGTCCTACTTACCATCATGAACTGTTCATCTAGACTAATTTTTCTCACTCTGTAACTATCAAGGTGGTTTATTAGAAATGATAAGGAAAAAGTGACTGAAAAAAGATAAGCAGCAAAAATCAATGTAAAATTGAAAATTCCATAAAAGTCTCAATATGTTACCATTTATATCATATCATAACTAGTCATATTAATTCGCTCAGTACTTGATTTCAATTTCATTTTCCACATCATTTGAAATTTCAGATCAGTTTAGAGCTTGGGGTTCTTTCAGTGTACTTAAAATATGTTTTTAAGGTTTTAAAATATGTTGGAGGTTTTATTTTATTTTTATTTTTTTTTTGGGGGGGGGGGGTGGGGGGTGGTGGGGAGGGGGGGTGGACGTTAATACCCAACGACTTGGTCATAACGCCCAACTATTTGGAACATACTTAATTGCTTTAATCAAAATCTTATAAGCTACAAATATACTCGCCACTGCTAAAATATTGTATTTTAAATAGAGGTGCCTGACCATCTGGATGTTTTCAACAGCTCATGGTCATAAAAATCATTTGTTATTAGTTAGTTACTCTTTCTCTGGATGTGGAATTCTACCGATCTGTTCAGTTGGGCATTTATCACACTTTCTGTTTATATTTTTGTCAGGCAACCAAGAGATTTTGCCCAAATGAGTACTCCAAAGTGTGTGTACACCTTCGTTGGGCAAGCAAGGACATCTGTTTGGCTTGGTATTTCATAATTACTTGCCCAACCTCTGCCTGAAGAAACTCATGAGAGGAAGATTTTTGGGAGGTGTCAATGCCTGCCCCCCTCCCCCCACACACACACCACCTCCTAGAATTTAAGCCCCTGCTTCTTATCACAGGGACCTATTGATTTCAAACGATACCAATGTGGCTCAGAATCAAATGAAAGCTTTCTCACAGAAAGGATTTGATCGGCAAACATGTAGCTGTGGATGGGGGCCCTGACTGTGGAAGTGGTGTTTACAACAGCACCTCCCCCTGGGCTGGAAATTTTTGATTGCTCACTACCCATTTTCTTTTTCAATTAGCAGGAAAATTAATTTGTATCATCCTTGGGTATAATATTCCACCTAGAGGTTGAACTCGAAAATTTCTGCAAGACTTATCAGTTATGTAAATCAAAAGAGCATTTCAATAGAAAATGCACAAACTTTAAAAAGCATTCTCACTTTGGCAAGATCACATGTTAGTTGTTACTACTTATTTTTGTAAAAATTCTGTTGAGATGTATATTGCATGCTACTCTATTCATATGTGGATGCAATACACAACCTTTGAGTCAAGTTAGTTCCAAACTAGAGGTACTGTGAGCAAGCTCACAAAGTGATACCCCCCCCCCCCCCCCCCACCCTCCGAATGTATAAGTTTAAAGTTAGATTATTTCCCCTTGGAAATGTCAGAACAGAATTATATTGCTTCATGCACATCTTCATATGGAGTTCTTCCATTGTGTAAAGTTTCATGAAAATTCTTCAAACGGGTTAGGAGGAGTTGCGCTTATAAGGATGGACAGACGGATGGATGGACAGACAGGGTGATTCCTATATACCCCCCCCCCCCCAAACTTTGTTTGTGGGGGGTATAAAGATTGTCGAGGCTGACTGACAAAACATGTGGGATTAACCCTTTACCTAACATAATGGCCAAAACCGGCCAGCACTATTCTCAAAACTTGCCAATTAATTTTTATTATTGTTTCATTTTTTGTCTCTAAAACATAGGTTATGACCCCTCATTGGAACAAGCTCGTTGAGCTCGTTCCAATGAGCGGTCAATACCTATGTTTTTGAGACAAAAAATAAAAATAATAGTTATTCAAGAATTTTTTTTGCAAGTGTCATCTGCTTTTCATGTTAGGTAAAGGGATAAGAATTTATTTTATGTTGTATCATTTTGTTGTAACCTGAAGTTTATTTGCGTATTTTACACTTGAAGTAACCCTCATGTAACCTAAACAATCATTTGGGGGTTATTTCCAGGTCTATTTGACTGTTATAGTTCACCCAAAAAGTGCTAAAAGCTGTTCGCCTCCTTTATTAACCCTTAACAAAATTGGTCTGATGAATGATTTTTTATGGGCCTGACAAAGTTACAATAGAGAAACAAACAAACTAATGGTCTGTGACCTTGAAGGTATAACCTTGGGTCAAGGTCATGAGACACCTTTTAGTCATAGGTAATCATTGTGTGAAGTATGGAGAAGATAAGTAAATTTCAAATTTGTTTTATGGACCAGACAATGTTAGAACGGATGTAGAAAGACTGATGGAGGGACAAATGGAAAGATGGATCGACAAGTTGCTGCTATGAAGTTTCCAAGGAGCATAATAAACAGTAAAATAATTTGTATATCATCCCACTACAATTCTAGTTAATTTGGAATAGTTACCAATTAAATCACTGATAATTTCCTCTATGTACAATTTTTTTTTCTTATCATTACTTACATTTGTTTTAGAAAAATGAATTCTCACATGAATTGAGAAATTGAGATGTTTTTGTGATCGGGTCTATTTAATCATCAACCTTTAAAGGTCTCGATAATTTTTCCACAATATCTACAATGTGATATATGCTTAGTCCTGTAGCTTTGTAGTGGTTTCTCGGCAAGTCTTGACTACCTATATATGCATCCCAAGACTTGGCAAGACATCACTGCCAAAGCACTTTGCATTCAACCAGCTAGTTAACCCCCTCCACACTGATATCAAAATACTGAAATTTCAAAGAGCATTATTTGCCCATAATGCAACTAGGAATTTACCCAATTCAGTTTTGTTTGACAGAGCTCAACAAGCTGTTACACAAGACTGAATTGCTGAAATTCCTAGTTACATTACGGGGAAAAAAATTGCTTTTTGGAATTGATTCTTTTAACATCAGGGTGCAAAGGGTTAACATAAGGTAAGGGAACATATATCCAAGTAGAAAACATGACCAAAGCCTGAATTAGGCCTTTATGGAATAAAAGCCTAATGTTGAATTTGCCCCAACATTGGGCCTCATCAGAGATGCCCCAGCAGGCAGTCATGACAAAGCTCGCAAAACTATATTCAAACTAACATCACAGTGTTTTCCAGTTAAGTCTCGGGTACGAACAGTCAAAACTTGACCAGAAGTCACTTACAGGGTACTACAGTTCAGTTTGTTGTTAGGGCCCTGCAAAGCTTTGGAGATTTGATTTGATGTCAACATGATGGCCTGATTCAGGATCAACACTGAATTGGTTTCCTGAAACATATATTTTCGAATTGGATAATTCATGTTGTTTCACAAAGAGACAATGGCAAATGAATATCTTCTTTCCAAAGAATCATGCAGTGGAAATGAAAGAATACTAACTTGTTGTGTATCTGGCTCAATCAGTTTATCGGCATGTTGGTCTGCCTTAGAAGTTACATGGTTACAACAGTAATTCTAAAGTGGAGGGTGGGAATTCTGTGGTCCCCTTTATAAGTACAGTTGTAGCAAAGTTAACTTGTGATCTCTGCACCTGGGCACTCATGCTACCTGAGCCACATGAAAGTGGCAAGGATATGCACTCTTACAATATTAGACACAGAGAGAAACTTTTACAAGT
Source organism: Pictodentalium vernedei (assembly GCA_031216915.1). Classification (NCBI taxonomy): domain Eukaryota; kingdom Metazoa; phylum Mollusca; class Scaphopoda; order Dentaliida; family Dentaliidae; genus Pictodentalium; species Pictodentalium vernedei. The sequence continues at coordinate 212,089,170 of CM062290.1, forward strand.
ATAAATTGACTGATTTTTTACAAAAAAAAAAAAAAAATAACAAGTGTTTGACCACTGAGGTGGTATTAGTCCCCTACGGTGCTTTTGTGACATAAGGTGTTTTTGTCACATAAGACATGACCACAGTCAGCAGGAGTATCAGACCTGGGGGGGGGGGGGGGGGGGGTGTTTTGGTAAAATAATTGGGGACGGTTCGGCCTGGGGATGGTTTGGCTTGGGGACAATTCGGGTTTCATGACAACAGTCAACACGAGTGTCAGACCTGGGGGGTGGTTTGGGTAAAATACAGGTTATCAGACAGGATTTCAAATGTGAATGGAATCTAAAAATTGAGAATTGAGAGAAGTGTAGCTTGAACCATGTTGGAGGGAGGGGTGGTAACATAAAAATAGCGAAAAAAAGCTTTAAAAAACACAGCAAAAAAGGCCCCCATTCCGCCATCTTGGATTTTGAAAAAAAAATATTATGCGTGCATCATCCCTTCAGAACCATTTATCCACATACCAAATATGAAAGGTGCAGCTTAAAGCATGTTGGAGGGAGAGGTGGTAACATAAAAACAGAAAGACAGACAGACGAACAGACAGTCAGACAGATCTTAGATTTTGAAAAAAAAAAATATTGAGCATGCATAATCCCCTCACAACCCTTTATCCATGTACCATAAATGAAAGGTGTAGCTTGAACCATGTTGGAGGGAGGGGTGGTATCATAAAATAGAGAAAAAAGCTTAAAAAACACAAAAATGGCTGCCATGGCGCCCTCTTGAATTTTGAAATAAATATTGAACGTACATCATCCCTTCCCCACCTCTATCCATGTGCCAAATATGCAAAGTGTAGCTTGAACCATGTTGGAGGGAAGGGTGGTTACATGAAAATAGAGAAGAAAGCTTAAAAAAACACAACAAAAATGGGTGCCATTCCGCCATCTTGGATTTTGAAACAAAGATTTTGAGCCCCCTCAGAACCATGTATCCATGTATCAAATAGCTTAAAGCATGTTGGAGGGAAAGGTGGTAACATAAAAACAGACAGACAGATGGACAGATGGATGGAGTGCAATCCTATTGTCCCCTTACGGTCCCCGTAGGGGACTAAAAATCTCAACAAAAACCACCCACATAAACCATAGAAGGGCTACTGAAAGTTATCAAATGTCCATAAACACACACATGGGCAACATCAATCACAAAAATATACAGCAGCGCAAACTTCTTTCAAGAAGAGATTGCCGAAGTTTGGTTGAAAACAAAACAATTGTGCCCACATATGGGTTAAAAACTGTTGTCATAGGCCAAATCAAACCAGAATAGAAATACAAAAGCCCTGGACCCTAAAGGTTCAAATAAACTAAGTTAAAAAGACAAACTCTTACAATTCTGGATTTGGAGAGCAAGTGTTAAAAAAGTATATATTAACTGATTTTTGACAGAAAAAAATGAAAATGAAAACAATTACACACACTCTACAAGGGTTAATGAAATCTATCAAGGTCGAAGTATGGGAAATACTAATCACCATAATGTCCAACAGAGCTAATTTAATATCAAAATTTCAATTTACAATTGTTTCCCATAATGTAACTAGGCATTTAATCAATTCAATCTCGTTTGACAGGTAACATATTATTGAGCTCTGTCAAAAAAGATTGAAGTGGTTAAATTTTTTGTAGCATTAGCCCTTTAGGGGCCTAATTCAGACTTTGATAACTTTTTAATGTAAAGGAACAGGTGCCCCAACATGCACTGTTTGGGTAAACTCAAAACTTTTTTTCTAAGTACCTTGTCAGTTGTTTCTAGGGAAGTGTTGGCTGCCTCTGTAGGCAGCCAAGATTTGACTAGAAACAACTGCAAAGCTGCAAGAGGTAGACATTCAAAATATAGCAAAAATGTATAAAAATCTCCAGGCTCTTAAGGGTTATCAGAAAAATTTTCCGTTTGAATTTGGTATTTTGATATCAGTGTGTCAAGAGTTAAAAACTGTTTCTAACAAGAAATTGTCTAATTTTTACAGAAAAAAATTGGGCCAAAACATACACAATACAAGGGTTAATGACTGTTGTAATGGTTCTAAAGAACCCAGAACTGCAACATTAAAGTCCTCCTAAATCCACAACATATCAATAAATGCAGGTAGTTTTACACCATTGCCAATATCATTTCTTGGAATGTTTTTACACCAAAATGTTACAAAAACTAATGGAGTGCCTCCACCCCCACCTAGCCATTCTTTCCAAAATCTACCTCTGGCCTGGCAGTCTCAACATATTTTTTAAAACCCATTCTGTTAAGATATACCATTGGCAACCTAAACATTTTATTTGGGGAAATGTTCTACCTAAAAAAAAAGTAAAGTTAGACAGGTGGATGTATTTCCGGCCAGTCAATAAAATTGCCCGACGCACAGGCTTTTTTCACGGCACCGATGCAAATGAACCAAAACCCTTTTTAAATTTTGAGCAAAATTCAACAAAGGGCAATAACTCTCTAAATTTTTTAGAAATCTTGATTGTTCTCCAACTTGTCCAATACAATCTTAATATAAAGGAGGCATTTAAATTTCGTTGAAATCTGAGGTCTACTGTTCCAAGTTATTGCATAAGGAATGAAATCGCAGGCAAAATTCAAGAAACAAAGAGCAATAACTCCCTAAATTTTCATTGAATGATGGTGGTCATTGAACATGTCCCAGATATTGTTACTATCTAGCAGCACACCAAAATAAATTAAAAAGCAAGATAGCAATTGCTAAAAGTTATTGCAGAAACAAACTTATGGATGGATGGAAAGATGGACGGAAGGATGGAGCTCTTCACTAGATAACAAAATTGGACTTTGAAAAAAAAAAAGACGGACATTTTTAAACCCTGAAATAGGTCTCTAGCACTGAATTAACAACTGGCCTGTAAGGGCTGGGACAATTTTTAACAAATTGTACCTAGGGCTGCCACGATTATCGGTTTTCAGACTCTACTAGTCGGTTAGTCATTCACATATTACGTCCACTTTATGCTGACATACACTGAGGTAAAATATTCAAATGTAGTATTAAATTCTGACATTGTTTTGCAGTTTCTGTTAACATGTTGGTTAAACAGAAAGAGTTGAACAACAGGCTAACTGAAATGGTAAACACCACATAAACATAAGAAAATACAGATCGATAATATCATAATTTATTTGGAAAATAACACTTGGGCCAGTCTTTGAGTCAGTTTGTTTAGCAGAGATAGGTCAAGGTGATTTCTGTGTGAAAAAAGACAAGATTCTCGAAGTTAATCATGTTGATGCCCATGTTACTTAATGTGACAAGTTAGGCAACTTAGGCTTTTGTGTAGGTACATGATAGACATTGTTCACAATACAGTTTCTTGCCACTAAATTTCTAAATTTTAAGCATAATATACAGTGGAATATTTAGCAAGGTGCAAGTAAATGCAGTTCAAAATCCTGACAACACACGTGAAAATCAAAGCACCGTCTGGACTCTGAAGTTTTTATTTGAGCCATTTTGGGGTTATAGAAACTGTCGCTTGATGAAAATTGCCAGGAATATAGCATGCAGTGTTTATTTAAGCCAATCAGATCATCTAAGAACTAGGGTTTACCAGGAATTCTTCACTGACGTAATCAACTTCGTGTCACATGATGCTGACACTTCAAAGTATGGAAATTCATTCACTAATTTTGAGTCAATAAATTCTAATTCAACATTAAATTTACTTGATTTAAAAATTAAAATAGCAACAATTAACAAGGGTTATCACCAATTTGTTCACAATAGTTTGATCCAGAGCAGAGTTTAGGTATGACGTCCATTTTATGAGATAATATGCGAGGGTAAAGTCAAAATTACTGCCTATTTTTGTGATATATACCATGAATATGAAGGATAACAGGTACCAAGAAACATTACGTACCGCTCGCAGACCAATATTATCATTCAGTGGCATGATTCCACATTGATAATAAAATTATTGGATTTAAAATGGCAACAATTAACATGGATGATCAACAATTTGTTCACTGTAGCTTGATCCTGTACGGAGTTTAGGAATGACAACGTCCATTTCTTGTAGTTAATATGTGAGGGTAAAGTCAAAATTACTGCCTATTTTCGTGATATATACTATGAATATGAAGGATAACAGGTACCAAGAAACGTAACGTGCCCCTCGCAGACCAATATTATCATTCAGTGGCATGACACGGCTAAGAAAAATAGTCGACCTATGAAAAATAATAGTTGACTATAGCACCTTCTGATGGTTAGTTAATTAATCAAATAGGTGCGGCAGCCCTAATTGCACTGTACCATTACCAACGAGTTAAGATGTTTGACAGGGATTTCTCATCAAGTCATGGACACCAGCATAAGCAACCAAGAAATTTTATGAGAAATCATTAAGTTTGAAAATCATCTGAAAAAATTCATTGTGTTTGTGCATTGTGGCACCTGCTCTTGGGCCATACAGTAACTTGTCAAAGTAAAAATTAACCCTCTGCATACTAAAGTCAAAAAATCAAAATTTTCAAGTAGCAAATTTTTCACATAATAATACTGGGAATTTAAGCAATTCAATTTTGTTTGAAAGAGCTCAATGAGACTAAGAGATGAAAACTTGAAAGTATTTGAGTTATTGAGCATATTTATCAATGTTTTAATACTTGAATCATGTTTTTATCAGTAGACTATGTCCATTGAACTGAACAAAATGGGTAACCTCACTGCAAAATCTAGTTGTTAACGAACTTAAAATCCAACTAGACTTTATGATTCTGGAGAATCATGGCTTTTCCCGATTAGATTCCATGATTTTTCTTGACCCAACAGTGTCTGATGAATTGTTTTAAACTGTCTCACTAAAGTTCCTTCATTGATGTTATGAGAAAGGTGAGTATAGTAGTCTCAAATGACTCGGTTTGTGTTTGATAAAAAAATGTTTAGGTAAAACCCATCATTAATGGTAGAATGGGTTAATATCAATATCAATGTTTCCCTATCAGTTTTGCGTCCGGTAAAAGAAGTTACGTTTCTCTGTGGCATTTCCATTTGATGTTGTTGGTGTCCAAAAACAGACTATTTCCTCAATTTTTTTTTACATTTAGCAGCCCATGAAGGGTTATCAAATGCCTACCAGAATAATTGATCCATGCAACTGGTCATATGACACCAAGACCTATCAACAGCCATTTTCTCTTGAAAACCCCACAAAATGTTTGTAAAGAAATTCAGGGAAAACGATTTTTTAAGCTTTTCATGGGTATCCCTGTTAACCTCCCCAAAAGGGGTTAACGCTTGGCTTTTTGAATACCTTTATTACATTTCAAAAATGGTCCTCTGTGAATTCCACTTCAAACAAAGGAGATTATGTTTATCTCTCATGTATACATTAGGTGCTGTGCGTGTCTGAAAACATTCCCATGTTAACAACATTACGATGCTTGGCAGCTTGTAGATGGTTAAAAAATGCTCACCGGAGTATTTTGTCCATGCAACTTGTAATGTCACATAAAGACCTACGAATAGTCAATTTGTCTTGAAACCCTACAAGTTACCGTTAGGGAAATTCACAGAAAATGGGAATTTAAAGCTTTCAAGGGATATCTCTCTTTAGCCTGCCCAAAATGGGTTAAGACGTCGACTTTTGAATACCCTTACTACTTACAAAAATGTTTTCGTATAAATTGTACGCGCGATAAAAGAAGGCACTTTTCTTTGTGGTGTACCCTTTGGGTGCTGTTGGTGTGCAAAAACAGCCTGTTGTATCGCAATTTTGACCTTCAGCAGCCCGGGGAGGGTTAACTAATGCTGACCGGAATATTTTGTTCATGCGACTTGTAATGTCACACCAAGACCTGCAAATAGCCGATTGTTCTTGAAAACCTACAAGATGTTGTTAGAGAAATCCACAGAAAACGGGTATTTTAAGATTTTAATGGGTATCTCTCTTTAACCAGCCCAAAATGGGTTAAGACGTCAAATTTTGAATACCCTTACCACTTTCAAAAATATTTTCCCATCAATTTTGCGTCCGATAAATGAAGGCCCCTTTCTCTGTGGTATATCCTTTGGGAGCTGTTGGTGTCTAAAAACAGCCCATTTTATCACAATTTTTATGTTTAGCAGCTCGGGGAGGGTTAACTAATGCTGACCGGAGTATTTTATCCATGCAACTTGTAATGTCACACCAAGACCTCAGAGTGACCAATTTTTCTTGAAAATCTACAAGACTCATTTAGAGAAATCCACGGAAAACATGAAGTTTTGAGCTTTTTTGGGGTATTGCTGTTTAACCAGCCCAAAACGGGTTAACACTTGGTTTTCGGAACACCCTTATTACTTACAAAAATGATCCTTGGTGAATTCCACTTCCAATGAAGGAAGTTATGTTTACCTCTCGAGTATCGTTTGGGTGCTGTGGGGGTCTGAACCCGGCCCATTTCATCAAAATTTCGATGTTTGGCAGCCTGTGGAGGGTTACCATATGCATCGCCTAATATGTCGTGTGTATCAAAGGTTGTGACATAGGCAGGTCTAGTAATGATGAATGTTTAAAAAAAATCCTAAAGACGTGTTTCGAGAAAGTGCCGATAAACCCCAATTTTGGCAGTTTTTTGCCAATTGTGGCGAATTAAGGGTTAAATCGAAAATTCCGCTTTGGTACATTTTTAGATTTTTAGCCACTCTATGCGTGTGCCAAATTGTGTGAAAATCGGTTCGAAAATGGCTTCTGAATCGTACGGACAAAAATGTGTGGAAAAAAAAAAAAAAAAAAAAAAACCAAAAAAATAAAAAAAAAAAAATAAAAAAAAATAATAATCCGTAGAAAAACAATAGTCTTTTCCAGAGGGAAAAGCCTAATAACTATTCGAAACTATAGTAGAATCCTCTTAATTGAATATCCATTTTGCTAAATTATTCAATTAACAGGAGTATACAATTAACAGGGATTTGGTCAGTTTCCTGTGTTCTGGAGGTAAACTGAGCATTTATTCTATTATATCTTGTTTGACAGAGCTCATAGAGCTCTGTCAAACAAGATATAATAGAATAAATGCCTGTATTGGATGTAGTGAGGCCAAAAAGGTTGATAAATAAGGGAAATTTGGTGCATGTCACAGTAATTTTTTCGACATATTACAAAAATTTATATACAATTAACAGGAGTTTACTCTACAACCCATATGCAATTAACAGATCAAATTTGTACTGAAGATATGGTAAATGATTTTGTGCTTGAAAATTATATTCAATTAACAGGGATATACAATTAAGAGATATCCAATTAAGTTGGCCCCACTGTATTATCCAAGCCTCAAACTCAAAACAAATTTGAATCAATATCTGAGGTCAAATCAAATGATAACTGGAATATTCAAAATTCAAAGGGGCCTCATTTTGAGCTAAAAATGGAAATGATTCATGAAGAAGAATTTTGTGCAAGTGTTGTCCATGAGTTGTGTTAGGTAAAGGATTAAAAAATCTTCCTGTACTGAATGTATGGTACATGGTTTGGCAATAAAAAAAAAGTATGTGCAACTGGCTGGTCGATTCTAACTATGCTGGCTGTGTTTGATTGTTCTGAAGTATTCAGCTTGCTCACTAATAATCTCTACTCACTGATAAATCTGTACACTAAACACCAGAACAGTGTCCAAAGGACAAATCCTGTATGCCATACGTGATTCTCTCCTACTAACTTCAATCCCAAGAATAAAAAGATCATTATTTCACTTGTTGTGCTGAAAAAAAAAAAAAAAAAAATGAAATAGTAAAACTAATTAACTGATAAAGTACTAAATTAATTTGACACAATTAGTTAAAAAGATATTCATTTATATTAAGCACACAATGGCATAGTTAAAACAAATATCAAGCTTTCAGACTACTGAACACCAGCATCAGAGAACAAGCATCTTCATATTTTGTCTGTGTTTTCTGGGTTTTTTTATACCTGAGGAAGTACTTGAGAGACCTAAAGCTTGGCAGCAGTTTTACTGTGCTTTTTGGTGTTTAACTTGTACAGAGATAGAAGCCAATATTTGGATTTTATTAAACCATCTATGTGCCATGTTTAAGATCTTGCACTCTTAGCATCTACTTAATATTCAGCCAGAAGGATATGTTAACATAAAAATATTTGGTTATAGGTTATTGGAGAGTGCCTATAGGCACAAAATAATTACTCAGAACAAATCAACACTACAAAAAACAAGACATTATTAATGCAAAACATGATCTCAAAATTGAATGAAATCTGACACTATTCCCAAGTTATTCCATGAACAATGAACTTTGAACAAAAATCAACAAAGAGGAATAACTCTCAATTCTGGAGAAATCATCATCGAACTTGCTGCAGATAATTTTAATAAAAAACAGTCTTTCAAATTTCATTGAAATCTGAGGTCCACTGTTCAAGTTATTGCATAAACAATGTGAAATTTGGGGCAAAATTCCACAAAGGACAATAACTTCATTAGTTTTCATCGAATGATGATGGTTGTTTATTTATTTATTGATGTCACATACTTCTGCACAATGGCTAATCATGACCACAACATGGAGATTTATTTATTTATTTATTGGGGTTTAATGACACATTCGACAGCCAGATTCACCTCGTGTCGGACAGTTTTACAGGTGGAGGAAGCCAGAGTATTCAGAGAACCACCAAGCAATGGCAAGCAACTGTCAGGCTCCCAAACATACTAATTCCACACAAGCAGGGTTAGCATTGGTTGAAGACAAGTGCACCATCGACGTGCAGTACACCTTAGTACACAACATCACAGTGGGCAAGTGGGATGAGGTGTCCTGCCCAGGGACACAGCGCGGTTGCCGCAGGTGGGATTCGGACCAAGGACCTCTGGGTTTACAGTCTGCATCTCTACCTACTGAGCCACTGCGCACACCAACATGGAGATAAAGTAATGTTTACTCAGTTGTTTATACCCATGTTGCCCATTTTAGAGGACTTCCACACCAAGCATTGGTGATTGGGTCCTACTTTACCAGTAAAACAGATCTTGTTTACCACAGTAAACAAGCACTGCTTCACTTCCCAGGGTTCCCATAGGGGAATGGGAACTTATCCAAAACATTAGTAAACAAACTGATGGATGGATGGATGGATGGATGGATGGATGGATGGATGGATGGATATGGATGGATATGGATGGATGGATGGATGGATGGATATGGATGGATGGATGGATGAATGGATGGATTGGATTGGATTGGATTGGATTGGATTGGATGGATGGCCAGACAGAGTGCTTTCCTTTATCTCTTTCATGCAGTGGATAATATTTTGGCACTCTAGCAGTTAATATACACAAATATTTTATATTTTATTTTGCTTTAGACCAGTGTATCATTTGGATGCAGCTCACTCAAAACAGATTTGTTTTTTTTCAGATTATGTCATTTAGTCTATTACCAGACAAATCGACTGTATCTGCCCTCAGAAATTACAAATTACTTTTTTTAAAATCTCAACAAAGCCATATCATGTGACAGACACCTCATTGAAACAAGCTCATTCTAATGACAGGTCACATGATATGGTTTTGTTGAAAATGTTTGAAAAATTGGGGAAAAAAATCAAACAAACTGTGATAACGTGTGTTGGGTAAAGGGTTAAAAAAGATAGAAATTTTTGTTAGCTACAGTACAGGGGTAGTGGTGTCAAACTAAAATAATCATAGAATAGAAGTTTTGCTGAGGAAAAACTTATATTTGGTGAAAAGCATGAAAAGCACAAGCAAGGCTGAACTTAGTGGACCTCCATGTTTATCGGGAAAACTTTCCTTGTATTTTTATACTTTTTCAAAGGCATTAGAAACTTATACCCCTGGCGAGAAAACTCCAATACATGGGCATATGAACTGAAATCAGCTCTCAAGGTATGGAAACAAAGGTAAAAAGAAATGTGTATCTTAATTTCAACACTCATGACAGCAAAGCGGGTCACTGCTTAGTGCATCATAGGTTCAATCCTCACATGCTTGGTGTCTTGGGCAAGACACTGCCCAAATAGGAGCATGGTGGTGAGGTGTATGAAAACATACAGCATGTTGTTGGTATACATGTCCCTAATGAATGCCAACAACTGCTTGGATCTAGTTAGTAAACCAGATGATCTGACAATTACTCACCACTGCTCAGTGGTTTGGACACTCTGGCTTCCTCCACCTGTATTTATTTATTTACTCATGTTTAAGGTCACATATTTCTGAACAATGGCTAATTATGACCACAACATGGGTATAATTTCAAGTCCAGCCAAGCAGTTATACCCAAATTTCTCATTATAGAGGACGCCCACCCCAGCCATACAGGGTTCCATGAAGTTGAGTACATTGGTAACAGATTAAAAATGTTGCCCTTCAACAAATTATGCAGTTGAAAAAAAAAATTTCAAAGATTTTCAACAAAACCGTATCATGTGACCCCAAATGAAAAAGTATAAAAAAAAACAATAATTAAAACAAGAGGCCTCTCAGCCGAACCAGCTCCATAGTCACTGCTTTTAGTGGGAGTTAAATATAAGACAAGAAACTGAGTGTTACCGCTTGTAAACCTTAAACTTCATGATATGACAATGGGTCAAGGTTATGACACAAAATCAGATTATGGATAACAATTGTATGAGGTGTGAACAAAATCTGTCACATAAATCCAATTATTCAGATCAGACAAGGGATGTTTAACAATATAAAAGTTTTGCTGCCTGCGACCTTGAACTTGATGATATGACCTTTGATCAAAGTCATGACGCACCTTTGAGTCATGAGCAATAATTGTACCAAGTATGAGCTAGAGGTGTGACTCTCCCAGATGGGTCTATCCATACCACCTATGGCCATTATTCTAAGACGAAACGGGGCATAACTGTAGCAAAAAAATCAAAACTATAATTGAAGGTGCACAGGTTCCCATGGTAGTGAACATCCATACCAAATTTCAAAGAAATCAACACGTAAACATCTGAGAAAATCTCTGGACAAAATTCACGAATTCTGACAAAAAGGGGAATAACTCTGGCAAAAAGGTCCGATCGAAGAAACTATAATCACAGGTGCACAGGTTCCCATGTAACAAACATCCATACCAGGTTTCAAAGGAATCAACCTGTAAACATCTGAGAAAATCTCCGGACAAAATTCACTCATTCTAAGACAAAAAGGGGCATAACTCTGGCAAAAATGTCTGATCGAAATTATAACTGCAGGTGCACAGGTTCCTATGGTAGTGAACATCCATACCAAGTTTCAAAGGAATCAACCCATGAACTTCTGAGAAAATCTCCGGACAAAATTTGTACATTCTAAGATGAAAAGGTGCATAACTTTGGCAAAAAAGGACAGATAAAAACTATAATGGCAGGTGCACAGGTTCCCATAGCCGCAAACATCCATACCAAGTTTCGAAGGAATCAACCCGTAAATATCTAAGAAAATCTAATCAAAATTCTAGGTAATTCAGGCATTCTAAGACTAAAGGGGGCATAACTCTGTCAAAAAAACTTCAATTGGAACTATAAGCACAGGATCCCATGGTAGTAAATATCCATATCAAGTTTCAAAGGAATCGTCCCATAAAGATCTCAGAAAATCTCCGGACAATATTCACACATTCTAAGATGAAATGGGGCATAACTCTGGCAAAAAAGTCTGGTCAAAACTAAAATTGCAGGTGCACAGGCTCCCATGGTACTAAACAACCATACCAAGTTTCAAAGGAATCGACCCATAAACATCAGAGAAAATCTCCGTACAAACTTCTAGGCCTGCTATTTCAAGTTGAAAAGGGACATAATTCTGGAAAAAATAATCCGACCGGAATTATAATCACAGGTGCGCAGATTCCCATTGTAGTGAACATTCATACCATGTTTAAAGCAGATTGGTCTGTGAACGTCCAAGAAAATCTCTGGACAAATTATGTCTACAGACGGACGGACAGGTGGATGGACAGACAGCTGGATGGACAGATGGCCAGACAGATGGACAAGGTGATTCCAGTACAACCCCCACAACTCGTTGTGGGGTGTATAATAAGATCTGTCAATCATACAATGTTATACTGACCGGACAAGGGCTGTATAACAATATCAAAGTTTTGCTACCTTGACCTTGATATGACCTTGAATCAAAGTCGCGACAAACCTTTGAGTCATGAGTAATAATTGTACCACATATGAACATGATCTGCCATTCAGATCAAATTATATCAACCGGACAAACATGATAGTAAAATATCAAAGTTTTTTTTTACTGTGACCTGATCTTTGGGGCCAGTGACCTTCACCTTGTGGGTACAGACCTCATTATGACTGATGACACACTGTCTGGTGACAATATATACAGTTACAAAGTTTTGTTAAAAAATATTCAGTGGTTAACAAATTTAAATTTTATAGTAAATTTCCTTTCTTATTATACCTACCGCAATTGTTTACTACAGACGTGCACTACAGTGGAAGACCCTAACTCGGAAAATATACTCTCTATTTTGATCTTTCCCAAGTGATTTGGGAAAGAAAAGTGGTGCAAAAGCACCCCAAAAAAAAACAATAAGCCAAAACTGGGTCGAGTGCTACCGGCGCAGACCCAGTAGGGAATGCTCTTCTCTTAGTACAATTCCATGACATCCGGAAGCAGTGCGCAGGCAGTCACCAATGAATCATTCTTTTGAGTCCACCAACATAGGAGTTATGTGATCAGCGGGGAGGAAGGATTCTTACTCGAATAAGAAGACGGGAGGGCCTTCATGTAAACAACTGCGGAAGGTATAATAAGAAAGGAAATTTACAATAAAATTAAAATTTCTTATCAACCTGCCTTACAATTGTTTACTACAGGCTGAATAGACAATAGGATGGAGGGAATCACATAACCAACCCCCACATAATCCAACGGCACTTGAACCGTGGACAGAGGAAGAGGTCCCTAGGCCTATCAAACCATAGCATCACAAACATTAGTAAAAGACAATGAGAGATGCGGCGTATGGTTCTGTGCGACGCACAGACAGAAAGGTCAATAACAGCACAGAGCTGGAACTGACCTTGTAAGAAGCTGAATGGCTAGGGTAGACAACAGCCTGAGCAGAAGAAAGAGGGCCCATAGTACAAAGGTCCTCTGACTGCTCCTGCAACTGATGCAGATAGGTGGAGAAAGTAGCATTTCTCCAGTAGGCTGCCTGCATAACATCCGACAACATGGCAGAGTTAGTATAAGCCCAAGAGGTAGACAATGCATGCACCTCGTGGGCAAAAATACGATTGGTAATACAATCGCCAGTCGTTAGACGAGCGTAAGCCATGTGAATAGCAAGACAAATCCATTGAGAAATGGATTGAGGAGAGATCTTCTGTCGACCAGGAATAAGAGACAGAAAAAATCGTTTCCTACCCTTCCTAATGAACTGCATCCGATTGAGATAAATGCGAATTGCACGAACAGAGCAAAGGCCGGTTACCCTCAACAGAAGGAATAGCCCTGATACAGATAGGAGGAGGAGTAGTTTCTGGTATCTGATTCTTGGCCAGAAAGGAGCAATCAGTGGTAAATGTAACACTGTTGAGAGAGCTCCTGAAAAAGGCCAGGTCAACTGAGAGGGCGTGAATCTCACTAACCCGTCTGGCTGAGGCAAAAGCCATCAGAAAAGCCGTCTTGTATGTGAGAAAATGCATATCCACCTGGGATAAGGTCGAATGGCACCCCCAAGCAAAGCAGCACCCAAGAAAGATTCCATCTTGGGGTAAGCTGCAAAGTTCTAGGCCTTTTCAAGGAAAAGTGCCGAACAATCTTGGAGAGGTATGGATTAGTGTTGATATGACACTGTCCCACATACGAAAACGTCTCAGAATGCATGGACCTATACCCTTTGAAGGTAACAGGCTGGAGACCCAGAGAATCAATCAGGTATACCAGAAATTCCGTAATCTGTGTGATTGAAGGATTGGCATAATAAACAGAGTGATCCGTGCACCATCGACAGAAGACCTTCCACTTAGCCGCATAGGCTAAACCAGTGGAGTGCCTCCTTGAAGAAGAAATGCACTCCACTGCCTGTCTCGAAAAACCTCTACGGAGGAGACAGCACCTAACAAAAGATATGCGCGAAGGCACAATGAAGTCGGGTCGACGTGAAACCTCCTTGGGTGACCTTGGCAAAAAAGGTCGCAATGTAGAGGGACACGTGCCGGAACCGCGCCAACAGAGAGCGGAGCAGATTGATCCACACCCACTGAGGCAACAGGGGAGCGATCAAAATGATTTGACAACTGCAGGTTCATATCTTGGTTAGAACCTGAGGCAGAGTCAGAACCGGAGGGAGGCCTTAGCCGACAAGACTGTTCCAATCGAGTGACAGAGCTTCCACAGTGAAAGCCAGAGGATCTGGACACGGGGACACAAAAGTGTCCACCTGATGGTTCCAACGAGTCGCAAAGAGATTGATGTGGGGACAACTCCAGAAATCTCAAAGTGACTGGAACACCGCCCTGTGGAGCATCCACTCAGTAGAAATGAACCTGCCCCATTGGGACAGGGAGTCGGCAAGGACGTTCAGACGATTGTGAGAAAACAACACTCCGGCGTTGACATCCTGAGCGAGCAGTAGAAGATCCCGAGCCAATTCGTACATGGGAACAGAGTGCGTGCCGCCCTGGTTCCAAATGTGGGCAACCATTGTCGAATTGTCGGATCAGACAACAGAAGGACCTGGCGATCCGAAAGGTGGGGGATCCACTGCCGGAAACTCAGAAGAAGAGCAAGAAGCTCCTTCTGGTTGACGTGAAGAGCTGCCTGATCCTGGTCCCATGACCTGTGAAGGGAAAGACCTAGAGGATCCGTCTCACGATCGGACATGGGGAAATCCAATGGAACTCCCTGCATAATCCACTGAACATCTGTCAGGGGAGAAGGTGATGAGGAAGAGACTCCGGTAACTGAAGCACAAGATCCACAGGATCGACATTCGGCCTCCAACGACTGAGCAGAAAGTGTTGGAGAGGTCTGACCTGCAGCCGACGTAGAAGAATGAGATCCGTCACCGAACCGCAGAGACCGAGCAGCCGGGGAAGACACCAAGCTGTTGCGGACGTCGACTGGGACAGTGTCAGGACAAAAGCTGAGGGAATCACAGCCCTTGCTTGGGAAACCGTCACCGTATTCAGATGATTATGGAAGCCCATCCCTAGATGACAAAATGACGGAGAAGGAACCAGGTCCGACTTCTCCTCGTTGACTTTGAACCCTAGCGACATGAGCAGGCTCAACAATGTGTCGACATCCGACTCCAGAAAGGCAGCATTGGAATGCCTCTGGAGGATATTGTCTAGATATGCCGAAGTAATCACCCTGGACTGTGTGCGATGTAAGGCTAACACATACAACATCAGGTGGGTGAAGGCCCAAGGAGCCAGGTTGAGGCCGAAGGGCATGGCCTTGGTAAATTCACCTCAGAAGAGTGAACCTAAGATACTTTTGCGATGTCTGATGAATTGGAACGTGAAAGTAAGCATTTTGCAGGTCGATGCTGGAAGCGAAAACTCTCTGGTGAATGGAGCGGCGAAGCGACCTGAAAGTCTCCATGCTGAACATAGGAGCAATGATAGACTGGTTCAGGATACTCAGATCGATAACCGGTCGGAGCCGGCCGTCCGTCCTTCTTCGGCACCAAGAACAAACAAGAATAAAATCCCACTGAATGAATGTTCTTGATGACCTCGATCGCCCCCTTTGAAGGAGATTGCCTATCTCCGTGATCAAAAGTTCCCAATGCAATGTCGAAAGGGACTTGTGTTGGAAGAGGCACTCTCAACTGAGTTGGATGCCTCAACCTGGGACGAATCAAGATGATGACTGCCGATGCCAACCCTTACCCCGTGAGTAAGTAGAAGCATCGGGAAGAGGATCAGCCCTTGGCTTCGCAGAGGAAGCAGAAGGGCGCTTGTTAGGCTTTGGATGGCCCCTGCCTCCAACAGAAGGCTGATCAAGCTGACGAAGCAGCAGCTGATCTATGGAATGACGTAGGGCATCATCCCGGACCGTCGCCATGGAACCATGGAATAGTTGCGGACCCGAGAAGCAGATCGAAGAGCAGCGACCTGCCCCTGAGGAAGGGAACGGCTTGTGTCCAGCACAGCGTCCCTGTGAACTAATTCCAAGTCAGCTGTGTTACAGGCATGCGTGTGAGTAAGATGCATGAGCGCCTTGGACAGCACATACAAAGGAGCCTGTACGTCATCAAACTTATCTGGGCAGATAAGCAGCAAAGCAGAGACGACGTGATCTGAGAGAGAAAGCATGTCCAGCATCTCTCTTGATAAGCCCAACATGGACTCCAGAGTTGCCATAGGAATAACGGCAGACTTGGGCTTTGAAAGCCTGAGGGAGTTGGAGCTCAGCTTAAAGTCCAAAGCTGTAAACGCTTCAACCACCTGTATCGACAGGCACGGTCGAGGTGCCCAGAAGCAGGTTGCTCCACAGGCTGTAGGCACACGACCGATGATCGCGGCCAGGCTGACACTGTTGGCTGGTTTGACAGTTTGAGATCTGGAAGGAACCCAAAATATAGTCAAGAGCTGCCCCCAAGTCAGAAGACTGTTGGCTCTCGACGTCAGGTATGTCGGACTCATCCCCCGAGTCGGAAGACACATAGCCCATCATGGGCAAACCGGCCGATGCCTCCCATGGTCTAGGCACACCAGGGGGATTAGAAAGTGGCCTGTTTCCAATCCGGGGAGGTGATGCCACAGGGGGTGCCTGGAAACCACTCATAGCCTCTCTGGAAGCAATGGGAAGGCTCTTGGACAGAACCTGAGTGAGCAACGACAGGGCCTCCCTAAGCTCACTGACTGTGTCAGATGGTCGACGTGGGAATGAACCGGCAAAGTGGCTTCACTCCTGACCCTTTTAACCAGTGAAGGGTCATGATCCTCAAATACAACCAACGCGGGGCGACGGGCTGCAGCCAAAACATCTGAAGGCAGATGTGTATGACATACCCCGAGGATCTACAAAGCAGAATCTCAGGAGAGTCGCCGCGGACATCTGAGGGACAGAAGGTCCAGGCTGCACAAAAGGCATTGGTCCTGCAAAACTGGCCATGGGACCAGGGTGCGTGGACGGAAATGCCACAGAGCCCATGGTGGCCCCACCACGAACATCTGAATCCAATGACAAAACTGCGGTGCTCGACGGCTGAGAGACCACAGCAGAGGGTTCAGCCGGCAGCCCCTTCCAACTTTGCGGAGTTGAAGTCAGGCAAGGCTGAAGCCGATACCCCATGTCTCACTACCAGACATCTCTGCAGACCCGTGCAGGAATAAAACTGCTGTGCTCAATGGCTGAGAAGCCACAGCAGAGGGTTCGGTCGGCATCCCCTTCTGACTTCGCCGAGTTGAAATCAGGGATGGCTGAGGCCGATACCCCACGTCTACACTACCAGACATCTCTGCAGACCCCTGCAGGGATAAAACTGCTTTGCTCAACAGCAGAGAGGCCACAGCAGGGGGTTCGGTCGGCAGCCACTTCTGACTTCGCCAAGTTGAAGTCAGGGAAGCCTGAGGCCGATACCCCACATCGTGGAATTGTACTAAGAGAAGAACGTCCCGTACTGGGTCTGTGCTGGTAGCACTCAACCCAGTTTTGGCTTATTTTTTTTTTTTTTGGTGCTTTTGCACCACTTTTCTTTCCCAAATAGCTTGGGAAAGATCAAAATAGAGAGTATATTTTCCGAGTTAGGGTCTTCCACTGTAGTGCAAGCCTGTAGTAAACAATTGTAAGGTAGGCTGATAAGAAATTATGGCCCAGACAAACAAAATGTTGATGACAGATGGATGGATGGACAGATGAGACAACTTAGCATTAGAAAAGCTCTACTGACATTTTGTCGGGCGAAGCTGAACAGAGAAGAAAAATTCTTACTGTCATTAACCCCCAATTTTACAATATTTGAGGCATTATATATTGACTTATGTATTAATTAGAAACACCCTGAACTAACCGTTGATTCTTCTGTTCATGCGTATAACAATATGAAATATCAATGTAATAAAAATTTAACATACCTTATGACCTTTGTGAAATACTTCACAGTTGTTTTAGACTTGTGAGATATGTTATGGAATGCATATTCTACTTGCACTAAACCACAGCCAATAATACTGAAATAGTGAAACAATTGTTTTTTTAAATTGCCCACAGCTAATAATACTGAAATAGTGAAACAATTATTTTTTTTAAATTACCCACAGCTAATAATACTGAAATAGTGAAACAATTTTTTTTTTAAAGTGCTCAATGCTGATAAAAATGAGTCTCTTATTAACTGGCTCTATTGAAAAGTGCTGAAAGCCACCTTAGTGGCTTTGCACTTTCTGCATTAGATCGTTGTTTGCTCAACAGTAAAAACAACTTTTTTTGTATAAAATTGTTTGTTACAATTTATTGGAGAGTGCTGATGCCTTTTATAAATTATAATAAAGCAAGTATTTATGAACAATATCTTGCTGAACTACCCCCCCCCCCCCCCCCCCCCCCCCCCCCCCCCCCCACCCATCCTGTTGGGAGCATTATATCTTTGAAAAAAAAATACTCATGTCACAAATGACTTTTGAAAAATAATTTAGCACTCTACCAGTTAACTTCATTAGCAGCTAGCCTGGTGAAAAGCCTACACAATTCGAGACCAAACTTTATGGCACCCCATGACAGAAAAGCGAGTAAGTGTCATTAAAAATTCATCTAACAAACTGGAGGAGATAAATTGTGAAAAAATAAATAAAAACACTAATATTTTGTCTTTAGATGGCCCATGATCCTCACGTGTATATGCTTTAAACAAAATGTAAAAGTTAACCTTTGCCCAAAGTAACAGCCAAACACAAAGGCCCCATTCGGAAAAACTGCAATACAAATTTAAATATTTTTTTCCATTTTTACCTTCAAAACCCAGCTTGTGCACCATCAATGGAACAAGCTCTTTGAGCAAGTTCCAATAAGGAGCCATAAGCTACGTTTTGGGGGCAAAAAAAAATTTGTTTTTTCGATATTCAAGAAAGTTTTTTTGTAAGAGTCATCTTCAATTTTGGATGGGTAAACATTTAACATTAGTGTCAAGAAGCTAAAAGTTGTAATCTTGGAGTTCAGTCAGGAAGAAGTTTAATCAGTGTGACATGTGTGGGCTCACATTACAGTGGAACCCTGTTCATGCAGTAGCAATTTTCACAATGAAAACTACTGAATTACCAGAAGTATTCAATTAATCGGGAGTTGGTTACTTCACTATGTTCTAAAGATTATTATTATTATTTATTGGTACTTTGTGCCACATCAGCATGTAAGGCTATAACACAGCAATGATAGGTATGCAATATAAAATAGGCCATTATCTTCCATGAAATAAATAAAAAAGAGTCCATGAAATCTGGATAGAATATGAGGAATAATAAATAGAGGATATCTAGCGTTTTTGAGTGGATACTGAAAATTATCTCATGAGTGACCGATACAAATGGTTATTAAAAAAGCATCCATCTCGATCACAAGTGAGATAATTTTCAGTATCCACTCAAAAAACACTAGATTTTCTTTTTATTATATGCTTTTTGTAAGAATCTGATAATTCCACTTGTTTCAACCACGAATTAATGCATGAAAGTAAACAGAGCACTGAATCATTGATACGGAAGTGATCTGATCAATACTCATAAAAATACTGTCTTGTGATCTGATTCGGTTGGTGGGTTTCTAGTCCAAACATGGCCTGAAAGTCCATAATATAAGTTTTAGGTTTGGTACGTCCTTTCAAAGGACGTACCAAACCAAAAACTTATATTACAGATTTTCAGGCCATGTTTGCACTGGCAGGTTTCATGCATCAATTCAAGGTGAATATGTGTTGAATTATTGCTGGAAATGATCGGTATCCACTCAAAAACACTAGATTTTCTTTTCATTATATGTTTCTATAACAAACTGATCATTTCCAGTGATAATTTGACCCGTATTCACCTTGAAGTGATGCTTTGAAAGTCGCCATTTTGATTGATACTGTGAAAGTGAAAATTTCTATATCTTCACAGTGGGGGATTCGATTTCTCTCTTTCGGCAATTTCTTCGATAATCTATCGTTTAGCGTATAATAAAAATAAGTAGTGAAAACAGTAATGAGAAAATGAGACAAGTTGTTTAAAGAATACTGTGTAAATCAACCTGTTGAACGGATATGAATACCTGAAAGTCTGAAAGAATAAAAAGAATTTAAAATTTATTAAAAAGGTTGATTTCCTTGAGAAATGACTGAATTTTATGGGAGTTTATGTTGTAAAATAAGTCTCTAAAAGACACTGTACTAAAGCATTTGTGTCTGACAAGATTAAAATCTGTATTGTTTGAAATGAAAGTGTCAGTGACACTGTAGCTTAACTTGACTGTGTGTAGTGGTTGATGAAAAAGATAATGTTCAATGTTTATGAAAGGATTTTGAAATGACAAGAATTGTGATAATTGAGAATATGTTCATTTCTGTTCCCTTTTAGCTAGGTTTTCAATAAGAATAATTTGAGGTGTAGACTGTACTAAAGAATTGAGGCCTGGGTTAATGTGGCCCTCACAGTTAATGTATGGCAACCAAAGTTACCAATCATTCCAAAACGAGTATCCTACCAAGTTACAATGAAATCCTTTCATAAATATAACTCGTAGACTTTGCTAAAGCAATCTAGGTCACGCGATGGTTTGGCGGTCACGGTAGACCGATCATGACCAAAATAGGATAGTTTCATCTAGATATCATACCAAGTTATCCTACCAAGTTACAATGAAATCCCTTCATAAAAACAACCTGCAAACAGCGCTAAAGGAATCTAGGTCACGTGACCAGGCGGTAGTAATGGCTAACTGATCATGACCAAAATAGGACAGTCTAATCTAGACATCATACCGAGTTATCCTTCCAAGTTACAATGAAATCACTTCATAAATATGAACTGTAGACTGTGCTCAACAAATCTATGTCCTGTGCCTGTGAGGCCATCACAGTTGACCAATCATGGTCAAAATACGACATTCTCATCTAGACATTATACTGAGTCATCCTACAAATTTGCAATGAAATCCCTTCATAAATGCAGCTGTAGACTGTGCTAAAGGAATCTAGGTAATGTGCCACTGTGGCCATCACGGTTGATTGAACCTGACAAAATAGTACGTTCTTATCTAGACATTATATAGAATCATCCTACGAAGTTACAATAAAATTCCTACATAAATATGACCTGTAGACTGTGCTAAAGGTTTTCGGGTTTTCGGCTTGCGTAGCCATCACGGTTGACCGATCGTGACCAAAAGAGGAAATTCTCATCTAGACATGACCTCGAACCTGCATATGAAATTTCATGATGATCAGACAAGAACTATGGAGTGTAGCCACATAAAAATGTGCACAGACTTCTGCATGCGTGATGGCAAAAGCTTATCTTGACTTTGTCAAGTTGAACTAAAAATGTGCACCACTGTCAACACTTGTTGGCAAGGAACACATTCTGGTTGCATATTACCATCTAACATATCAGTGTCAATGAAACTGCAGCACAACTTGTCCAAGAAGTGACTGAACGAAATAGAAAGCACCCGTAATGCAAAGTCAGTCTATAAAGTTTCTACAGAAAAGACATCACACCAAAGCTACATATGAAATCTGAAAAAGATCAGGTGAGGGAATGCGATCTGTAGGATGTACTAATAGAATTTGCTGACAATTTATTTGCCAAATCCAAGATGGCCGATGGTGGCCATGTTTTTCATCAAAATTCAGAAAAAATTGAAAGCTCCCATGTAGACATCACACCAAAGCTACATAGGAAATCTGAAAAAAAATCAGGTGAGAGATGTGGCCTGTAGGGTGTGCTAATGGAATTGTTGACAATTTGTATGCCAAATCAAGGGCTGCTGGTGGCCATGTTTTTCAACAAAATTCAGAAAAATTGATACCTCCAATCTAGACATCAACCAAAGCTATATATGAAATTTGCAAAAGACTGAATTGAGAGATGAGGCCTGTATGGTGTGTCTATGGAATTGTTGACAATTTACATGCCAAATCTAAGATGGCCACTGGCAGCCATGTTTTTCAATAAAATTTGGAAAAATTCAATAGCTCCAATCTAGACATTGCCCCAAAGCCATATACAAAATTTGGAAGTGATCAGGTGAGAGATACAGCCTTTAGGGTGTGTCAATGGAATTGTTGACAATTTATGTGCCAAATCCAAGATGGCTGCTGACAGTCATATTCGGGTGTGCCAGTGGAATTGTTGACAATTTATATGCCAAATCTAAAATGGCCGCTGGTTGCCATGTTTTTAAATGAAATTCAGAAAAATTCAATAGCTCCCATCTAGAACACTGCCCCAAAGCCACATACAAAATTTGAAACTGATCAGGTGAAAGCAGTGGCCTGTAGGGTGTACTACAGGAATTGTGGATGGACAGAGGAATGTATCGATGATGTACGGACAGATGTACAGATGGCTGGACAATGGATTACAACCCATCCCAATAACTCATACTTGATGTTGTCAAGTTGAGCTAAAAAGGAATATGTAACTCACGTTTGACCAATTTGACATCATGTCAAAATTACGGAGTCTTTCCTCTAATAGCTACTAGTCGAGTAGATATTATCATTAATATTAGGGCGGAAGCTATGGAGCTTGATATTTGTTGTCCCATCCCATTCCACTTGCCACACAGTTTTGATGCCATGTTCATTTTGGGGGCTCCTAATTGATTAGACCAAGTTTGATACATGAACTTACAAATTTCAGGTTACTAGAGACCAATATATAATTTAATTTTCATTAATTAATGATTTTTGATTTGCTTGTACTTGATTGGTTGACATGAGTTTTTAATAATTTTATAAATGTGTTGCACATCATATGAATCGATTTGATTTTTCATTGCCTATCTTTCCAACAAATTGTATGTGTATCCCACGCTGCAATTATCCTGCAATATCACCATATGTATGAGAAGTATTTGAATTTCAATTACCTTTTATCACAAAACAATCATCCATAGCTTCCCACTGAAAAGTGGGTCTGTGTTGAAAGTGAGCAAGACTACAGTCATTATAATACTGATAAATTCATTTATAAATTAATATTCACGTGGGGTGCATTCAAAACTGCCATTTACACAAAGGCTGATTCATAGACAGTAATATACGTTGTCATTTTGAGATCTTTAAGTTATAAATAGTAAGAGTCTTTGACCACTTCAGGGCACATTAAAGCATAAGCAACTACTCTAAATTAAATTCTAAGAACTGAAATGACTTATATGTTGATTTATTGGAGTAGGAATGTGGGATGGATGCACATCCCATATTCAGTGTCCAATACTCTATAGCACTTTAAGCAGAACTTAACATGCCCATCCCACATTGATTCTCTAACAAATCAAGAGAGAAGTAATTTCCATTCTCATATGAAATAATTCTGCATTGATTCCAATGAAGAAACGTTTCACAAAGGACCATCTATTGCAGAATAAAGGCAACTTGTTGGTGATATTGAATCTAATCCCTATCTTCAGACATGCACTAATGGTGATAATTTATATTTTATATAAATATTACCTGATAATTCCGGAGAAATGAAAGAGCTCTGCTAACAGGAAAGCCAAGTAAGCCAAGCAAAAGATGGCCATTGGCTCTGTAACTGAAAGGGAAAATAAAATCAAGAACAGTCAAGCATAGTAAATAAAACCAATAGCTCAAGTGAAACTAAAATGCTCACCTGGCTCAAGTTGTCAACAGGGAATGGATTATGGGTGAGAGGGTGTAAGTGGCCGAAATTACAGCTTTTTGTTGAATTATACTCTAACAAGAGCACCGCGTAGCGGGACAATATACGCCTGTTTTGTTTTTTTGAAGGGTTGGGGTAAGGATGGGGGTGAGGGTGAAAATTGTTTGGACCAACCCCATATTCGAACTTGACCTGTATTTTGTTGTGATTAAACAACATACCAAGTTTGGAACCAATCGGAAAACAATTAATAAAAGTTATCATCCGGAAATCAAATATTTGATGCATTCTATGTCCAACAGTTAGGCCATACTAAAGTTAAAATCCGGAAAACACAAAATGCACAAATTCAAGACGAATAACTCTGGAAAGGTACATGCAATTTTGGCCGAAAGTGAACCTGAGCTGTGCTTTGTGGTCATAAACAAAATCTGAGAATTTGAAACAAATTGGTCAAGGCAAACTAAAGTTATCATCCGGAAACCACATAATTCACAAATTTGCAATCATTCAAGGGGAATAACTATGGAACGGTACATGCGATTATGGCCAAAGGTGAACTTGAGCTGTGCTTTGTGGTCAAAAACAAAATTTGAGAATTTGAAAAACATCGGTCAAGGCAAACTAAAGTTATCATCCAGAAACCACAAAATCCACAAATTTGCAATCATTCAAGGGGAATAACTCTGGAAAGGTATATGCGATTGTGGTCAAAAGTGAACTTGAGCTGTATTTTGTGGTCAAAAACAAAAAACTGAAAATTTGAAATAAATTGGTCAAGGCAAACTAAAGTTATTGTCCGGAAATGAAAAGTTGGGCTAAATTCCCATAAATAAAGGGCTACTGCAAATGGGCCGCTAGAAACGGAAATCGAACCCATCCTGTATTTTGTCATACTAAATCCACATGCCAACTTTAACTCAGCTCAATCCATTACAACTAAAGTTATCGTCCGGAAACGAAATGTGTCCATGGACGGACGGACAGACAGACGGGTGGAGAGACCATTCACATAATATGTCCCGTTTTTCAAACGGGTCTATAAAATCAACATCTGAAAAATTTGGTGTCAAGGCATTCGGCTTTAAATGAACGGAAACCAATTTTTTTTAAAAAATGTGGTTTCAAAAGGCCATAACTCTGCAGCGCATGGACTGAGAAACACCAATATCGAACTTGATCTGTATTTTATTGCTACAAACAACATCTGAAAGTTTGATGTCGATCCGTCAAGGCGTTCGACTTTAAATGAAGGGAAAGCAATTTTTTTCGAAAGATTGTGTTTTCAAAGAGCCATAACTCTGCAGTGGATGGACTGAGAAACACCAATATCGAACTTGACCTGTATTTCATTGCTAGAAACAACATCTGAAAAATTTGGTGTCAATCCGTCAAAGCGTTCAGCTTTAAATGAACGAAAACCAATTTTTTTAGAAAAATTGTGTTTTCAAAAGGCCATATCTCTGCAGCAGATGGACTGAGAAACACCAATATGGAACTTTTAATGCTAAAAACAACTTCTGAAAGTTTGATGTCGATCCGTCAAGGCGTTCGACTCTAAATGAACGGAAACCAAATTGTTTACAGACAGACAGATGGACAGAGACAGATGGACAGACGGACAGACAGACAGACAGACTGATAACATAATACGACCGTTTTTTTAAATGGACATATAAAAATGACAGCAATTTTTCTGATAATAACATAAATTAAGTTCATGTTATCAAGTTTGTGCCCCAATTTTAGTTTGAAATTCGAAGACTTTTTCAGAACTTTCTTGGACCTACATTTGTATCTGTAATGCTCAATACATGTAAATTATAAAAGTTCTTTTCTAATATATGTTTTTTCAACTGAATAGAAAGGTAAGTGATGTGGGTGGTTATACTTATTGGGTTTATTTTGAGCAACAAGAGAAGATGTTTTGACAAATGAGTGGGGTCATTTCGATTTAAAATGAGGTCATTTTTGGCCAATCACTTAATGGATTATTTTGTTTAGGGGCCACTTTGACCAGGACCCAGGGTATTCCATGTCCAAATGATTTTGGATGTTAAATCAAGTTGACAATCAGTGTTCTGATGAAACAGAAACACTGTTACTGGAATCACAACTCAGCTTGAATTATTGTTACATGGCCAGTGGTCAAAGCAGACTAAACATTCTGATGGAGGAAAAAAAGTTGTTAAACTGATGTCTGTTGACCGGTTTTACACACATAAAACGTTTCTTACCACTCTTGATACTCTTCGGCATAAATTACCCCACACATTTATTTCCAATATTGAACGACTTGACACAATTTTCTCAATGGCCATCTTTCAAGTCCCCCATGCTACAGCCACTCAGAACTCTTTTTCTCCAGCCATTTTTTTCTTACAAGACGCACTTACCTTGCATTTTATATAATAGATTCATGTAAAACAAGAATCGCTAACTTACGTACACTTCTACTAAGATCCAGTAGAATCAGACAAAAACATGCAGCCGGAAATAACGAAGCACACAGTTACATTTCACCTTGTGCACAACGTTGTCTGTTTTCCAGCCCTTCCAAAATTAGAAAATGCCAAATTCCAGAACTTTTTGGATTCTAGCAGGCCTCATTTGCTCACTCTGTGTTATCTAAAAACCATTGCATTCCAAGTTTGGATTGAATCATCCAATGGGTTGCAAACATTAAAAAGTGGGGCAGTGTTGTGAATTATGTTCTCCTAAAACAAAGTCAAATACAATCTAAAAAGTTTACTTTGGACAAACCTGAATCAACACCATTAACTCCTGGGATTCGGCTTGCAGATATTCCTATCAGGGGAAGAAAATCTATTGGTACCAAATTAAGTATAATATGAGTGCTTTAATCCAAATATTTTCATGGTAACTGAAGTGGGTATTTCAGCAATGATTTCTTGAGGTAAATTTTCATGAAAACTAGTCATGGCTGCTTCACAGCAGTCATGACTAGATTGGATGGAAAATAGTTTTAAAATACCCAGTGAGTTAAGAGTTAAAGGAGACTGTATACTACGTCACAAATCAACTGAGCTGAAAGTACATGAGGAAATGATTGTTCAGTGTTTCCCCATTACCAATAGTGTTAAAATAGGAGTCCCCATATGGTGCTCCATCAAGCAAGTGACAGCTGTTTGATTTTACTACCTCTAAGGAAACTTCACGCCAAAAAAGATAATAATATAATATGGGTGATCTGGCCAAATATGATATTTGGAAAGCCAATGGGCAGGGGGAGGGGTGCAGAGGGGGCCTCCCCTGGACCTAACTAGGACCCTTTGGTCATTACCCCTTCCTTCTACTTCCTGAAGGGAAGTGGGAGGAGGGGGTATTGACTAGAGGGTCCTAGTTAAGACCAGCTGCCACCACCAACCCCCCTTCAAGAAACAAACGTTTTCAAAATTCAGTGCTCTATGGGACCAATTTTATATGCATAAACCAGTATATGTCACCCAATAATACAGCATACTATTATGGGCTAAATCAGTTGCCTTGTTCTGCAAACAGAAAGATTGGATGGAGCCAAGAAATTTTTCCACACCCGTGATTAACTCAAATATCACCAAAGAAATGTTGTTTGAACAAATTTGAATCTCCACAACTAAAGGAAGCTGCATACCTTATTAAATCATGTGAACCAGAAGTTTATGAGAAGAAGTTTTCCCATTACCAACAGTGTTAAATGGAGATTCCCATAGAGTGTCTGCTGATTAACTCCCTGCATGCAGCTGGCGGATATTCCTACACAGGACAGGATTTCTCTTGCCACAGAGTGTAATTTGAGCACATTTAATCATTTTCCCCCAGTAAACTAAATGTCTTTTTTAACCAATGATTTTCAAGTCAAATTTAGAGGAAAAACATCTTGGAAAATGATAAATTTTAAGTAATTTGTATATTTTTTATACTTAGCAATGGCCCAGACTAGCTGGTGTTAACTCAATTTAATTTAGGGCCAAACACAAATTTTGCCCCCAATTCCCAAAATTTGCATATAAAACCGAAAAAAATAAGTCCTATCTGGAACTCCATACATCTGTTATCTGCGCATGCGCAGTATCCAGGAAGGTACCAAAATTGGCGCCAACCATGATTCTTTCTACAGTGTCAGCTAAATGTTATAATCAGCGGGGAGGTATGAGTGCCCACTCATGGGAGGGCCATCCCCATCTGGACCATTTGGTAAGTATAAAAAATATACAAATTACTTAAAAGTTATCATATTTTTCATATTTTTATACCACAACCAATGGCCCAGACTAGCTGAATCATAAAAAGGCTGGAGGGCCTAGGACTTAAAGGAAAATCCAATCTCTCAATTACTTCGATAAAGGATAGCTCCTACAGGAGAATAGGAGAAGACATAGGAATTATATATGACCTTCTCTTTTACAATAAAAGAGAATGGCATAACACCAACAATGTAATTGAGAATTACATAATTTCAACATTTAATGCCAGCATAACCCATTATGCTAATTCGGTGAAGGAAACCAATATATAATGATAGTCCACAGAATGAGACTCTTTATACTCATTTAAAAGTGTCCGAGGATTGCATATTAACGCTTGTATGACACGTAACATATACAAATGCTTCACAGTGAGCTACACTTTAAAAACAGTACATAAATGAGACATAGTTATTGCTTCACACCAAGCTACACATCAAAACTACCCAGCACTGGTGCTGGACTACTGTCCCTGGAGGAGGTATTCCCTTGCTTTTCACTATAAAGCCAGATAATATAAGGAGAAAACCGCACCCCTCCCCCCCCCCCCTTCACCTTGTTCCGAGGCAAAATTCCTCAGAATGAAGAGGGCAGCGGAATGGCGTCAGTGTTTGAGCAGACTGCCTAAAGACCTTATAGATGTAATATTAGTGAATGACATTCTGAGCAACAGAAATGTTCCTCTGAAAAAGAAACTTGAAGTATCTTGCGGTGTGAGTTCCGGCATAGGAATCTCACCGCCAACAATGTACTGCGACACCCATCTCCAACGTTTGTCATCCCAATGGACACATGTAGGACAAGAATCCGTAGGCGTGCACCGACTACAGGTAACAGGGTGACTTCCTCGCCTTGCATTTGAGCAGTAAGCTTTCATAATTACAATCAATATACCAAGTTGATAGCACTCCTACAAACTCCACAATAAATATATGATAAAGATACATGAATAATAGCAGGCAAGATTAAATCTGAAAAAGTAAACCAAAAATTTTTAAAATTTTTTTTTTTAAAAAATGCCAAAATTCCCCAAGGGAACATGATGAGCCAAGGGCATTCCGATAGAGCCTAAGTGTGGACAAAATCCAAATTTTTGAGCTACACTACCGGAATCAGAATACATGTATCCTACAGTAATATAATACTAATTACTACATATATTTAAGGACATTGCCAATGTAAACAACATCAAAGGAAAAAAAAACGGAAACAAGACATCAGGCACACAAAAAGGCCCGAAGTCAGAAACCGATTTAACCCTTTACCCAACGAATCGGCCGCATCCGCCTACGTAATATGCAAATTCAGCAGTTGAAAAAATAGTATTTTTCAAAAACATTTCAACAAAACCATATCATGTGACCCCTGATATGGTTTTGTTGAAATATTTTGAAAAAAATTAAAAAATGATATTTAAAATAATAAATTTTGATATCGTCTGCATTGGGTAAAGGGTTAAATGCTACCAGATGCAAAGCTACATCTTCATACGAAGAAAAAACAAAACATCAGATAGAAGATGCAAGACCAAAATGAACTCACACCCCCAGGGTGAGGACATAACCATGGGGATAAACAGAATAAACATTCTGTAACACACATTAAACTCCCAAGAAATTTAATAAAAAATTTCACTAAAAAATAGCCAAAAAGCTTAGGAGTTTAACAGGAGGGCATCAAGGAAGGAGATAGGGAAGGAACACTTAATAAACAGTGGATAAATCATTAGCAAGAATGATGACGTCAAGCGTATGTCCCAAAATTGGGAAACATGAAATAATTTTTAAAATTATTATAAAGTTACAGCCCTGAACGATTGAAACCACCATTGTTCACTTCCATCATCCATTTACAGCCTTGGATCCACCAATTCTTTCATTGATTTGTGTCTGGCATCCTCAAAAAAGGAGATTTTAAAGCACAGATGTCAGATTATTGTTACTGACTTTAGGGCCAAACAAAGAATGATGGTTGGTGCCAATTTCGGAACCTTTCTGCATACTACGCATGCGCAGATGACAAAAGTATGGAGGTCCTGATAGGACTTATTTTTTTTGTAATAGTTTAATAAAATCGCTCAACCGGTTCCAACGTTTCAATTATTTTTTTTGGTTTTATATTCAAATTTTTGGGCAATTGGTGGCCAAAATTTGTCTTTGGCCCTGAATTAAAGTGAGAAGCTAGTCTGGGCCATTGGTTGTGGTATAAAAATATACTCAACAGGTTAAGATTTGAACTGGTAACAATTTTTTAATTGATTCTACTACTCCCAAGATGTTTCAAGCCAAATAACATTTTCTAACTAGAGGTACTGTGAGCAAGCTCACAAAGTGATACCCCCCGCGCCTCAGTTGTTGCGCTTACGAGGACACAACCATATGATGTAGCAATTGAAATGTATAAGTTAGATTATCTCCCCTTGGAAATGTCAGAATGGAATTATATTGCTTCATGCACATCTTCATATGGAGTTCTTCCATTGTGTAAAGTTTCATGAAAATTCTTCAAACGGTTTAGGAGTTGCACTTATACGGATGGACAGATGGACAGATGGATGGATGAACGGATGCCTAGATGGACGGATGGACAGGGTGATTCCTATATAACCCCCCCAAACTTTGTTTGCGGGGGTATAATGAATGAACCTGAAAGAGTATGCTCCAAGTTTGGTGGAATTTGGGTTAATGATTCGGAAGAAGACTGATATGCACAGTTAACAGACAATGGATGATGGATGATGGATGACAGACAACTGATGACAGATTATGGATACCAAGTGATGGCAATGACCCACAATGACTTTCAGTAGGCTGTACTAAAAGTTTCAACTTTGAAGCATTCAATGCTAAGTTTGATTTATTGAAGACTATAAGAATATATGGCTATGTTCCAATAAAAATAAAATCCATACCCTCTGACTGGATGAGAGCTCTCTAGTTTCTTCTATGTTTACAGCTCCCGTAGCATATGTTATTGGGGGACATCACCATGTGCCCGTTTCATAATTATTTCATAAACGGAGTGACTTGCAAACTGCTTAATTTTTCTAGATTTTACACATGTGCAGAAGACGAGGCTCCGAATGAAGTATTGTTTAAATTACAAATGAGTTTACGATTTAAAGTAAGATGGAGTGACCTCAATCTTTATCTGTTTCATTAATTATTTGCCCAGTGATGTGGAATACATGAGACGTTTATTTACTAAACTTGTGTAAAAGTTGCTTAGTTCATTTCACAATGTGGGTTTTTGGCTATGGGTAGGGTCTTATTGGAAAATATATGTTATTGTGATGAACTGATGGTAACATGGTCTGAGGTTTGCGGCTTGGAAGTTATGTTCAACTGAGATGCCTCGCATCTTGGGTTGAACATATGTTCCAAGCTGCAAACATTTACCATCAATTCATCACAATAACTTATAATAGTACAACCACAACAAAAGTTAAGCTATATGTTTTTTATTATAATGTAGACCAAACATAAATTTTGTGGAAAAACTTGGGGAGATGACAAGTGTTATCATTCTTCAGTCTTTGGTAATACAAAGAAGATCTTAATAACCTCAAATCACTGTGTCAAGAGTCTTTTGACCACTATCCTTCACAGTAACAAATAAAAATGAAAGTGTCAATGACACTGTAGCTCAACTTGTCAAGACAAAGATATATACATGTATAGTATGTGACACAGCAATGACAAACATCTTGGTAATGACCTGATAACAAAGGTACATATAAAGTATTGTAACGGTCTGTACATAAATACTGACCGTTGTCTGTAACAAATGTATAGGGAGTCCCACAGTGGGTCTGACTGAACCCCAAAATATTTGTTCTCATAGCACAGTGATAACAAAGGCACCCCAAAACACACTCGTTCCTGTCCCAAGGTGAAAACAAAGGTACCCAAGAAGTTTTGTGAGGATCAGTTCATAAATACGAGCTGTATAGAACTTGTGACAAAAAACTGATTGGACCTAATTTTGGTACAAAATGGCCACTGGCAGCCATCTTGAATTTTGGACTGCATCCAGAAACACTCATTCTCGTCCCAAGGTGATAACAAAGGTACCCAAGAAGTTTTGTGAAGATATGTTCATAAATACAGCCTCTACCCTGAGCCGTATTGACATGTGTGCTTACATTGTGTAAGTAGCACTGAATAAATCAAAGTTCATCTAATTTGCATAATTTCTGCACGAAAAAAAAACCCTTACAATATGTGATGTATTCCATGTTACTAAACATTCATACAAAAATTTATTCAAATCAAAACTTTCATACAGAAGTTCTGTACAAAAGACTGATTGCACTAAGTTTGGTACAAAGTGGCTGCTGGTGACCAGCTTGAATTTCGGACCACAACCAAAAACACTCGCTCTCATCCCACGGTGATAACAAAGGTACCCAAGAAGTTTCGTAAAGATTGGTTCATAAATATGGCCTCTAGTCTGAGCCGTAGAGAAGTTGTGTACAAAAAACTGATTAGACCTAATTTCGGTACAAAATGGCCACTGGCAGCCATCTTGAATTTTAGACCGCACCCAAAAACACTCGTTCTCGTCCCAAGGTGATAACAAAGGTACCCAAGACATTTCGTGAAGATCAGTTCATAAATACAGACTCTAGCCCGAGCCGTATTGACATGTGTACTTACTGTGTGTAAGTCGCACAAAAAAAATCAAAGTTCATCTAATTTGCATAATTTCTGCACGAGAAAAAAAACTGTATTATATGTGATGTATCCCATGGTACTAAACATTCACACAAAAAATTATTCAAATCAGCGCTTTCATATGGAAGTTCTGTGCAAAAATCTGATTGCACCTAATTTTGTACTAAATGGCTGCCATCGGCCATCTTGAATTTCGGACCGAACCCCAAAACACTCGTTCTCGTCCCACAGTGATACCAAAGGTACCCAAGAAGTTTCGTAAAGATCGGTTCATAAATACGGCCTCTAGCCCGAGCCATATTGGCATTTGCACTTACAGTGCTGAAAGTAACACCAAAAAACATCAAAATTAGTCTAATTTGCACAATTTACGCACGAGAAAAAAACCCGTATTATATGTGATGTATCCCATGGTACTAAACATTCATACAAAAAATTATTCAAATCAGAGCTTTCATATGGAAGTTCTGTACAAAAAACAGATTTCTGCATCGTCGGTACAAAATGGCAGCTGGCAGCCATCTTGAATTTCGGACCGCACCCCAAAACACTCGTTCTTGTCCCACGGTCATAACAAAGGTACCCAAGAAGTTTCGTAAAGATCGGTTCATAAATACGGCCTCTAGCCCGAGCCGTATCCAATTGTTGATGTACGGACAGACGGAAGGACAGCCAGATGGACAGATGGCCAGACGGACAAACGGACCATGACAAAAGCTCAAATTTGGCTTCGCCAAAGTTGAGCTAAAAATTCATAAATGTTCATGTAACAGTTCCAGTATACTTTACAAATTTGGTATATTTGACTTACCTTTAACAGACTGGGTATATTTAGTGATAAAGGCTGAAAGGGCACCAAAAAATATTCCAATCAGTAGTCCACCAAACACTACCACAAAAAACTTCACAAACCCAAGAACAATCTGAAATTCAAACATTTAGGCATGCATTGTTAGTTAACAGATGGATGAAGTTTTTTGGGCTTATTAACCCTTTTACTGCCACACCATTTTAGCCATATATGGAGGACCTCTATTTGCACCTGTATTCAAGGAAGATAAATAAAATTTATGACGTACTTGAAACTCTATCATCTGATTAATTGTTGGAAAGGGATCTTTGATCCCTTTCAACAATTTCAGATGGTAGGTTTGATCTGCACATACCAGAAGGTACAGATAATCATAAAAAATAGGTGACAATAGTCGCTTTCGGGAGTCTAAGTGTTAAAGCAGGTCTGTCTGAATTAAAAGCTGAGATAACTTGTAAATTTATTTATTTACTTATTTATTTATTGGTGTTTAACGACAGTTTCGACAGCCAGGGTCACCTCGTATCGGACAGTTTTACAGGTGGAGGAAGCTGGAGTACCCAGAGAGAACCACCAAGCTATGATGAACAACTGTTAGGCTCTCCAACATACTAACACCACACAAGCATTGTTAGCATTGGCTGAAGACAAGTGCACCATCGACGTGCAGTACATCTTAGTACACAATGCCACTGTGCCCCAACGTGGGCAATGGGGGTGAAGTGTCTTTCCCAAGGACACAACGCAGTTGTCATAGGTGCGATTTGAACTTGGGACCTCTCGGCTTGCGGCCTACACCTCTACCCACTGAGCCACAGCACCCCCAAGATAACTTGTAAAAGAGTCACCTTAATTTTTTGTAACGATTTCTCAATAAGTTTAAACAAGTGAAAGGCAATTTTTAAAGACTTTTATTGGTTTATTTATTGGTGTTTGGAATCACATTCAGCATCTATTGCTATATCATGATAGCAACATAGGTATAGAGTCAAGTTTAACTAAATGTGTATAGCACTGTGCCCAGTTTAGAAGATATTCATCCCAGACATTGGTTACCAGATCCTATTTTACTAGTAAAACAGAACTTTTACCACAGTAAGCAGACATTGCAGAAATTCTGGCAGTTTGCATGGGAATGCCAATCTTCTTGACAATAAATTAATGACAAATGATACAAGCTGATATTTTTTAAACTTCAGAAACAATTTATTTTTTGCTTTGTTTCCAAAACAAAGATTATGATCCTTTTTAGAACCGGCTCAGTGGGTTCATTCTAAGGGGGAGGGGGGGGGGGGGGGTTAGCAGGGTTAGCATTGGTTGAATACAAGTGCACCGTCGACGTGCAGTACACCTTAGTAAACAACGTCACCATGCCCCCATGTGGGCAATGGTGGTGAAGTGTCTTGCCCAAGGACACAACACAGTTGCCACAGGTGGGCTTCGAACTGAGGACCTCTCAGCTTGCGGCCTGCATCTCTATCTACTGAGCCACCACGCCCTCAAAATTTACAATTAAAATTTCATTATATTTTGAAGTTTTGCAACCAAAGCATAGCTTATGACCCTTCAATGGAATGAGCCTTGGCTTCATAAGTTTCTGAGGAAAAAAAATTAAAATTTAAGGTTCTAAAACTAATTTACCTAACATGAATAACAGACGATACTTGACTCCAAAGAGTCTTGTAAAATTATAAATTTTCATGTTTATTCTCAAAAACATAGCTTATGACCACCCACTGGAACAAGCTCACAAGCTTGTTCCAATTAGGGGCCAAAAGTTATGCTTTTTGAGGGGAAAAAAAATTAATATTTTGCTGGCAATTTTTCTGAATTGTGCTAGATGGATGTACGTGGTTTATGTGTTATCAACCACAACCAAATAAGCCTTTACTTAAAACAACGGTGAAAGGAATAAAGTTTCTGATGTTGTAGTGTTGTATTCAAGTCATATACTTTAAAGGTTTAAACAGCATAGTATATATATATAAATTGATTATTATGACAGTAATGTGATCTTGTTTTCTATCAAATTGACATCACATGATACAAGATTACATGGTTTCACGTTTAAATTTCACCACAGGTGAACAAACTCGTGGAGTTTGCATTAATGTAAAATAATGTAACATTAAACAGTGAGGTTTTGGGTTATTTTGTTTAGGAGATAAATGTCTCTTGTTGAGTTAAACATTCGGGAATTTGACTATGGAAAACCATTTGTTAATGAGCCCCTTTGGGGCTCATTAACAAACTGTTTTCCATAGTCAAATTCCTGAATGTCTAATGAAACAAGCGACGTTTATCTCCAATGTTATTCCTGTCATCTTTAGAAATGAAAAAATTCTCCAACCCATGTTATTTGAAGAAAAACAATCAAAAAATGATAAATTTTAAGTAATTTGTATATTTTTAAACTTACAAATGGCCCAGAATAGCTGGTGCTAACTCAAATTAATTCAGGGCCAAACACAAATTTTGCCACCCAATCCCCCAAATTTACATGCAAAACCGAAAAAATTAAGGCCTAGATGGTCCTCCATACTTTTGAGGAAGTTACCGAAATTGGCGCCAACCATCATTCTTTCTACAGATGCCTGTTAAATGTTATAAACAGCGGGGAGGTATGAGTGCCCACTCATGGGAGGGCCATCCCTGACTGGGCCATTGGGAAGTATAAAAAATATATAAATTACTTAAAATTTATCATATTTTTATACGACAACCAATGGCCCAGACTAGCTGAATTGTAAAAAGGCTGGAGGGCCTAGGACTTGAAGGAAAATCCAATTTTTCAATTACTTCAGTAAAGGATTGCTCCTACAGGAGAAGATAGGAATTATATATGTCTTTCTCTTTTACGAGAAAAGAGAAAGGCATAACACCAACAATGTAATTAAGTATTACATACTATATAATTATCCATTTAATGCCAGCATAACCCATTATGCTAATTTGGTGAAGGATGGAAAATCAATATATAAAGATAGTGCAGAGAATGAGACTCTTTATACACATTCAAAAGTGTCCGACGATTGTATATAAATGTTCGTTTGACACGTAACATACACAAATGCTTCACAGTGAGCTACACTTTAAAAACAGAACATAAATGAGACATAGTTATTGCTTCACACCGAGCTAAACATTAAAACCACCCCAGCACTGCTGCAGGACTACTGTCACTGGAGGAGGTATTCCCTTGCTTTTCACTACAAAGCCAGATAACCATAAGGGAACCCCCCCCCCCCCCCCCCCCGCCCATCTCCCTGTTCTGAGGTAAAATTCCACAGAACGAAGAGGGCAGCGGAAACAGCGTCAGTGCTGGAGCCGACTGCCTACAGACCTTACAGATGTAACATTAGTGGACAACATTCTGAGCAACAGAAAGAGGACCCAAAGATCTAAGGTCACCAAAGATGGACTCTAAATTTCTCATGTAAAACTTGCTAAATGAAGAGGGCTGTGTCCAGTAAGCAGCCCTAATGAGATCAGAAATGGCTATACTGTTAGAATAAGCCCAAGAAGTGGACAGTGCTCTAACCTCATGCGCTGAAATCTTATTGACAGAACGTTGATCCAAAGATAGATTATCGTAGGCAATGCGTATTGCCAACTGAATCCATCTGGCAACAGAATGAACAGAAATATATTTTCTGTTAGGAATCAAAGAAAGAAACGTTTTCTTCCTTTTCTAATAAAATCTGATCGACGTTCATAAATGTGAATTGCTCTGACTGGACACAGCAAAGGTCTACGGTTATCCGATGATGGTAAGGCCTTAATGACAATAGGCTCTGGCCGCTTATCCGGAATCTGATTCTTAGGCAAAAATCCCACTTCCGTAATGAGGTTAATGGTATTACCCATGCTACAGTAATGAGATTCATCAACAGATAATGCATGAAGTTCACTAAGAGGAACTCTTCGACATCTAACGGCTCAAAAGGAGCTTCTTTGAGCTTCAACAGAACCCAAGCCAAATTCCACTTAGGAATTAATCTGAAGGTTCTAGGTCTTTTATAGAGAAATTTCTAACTAGCATGGATAAAGAAGTATCTGATCCAATAGCCAAGTTATCATGATGAGCGTAAGTATCTGATAACAGTGAAGGGATGCAGTTTGAGATCGTCAAACAAGTAGACCAGGAAATTGGCAATATGAGGTATGGACGGATCGGATATGTCTATCGACTGATCCCTACACCAATGGAAGAAAACCATCCACTTCGCTGCATAATTCAACAAAGAGGGGGCCCTCCTACAGTTAGAAATCGCATCCACTGCTCGTCCTGTAAAATGTTTTCCGTGCAAGAAGGACCCCACAACGAAAGTACGTGAAGGTTGAGACCTTCCAGGCTGTGATGTAGTGAGTGGGACTTCCCCTGATAAAGAAGATCCTCTTGTGGAGGAAGCTTCTGGGGAACGTCCCATAACAGACACCTAAGAAGATTGATCCAAGGTTTCTGTGATGACAGAGTTGCTACTATCTGGATTTTGCAGTGAGACTGTTTGATATTTAACAGAATCTGCTGAAACAACAGAGCTGGAGGATATGCATATCCTATCATCCCGTCCCATGAAATCGACAAAGTGTCTACTGCGTTTGCTCGATGATCTGGGCATGGCGAAATGAAAGTCAGTAACTGATCGTTTAGGTGTGTCACAAAAAGATCTATCATGGGACGATCCCACTGGTAAGAAATCTGCCTGAATATTTGCTTGTTGAGAGTCCACTCCGATGGCAACAGGCGACCTTTCCGAGAGAGCGAGTCTGCTAATACGTTCAGACGAACCGGTATATGACTGACTGAGAGTTGAACGTGATGATTCAGAATGAATAGGAGAATCCTCTCTGTTAATTCGCATAATAGAATCGAGTGAGTGCCGTCTTGGTTCCTGAGGTAAGCAACTACTGTCGAATTGGCCGACAGAATTTGAACTTGGACATTCGCTATTAGGCGAATCCAATGTAGTGCTATCCATATTGACATCATCTCTTTGATGTTTATGTGCTTCTCTAGGAACCCAGAGAGGCACTTCAAGTCTGCGGGACTTAGGGTCACACCCTAGCCCATCTGACTCGCATCCGTCATAATCGTGAAAGCTGGATCCTGCAGTTGAAGTGGAACTCCTTGAGTTAACCAGTGAAGATCTGCCCAAATCTGAACCTTTTGTTTTACTAGGTCCGTTAAAACACTACTGGTTTCGAGCAAATGCGTCTTCACACTCCAGTTCTGAGTAAAGAATATCTAGAGGGGACGCATGTGCAGGCGGGCCATCGGAATAAGATCTGCAGCCGCTCCACACAGCCCGATCAGTTGCATGAACTCCCTCGCTGTTTCTGTGTCTGACTGTAGACAAAAGCGAGCATAACAACTGACTAATTTTGCTCTGGGTAACGACAGATGAACCAGATTGTAGTGAGTCTCGAAGCTCATTCCCAAGTGAGTAAACTTTTTCTCATTTACTATGAAACCGAGACGTCGGAGCAATTGTAGCAGACTATGAACATCGTTCTGAAGAGTAATTCTGTTGCCATATCTCTGAAGAATGTCATCCAAGTAAGCCGACGTTACCGCAGACAAATGAGCTCTGAAGTATGACATTACCGAGTTCATAATTCGAGTGAAAGCCCAAGGAGCCAGGTTCAGACCAAAGCACATTGCTCTGAACTGATAAACCCTTGCATAGAGAACCGCAGGTACTTTCTGAATGCCAGATGTACCGGGACATGAAAGTAAGTGTCCTTTAGATCTATGCTTGCTGCATAGTCGTTCACTCGAATGCTCACTCTTACCGACCGAATGGTTTCCATATAGAACTTTCGAGCCACGATTAACTTGTTTATCCAGCTCAAGTCTATTACCGGTCGGAACGAGCCGTCTGGCTTCGGTAAGAGAAACAGGTGACTGTAAAACCCTTGAGAATTTTGATTCTCAATGACCTCTATTGCTTCCTTTAATAAGAGAGCCTGTATCTCCGCTGGGGGTGACTCTCTTTTGAAAGGATCCTCCGGAAGATTTGTCCAATGTGGACATCTTGTTACTGGGGGTTTTGCTCGGAGTGATAGCCGTAGACCTTCCGAGACAACACTTCTCACCCACTGATCTTCCGGGACTGCTATCCAGTTTCTCGCAAGGTTTGATAACCTTTCGCCAACTGGCAAGCAATAGAGGTCTTGTAGGACTTGCGAGGCTTAAGGAGGAGAAACTACGTCCTCCCCATGAAGATACTAGTCCCGTTGGCTTAGTGGCATCTGACCGATAATCCTGATCAGACTTACGCCGCTTTCCTGAGTCGCTGTAGTGACGACCTCTGGAGTAATTGTATGAGGGTTTCTTAAACCTTCGTGAGGAGTTCCCTTTTGATGATTTTGATTCAGAACGTCCTTGCTTACCCCAGTCTACTGAAGCGTGTTGTTGAGTCGCCAACTTCAAAAGCAGAGCACTGGAAGCTTTCTTAGTTGCCTGTTCATAGACTAACGAAAGCTTGTTGTCAAACCGAGTATGTCTGGAGATCGGCGCGACACGGAGAGAGCTTTTCATCTTTTCATCTATAAGTGATGACGACGCAAGGGCAGCATCACGTCTGATTAACTCCAGATTTGCCACTGTCAAGACAGAGTTTTACGTGGCATACATAACTGCCCTGGAAAGAACTCTAAGCAAGGTACAAACATCCTCAAATTCTTTCACACTGAGACGTTGCTACATAGCTCTGGTAAGGTGATCTGCGTAAGACATCGCATCCAAATTCGCTCTATCCGATGAAATAGCAGATTCCATCACATCAGAGCAAATGTTGAATGAAGCAGGTAGGGATATATCTAAATCCCTGGCCTGCTCATCTAAACGCAGAGGAGCTCTCTGAACATCTTCCCCAACCATTTTAAATGAACATGGTCCAAGGAACGGTATATTTATGGAAGATGTTGATAAGAATTCATCTTTCTTCCTCACACTAGAGAGGTTAAATATGGCACTGTCGAATTGGCTGAAGGCCTGGGACACCTGTCCAGACTGAACCGGAAAAGAAAGAACTTTTTTCCTCCATATAAAGTCTGCGTCTAAAGATGCCAGCAGTTTTTCCCTTGTTGTCGCAGCTTGCTGATTCGGTGGAACAAATTCAGGATAGTACTGATGGATAAATTCCATCGCTACCATATGTTGTTCTGAAAGGGAAGGGTAATCCTCTTCCTTATCCCTTTCACCATCTGACTGAATCAGCTGTGAATCTCGGTCCATCGCATGATGACTGGACTGACCCAGCACCATCCAACAGCTCAATTCCGGAGTCTGCGGGTGGTTGCTCATGCACTTGCTGGGATGTTGCAATCAGCTGTGCAATCTGCGACAGCAAGTCCGTCACCGAGGCCTGAGGAACAGCGGTTTTCTGTTTTTTAGCTGGCTGCTGCTCCTGGGATGGAGTTCTGGAGATGGATCTCTTCTCCGAACGTCCCGATGATCGAGGCCTCAGTTCCCTAGCTACCGGATGGTCTGACTTCACGGGCGAAGCATGGCTCTGTCTTCACACAGCTTGCTGGATATCCGAAGTGGGTAGCTAGGATGCAGTCGTGTGTGCTTATGAATCTTAGTGGAGGAAGCCGTGACTGTAGCCAAGACCGGCTGCAGTCTAGACAGAGCGTCCCGAGCAGCAGGTGTGGATGTATGCTCCAGCCAATGCAAGTTTCTCAAAACAACCTCTGGCCCCAGATGTTGTTGGGGTAGAGAGGGACCTCTCCCGCTCATGGCCTTGTCAGACCTCGCCAGAGCCTCTGCTGCCTGCAAGGGATTAAGAACACTAACTAGAGGCCTTATCCCTTGCTTTATATTCATGAGCACCTTTGCAGCTAGCTCTGTTTGCTCATCAGAGCACGACGACGGTAGCACACTTTTGGTGGGTGTCACAATACCATCACCATGTTCTTGTTCCTCTGAAAAAGAAACTGAAAAACTTGAATTATCTTGTGGTGAGAGCACTGGCATAGGTATCGGACAGCCAACAATGTACCGTGACACCTATCTCCCAATTCACACATGTAGGACAAGAATCTGCAGGAGTACATCGACTACAGCAAGGCAACAAGGATGTAAATCTATGGAAGGTTTCCTCGCCTTGCATTTAGAGCAGTAAGCTTTCATGATTCAAGCAAAATAAGTTGATAGTACTCCTACAAACTCCACAATAAATATATGAAAAAAGATACATAAATAATTGCATTCAAAATCAAAATCGAAAAATTAAATCCAAAAAGTTTTTTTCCCAAAGGGAACATGAAAAGCCCAAGGACATCCCGATAGAGCCTAAGTGTGGACAAAATCAAAATTTTTTTAGCTACACTACCGGAATCATAATCAATGTATCTTACAATAATCCTACAGTAATATAATATCTAAATACTACATATATTTAAAGACGTTGCCAATGTAAACAACGTCAAAAGAAAAACCGGCACAGAAAAAAGGCCCAAAGTCAGTAACAAAGACCAAAATGGCCTAACACCCTTAGAGTGAGGATGTAGCTGACTGGCTCTCAGCCAATCAAATTACGGGTTCAGAAAAGAACAACGAGGTCGAATTTAACTGATGAATTACATCAGCAGAAATGATGTTGCACTACCATATAATGCAAATCATGTAATAATGTATTGATAGGTATATAATAAATGAATGGCATTGCTGACCATTTCTTGTTCTGAAGTAGACAATGAAATATGACCTGCATGAGATAGAAAGAAGTAGGGTTGTACATGCCCCCACCCCCCCCCCCCCACTCCCCATCCCTGAGAGAAACATTCAGGTCTTGGAAGGACTTTCCACAGAATTTCCAAGAGTTTTCCAGGACCTTTTCCTTACATTAATTTTATCATATCTGATGTTTGTATAGATACAGTGGAGCCCACTTGATTGGATATCTCTTAACTGAATAACCCTGTTAATTGAATATAATTTCTCAACACAAAACCATTTACCCGCCTCCTGTACAAATTTGACCTGTTAATTGAATATAGGTTATAGAGTAAACTCTTGTTAATTGAATAAAAAATCTTGTAACCTGTTGAGAAATTACCCTGACTCTCTCCCAAGTTTTCCTTCGTTTATATACCTGAGAATAATAGACAAGAAGTCCTTTCTGTTCAGGCCGAACGGTATGAGCGTTTTAAGTTGGAAGAACCACGTAATTTCAGCAGTGCGTCTTCTATCCGTGTTTTTCGAGTCATCTGGATTGGTGTTTAGAATTTGTATAATCCTATATTTGACGTTGCTCAGTGCGTGGTTTGGTTGGTTGAAGTGATAAGAGACAGGTGTGTCTCTTTTGAGTCTAATATCCGCGAGGTGTTCTTTGATGCAGATATAAAAGTGGCGTTTAGTTTGTTGCATTTTGAGCAGTGGATGAGGTAAATGCAATTTCTGGACATGCAGTTTGTTTTGAAAGAGCCTCGGTGTCGGGTTTTTCGAGGCTGTTCCTGAGAACCATTTGGATTTGGGTAACTGGGGGCAGACAAAACAGTTTTTGTTTGAGCATGGTGTGAATGGATTCGGTATGGTTCGGCCGCTGATTTGTTTGAGTTTTGGTAATTTTGCTTTGGTCAATATGTTTGTAAGTGCGGGGTTTCGTCTCCTGGCTAAAAGCAGAGGTTGGGGGAACAGTCCGTCCTTGGGTGGTGCTCTGTAGTATTGGCCAGAGGCGTCGTATGTGTAAATATATATCCCGGCTTTTGGGGATGTGTGTAACTACAAGTGGAGTTGTGTCTTTGGGCTCACTGAGGGGGGTGGTAGATTGGTTTTTGTTTTTAAGTAGCTTGAGTCGGTCAAGGTTCTTGACTTTGTTGTACGTATCGAGAAGAAGGGGTTTGGAGTAACCTCGGTTGAGAAAATGTTGAATCATTGAGTGTGCGTGTGTTGTGAAGTCTTCATTAGAGCTACAGATGCGTTTGATGCATAGTAGTTGGCTGTATGGTATCCCGTCTTTTTGTTTTTGTGGGTGGTACGAATCAGCCCTTAGATAGGCGTGTTTATCAGT
Source organism: Pictodentalium vernedei (assembly GCA_031216915.1). NCBI lineage: Eukaryota > Metazoa > Mollusca > Scaphopoda > Dentaliida > Dentaliidae > Pictodentalium > Pictodentalium vernedei. The sequence continues at coordinate 212,132,764 of CM062290.1, forward strand.
TGGTTTAGTGTATAAGTCCGTAGTGATCATGTTGCCTTTTTTGGTTAGCGTGACGTCAAGAAAATTGACAGAGGTGGTAGAATATTCTGCTGTAAATTTGATTGTTTTGTGTGAGCTATTGAAGTGGTTGATGAACTCTTTGAGGGAATCTTCTCCGTGTGTCCATATGAGGAAGATGTCGACAATGTAGCGGAGGTAGAGTTCAGGTTGAAGCCGGAATGTGTTTAGTAGTTTGGTTTCAAGTTCTCCCATAAAAATGTTGGCGAAGCTAGGTGCTAGTTTGGTACCCATAGCAGTTCCTCCAATCTGAAGATAGTGTTCTTCGTTGAAGTCAAAGTTGTTGCAGTGGAGAACAATTTTGAGGAGGTCTAGTAAGTTGGTAGGTGATATATCCCATTGTGGTTTATGCCTCCGAATACACTGAGCCACAGCGACTAGGCCCTCTTGGTTTGGAATATTGGTGTAGAGGGAGACTACGTCCATAGTGCATAAAATGAATGTATCCGGTAGTGGTTTTAAGTCGCCCAAGATGGTGAGCAAATGGGTGGTGTCCTTTAGATAGCTAGGGTATGTCGGAACGAAGCTTTTGATATGTTCGTCCACAAAACTACTGATTAGTTCTGTAGGACCGTTATTACCGCTGATTATTGGTCGTCCTGGAACAAGGCCTTTGGTTTGGCATTTGTGGATTTTTGGTAAGAGGTAAAGTTGAGGGGTTCGAGGGTTGTGGTTGGTGAGGCCTTCTTTAATTTTTTCAGAAATTTGTCCCTGCCTAAATATTTTGTCCAAGGCTTTTTGGACGACTAGGTTGTGTCGTTCAGTCAAGTCTTCTTTAGTGACAGTGTAAAAAAGTTCGTTGTTGAGTTGGCGTTTTGCTTCAGTGATGTAGTCTGATCGGTTCTGGATGACAACTGCTGAACCTTTGTCCGCTCTTTTAATTACAATGCTAGGGTCTTTGGTTAAGTTACTGATTGCCGTGTATTTCCTCTGGTGTGAGGTTCGGAGTTCCCGGATGGAGAGTGGGGTTGGTTAGAATCCTATAGTTGGTGGTTCTGTATAGAGCTTCAAGGCACGGATCTTGTCCCGGGTTGGGGGACCAATTACTTTTGGGTCGGAATTTATAGGTGAGTTTTGCAGTTAAAGGGTCAGTGTGCTGGGTGGGTAGTTCCAGTTCGTGGAAGAAGAGTTTGAGCCGAAGGCGGCGGAAAAAGTTTTTTTCATCTTTGGAAAGTGTTGCCCGGTCCAAGTGTTTGGGTGTCGGGCAGAAATTTAGGCCTTTACTCAGGAGTGAGAGTTCTGCGCAGAACTAATCAGTAGTTTTGTGGACGAACATAGCAAAAGCTTCGTTCCGACATACCCTAGCTATCTAAGGGACACCACCCATTTGCTCACCATTTTGGGAGACTTAAAACCACTACTGGATACATTCATTTTATGCACTATGGACATAGTCTCCCTCTACACCAATAGTCCAAACCAAGAGGGCCTAGTCGCTGTGGCTCAGTGTATTCGGAGGCATAAACCACAATGGGATATATCACCTACCAACTTACTTGACCTCCTCAAAATTGTTCTCCACTGCAACAACTTTGACTTCAACGAAGAACACTATCTTCAGATTGGAGGAACCGCTATGGGTACCAAACTAGCACCTAGCTTCGCCAACATTTTTATGGGAGAACTTGAAACCAAACTACTAAACACATTCCGGCTTCAACCCGAACTCTACCTCCACTACATTGACGACATCTTCCTCATATGGACACACAGAGAAGATTCCCTCAAAGAGTTCATCAACCACTTCAATAGCTCACACAAAACAATCAAATTTACAGCAGAATATTCTACCACCTCTGTCAATTTTCTTGACGTCACGCTAACCAAAAAAGGCAACATAATCACTACGGACTTATACACTAAACCAACTGATAAACACGCCTATCTAAGGGCTGATTCGTACCACCCACAAAAACAAAAAGACGGGATACCATACAGCCAACTACTATGCATCAAACGCATCTGTAGCTCTAATGAAGACTTCACAACACACGCACACTCAATGATTCAACATTTTCTCAACCAAGGTTACTCCAAACCCCTTCTTCTCGATACGTACAACAAAGTCAAGAACCTTGACCGACTCAAGCTACTTAAAAACAAAAAACAATCTACCACCCCCCTCAGTGAGCCCAAAGACACAACTCCACTTGTAGTTACACACAACCCCGAAAGCCGGGATATATATTTACACATACGACGCCTCTGGCCAATACTACAGAGCACCACCCAAGGACGGACTGTGTTCCCCCAACCTCCGCTTTTAGCCAGGAGACGAAACCCTGCACTTACAAACATCTTGACCAAAGCAAAATTACCAAAACTCAAACAAATCAGCGGCCGAACCATACCGAATCCATTCACACCATGCTCAAACAAAAACTGTTTTGTCTGCACCCAGTTACCCAAATCCAAATGGTTCTCAGGAACAGCCTCGAAAACCCGACACCGAGGCTCTTTCAAAACAAACTGCATGTCCAGAAATTGCATTTACCTCATCCACTGCTCAAAATGCGACAAACAATATGTGGGCGAAACTAAACGCCACTTTTATATCCGCATCAAAGAACACCTCGCAGATATTAGACTCAAAAGAGACACACCTGTCTCTTATCACTTCAACCAACCAAACCACGCACTGAGCAACGTCAAATATAGGATTATACAAATTCTAAACACCAAGCCAGATGACCCGAAAAACACGGATAGAAGACGCACTGCTGAAATTACATGGATCTTCCAACTTAAAATGCTCATACCGTTCGGCCTGAACAGAAAGGACTTCTAGTCTATTATTCTCTTGTACCCACATTTCTACTTTCTGTTCACCACGCCAAGTGCCTTTATTTAGATGACGCTATAATGACACACGTCACAGTTAAAGCGACGTAACAATAGTCTTAATCGAGAGGAGACCTCGTTACGCCAGTTCTACTACATTATAATGACTTATACATGCAGCGAGTGTTCCAAGAACTATAACAGTCGCCACAGTTGGCGCAGACACAAGCGCATTCACCACGAAAAGAAAAGTTGGGTTCAATGCAACTTGTGCGGCATGTACCTAAGACGCTTAGAATACCTCAAGAAACACCAAAAGAGAAGACACGGCAACCGACTCCCACCTGTTGATCCCACAGTGGAAGCACCCAACCGTACACAGGACATCATGGATCAACTCTGCAACACTGTCCAACCGCTGATATCACCCATCCCAGATATAGAATAAACCCAACATCAAGACATTTTAAAATTGGCAGTTTGTGGAATTTACAGTAACACCGACCTGATCAACACAGACCGAGATGCAAGAAGGGGAGAAAACCCTGAAACGGAAAACACAACCGACATTTACAAAAACATTACCATCAACCCAGATATTGGCTCACCCAACCCACACCACTATAGCCACCAGGGCAATACGCCTTGTCTCGAAAACATTCATGAACTATACAAGACGGACCAAGTCCTCAGGTTCGCCCGCCAAAGCTTGGAACATTTAGCAAATAGCCATTCACACAACAGCTAAACAAGAGCTGTATCCTTTTCTTTAATAATAAAGACTAATTAGCTGAGGGAGGGGTGGTAACATAAAATAGAGAAAAAAGCTTAAAAAACACAACAATAATGGCCGCCATTCTGCCATCTTGGATTTTGAAAAATAAATATTGACTGTGCATCATCCCCTCAGAACCATTTATCCATGTACCAAATATGAAAGGTGTAGCTTGAAGCATATTAGATGGAGAGGTCGTAACATAAAAACAGACAGACAGACAGATGGACAGACGTTAGATTTTGAAAAAAAAATATTGAGCATGCATAATCCCCTCACAACCCCTTTATCCATGTACCATATATGAAAAGTGCAGCTTGAACCATGTTGGAGGGAGCAGTGGTAACAAAAAAAAGAGAAAAAAGCTTAAAAAACACAACAGAAATGGTTGCCATGGCGCCATCTTGAATTTTGGAAAACAAATATTGAACGTGCAACATCCCTTTACAACCCTCTATCCATGTGCCAGATATAAAAAGTGTAGCTTGAACCCTGTTGGAGTGAGGGGTGGTAACATAAAATAGAGAAAAAAGCTTAAAAAACACAACAGAAATGGTTGCCATGGTGCCATCTTGAATTTTGGAAAACAAATATTGAAAGTGCCACATCCCATTACAACCCTCTATCCATGTGCCAGATATAAAAAGTGTAGCTTGAACCATGTTGGAGTGAGGGGTGGTAACATAAAATAGAGAAAAAAGCTTAAAAAACACAACAAAAATGGTCGCCATGCCGCCATCTTGGATTTTGAAGAACAAATATTGAACATGCATCATCCCCTCCCAACCCTCTATCCATGTACCAAATATGAAAGGTGTAGCTTGAACCATGTTGGTGGGAGGGGTGGTAAAATGAAAATAGAGAAAAAAAAGCTTAAAAAACACAACAAAAATGGCCGCCATTCCGCCATCTTGGATTTTGAAAAAAAAATTTGGAGCGTGCATCATCCTCTCAGAACCATTTATCCATGTACCAAATATGAAAGGTGTAGCTTGAACCATGTTGGTGGGAGGGGTGGTAACATGAAAATAGAGAAAAAAAGCTTAAAAAACACAACAAAAATGGCCGCCATGCCGCCATCTTGGATTTTGAAGAAAAAATATTGAATGTGCATCATCCCCTCCCAACCCTCTATTCATGTACCAAACATGAAAGGTGTAGCTTGAACCATGTTGGTGTGAGGGGTGGTAACATAAAATAGAGAAAAAAGCTAAAAAAACACAACAGAAATGTGGTTGCCATGGTGCCATCTTGAATTTTGGAAAACAAATATTGAACGTGCAACATCCCATTACAACCCATCCATGTGCCAGATATAAAAAGTGTAGCTTGAACCATGTTGGAGTGAGGGGTGGTAACATAAAATAGAGAAAAAAGCTTAAAAAACACAACAAAAATGGCCGCCATGCAGCCATCTTGGATTTTGAAGAAAAAATATTGAACGTGCATCATCCCCTCCCAACCCTCTATCCATGTACCAAATATGAAAGGTGTAGCTTGAACCATGTTGGTGGGAGGGGTGGTAACATGAAAATAGAGAAAAAAAGCTTAAAAAACACAACAAAAATGGCCACCATTCTGCCATCTTGGATTTTGAAAAAGAAATTTTGAGCGTGCATCATCCCCTCAGAACCGTTTATCCATGTATCAAATATGAAAGGTGTAGCTTGAACCATGTTGGTGGGAGGGGTGGTAACATGAAAATAGAGAAAAAAAGCTTAAAAAACACAACAAAAATAGCCACCATTCCGCCATCTTGAATTTTGAAAAAAAAATTTTGAGCGTGCATCATCCCCTCAGAACCATTTATCCATGTACCAAATATGAAAGGTGTAGCTTGAACCATGTTGGTGGGAGGGGTGGTAACATGAAAATAGAGAAAAAAAAGCTTAAAACACACAACAAAAATGACCGCCATTCCGCCATCTTGCATTTTGAAAAAAAAATTTTGAGTGTGCATCATCCCCTCAGAACCATTTATCCATGTACCAAATATGAAAGGTGTAGTTTGAACCATGTTGGTGGGAGGGGTGGTAACATGAAAATAGAGAAAAAAAGATTAAAAAACACAACAAAAATGGCCGCCATTCCGCCATCTTGGATTTTGAAAAAAAATTTTTTGAGCGTGCATCATCCCCTCAGGACCATTTATCCATGTACCAAATATGAAAGGTGTAGCTTAAAGCATGTTGGAGGGAGAGGTGGTTACATAAAAAACAGAATGACAGACAGACAGACAGACAGACAGACAGACAGACAGACAGACAGACAGATGGACAGACAGACAGACAGACAGACAGACAGACGGAGTGCAATCCTATAGTCCCCTTATGGTTCCCGTAGGGGACTAAAAATCAGCATACCAAAGGAGATCCAAATCTGAGCGATGGCTTTTAAATTACAATGCAAAACATTTGTATGAACAGACGGACAGATGGATGGATGAGCAAGCAGCAGGCAGGCAGGCAGGCAGATGGAGGACTTTACTATATACCTCCGTATCCTCCTTTGGAGGTCAAGGGCATCATAATTTAGACAGAAACATAAAAGCAACAAAGTTTAATAATACTTTTGAGAAGAGGTTTTTTTCCTTTCATATATAGAAACAAATATGGTCTCTTGGAAACAACTTTTGAAAGCATGTAGTGTTCTATAAATAGTAATGTAAACAAATTGGAACTAAGCACACATTTGTATACTGTAGTTGCTGGATGCAGGATTTGTATTGCGGATCGCTGATACACGATATATTCGGGAAATTACAGACTCAAAACATACTTATTGAAAGATAAAAAGAATAAAACTACAATTTTTTGAGAATAGAAACCCCAAACCACATCAAATCCCCAGCTTCAAAAAGGCCAAATTTTAACCAAATAGAGCCAAGCAATTGCCTGAATATATTTTTCAAGGGCTGTCTAGGATACTTACCCAGAAAGCACAATTGTCAAGCACTTTAAAAGGCCTGGAATGTTAGTTTTTCAAATCAAGCACTTTTAAGCACAACCAGGGACTCAAATGTACTCTGTACAGACCTGATGATTTCACTAAAGACTGGGGATGGGGACACATAAATATAACAACCTATAATCAGTATTGTATAATGCTGTAAGAATAAGCAACTGGTTTTAAAAAAAAAACTGCATGTGTTTCACTTTGTAGTGGGGGGGGGGAGGAGCAAATTTCCTGGATGGGGGAATATTTCCTAGGAAATCTCCCCCCCCCTCTCCTGGGGGGTAAATATCCCAAGAAATCTTACCCCGGGGAATATTTCCTAGGATATTTATCCCCCCGGGGAGAATATTTCCTGTGACACCGGTAACTAAACTTCTGTTTCTGTGTAGTGTCTGTGATGGAGCCATTTTATACCAATCACCATGACTGTGCCCCTGGCAACACACTAATCTAGAATCAAATGATTAAGGTTCTGAAGGCTTATTAAATTCTAGTTGGTTACCTGATCAGGAGAAATAACATCTAGTTCATTATAGGTTTGCATCACTGTATATAAAACTACCGTAACACCATCTGTAAGTAAATGAATAGTAGAACTATTACAACAATGCAATCTCTCAGGTACAACCCTTTACCTAACAAATTGGTGGTATCTGCCTGCATAATTTACAAATTTCGCTCTTGAAGAAAAAATTTATTTCAAAACACTTCAACAAAACCATATAATGTGACCCATAACTGGATCGAGCTCATCAAGCTCATTCCAATTGGGGGTGGGGGAGGGGGAGGGGGGTGAGGAGTGGGTCACATAATAGAAATTTTGATATTGGGAGTGTTGGGTAAAGGATTACCTTTGAATCTGATTGACAAACTTTACAACCAGGCATCAAGATAGCATTTATTTATTTATTGGTATTTGAGGCGACATATTTCTGTACAATGGCTAATCATGACCACAACATGGATATAAAGTAAAGTCATGCCAAATGGTTAAACCCATGGTGCCCATGTTAGAGGACTTCTACCCCAGGCATTGGCTACTAGGTCCTACTTTTTCAGTAAAACAGAGCTTCTTTACCCCAGTAAACAAGCACAGCTTCGCTGTCAAGGGTTTCCACAGGGAATCAAGATAGTTCTTAAATCAGACTGACTGTCTTTTTTTGTATTCTAACATCATGGGTGTCAATTCAAATAACTGTTAACTGAATAGACACTTTAAGTAAAATTATTTAATTAAATGGAGTATTCAATTAACAGGAATTTGGTCACTTTTCTGTATTACAGAAATAAACTAAGCATTTATTCTATTAAAATCTTGTTTGACAGAGCTGATGGATCTCACAAGCTATAACAGATTAAATGCCGGTATTTATTTACTGGGGTTTAACAACACTTTCGATATCCAGGGCCACCTTGAGTCAAACAGTTTTATGGGTGGAGGAAACTGGAGTACCCAGAGAGAACCACCGAGCAGCAGTGAGTAATGCCGGTGTCTTCGGTATACCAACTTAACACAAACAGGGTTAGAATTCGTTGAAGGCAAGTGCACCATCGCTTTGCAGTATTCCTTAGTACACAGTGCCACTGTGCACCTACACTATCAGGATTAAGTGCCTTGCCCAAGGACACAATGCAGTTGCTCCTGGTCGGGATCGAACAGTGGACCTTTCGATTTGAAGTCCAATGTCATAACCACTGAGCCATCAAATGCCTCTTTTGGAAGTACTGAGGCCAAATAGGTCATAAATAAAGGAAATTTGGTCACTGTCAACCAAATTTCTTGACATACTATAATATTTATTTTCTTCAATTAACAGGAGTTCACCCAATAAGCTATATGCAATTAACAGGTAAAATTTCTACAGAAGGAACGGTAAATTGTTTTGTATTTGCAACTTATATTAAATTATCAGGGACATTCAATATCCAAGTAAGTGGGTTCCAATGAATTCTTAAATTGCAAGAGTACAAAAACTCTGCAGGGTGGGCCAAATAATATAATATTTTAAACTAGTCCATGTATTGAGATCATGGTACCTGATGGAATAGTTAGCATTGTTTGTTCATTCATGTTTAAAGTTACAACACAAATATAGTAATGCTTTAGTTAAACAAGCCAAGACCAATACCTGGTCTGGACCTGCGTCGCTGCATGCAATTGATTACAGAGATGAACAGACTTCAAAGTATCGGTAAACAGGAAGTGGCTGCACGGCAGATCTGAAAATTAGATACACGATACAACGCATCATTATGAAGCAGCAGACCAAATATAAAATCATTCCCTTTCAAAGAAGCCATGAAAACTTTGACGGAAGAAGTGTTTCGGACGGACTGATGGAAGGACAGACTGATGGACGGACTGATGGACGGATGGATGGGCGGACGGAGTCGAGTGGTTACTAGATCTGCTCTGCCGCTGGCAACATAGGTAAAAAAAATCCTGTGCTAAATTTCTGTCATCACAAATGCTCACAAGTTGCGAAAAAAAGGTATCATTACGTGTACACTTCATACGAAAAAATTATCCAAAAATCGACTGAGTGTGTTATGTGTAATTACATAATGTAAGACGTCCACTCACTAATCAGTGTTGATTGGACTGTATTGGGTAAAGATTCGCCAATTAACATATTAATTTCTGTTCACTAAATCTATTTTTTGTACCTGATACATTTTGTTTGGGAATTTTGTATATCAAATAAAATCTTTAAAGGTGAAAATCGGTTCGGTAAATCCCATTATTTTGTGTGATAAATTTGACCCAAAAAATGTGAATTTCGCCGTTCACGTGTCATATATCAGCGAAAATTTTATTTTAATATGGAAACAAACCGATAATCTCACGAATTAACGAACAGATTTTTTCAATTCGTATATTAAACCGCAATACAGAGTTCTGGAAATGAAAGATATGGCATTTGTATCTGAATATTTTAGTAAATGTAGGTTTTAGAAATTTTCTGACTGAACAATATAATTGCTAATCAGGGACAGTCTCTGAAAGATTTTTCTCGAGAAACATTAATTGGTTATGTAATCCTTCTCACGTGACCGCACTAAAACAGCTTTTCATACCCGGTTGTTTCTACACAAACAATGGGGTATTAACAAGTGCCGTTTTGTATGCAATGTACACATAATGTTTTAATTGATTCTGTGGAGAACACCAATCACAAAAAATGTTATCAAATATCATTTTTGAACTCTTCAATTTGAGCTGAGTATTTGTACTAAAAGGAGCTGTGCTGACATCAGATGGATGCACTCTGATTGGTAAATTACCATTTTGAAAATTTTAAATATATTTTGGAAGAAGTTTCCAATACGTAAAATTTACCAATGCAAAACAAAATACAGAACAAGAGCTATTGCTGAAGGCTATTATACCCCCACAGCAGTGCTGGACTGATGAAGAATAAATGAATTAAAAACAAAGTAAAAAAACAAAGTAAGGACAATAACTCTGTTGAAATGAAAGTGTCAGTGACACTGTAGCTTAACTTGTCTGTATGTTGTGTATGATGTAAAGGATAATGTTCAATGTTTATGAAAGGATTATGAAATAAGATAAGAATTGTGATAAATTAATTTCTGTTCTCTGTATGCTATGTTTTCAATAAAAATAATATGAGGTGTAGACTGTACTAAAGAATTGAGGGGTGGGTTAATGTATGTGGCCCTCACAGTTAATGAATGTCAACGAAAGTTACCAAGTTACAGTGAAATTATTCCAAAAGGAGTCATCCTATCAAGTTAAAATGAAATCCCTTCATAAATACGGACTGTGCTCAAGGTTTTTGGGCTTTGGGCCTGTGTAGACATCACGTTTGAATGATTGAAACCAAAAGGGGATGCCCTCATCCAGACATTATACTGAGTCATCCTACCAAGTTACAATAAAATCCCTTCATAAATACGACCTGTAGTCAGTGCTAAAGTTTTTCAGGTTTTGGGCTTGAGCAGCCATCATGGATGAATGATCGCGACCAAAAGGGGACGTTATCATCTGGACATTATCTGGAGTCATCTACCAGGTTACAATGAAATCCCTTCATAAATATGACCTGTAAACTGTGTTAAAGGTTTTCGGGCTTTGGGCCCCTGTAGCCATCACAGGTGACCAGTCCTGACCAAAAGGGGACGTTCTGATCTGGACATTATCTGGAGTCATCCTACTAGGTTACAATGAAATCTCTTCATAAATATGATCTGCAGACTGTGCTAAAGGTTTTTGGGCTTTGGGTCCCTGTAGCCGTCACAAGTGACCAATCCTGACCAAAAGAGGACGTTATCATCTAGACATTATATGGAGTCTACCTATCAAGTTTCAATGAAATCCCTTCACATATACGACCTAGAGACTGTGCTAAAGGTTTTGGGGTTTGGGGTTGGGGTAGCCATCACGGCTGAATGATCGCGACCAAAAGAGGACGTTCTTATCCGAACATTATCTGGGGTCATCCCACCAAGTTACAATGAAATCCCTTCATAAATATGACCTGTAGACTGTGCTAAAGGTTTTGGGGCTTTGGACCCCTGTAGCCATCACAGTTGACCAATCGCGATCAAAAGGGGACGTTCTCATCTAGACATTATATGAAGTCAACCTACCAAGTTACAATGAAATCCCTCTATAAATACGACCTGTAGACTGTGCTAAAGGTTATCTGGTTTTGGGCTTGGGCAGTCGTCTCGGTTAACAGATCGCGACCAAATGGGGACGTTCTCATCTAGACATCATACGGAGTCATCCTACCAAGTTACAATGAAATCTCTCCATATTAAATATGAACTGCAGACTGTGCTAAAAGTTTTTGGGTTTCGGGCTCGGGCAGCCATCACGGGTTGACAGATCATGACCAAAAGGGGACGTTCTCATCTAGATATTATACAGAGGCATTCTACCAAGTTACAATGAAATCCCTTCATAAATACAACCTGTAGACTGTGCTAAAGGTTTTGGGGTTTTGGGCTCGGGCAGCCATCACACGTTGACCGATTGCAACCAAATGGGGACGTTCTCATCTAGACATGACCCCCAAACCTGCATATGAAATTTTGTGATGATCGGACAAGAACTATGGGGTGTAGCCTATGCTAAAGGAAAATGTGAACAGACTCACAGACTAACAGACTTCCACACGTGATGGCAATAGCTTATCTTGACTTTGTCAAGTTAAGCTAAAAATGTAGGCAACATTTTTTCGGGCTTTGGGCCCCTGTAGCCGTCACAGGTGACCAGTCCTGACCAAAAGTAGAGATGAGCCGATTAGTAAAATGCCCCATAAGACGAATGCCGATTATTTTAGACAACAATCGGCTGATACCAAATGCCGATGTCAGATGGTTTCTTTATTATTCAAGCTGACTGCAGAAACTGGGTGATTTACAGTAATCAGAATCCCCATCAACCCAGAAGATAACACACTTTTACCATACTGACTCGTGTCGAAGTCCATACTCGTGTCGAAGCACACCCCCCACTTTTTCAGATTTGTGAACGAGGGTGCCCTACTTGAGTCAAAGCCCACCTCCCAAGTTTCAAATTGGATGAAAGTTGTTTGAGACAAGACGTCAAATTTACAGGCATCAAATGGAAAAACAGGTGACTTGTTGCAACACTGTACTTACCAAATAGAACTGCAATACTGTATCATGTATATTTTTTGGAGTTGAGATTTTTGTATTGTTAAATTCGTCTTTTGTGTAATACATTATGTCCGTGTTCAGTGTAATAAGTCTTTATTGAAAAATTATCCCAAGCAAAATTGACTTGTTTATTTTTTTGTCGACCTCGTTTTTGGAAGCTGTCACTTGTTTCAAATGAGAGTGCAGGCTGCTGTCAATAGTTGTCTGAAACACGCCCACAACATATAGTTTTCACAGTTTTCACAGTGGTCGAATATCATCAGAAAGATACTGATTGAACACTGCCACTTTCAAGCGGGGCACAACTCATTGTAAAAGAACACTGCCACTTTCGAGCGTGCACATCTCACTGTGAAAAACAGGTATTCAGAAATTAATGAGAAAGTGGTAATTAAAAATAAAAAATAATTACAACTCTGGTATTTGAGAATTTTTTGACAGTATAACCAGGAATATGATTTATGACATATTGGTTCAATAAATCATGCTCATTTATCATTTCATCATGCTCTGCAACATGTGAAGTTATGACTTTCAGGGTAAAATCAAATTTTCGAATTTGCCAAGGGAGGCAACTATTTTGTTATTCATATTCCACTGTGTAAATTTTATCTGGTCTTCATATGAAGAATTTTTTTATTGATTTTGTGTGAAGCTTTATTTTGTATTATTCATAATAAAATGTACGTATTAAAAAAACCAGCTATTTTTAAACAGACTATGTTTGCCTGTTTTCAAGGGGGTGGTTTGTAGTGTTGATTGTCAACTTACGTCCATTTCTGGCTTCGAGAGTAACCTGTACAAAAAAAAAAAAAAAATGAAAACACCACATGGTTTTCTGCTTGTTTTATTCATTAAATTGAGGATTAAAACCCGAAATCTGAACTGTATGTACAAGATAATTATGAGAATTTTTAAAGCAAATTCTATAAAATTGGTAGGTGGTTTCCAAAGAAACGTAACATACCCAGTGGATACTTACTTGTCTTATATCGACAATTTCCGACGCATCCTAATGCGACTTGCAAGCACTAAGCCCCCTCCCCCTCCCCCCCTCCCCCATCACCACCACTTTGCAATTTATCCACTGCAAGCACCCCCTGGGCTTCGACACGAGTCAGTACAGTAATACTCACTTAAATAAATTAAATAACAGACATCAAAGGGTTAATTTTATGTCAGTGAAGCACCATCAGTGCAGAATATTTTCGATTTAAAATAAACAGCTAACAACTGAGTCGAGAACTCATCACGTGCATCGTCACGGTAAATTATGTTCTGAACCTTTGATGCGGTTTACATCAACAATGGAAACAATTCATTTCAAAGTCGGGTCTTTGCCGAATCGCCCCCTTCACAGGCTTTGAAGTCAACTATCAGTTATTTGTTAAAAAATGTTTAGTGAAAATCAAAAGCCGTTGTTGGAACCACACGTTTTAAAGAGGGAGTTTCTTTTCGGTAAACCCATATATGGGATTATGTCACACGAGTTATGACGTTGCACTGCATTATCTATTTTTATCATGTGCTCCACACAATTCAACATGAGAAAAATTCAGTGGCTTCGTGTTGATAAATCCCACCTGAATGGCCCGATATTAAACTTTTTGCACCCAAACCTTTCACAATTAACATGGATTACTAATATGGAGGAATTATCTGTCCAATATATATTTAATGAGACAATGAGCGTGGTTGAAAGAAATATTGCAACATTTTGCAGAATGAAGTACAGTTTGGGCAGTGAAGTGAGTCCATATTCACATGATGGATAAAAACAACTCAGTACACAGTTACACAATCAGAATCTTTAATATAATATTCTGCCTTTTCTTTCACGAACCATCATTTACATGGTATCAGTAACAGACAAGTTACGTACCGATCGCTTGCCACTGGTTGTCCCAAGAAGTGGAAGAAAGTTCATCCATAACACTTTCACTTTCACTGAGTTTCAGACAATCGGCGAGGGCCGATGTTGAATCATGAGTGCCGATGGTGAACCGATGGGTGCTTATCGGCCGAGTGCCGATGTTACACCGATTAATCGTCTCATCTCTAACCAAAAGGGGATGTTCTCATCTGGACATTATCTGGAGTCATCCTACTAGGTTACAATGAAATCCCTTCATAAATAAGACCTGCAGACTGTGCTAAAGGTTTTTGGGCTTTGGGACCCTGTAGCTGTCACAGGTGACCAATCCTGACCAAAAGGGGACGTTATCATCTAGACATTATATGGAGTCTACCTACCAAGTTTCAATGAAATCCCTCCACATATACGATCTAGAGACTGTGCTAAAGGTTTGGGGGTTTTGGGTTGGGGCAGCCATCACGGCTGAATGATCGCGACCAAAAGAGGATGTTCTTATCCGGACATTATCTGGGGGACATCCTACCAAGTTACAATGAAATCCCTTCATAAATATGACCTGTAGACTGTGCTAAAGGTTTTTGGGCTTTGGACCCCTACAGCCATCACAGTTGACCAATCGCGATCAAAAGGGGACGTTCTCATTTAGACATTATATGAAGTCAACCTACCAAGTTACAATGAAATCCCTCTATAAATACGACCTGTAGACTGTGCTAAAGGTTATCTGGTTTTGGGCTTGGGCAGTCATCTCGGTTAACAGATCGCGACCAAATGGGGACGTTCTCATCTAGACATCATACGGAGTCATCCTACCAAGTTACAATGAAATCTCTCCATATTAAATATGAACTGCAGACTGTGCTAAAAGTTTTTGGGTTTCGGGCTCGGGCAGCCGTCACGGTTGACAGATCATGACCAAAAGGGGACGTTCTCATCTAGATAGTATACAGAGGCATTCTACCAAGTTACAATGAAATCCCTTCATAAATACAACCTGTAGACTGTGCTAAAGGTTTTGGGGTTTTGGGCTCGGGCAGCCATCACACATTGACCGATTGCAACCAAAAGGGGATGTTCTCATCTAGACATGACCCCCAAACCTGCATATGAAATTTTGTGATGATCGGACAAGAACTATGGGGTGTAGCCTATGCTAAAGGAAAATGTGAACAGACTCACAGACTAACAGACTTCCACATGTGATGGCAATAGCTTATCTTGACTTTGTCAAGTTAAGCTAAAACTGTAGGCAACATGTGCAGGAACTGCTTGTCATAAGAATCCCTCATACCAAATTTCACTGAAACCCATTCAGTCACTGGTAAGATGTTGCTGCGAACAGATGAATGGATGGACCTATAGATGCATGCATGGGCAGATGCATGTCTCTTCAAGAGTGAGGGTATGATGAAGTAACCTTAAAATCCATATCTTATCTGGACCTCCATATTAACTGACCTGGGGCAGATATGGATGTTTCAATGATGACGTTACATATACAGTGCTGTGATCACAAAAATGGACCGAGAATTCCGAATGGACCATGACCCAGTCATGATCCGGATGAAATTCTCTATCAGCTTTCTTCCCAGGAACAGTGAAGAATCTCACATATCAAAAAAGAAAAGTGCAAACCTTCAACCTATGCCATTTTCAATTGTTTTTCTTGATGCTGTCTTGGTTCTGAAGAATTTTATGAAACCTTGACTCAATGATATAACTGTGTCGGGATGAGATCATGATCTGATTATGAAAGAGGTCTCTTTTTTGATCACAGTACTGTATCATACCTCATTGCTGAATCAACTTTCGATTAGTCAAAGAAACTCATTTCCACACCTTAACCCTCTGCACACTGTTGTCAAAATACAGAAATTTCAAGCAGCAAATATTTCCCATAAGGCAATTGCAAAAAAATTCTTGTTTCTCAGGCACCTCCTTCGTCACAGAAAATCTGCCTCATCACCATTTTTTCACTTGGAAATCTCTTCTATGACACTATTTTGCACTTGGATGACAAATATTTAACCAACTGTATTTTGTTTGACAGAGCTAACAGAGCTCAGTCAAACAAGATATAGTTGGTTAAATCTTCAACTAAATTATTGGAAACTGATGAAAACATTGGTTTGCCACTTAATAGTGTAAGTAGTTCAATTTCTGATTCCAACAATTGTCAGAACTGTTTTGTGAATAAACAACAACAAAAAATCCTCCCTCCCTCATCATAAAATTGAGGAAAATTGTCTAAGAAACAATTTTTTTTATAGATCCAATACAACTAGGAATTTAACCAATTCAATCTTGTTACACAGAGCTCATTCAGCTCTGTCAAACAAGATTGAATTATTTAAATTCCCAGTTCCATTGCACATATGTGGTTAAAAATTTTGACATTTCAACATCAGTGTGCAGAGGGTTAACCCTTTACCTAACACGAAAAGCAGACGACACTTGCAAAAAAAATTATTGAATAACTAATTTTTTGTCTCGAAAACATAGGTTATGACCCCTCATTGGAACGAGCTCGATGAGCTCGTTCCAATGAGGGGTCATAACCTAGGTTTTTGAGATAAAAAATGAAAAAAAATAATGAAAGTTAAAAAATTTATAGTAATTTATATATTTTTTATACTTACCAATGACCCAGACATAGCTGGTGCTAACTCTTAAAATATAGGGCCAAACACAAATTTTGCCCCCCAATCCCCAAAATTTGCATCTAAAACTAAAGAAAACATGTCCTGAAAGGCCCTCCACACTTCGCCCCTACTGCGCATGCGCAGTGTCAAGGACGTTCCGAAATTGGCGCCATTTATCATTCTAATAACCAGTGCCTGGTAAGCGCTATGTACTCAGCGGGGAGGCAAGAGTTCCCAACTCCTGGGAGGGCCATCCCCGTCTGGGTCATTGGTAAGTATAAAAAATATATAAATTACTATAAATTTTTTAACATTTTTATACTGTACCAATGACCCAGACATAGCTGAATAGTAAAAAGGCTGGAGGGCCAAGGACATAGAGCAAAATGGAATACGCTCAATAAAATAAAATAGAGTCATCCCCTGTAGGGAAAAGAAGAAATAGGCCTTACATGTATCTTTCTTATTTATGATAAATTAGAAAGATACAACACCTTCCAAAAATTGAGCTTCATACATCCATGTACTCTATTAATATCCAATAATCCTTATACTAATAATTTTTAAAGTAAGCCAATAATAAAGTAAGTCTAGAGAATAGAGACTCTTATACTCCTAAAAGTGTGTGAGAATTGCATAATCATGTCCGTTGACATATGCAATATTCAAAAGCTATACTTTAAAAACTAAGACTTGAATGAATTTTATAACTTAAACTTCTCACTAAACAACCATCCCAATAACAGCTCAGAATTACTAACTCCGGAGGAGGTATCCCCTTGTTTTCATAGTAAAAACAGGTGACCCAAGGGAACACCCTCCCCCCCCCCCCCCCCCCTTTTTCTTGCCCTGGGTCAAATAGCCCAGAGCGAAGAGGGCAGCCGAACGGAGACACTGCCGAAACAGACAGCCTACCTAGCTATAGTAGCAACTGTTAAGTGAATGACATTCTGAGCAGTAGATAATAGACCTAACAATAGAGGCCTCCAGAAATGGACTCGATATTTCTGAGATAAAATTCATGAATGGATGGCTGAGCGCAATGAGCAGCCTTCAAAAATCTATAATAGCAACACTATTAATGTAAGCCCAAGAAGTAGAAGAACTCTTACTTCATGAGCCGAAATCTTAAGCACAACTGCTAAGCCAATGATATACCATAAGCAGTACGCTAGTTAATAGAATCCATTAACAATAAAATGGAGCGTAACGTCCTTCTACTAGACATCAAAGACAGAAGAAGCTTACGCCCTTGTAATAAACAGATATCTGTTTATAAATACATAAACTGTACCCGGAAAGAGTAAAGGCCTATGCCCATACGAAGACGGAAGGACCTTAAAATAATAGGTTCCGGATAATAGGAGCCTAACTCTTATGCAACAATCCAACCTAAATAGTAACGGAAGTATTGATTCCGAAACTATGAAAGTGAAAATCATCCATCGATAGTGCATGAAACTCACTGACTCTACAGTAAAAGAGAAATCAACAGAATTACTGTCTAAAAGGTCAGAATTTGAAAACTACTGTTTCCAGAGGTTCAAATGATTACTTAGCTAAATAAGAACCTGAAGTTAAAATCCATATAGGAATTTAATCTAAAGATTCTAAGTCTATTTATCAAAAAGTTACTAACTGACTTAGATAAAGAGACAAAAGACTCAATTGTAAACTATCGTAGAGTGCATAGGTATGAGGTAACATAAACCTATAACCTAAATAACAACAGGCTGCAGTAGATCTTGTGAAACAAGTATACTAAAAAATAGCAATGAGTAGTATGGAGGGATCAACCATATGAACATAATGATCCCTACACCACGACGGAAGAGCCTCCACTTTAGTCGCATAGAATAGCGAAGAAGAGGATCTCCTATAGTAAGAAATCGCGTCCAAAGCTCGTCCAGTACAGTGCTTACAATGCAATACGGACCACACAACGGAATACATGAAGGTTGCGACCTTGCTGGTTGTGATAAAGATGACACGATTTACCCAGTGAAAAAAGATCCTCACATAGAGGAAGATTTCACGTTAAGATCCACAGTAGACAAGAGAGTAAATTACTCATGATCTCTGTGAAGATAGAGATGCTATCAACAGAAATGTATTGTGGTTGTTTATCTTAGCAATACCTGCTAAAACAACAGCGCCGGAGGATACGCGTATCCTATCATTCCGTCCTATAGATCAATAGAGCGTTAACAGTATTAGCTCAGAGATCTGGACAAGCCAACACATACGTCTGCAAATGATTAGCAAGCTGTGTCATAAATAAAACATCATTGGGCGCTCCCAAAGATAGCAAATCTGATTGAATACTTGTTTGTTGAGAGTCCATTCTGACAGCAACAAGCGACTCGTAAGAGAACGGGAGTGCGATAAAACAATCAGACAACCCAGAATATGACGGATCAAAACTGAACTTGGTGTACTATAACCAACAGACGGATTCTTTCCATTAAATTGAATAACGGAAACGAAAGAGTGCCTCCCTGGTTCCGGAGATACGCCACTACTGTCGAATTAAAGGACAGGAATTTGGGCATGCGTTTCTGAATAATGTTCATGCAATGACATAAAGCAAGCCTAAAAAACATTATTCCGCGGAAGTTAAACTGATAGCTAAAAGACTGCGGAACCCAAAGACCCTGGCGTCGGTAAGTCAGGGACAAAGTCCCTGTACCGATCGAAAAATCCGAGTCCAATGACGCTATAAGTCTCTTATCCAAGATCGCAGCAATGAAGTCCGAAAAATAATCACTGGAAGAAATGCCAGAAGATATGAAAGGCATCTTCCGATACTACTAAAGGGAAAACTCGAAATCTTTCGAATCCCTTTCGCCATCCTGTCGGACCCTATAAAGCGTTCGGTCGTCCGTAGCTTGATGCAACCGCAGACCGCACCGACCCAGCGCCTTCGGATAATTCCTGATTCGACCGAGAAACCGTCAATTGCTGGGATGCTGCGAAACAACTGTGCTAACTCGGATAGCACGTCCGTCACTGAGGCCTGAGGAGCAGCGGTCTTACGATGCATTGCCGCAGGAAGCTCCGAGATCGTTACCCCGTGCATACTTCCAATATGCGAGCGAACGGAGTGTATAGGCCTCGTGTCCCTTGGCTACCGGATGGCGCGACCTATTCGCTGTGGAATCACTGAATGCCGAAACTGATCGGATACTCGAGGTCACGTAGCCAATGTGCGGTCGTGTGCCCTGCTGTGAGGATGAGGAAGCATTAAAGACAGTCTCTCGGACTGTCAATATAACGGAGCGTCCCGAGCAACGGACATATGCTCCGAATGTAAAATATCTGAACCACAACATGCGGTCCCCTATGTTGTTGGCTTCCTCCGATCTGTCCTCAATCTGCCGTCACTGGGTGAGTACTAAAGTAATTAAAGTGCTCGCATCACCCAAATCTCCTTCCTAGACCGCAACGGACGAACCCGGCAGCCGAACCATTCGATGAATGTACGCTACACCGGGTGAGCTAGCGAATGTCGCCCCGTAAGCGATAGACATATTCCATGAGCACTTATTGCCGCTAACTCCTCATTAACTGTGACGACAGAGGCACACTTTTGAAAGACATCTCCATAACTCTTCGAACAAGAAACCAGAAATGCTTGGATAGCAAGCATAAAATAATAATATATATAGCGTCGTTCAATAATTCGAAAGTTTGTGTGACATTATTGGACTATGTCGGAACTGAGGGACGATGTCCCTGAACCGAACCAAAAAATTTCTAAGTCCACCGACGCTATCAGTTTCTTATCCGGCATCGCAGCATATGTTGTTCCGAAAGGGAAAGCTTGAAATCCACCGAATCCCTTTCGGTATCCCGTCGGACCGGATGAAACTTTCGGACGTCCGTACCCGCTTCCGCGGAGCGTCCCGACCCAGCATCGTCGGATAAAATATATGCGACAGATTCAGTTGATGCTGGGATGCTGCGATAAACTGTGCAATTAAGGAAAGCACGGCCGTTCCCGAGGCCTGTGCAGTAGCGGACTTACGATGCATTGCCGCTGGAAGCTCCGTGTACGTTGACTCCCGCACACTTCCTATGCGAACGTCCGGAGTCTGCAGGCCTCGAGTCCCCGGCTACCGACCCAGCGCTGTCGGATAATTCTCGATCCGACACCGTTTCTGTCGGCTGCTGGGAAGCTGCGATAAGCTGTGCTATGTGCACAAGAATGTCCGGCGTCGAGACCTGCGGAGGCGCAGTCTATCGCTGCTTCGCCGAGGGCAGCTCCGCATCAGATGGCTCCCGCATACTTTTCCTATGCGAACGTCCGGAGTCCATCGGTCTCGAATCCCTGGCTGCCGGATGGTGTGACCTGGTCGCCGAAGAATCCTTGATCGGCGAAGCTGGTAATATATCGGCGGTCACGCAGCCAAGGTGCGGTCGTGTGCGCTGACGAGAAGAGGAAGCCTTAGCAGTCTCAGCGGACTGCCTATACAACGGAGCGTCCCGAGCGACGGACGTATGCTCCGCTAACGACACATTTGTACCACAACATCTGGGGCCAGATGTTGTTGAACGAGAGAGGGGCCTCTCTCGCTTGCCGTCCGGATGGACCGGAACGAGCTATGAACCGGACTAAAAGGCTTCCTCCGTTCTCCC
This sequence comes from Pictodentalium vernedei, assembly GCA_031216915.1. Lineage (NCBI taxonomy): Eukaryota > Metazoa > Mollusca > Scaphopoda > Dentaliida > Dentaliidae > Pictodentalium > Pictodentalium vernedei. The sequence goes on from CM062290.1 coordinate 212,154,140, forward strand.
TCCGATCCGCCGTCACTGGGTGTGCATTAAGTTAATTTTATAGTGCTCGCATCACCCCAAAATTCCTTCTAGACCGCAACGGACGAACCCGGCTGCCGAACCATTCGGTGAATGGACGCTACACCGGGCGAGCTAGCGGACGTCAAAGGCCGTCGAACCTACTAGGGTCCTCTTAGGCAATTGGCGTATTACATGAGCACTTTCCCGCTAGCCCTTCATTAATTGTGACGACGGAGGCACACTGTTGGAAGACATCACAGATACATCACCCTAATCTTGATCGTCTGAAATAGAAATTGATAAAGTAGAGTGACCCTGCGGGGAAAGGTCCGGAGTGTCCAAATCCCCAACAACATACCGTGACATACGCTTCCCATATTGTCATCGAAATCATACGATACAGAACAGGAGTTAATGCGAGTACACTGACCACATATAGAATGATAATAAGGTCAGAGGAAGACTTCCTCTTAAAACAATTGATCAATATCCTTTCAATGTGAAAAGAAAACAAGTCCTGGTACTCGCACTAACCCCTGGCAATCAAAATACATAATAATAATATGATCCATTAATATAGAAAAAATAATTGAAATCAAAATATTTTGAAAAAATATTTTTTCAGAACAGCCCAAGTTTCTGAAAAGTAACGTTGAGCCCCAATGGATCCCAAGCCTAAGTGTGGACAAAAATTTTAAAAATATTTTAAACAATTTATTCAACACTTACGAACAATAATAATGTATCTAGTTATGATTAAAATAACATAAAGATATTATTATTTAGAAATCCCCCCCTCACACAGAGGGCTGTTGTAAATGTAAACAATGAGTGTAAAAACACTAAAATAAGACTCCAGGCACCCAGGCCCGAAATCAGTTACCAAAAATACACCATCTGATGCAAAACAGAGACTTCCAGGGAAGAAACTGCAGAACATCAGATGGTAGATGCAGAACACAACGCCTAACCACCCGTAGGTGAAGACTTAAACATGGGGAAAGAACAGAATTCATTCTGTTATTCAGCTAAAACTCCCAAGAAATTTTAGTAATAATAATTACAGAAACTATGCCAAAGCATGGGAGAATAGCAAGGGGGAACTTAAAGGACAGGGAGAGAGGAAAAACACTTGAAAAAACAGTGTAACTAAATAATCAGAATGACAACAAAATGGCTGCTGCCTTGAAAATAGGTAACTTAACATAATTTCATTAAAAAATTTTAAGTTACAGCCCTGATAATATTCTGTCACACATTCTTTTCCTCTCCTCCTTTTCTATCCTCCTTAGAATCACCATTTCACTAATATTTATGTGTCTGGCATCATTTAAACTGAGATTTAAAAGCACAAAGATCAGTCAGATGTTAACTGATGAAGGGCCAAACTTAGAATGATAAATGGCGCCAATTTCGGAACGTCCTTGACACTGCGCATGCGCAGTAGGGGCGAAGTGTGGAGGGCCTTTCAGGACATGTTTTCTTTAGTTTTAGATGCAAATTTTGGGGATTGGGGGGCAAAATTTGTGTTTGGCCCTATATTTTAAGAGTTAGCACCAGCTATGTCTGGGTCATTGGTACAGTATAAAAATATTAATTGGTGATTTTTTAGAATAGCGCTGGCCGGTTTTGGCCGTTACGTTGGGTAAAGGGTTAAGGTATTATAAACTAGTTATACTTACCATTAAGTAAAGATTCTCCAAAAACAAGAAAATATAAAACATGATTAACACCTATTTCCTGAAAGACTGCCAATACCTGAAAAATAAATTTAAAAAAATGTCAGTTTACAAATTAAGCCTGGACAATTTATATGTCTCAGAAGAGAAAAATACAGCAGGTTATGAGTTTATGAGGGATTAACAACACTTCTAACAGCCAGGATCACATTGTGTCTGACAGTTTTACAGGAAGGGTAGCGAGAGTACCCAGAGAGAACCAGTGAGCAGCAGCAAGCAAACTGTCATATTCTCCAACTTACTCTGTTTATATCAAGCTTTAAAGCTGGGAAAATTTTTACAGGGCGATGTCAAACATGAATGAACTGGTTAACCCTTTATCCAATGTAACGGAAAAAACCAAGCAGCGCTATTCTCAAAAATTGCCAACGAATTTTCATTATTTTTTTCATTTTTTGACTCAAAAACATAGGTTATGACACCTTGTTGGAAGGAGCTCATTCCAATGAGGGGTCATAACCTATGTTTTTGAGACAAAAAATGAAACAAAATAGTTATTCAAAATTTTTTTTGCAAGTGTTGTCTGCTTTTAGCGTTAGGTAAAGGGTTAAATTCCTACCTGGATTATTGGAAATGTGTGCTGTTTGAAATTTCAGTATTTTGACTTGAGTGTGCAGAGGTTTGTTCTGTATTTTGACTTGAGTGTGCAGAGGTTTGAACAGCATATGGTGACATGAAACCAACTGTACCATCGTTCTAGAAAAGGAGGTTTTTCTCTAAAATCATTACACAAGAAAGAAAAATTGTTGCAAGAAATTGTGATCAGCTTACCAAGAAGTTCAGAAACTAAAATTCCAAAGTCATATTTTTGTAAATATACAACATACAATTGTTTCTAGTTTCCTGTAAATTTAAGCTTTTCTGTGATTTTCTATTCAATAAATAAAGAATTTGAAAAACTATAATTATTTCATAAATGTCAAATTAATGCACAAACAGGGAAAGGAATTATATACCATCATTGTACTTTTATAACTTTGGAACCTTGCAACTAATTTATTGACATGTATGTATCTATCACATGGTAATGTATTTATTTACAAATACAATTTTTCTTTTTGTGTTCTGTGTGAAAAATGTTTTAAAATGGATGTTGCAGTTTATATACTTGCAAATAAAAATTGAAAAAAAACCCTCAAAAACTGATAAAGTGCTAAATTAAAAACGTTTAAAACCTAAAAATTCTTTTTTGCATCACAAATCCACAGAAATGAATACTTCATTTTCAAATCATCTTCAAGTCATATTTTGGGGTCTTCCTGTCTTCCCAGCCACTATTGTTCTGGTAACCGTGAGAAACTTTTCTTGATCAAAGAAATGCTGACTATAGTTTTCTTCAAATTAGTGGTTTGTGTAGTTGTGAATTTAACTGCAAATTCAAAGGGCTGGGTGAGGAGGAAAATGACAAACACAAACAAGAATAATTCATAATTTTTTATTTATTTATCATATAAATACACATTATCTGATGACACTTAATATAAATACACAAATAACGAACACATGAATAAGGACATAAAAAGTTGATTGTCTGTTTCTCATGCCATTTTTCCCCCAAAAGGATGCGGACGGGCGGCTTTTTTTTATTTCTCCCAAGAGATTGTTTGTGTTAATTCGCCCCCACACAATGTCCTGGTGGTCCACGCTGCCACATTGGTTATTCACTGCAGGGGTGTTGGGTAATAAATGAAGGGTGTTTGGAAAGTTTTTTTTCTCAGTGAAGCGTGAAAATTATGCCATGGTACAGGGTGAAACATATCATGGGCAAAACGTTACAGGGGACTGAACGTCTCTAGGAAAAATGTCGAAGTGCTGTTAATTACCAACTGTCACATATTTATTTTACCAAAATATGAAATTCCCTCACAACTTGCCTAGGAAAATCATGAATCGGAATTTTTTCCCAATATATTATTATAACAAGCTATTTGAACGAGGAGTTCATCCACAAATCATATTTATTTGGAAAAATGAAATACAAAACGAATAAATGTTTGCGTGTTTTTTTCCCAATTCGATGGCACACAGCTGATAATATACAAATTATTTTCAAATGCAACTGTTACTTTTATATCAAGCAAAGGTTATTGTTTGATATATCATTGATTCAAACAATTATCCTGCTCCCAAAATTCACTTAATTCCATAACTGGTAAACTAGCTACAGTTTCAAATAACACAATGACGGCCATTTACAAGAAAACCCCAATGTCTGGAGAACGTGTTCCATTCAACACTGCTCCTGACTCTGCAGAGTTTCTCAGGGTTGGTGCGAATCAACCTTGGTGCGAATCAACCATTCCCCTCTGTAACTGTTGTCAGTCTGAAAAACACTGTCGGTCTGCTTGTTGTTATACTTACTTTTTACGGTATAAAACATTTTCTGACTTGAATAATGCTAAAACCCACCCACTTTATCAAAGTATGCTGTAGAATAAATGCAGAGTGTGTGTTATTTAAAATTCGCTAACGTAAGCATTGGTACTATCGATTTACCGAAATGAGCATAATAACTCGAATTTATAAAGATTTTTGGAGGTGATAAAAAGGTTGCATGCGCAGCAAAAATGTCCGTGCACGCGGGTCTGAGAAACAGAGGTTCTTTTTTTATACCCTAATTGACATTCATAACATAATAATAAATGACATTAATAATTTAAGGAAAATTAAATTAAAATCTTAAATCAAAATCCGGTGCTGCGGGACACAAAAATTAAATACTGTAGGAGGCTAACATTACCCTCCCGAAGTAGACGTTGAAAATGCCAGATGGGGGCAATCAAGTTTTCTGTACTTTGTCTTCCTGAGCATAAATTTTCCGCCAGCATTAAGCTGTAATATGGTTGCTTCCTGGTAAGCCTGTTCTTTTTTTTTGTAAAATTTGGGGTGCGACCAGAAGACGGCCAAGTCCTTTCTCTTCACATGGTGTTGGTGCAGTCAGATCCCCAACATTTGTCACCACAGAATCACTTCCACAAGTATCTGTTGCCTGCGACACCCGCTAAGCCCGTAAGTTCTGATGTCACCTTTGCCTCAATAGTCGATCTCGCCTCCAACTTGTGACCGAAAGCACAGAAATGAGGGTTCACATGAGACCTGATGTCCACTTGATTTTCTTCATCTTTCATATCGAAGTATTTGTTCATCTTCAGTTTTGCTTGCTTCTTGAATTTCTTGATTCCCGGCGGGTCGTTTACTTCCATTTCCAAGTGTTGCTCTAACATTGCTATAGCTGGTCCAACCACCAATATTGTCACATATGAAGAGGAACTCATCCCAACTGTCACATCAAAAAATGGTCATAGTAGTGAAATTAGCTCGGAGACAAGATTCCACATAATTGCAGTGGGGAAGCAAGTGGGTTTTGGGGCATTCCTGTGTGGTAGGGTATCATCTACAATGGTGGTTATAATGTCTCTAAGTTCCAAAAGTCTTGACAACATTAAATACGTTGAGTTCCATTGGGTACATACATCTTGAATGAGTCTTGATGTCTTAGGTTTCTTTTCTCGTTGTACAACCTCCATTTTATCAAGCAGGACCTTGCTCTTATGGACATGCATCACCAGTTTCTTACACCAGTCTATGGCTTCAGTTACTCCCTACACATTAAGTCCATCTTTTACAGCTAAGTTCAAAACATTTGATGTTCAAACTGACACTGTCGCATGTTGCCGCTACTAACCTGTCTCTCAGCAGCTCCCATGTGTCCAACATTTCAAGAACTTTCTAAGCGATAATTTCCTCTGGGTGCTCTCCAGTAAAAGATACAGCTCCAAGTCTAACACTCTCTAATTCCAATGAATTTGAAATGGAATGAACAGTCAGACTAATATATGAATGCATTGCCTTAGATGACCATATATCAAAAGTAGCACAGAAGTATGTGATGTTTTTTTCAAATAGTTTCTGCACTGTAGCTTTCCTATCGTCGTATAGTTTTGTGATATCATTGTCCATTGTGTCTCTCGAAGGAACTATGAATCTTGGATTTAATGTGTAAGAGTACTGTAGAAATCCTGGGTCATTCACTATAGATACACGCTGAATATCAGAACATATCTTCTCAGCGACATTCCGTTAACATTCCGCATATCGAAGACTATCTTTCTTGTAGTATTCTTGTGACCCAAACTCGGATTCATCGACTGCAATTCCTTGTGGAAGAGGGATAGATTTGGATGATGATGCAGTTTAGGATGTCTTTTTTACATAGTTCAACACAAATGTGTGTCTTTTGGCTGGTGGTTCAATCACTGTATCGAAAATGTCTTTTTGGTGCCTCTTAAAATGTTTTTTCAGTTGGACTGGCCACCACCACCTTTCTTTATTTTTTCCTCACATTTTCCACATTGGAAAACACCAGCTGCATCATTCTTTTCTGAATACAGATACCCATATACTGGGAAAGAATATTTTGCCGAGTTCTGGAGTGTCCTTGGTTTTGGTATCATTCCTGTACTTGTCGCTGTATTAGAATTACTGGGCGATTCACTAATTTTACTAGATTGAGTAACATTTGACTCTCTAGAAGGTTCCATTATTATTTTAAATTTTAACAACGGGTTATGCTATATTTTAAACGTCCAGTAGGTAGAGTTACAGAATTACAAATAATTTATTTGGAATCATCTGGCATCTGCCAATGACCCAATACTCAGATGGTGTTTGAGTCGATGTGTATACCAGAGTCCACTGCTTTGTGTTTTATAAGATGAAAAAGATGTTAGTAGGTTTGTTGAGTTTTGTTCGGAAGAAAAGCGTAGATGGAAGGGGGCACATTCTCCCTTCGACGAAACTATTGATTGTATCGAGTTGGAAGATAGATGACTGTCTCTTTCAATTCTGCGATAAACACATCTGCTGCAATTTTGCCAATGTCAGATGTATGCTTGTGACTGCCATTAAATGTGATTTTCATGTCATTTACTGTATTTATGGTAGCTCGGCAGTTCTTTTGGCAACATCGCCAGTGAATACTTTGAGGTTTTCTAGACTTGATGCTGAACTTCTAATCATCGAAAATAAGCTCTCTGTTTTGATATATCAACTCACCAACTAAGTCCAGAGATGAAACATCAGCGCTCTTTTTTAATACAGACTATAACCTTTGCATAGGTGTTAATTGAAACTCGTGGGCTGGGTGAACAGGAATAACCCCATATTTTGTTCATAAAAATTTCCTTCATTTTACTGCAAAATAACAGCACACTCTCTCTAATAAATGACAAGAAAACCTGTTTTTAAATACAGATATTACAGTTATTATGATGATCATAAAGTAAATAACTAGTGCATTCAATCTCAGATACAGAGGATCTCCAACAAGTGCCCAAGTCTATAATGAAATCGACGAAACAAATCCCCAGCTAATTTACAGGAGTTTCATAAATTTCATTATAAACTTGTTTCAAAACCTGATAAAATACCATTTTTTTGTGGGGATATACCATGACATTTGTAATGTTGTAGAGTTTCGGGGGTCCTTGCCTAGTCCAAGCTAGCACCCTCCCGTCATTACCCCTTCCTCCCACTTCCCTTCATGGAAGTGGGAGGAGGGGGTAATGACTGGAGGCCCTAGTTGGGACAAGGACGTGGGAGGAGGTGGGTGATGACCAGAGGGTCCTAGTTTGGACAAAGCCTTCCCTGAGAAAAGTTTGCAAAATTTAGTGCTCCAAGATCGAATATGAGGCAATTGTAGCATGTGTAGCCCTATATTGGAGAGCATTTTGGGGTTCTTAAGTTGTTTGAAACTTGCATTGGATCAATGTTTTGGGGAGTGGATGCAAAGATTTGGGGGGCGGCATGTGCCTCCCACCCCCGCCCCCTGGCTATGCCACTGCATTTGTTATGCCGTGGTCTGAAGCTGATTCTTTGCCGAGGAATTAATGCCTCCAACCCTATCATGTTCCGGATTGATTTTGAAACAAGGAATATTTGGGGGGGTTTTTGTTCTTTTTTTTTTATTTCACTGCCGACTGAGATGGATGTTCGACACCTGAGCAGTCAGGTACAGGGGAGTATCCAGGCCCAGGATTATCAGGTCCTATAATTGAGGGGGGGGGGGGGGGGGTATTTGGGGCGGCAGAGTCGGGGACACAGGAGGCACGTGCCCCCTCTTTTTTCACCAATTATGGGTACTCAAACAGGACTTATTCTGACATAACCTACACAACACCTATGGCCACATTTACTGCGGAAGATGATAATAGTTCTTACAAAATTAGCAACATAATACTGTCGGCATTGTTGTCAATATTATATATGGAGATATTGCACATCGCAAGTTCGCAACCAGTAAATCCAATGTTAAATCCAATAAGCACAGACGAAAGTAATAGTACAACTAGTCCAAACTTGGACCCAAATTCCATAATATAATTTTTAAGTTTGGTAATCTAGTCCAAATTTAGACCCAAATTCTGTAATATTACTTTTTGAGTTTGGTACGTCCTTTGGACGTACCAAACCCAAAGATTATTTACATTGCGGACTTTAGGTCCAAGTTTGGACTATGGTATCTAATGTGCGCATGTGTTCCCTTTCCGGAGTTGCATTTAATTTTGTTCCGTATTCACGATAACAAAGTACCCCTCCAATCCAGCCCCCCCCCCCCCCCCCACACTGAGCTCCTATTTTTTTTTCCTTCCTGCAACCCTACGGTTACACAGAAAAAAATTGTGCCCCTCCCCCCACTTTTTTTTTAGCTTCCGCCGCCCCTGGATGAGAGGTTACTTCAGGGAAGTGGGAGGTTGGGATAACGACCACAGGGTCCCAGTTAGGACAGAGAAGTTTGAGGAGGGGGTAACGACCAGACCGACTGTGTCAGGATAGGGCCTCCGTCGAGAAAAATTTGCAAAGTTAAGTGCTCTAAGATCGAATCTGATGCAATCGCAGCATGTGCAGCCCAATACTGGAGAGCATTTGGGTCAATATTTCATTTTTATTTAGGGGGGGCGGGGGCTGCTAAAGTTAGGTTGACCTGAGTCTCCAACCCCCCACCCCCATGGCTAGGCCACTGGCAAGGACGCCTGCTTATCCGGGAGATTGGGGATAGGTTCTCGCCATTGTGTCCATACAACTCTGCTCGTTGACGTTATTTGAGCGAGAATTTAAAAAAAACAGTATTCAGTATTTGGTGTCCACTATTTGTTGGTTATGAGTACACTGAGAACCAGCAAAGCCTGTCTGTGCACTCTCACCACAGAGTTCCCGTGAACAAGAAGGTCATAAATGCACCACCGCGTTGTTAAGGTTCAGTAACAATACCTGATCTCACCAGGGAGAATGGGGGGGGGGGGGGGGGGGGGGGGGGGGGGGGGGGGGCAAACTCACACAGCTTGGCTAGAGCGTTATAATGGGGCAGGGTGTGGCCACACCCCTCAAATTTATAACTGGTGGGGGTACGGATGAAAAAAGATTTCCAGATCTTCAGTTTTCAGAATTTTGGCATTTTTGCGTCTGTAGGATTTGAGCCTTGTAACCATGTTGGTTGTACTCCATTCCCACCCCCCTCCCCCCCCACCCCCCTCGACGTTCATCATTTAGGATTTCACATCCAGATGTAATGTTCTGTCACAATAATCAGGGTTTCGGGTCAAGGGGAAATAAATGAGTCAGTTATGGGTGGTCAAAGGGTGGTCGCTTCGCAAAAAAAAAATGAATTCCAGGGTCCAAAAAATTCATTTATTCAATTTGGGGGGGTGGGTCAACGGGCCTGTTGTTTAATTGACTCCATAGTTCTTTCTCTTTATTTTCATCAATTATTTGTGGGTATGCTATGTTTAAATATTTTGCTGAATTCCATGTACCTAACATATTTGTTATTGTCTTGATTGCGCACACAGCGAACAGGGAAATATTTTACACTATTTGTTGGTAATTGCGCATGTCAGGAATAAAAGGTAAACCATCTAAACCTGCTTGCGAGGTGGTTTACTCAGAATGATTCGGAATGATATTCCAGAACGATGGTTTGCAAAGAAAACAACCAGATTGATAATCCGAGTTGTCTGCGCATGCCCGGAATAAACCATGTATTCTGGAATGGACTACGGAAACATGAGCAATGATGTAAAACACTGCCAAGATAAAGACAATCCACCAGTTGAGTTCTCAAGGAAGAATACACTTGGCGGACAATTTTAACCAAGCAATATAAAGGTGGTAGTTCATGGCTGCATGGGGACTTAACTCTTAACCTGCAGAGTATTTTAAAATGTTTTCATCAAATCTATCTAGATTTGATGAAAAATCCGTCTAAATTTAACTCAAGAAATCATTGTTCAAAAAGTCCATTTGATTTACTGGGGAGGGACGATGAGCAGGGTGGGGAAATTTGATTAAACTTGCCCAAATTATATTTATTTCAGTGGCAATAGATTTTGTGTCTTGGCAGGAATATTTGCCAGCAGGCTTGGACCTCAAACCAAAAGGTTCACCTTTCGATCCCGGCCAGGGGTTACTGTGTTGTGTCCTTGGGCATGGCATTTTTTCCTGATTGCCCATGTGGTGGCATGGTGGCACTGTGTACTAAGGTGTAGTGCACTTCAATGGTGCATTTGTCTTCAACCAATGCTAACCCAACTTGTGCAGAGTTAGTTGATCGCTGTTGCTCAGTGGTTTGCTCCAGGTACTCTGGGCATTCCGGCTTCCTCCACCCATAAAACTGTCCGACATGAGATGACCGTGGCAGTTGAAAGTGCCATTAAACCCAATAATTAAACTAGAGCAAAGCTGAGGGTGGCATATACCCCTGCCTGATGACAGACCTGCAACAGATTACAGACCATTGGGGCATATATCATAAGAACTATTAAGTGTCACCATAGGGTGACACAAAAAGGGACCCCCCACCTCTTGTTCTGTGAAAAAAATATTTTTCTGCAAACTTTATAGATGTTGTGCAACTGCAAGATATGTGTAACCATATCCTAACGTTTCAACTCTCTACAATAGAAATTGTGGGAGGAGTTGATTACACCATGAAGGTACCCTTAACTAAACAAGTTATTCATTATTGAATTTTGGGACGAACAAAATCACAGTCCATAAAATGCAATAATTCCTACAATAACACACTGCTTAATATCTGCCTTGTACTGTTGGTAGACATCAATAGGATAGACTTACACACCAAATATGAAGTCATTCCATTGAGTACTCTGCAAGTTATTCATGAATTAATTTCAAAGCAGACAAATTCTAAGTCCATAAAGGGCAATTGACTCTGGCAATAAAATCTCGCACGACACCTGCATTTCACTATGGGTATATAGCCATAGGATACACTTGCATACAAAATATCAAGTCACTCAACCAAGTACTTTACAAGTTATTCATGATTGAATTTTGGGACGGACCGACAAGGTGAATCTTATATACCCCCACTGGGGGCGGGGCGTATAATAAATAATTAAATAGTCTGCCAGCAGCATGAAATGAGTTAAGCACAAACAAAATATACATATGTGAATTGGAGAAAATTCCTTATCAGTGATTTTTGGATGCAAGACTATTGAATTTCTCAACAAATCAAGTCATGACTGCTTCAGAGCAGCCATGACTTGAATTTATGAAAATTTAAAGGTAATACTTAGGTTACGAGTAACAGTTGAGTTGAATGGTGAGAAAAGGTGACAGATTACATGATAAAAGAATTTTGGAAACTTTCAAATAAAACCTAACTCAAGCATGAGTTTCCACTAATATTTTGTGAGTGGCTGTTTATTAGTCATACTTACTGCAACAGGATCCACAGCTACAATCAATGCACTGAACAATAAAATCTGTACAAAATCTAACTTTTCCAATCCTCCTCCCATTGCACCAGCCTCTTTCAGACCATATAAAGTTAAACCTGCACAATTAGAAGAAAAAACATATTCTTACAGCACTGTGAATGAAAGTGATCTCTTTCTCATTTGCATCGAGATAGAATTGTCATATTGTGAAAAATATTTACACAAGTGGATGGAGATTTCATAAAATAAAATATCACAGAATCAATATAGTGGAACCCTTTTCACTGAATAGTCAAGCTGCCATTGAAAATTATTCAATTATGGGATTTAACAAGAGGCCCCAGGGGGCCTGAGGGTGCTCACCTGGCATGGTAGCCTAAATATCAACCCAGAGAACTGATTTCAACAAGTTGCATCTGCTCCTCCTAAGAAATATAAACTTTATAGTAAATTTCCTTTCTTATTATACCTACCGCAATTGTTTACTACAGGCTTGCACTAAAGTAGAAGATCCTAACTCGGATAAAATACTCTCTATTTTAATCTTTCCCCAAGAGATTTGGGAAAGAAAAGTGGTGTAAAAAACACCACGAAAAAATAAGCTAAAACTGGATTGAGCGCCATCAGCACACACCCAGTAAGAGACGCTCTTCTCTTAGTACAATTCCATGACTTACGTTAACAAGTGCGCAAGCAGTCATCAAACCATTCTTTTGAGTCCGCCAACATAGGAGGTATGTGATCAGCGGGGAGGAAGGATTCTTACCCGAATAAGAAGAGGGGAAGGCCTCCATGTAAACAATTGTGGTAGGTATAATAAGAAAGGAAATTTACTATAAAATTTATATTTCTTATCAACCTACCTTACAATTGTTTACTACAGGCTGAAAAGACAACAGGATGGAGGGAATCACATAACCAACCCACACATAACTCTACTGCACTGGAACCATGGACAGAGGAAGAGATCCCTAGGCCTATCAAACCATAGCATCACAAACATTAGTAAAAGACAATGAAAGATGAGGCGTATGGTGAAGTGTGACACACAGACGGAAAGGGCAGTAACAGCACAGAGCTGGAACTGACCCTGTAAAAAGCTGAATGGCTGGGATAGACAGCCTGAGCCAAAGAAAGAGGGCCCGTAGGACAAAGGTCCTCTGTCGGCTCCTGCAACTGTCGGAGATAAAGGGAGAAGGTGGCATTTCTCCAGTAGGCTGCCAGTATAACATCCGACAACATGACAGAGTTAGTAAAAGCACCGAAAGGAAGACAATGCGCGCACCTCGTGACAGAAAAAACAATTGGTAATACAATCACCAGTAGCTAGACGAGCGGAAGCTGCACGAATAGCTAGAGTAATCCATCGAGAAATGTATGCAGGAGAGATCTGGCATGTGAGAAAATGCATATCCAATAAAGGTGCGAATGCCCCCCCCCCTCCAAGCAGAGCAGCACCCAAGAAAGTGTCCATCTTGGAGTAAGCTGCAAAGTCCAAGGCCTTTGAAAAGAGCAGCTGAACAAGCTTGGAGAGGCAAGGATGAGTGCTGAAACAATGCGGTACCACATATGAAAAAGGTCTCCGAAGCATGGATGTGTTGCTGGAGACCCCCAGAAACAAACATATACCAGAAACTCCGCAATCGGTGTGATCGAAGAAGTGACAGAAGCAACAGAATGATCGCACACCATGGACAGAAGAACCTTCGACTGAGCCACAGAGGCTAAACCAGTGGAGTGAGTGCCTCCTTGAAGAAGAAAAGCAACTCCACTGCTTGTCTCTAAAAACCACTACGGAGGAGACAGGACCCGATAAAAGACATGCGCAAAGGCACAATGAAGTCGGGTCAACTTGAAACCTCCTCGAGCGACTTTGGCAAAGAAAGTCGCGATGTAGAGGGAGACATGCCGGAACCACCACTAACAGAGAGCGGAGCAGATTGATCCACACCCACCGAGGCGACAGGGGTGTGATCGAAAGGATTCGACAACTGCAGGTTCATATCTGGGCTAGAACCTGAGGCAGAATCGGAACAGGCAGGAAGGCGTAGCCGACAAGACCGTCCCAAAGGAGGGCCAAAGCGTCCACGAAAGCGAAAGCCAGAGCATCTGGACATGGGGACACGAAACTATCCACCTGATGGTTCCAACGAGTCACAAAGAGATCTATGGAACACTGCCATGTGGAGCATCCACTCGGTGGAAAAGAACCTGCCCCGTCGGGACAGGGAGTCGGCTAGGGCGTTCAGACAACTGGGAATGTGACGAACAACCACCCTGGCATTGACATCCTGAGCGAGCAGTAGAAGATCCCAAGCCAATTCGTACATTGGAACCAAGTGCGTGCCACCCTGGTTCCGAATGTAAGCAACCACTGTCGATTTGTCGGACAACAGAAGGATCTGGTGATTCGACAGGTGAGGGATCCACTGCCTGAAACTCAGAAGAAGAGCAAGAAGCTCCTTCTGGCTGATGTGTAGAGATGCCCGATCCTGGTCCCACATCCCGTGAAGGGAAAGGCCTAGAGGATCCAACGTCGCACCCCATCCGAGATCGCTGGCATATGCCGTCAGAACGCGATCGGACGTGAGTAAGTCCAATGGGACACCCTGCGTGATCCACTGAATATCCGTCCAGTGGAGAAGGTGAGGATAAAGAGATTCTGGTAACTGAAGCACCAGATCCAGAGAATTGACATTCAGCCTCCAATGACTGAGCAGAAAGTGTTGGAGAGGTCTGACATGCAGTCGACCTAGAGGAATGAGATCTGTCATCGAACCGCAGAGATGGAGCAGCCGGAGAATACCCCGTGCTGTCGCGGATGTGGACTGGGACGGAGTCAGTGCAAAAGCTGAGAGAATCACAGCCCTGACCTGGGGAACCGTCACCGTATTGAACTGAGTGCGGAAGGCCATCCCCAGATGACAAAACGACTGAGAAGGGACCAAATCCGACCTCTCCTAGTTGACTCTGAATCCTAGCGATGTGAGCAAGGTCAACAGAGTGTCGACATCCAACTCCAGTAAGGCAGCATTGGAATGCCTCTGGAGGATATCGTCTAGATATGCCGAAGTAGTCACCCTGGACTGTGTGCGATGGAAGGCTATCACATGCGACATCAGTTGGGTGAAGGCCCAAAGAGCCAGGTTGAGGCCAAAAGGCATGGCCTTGAACTGGTAAACTCGCCCCAGAAAAGCGAACCTGAGATACTTCCGTGATGCCCAATGAATCGGAACGTGAAAGTAAGCGTCTCGCAGGTCGATGCTGGAAGCGAAATCTCCCTGGTGAATGGAACGGTAGACCGACCTGAAAGGCTCCATGCTGAACTTGGGAGCAATGATAGACTGGTTCAGGACACTCATATCGATAACCGGTTGGAGTCGGCCAACCTTCTTCGGCACCAATAACAGGCAGCAATAAAACCCCACTGAGTGAATGTTCTTGACACCTCGATCGACCCCTTGGCCAGGAGATTGTCTATCTCCGTGGACAAAAGCTCCCGACGTAAAACGTCTGAAGGAACTGTGGTTGGAAAAGGCACTCTGGACAGAGTGGGGTGCCTCCGGAAGGATATTCGCAGCCCGGACCGATCAACATCCAACACCCAAGGATCGAATGTGGTGGTGGCCCAACGGTCTGAGAACTCTGCTATCCTTCCTCCAACCTGGGACGAATCGAGGTGAGGACTTTCTGTTCGAGCCCCGACGAGGTCTGCGAGAGGAAAAACCATCTCCTCTACTGAATGAAGAATCCTGAGACTTCCCTCTAGCCAAACGATGCTTACCCTTACCCCGTGAGTATGAAGTAGAAGCGGTGGCAGAAGGATCAGCCCTTTGCTTCGCAGAGGAAGCAGAAGGGTACTTGTTAGGCTTTGAACGGTCCCTGCCTCTCCTAGAAGGCTGATCAAGCTGACAAAGCAGCAGCTGATCTTTGGAATGACGTAGGACGTCAACACAGAACCAATGGAACAGTAGCGCACCTGCCAAAGAAGCAGATCGAAGAGCGCTGCCCCTCAGGAAGGGATCGGCCAGTGTCCAGCAAAGAGTCCCTTCGAACTAGTTCCAAAATAGCCGTGTCACAGGCATGCGTGTGAGTAAGATGCATGAGCGACTTGGACAGCACACGCAAAGCAGCCTCTACATCATCAAAACCTATCTGGGGGCAGATAGGCAGCTAAGGCAGAGACGACGTGAACGGAGAGAGAAAGCATACCCAACATTTCTCTCGATAAGCCCAACATGGACTCGAGTCATCATAGGAATGTCGGCAGACTTGGGCTTGGAAAGCCCGAGGGAATTGGAGTCCTGATCCAAAACCGTCAAAGTCTGGCAGACTGATGGATTGGCGAAATCGTAGTAAAGATAATGCACTGGAGGCAAAAAGGTGTCAACCGTGGTGAAGAACGGAGCCTTCATAGCCTTGGAACTCAGCTTAGAGTCCAAGGCTGAAAATGCTTCGACCATCGGTACTGACTGGCACAGTCGAAGACGCCCAGAAGCAGGTTGCTCCACAGGCTGTAGGCGCGTGACCGATGATTGAGGCCTGGCTGACACTGTCAGCTGGTCTGATGGTTTGAGATCCGGAAGGAACCCAAACACAAAGTCAAGAGCTGCCCCCAAGTCAGAAGACCGCTGGCTCTCGACATCAAGGATGTCTGACTCCTCCCCAGAGTCAGAAGACACATAGCCCATCGTGGGCCAACCAGCCGATGCCTCCCAGGGTGTAGGCACACCAGGGGGATCAGAAAACGACCTGTTTCCTATCCCAGGAGGCGGTGCAATAGGGGGTGCCTGGAAACCACTCGCTGCCTCACTGGAAGCAATGGGAAGGCTCTTGGACAGAACCTGACTGAGTAAGGAGAGGGCCTCCCTAAGCTCACAGCCCGTACCGGCCGGTTCGACATGGGGACGAACCAGCAAAGTGGCTTCACACATGACCCTCTTAACCAGCAAAGGGTCACGATCCTCCAATACACCCTTAGAAGGGCGACGGGTGGCAGCCGAAACATCTGAGGGCAGACGTGTACACGGGTATGACACACCCCGAGGATCAACATAGCGGGAACTCAGGAGAGTCGCCGCGGACCTCTGCGGGGCAGAAGGTCCAGGCTGCACAGAAGGCTTTGGTCCTGCAAAACTGGCCATGTGACCAGAATGAGTGGACAGAAACGCCAATGACAAAACTGTGGTACTCGACGGCGCAGAGACAACAGTAGAGGGTTCGTCCAGCAGCCACTTCCAACTTCGCCGAGTTGAAGTCAGGGAAGGCTGAGGCTGATACCCCACGTCTACACTACCAGACACCACTGCAGACCACTGCAGGTATAAAACTGCTGTGCTCAATGGCTGAGAGGACACAGCAGGGGGTTCAGTCGGCAGCCACTTCCGACTTCGCTTAGTCCCGGAACCAGATATCTCTTCACCAGAAATCCAACAGCTCCTGCAGTATCCATCACGGTAAAAAAGACTGCACATCCCCCACGGATGGGGAATAACTCTCACCAGACGTGGTCGAGTTGGGAGGCCCCGAAATGACAGCGTTCCACCCCCACAGTGGGTGCAGGAGGAGTTGCACATCCTCCACGGAGGGGGAGTAACTCTCACCAGACGTGGTCGAGTCGGGAGGCTCTAAAACGATGGCATTCCCCACCCACCGTGGGTGTGGGAGGAGCTGTACATCCCCCACGGAGGGCGTATAACTCACACCAGAAGTGGTCGAGTCGGGAGGCCCCAAAATGACAGCGTTCTCCACCCCGTGGGTGTGGGAGGAACTGCACATCCCCCACAGAGGGGGTATAATTCACACCAGACGTGGTTGAGTCGGGAGGCCCCGAAACGACAGCATTCCACACCCACGGCAGGTGCAGGAGGAACAGCCACAAGAATGCACCAAAGGCGAGGGCAAAAGGAATTGCCCTAAAGGAACCAAACTGGAAATAACAGAGGTGAGAGCAGTAGAAGAAAAAGGTGAAATCAACAGATACAGAAAGTTGAAGAACACCCTCAACTACGAGAGAAGGTGGCAGAAAAAAAAAGGTGGGTACATGACAGAACCCAGACGGCCGACAGGGACCGAAAAAACAGAAATTCAGCCCTCAAGAGTGAAGAAATCCTGTCCAGACAGTCCCTTGCTGACACCTAACTCCAATAAGAATAAAAATTTATCAACCGAATATTTCATTTCCAAACCGCATTGACACGATGTCGAAAAAACATTCGCGAAAACGAAATATATAAATAAAATACAATGAGAATGTGGTTGAAAATATTAACGAGAATATGTAAAACACAGTCCTGTTATTATACGATCTTCAGATCCATAATCCATTCACAGAAAAACCAATATCGACGAGTTGAATTATCACTGTATCATAATGCAAAGATGGCAACACGTCAACCACGTTGCACGGACAAAAGAAGAATGGTTTGATGACTGCTTGCGCACTGGTTAATGGAAGTCGTGGAATTGTACTAAGAGAAGACTGTCCCTTACTGGGTGTGCGCGATGGTGCTCAACCCAGTTTGGGCTTATTTTTTCGTGGTGTTTTTACACCACTTTTCTTTCCCAAATCTCTTGGGAAAGATTAAAATAGAGAGTATTTTATCTGAGTTAGGGTCTTCCACTGTAGTGCAAGCCTGTAGTAAACAATTGTAAGGTAGGTTGATAAGAAAAGCTTATACCAAATATCCAAAGATTCTGACCAGTGGATCTAAAAAAAAAAAGATTTTTAAAGAATATTCCTCATATTGAACTAAGTTATAATTCGGGCTCCAACAGGGAGCCCATATATGAACCCAGGGACTTGGCTTTAACAAACTTGAATCTCACCCCCTTAAGGATGCTGCACACCACATATCAAAACATTCCGACCACTGGATCTGAAGAAGAAAATTTTAAAGAAAATTCCTCATTTTGAACTAAGTTACAATTCGAGCTCCCACAGTGAGTACAAATATGGACCTAGGGACATGGCTTGAACAAACTTGAATCTCACCCCCCTAAGGACGCTGCATACCAAATATCAAAGCATTCTGACTGCTGGATCTGAAGAAGATTTTTAAAGAAAATTCCACATTTTGAACTAAGTTATAATTCGGGCTACCACAGTGAGCCCAAATATGAACCCAGGGACTTGGCTTGAACAAACTTGAATCTCACCCCCCTAAGCATGCTGCATACCCAATAGCAAAATATTCTGCCTGCTGGATCTGGAGAAGAAGATTTTTTAAGAAATTTGCCCGAAATGCACTAAGTTCGACTTTGGGCTTCTATGGTGAGCCCAAATATGAATCCAGGAGGCCGCTTTGAACAACGTTGAATCAGATCCACCCCACAATGTTGTTAAAAAGTGCTGACTCAGCACTTTTTCAAAAGTCCTGAAAAAAGTACCTTGTGATCAAACCGATAGGGATTTTTTTTAAACATTCTATTCTACTGGATAAAAGTAAGCTTTATACAAAATAATAATTCTCTGTGCCGTGTAGTTTCTCAGAAACAACAAGGAGAGTCAGCTTCCCTTAGACAGTCTTTCCCTAGAAGGGTGGCAGTGTATATTAAAATACATCATTCATCTACATTTCTGGAGGAATAAGTTCACAAACTTTCATTCTTTGCCCAGACTTTCAAAACCACATAACACTGCCCAGATATGTGAGCAAGAATGAGGCAAGTTTACAATCTAATTGATGTGGACTGCCTTCAATTATTTAAGTCTGAGTACTCTCTCTTCACATTCAAATTAAATTCCGTGCAGCCCACTAAACTGGATATCTTTTAAATGAAACACCCTGTTAATTGAATATAACTGCCAAACACAAAACCATTTACCATACCATTAGTACAAATTTGACCTGTTAATTGCATGTATGTTATAGAGAAAACTCATGTTTAATGGTATAAAGATCTTGTATTAGTTGGGAAATTACCATTGACAATCACCAAATTTCCTGTGTTGAAAGACATATTTGGTCTCAGTACATCCAATACAGGCATTTAATTCATTATATCTTGTTTGACAGAGCGACATGAGCTATAGATATAATAAAACCAATGTTCAGCTTATCTCTAGAATTCATAAAAGTGACCAAATTACTGTTACCTGAATAATTTTCATTAGCAAAGTGGCTTTCCAATCAACAGGGTTCCTCTGTAGTAACTTATAAAAATCTTACCTATGAAAGAACATGACAAAACTGTACCCTGAAAGTATATAAAGAAAACCATATAAAATACTGAACATCAAAATAGATAGGTGAGGAAATGTTTCATTTGGTTTCTTGTAAAATCTTCCAAAAAGACCACTTCTTGTAAACGACCACCAGTTCTAAATGATGAAACAAAAACAATTTACTCTTTATCATGTTTTTGAGTGACCATCAGTTTTAGCTGATCATCAACTGCCAATCTACTGTTCCATCCATCAGATCAACAGGAACAGCAGACAATACTTGTAAAAATGTCTTGAATAACTAAATGTTTTTATTTTTAGCCCCCAAAACATAGCTTATGGCCCTTCATTGGAACGAGCAAAACAGGCTGGATCCAATGAGGAGTCATAGGTGATGTTTTTAATGAAAACATGAAAAAATAGTAAAATCAGAATGAATGATTTTTGTTCATTAGAGAGTTGCTTGTCACTACATTCTGTTCACTTTTATTTTATCAAACTTTCAAAGTCACCAAATCTCTGTGAGAATCAGTGGTGAGAACTAATTTAGTAAAAATCATTGATATTAAACATTCCTTAATAGCTCACAGCTCAGTGACTTGGTTTATATTATCCAATTATACTCTCCACTGAAAAACAAGCACTGCTCCATTTCACAGGGTTTCCAATGGATGTGATCAATTCTATAACAGGTCTAAAATCTTCATTTTTATGTTATCTGATAAAATACTGTGACATAACCAACTGTTTGGAAAGTGTATTTAATGGATTTAAAGTCACTTTCACATATATTTTTACATTGGGACCACAACACAAATATAAAGTTAAGTAACCCTTTACCTAATATGAAAGGAAGATGACACTTGCAAACAAAATTCTTGAATGACTAATTTTTTTCCATTTTTTGCATCCAAAACAGCTTTTGACTCTTCACTGGAACAAGCTAATTGAGCTTGTTCCAATGAGGGCCATGACCAATGTTTTTGAGACAAAAAAAATGAAAATTTAAATATTGATTTTTGTGAATAGTGCTGGCCATTTTTTGCCATTACACTGGGAGAAGGGTTAAGCCATTTGTTTATAATTATGTTTCCCACTTTAGAAGACTCACAAGGCATTGGCTACCAGGTCCTAATGTATCACTGAAGCAGTAAAACAGAACTTTTATATTTCAATAAACATAATGACCACATCATCAGTTTAACAAAAAACCTTATGGAATAAGCCATGGCTAATTAATCTACTTAATCAATTAGTCTGTCTGGGCATCAGAGCTAACCATTTACTTAATATGGGTAAAACTGACACTTAGTTTAAACAGTATTTATTTCCAATTTCGTTGAGTTACATTCAATAACAATAAAGTTTGTGTGGATCCGACAGTAAGCTATAAGCTTTTACAAGGTCGTTTCCACTCGTGAGTCATTTACAGATACAGAGGACGGGAACCGACACTTGCGAGTGCAGGATATTTTCCCCTAGGATATCTTCCCCTAGGACATGTTGCTCTAGGACATTTTCCCCAGGACATCTTCACCTAGGATATTTTCCCCTAGTTATTCACCCCAGGACTTCCCCCCCCCCCCCCCCCCCCAGGACATTTTTTAAAAATTTTATCAGGGTAGAAAGTGGAAAAAAAAAGATTTCATTAATATTTCCATCTGACTGTTTATTGTTTTTAAAAGAGAAAACAGCTAGAAAAATATAGCACAATATTTATCATAATATTACTCAAATTATTGTAGACTTGATACATTATCTCTTTATTTCTCAAGCACTAACTATAGGGAACTGTTTTAGTGAACTAAAACACATGTCTCCCTTTCGATTAGTTCCATGCTTCCAACTTACAACTAACAAAGATCAAACTAATGGTCAAATGTCAAGATCATGGAAGTTCAAGATAGAATGTGACACATCAGCCTGGCTGTTGCATTCATATACCAAATATCATAAACCTAGCTGAACAATTCAATAATTTGACCTTGATGTCAAAGATCAAGGTTATCTGTCATTACAACAGTACATTATACAATGTTGTCTTATGTTGATACACTCACATGCCAAATATCATGAGCCTGGGTGAAAAGTTAAAAAAAAAAATCAATAATTTGACCTTGAGGTCAAAGGTCAAGGTCATATGTAGGTCATGATGGTACGTGACACATCGTCTTTGGGTGATACACTCACATGCCAAAAATCATATGCCTAGGTCAAAAGATTAAAAAAAAAGTCAATAATGTGACCTTGAGGTCAAAGGTCAAGGTCATATGTGGATCATGATGGTACGTGACACATCGTCTCATGTTGATACACCCACATGCCTAATATCATAAACCGAGGTGAAAAGGTAAAACAGTTCTGGCCCGGACAAGCTTACTTGCCAAAAAATCAGTAATTTGACCTTGAGGTTAAAGGTCAATGTCATATGTGGGTCATGATGGTACATCGTCTCATGGTGATACACCCACATGCCAAATATCATAAGGCTAGGTCAAAAGAGAAAAAAACTCAATAATTTGACCTTTAGGTCACAGGTCAAGGTCATATGTGGGTCATGATAGTACGCGACACATCGTCTCATGGTGATACACCCACATGCCTAATATCATAAGCCAAGGTGAAAAGGTAAATAAGTTCTTACCCGGACAAGCTTACTTGCCAAAAAATCAGTAATTTGACCTTGAGGTCAAAGGTCAATGTCATATGTGGGTCATGATGGTACGCGACACATCATCCCATGGTGATACACCAACATGCCAAATATCATAAGCCTAGGTCAAAAGATAAAAAAAGTTCTGGCTCGGACACGATTGTATAAGAACAAGACGACGAACAATGAGAAGGAGAAGAATTCAGGGTAAAACAATATGTCTCCCTTCGGTGAAGGGGAGACATAATAATACCAGCATCTAATAGACATCTTTGGAAAGTTCTTGTAGACTTGATACATTATCTCTTTATTTCTCAAGCACTAATAATACCAGCATCTGATAGCCATCTTTGGAAAGTTCTTGTTGGGAGCTTTCCAAAACTGACTATCAGAGGCTGGTATTGTTACTTAATGAAAAATTCTATTTAAATCTTATAGAGTGTCCAATGGAATGTAGTGTTTCAGCTAATGACTGAACCCACTATCAAATTTCTCACAAACTTGATACATTATCTCTTTATTTCTCAAGCACTAAT
This sequence comes from Pictodentalium vernedei, assembly GCA_031216915.1. Taxonomy (NCBI): domain Eukaryota; kingdom Metazoa; phylum Mollusca; class Scaphopoda; order Dentaliida; family Dentaliidae; genus Pictodentalium; species Pictodentalium vernedei. The sequence goes on from CM062290.1 coordinate 212,176,978, forward strand.
AATACCAGCAACTGATAGCCATCTTTGGAAAGTTCTTGTTGGGAGCTTTCCAAAAATTACTATCAGAGGCTGGTATTATTAGTTAATGAAAAATAGTGGTGAACTTATGTACTTACACTCTAAAATTACTCACATTATTGTAGACTTGATACATTATCTCTTTATTTCTCAAGCACCAATAATACCAGCATCTGATAGCCATCTTAGGAATGTTCTTGTTGGGAGCTTTCCAAAAATGACTATCAGAGCCTGGTATTATTAGTTAATGAAAAAATTATCAGGGAAGACAATATTACTCACATTATTGTAGCCTTGATAAATTATCTACTGTTGCACCATGCTGGGGGCTTTCCAAAAATGACTATCAAAAGCAGGTATTATTATTAATGAAAAATTCTATTTAAATCTCTTATAGAGTGTCCAATGGAATGTAGTGTTTCAGCTAATGACTGAGACCCACTATCAAATTTCTCACAAAGTGAAGCCAACCGATTTTGCAGGTTCTTAGTTTCACGTCGCACACGTTTTTTGTGGTGGTTCACCACACCGATTAAGAAACAATGTTGTCTCTACAGAGGCAAAATCTCTCTGAAGGGTTCTGATCAGTGTCTATATTTAGTTAGATGTGAATGTCCGACTTGAGAAGCGAAACCACAATTCCATGCCTCGCACACGTTAATGGTACGAGATCCACTGTCTTGTGTTGTCTGATTAACATTCATAACGCATTCGTAATGGTGGGAGTATACCATCAACGTTAGCTGGTAGCTGCATGCTACGGTATGACCCCGTCACATAGGTTTTGTCAAAATAATCTACCAACTCATCAAGTCCCTCAGGAATTCTTTCATGTAAGTAATTCATGCCTTCTTGTACACTTTCAACAGGCAAGAAGGCAAGGCCATCAAGCATTCCACAAAAATGTCTTACATTTTCATTTTGGCGATACACAGTTACTAGACCTAGTGACTGTACCTTTCTCCAAGTGGACTGTGTCAGATGATAAAAACACCCTTTGGTTTGAACATGGGAACCAAAAACAGCTGTAACTGAGTTCATAACTGCTTTTTCAAAGTCTGTAATAATGACAGTTGGGTCAGGCTGAAATCCTAACACATTACAGCATTCTAGCACAGCCCTAAGAAATTCATGATATGCAACTTGACATTTGTCACTCAATAACCCACTCACACAATTCAAAATAGTGTGAACTATTTTTAGAATAAAGCCTATGGCTTCAAATTATCTTTTTCCCTAATAATAATAATAACACTTTGGCCAGCCGCTGATTTGTCACGGTTCTCGCACGAGAAGGCCTTGGTTACCCCTGTACTCCCAACTGCCTCCCTATTCCCACGCTTCTCCTCTCCTCCCAACACTCGGAGACAAACTGCTTGATGACATCCCGTGCCCCATTCTTCCCAATCTCTATGATTAGCATATTAACCCTCTCCTTTGAGTCTCCCCCTAACCACATGTCCTTCATTCTCCCATCCCACTTCCCCCAATATACTCCCAGTGAATCTTATTCTGTTGGACTGGTACTTTGGGCATTCTAGAAGAAAGTGTTCCAAGATCTCCACCATGCCCAAATTACACATCTGGCACTCCTTTTCACTGTTTTTCCCAATTTTTCACCTCAGCTCCAGGGACCGCGACCTCAGCTTGAATAACAGTGAACCCCCCAAAGGTGCCATCAAGGTACTCTTCAAAACCTGGCTTCTCTTTATCACGCAGGCCACCCAAAGACCTCTTTGCTTTGACCCCCTTTCGCCAATTACGGTTACAATCCTCCATGACCCTTTTCCTGGCGATTTTTTTACCCTGGTTTGCCCCAACGTCTAGGTCCGAGATATCCAATGAGTAGTTCTTTACTAGCTCCCTCACTTGGACCATCCACCCCGTCTTGATATTTGAGTTGAACATTCTCAGGAACATTACTTTACACCATCAGCTGTCGGGGAGATTTACCAAATAATTAAGATAACCGAGTTTCAACAGGTCTATCCTGTCCTTGACCCTCATCCACCCAAGCTCACCCCTGATTGCTTCTAGCGCTGCGGCATTACTCGACCCCCGTTATCCATTGGCCTGCATCGTTCTGCAGGATTTCCAAGCTCTTTACGGCCGTCTGGTTTAGGAGTACCACTTCCGTACCATAAGTTATACTTGGCAGACCCACCATTTCCCAAATGGTTTTCCCCATGAAAACCTTATTGAAACTGTTTCTCCCTATAAGTTTCATTTGGTTAAGGATTTGCTTCCCCTTCAGAATCAATTTATTTGTGTGGTTTCGGTAGATGCCTCTTCCTGTAGTGTTTATATTTACCCCCAAATACTCGTAATCACCTGTCTCTCCTACACAGAGAAGTTTGCTGCTACCTACCGGAATGCAGAACTCACCCACTCTCCACCTTCGAGTATGGTCCACTTTGCGGACCACAGGTATAACTTTGCTCTTGCTTTCATTAAGTTCGAGTCTCCATTTGCTCCCATATTTCCCAACAATTCCCAGCATTTTCGTTAGCCCCTCTTCGCTTTCTGACAGTAGCACCATATCGTCTGCAAAAAATAGCCCTGGGTTCTTCAAGTCCCCAACTGCTACCTCCTCGTCGCTATGCAGGAGTTCACGTCCTAAACCTTTGATGTACAATGCAAACAGAATTGGAGAAACGATACACCCCTGTTTTAGGCCTATCTCCATAGGCACACATTTTGTTGTAATGTTTCCCAGGCTAAGTTCACTCTGTACGTCTTTATATAATGCTTTCATAATTCCAACAAACTCGCCTCCTAAGCCCAGAGCCTCCAGCTTGTGCCACATACCCTCCCTCCATACTCTATCGTATGCCTTTTTGACAAACAAAAAGGCCATAAACATCTTTTTCTTTTTTGCTTTCGCGGATTCTATCATTTGGGATAGAGTGAAAAGATGGTCAGTAACTCTCCTTCTCTTCCTGAAGCCATCCTAGATTTCTCCCAAAAAACCCTTCTCTTCGATCACCTCCTCTAGTCTCCCATACAGGACTTTACAGAAAACTTTTCCAATGTTGCTACTGACAGAGATCCCTCGATAGTTATCCAAAACATCTTTTTCACCCTTTTTGTCAATAAATGTCACTTTGCTTTCTCTCCACTCCTTTGGGACCTCTTGATTTTCTATGGCTAGATTGAATAAGGCAGTTAGGCATTCCACGAATTCCTCTCCCCCCTTTTTGATAAACTCGTTAGGAATTTCATCCACGCCTCCCATTTTTCCATCCCTTAATTTTGAGATCACCTTTCACACCTCCTCCGTTTTAATTTCGCTGCACACAAAGTTCGATAGGTTTTCGTCGACCCAATTCGGACACTCAGGTGGGCTTCCCATGCCCCATCGCTTATCGTCTGCCATCTACTTTAATACTCTGTGGGTTACTTCCTTTGTTACGTTTATTCACCCATTTCCAAAATATGTTCGAACTCGACCCCCCCTGTCATTCTTATCGTCCTAATAAGACTGCTATTTCACACTCTCCGATTATTGTTTTTAATCTTATTTACTTTATTTCGTGCTTGTTGGTATTCTTCCTTTGCTACTGTGGCCTCGTTGCTTTCCGCCCCCTCAAGTTTTCTACTTCTCCTGTATGCAGCACATTTAGCTTTTCTACCCTTTATGGCCTTTTTCAGTTCTTCGTTCACTCTGTACCCAAGTTTCCGTGTTGGCACCCTAATCTTTGATACACTTTCCTTCCCTGCCTCCACTAGGCTCACAACTATGGCATCGGCCATCTTCTGGACACTGCCCCCCTTGTGTACGGTTGCAAGCTTTGCTTTCAATTTTTCTTCGAACTTTGCCCAGTCGGCATCCTTATTGAGTTCCCAAATCTCCTAGAAGCTTCCTTTGCTTTTTACTAGGTTTTTGGCCCTGATCGTCACTGTAATCAAATTGTGATCACTATCCATCTCCATTTTACCCTCATCATCCACTTCTACCCCTATCACCTCCCTCCATAAATTAATATCTGTGAGAATATAGTCGATTATTGATTTTCGGTCTTTCCTATCCCAGGTCCATTTCCTCTTATACCTTGCGTCCCTGTTCAGAATCTTCAGACCGAGCTCATTTGTGAAGTTCAACAGCTTCCTTCCATTCCTATTGATTTCCTTGTCCCCGCCCTCTATGCCTTCTTCCTTATCACCTATGTGTCCATTAAAGTCACCCATCAGAATTATACCAAGCCCCCTGTTTTCTAGTTCTGAGATATTGGACCTTAGTGCTGAGTATATCGAGTCATTCCACTTGGGTTTGCTTCCCACCACGGCACAATACACAATCCCAGGGGCAATACTTTTGTTTCCTAGACTGATCTTTACCCATCCAATTTCTTTCGATACCTCAGCCGAGGTGCTGACATCTTCCAGGTCTGTGATCAGTGACGGTTTTAAATCCTCTTTAATGTACATGCTTACCCCTCCCCCCTTTTTCTGGCCTTCCGTTCACCCTACACCTATCCACATGCACCCCCTTACTTGGTCTACCCATTCCTCATGTCTTACCCATGTCTCTCTCGCTTAGGTCCATGACATCAAAGTCCTCTGCTGTGATCAATGTCGCAATTTTACTTACTTTCCGGTGGAGACCCTGCTATAACCCACTTTCAGGGTACCAAGATTCACTGGCTTCTGCCCACTGGTTTCAATGTTTTCTGGTGCTAGCCTTGGTAAAGTTATTCTGTCTCCCTCGCTCTTGTTCACCCCACCTGTGTCCACTCTTGTTATACTTGCCTCTGGCCTCCTACCCCACTCCTCTCCAAAAAAGGCTCCGTTACCCGTAGAATTTTATTCCCCAATACCTGTTTCCCCATCTTGCTAAGATGCAGCCCGCCACGTCCGTACATGCTCACATTGCCCAAAACGTGTCCTAATGGTCGATAAAGGGTATCCCCAGGTCAACACAGTAGTCCTCCAATTCCTCATTCAACGCCAAAATCCTTGAGTTCCATTCGTCCCCACCTCCATGCACAGGAAGGACCCCGGATACAACTACTCTTGCATTCATACTTAGCAGTTTGCTGACTAAACCTCTACATGACTCCACCAAACTTACTGACCTTCTCTCCCTGATATTGTTGGTCCCCACATGGACCACCACTACCACTACCGGTTCCGATCCTGACCCTGCCACAATACCATCTACCCAGTACCTCAGATCCTCCACCTTTTCCCCCGGAAAGCACAAGACTGTTCGATTAGAACTGTCAGGACCACAAACCACATTGTCAATCCCATGTACAATGCTACTCCCCGCTACAACTAATTTTTTTCTTCCCCCAGTTCCTATATCATCTGCAACTCGCCTCGTTTTGCATGCCTCTGACCCCCTATTTCTTTTCACCACCCTCTTTACCCCATCTGGCCTATCATCATCAGCAGTCACCTTTCCCCCCTCACTCTCATCCCCGGGGGTATCGGAATCTAACACACTGAACCTGTTCTCTAAGCACTGCCTAGCAACCTTGGCAGCCTTATGCCAACTCTGGCCTGACTCTACGCAGCCCTGTCCTGACGCACACCACCTTCCGAATTTTCCTACTAGACCCCCCTTCCTCGGTTACACCCCCCACATCAAGCATTCTTCCCCATGTTTCCTGCCTCCCTGTTTCCTCCTTGAGTCCACAACGACCGTCCATCCTCCTTCCACCACCCCATCATAGGTAACCTTTATTGGTGTGACACCAGAGACACCAGCCCTCCCCAACCTCCCCTTCAGCTCTGCAGTTTCCCGCTCGAACCCAATACACTTCTCTAACAACTGTAAAATATCCCTGCACTTGGCACACACCCCACTACTATCCATTGGCCGACCCCACCATACCTCATATCACACTGCCTGCACGCCTGTGTATCCTCAATCTCCCCCACCTGCACACCTCGACTCACCTCCCCTGACCCCCTTTAATACCTATGCTTGTTTGTGGAAATTATCCCTTGCCTAGCTCTCTCCCCAGAGAAATACGGTGAAACATTTTTGGTTCACTGACATTTCTGATCCTTCACTCTCAGCACTCTGACATCATAAAAGCATTCTCTTTAGTGATACATTTTTAAAAAAAAAAAGAAGCTGAATAGTCAACCAATGACATCCTTTTTGACCTCTGTCAAGCAAGATATCAATTTCCAGGACTAATACGAATCCTGATCATTTTCATGCATTCTGGTAATCAAAACAGTATTTACTCTTTTATACCTGCTTTAACAAACCTCACAGAGCACTGGCAAAATATAGATAATGGTCAGATGCCTGTTTTGAGAGGACTGAGGACATACAGGTTTGTGAACATGGGGAATTTGAGGGTTATTGGCATAATATTTCGAATGAACACATACATGTTTCATATAATTAACCCTCTGCACACTGATGTCAAATGTGTAAAGTTCAAGCTTCAAATGTTTCTCTTTGTGCAACTAGGAAGTTTCTTTCTTTTATGACAGATCAATGAACTGTATCAAAGAAGATTGAATTGTTTAAACAAAAAATTGCAAGTTAAAAGTTTGATATTCTCACACCAGTGAGTGTGCAGAGGGTTAATGAGATCTACTCTGTAACCTATATTTAGTGTGCAGGTCAATTTTGTACCCAAGACATTATGTAGAATTAACAAGTTTATTGGGAACGCAGTGGTTCAGAAGTTAGAACACTGAAAGGTCAACAGTTCAATCCTGACCAGTGGTAACTGTGTTACGTCCTTGTGAAAGACTCTTAATCCTAATTGCCCTTGTGAGGGAAGAGTGACACTGTGTACTGTAGGCCTGGGACGATATCCTGGTATGCTGATACGTACTGATATGACAATCCACGATATGGGTACTGGTGTGGACGTCCACATTCTGTCGTATCGCAATACCATTATATAGGTCTGTCACCAATCTTAAAATTCAACTATTTCATTCCCAATACATTCAACACATCAAATTTTAGGCTTGGGTGATGTGGCCAACTCAAATACCCCACGATTCAGAATATAACCCTGGCTTACACCAGAATACCGATTATAACATGCTATTTTTCGTTTGGGTTCGCATTTTGCAAAGCAAGATCTCCCAGGTGCGATCCAATCATCAAAATTTGGTTCGCATGGTGCGATTCAATATTTTATGCGCTCATCCAACATTCCAATTCGAAAATGGCAAAATTACAGATAAAGAGTGTAACAATACACCAATTTATTATAAATGTCTATTGGTCATGTGAAATGATAAATTTAACCACTATTTTACGAATGTTTTCAAATCAGTTGACAAAACTCCAATGGTGTTTTCTACGATGTTGGTGCCTATAAATTAACCCCCTTGATGTGCACCAGTCATTCTTCGAAATCATCTTCCATGAGTTTTTTCAACTGGATGGATCGTTTTGAAAATTTAAATTTTATAGTAAAATTCCTTTCTTATTATACCTACCGCAGTTGTCTACAACAGGCTTGCACTACAGTGGAAGTCCCTAACTTGGAAAAATACTCTCTATTTTCTTCTTTCCCAAGCGATTTGGGAAGGAAAAGTGGTGCAAAAGCACCAAGAAAAAATAAGCCAAAACTGGGTAGAGTGCAACCGGCGCACATCCAGTAGGGGACACTCTTCTCCTCGTCTTAATCCACAGCTTTTGGGACCAGTGCACAGACGTATAACCAATGTGTCATTCTACTGAATCTGCCAACATTGGAGTTATGTGATTAGCAGAGGGAAGGATTCTTACCCGTAAAAAGAAGATAGGAGGGCCTCCATGTAAACAATTGTGGTAGGTATAATAAGGAAGGAAATTTACTATAAAATTTTAATTTCTTATCAACCTACCTTACAATTGTTTACAACAGGCTGAATAGACAACAGGAGGAGGGAATCACATAACCAACCCCCACATAACCCGACTGCGCTGGAACCGTGAACAGAAGAAGAGTTCCCAAGGCCTATAAAACCATAGCATCACAACCATTAGTAAATGACAATGGGAAATGAGGAGTATGGCCCTGTGCGACACACAGACAGAAAGAACAGTACTCAGAACAAGGCCGGAACTGACCTTGCAAGAACCCTAATGGTTAGGGTTGATGACAGCCAGAGCAGAAGAAAAGAGGGCCTAAAGAAAGAAGGTCCTCAGACTGCTCCTGCAACTGACGCAGATAGGTGGAGAAAGTAAGAAGCATATGTCCAGTAGGGTGCCTGCATAACATGCGACAACTGATGGAGTTAGCATAAGCCCAGCAGGTAGACAAAGCACGCACTTCATGGACATAAAAATGATTCGTAATAGCGAATGATGCGCAAATAGCAAGACAAATCCATCTAGAAATGGATTGAGGAGGGATCTTCTGTCAGCCAGGGATAACAGACAGAAATATATCTTTTCCTGTCTTTCCTAATGAATTGCATCCGGTTGAGGTAAATGCAAATTGCACGAACCGAACAGAGCAAAAGGCGATTACCCTCAGCAGAAGGAAGAGCCCTGATACAGATTGGAGGTTAAGTAGTTTTTGGCATCTGATTCTTGGCCAGAAAAGAGCAATCAGTGGTAAAGTAGCACTGTTGGCGGCGCTCCTGAAAAAGGCCGGATCAACAGAGAGGTTGTGGGGCTCACTAACCCTTCTGCTGAGGCAAAAGCCATCAGAAAAGCCTTCTTGTATGTGAGAAAATGCAACCTGGGATAAAGGTTCGAACCCCCCCCCCCAACCCCAAGCAAAGCAGCACCACAGAAAGATACTATCTTGGGGTAAGCTGCAAAATCCTAGGCCTTTTCAAAGAAAAAGTGCTGAATAAGCTTGGAGAGGTCCCGATTAGTGCCGATATGATGCTTTCCCACATATGAAGAGGTCTCCGAAAGCATGGACCTGTACCCTTAGATGGTAACAGGTTGGAGACCCCGAGAATCAAACAGAAACTCCGCAATCTGTGTTATCGAAGGATCGGCATAATCAACAGAGTGATCAGCACACCATCGACAGAAGACCTTCCACTTAGCCGCATAGGCTAAACCAGTGGAGTGACGCCTTGAAGAAAAAATGCACTCCATAGCTTGTATCAAAAAACCTCTACGGAGGAGACAGGACCTGACAAAAGATATGCGTGAAGGCATAATGAAGTCAGGTCGACATGAAAACTCCTTGGATGACCTTGGCAAAGAAGATTGTGACATAGAGGGAGACGTGCCGGAACTGCAGCCAACAGAGAGCAGAGCTGATTGATCCACACCCGCTGAGGCAACAGGGGAGTGATCAGAATGATTCGACAACTGCAGGTTCGTATCTTGGCAAGAACCTGAGGCAGAATCGGAACCGGCAGGAAGGCGTAGCCAACTTGACCGTTCCAATCGAGTGACAGAGCATCCACGGCGAAAGCCAGAAGAACTAGACACAGGGACCCAAAAGTGTACACCTGAGGGTTCCAACGGGTCACAAAAAGATTGATGTGGGGACGACCCCAGAGATTGCAAAGCGACTGGAACACTTCCCTGTGAAGCATCCACTCAGTGGAAATGAACCTGCCCCGTTGGGACAGGGAGACATTCAGATGACCGGGCATGTGACGAACCACCACCCCGGCACTGACATCCTAAGCGAGCAGTAGAAGATCCTGAGCCAATTCATACATGGGAACCGAGTGCGTGCTGCCCTGGTTCCAAATGTAAGCGACCACTGTCAAATTGTCAGACAACAGAAGGACCTGATGATTCGAAAGGTGGGGAATCCACTGCTGGAAACTTAGAAGAATAGCAAGAAGCTCCTTCTGGTTGATGTGAAGACCTGGTGGATCCTGGTCCCATACACAGTGAAGGGAAAGCCCTGAGGATCCGAGATCACTGACATCACCCGTCAGAACATGATCGGACATGGGCAAGTCCAACGGAACTCCCTGCATAATCCACTGAACATCTGTCCAGGGAAGAAGGTGACGATGAAGAGATGCTGATAACTGAAGCACCAGATCCAGAGGATGGACATTCGGCCTCCAACGACTGAGAAAGTGTTGGAGAGGTCTGACATGCAGCTGACCTAGACAAATGAGATCCATCACCGAACTGCAGAGACTGAGCAGCCTGAGAATACTACAAGCTGTCACAGGCATGGACTGGGTCAGAGTCAGGGTGAAAGCCAAGAGAATCACAGGCCTCGCCTGGGGAATCACCACCGTATTCAGCTGAGTATGGAAGTCCATCCCCAGATGACAAAACAACTGAGAAGGGACCAGGTCTGACTTCTCTTCGTGGACTCTGAACCCTAGCGATGTGAGCAGGCTCAAGTGTGTTGACATCTGACATAGCATTGGAGTGCCTCTGGAGGATATCATCCAGATACGCCAAAGTAGTCACCCTGGACTGAGTGCGATGGAAGGCTATCACATGCAACATCAGTTGGATGAAGGCCCAAGAAGCCAGGTTGAGCCCGAAAGACATGGCCTTGAACTGGTAAATGCACCCCAGAAAAGCGAACCTGAGATAATTTCGAGGTGTCCGATGAATCGGAATGTGAAAGTAAGTGCCTCACAGGTCAATGCTGGAAGCGAAATCTCCCTGGTGAATGGAGCGGCCAAGTTAGAGAGTCACATATTTGCTTGCTTCTGCTCAGTGGTTCTCTCTCCGTACTACAGTCTCTTCCACCCGTAAAACTGTCCAACTGTTGAAAGTGTTGATAAACCCCAATAAACAAACACACAATGTTATTTTATTGAACAACGAATATTTAACCAGAGCTATGGTATTGCAGTTCTATGATTAAAAAGTGACAAGAGAATTTTGATCAGATCACAACCCAGCTGAAATTCGTTGTTCGCTTTTCTGACAACTAGACTAAAGAATATCACCTGTTGAAAACAACCTTTGAAAACACTGCATCTTAGATGCTTTTTTCATTTGTTTTTCTCGATACAGTCTTAACGTCACAGTATTCTTTTTACAAAATCTTAATCCAGTGGTATAAAGGTGCGTCCAACTATGACAGTTCTTATCTATACATATCAGTGCTTCACTGCGAGCAATTCACTTGAGACAAGAGTCACTGTAATTAGCCATGACAATCGGCAATGTCATGGTAACAGGTATGGCTGCGAAGGTTTTTACCACAGAACTGCTGATTGCCATAGCTTATTTTTAGGGTTTGTTAAACACAAATATCATCAGACCAAAATTTATTCCAATGCGGCGGTCTTAGAACATGTAGGTTACAAAATCATAGTACTCTGTCCAACTACAGCCCGATGACACTGAATTTTGGGTGTGAGTGATCCTCCTTCTCCAAGAATTTATGCCCCTGGTGAATGCAAAGAAAACCCTTTTCATGGTGTTTAATATCACATTTCAACAATAAAAGAAAGACATACCAACCTTTCAACATTTTTCTGAAAAAAGATCAACACTGAAAGAGTCAACACACCACAATGGAATGAGCTTAACCCTTTATCCAACACATATGATAACAAATTTGTTATTTTTATTATTTTTTTTCAAATGTACAATAAAAATTTCAACAAAACATATCATGTATTAAATCCTCTCTTTGGAATGAGCTTGATGAGCTCCTTATAATGATGGGTCACACCATATGGTTTTGTTGAACTTTTAAGAAATTTTTTTTTAACCACTCAATTTGCAAATTACATGGGCATGCAACAAAATCATTTGGTAAAGGGTTAATGAGTTCATTGATAAAGGAGTAAAACCATATTTTTTCTACTGAGATCAAGAAATAAGAGAAATTATCAATAACTTGTATTTGTACAATCAGTTTATAAAGGAAAAATTAACACTTTACCAAACACAACTGATGGAACACTTGCAAATACATTTATTGAAAACTCCAAATTTTAATATTTGGTCATAAAAACAAAGCTTGTACCCTTCATTGGAACAGTCTTGACTTGGATCAATCATGTGAGAGTTATTAAGTATAGTTTGAATACGAAAATTGCGAAAAAAATAAGTTTTAAAGGCAATTTTTGTGAAAAAAAGCTAAGTGTATATGAGCATTATGTTAATTAAATATAGAGTGTCTCGAATAATATAAGGTTGAACTCAACAAAACAAAATTCTGTTAATTTTGCATAAAGGTCACTTGGGTGTTAGCTTGGAAGATATGAATTTGTTTTTGAAACTGGTATATTGAAAACGTTAAAAATTGGATTGCTGTGTGTTTTTTCTCTGAAAACTAATTTTTCTTTCAACACTCAATACTTATAAATATTTTATTTCCACTACATTAATTCCTCAATATCTGTCACAATAAAAATGTTTGAGTTATGGGATTTCCATTACGATAATGACAAGAGTTGTTTGATCACATGTTTGCATTTAATCTTCAAATTAACCCATCATAAACAAGCAATGTGTGACTCTCCTTGAGTAAATTGAGGGTGTAAGACCAAACCCTCTCCAATTTTTAAACTAGGTGGGAGACAAGCAATGCTTTTTCCTGATTCCAATACAAAATCAGCACTAAATTTATTTAAATTTTCAGAATTGACATTGATATCTTGTCAAGAAATTTTAAATCCATATAAAAGATAGTGTTCAACCGATTTCCAAAAATGTTTGCTGACCGATTACCGAATATTTGAGCTCACAGTCGGCCGATTCTGATGCCGATTCCGATTGTAATACCGTTCACTACTAAACAAGTCAAGGCACAAAAACACTACATTAAACTGAACATTTTCCACAGTGTTATACTTTGTTGACTGTGGTCACAGTAAATTTAACAGTCGTGCACACTTAGATGGTAAACGTGGCTCTCAGAGCCACGTTTACCGCCCAAGTGTGTGCGATTGGTAATTTTACTGCTACCTGAGTCAATGGTGTGCAACCTTCACTTTTTCCGGTATGAACTGGCGATTTCTGTACACTCAATTGTAAGCTTTACTTGTCATTTAACTTGTATATCCCGTAAAGTGGCGTCCAGAGAGATTAAAAATACACATTGTGGTTCTTTCTCAACTTTATTGAATGGTATCATAACATCTTTTTACATTAACAATTGAACAATTGCTGAAGATAATAAAATGCGGTTAATGAATCATCACAAAATGCTTGACAACAATCGGTTGAACCAATGTTCCAGGAGCCGTTGTTATCCGATTGCCCACAATCGGCCGATTGTGTTGGCCAATTACGATCATCAGTTGAACAATAATAAATGTGGATGATAGTGGAACAAGCTCTTTGACACTTGCACTGACATCCATATTTGGATATGTTTTATAAATATTGTTAAAACTGTTAATTTCCATAAAAGGCCGCTCTGACACATGTCCCCCGAAAAAAACAAGTCCAAAAAGGGGCATAACTCTAGTAAAAATGATCGGTCCGAGCCCATATTCGAACTTGACCTGTATTATTACCCCAGAAAGTCACATACCAAAATTCTTTGCAATCAAATAATCCTAACTGGAGTTATCATCCGGACACCACAAATCATGAAATTTCTAAGTTGAAAAAGGGGTATAACACTAATAAAAATAATCTGGCCAAACCCATATTTGAACTTAACCTGTGGTTTGGGCTAAGAAGGTCACATACCAAAATTGGTTCCAATCAAATGATCCAAAATGGAGTTATCATGGGGACACCAAGTGTGATGGATGCACAGACGGATGGACGGATGCACGCATGGATGCACGCATGGATGCACGCATGGACACCACTGATTTCTATAGTCTCCCAAAAAAATTTTCGGGGGACAACAACAAATGTGGTGTCTGATAATCTAATAAGGTCAAGTTCAGCCAATCACCAAGAATTCAAAACTTAAAGGAGACTTACCTGTAAGGTGAGTTTTGATGGGAATTCCACCAACTTATGTTGACTAGGGAGGCTAAGGGAGATAAGCGCATGTGCACAGACGTCCTATTCACCACATGAGGTCTTGTGGCCATTATCGATGGGTTGGGTAAACGTTTTTGTCAAAGAATGTGGGCGGGCGCTTAGCCTCCTTAGTCTACATGAGTCGGTAGAATTCCTATCAAAACTCACCTTACAGGTTAAGTCTCGTTTAATTTTTGAATTCTACCTCCCCATTCCAAACTAAGGAGGCTACGCGAGACTTCAAAGCCCACAAGACTGAACTGAAAGCCTAACCAAACATGCAACTCTCTTACATGTATATGGTCTAAAGCAAACTGAATTTACATATCTCTCTAATTTGCTGCCAACACATAGTCAACAAATCCTTTTGATTTCTGTATTGGTTTGCAGTAAAATTTTGCAAATGTCGATGAATTTGACCATCCTGCCGATACCATGATGGTGTTGATGTCACATTTCCTATGCAAAGCTGTACTGGTGGAAGCAGCATGTAAACTATGCGGTTTGAACACTGTAGTATCTATGCCTGCCTTAAGCATAACTCTTCAGATCCAGCATGCTACAGTGTCTTTTCAAACCCACTGATATGGTTTGCAAAAACTAATAAAAAGTCTCTTGTCTTTACGAAAAGGCTGAGTTTGTTTAATATAGGCATCTAAATATGTGACCACACACAAGCGTCTATCTGCTGGAAAAGATTGCAGTTTTAGAGAAGGTTGCACTCTTCCTGGTGCTGATTGTTTTATCAAGTCATGTATGTGAAACGTATAAGAGCACTTTCCCTGTACCATGTAGTCACAATCCATAAAAGTAATAGTTTGACATCTCTGTCCAGTAACCAGCATACATAAGACAACAGTTTTTAGAGTCAATTGTTTCAAACTTAAACATTTCGCTGGTGAAAATTTTTTCAAGTAGGTCAGTAAAATATCTACATCCCAGATATCTTTACAGCTAGTTAAAACAAGCCTTTTCACAAAAAATGCCTCTGAGAAATCGCCATATTAACAGATGTTCTCCCACAACAAACTCTGAGTCTAAAATGTTTTAGAAATTGCCATAGTGCAGACCGTGCAGTGTTGATAGCACTGTAATGTAATCCACTTTGAAAAAGATGTGCCAAGAATTCAATGACTTTGTTCACAGTCGGAGACATGGTATTGATATTTTGTTGTTTGAAAAATCGGATCCATTTATCCAAATACACTTTGTATTGCGAAATTGAACTTTTTCTCCATGATGAAAAGATGATATCTTGAGCTGCTGATGAAATTCCTGTCTGTCTGATGTTCTCCCTGATAAGAGACAGGTCATCAAAATCATATTTCCCCTGAGTGGATGTTTCGTTGCTTGGTTGAATGGCAGCTTCAAAATGTTTTTCTTGGGCAGCAAAACTGGAAGATCTGTTAGCAGTTGTATCAACACTGAAAACCAAATTTGTGTTTCCCAAAAGTGTACAATAAAAATCGCCTTGCTCCAGTCATTCATTACTTTTGTGAGAGCTTGTGGGATAAGACTAAACGGAGGAAAAAGATATAGAAATTTATTAGCCCAGTTTAAAGCAAAGGCATTTACAGCTAGAGCACCTGGATCTGGTTGCCACGAAAAATATGGTTCGAATTGGAAATTCAATCGTGATGCAAACATATCAATATCGGGTATGCCCCATTTCTTAACAATCACTGAAAAAATTTTTGTCTCCAGTTTCCATTCCATTCTACTGTTTGTTAATTGGCTTAATCTGTCTGCCTCCACATTACTTTTACCAGCAATATGCATTGCCGACAACAAAATTTTCTTGGGAACACACCAGTTCCAGATTTCACTAGCCATAAAATTACCGTTACATGAGTGGGTCCCTCCCATGTTATTGATGTAAGCTACAGCTGTTACATTATCCATCTGCAGCTGTATATGTGAACCAGAAATTTCATGACAGAGGGCCTGCAAACCTAAGTATTCTGCTTTCAATTCTAAATTAATATGAAATGTTGCTGCCTCTAAATTCCATCTGCCCCCTGCAGTCCTATCTTTCCAAACAACACCCCAGCCCAAGCCAGATGCATCTGTTTGGATAAATATTTTTTGGATTACCATGAGAAATATGTCGGAGGCTTTGGAAGGCATTTGTTAACCACGAGGTAATATCGCCTTTGGCATTCTCAGATAGTATACATGTAGCATCAAAAGGCCATCCCCAAACAGCTGTGTGCCAATAGGATCCCGTTCATTGCAAAGGGATTTATATTCCTCACTCAGTTCTGGCTTGAACAGCATTTTTCTCCTCACATCCAAGTGATGACTTTTGTCAGCTAAGAGTCCAACAGCATCTGATAGGCTCCTCATAACTTCACTCCCCCCTCCTTCGCCTTCAACAAAAGCATTTAGCAGGTTGATGACAACGGTGGTTCCCTTCAAAAGTGACCTCTGAATTTTTTGCAGCAGAATGTCCTGTGTTGTGGTAGATTTTGACACAGAGTTGAAAATTTCCAAATTTACTTTGACAACATCCAGTCTAGGTCAATTTTCATGTCTCAGAATGGTATCAAAGCGGGTTTGTTTTGTGTCTTTATCCATCCCATGCATAAGTAGTTGTGTTGTAAGATTCACCAGCTAGGGGTTAATGTTTCTCACCCTTGTGCACAAACTTTTACAGAATTGCAAAAATGCTGCTGTCTGCTGATACATCTCATACATGACATTTGCTTCTACTTCTGGTTTCTAAGTCGTCCCCTTTATCAAGGTTGGATGACTGTTCCTCCGGTTCTAAGCTGGTGTTATAGTTGTCATAGGCACCATTATGTTCTTGCACTACTGGTGCCAATTTGCCCACAGTTGCAACAAGCTGTGAAAGTTGGTCTTTAATTGACTCCAAGTCACTTTGGTGTTTATTTTGAACAATTTCCTGGTGTGCGTGCACATTCGAAACAGATGCGAGTGCGCCCTGCACAATGTCCATTACCAGTTCACTGTTCGCATTTCGAGAGTTATCAAAGTTTGCCTTTCATGAGTTGGTGTTCTTTTTCTCGCTGCCTTTCCCAGTTTTCCGATTGGCAGTGCTCGTGGCCTTTTCATGACAAAGACTGTTTATGCCTTTAAATATAGTGTCCAGAATGGCATTTTCTGCACTCAAGTCAGCGGGGCCTCGCCCTGCTTCAGAGGATGATGCAACACTCGCTTCCTTCAAAGCACTAGCAGTGTTGGCTGGAAGAGATTCACACTTTGATAATGGCATTTCGCCTGTGTGTGATTATTAAATTAAAAAATTACGATGAAAAGACTATTAGTTGATATTCTTAACTTCTCGACGACGTTCTGGAATCCACTCCACAATTATTGAAACAAAATTTTAAATTTTTACGAACAATATAACTATAGAAAATTTAATAAACACATAAGTAAAAAACTTTAAAAACTATCCGCTTGCAGGAACGTCCGTGCGCAAGCGGACGTCCATGCACATGAGCTTATCTTGTGTAGCTTCCTTAGGTCGGAATGGGGAGGTAGAATTATCTCATCTTCATTAACCTTTTAGCCAATGCACATGATATTAAAATTTGTTGTTTTAATTATTTGGAAAAATGGCAGTATGTTCTGAAACTTCATTTTTTTAAAGTTTGATACAGATAAAATTACATTTCTATAGTTTTTTTTTTGTTCTTCTCACCTAAAAAAAATACAAGAAGATATAAACAGAGCTGATGGAAGCTCACCAAATATGTGCCTAAAAGGACAGGTGCAATAGTTATGAGTACAATGAAACTCTATCAAACAAGTGTAGCTGTCAAAATTTCAGTTCTTACAGATTGTGTGCAAGTCTGCAAATAATTTTGGGTTTGGTGTCTGTCATCATGGCAGGAACAAGGCATGATGCACACTTGCGTAATTAATAAGCAGCATGTGAAGAGTGAACAAGGTCTATCCACAAAATAATTAATTACGGACAGGACAAAGTTAGAATGGATGAACAGTTTGAGACATGGACCTGAAAAAATACCCTTGCTTCAAGGTCATGACACATCCTAGAGTCATGATCAACCATTATGTAAAGTATGAACCTGAACTATCCACTGAATCATTTTTATGGATTAGGACCGCATGGTACACCAGTAAAGTGGTAATTACCAATATTGAGAATGATACTGGATGAATACCGGTGTAACAGGATATCTTCCCCCCTGGATATCTTCTCCCCCAGGGGGGGGAAGATATCCTAGTATATCTTCTCCCCCCACCCTGGATATCTTCCCCCCCCCCCCCCACCCATAAAAAATTTTTTTTTTATTAATTTGACATTATTTGATGATGAAATGGTGAGAAAAGAGTTTTTGCAGATTTTTCTTTTTTTTCAAGACCATCCTGGATATCTTGTCCCCACCCAGTAACCGACCTATGACAAAAATGACAATGAAATGGGGATAAAAAGTGTTTAAGGTGGAAACATTGCTTTGGGATATAAACACTTGAGTTGGTTGGAATGGGAGGTGGAGAGGGGGGAGATATCCATGCCTGGACTCCCCCACTTCCAAACATGACAAAATAAAATTCAGTTTTTTCACAGATTTGACAGGAAAAATTTCCTGTCATATCCTTCCTGGTTGCCTCATGGCACACTCAGTAAACTGTAATAAAATATTCATTATGACCAGAAATATAGGTATGTGAAACACTGAAAAAAAACTACATTTCAATTGATCATTGTAAATTAATTCAGCCCTGAACCAGTTAAAACCTGAAATTAGCTTGAGTTTTCAAAAAGCTAGCATTCTGTTAACTCAGCTGAGTTCAGATTTAAACTTTATCAGAGATTATAAATTTAATTTTTTCTCTCTTTATATGTTAGAGGGCATATTTCTCTCACCATTTCATTATCAATTAGTGTCAAATGTATGACAAAAATTTTTTTGTCATGGTGGGGGGGGGGGGGGGGGGGGGAAGATATCCAGGCATGGATATCTTCCCCCTCACCTCCCATTCCAACCAACCCTAACTCAATGTTTATTCGAAACCATTTTTAAAGTCCAAAATCTATTTCTCTCACCATTTCATTATCAATTGGTGTCAAATGTTTGACAAAAAATTGTTTGTCATGGTGGGGGGGGGGGGGGAAGATATCCAGGCCTGGATATCTTCCCCCCCCCCCCCCCCCCCCCCACCTCCCATTCCAACCATCCCTAACTCAGTGTTTATTCGAAACCATTTTTAAAGTCCAAAATCTATTTCTCTCACCATTTCATTATCAATTAGTGTCAAATGTATGACAAAAAATTTTTTGTCATGGTGGGAGGGGAAGATATCCAGGCCTGGATATCTTCCCCCTCACCTCCCATTCCAACCAACCCTAACTCAATGTTTATTCGAAACCATTTTTAAAGTCCAAAATCTCTTTCTCTCACCATTTCATTATCAATTGGTGTCAAATGTTTGACAAAAAATTTTTTGTCATGGTGATGGGGAAGATATCCAGGCCTGGATATCTTCCCCCCCACCTCCCATTCCAACCATCCCGAACATGGAAAAAAACAACATTCTGCCAAAAAAAACATTTTTTTTCGCCATTTCATCATCAAATAATGTTAAATTAATCCAAAAAAAATTTTGTCAAAAAAAAAATGGTGGTGGGGGGGAAGATATACTAGGAAATCTTCCCCCCCGGAGGGGAAGATATCCTAGGATATTTTCCCTCGCGGGGGAAGATATCCAGGGGGGGAAGATGACGTTTGACACCTGTATTGTTTAGTTTAAACAATATTTATTTCAAAATTTCTTCACTATACACAATTTCTAACAATAATCTATGGTGTGGATTCGGCAGTAAGCTAACAGCTTATAAGTGACCATCTCTACTAACACAACAGTTACAAATAACAATGAGAAGACGATGAGAAAGATCTAATCAGTCAAACCTTGATAGTTTGTGGACCATTTTCTATTATGAAAGGACAATTGGGAGAACAAATGGAAGGAGAAGAAAATATGAGAGATAGAATTTATAACTATGGAATACTGGAACCAACTTCCTAGACAAGGAATATTTACTGGGCTGTAATAAGAGATAAGTCTGTTCTTAGAATCAATATCCAAGCAGCAGAGGGTTATATGAGTCAATGACCCCCCAAACCATTTCCATGCTCAATAGAATTCCTAATATATTCCACTACCTGTTAGGCTTACCATTGATTTTTATTACTCACAGGCAGAGGAATGAGAATCAAGGTAGGCTAATTGTAAATGATCAAGCAATTTCACCCGATAAAGAAAAAGCTGACATTCTAAATGATTATTTCTGCAATATTTCAACAGTTGACAATAAAGATCACCCTGTTCCCACAGCTTTGTTGAGTCCTGACTGACCAACAATAAGTCAGATCACCCTTACCTCTGATGAGGTGAAAGAAGCACTTGACTCTCTTAACATTTCGAAAGCATGTGGTCCAGATGATATTAGCCTAAGAGTATTAAAGATGTGCTCTACTAGTTTAGCACCTCCTTTAACAATTGCTTTCAATATGATGCTCAATCAGTCATTTTTTCCCAGTGAGTGGAAGAGAGGTAATGTTGCACCAGTCTACAAGGCCGGGAATCCTCAGTCAGTAACTAATTATCGTCCAATAACCCTGCTCAATTGCATAAGCAAAGTATTTGAACGGTGTATTTTCAAAAGGATTATTTCATTTTTACAAAGTAACTCCCTATTAACTCCTCTCCAATCAGGATTTCTCCCTTTTGACTCAACCATTCTGCAGTTAACCGAAATTTATCACGCATTTAGTTCCGCTTTTGACGAAGGTAAAGAAATCCACGTAGTCTTCTATGATGTCAGCAAAGCATTTGACAAAGTCTGGCACAAAGATCTATTGTTTAAACTTGAACGCATAGGTATTACTGGTCCTCTACTAGATTGGTTCAAATGCTTCTTGGAAAACAGACAGCAGCAGGTGTGTTTAAATTCAGCTGCGTCATCTTGGAAGGACGTCACTGCCAGCGTTCCTCAAGGCTCTATTTTGGGCCCTCTTCTATTTTTAATCTACATCAATGACATAGTTGATGATATTTATAGTAACATAAGACTTTTTGCCGATGATACAACCCTGTATCTCATTGTTGAGGACCCCCGTTTGGCAGCTGAAATTATGAACAAGGATATCAGAGTAATTGAAGACTGGTCTCGTCAATGGCTTGTCAACTTTAACCCCAACAAAACTGAATCAATGGTGATATCGCGTAAGATTTTACAGCAAATCCACCCCCCTCTGACCATGTTCTCTCAAAATATAAAAACAATGTCGCTAGACATAAACATCTGGGCCTGACTATTAACGAACGTGGTAGTTGGGCATCTCAAATAAATGAAATAACTACCCAAGGATGGAAACGAATAGGTCTGATTAGGAATTTAAAGTTCAGACTCGACAGGAGAGTCTTAGAAAAAATATATTTCTCTTTCGTCCGACCAGCATTAGAATATGCGGATGTGGTCTGGGACAACTGTTCTCCTGAAGAAACAAGCAGGCTTGAAAAAATCCAAATCAAGCCGGCGCAAATTGTGACTGGAGGTACCAAAAGTGAGAGTAAGCAGTCCTTGTATATTGAAACTGGCTGGGAAACTTTGGAGTTGAGAAGAAAAAAACACAAACTGATGCAATACTTTAAAATGTACCACAGACTAACACCTCACTACATATCACTGATGGTCCCCTCAACTCTCGGTGAAACCCAAAACTACAACCTTTGAAATAGCTCAAACCTGAACAATATTAGATGCCGCACACACAGCCACCAAACCTCTTTCCTCCCTGCAACAACTAGCTTTTGGAATGAGACCCCTAGCAAAGTGAGAAACAACACAAATCCTACCAATTTTAAATCATACCTCAACAAGGACAAACATATTTCTCAACAAGGACAAACATATTTTATGAACCTTTTACGCTTGCCACAAATCATGCCTAGCCCAGATCTTACACTGCAGACTTCGTCTAGGATGTAGCAATTTGAATGACCATTTGCATACAAATCACCAATCCGAGACATACCTTTGCAGATGTGGCGTACGTGAAACAACCAAACACTTTTTATTGTTTTGTCTGCATCACTGCAATGTACGAGATGCAATCGGCTCTCTAGGTATCGAAATTAATGTTGACACCCTCTAATATGGAAGTGAATTTTTCACCCCAGTAGTTAATAAAACAGTCTTTGAAACGGTCCATAGTTTTATCCTATTGACAAAAAGGTTTAAGTCTGATAATGGCTAATGGGAACCGTGCAAACGTATATATCATATAAACATGTCCTATGTGGCTTGGGGGCAGTAATTACCCTGTGTACGATCAATGCTGCTTCCTGTGCTATATATGACATTATTTTGGGGTTAGTTGAAATACTGAATTTGCCAGTGTTTCCAAATTCAGATGTAATTCATCCTGTACAGGGCACTCCATTAAGTCGCTATATAAACACGATCAGTTTTTAAAAATGTCAACCGTCTTTCCTTCCTTCCCCCACCAAGGATGCCCCAGAACTTTCTCCAGTCCAGTCATCGTTATTTATCATGGAATATGAAAGCCAACTGGCCATCTCTGACTGGCCTGCCCATTTCTGCACATTTCAATGATTCCCATGTAGGTGTCCTTATAAGGTTTACTGTCACTACCAACAATACAGTCTACCTATTCATACCCTCATGTTTCTCCCACCATTCAACTAGTGTTTTCATCCATAGTATCATACTTAATTCTGTTCAGTTATAAAAGAGGGACCCATGTGCTGGTGCAGGTTGTTTGCGTGCATAAGTGAATGTACGCATGTATGTTGGGTGCGTGTATGTACCTGTTTTGTTCTACGCCTGCCTTGGGTCCCTTGTGTCTAAATGCCAAAGCTGCCTAAATGTAAACTTAATGAAATGTCATCACGGAAACAGCCTTGCATAAGCTTGAAGCTTGTTGCTGAATCCATTCC
Organism: Pictodentalium vernedei; assembly: GCA_031216915.1. NCBI lineage: Eukaryota > Metazoa > Mollusca > Scaphopoda > Dentaliida > Dentaliidae > Pictodentalium > Pictodentalium vernedei. The sequence continues at coordinate 212,199,764 of CM062290.1, forward strand.
CTCCTGTATCTATTGTTATGTAAGCTATACTTGTATTTTGTCTTTTTGTATCTTGATACTACCGAAATAAATACTGTTTAAACTAAGGTAGGCTAGAGAAAGTTATTAACCACTTTTGAGCTTGCAAGGGCGGCTTTTTTTGCCCAAGACATAATTTCTTCCATTTTAGTATCATTTAGTATCATTATTGAAGGTCTATACGTGGGGCATTGATGATATATTACCAACTGCAGTCTGCAGCCGTCTGGTAGAATAAGCGGGTAGCGTGAAGGAAACTGAAGCTGGCATCTGCTTGAAATGAATGTTTCTTATGAGTTACAAGCATAGGATTGTAGACTGAGTATTTATATAAGTCAACAGTAACACCAACGCAGACCACTCAAAAACCACACGTGAGCCACCCCCACTGCGCATGTAACTCCCAGAAATGAAACTTTTACCTCCAACAATGCATTGTCTCGCACGGGAGGATGTCGCCCACGTGCGGGTCCCATACAGGCCGCAGTTGTCACACTAACCCGAATGACAATGTAGGATAAAATGCCCCAGGAAAAAACGGGGGAAAAGCATAGTTTGTTTCCTAGTTACTGACCGGGGGAGTGGTGATAGGAATGCCTGTGCCCTGTGAGTCAAATGCTAATAGAACCACGATGGAAATGGTTTGGCTAGAAGCTTATCTGAGATTGTTACCTAGGAAGGAGGATGTTGGAGTTGAACTGATAATGGAGAATAATGTGGTGTATGGTGTTCTTGTCAGTAATCACCAACTTAAGCATGATGTGGGAATAGCTGCGCGCGGAAGTGAACACAGGACCATCAACAGGTAGGCATGACTTTAAGAAGCCGGTATTCTTTTAAAAGTACTGTATATCGTAAGAAATGGTACTGGATCAAATTATCGAAGTTGAAGTTGATATATTATTGGGAGTCACTGTTTTCTATCATGTCTGTCATTCCCAAATGTCAATCATAGAAAACAGATGAATACTACTTGAAACTCCTCCCAGACTGACAACCCATGTTATGAAGTCCATGTCAATCAATCTTCATTTGAGCAATGAAAACACAGTTTGCAGTGTACTTAAGCTGCGTAAGTTACAAATAAGTTTCCCCAACATTACCCGTACCAGCAATTTGAAACTGAAACTGAAAGTTGAGTATTTCGGGAGTGCATCGAATTCAGGGAATGAATACTTTCACACATTTGTGTATGTAATCTCACATTTTCCGGTGTGGATAATAAAATTACTCACAAAATCATCATAGGGAGTGTTTGTTTGTTTTATTTATTCATTCATCTCAAAAAACAGATAAGGCCTAAAGCCAAGTCGATCAACATATCCATCAACACTGTCATTGTGAACTTTAAACTTATATTAAAAAGCTGTTCAATAACAATGAAGGCGTGGGTTGGACGGTTTATTATCCTTTGGTCAGTTCCCTTTTGGTCAATTACCCCTTGGTCATTTCCTTTTTGGTCAATTACCTTTTTGGTCAATTCCCTCTTGGTCAACACTTTTTGCAAAATTTTCGAAGTATTCAGATTTTAATTTTTTTTCTCTTTGAAGTTTTGATTTGAAATGAAATGTTTTTTACTAGTAGTATTAGTGTTTACAGAACAATATTTTACCTGCAGTGATGATTGTATGTTTTAATAAGAATAAATTCTCCAGCTTGTGTGTGTTTATAAGCCCAAGCCATTTATAAATATTGTTAAAGGTAGCAATATGTTTTGGTAGTTATTCTTTTAGAAGTTTAAAAGTTAACACAAATTGTTAGCTTTTGTTGTTTTTCTTCAAAATTTTTGTATTCTCTGATGTCACACTTCAAACGAAATTCAAAACTTATATATATCTGCATTTTATTCTGTACTTTCATTCCAAATACAATGATGGAGAAGGAGATTACCTTTGTGTTAATGTCCAAAGGAAAAAATGCTCTTGCTGTAGACAATTTCAAATATTTGAAAATTCGTGAAAGTAATGAAAAGGTTTACTGGAGAATTGAGAAAAGTAGAACCAACAAGTGCATTGCAAAAGCAACAACAAGTGATAACCAACTTACTTCATTAACTGGTTACCGCAACCACAGCCCAGATGTTGGAAAATTATTAAAAGATGCTGCTGTTAGCGAAATGAGAAAAAGAGTTTTTACTGAGACACAGCCAATTCCAAGAGTATATGACAGTGTTTTAGAAGAGATCATCAACTCACAGAATGGTAGATTACATGATCTCGCTTCTGCATTACCAACATTTGAAACCGTAAAGAATTCTTTGTATAGACAGAGACATAAAAAGTATCCACTTTTGTGAAAAGAAAGAGCAGACATTTGTTTAGAAGGCGAGTGGTTAGCTATGCCAGAAGGTGAGAATTTTCTATTATCCAGTAGTACAGACAAAAACATTCTGATTTTTGGAACATTAGAGGCATTCTCGAAAGTCTGTTCAGCACACACTTTATATGTGCATGGAACATTTTATGCCTGCCCAAGTATATTTTGTCAAGTTTTTACAATCCATGCATTTAATGAAGGACAGCAGTTTCCACTGGTGTATTCTTTACTGGACAAAAAATCAAAGGAAACCTATAACCAAACATTTTTGCTTCTAAAAGAGTTAGCCCATCAGAGAGGAAAAGACTTTAATCCAAAAGAAATTATGTCTGACTTCGAATCAGGTCTTCTGGCAGCAATTACAATAAGCTTTCCTTCAACAAAACACAAAGGATGTTATTACCATTTTTCACAAAGTGTATGGAGGAAAATCCCCCACCTCATCCCAATATATGAAGTATATGCAGGATGAGGGGGATTCTTAGAATACAAGCCTGTAGGCTTGGAGGATGTGACACTGGCATATTATTCTGCACGATTTATCGTCCAACCTCACTTCAACGTGACAATTAATCAATTACAGTAAAACCTGTCTTGAGAGACCACTGTCTTGAGAGACCACCTGTCTTGAGAGACCACATCTACCAGGCACCGATTGGTTTTACTCTATAATGGACCTGCTAAGGGAGACCACCTGTCTTGAGAGACCACCTGTCTTGAGAGACCACTGTGACCTGGTACCAACTTGTATTTTCATGCCATAATGGACCTGTCTTGAGAGACCGCACCTTTGAAGACTGAAACCATGACAAAAGCTTTTTACCTGTTCTGGAATTGGAAAATCCATTGTTGTTATACTAACATAATTAAGAGTATTAAAAGCTCTTAATTGGGTTTCAATTGCTAACTCATTAAAGATTGAAATGTTCTTATAAGACCCCTGTGAAAAGATTAGGATTATTGCTGAATAAACAATTTCATACATACCTGCAATGTGACAGATAGGAATAAAAATAAATTTGTGTTGAAAATCTTTTTGTAACAAATTGAAATGGACTGTTATAAAAGTATAAATTTTATAGTAAATTTCCTTTCTTATTATACCTACCGAAATTGTTTACAACAGGCTTGCACTACAGTGGAAGAACCTAACTCAGATAAAATACTCTCTATTTTAATCTTTCCCAAGATTTGGGAAAGAAAAGTGGTGTAAAAACACCACGAAAAAAATAAGCCAAAACTGGGCCGAGCGCCATCGACGCACACCCAGTATGGGACGCTCTTCCATAGTACAAATCCATGACTTCCGTCACAGTGCGCAATGCATCAATTCGTCATTCTTTTGATTCCGAACAACACAGGAGTTATGTGATCAGCGGGGCCGAAGGATTCTTACCCGAATAAGAAGACGGGAGGGCCTCCATGTAAACAATTTCGGTAGGTATAATAAGAAAGGAAATTTACTATAAAATTTATACTTCTTATCAACCTACCTCAATTGTTTACAACAGGCTGAATAGACAAAAGGCTGGAGGGAATCACATAACCAACCCACACATAACTCAATAGCACTGGGACCATGGACAGAGGAAGAGATCCCTAGGCATATCAAACCACAGCATCACAAACATTAGAAAAGCCAATGAAAGATGAGGCGTATGGAGAAGTGCGACGCACAGACAGAAAGGGCAGTAACAGCACAAAGCTGGAACCGACCCTGAAAAAAGCTGAAAAGCTTGGATAGACAACATCCTGAGCCGAAGAAAGAGGGCCCCAAGGGTCTCTGTCGGCTCCTGCAACTGTCGCAGAGAAAAGGAGAATGTAGCATTTCTCCAGATGGCTGCCAGAATAACATCAGTCATCCGACAACATGACAGAGTTATTAAAAGAGGAAGACAATGCACGCACCTCGTGGCAGAAAAAACAATTGGTAATACAATCACCAGTAGCTAGACGAGCAGAAGCTGCACGAATAGCAAGACAAGTCCATCAAGAAATGGATGCAGGAGAGATCTGGCATGTGGGAAAACGCATATTCATCCAGGATAAAGGCGTGAACGCCCCTCACCCCCAAGCAGAGCAGCGCCCAAGAAAGTGACCATCTTGGAGTAAACTGCAAAGTCCTAGGCCTTTTCAAGGAAAAGAGCTGAACAAGCTTGGAGAGGCAAGGATGAGTGTCGAAACAATGTGGTATCACATAGGAAAAAATGTCTCCGAAGCATGGACAAGTACACATTGCTGGAGACCCCCAGAAACAAACATATACCAGAAAACTCCGCAAGCAGTGTGATCGAAAGAGTGACAGAAGCAACAGAGTGATCGCACACCATCGACAGAAGAACCTTCCACTTAGCCACAGAGGCTAAACCAGTGGAGTGAGTGCCTCCTTGAAGAAAAGCAACTCCACTGCGTGTCTCGAAAAACCACTACGGAGGAGACAGGACCCGCTAAAAGACATGTGCGAAGGCACAATGAAGTCGGGTCAACTTGAAAACCTCCCGGGCGACTTTGGCAAAGAAAGTCGCGAGGTAGAGGGAGACATGACGGAATCGCCGCTAACAGAGAGCGGAGCAGATTGATCCACCGAAGCGACGGGTGTGATCGAAAGGATTCGACGACTGCAGGTTCATATCTGGGTGAGAACCTGAGGCGGAATCGGAACCGGTAGGAAGGCGTAGCCGACAAGACCATCCCAAAGGAGGGCCAGAGCGTCCACGGCGAAAGCCAGAGCATCTGGACACGGGGACACGAAAGTGTCCACCGGATGGTTCCAACTAGTCACAAGAGATCGATGGAACCCGCCATGTGGAGCATCCACCTGGTGGAAATGACCCTGCCCCAACGGGACAGGGAGTCGGCTAGGACGTTCAGGCGACCGGGAATGTGACGAACAGCCACCCCGGCGATCCTGAGCGAGTAGTATAAGATCCCAAGCCAATTCGTACATTGGAACAGAGTGCGTGCCGCCCTGGCTCTGAATGTAAGCAACCACCGTCGAATGGTCGGACAACAGAAGGACCTAGCGAATCGACAGGTGAGGGATCCACTGCCTGAAACGCAGAAGAAGAGCAAGAAGCTCCTTCTGGTTGATGTGTAGAGCTGCATGATCCTGGTCCACCATCCCGTGAATGGAAAGACCTAGAGGATCCAACGTCGCACCCCATCCGAGATCGCTGGCATCTGCCGTCAGAACGCGATCGGACGTGGGTAAGTCCAACGGAACACCCTGCGAAAGCCACTGGACATCCGCCCAGAGGAGAAGGTGAGGAGAAAGATAGTCTGGAAACTGAAGCACCAGATCCAGAAAATCTACATTCGGCCTCCAACGACTGAGCAGAAAGTGTTGGAGAGGTCTGACACGCAGCCGACCTAGAGGAATGAGATCCATCACCGAACAGCAGAGACCGATTAGCTGGAAAAAACTCTGAGCCGTCGCGGATGTGGACTGAGACAGAGTCGGAGCAAAAGCTGAGAGAATCACAGCCCTGGCCTGGGGAACCGCCACCAAATTGAATGGTGTGCGGAAAGCCATCCCCAGATGATAAAACGACTGAGAAGGGACCAGGTCTGACTTCTCCTCGTTGACTCACGTAGCGACATGAGCAAGCTCAACAGAGTGGCGACATCCGACTCCAGGAAGGCAGCATTGGAATGCCCCTGGAGGATATCGTCCAGATATGCCAAAGTAGTCACCCTGGACTGTGTGCGATGGAAAGCTATCACATGTGACATCAGTCTGGTGAAGGACCAAGGAACCAGGTTGAGGCCGAAAGACATGGCCTTGAACTGGTAAATTCGCCCCAGAAAAATGAACCTGAGATACTTCCGTAACGCCCAATGAAATCGGAATGTGAAAGTAAGCGTCTCGCAGGTCGAAGCTGGAAGCGAAATCTCCCTGGTGAATTGAACGGAGGACCGACCTGAAAGTCTCCATGCTGAACTTGGGAGCAATGATAGACTGGTTCAGGAAACTCAGATCGAGAACCGGTTGGAGTCGGACGTCCTTCTTCGGCACCAAGAACAGGCGGGAATAGAAACCCACTGACCTAATGTTCTTGATGACCTCAATCGCCCCCTTTGTCAGGAGATTGTCTATCTCCGTGGACAAAAGTTCCCGACGTAAAATGTCTGAAGGAACTGTGGTTGGAAAAGGCACCCCGGACAGAGTGGAGTGCCGTCGGAAGGATATTCGCAGCCCGGACCAAACAACTTCTAACATCCAAGGATCAGATGTGATGGTGGCCCACAGTCTGCGAACTCTGCTATCCTTCCTCCAACCTGGGACGAGTCGAGGTGAGGACCTTCATTGTGAACCCCGACGAGGCTCGCGAGAGGAGAAAACACCTCTACTGAATGAAGAATCCTGGGAGTTCCCTCAAGACAGCCGACGCTTACCCTTACCCCTTGAGTAAGAAGTAGAAGCGGTGGCAGAGGGATCAGTCCCTTTTGCTTCACAGATGAAGCAGAGGGTACTTGTTAGGCTTGGAACGGCCCGTGCCTACCCTAGAAGGCTGATCAAGCTGAAGAAACAGCAGCTGATCGTTGGAATGACGTAGGACGTCATCCCAGACCGTCAACACAGAATCATGGAAAAGTTGCGGACCTGCCAAAAAAGCAGATCGAAGAGTAGCGTACTGCTCCTCAGGAAGGGATCAGCCTGTGTCCCGCACAGAGTCCCTTCGAACTAATTCCAGATTAGCCGTGTTACAGGCATGCATGTGAGTAAGATGCATGAGCGCCTTGGACAGCACACGCAAAGGAGCCTGTACCTCGTCAAACTTATCTGAAGGCAGATAAGCAGCAAAAGCTGAGACGACGTGATCGGAGAGAGAAAGCATACCAAGCATCTCTCTCGATAAGCCCAATGTGGACTCCAGAGTCGTCATCGGAATGACGGCAGACTTGGACTTGGAAAGCCTGAGGGAATTGGAGTCCTGATCCAAAACCGTCAAAGTCTGGTAGACCGACGGATTGGCGGAATCGTAGGAACGATAACGCGCCGGAGGCAAAAAGGTGTCAACCCTGGTGAAGAACGGAGCCTTCATAGCCTTGGAACTTGGCTTGGAGTCCAAGGCTGAAAATGCTTCAACCAACTGTACCGAAGGGCACGGTCGAAGATGCCCAGAAGCAGGTTGCTCCATAGACTGTTGGCGCGCGACCCATGATCGCGGCCTGGCTGACACTGTCGACTGGTTAGATGGTTTGAGATCCGGAAGGAACCCAAACACGAAATCAAGAGCTGCCCCCAAGTCCGAAGACTGCTGGCTCTAGACATCAAGCATGTCTGACTCTTCCCCTGAGTCAGAAGACACATAGCCCATCGTGGGCAAACCAGCCGACGCCTCCCATGGTGTCGGAACACCAGGGGATCAGAAAGCGGCCTGTTTCCAATCCTGGGAGGCGGCGCCATAGGAGGCGCCTGGAAACCACTCGCTGTCTCGCTGGAAGCAACAGGAAGGCTCGTTGACAGAACCTGAGTGAGTAAGGAGAGGGCCTCCCTAAGCTCACTGCCCGTACTGGCCGGTTCGACAGGGGAACGAACCGGCAAAGTGGCTTCACCTCTGAACCAGCGAAGGGTCACGATCCTCCAAAAGACCCGACATGGGACGACGGGCGGCAGCCGAAAACGTCTGAAGGCAGACGTGTATAGGGGTGTGACACACCCCGAGGATCAACATAGCAGGAACTCATGAGAGTCACTGCTGACCTCTGCAGGGCAGAAGGTCCAGGCTGCACAAAAGACGTTGGACCCCCAAAACTGGTCGTGTGGCCAAAATGAGTGGACGGAAATGCCACGGAGTTCATAGTGTCCCACTAAGAACAACCCAATCCAATGACAACTGTGGTGCTCGACGGCGCAGAGACCACAGGAGAGGGTCCGGCCGGCAGCCACTTCCAACTTCGCCGAGTTGAAGTCAGGGAAGGCTGAGGCCGATACCCCCACGTCTACACAACCAGACACCGCAGCAGACCACTGCAGGTAAAAACTACTGTGCTCAATGGCTGAGAGGACACAGTATGGGGTTCAGTCGGCAGCCCCATTTGACTTCGCCGAGTGGAAGTCTGGGAAGGCTGAGGCCAAAACCCCACAACCACACTACAGACTTCCCTGCAGACCCTGGCAGGGAGAAGCCGAGGCCGGCTAAAAAATGGTGCCCAATGACATTGTAGACGGAACAGCAGTAGCAGCAGATACGACGGGAGCTGTTGGAACTGGCGGAAAAGCAGAGAGAGGCACCAAGCTCGGCCTCCAAAGGAGTCACAACCCTAGTGACAGCCTCAGATGTCGACTGGAGAGGGCGGATAGTCCCGGAATCAGGCATCTCTACACCAGAAAACCAACAGCTCCCGCAGTATCCACCACGGTAAAACACTGCACATTCCCCATGGAAGGGGAATAACTCTCACCAGACATGGTCGAATCGGGAGGCCCCGAAACGAAAGCGGTCCCCACCCCCCGCTGGTGCGGGAGGAGCTGCACATCCCCCACGGAGGAGGAGCAATTCTCATCAGACGTGGTCGAATCGGGCAACCCAAAACCGCGGAAGCGGGAGGAGCTGCACATCCCCCACGGAGGGGGGTCAAACTCACACCAGACGTGGTCGAGTCGGGGGCCCCGAAATGACAGAGAAGGTGAACTAACAGGCAGTGATAACGGCTAATGCTGTGACCTTCTACCAGGAAGGGCTGTTTTCACCAACTCAACTAAAACACTAAAAATCAGACGTCTTAAAATATGAAATTCAGCAAGATCCAACTCCCGTGAACCGACAATATTGGTAAAGGGAAGGTGAACTAACAGGCAGTGATAACTGCTAAAGCTGTGACCTTCTACAAGGAAAGGTTGTCTTCATTGATTCAGCAAAAACCACTAAAAACTCACCGCCCTAAAATAATCAAAACTGGTAAGAGAAAAATGGTAAATTTCAAACTTTTTCATAATTCTTTATATATCACACTAATTCTGCCTTTCTTCTTTTAGCAGGTACACAGAGATGCTTTCTTTTTAATCGCCATCACCCCAATAACCACTATGGAAACTATAACCATTGTGGAATCAAGTAACCGCTATGGAGTCGGAACATCCTCCGCTCCATCCCTAGAAGGGGTCACCCACTTCAAGGGAGGCAAGCTTTGGTCCTGCGCCCTGCTTCTACCCTTTTTATAGGCGTCTGTAGAGCACACCTTTGACCCATCCAAATAGGTTACAATGCAGACCTGCCCCCGAACCAGGGAAGTTCGGGTCTTTCTTTGGGTGGCCCCCCGAAAGGGGCCATTGTTGCTGTCATCCTCCAGAACACATCCAACTGAACAACCAGAACTCATCAAAGAGCCTGAGGCAGACTCTACTTGCCAATGATGGCTAACCAACGCTCACCAACTCAACTAGAAGTGGCAGATTATACTTGCCCTAAAAATGCTACAGCACCCTCGGGGAGAGGTAGCACCTTTGTGAGAGGACCCCCTCTCGCTCTGGTCCTCACCCGGAGGTTCAGTCAACTACCCGGAAAAGTCAACCCAACACCACTGACCTTCCAGTCTGGGACATCTGGCGAGTACACCAATCCTTTCCCTCCTTTATCACGCCCTGACATACTGCTACCAAATATTATACAATCACTTAGGGTCGAAAGGGGCTTGCCCCACAGCATCCCTGCGTGACTTCGGCGTGCGAAACCATTCTTCCGCGACAAAGAGCATACCTTATGACCCCTAAGTAGGGTCAAAAGATGTTTTGGAAGAACAATGAAAGTGTCAATGACACTGTAGCTTAACTTGTGTGTTGTGTTTGATGAAAAGGATAATGTTCAATGTTTATGAAAGGATTATGAAATAAGACAAGAATTGTGATAATTAAATATGACCTGTAGACTGTGCTAAAGGTTTATTGGGCTTTGGGCTCTGGCAGCCATCATGGTTGAATGATCGCAACCAAAAGGGGACATTCTCATCTGGGCATCATCTGGAGCGATCCTACAAAGTTACAATGAAATCCCTTCATAAATATGACCTGTAGACTATGCTCAAGGTTTTTGTGCTTCGGGCCCCTGAAGCCGTCACAGTTGACCAATCATGACCAAAAGGGGATGTCATCATCTAGGCATTATATGGAGTCAAACTTACAGGTTACAATGAAGTCCTTCCATAAATATGACCAATAGACTATGCTAAAGGTTTTGGGGTTTTGGGTTCAGGCAGCCATCAAGGCTGAATGATCGCGACCAAAAGGGGACGTTCTCATCTAGACATTATTTAGAGTCATCCTACCAAGGTACAATGAAATCCCTTCATAAATATCACCTGTAGACTGTGCTAAAGATTTTTCGGGCTTTGGGCCCCTGTAGTCAACACAGTTGCCTAATGGTGTCCAAAAGGGACTGTTCTCATCTAGACATTACATGAAGTCAACCTACCAAGTTACAATGAAATCCCTTCATAAATATGATCTGAAGACTGTGCTAAAGGTTTTCGGGCTTTAGGCTTGGGCAGCCATCATGGTTGACTGATCGCAACCAAAAGGGGACATTCTCATCTGGACATCATCTGGAGTGATCCTATGAAGTTACTATGAAATCCCTTCATAAATATGACCTGTAGACTGTGCTCAAGATTTTCGGGCTTCAGGCACCTGTAGCCATCACAGCTGACCAACCACGACCAAAAGGGGATGTCATCATCTAGGCATTATATGGAGTCAACCTAACAAGTTACAATGAAATCCTTCCATAAATATGACCTACAGACATGCTAAAGGTTTTTTGGGCTCGGGTAGCCATCAAGGCTGAATGATCGTGACCAAAAGAGGACGTTCTCATCTGGACACTATTTGGAGTCATCCTACCAAGTTACAATGAAATCCCTTCATAATTATGACCTGTAGATTGTTCTAAAGGTTTTTGGGTTTTGGGCCCCTGAAGCTGTCACAGTTGCCCAATCGTGTCCAAAAGGGGACGTTCTCATCTAGACATTATATGAAGTCAGCCTACCAAGTTACAATGAAATCCCTTCATAAATATGACCTGTAGACTGTGCTAAAGGTTTTCGGGCTTCGGGCTCGGGCAGCCATCATCATTGAATGATCGCAACCAATGGGGACAATCTCATCTTGGCATCATCTGGAGTGATCCTGCGAAGTTACAATGAAATCATGGAATCCCTTCATAAATATGACCTGTAGACTGTGCTCAAGGTTTTTTGGGCTTCGGGCACCTGTAGCCATCACAGTTGACCAATCACGACCAAAAGGGGATGTCATCATCTAGGCATTATATGGAGTCAACCTAACAGGTTACAATGAAATCCTTCTATAAATATAACCTTTTGCCTATTCTAAAGGTTTTTTGGGCTCGGGCACCCATCAAGGCTGAATGATCATGGCCAAAATGGGATGTTCTCATCTAGACATTATTTGGAGTCATCCTACCAAGTTACAATGAAACCCTTCATAAATATGACCTGTAGACAGTGCTAAAGGTTTTCGGGCTTCGGGCACCTTTAGCCGTCAAAGTTGCCCAATCATGCCCAAAAGGGGACGTTCTCATCTAGACATTATATGAAGTCAACCTACCAAGTTACAATGAAATCCCTTCATAAATATGACCTGTAGACTGTGCTTAAGGTTTTCGGGCTCTGGCAGCCATCATGGTTGAATGATCGCAACCAAAAGGGGACAATCTCATCTGGGCATCATCTGGAGTGATCCTTCAAAGTTACAATGAAATCCCTTCATAAATATGACCTGTAGACTGTGCTCAAGGTTTTGGGGCTTCGGGCACTTGTAGCCATCACACCTGACCAATCACGACCAAAAGGGGATGTCATCATCTGGACATTATATGGAGTCAACCTAATAGGTTACAATGAAATCCTTCCATAAATATGACCTTTTACCTATGCTAAAGGTTTTTGGGCTCGGGCACCCATCAAGGTTGAATGATCGCGATCAGAATAGATGTTCTCATCTAGACATTATTTGGAGTTATCCTACCAAGTTACAATGAAATCCCCTCATAAATATGACCTGTACACTGTGCTAAAGGTTTTCAGGCTTCGGGCACCTTTAGCCTTCACAGTTGTCCAATCATGTCCAAAAGGGGACGTTCTCATCTAGACATTATATGAAGTTAACCTACCAAGTTACAATGAAATCCCTTCATAAATATGACCTGTAGACTGTGCTCAAGGTTTTTGGGCTTCGGGCATTTGTAGCCATCGCAACTGACCAATCACGACCAAAAGAGGATGTCATCATCTAGGCATTATATGGAGTCAACCTAACAGGTTACAATGAAATCCTTCCATAAATATGACCTTTTGCCTATGCTAAAGGTTTTTGGGCTCGGGCACCCATCAAGGCTGCATGATTGCGATCAAAATGGGACATTCTCATCTAGACATCATTTGGAGTCATCCTACCAAGTTACAATGACATCCCTTCATAAATATGACCTCTAGACTGTGCTAAAGATTTTTGGGCTTTGGGCCCCTGTAGCCATCACAGTTGCCCAATCACGTCCAAAAGGGGACTTTCTCATCTAGACATTGTATGAAGTCAACCCACCAAGTTACAATGAAATTCCTCAATAAATATGACCTGTAGACTGTGCTAAAGGTTTTCGGGTTTTGGGCTCAGGCAGTCGTCACGGTTGGCAGATCATGCCCAAATGGGGAAAATCTCATCTAGACATCATAAGGAGTCATCCTACCAAGTTACAATGAAATCTCTGCACATTAAACATGACCTGTAGACTGTGCTAAAAGTTTTTGGGTTTCGGGCTTGGGCAGCCATTACGGTTGATAGATCATGCCCAAAAGGGGATGTTCTCATCTAGGCATTATGCAGAGGCATCCTACCAAGTTACAATGAAATCCCTTCATAAATACGACCTGTAGACTGTGCTAATGGTTTTCGGGTTTTTGGATCGTGCAGCCATACCGGTTGCCTGATCGCGGCCAAAAGGGGACGTTCTCATCTAGACATGACCCCAAACCTGCTTATGAAATTTCGTGACGATCAGACAAGAACTGCGGGGTGTAGCCTGTGCTAAAGGAAAATGTGAACAGACGTCACAGACTCACATCACAGACTAACAGACTTCCGCACGCGTGATGGCAATTAAGCTAAAAATGATAAAATGAAAGAAATTGGTCGCCGATTTTTCAATATTTCATATTTAATAGTTCCCAAGTTTTATTTATTTTTTCATGTTTTTTCTTCAAAAACATCTTTTGACCCCTAAATAGGGTCATAAGATATGTTTTGGAAGAAAAAAAATGAAAAAATAAAAGAAATTGGTTGCCGATTTTTCAATATTTCATATTTAATAGTTTATTTATTTTTTCCTTCCAAATCACATCTTATGACTCTAGTTCATGTGTACCGTTATGTACCTTTCCTGTTCTGTAATTTTTAAGTGAAAGTGTTTGAAATGTTGATACATAAATAATAAAGTTAATAAGTTAATAAATATGAAAATGGTCTCATTTTTCTAAAAGGTGTTGACCAAGAGTGAACTGTCGAAAAGGGAATTTACCAAAAGGGAACTGACAAAGAGTTAATTGATCAAAAGGGAAGACACCGTCCATTCAATCATTTTTTATGGCCCAGAGCAAGTTAGAAATGGTCATGACACATCCTTGGGTGCAATTTTGCATTGGACTTTTGATTTGGGGTCATGCTCATGACACAAGCAATGTTGATGTTTGAACAAGATATTTTCATTGAATCATTTTTTATGGCCCTGAAAAAGTTGGGATGGATGAATTGTGTGTGATCTTGACATTGAGTCATGAGGAAGCAATGTGTGAAGTATGAAAAAGATCAGTCCATTAAATAATTTTTGATAGGTGGAATGACTGGAACTTTCCTCATGGTAAAATAGGTTATGTCTCGATTTGCTGGCTGCCTGACTTTTAAAAATTCTCAATCTGCCCACAAGCAAATTAATTATTTTCTCGGTTTGCCAGTATCTAATGGAAAGTGCAACTATAGTTTGTTTTAAATAAGTTAATACTTGGATTTTCATTTCATTCTCACCTTTTACTTCAAAGCGTGCAGACATGCTAAATACCATGACGGCTCAATTGTTAATCCCAACTAAACTACAGAAGGGCCTGTCAGCTCTGCATGTCTCTTGTCCTATCAACTGGACTCTCCAGATGATAGGCAAGAGCATCCATCTGCCGCTGGAATTTAACTGAGAGAAGGATACCACCACAACACCACCTCCTTCGGGAAGAGGTAGCACCTTTAGTACAAGGATCCCTTCTCACACTGGTCTTCACCCGAAGAAGTCTGAAGGCCCCGAAAAGAGAAGGAAAAGAAGAAAGAGCCATCAACAAAGCCTAGAGACACCCGGTTAGAGAGGAGAATAACTGAGATGGAAAAACAGGAAGAGGTGAGGGAGGCCAACATCAAATTGCCACCACCCTCCACTGCCCTGCCTACGCCAACCTCTTCACCAAAGAGGTCGGAGGGCAGGGAGACGGAGGAGGCAGAGGAAGAAATGGAGGTCAACCAAACCCAGCCTAGTCCAACTATCAGCTTAGACCACCCGAGCCAGAGGAGGATACCACCGACGACATCCAGAACGGCATACCACCAGCAGCATTTATTGAAGCACTCGATGAATGCACTATAAAGATGCACGGCGAACTAAAATTTGACTTCATCGGGGCCATCAGTCAATTTAAGAAATTTGTGGAAGATACCAACATTGAGACGGAAAGTAAGGTTATACTGGAACAATGGACAGACCAAGAAAATGAAGCTCAGAAGATCAGAGACCAAAATTTCCAGAAGCATGCAAGACTCATACTCACTGGCCCAACCAAGAAGAAAAGCAAGAGAAAAAACAAACGCCGCTGAGTACAGCAGCATTTTTGCTACCTTCAGAAAAGCCCCAGACTGGGAAATGGCAGACCTCTCGACTCCTTTACTCTCTACCCACAGCTGGCACTAACTTTGTTACATATAATAGAAAAGGGGTCACAAGAGGCTTGACGAACCCCATATTGTACCAGCATGCCTTTGGCACACGAAAACCTGGATCTTAGCGACTTTGCATGTGAAGTTAGTTTGCAGTATATTCTGGAGTGTGGATAACACAACTTGCAGTCTTCACATTCTATCCATGTGCTTCATATTATCTATGTATTTTGTCTGTATGGATTTGACTTGTTACAATTTATGGGAGAGTGCCTACAGGCACTCTCCCATATACTGAAACAAGGCAAAAACAAATGAACAAATTTTGACGACCGAGAATAATCAGCACCTTGCCAGTTAATACATGCATATACACACACAGGGAGGGTCTTTTTTGCTCACCATTTGATTCCCAGAAAGTTAATAACAAAAAATAAAATTCCCCTCCCCTCCCTCCCCCTCCACCAATTTAAAAGTAAATTCCGATGATAATCAATGGTATTGATTTTTTATGGCCTTATGTCTGTATATTTTAATAATAATAATAACACTTTGGCCAGCCGCTGATTTGTCGCGGTTCTCGGACGAGAAGGCCTTGGTTACCCCTGTACTCCCAACTGCCTCCCTATTCCCATGCTTCTCCTCTCCTCCCAACACTCGTAGATGAACTGCTTGATGACATCCCTTGCCCCATTCTTCCCAATCTCTCCGATTAGCATATTAACCCTCTCCTTTGAGTCTCCCCCTAACCACATGTCCTTCATTCTCCCATCCCACTTCCCCATTATACTCCCAGTGAATCTTGTTCTTTTAGACTTGGTATTTTGGGCATTCTAGAAGAAAGTGTTCCAGGGTCTCCACCATGCCCAAATTACACATCTGGCCCTCCCTTTCGCTGTCTTTCCCAATTTTTCCCCTCAGCTCCAGGGATCGCAACCTCATCTTGAACAACAGTGACCCCCCAAAGGTGCCATCAAGGTACTCTTCAAAACCTGGCTTCTCTTTATCATGCAGGCCACCCAAAGACCTCTTTGATTCGACCCCCTCTCGCCAATTACAGTTACAATCCTCCATGACCCTTTCTCTGACAATTTTTTTACCCTGGTTTGCCCCAACATCCAGGTCAGAGATCTCCAATGAGTAGTTCTCTACTAGCTCCCTCACTTGGACCATCCACCCCATCTTGATATTTGAGTTGAAAATTCTCAGGAACGTTACTTTACACCATCGGCTGTCTGGGAGATTTACCAAATAATTAAGATAACTGAGTTTCAACAGGTCTATCCTGACTTTAATCCTCATCCACCCAAGCTCACCCCTGATTGCTTCTAGCGCTGCAGCATTACTCAACCCTGTTATCCATCAGCCTGCATCGTTCTGCAGGATTTCCAAGCTCTTTACGGCCGTCTGGTTTAGGGGTACCACTTCCGTACCGTATGTTATACTTGGCAGACACACCATTTCCCAAATGGTTTTCCCCACGAAAACCTTATTGAAACTGTTTCTCCCTATAAGTTTCATTTGGTTAAGGATTCGCTTCCCCTTCAGAATCAATTTATTTGTGTGGTTTCGGTAGATGCCTCTTCCTGTGATG
This sequence comes from Pictodentalium vernedei, assembly GCA_031216915.1. Classification (NCBI taxonomy): domain Eukaryota; kingdom Metazoa; phylum Mollusca; class Scaphopoda; order Dentaliida; family Dentaliidae; genus Pictodentalium; species Pictodentalium vernedei. The sequence continues at coordinate 212,216,620 of CM062290.1, forward strand.
TTTATATTTACCCCCAGATACTCGTAGTCACCTATCTCTCCTACACTAAGAAGTTTGCTGCTACCTTCCGGAATACAGAGCTCCCCCACTCTCCACCTCTCCAATGAAAACCTTTACTAATAAAGTTTCTTCACATAATTTATTGTACTTATTAGAACTCAACTATAACAGTAATCCATCTTAAACTTCCATAAGAAATGTTGTTTTAACAATCAACATGCATCACTGACTCCAACGTAGAAAACAAGAGAAGCTGTAAAATATTAGAAAATTTCGAGAAAAAGGTACAAAAAATACTCACAATAACAGCAAAGATGAGAACACTTCCTAAATTATCTGTAAATGTCCTGTCATGCAGACTAAATGCTGCTTCTAGTATAATCCTGTAAGAAAAATAGGAAATCCTAAAAATTTCTCTGTATTCCAATTTTGAAAGGAAACATTTATCAGAATTTATATCATTTTATTTAACTGATAGAGTGCTAAATTATATTTCAAAGGTGATTTGAAAAATGAATGTTTTTAACAAACGGCATACTACCATCAGCAGGAACATTAGTTCAGTAAGACTTTGTTCACAAAAAAATTATTTTGTTACAATTTATTGGAGAGTGCCTTTTGGCACTCTCCAATAAATTGTAATAAAAGGTTTTATATACACATTTTTTTCTACTCTTTGGCAAACAACAAACTAATGTATAAAGTAAAGCCGCTAAAGTGGCTTTTGGCACTTGTTGTTTCAAGAACTCAATCAGTTAACTAAAACAGTGTTGCAATGCCTGAAAAAAGACGTTTGTTTCCACTAACAGACTGAAAAAAAATAGGAACGGCAGATAGGAAAAACTTTTTACTTTTTTTATTTTTGTTTTTTTTCCAGAATGCAGTTCCCTTCACCCAATTTTTCTGTAGTATGGCAAACAAAACCGGACAAACTTCACTCCAAAATTGTCGTTCAGCTTGTACAGTGTCATGTCCTTCCTGACGTCGAACAAATACAAGTCGGCACTTGTGAGACATTTAACAGTCAACAAATCTGAATTATCTTTGTGAATCATATATAAAATTTCTTCCATAATCATGGAAACATTCAACCTTCATTTTTTTGCCATGAAGACATTTTTCAAAAGTTGTTGCAAGTAGCACATTGTCAGTCACCATTGTTTTGTTTTAGGTTAGAATTATGGTATCACATTAGCCCAAAATGCATGCTAGGCTATCCTTACGGTGCCCACGAATGACATTTGGATATAACTTGCCAAGTTCCATAGCTCAATAGGCTTTTATATAAAAAATTTTTTTTTTAGAATATCTTTATTTTTTGATGATCAATATGCGTGGCTTGATTTAGAAAGCTGTCAAAATGCTGCCGTTTTTTACTTTTCTGCAATTTCAATAAAATGCTTAGACTAGGCGGTTTGAAATAGAGTCAGTCGAGTTAGCGGAAGCAAATGTCCTTTTTTTAGGACTAAAACAATATCTGTGCATTTTTGTAAAGAGTTGAGAGTAACATGAGGATTTTTCCTATAATAATTATCTGATTACTGTTTATTGGAAAGTGCACACTGACCCATTTCCATGGGTGTGAAATTTTCTGAGATAACACTTTACTGCAGTGACGGTCAATAGGAGTGTGAGAGGAAAGTTGGCCCCCAAGTGGATAGGCTGGAGATGGCAAAATATGTCAATAAAGCCATGAAACCCAGGTGGTCTGATTGAAGCCAGCCACCAAAAAATACTCACTTATGAATAGGGATAGCTCAGCACTTAAGGGTTTCCCCTGGGTGGTAGTCAACCACTGCTTCACTGACAAATTAACAGTCTTAACCCATTACCTAACACAATCAGAGGACAATTAGAAACTTAAAAAAAAAAAACAAACATTTCTTGAATAGCTAAAAATGTTATTTTATAGCCTTGAAAACATAGCTTGTGACCCCCAAATGGAACAAACTCAATACGATCATTCCAATGAGGGGTCAAAAGCTACGTTGCTGAGGCACTAATTTACAAAAAAACTTTATGAATAGTGCTGGCCGGTTTTGTCTGTTCAGTTAGATAAAGGGATAACTAATTTTTCATTGAAACGGTCACACTCTAGAAATGGATAATGTGATATGTACTGGGTACTAAAACTCTTGTAGAGTGGTGTTTCCACCCATTCAACAACTTCTAAAGACTATTATAAAGAATAAGAAGCACAAGAAAGCTTTGGGTAACAGATGTCCAGACTTAACCATCAGGAGTGGGAGGGGTCTATTTCTTATTCTCCAAATCTTATGGCCTCACAACAGATATACAAGCATGAGAAAGTCTTCCAGGCTAAAATTCTAGTCATGTATTGGCAGCCAACAAACTCAGAGAAAAAATATCTTTTGTTCACTTTAGCTAGCCACTTAATCCTTTACCCAACACAGACGATATCAAAATTTATTTATTTATTTTTTTGTCAAATTTAAAACTAGAGCAAAGTCAAGGGTGGCATATACCCCCGTCTGCAATACCATGGATAGCATTACAGAAATGAAACATTTATTACTGGGTGATGCTGAAGAATGACAGATGACAGACCTGTGACAGATTACCAACCATTGGGGCATATATCATAAGAACTATTAAGTGCCAACATAGGGTGACACAAAAAGCTAGGTACCCCACATCTTTAACAAATGTGAGAGTGACTTGATTTGATAATTCTGTGAAAAAACCATTTTTCTGCCAACTTTATATATGTTGCGCATCTGCAAGGCATGTGTAACCATATCCTAAAGTTTCAACTCTTTACATTAGAAATTGTGGGAGGAGTTGATTACACCATGAAGGTACCCTCAAGTAAACAAGTTATTCATGATTGAATTTTGGGACGTACAAAATCAAAGTCCATAAAATGCAACAACTCCTGCAATAATACACTACATAACCTTTGCCTTGTACTGTGGGTAGACATCAATAGCATAGACTTGCACATCAAATATGAAGTCATTCCACTGAGTACTCTACAAATTATTCATGAAGTAATTTCAAGACGGACAAATTCTAAGTCCATAAAGGGCAATGACTCTGGCAATAAAATCTTGCACAACACCTGCATTTCACTGTGGGTATACAGCGATAGGATACACTTGCATACCAAATATCAAGTCACTCAACCAAGTCCTTTACAAGTTATTTTCATGATTGAATTTCGGGACAGACAAGGTGATTCCTGCATACCCCTGCTGGGGGCGGGGTATAAAAAATGTCAAGAAAACTGCATAATGTGACCCCTCATTGGAACAAGCTCAATGAGGTCATTTCAATGAGAGGTCACATGATATGGCTTTGTTGAAATTTTCTTGAATTTTTTCAATTGCCAAATTTGCATATTATGCTGGCAGATGATGCCGATTTGTTATGTAAAGGGATAATTGTCATGGTACAGGACTCACAATTCCACATAAAATGATTGTAAATATACAATTCAAAGGTCTACTCACGGGGGAAGTAAAAACATGAAGAAACTGGCAGGTGTGAAGAAACTTCCAATTGTATCATCTAATTCACCATACCTGAAAGAAATATGGAAAAAAAAATCTCTCTCAAAACGCGAAATAGTATTTCATTTAGAAAATGCAAGATATAAAATTATGGTGCAAATTCACATCCTGTTGATACAGCCCTCTCATCATTTTCCCCAATGCCACACACAGACTCAATCGCTACGGATTGCAACTAGTGGCAATATAAATGGGAGGTGCTTTTAAAAAATCAGTAGTACACTTTAAGACCATCAGTTCCAACATGTTTGGAGCCAACAGTTGAGCAGCCACAAATATTGCACCTTCATGTTGGAGATCTTTGTTTAATCTAATATGACTTGAAGACGTCCCTTCAGTGGAACAAGGCGACACCTGCAATGCTTTAGAGCTATGTACTGCTCAAGGGACGAAAAAACTTGCCCAATTTTTCTTTTGTGTTTTTTTTTAATAACTGAAACTTTTAATTTTTAGCCTCCAAAACATAGCTTATTTCTCCTCCACTTCCTATACAAGATATGCATGTCTCATGTGAGAAGGCCATATGAGATAGATATCTCTCTCACATGACCCATATGACTGCCTTATTAGCATATTTGATGAGTGCAGGACTATTCACTTATCGCACGTTCTTCTATAAACAAACAACATGGTGTCACGTTTTGGAAATATTAGCAGACAAACGTTTGTCAAAGAAAATAGAAATAAAAACATAGACCGCAAAATCAAAAGACACTTGACTCTTTTGTATGAATTTTGGGATGAATGCCATTATGAGTGGAGTGAGTTGCATGAAATTCCCATCGAAAAGTTATGCGAATACTTTGCAGAATTCACAACATGACGTCATTGAAACGTGTCAATGTTCATTTCGCTACAAATCTTTAACCCCTGTCTTGCTGGCATTGTGATTTAATTTTGTCGTATATATACCTGTGGTATATACAGAACTTTTGTGCACGCTTTCCAATAAGCATATCAGTTTTTTTCAGAAATGGACAACAAAATTGTTCCATATCACTGCACATGCCCCTGAATTACTTTTGATGACTTCAATTTTTGTGGGGGGAGAAAAATTATCCCTGATGGGGGCAGGTGTGAGATGGGGAAATTTCACCCTCGGATCAAGATATTTGGTCCAGACATTCAGCAAGCCTCGTGTCTGGCCCAAATATCTTGCCCTCGGGTGAGATTTCCCCATCTCACACCCTCACCCACCAGGGATAATAATAGTCCCTCATTGGGTCATAAGCTATGTTTTGGAGGCAAAAAAGAATAAAATTTGTATGATGATTTTTGTTGTGAATAGTGCTGGTCGGATATGGTTATTAAATTAGGCAAAGGTTAAAAACTAAATTACTGTGCTGCTACCTGACACACTGAAGTGAAAATACAGGGAGTAATCAAAAATCAATTAGTCATTACTCATACTGATACAAGTCAATACAAAAGCTACATGCAGAGCAGGGAGCATTGTGCCTCATAGGTTAGCGCAGTGGATTTCAGAAGATTGATGGGTTGATTCTGGGCCACATCGTTTGCGTTGTGTCCTTTGGAATGATGACACTTAACCCTTAATGGGCTGGAGATTTTTATACATTTTTGTTGTACTTTGAAAGTCTATCTCCTGTGGTTTTGCAGTCGCTTCTGGTCAAGTCTTGGCTGCGTACAGAGGCAGCCAAGACTTGCCTCGAAACAACTGACAAGGTACTCAGAAAACAAGTTTTGAGTTTACCCAAACAACGCATGTTTGGACACTTGTTCCTTTGCTTTAAAAAGTTATCAAAGTCGAAATTAGGCCCTTAAGGTTAATTCTGATTACCCCAATGGGAGCATGGTGGCATGGTGTACTACTTGCCTTCGTGTACACTTGCGTTCAATACCTTCAAGAAATGCTAACACTGCTTGCCCTGGGTTTATTAAGTGGAATGTGACTGTTACTCGTCAATGCTCAGTGGTTCTCTCTTGGTACTCTGACTTCTTCCACCCACAAAACTGTCCAACACAATATGACCCTGGTTGTTATAAGTGTTGTTAAAACCCCAAATTAACAATAAATATGCTGTGCAAGTTTAAAACCCCCGAATCATATTTCTCCAACCTCATATCCCTCCATATGATATGCACCTTGGGTGAGAATTTATTTATTGGAGTTTTAATGGTTGAGTGCAAGAAGCCACTAACATGGCTCTAATGAAAAGTGCTGAAAGCCACTATAGTGGCTTTACACTGTACACATTAGCTTGGTGTTCGCTCAGCAGTAGAAAAAAAATGTTTATATAAAATTGTTTTGTTATCATTTATTGGAGAGTGCTGGTTGGCACTCCCCAATAAATGGTAATAAAACAATCATTTATGAAGAATATCTTGCTAAACTAAGGCTCTCCTTGCTGGTAGCATGGTATCATTAAAAAAAAATACTGGTATCACAAATCACGTTTGAAAAATAATGAGCATTCTCCCAGTTAAGATCACTTTCAGCATCTATGGCTACATCCTGACTGTAATATAGGTATAAAGTCAAGTTTAGCCAATCATTTATACTAAAACTGTACTTATCAATGACCAACATTTAACTGGTTGAGTACTAAATAATTTTGGTCATGAAAATTTCTTCACATATCTTTATCTTGTTGCAATTTATGGAAGAGTGTCTACATATTTGCTACACTTTGATAGTCTACAACATAGACTTTGCAGTTCTTTTTAAGCAAGTCTTGGCTGCCTATATAGGCAGCCAAGACTTGATTAAAACAACTGCCTATACTTAGAATATAACTTTCTAATTTACCCTGAGACCACATGTTGAATACCTTTTCAGCTGTGGTAAAATGTGAGCAAAAATGGAATTAGGTCCTTAAGGGTTAACTAGCAGTACATATACTTGGCTGAGGTGTCAAAAGAAATTGGATGGGTAAAGATCAGTCTGAGAAACAAAAGTATTGATCTTGGGATTGTGTACTGTCACTACTGTGCGGTGGAGGGAAGTAAACCCGAGTGGAATGACTCGATATACTCAACACTAAGGTCCAATATCACTGAACTAGAAAACAGGGGGCCTGATGGGCGACTTTAATGGACACATAGGTGATAAGGAAGAAGGCATAGAGGGTGGAGGACAAGAAAGTCAACAGGAATGAAAGGAAACTGCTGAACTTCACAAATGAGCTTGGTCTGAAGATTCAGAACAGGGACGCGAGATGTAAGGGGAAATGGACCTGGGAGAGAAACCTCAGAAAATCAATAATTGACTACATTCTCACAGATATTAATTTATGGAGGAAAGTGATAGGGGTAGAAGTGGATGATGAGGGCAAAATGGAGTTGGATAGTGATCACAACTTGATTACAGTGACGATCAGGACCAAAAACCTAGATAAAAGCAAAGGAAGCTTCAAGGAGTTTTGGGAACTCAAAAAGGATGCCGACTGGGTGAAGTTTGAAGAAAAACTAAAACCAAAGCTTGCAACCATACACAAGGGGGGCAGTGTCCAGAAGATGGCCGATGCCATAGTTGCGAGCCTAGTGGAGGCAGGGAAGATAAGTGTAGGAAAGATTAGGGTGACAACACAGGAACTTGGGTACAGAGTGAACGAAGAACTGAAAAGGGCCATAAAGGGGAGAAAAGCTAAATGTGCTGCATACAGGAGAAGTAGAAAGCAATGAGGCCATGGTAGCAAAGGAAGAATACCAACAAGCACGAAATAAAGTAAATAAGATTAAAGACGATAACCGGAGAGTGCGAAGTAGCAGTCTTATTAGGACGATAAGAATGACAGGGGGAGGGGGGGGGGGGGTCGAGTTTGAATGTATTTTGGAAATGGGTGAACAAACGTAACAAAGGGAGTAACCCACAGAGTATTAAAGTAGATGGCAGAGTTACAGAAGAGTGAGATCAAATCACATTAGAACTAGTCAAGCACTGGGAAAAGGTAAACGATAAGTGATGGGGCATGGGGAACCCACTAGAGTGTCCGAACCAGGTCGAGGAAAATCTATCGAACTTTGTGTGCAGCGAAATCAAAACTGAGGAGGTGCGAAGGGTGATCTCAAAATTAAGGAATGGAAAAGTGGGAGGGGTGGACGAAATTCCTAACAAGTTTATCAAAAAAGGGGGAGAGGAACTCTTGGAAAGCCTAACTGTCCTATTCAATTTAGCCACAGAAAAACAAGAGGTCCCAAAGGAGTGGAGGGAAAGTAAAGTAACATTTATTCACAAAAAGGGGGAAAAAGACGTCTTGGATAACTATCGAGGGATCTCTGTCAGCAGCAACATTGGAAAAGTCTTTTGTAAAGCCCTGTATGGGAGATTAGAGGAGGTGATTGATGAGAAGGGTTTTTTGGGAGAAATCCAGAATGGCTTCAGGAAGGGAAGGAGAGTCACTGACTATCTTTTCACACTATCCCAAATGATAGAATCTGTGAAAGCAAAAAAGAACAAGAGCGCATGTATCGCTGAAGCAATACAATGTCCCCTACAGGACTAATGAGCATTAATAATTATACAAATGTTATAATCTAGATGTGATCAGCATGAATTCAGTTGAAGCATTTCCAAAAAAAGTCCAGAAAACTGATATTTTTGGCGCTTTTTCCATATTTCCAAGGGCCATAACTCACACAAGAATAATGCAATCAGCATGAAACTCAAACTTGATCTGTAAGTCATCGTTCTATAGTAGTTTACCAAAAATGAAATCATTCCGTTGAAGCGTTTCCAAAAAAACTCCGGAAAACTGATATTTTTGGTGCTTTTTTCCCATATTTCCGAGAGCCGTAACTCACACAAGAATAATGCAATCAGCATGAAACTCAATCTTGATCTCTAAGTCATCGTTCTAGAGTAGTTTACCAAAAATGAAATCATTCCGTTGAAACGTTTCCAAAAAACTCCGGAAAACTGATATTTTTGGTGCTTTTCCATATTTCCAAGGGCCATAACTCACACAAGAATAATGCAATCAGCATGAAACTCAAACTTGATCTCTAAGTCATCGTTCTATAGTAGTTTACCAAAAATGAAGTCATTCCATTGAAGAGTTTCCAAAAAAACTCCGGAAAACTAAAGTTTGACTGACAGACTGACTGACAGACTGATGGATGGACAGAGTGCAAATGAAACTTGATCTGTAAGTCATCCTTCTATAGTAGGTTACCAAAAATGAAATCATTCCGTTGAAGCGTTTCCAAAAAAATCCGGAAAACTAAAGTATGACCGACAGACTGACTGACAGACTGATGGATGGATGGACAGAGTGTAAATGAAACTTGATCTGTAAGTCATTGTTCTATAGTAGTTTACCAAAAGTTAAAAAATTTATAGTAATTTATATATTTTTTATACTTACCAATGACCCAGACATAGCTGGTGCTAACTCTTAAAATATAGGGCCAAACACAAATTTTGCCCCCCAATCCCCAAAATTTGCATCTAAAACTAAAGAAAACATGTCCTGAAAGGCCCTCCACACTTCGCCCCTACTGCGCATGCGCAGTGTCAAGGACGTTCCGAAATTGGCGCCATTTATCATTCTAATAACCAGTGCCTGGTAAGCGCTATGTACTCAGCGGGGAGGCAAGAGTTCCCAACTCCTGGGAGGGCCATCCCCGTCTGGGTCATTGGTAAGTATAAAAAATATATAAATTACTATAAATTTTTTAACATTTTTATACTGTACCAATGACCCAGACATAGCTGAATAGTAAAAAGGCTGGAGGGCCAAGGACATAGAGCAAAATGGAATACGCTCAATAAAATAAAATAGAGTCATCCCCTGTAGGGAAAAGAAGTAATAGGCCTTACATGTATCTTTCTTATTTATGATAAATTAGAAAGATACAACACCTTCCAAAAATTGAGCTTCATACATCCATGTACTCTATTAATATCCAATAATCCTTATACTAATAATTTTTAAAGTAAGCCAATAATAAAGTAAGTCTAGAGAATAGAGACTCTTATACTCCTAAAAGTGTGTGAGAATTGCATAATCATGTCCGTTGACATATGCAATATTCAAAAGCTATACTTTAAAAACTAAGACTTGAATGAATTTTATAAACATAAACTTCTCACTAAACAACCATCCCAATAACAGCTCAGAATTACTAACTCCGGAGGAGGTATCCCCTTGTTTTCATAGTAAAAACAGGTGACCCAAGGGAACACCCTCCCCCCCCCCCCCCCTTTTTCTTGCCCTGGGTCAAATAGCCCAGAGCGAAGAGGGCAGCCGAACGGAGACACTGCCGAAACAGACAGCCTACCTAGCTATAGTAGCAACTGTTAAGTGAATGACATTCTGAGCAGTAGATAATAGACCTAACAATAGAGGCCTCCAGAAATGGACTCGATATTTCTGAGATAAAATTCATGAATGTGGATGGCTGAGCGCAATGAGCAGCCTTCAAAAATCTATAATAGCAACACTATTAATGTAAGCCCAAGAAGTAGAAGAACTCTTACTTCATGAGCCGAAATCTTAAGCACAACTGCTAAGCCAATGATATACCATAAGCAGTACGCTAGTTAATAGAATCCATTAACAATAAAATGGAGCGTAACGTCCTTCTACTAGACATCAAAGACAGAAGAAGCTTACGCCCTTGTAATAAACAGATATCTGTTTATAAATACATAAACTGTACCCGGAAAGAGTAAAGGCCTATGCCCATACGAAGACGGAAGGACCTTAAAATAATAGGTTCCGGATAATAGGAGCCTAACTCTTATGCAACAATCCAACCTAAATAGTAACGGAAGTATTGATTCCGAAACTATGAAAGTGAAAATCATCCATCGATAGTGCATGAAACTCACTGACTCTACAGTAAAAGAGAAACCAACAGAATTACTGTCTAAAAGGTCAGAATTTGAAAACTACTGTTTCCAGAGGCTCAAATGATTACTTAGCTAAATAAGAACCGAAGTTAAAATCCGTATAGGAATTTAATCTAAAGATTCTAAGTCTATTTATCAAAAAGTTACTAACTGACTTAGATAAAGAGACAAAAGACTCAATTGTAAACTATCGTAGAGTGCATAGGTATGAGGTAACATAAACCTATAACCTAAATAACAACAGGCTGCAGTAGATCTTGTGAAACAAGTATACTAAAAAATAGCAATGAGTAGTATGGAGGGATCAACAATATGAACATAATGATCCCTACACCACGACGGAAGAGCCTCCACTTTAGTCGCATAGAATAGCGAAGAAGAGGATCTCCTATAGTAAGAAATCGCGTCCAAAGCTCGTCCAGTACAGTGCTTACAATGCAATACGGACCACACAACGGAATACATGAAGGTTGCGACCTTGCTGGTTGTGATAAAGATGACACGATTTACCCAGTGAAAAAAGATCCTCACATAGAGGAAGATTTCACGTTAAGATCCACAGTAGACAAGAGAGTAAATTACTCATGATCTCTGTGAAGATAGAGATGCTATCAACAGAAATGTATTGTGGTTGTTTATCTTGGCAATACCTGCTAAAACAACAGCGCCGGAGGATACGCGTATCCTATCATTCCGTCCTATAGATCAATAGAGCGTTAACAGTATTAGCTCAGAGATCTGGACAAGCCAACACATACGTCTGCAATTGATTAGCAAGCTGTGTCATAAATAAAACATCATTGGGCGCTCCCATAGATAGCAAATCTGATTGAATACTTGTTTGTTGAGAGTCCATTCTGACAGCAACAAGCGACCCGTAAGAGAACGGGAGTGCGATAAAACAATCAGACGACCCAGAATACGACGGACCAAAACTGAACTTGGTGTACTATAACCAACAGACGGATTCTTTCCATTAAATTGAATAACGGAAACGAAAGAGTGCCTCCCTGGTTCCAGAGATACGCCACTACTGTCGAATTAAAGGACAGGAATTTGGGCATGCGTTTCTGAATAATGTTCATGCAATGACATAAAGCAAGCCTAAAAAACATTATTCCGCGGAAGTTAAACTGATAGCTAAAAGACTGCGGAACCCAAAGACCCTGGCACTTCGAATCCCTAGGGATCAGTATATATCCCAATCTGTTTGACTGGCAACCGTTATAACAGCCACACTCGGGTCCGGCAACTGCGGCGGCACTCTCTGAGTCAACCACCGAATGTTTGCCCCAGTCTGAATCTCTTGTAACACTAGATAGACAAGAGAATGTATAAATCAAGCAATTCATGGATTGCCGGAAAGTTGCCGTCGAAGAGAAGCTCCTCCGAGAACGAAGCGACTCTGAGAGAGTTCTTAACCTACTATCCACGCGTGGATGTAGCTAGGGCTGCATCACGTCTAACCAACTCCAATCAGCCACTGAAGGGCGGAGTTATACGTGAACAAACTACTGCCCTCAAAAGAAATTACATTGAGAATAATATCCCGTAAATCTTTTCTTGAAGACGTAATGATAACGCCTCAGTAAGGCGGATTACGTATAATAAAGCGTCTAAGTTAAGTCTACTATACATAATGTCGTTCCCAACATTGAAATTGGAAAAGACATAAACGGCGAAAAAGAATATATGCAGTCTTTAATCACACCGTCTAGACGCATATGAACTCTCGGTATGCCCTGCTCTGCCAAAATAAACTATTTGTAAAAAAGATAAAATGGCAGAAATGAGCCACGCGGACAAGAAACTAAACTATCATGCTTAGTAGCAGGCTTGTATATATATATAAATATATAGCGTCGAAAAATAAAACACATGTTGTAATGACAATATTGGACTGCGTCGGTAAGTCAGGGACAAAGTCCCTGTACCGATCGAAAAATCCGAGTCCAATGACGCTATAAGTCTCTTATCCAAGATCGCAGCAATGAAGTCCGAAAAATAATCACTGGAAGAAATGCCAGAAGATATGAAAGGCATCTTCCGATACTACTAAAGGGAAAACTCGAAATCTTTCGAATCCCTTTCGCCATCCTGTCGGACCCTATAAAGCGTTCGGTCGTCCGTAGCTTGATGCAACCGCGGACCGCACCGACCCAGCGCCGTCGGATAATTCCTGATTCGACCGAGAAACTGTCAATTGCTGGGATGCTGCGAAACAACTGTGCTAACTCGGATAGCACGTCCGTCACTGAGGCCTGAGGAGCAGCGGTCTTACGATGCATTGCCACAGGAAGCTCCGAGATCGTTACCCCGTGCATACTTCCAATATGCGAGCGAACGGAGTGTATAGGCCTCGTGTCCCTTGGCTACCGGATGGCGCGACCTATTCGCTGTGGAATCACTGAATGCCGAAACTGATCGGATACTCGAGGTCACGTAGCCAATGTGCGGTCGTGTGCCCTGCTGTGAGGATGAGGAAGCATTAAAGACAGTCTCTCGGACTGTCAATATAACGGAGCGTCCCGAGCAACGGACATATGCTCCGAATGTAAAATATCTGAACCACAACATGCGGTCCCCTATGTTGTTGGCTTCCTCCGATCTGTCCTCAATCTGCCGTCACTGGGTGAGTACTAAAGTAATTAAAGTGCTCGCATCACCCAAATCTCCTTCCTAGACCGCAACGGACGAACCCGGCAGCCGAACCATTCGATGAATGTACGCTACACCGGGTGAGCTAGCGAATGTCACTCCGTAAGCGATAGACATATTCCATGAGCACTTATTGCCGCTAACTCTTCATTAACTATGACGACAGAGGCACACTTTTGAAAGACATCTCCATAACTCTTCGAACAAGAAACCAGAAATGCTTGGATAGCAAGCATAAAATAATAATATATATAGCGTCGTTCAATAATTCGAAAGTTTGTGTGACATTATTGGACTATGTCGGAACTGAGGGACGATGTCCCTGAACCGAACCAAAAATTTCTAAGTCCACCGACGCTATCAGTTTCTTATCCGGCATCGCAGCATATGTTGTTCCGAAAGGGAAAGCTTGAAATCCTCCGAATCCCTTTCGGTATCCCGTCGGACCGGATGAAACTTTCGGACGTCCGTACCCGCTTCCGCGGAGCGTCCCGACCCAGCATCGTCGGATAAAATATATGCGACAGATTCAGTTGATGCTGGGATGCTGCGATAAACTGTGCTATTAAGGAAAGCACGTCCGTTCCCGAGGCCTGTGCAGTAGCGGACTTACGATGCATTGCCGCTGGAAGCTCCGTGTACGTTGACTCCCGCACACTTCCTATGCGAACGTCCGGAGTCTGCAGGCTGCGAGTCCCCGGCTACCGACCCAGCGCTGTCGGATAATTCTCGATCCGACACCGTTTCTGTCGGCTGCTGGGATGCTGCGATAAGCTGTGCTATGTGCACAAGAATGTCCGGCGTCGAGACCTGCGGAGGCGCAGTCTATCGCTGCTTCGCCGAGGGCAGCTCCGCATCAGATGGCTCCCGCATACTTTTCCTATGCGAACGTCCGGAGTCCATCGGTCTCGAATCCCTGGCTGCCGGATGGTGTGACCTGGTCGCCGAAGAATCCTTGATCGGCGAAGCTGGTAATATATCGGCGGTCACGCAGCCAAGGTGCGGTCGTGTGCGCTGACGAGAAGAGGAAGCCTTAGCAGTCTCAGCGGACTGCCTATACAACGGAGCGTCCCGAGCGACGGACGTATGCTCCGCTAGCGACACATTTGTACCACAACATCTGGGGCCAGATGTTGTTGAACGAGAGAGGGGCCTCTCTCGCTTGCCGTCCGGATGGACCGGAACGAGCTATGAACCGGACTAAAAGGCTTCCTCCGGTCTCCCTCCGATCCGCCGTCACTGGGTGTGCATTAAGTTAATTTTATAGTGCTCGCATCACCCCAAAATTCCTTCTAGACCGCAACGGACGAACCCGGCTGCCGAACCATTCGGTGAATGGACGCTACACCGGGCGAGCTAGCGGACGTCAAAGGCCGTCGAACCTACTAGGGTCCTCTTAGGCAATTGGCGTATTACATGAGCACTTTTCCGCTAGCCCTTCATTAATTGTGACGACGGAGGCACACTGTTGGAAGACATCACAGATACATCACCCTAATCTTGATCGTCTGAAATAGAAATTGATAAAGTAGAGTGACCCTGCGGGGAAAGGACCGGAGTGTCCAAATCCCCAACAACATACCGTGACATACGCTTCCCATATTGTCATCGAAATCATACGATACAGAACAGGAGTTAATGCGAGTACACTGACCACATATAGAATGATAATAAGGTCAGAGGAAGACTTCCTCTTAAAACAATTGATCAATATCCTTTCAATGTGAAAAGAAAACAAGTCCTGGTACTCGCACTAACCCCTGGCAATCAAAATACATAATAATAATATGATCCATTAATATAGAAAAAATAATTGAAATCAAAATATTTTGAAAAAATATTTCTTCAGAACAGCCCAAGTTTCTGAAAAGTAACGTTGAGCCCCAATGGATCCCAAGCCTAAGTGTGGACAAAAATTTTAAAAATATTTTAAACAATTTATTCAACACTTACGAACAATAATAATGTATCTAGTTATGATAAAAATAACATAAAGATATTATTATTTAGAAATCCCCCCCTCACACAGAGGGCTGTTGTAAATGTAAACAATGAGTGTAAAAACACTAAAATAAGACTCCAGGCACCCAGGCCCGAAATCAGTTACCAAAAATACACCATCTGATGCAAAACAGAGACTTCCAGGGAAGAAACTGCAGAACATCAGATGGTAGATGCAGAACACAACGCCTAACCACCCGTAGGTGAAGACGTAAACATGGGGAAAGAACAGAATTCATTCTGTTATTCAGCTAAAACTCCCAAGAAATTTTAGTAATAATAATTACAGAAACTATGCCAAAAGCATGGGAGAATAGCAAGGGGGAATTTAAAGGACAGGGAGAGAGGAAAACACTTGAAAAAACAGTGTAACTAAATAATCAGAATGACAACAAAATGGCTGCTGCCTTGAAAATAGGTAACTTAACATAATTTCATTAAAAAATTTTAAGTTACAGCCCTGATAATATTCTGTCACACATTCTTTTCCTCTCCTCCTTTTCTATCCTCCTTAGAATCACCATTTCACTAATATTTATGTGTCTGGCATCATTTAAACTGAGATTTAAAAGCACAAAGATCAGTCAGATGTTAACTGATGAAGGGCCAAACTTAGAATGATAAATGGCGCCAATTTCGGAACGTCCTTGACACTGCGCATGCGCAGTAGGGGCGAAGTGTGGAGGGCCTTTCAGGACATGTTTTCTTTAGTTTTAGATGCAAATTTTGGGGATTGGGGGGCAAAATTTGTGTTTGGCCCTATATTTTAAGAGTTAGCACCAGCTATGTCTGGGTCATTGGTACAGTATAAAAATATGAAATCATTCCGATGAAGCGTTTCCAAGAAAACTCCGGAAAACTGATATTTTGGTGCTTTTTCCCATATTTCCAAGGGCCGTAACTCACACAAGAATAATGCAATCAGCATGAAACTCAAACTTGATCTGTAAGTCATCATTCTATAGTAATTTACCAAAAATGAAAACATTCCGTTGAAGCGTTTCCAAAAAAACTCCGGAAAACTAAAGTTTGACTGACAGACTGACTGACAGACTGATGGATGGACAGAGTGCAAATGAAACTTGATCTGTAAGTCATCCTTCTATAGTAGGTTACCAAAAATGAAATCATTCCGTTGAAGCGTTTCCAAAAAAATCCGGAAAAAAACTCCAGAAAACTAAAGTGTGACTGACAGACTGACAGACCTACAGACTGACAGACTGACGGATGGACAGAGTGCAAACCTATAGTCCCCTCCGGCGATGCCGGTAGTGGACTAAAAAGATGTTTATGGCCTTTTTGGATGTTAAAAAGGCATACTATAGAGTATGGAGGGAGGGTATGTGGCGCAAGCTGGAGGCTCTGGGCTTGGGAGGCGAGTTTGTTGGGATTATGAAAGCATTATATAAAGATGTACAGAGTGAACTTAGCCTGGAAAACATTACAACAAAACGTGTGCCTATGGAGATAGGCCTAAAACAGGGGTGTATCCTTTCGCCAATTCTTTTTGCATTGTACATCAAAGGTTTAGGAGATAAATTCCTGCATAGCGACGAGAGGGTTGCAGTTGGTGACTTGAAGATCCCAGAGCTATTTTTTGCAGACGATATGGTGCTAGTGTCAGAAAGCGAAGAGGGGCTAGCGAAGATGCTGCGAATTGTTGGGAAATATGGGAGAAAATGGAGACTCGAACTTAATGAAAGCAAGCGCAAAGTTATACCTGTGGGCCCCAAAGTGGACCCCACTCGATGGTGGAGAGTGGGGGAGTTCTACATTCCGGAAGGTAGCAGCAGACTTCTTAGTGTAGGAGAGACTAGTGATTATGAGTACCTGGGGGTAAATATAAACATCACAGGAAGAGGCATCTACCGAAACCACAAAAATAAATTGATTCTGAAGGGGAAACGAATCCCTAACCAAATGAAACTTATAGGGGGAAACAGTTTCAATAAGGTTTTCGTGGGGAAAACCATTTGGGAAATGGTGGGTCTGCCAAGTATAACATACGGTACGGAAGTTGTACCCCTAAACCAGATGGCTGTTAAGAGCTTGGAAATCCTGCAGAACGATGCAGGCCGATGGATAACAGGGTCGAGTAATGCCACAGCACTAGAAGCAATCAGGGGTGAGCTTGGGTGGATGAGGATCAAGGACAGGATAGACCTATTGAAACTCGGTTATCTTAATTATTTGGTAAATCTCCCCAATAGCCAATGTGTAAAGTAATGTTCCTGAGAACTTTCAACTCAAATATCAAGACGTGGTGGATGGTCCAAGTGAGGGAGCTAGTAGAAAACTACTCATTGGAGATCTCTGACCTGGACGTTGGGGCAAACCAGGGTAAAAAGATTGTCAAAGAAAGGGTCAAGGAGGATTGTAACCGTAATTGGCGAGAGGGGGTCAAATCAAAGAGATCTTTGAGTGGCCTGTGTGATAAAGAGAAGCCTGGTTTTGAAGAGTACCTTGATGGCACCTTTGGGGGGTCACTGTTGTTCAAGCTGAGGTCGCGGTCCCTGGAGCTGAGGGGAAAAATTGGGAAAAACAGTGAAAAGGAGTGCCAGATGTGTAATTTGGGTGTGATGGAGACCCTGGAACACTTTCTTCTAGAATGCCCAAAATACCAGTCTAAAAGAACAAGATTCATGGGGAGTATAATGGGAAAGTGGGATGGGAGAATGAAGATAATGTGGTTAGGGGGCGACTCAAAGGAGAGGGTTAATATGCTAATCGGAGAGATTGGGAAGAATGGGGCAAAGGATGTCATCAAGCAGTTCGTCTTCGGGTGTTGGGAGGAGAGAAGAAGCTTGGGAATAGGGAGGTAGTTGGTAGAACAGGGGTAACCAAGGCCTTCTCATACGAGAACCACAACAAATCAGCGGCCGGCCAAAGTGTTGTTATTATTATTATACTTCAGAATAAAGCCCAAATATGGGCTTCCAGCACTTTACCAGTTAATATTGTATATCAGATACACACCGTCAGTCTTCAAATCCACATGATGGAATTTGAGTGGTAGTAAAATTTTCCATGATGAATTTTGAGTATGTGATAGGGAAATCTCATCTTTAGGAGAAAATATTTGTACCAAATATTTGACAAGACACATGTTTGGTTGAAATATCTTGCCTCTCTGGAGAGATTTCCCAACTCAACACCCACAACCATTGAGAATAAAAATATTCTTGTATTCATTCAATATCTGTCATCAGAATCAGAAAAATTCACTCTTCTTTGACAAGGCTCATTGGACAAAATTGGTTAAATGGTTGGTTTCATTAACAGATTGAGTGCTAGAAGCCACTATCATGACTCTTTTGAAAAGTGCTAGAAGCCACTTTAGTGGCTTTACACTGTATGTATTAGCTTGTTCTTTGCTCAACAGAAGAAGAAAAACAATTGTATAAATTGTAACAATTATTTATGCACAAACTAAGGCTACTCTTGTTGGTAGAATAGTATTTTTGAAAAAAAATATTCATGTTTCAAATCACCTTTGAAGTATAATTTAGCACTGGATCAGTTAACTGACATATGAAACTCGAGAGGTATTTATATTTGTGAAAAAAATGTATCTCTCTCTCTCTCTCTCTGAATCAGAGAGAGAGAGAGAGAGAGAGGGGGAGGGGACTGGGGAGAGGGAGTGTCAGCCAATTTCAGTGGCCACAACTGTACTGTAGCTGTCATAAATCTAATAGACCAGTATGTATTTCAATGTTCGAAAATGTCTGTTTGTCATGCGAAAAATCACCCAAGATTTGCTGAAGAATGGATTTCCCTTTTTTGGAGGCAACATGCATAGAACATAATTAAGAGCTTCGTAAAATGTGATTAACAAAATCAGAATTATGTGTTGCCCTCCAGTGCACATGCACCCATTTATTATTTTTTGTAATTTGTTAAATGTATTGAGAGAGACATTGATATAGGCTATGCCTGTTCGTCAAACCCTATTTCTATTTTGAGAAATAAAATTAAGTTTTAAAAAAAAAAGTATTTTTCTTTTTTGCTTTTGCCATCTTATGCTATTGAAGCAGGTGGCAAGAACTACTGTGATGCTATTTCAATAATGAATAAGGGCAGTTTCAGATTAACACAAGTATCATTGGTGATGCTCTCAAACACACTTTTCAATAAAGTTTCAGGCAAGTTCCATTTGAATATTATCTGGTGGTCTAACAGCCAGTCTTAAAACCAGAAATACCTTCTGTAATATAAATCAGATGCAGACTTTAGTAGTAGGAAAACGAGCCTTGTCCAAGTAGAACAACATGGTGGGGAATCTTGGTATTGTTTACCAATGAAAATAAATGAAATGACGAAATACTTCCAGCTGGATAGTGAAAGTGATACACACTTCCTGAAAGAAAACAGTGGATGACAAGAAATAGATTAAAATTAACTGGGAGAGTGCTGAATTATTTTTGGTCATCAAAATTTGTTCACATATCTTTGCCTTGACTGTTACAATTTTTGGGAGAGTGCTAGTAGGCACTCTCCCATAAATTGTAACAAGGCAAATCCTAACAGACTAAATAATTTCACCTCAAAGGTGATACGTATGTAGAACATCCATTGACTATAATTCCTTTAAGTTGTGATACAACACTTCAGAATAAAAGCCCAAATATGGGCTTTCAGCACCCTACCAGTTAAATGATGACAATACTGTGGTTGTTTTAACTGGCTCAAATGGGCCCCTTGTGGCACCATAAATTAACAGCAGGTAGTTCTGTCATACCTTTAAAGTGCTATATCAAGGGAGTCTACATTAACAAAACTTTTGTCAGTGAATGAACAAATTGCCCACATCTGCCACACATTTTAGCTTTTTGTTGTTTGTATCTTTTGAAGTTGATCTGTTTGTTGTTTGGTGAAGGAAAGTCAGTAAAAAATTTCATAGTCCAGTTTTGATAAGATAAAAGAGCAGAGGAGTCTTGGGGTTGCCTTTTATACCATTAAAAGGTGACCGGCTGAAGTTATTCATCTTAAATCAAGGTGATTTTTCATAAATCCTTAAGAGAACATTTTACACCTTTGTTGAAATAACTCCATTGACTTCCAGTAAAGGCCAGAATTGAATCCAAAATTGCTCTTCTAGTGTTCAACCACATCAATGGAAAAACTTCCACTGTATCCTTCTGCGTGCCAAGGTGGATACTGCACTCCAGTGATGACTACTGAATTCTTGAGTGTCAACAAAGGAATTTATAAAGGTTCAGAGAATGTTCCTTCTGCTTCCAGGCTTCTAAAATCTGGAATGGCTGGTACTGTAAGCCATTCAAGATTTTAAAACGCATCTTAAAATATTCATATTCATAAACTCATTCACTGATGATCTATATTATTAACCCTTCTTTTGCAGGCTGCTCAGTACTTGTTTCTGAAAAGCACTTTTAGCCACCTCATAATGAGGAAAGGCGCTACAAATGATATTTATTATTTATTATTAAAATTATTGCCCTTAACTCTATTTGAAGAAATTTTGGAAGATACGACTCATAATATTAATAAAAGTGTCGGTGACATTGCAGCATACCTTGACTTTATGCTGCATTTGTGGGATTAATATCATAATTACCTGACTTATGTTGCATTTAAATAAACTGTTTAATAATTACTGATATTCCGTTACCTGTCACTACCACCCCCCCCAAAAAAAAAAAAAAAAATTAATTTATTTTTCTCCCAATTTATTTTTTTATTATCATTGAGATTTAATGCCACTTTTGACAGTCAGGATCACCCCATGTCAGAGAGTTTTACGTGTGGAGGAAACTAGAGTACCCGGAGTGAACCACCAAGCAACGTCAACCAACTGCCATACTCCCCAACATTGTAACGCCTCACAAGCAGGGTTGAGCATTTGTTGAAGACAAATGCACCATCAACATGCAGTATGCCTTAGTACATAATGCCACCATGCTCCCATGTGAGAAATGTGCCTTGGACCAAAAAATAAAAAAAAAAATAAATAAATAACAACCAACCATGATGGAAAAATGATAAATTTAAAGTAATTTGTATATTTTTTATACTTAGCTGGTACAACCTCAATAATATCAAGGGCCAAACCCTCCATATTTTTAGTACTGTGCATGTGCAGTACCCAGGAAGAGACCGGAATTGGTGCCAAGCATCATCCTTCCTAGTTGTGCCTACTAATGTATTACTCAGCAGGGAGGTATGAGTGACCACTAATGGGTGGGTCACCCCGTCTGGGCCATTGGTAAGTATAAAAAATATTCAAATTACTTTAAATTTATATTTTTATACTAGAACCAATGTCCCAGACTTAGCTGAATAATTAAAAGGCTGGAGGGCCTAGGACTTAAAGGAATAGCAGACTAAATTTCAGCTCCTAAGCCTGCAGGAGGACTCCCAAAGGAGAATAGGAGATTAAAATTACACACTTACTTCGACGTAAAATCAAATATCGAACCTCCCCACCCACATTACTTGAATCGCTAGATAAGTATGGCCGGTGCAGTAATACTGAAACTTGGAACTGCGAAAAATTCCTTTTTGCAACTATAGGAAAAAGGAAACCTCACGCACCATTCCCGAAGCTATACTTCTGCTGCTATTCTCAATAAAATAGTAATAACAGCAAATAGAAGCTTATCATAACAAAATAACTGGTAAAAAACTAAGCATGGCCAGTTTTTTGACCCGGCACGACTCGTAACGCTCTAGTGTTAGTCATCTGGAATAGTATAAAACCGTAGGGCTCTATCACGTCTGACCAACTCCATATTGCCACTAAAGGACAGAGAGGAACATGATGAACATGGCACTATTGCAAGGAATACGCCTGATGATATAGCATCAACATATCCCTTGAAATCAAGACCATACGAGAGGACCCCAAAGAATACACAATATAGACATAATATCCATAATCCTCCAAGTGGAATCATAATCCACAATAGATTGGATATAAAATGAAGCGGGAGATGAAAAACTAAGTTCCGGCACCCGATACTAAAAACCTAGATGAACTCCTTGTGCCTCGTTCCAGTACCCAGGAAACATATTCCTGAAAAAGGAACTAACTACAGGCATCCGAAAGAATGCTCATCATTCTCACTAGGCTAATATGGCGTCAGAGATAGGGCCTTGGAAAGCTCACTAAATGGAGACTTACAACATTAGCCGCTAAAGTATAAGAAAAGACCTCTCTAAATTACATAAGAAAAGACCTCTCTAAATTACATAAGGTTACTATGGCATTGGCCGCTAATGTTATAGAAACATACCGCTCTTAATTCACATAAGACTATTAAGGCGACAACAATAGGACTAAATGCCTGTGACGCCTAAGAATACAACACCGAGAAGGAAAGAACATACTCTTTCCTTCTAATGGCCTTATTCCAAAAAGATAGCAGTCTCAGCGTAGCTAATGCAGCCTAAATGTCTTATATCCGTGAAGACAGATATCTGTGTGTTACCCTGTCGCCTTGGAAAGCTCACTAAACAGAGACGTACGATGTTAACCGCTAATATATAAGAAAAGACCGCTCTAAAATTACATGAGGCTACTATAGCGTCAACAACAGAACTAAATGAGGTGCTCGCTCTACCCACATCTGCACTTCTCGACTGCAACAGACCTACCCGGCGTCCCGGCTCCCACAATAGGGAAACCTCTTCACCAGTCGAGCTGGCTGCATGCAGAGGATTAAGCCAACTAACTAGAGACCTCAATCCCCTGCTAATAATCATGAGCACCTTGGCAGCTAGCTCTGTTTACTCATCAGAGTGCGACGATGGCAGCACGTAATGGACAGGTGTCAAAGTACCATCACCATGTTCTTGTTCCTCTGAAAAAGAGACTGAAAGACTAGTATTAGTCTGCAGTGAAAGTTCCGACATCTAAACTTCACCACTCACTACACAGGTCGACACCTGTTCACATCCTATAGTACAAGTATAGAAGGAGTGTAGCAACTACGGATAGACAACAAGCAAGTAAATCCGAGGAAGACTTCCAGGACTTACGCCAAGTACCAAATTATAATAATGGATACAATAATAATGAAGCCAAAATCATAAGTCTGCTACACTCCCAAATAATAATACAAAACAAACATAGCAAGGATACATAACATAGACAATCACAAACATTTTCGAAAGAAATTAAATAAATTTTTTCGAAAACTTTTGAATGAAACTTAAGTTCCCCAAGGGCATCCCGACAGAGCCTAAGTGTGGACAAGCACTACATAATTGAAGCTAAACTACCGGAATAAGATATAATATGTATCCTAATAGAAAAAACAATAACTGTTTTAATCTAAACACTGAATTAATACGTATCCAAAACGTTGAACAGACAACAACATCAAGAGGAAAAACTGGAAACTATCCAAAAACAGTCACAACAGAGGCCCATAGTCAGTAACCGATCAACAATCACCTGATGCAAAGCTAGATCTTCACAGGAAGAAAAAACAAGCATCTGGTAGAAGATGCAAGAATACAAAATGTTCTAAACTGTAAATGAACAGGATGAAAACGGATAAACGGAATACTCATTCTGTAAAACAAGTGAAACTATCAAGAATTTTAATAAAAAATTCTCACTAAAAAGCTGGAAGAGCTTGGGAGTATAACATGAGGGTTCAGGAGAGGAGAGCAAAGGAATGTAACACTAACAAAACAACAGTGGACGACATTCAGATGATATCCCGAAAATGGGAAAATGAGAAACACAAATAATTTTATATAAAGTTACAGCCCTGAACATCCAAAACCACCGTTATTCACTTCCAACATCCTGTTACACTGCTGATTCCATGAAAACCATCATTGATTTGTGTCTGGCATCTTCAAAAATGAGAATTTATTGACCAGATGTCAGTTCAAATGTTTACTGACTTGGGCCAAACAAAAGAATGATGCTTTGCACCAATTCCTGTCTCTTCCTGGGTACTGCGAATGTGCAGTACTAAAAGTATGGAGGGCCAGATAGGACTTTCAATTTACAGTTTTGTATGCAAAATTTGGGGATTGGGGGTTCAAAAATTGTGTTTGGCACCTTGATATTATTGAGGATGCACCAGCTAAGTGTGGGCCATTGGTTCTAGTATAAAAATATGACTTTCTCATCTACTCATACTTATTCATCCTGCCAAGTTTCAAGAAAATTGATCCATAAATTCAACCTGTATGTTTTGATGAAGAAATTTAAAACGGCGACCATTGAAGGTGGCCAACCATGGCTGAAATATGACATTCTCATTTACCTATCATACCAAGCAGAGACCAGCCTAGAGGCTAAATTTAGGAAGAAGTCACTTCTCCCTCCCAAGATTTTAAGGAGAAGTGAGGTGAAAATAGGGAGAAGTGAGCAAAAAATATTATTTCTCAAAAAGCTATGTCAAGTAAAGGGTTAAATTCGGTTTATCAAATTACTTTTGACAGCCAAATATTCTCAAGAACCTGTGTTAGGTAAAGGGTTAAATTCAGTTTATCAAATTTACTTTTGCCAACCAAATGTTATTTCTCAGAAAGTTGCTTTAGGTAAAGGGTTAAATTCCATTTAGCAAATTATTTTTTTGTCAACCCAATATTATTCTAAAAAAAACTGTGTTAGGTAAAGGGTTAAATTCAATTTCGCAAATTATATTTGCCAACCAAATTTTTCTCAAAAAGCTGTGTTAGGTAAAGGGTTACATTCAGTTTAGCAAATTGTTTTTGCTAACCAAATATTATTTCACCCAAAGCTGTTTAGGAAAGGTTTCAATTCAGTTTAAAAGCTATTAGTGTGTGTGTGTGTGTGTGTGGGGGGGAGGGGGGGGGGGAGGGGGTTAAATTCAGTTTAGTGAATTATTTTTGCCAACCAAATATCATTTCAATTCAGTTCAGAGAATCATTTCTTCCAGGCAAATGTTCTGTTATCAAGGAAGATAATTGAATTTGTCAGTTTGCTTTTTTACACCATTTATTAATGTAACTTACTACTTTTTGGTAATTTAGTAGGACCCTTATTGTGACTGCCACAAATGGAACACACCCAACAACAATTTTTAAAAATCACCTGCTTCAAACTCACAAGTGCAAACTAAAAAATAAACATTTTTATCATTACCGAAATTTTTTTTTTTTAAATAAATACCCTGTATAGCGAAGTTTGATGGTGGAAATCACTTTTGAAATGAAACATTAAAAAAGAACTTGAGCAGTTTTCGTCTTGTCATCTAACTTCACTCTAGTGAAAACTTGAATTGTCATGACGAAATCGTGCCGTGGTTGGTATTATTTTGGGGTTTTATGGGAAGTAAAATCAATATATTTAGTAATTCTTTAACATGCCCAATTATTTGCTTTCACTGCACTTATTTTTTTTCAATTTTTTTCCAAGCGAAGTTAGCTACGGAATCGCCAGAAATAACTTTTCTCAGCGACTTTTCAAAACTGCAAGGCGACTTCAACTTCGCCCAGAGAAAGAAATTGTAGGCTGGTCCCTGATACCAAGTCATCCAAACAAATTTCTATAAAGCTAATGCATAAATGCAATCTAAGGGATACATTGAAGAAATAACAAATGGCTGCCATGCAACCATAACAGGCAGCCAACTGTTACCAAAATATGAAAGGCAGCAAACTGTTGCCAAAATCTGAGGCTCCCATCTACTCATCAAACTCTGTCATCATGCCAAATTTCAAGACAAATGATGCATGAATGTGACATGCAGCATGTGTGGACAAAATCCAAGATGGCTGCTGTGATGGCTATTTGCGGCATCTGACCATGACCAAAATACAAACTCGCAGGAGTCTGCACGTGTCATGGTAATGGCAAATGCTTACCCGGACATCATCAAGTTAAGCTAACAATGATACAATTATCAGTGACAAAAATAGTGCTTTAACCCTTTACCTAACACGAAAGGCAGACAACACTTGCAAACAAAAATTCTTGAATAACTAAATTTTTCAATTTTGTGCATTCAAAATATAACTTATGACCCCTCATTGGAATGCACTCAATGAGCTCATTCCAATGAGGCATCATAAGCTATGTTTTTGAGACAAAAAAAATACAAAAATAAAAACTGAATGGTAATATTTGTGAATAGTGCTGGCTGGTTTTGACCATTATGTTAAAGGGTTTAAGTGTTATGACAGATATGGAGACCTTTAATTTTTCATCTAAGACAATTATAGTGTTATGTTCCCTATTACAGTTTTTTAACTCTTTATCTAACATAACAGTAATACCCTGCAACATTATTCACTAAAATCCTCATTCAATTTTTTTTTTCAATATTGCCTCACAAACATAGCTTATGACTCCTATTTGGAATGAGCTTGATCCAACGAGTAGGCATAAGCTTTGTTTTTAAGACCAAAAGAGAACAAATTTTAGTTATTCAAGAAATTTTTATCCTTCCTTGTGAAATATTTTTTGTGTCTATTCAAAATTTTGTGATATCATCTATTTAACCATCTGACCATTGAAAGTAAAATACCAAAACTTTAAATAGCCAATTTTTCCCATAATGAAACTAGGTATTTAAACAATTCAATCTTATTTGACAGAGTGCAGGTCAAAATTTTGATATTTTGCCATCAGTGTGGATTGGGTTAACTGTAACTGAAGAACCATTACAGTGAATAGGATGCCAATATTGGAGAGCTGTGGCCCATCAAAAGCACTCAGTGAAACTTCACTGAACAACATGTACACAAACTACAATTTTTTTTAATTTATCTTGACACCAGCTGCATGTTGTAACTACATGCAACTGTCTAAATGTGGGGTTTAAACTGCATGTTGCAATAATGACATGTAAATTGCAACAGAATGTGCATGTGTGTTGTTTGATCTCCAATACTGGCTATACCAACACAAAATGCAACTTCAAAAATGAAACAACCGAAACATGTCTAGAAATTTATCTCAATAATATGGGAGTGGGGTGGCTCAGTGGTTAGGGCACTGGACTTCAAACTGAAAGGTCCATGGTTCGATCCCCGCCAGAGGTAACTGTGCTGTGTCCTTGGGCAAGGCATTTAATCCTGGGGGCAGTGGTTATTTATTTATTTATTGGTGTTTAAGGTCACATATTTCTGCACAATGGCTAACCATGACCATGACAGTTTTACGGGTGGAGGAAGCCGGAGTACCCGGAGAGAACCACCGAGCAACGGCGAGCAACTGTCAGCTCCTCAACATACCAACTCCACACAAGCAGGGTTAGCATTGGTTGAAGACAGGTGCACCATTGACGTGCAGTATGCCTTAGTACACAATGTCACCGTGCCCCTACGTGGGCAATGGGGGTGAAGTGTCTTGCCCAAGGACACAATGTGGTTGCCGCAGGTGGGATTCGAACTGAGGGTCTCTCGGCTTGCAGCCTGGGGGCAGTGGTACTGTAGACTAAGGCGCACTGCATGTCGATGATGTACTTCTGCAGTTAGTATGTTGGTGAGTCTGACAGTTGTGCACTGTTGCTCAGTGGTTCTCGCTGGTTACTCCAGCTTCTTCCACCTATAAAACTGTCTGACACAAGGTGACCCTGGATGTAAAAAATCTCGTTGAACAAACAATAAAAAAAAAAAAAATTTCCAATGATACACATTTATACACCATGGACCAAAACACAAAGACACATTGTGAAATAACTGAAAATGATAAGAAAAGGAATGTACTTACTTAACTACTGCGCCAAGTATAGTACCAATCACAATCAACAAACTACAAAAAAAGAAAAAGAATGCTTTATTTATTCACAGGAAAGCTTTTTAATCGAGAAAGAGAAGACATAGATCTACAATCTAGGTACATTTGTAGGTACTCAGAGCCAACACTCCAAGAATGTGGTGTAAACCCAAGGTCTATTGTATGTGTCACCACCTTAGAACTACTACAGAATTGACGAATTAATTTTCTAAAAGTACACATGTATCAGTGACATAAAGTATTGAAATAGGATAAATGATTTATTTACATGTATATACAGAAGAAATAGAATTCTACTGCACTTAAATGCATCTTCAAAGGAGTCCATAAATTTACAACAAATACTGTTTTTAAAAGTTTTTAAAAATATACAATAAAACAGTTTCAAGTCCACATTATCTCTATTGGTGTCTTCTTGTTGATTTTGTTTCCAATGATTCAGACTCTAGCCAATCGTTATTGTACAGTACTTGGGTATCGCTTTGATAACTTTACCCTTAAGGGCCAGGACAAGTGTCTTGAATTCCCACCATTCCACAGTCTCTATATGTCTAATGGCTTAGCAGTGATTTCTAGTAAGTCTAGGCTACCTGTTAAGGCCAAGACGTGACTAGAAACCACTGCCTAGGTAATCTGTCATGATGGCATGTTAAGGGCACCTGTTCTGAGATCGTAAAAGTTAGAAATAGGCCTTTAAGGGTTAAGTGTCAATTTCTCTCAAATCTCACATGCTAACCTGGAAATAAGCAATCTTTCATTTGCAGAACGAGGTCCCCAGATGGTGAATTTGCTGATGCTATCCCATACAATGGTCTAATTTATCCTCTGGGTACCTCTTTCTGTTAAGGCCTGACACCCTTAATTAATAGAGTCTCGAACGAGACTGAATTGTTTAAATTCCTTTTTGCATTATGACTTTATAAGATACATTTTCTGTTTGGACGTTTGGTATTTTGAGTGTGCAGAAAGTTAAGTTTCATGTCACTTTTAAGAGCAACTCATGAGGTTAATTCTGCATTTCCGTAATGCCCACATGGGGGCACGGTGGTGATGTGTACTAAGGTGGACTGCACGCTGATGGTGCACTTATCTTCAACCAATGCTAACTCTGCTTGTGTGGAGTTAGTAAGCTGGGGAGTCTGACAGTTGCTCACTGTTGATGGGTGGTTCTTTCCATGTACTCAAGCTTCCTCCATCCATAAAACTGTCCAAGATAAGGTGACCCTGGCTGTCAAAAATGTTATTAAACCCTTGAAAGATAAATAGATAATTCTGAATTTGCTTCAGTTAAATGACTTGCAACACTTTGTCAACTGCATTTTCAAGAGCTATTCCAGATCTTGAATTTACTCACCCAGCTCTTACAGCTATAAACTGCAACTTTGCAACAGACTTAAACTTATGGCTTGATAGCCCTCAACATTAGCTGCAACTAAATAATCTTATATTAACCATTAATTATGGCTGCATTCCTCAAACGCTAACAGGAGCAGCCCTAAAATGCATTTTTGACTCCCAGAATGTCAGTTCCAAATTTTGTTCTTCCTTGATATAATGAATGGGAAATTTGTATAAATAAAAATTTCACTTTCTTGGCCACCATATATGAGTTAGAAGAAAATCCCCTTTAAAGTGATATTGGGCTGACAGTTTAATATGTCTATTAGGGATCTGGTATGGGTTGTAATGGGCTACCAATCTGACAACCAAAGCATATGTCGTGATCCCTCAATGCTTGAATTTATTTATTTATTATTCATGTATTGGTGTTTAAGGTCCCTTTGGGTATCTATGATTGTGACAACCAAAGCATTCATGATCCCTCAATGCTTAAATTTATTTATTTTTATTTATTGTGTTTAAGGTCCCTTTCAGCATTTTTGGCTACACCAGTATTGAAACACAGGTGTGACACAGTGAAGTCAAGTTTAGCCAATCGTTTATACCGATGCTGCTCAAGTTAGAAGACTTCTAACCCAGGTGTTGTTTATCAGTTATCATTTTACTAGTTTGGCAGAACTTTATTACCACAATAAACAAGCACCGATCTTCTTCCTGGGATTCCCATCGATGCACAATGCATGAATGAGCTCAACAATGTCAATTCAATGAGGGATCACAAGCTATGTTTTAGAAGCCAAAATTGAAAAAATAAATAACATACATGACAATTTTTGTTGACAGTGCTGTGATCACAAATTCAAAATGAAGACTGAGACTGGGTTATGATCTGGTTGCAAATCTGACCACTTTTCTCCCCACAACACTATCAAATCGAAAAAGAAATGTGAGAATCTTGAATCTGAGATGCTATCTTCATTTGTTTTTTTTTTTGATGCAGTGTTAATTTTGCAGAATTTTATTAAGGAAATCTCTACCCAATGCTGCAAATGTTTCTTGATTCAGTCGCCATCTGATCGCAAAAGAGGATGCTTTTGTGATTACGGTCTTGCAAAGTGCTGGTCAGCTTTTGCTGATACATTATTAGCTAAAGGGTTAAGAGATCATTCTTAACTATTTTTAATCAAATCTAGTCATGGCTAGCCATGACTAGATTTGATGAAAAATTCGACTAAATTTAACTCAAGAAATCATTGGTGAAAAAATCCATGCCATCTACAGAGGGAAAATTTGATTAAACGTGCTGAAATTATACTTTTATCAGTGGCAAGAGAAATCCTATCCTGGACGGGAATATCTCCAGCAGCATGCAAGGAGTTAACCCTCCACACACTGATGTCAAAATATAATTAGAGCAAAGTCAAGGGTGGTATATACCTCCACCTTAAATACCATGGATAGCAATACAAAAAATAAAACTTTTATTACCAGGTGATGCTGAAGGATGACAGATGATAGACCTGTGACAAATTACAGACCATTGGGGCATATATTGTGAGAACTATTAAGTATCACCATAGGGTGACATAAAAAGGTACCCCCTCCTCTTTACAAAATGTGAGAATGACGATTTGATAATTCTGAGAAAAAAATATTTTTTTGCAAACTTTGTATATGTTGTGCATCTGCAAGACATGTGTAACCTTATCCTAAAGTTTCAACTCTCTACATTCAAAATTGTGAGAGGAGTTGATTACACCACGAAGGTACCCTTAATTAAACAAGTTATTCATGATTGAATTTTGGGACAAAAAAAATCCAAGTCCATAAAATGAAATAACTCCTACAATAATACACTGCATAACATATGCCTTGCACTTTGGGTAGACATCAATAGGATAGACATGCACACCAAATATGAAGTCATTCTACTGAGTACTCGACAAGTTATTCATGAATTAATTTCAAGGTGGACAAATTCTAAGTCCATAAAGGGCAATGACTCTGGCAATAAAATCTTGCATGACACCTGCATTTCACTATGGGTATACAGCAATAGGATACAATTGCATACCAAATATCAAGTCACTCAACCAAGTACTTTACAAGTTATTCACGACTGAATTTCGGGATGGACGGACATTCCAACTATTTGGGTTTAAGGTCTTTGAAAAAAACATTTTATATGTCCATCGCCTTATTTTAGCAAGAACCCCACCCCCTCCACCCTAGAACTTATATTTAACCCTAACCCCACCCCATCCACTCAAAACCACACCCTAACCCCACCCTAACCCTAAACCCCACCCCTGACCCTAACCTCCACCCCCAGGGACCTAACCCACCCCAAAATTAAGATCTACTCTGGGGCTACCCCCAACCCTAACCCAACCCACCCCTGACCCTAACCCCACCCTAACTGGACCAAAAGGATTAGGGGCTATAAAAACTAAAACCCCACCCCTGACCCCAACCCCCACCCCACTGGGTCCAAACCCCCTCCAACCTTTAGCCCTGCCCTGGGGCTACCCCTAACCCTAACCCCACCCCTCTCCTAACCCTAATACTACCCTAATTTCGACTAACCTCCTAAAACTAATAGCTCCTAAACAGGTTTAGTTGGCCCGGATGGACTGACGGATGGATGGATGGATGGATGGATGGATGGATGGATGGATGGATGGATGGATGGATGGATGGACAAAGCAAATCCTATATACTCCCTCCGGGGGTATAAAAATTTCAAGCAGCAAATTTTTCCCATATAAATGCAACTATGAATTTAACCAATTCAATCTCGTTTGACAGAGCTCAGTGAGCTCTGTCAAACAACATTGACTTGGTTAAATTTCTAGTTGCACTGCAGAAAAAAGTTGGCTAACTTGAAGTTTTGATATTTTGACAGTAATGTGGAGAGGGTTAATGCTGAATTGAGCCTGTGTGAGAAAAGGTTGATCTTGTTTGTGAGCCTTTTTTCTCAACTAAGTATTTAAACATGGGACTAACAGAATTCTGGATAACATGTCTGTCACTAGCTTCACAGTTAATCTTATTCCTCATCATTCCTCTGTATAAACCACATATTTTATGTCAAGGTAACTTACCATGATTCTGGTATGAGTGATGAAAGAAAACCAGCATGGTGGAAACCTAAAACATAGGATAAAAGTACATGTACAGAAATAATACAAAGAATATACTTGGAATACATTATCCACTGAAAAATGGTAGAATAACTGCAAACAAAAATTAGTTCCAATTTCACTTCCCCAAATGATACCACCACATATTTCCTGGAAAACTTTCTGAGAAATGATAAGAGATGGAATAATTAAAGTTGAAAAGGAAAAAGTTTCATGTGCCTTTATTATGCCTCAACCTCCTCAGGTGGTTCAGTGGGTATATTGTCTCTGTCTCCGTCTGTGTGTCTGTCAGTACATCTGTACATTCATTCATACATCCATCCATACAAACATTTTGTATTATAACTCTGGCATCAGTTGATGGATTTTGATGTTCTTTGGTATGATGATAGACCAGCATGGAGGAAATGGTATCCACAAATCGTGGGTTTCGTCCATACATTCATAGCAGAGTTAATGCCCTTGCTGGATTTAGAAAAATAGAAAAATGAACATTTTGCATTATAACTCTGGCATGTCGGATTTTGATGTCCTTAGGTATGACGATAATAGACCAGCATGAGGGATATGAAATCCACCTAATGTGGGTTTCATCCATACATTCCTACCAGAGTTATGGCATGGCTCTTGTTACACTTAGAAAACTCTCTGTACAAACTTTCTGCATTATAACTCCAGCATTGGTTGTTGGATTTTGATGCCCTTTGGTGTGGTGTGGAGGTAGACCATTTGATATCCTTTGGTATGGTGAGACACTAGCATGGGGGAGAAGACATCCACCTATTACAGGTTTCGTCCATTCATGCAGACCAGAGTTATGGCCCTTGTTACACTTAGAAAACTTTCCATACGGACATTTTGTATTATGACTCCAGCAACGGTTGTTGGATTTAGATGTCCTGTAGAGTGGTGATCGACCATTCTGGGGTAAAGGATATCTGCATATTGTGGGTTATGTCCATGCATACTTAACACAGTTATGCACCTCTTTAGACTTTAAAAAAAAAACTGTTCATGTGAAGTTTTTGCATTGTTCTTTGTCCATGGGAATAATGTTTGTTGAATAGCAGCAGAAAATTGAATAATTTTTTGTACTGTCTATTTTGACATTGCAGGAGGGGGCATATGCAATGCTTCAAAATGCACTATTTTCTTGTTTTAAAAGAATATGAATTTGTCAATTGACAGAAAGTAGGTTTCCAGAATGTTTCCTCTTAAGAGATTTGATTGATGTTTTTTCAAACAGTCCTCATACCAAGTCGTCCTGCCAAGCTTGCAGCAAATTGGTTCATTAACCCTTTACCTAACATGAAAAGCAGTCGGCACTTGCAAACAAAATTCTTGAATAACTAATTTTTTTCATTTTTTGTCTCAAAAACATAGATTATGGCCCTCTTTGGAACATGCTCACCGAGCTCATTCTAAAGAGGGGGGTCATAACCTATGTTTTTGAGACAAAAAATGAAAAAATAATGAACATTACTTGCCGATTTTTGTGAATAGCACTGGCCGGTTTTGACGGAACAATGGGTAAAGGGTTAATGTGATCTGTATGGGGTGGAAAAGAATTCCAAGATGGCCACTGTGGTGGCCATTTTAGGCAATGGACCAGGTGAAAAACTGGCATTCTCAATGACTCATTATACCAAGACATCTGGCCAAATATAGTGAATATAACTTCACAACTGGGATCTGTATTGGGTGCAGAAGATATTAAATATGGCAACCAACATGGACAAACTGACCAATAATTCGGGTATCACACTGGGGTCCATTTATGGCAATGTATCTGGTCCAAAGCGGGACATTCTCAATGACTTAGCATACTGAGTCAACCTATCAAGTTTGGTGAGAAGCAGGTCATAAATGGGCCTGTAGGGTGTGCCAAAGAAATCCAAGATAGCCATCTCATCAACTAACATCCTACAAAGTTTTGTGAAAAAAAGTCTAGAATGGCCACAGTGATGCCCAGTTTAGCTGATGTACCAGATCAAAACACAATGTTCTCATCAACTAATCACACTGAGTCATCCAAACCCAAAATAAAACTTGTTCAATGTGCCAAGAAAACCAAGATGGTACAATGGCAGTATTTTGGGTGATGAACTGGGTCCATCTCAGTGATGACCCACACTGCAGCAAAAATTTCATCGACTGAAAAGGAATTGTGGGCATATGGTGTTTGTACTGGCGATCGATA
The DNA here is from genome assembly GCA_031216915.1 of Pictodentalium vernedei. Taxonomy (NCBI): domain Eukaryota; kingdom Metazoa; phylum Mollusca; class Scaphopoda; order Dentaliida; family Dentaliidae; genus Pictodentalium; species Pictodentalium vernedei. The sequence goes on from CM062290.1 coordinate 212,251,004, forward strand.
TAAACTGCTGACATTAGCTCAACTTGAATTTGTCAACATTAGCTCACAAAAATAAACTCTTATCAAACTGATAAGGCCCCACAAAGTAGATCTTCTGTTTTTCAGGCCATTTTTTTTGTAAAATTGTATGTGAGCAGGCGGTTTTTTATTTTTGTAATTATTTCTTTGCCATCAAAAGTTCATGCTCTTGGTTTGTTTTTTGTTTTAGGCCTTGATCTACAGAATAGTATGGGTGGTGGTGTATTTCATCCCTTGAGTGCAAGAAGGCGTTTAATTTTTATTTTTTAAAGTTTGCATTGGTTATAAAAAGAGAGCATGCTGCAGCCAAAAGAATCATGCATTTTAGGCCTTAACAAAAATAAACTCTTCTCAAACTGATAAAATTAAATACATACCTATTTTACTCAGTGCAGATATCAGTATAACAACAGACAATATTAAGGGAAACCTTACAGCAGCATAGTTGAAAGACACAATATGGATACCATGGGCTTTATGTGCATCTTCTTTTCCATGTGATGATTTATTGTCATGAGAACTGTTACCACTGACATCCGAGGCATTATGAACACCTCTATGAAGACTACTTTCTGTAGTAAATGTTTTGTTAAATATTGGTGTGTGGTCTGGGGTTACAGATGGTATTGCTGTTGAAATCAATGGACCAATGAGACTTATAAATATACACCAGGCTGTTATCCACTTCATTGCTTCTGTATTATTTGCTTCATCCAAGAGTCTTCACCTCATATTTCCTACAAAAAAAGAATGCTGTTATAAAATTTTGATTCTATTTATTTATATCTACTTATTGGTATTTACATTTAACTGGTTGAGTGCTAGAAGCAATTATCATGGCTCTATTGAAAGGTGCTATACACTGATACATTAGCTTGTTGTTTGCTCAGCAGTAATGTTCAACCGATTACCAAAAATGGCCACTGACCGATTACTGGTTATATGAGCTCACACTCCGCTGATTCTGATTGTAATACTGTGCACAACAAGACGAGTCAAGGCTTGAAAGAACTATATTAAGTTGAACATATTTCACAGTGTTAAACGTCGTTGACTCAGGTTGCATTAAAATGACCAGACGCGTACACTTGGGTGGTACATGTGGCTCTCAGAGCCACGTGTACCACCCAAGTGTGTGCGATAGGTCATTTTACTGTGACCTGAGTCAATGGAGTGCAACCTTCATGTTTTTCCTGTATCAACTGGCGATTGCCGCAAGTATGCTCAATTGTAAGCTTTACATGCTGTTTAACTTGTATATCCCGTAAAGGGGCGTCTAGAGAAATTAAGAATACACATTGTGGTGGTTTCTCACCTTTATTGAATGGTATCATTGACATCATTTTACATTAACAATTGAACAATTGCAGAAGATAATGAAAGTGTCAATGACACTGTAGCTTAACTTGTGTTGTATTTGATAAAAAGGATAATGTTCAATGTTTATGAAAGGATTATGAAAAACGACAAGAATTGTGATAATTGGGAATATGTTCATTTCTGTTCCCTGTATGATATGTTTTTGATAAAAATAATATGAGGTGTACACTGTACTAAAGAGCTGAGGGGGTGGGTTAATATTACCTCACAGTTAATGTATGTGGCCCTCACAGTTAACGTATATCAATGAAAGTTACCAAGTTACAGTGAAATTATTCCAAAACGAGTCATCCTATCAAGTCACATTGAAATCCCTTCATAAATATGGCCTGTAGACTGTGCTAAAGGTTTTTGGGCTTGAGGCACCTGTAGCCATCAGTTTCCCAATTGCGTCCAAAGAGGACGTTCTCATCTAGACATTATATGAAGTCAACCTACCAAGTTACAATGAAATCCCTTCATAAATATGACCTGTAGACTGTGCTAAAGGTTTTTGGGTTTTGGGCTCGGGCAGCCATCATGGTTGAATGATCGCAACCAAAAGGGGACATTCTCATCTGGGCATCATCTGGAGTGATCCTACGAAGTTACAATAAAATCCCTTCATAAATATGACCTGTAGACTGTGCTCAAGGTTTTCGGGCTTCGGGCCCCTGAAGCCGTCACAATTGACCAATCACGACCAAAAGGGGATGTCATCATCTAGGCATTATATGGAATCAAACTAACAGGTTATAATGAAATCCTTCCACAAATATGACCTATAGACTATGCTAAAGGTTTTGGGCTCGGGGAGCCATCAAGGCTGAATGATCGCGACCAAAAGGGGACGTTCTCATCTAGACATTATTTGGAGTCATCCTATCAAGGTACAATGAAATCTCTTCATAAATATCACCTGTAGACTGTACTAAAGGTTTTCGGGCTTCAGGCCCCTGTAGCCGTCACAGTTGTCCAATGGTGTCCAAAAGGGGCTGTTCTCATCTTGACATTATATGAAGTCAACCTACCAAGTTACAATGAAATCCCTTCATAAATATGAACTAAAGACTGTGCTAAAGGTTTTCGGGCTTTGGGCTCGAGCAGCCATCATGGTTGAATGATCGCAATCAAAAGGGGACATTCTCATCTGGGCATCATCTGGAGTGATCCTACAATGTTACAATGAAATCCCTTCATAAATATGACCTGTAGACTGTGCTCAAGATTTTTGGGCTTCGGGAACCTGTAGCCAGCATAGTTGACCAATCATGACGAAAAGGGGATGTCATCATCTAGGCATTATATGGAGTCAACCTGACAAGTTACAATGAAATCCTTCCATACATACGACCTATAGACTATGCTAAAGGTTGTTGGGCTCGAGCAGCCATCAAGGCTGAATGATCGCGACCAAAAGGGGATGTTCTCATCTAGACATTATTTGGAGTCATCCTATCAAGCTACAATGAAATCCCTTCAACATTATGTCCTGCAGACTGTTCTATAGGTTTCGGGCTTTGGGCCCCTGTAGCCGTCACAGTTGCCCAATCACGTCCAAAAGGGGACTTTCTCATCTAGACATTATATGAAGTCAACCCACCATGTTACAAAGAAATTCCTCAATAAATATGACCTGTAGACTGTGCTAAAGGTTTTCGGGTTTTGGGCTCGGGCAGACGTCACAGTTGGCGGATCACGCCAAAATGGGGAAATTCTCATCTAGACATCATAAGGAGTCATCCTACCACGTTACAATGAAATCCCTCCATATTAAACATGACCTGCAGACTGTGCTAAAAGTTTGGGTTTCGGGCTTGGGCAGCCATCACAGTTGACAGATCATGCCCAAAAGGGGATGTTCTCATCTAGGCATTATACAGAGGCATCCTACCGAGTTACAATGAAATCCCTTCATAAATATGACCTGTAGACTGTGCTAATGGTTTTCGGGTTTTGGGCTCGGGCAGCCATACCGGTTGACCAATCACGACCAAAAGGGGATGTTTTCATCTAGACATGACCCCAAACCTGCATATGAAATTCTGTGATGATCAGACAAGAACTGCGTGGTGTAGCCTGTGCTAAAGGAAAACGTGAACAGACTCACAGACTTCTGCACGCGTGATGGCAATAGCTTATCTTGACTTTGTCAAGTTAAGCTAAAAATTTATATATAATTGTTTGGTTACAATTCATTGAAGAGTACCTGTTGGCACTCTCCAATAAATTATGACAAAACAAGTATTTATGAACAAAATCTTGCACAACTAAGGATACCTTGCTGGTATCTTGGTATCGGAAAATAATTTCCATGGATGTTTCACATTTGAAAAATAATTTAGCACTCAACCACTTAAGGTTACCATTTCTCAATGGCTAATCGTGACCACAATGGATATATGGATGTGGATATAAAGTCAAGTCTGGCCAATTGTTTATACTTATGTTGCCCATTTTAGAGGACTTTCACCCCAGGAATTGGTTGCCAGCTCCTATTTTACCGATAAAACAGAGGTTGTTTACAACAGTAAACAAGCACTGCTTCCCTACCCGGGGTTCCCATGGAGACATTTTGAATCTAAGAAACTTGGATGCTCAACACCGAGATGTACATTAGTTCATGCTTCAACTTGTGAATGCCAATATAAGGATGGTGTGATACTGTATGAACTGAAAATTTACAGCATGTGAACACAAAAGCAGACAGAGAATTTCTATCGGATCGCAATTGGGTTGTGATCTGGTCACAATTCCCTGTCCACTTATCTCCCAGTAACGGTCATGATTAGCCATTGTGCATAAGTATATGACCTTAAACACCAATAAATAAATAAATAAATCTCCCAGTAGCACAATTTATTTATTTATTGGTGTTTAAGGTCACATATTCCTGCGCAATGGCGAACTGGAAAATTGAAAACCTGCAAGAAAAAGCTTTTGTTGGGCATTGTCTATATATAGACACCAAATCTGGCATCAGGTGAGGCACTTTTTGTAAGTGACCAATGAGCATTCCAGCAATCCAGTTGTATAGAGATTTATGGTTCAACCCAGAAGTCTGTAGGCCAATTTAAAAACACTGCATGTGCTTTTTTTCTTTACCACAAAATTTGAGACTTATTCTCTGATTGGACATTCATTCTAGGCTCATTTTATTATTACTGGGGTTTAAGAATACTTTCAAGAGCCAGGATCAGCTTGTGTTGGGCTGTTTTTGAGGTAGTGGAAGCCAGACTGAACCAGTGAGCAGTGGCAAGCAACTGTCAGACTCCTCAATGTACTTAACTCCATGCACACAGGGTTAGCATTGGTTGAAGGCAAGTGCAGTGTGCCTTAGAACACATTGCAACTGTGTTCTCATGTGGGCAGTCAGGATTAAATGCCTTGCCCAAGGACACAATGCAATTACCCCTGGCCAGGACTGAACCGCAGACTTCTTGGTTTGAAGCCTGATACTCTAAGCAATGAACCACAGCATTCCCTCTCCAGGCTCATTCCACTGAGGAAAATAAGTAATGTTTTGGAGATGAAGAGTGGAGATTCCACCCAAGCAATAACTGCAAATTTGTTGCAGAGCAAAGTTTCAGCCAATGGACCTCCGGGCTAAACCCTGAGGTCCATTGGCTGAAACATTGCTTGTGTTTTTTGTCCACATATACAGAATTTGAAAGTGATACTTTGGGTGAAAAATCCACTCCCCAGGTGATTTAGTTACAATCCACTTTCCACGTACTGTAACATATGAAATTCTTCCACTATTCAAAAATGTTTTTGTAAGTATTGTGTCTAGACATGTTAGATAAAGGGTTAAGTAAAACAGAAACAATCCTAAGTGTTTCAACTAATGTATGGACATTTTAGTCTACACAATTTAAAAATCCTGTGTCTCAAAACTCATTTGGAGAGATTTTCCATAATTTTCTTCCATCATCACATTTTCGGAGAAAAATTACTGTTTCAAATCAAAAGCATATCATTTGACTCACTGGAATGGGCTCATTAACTGGTTGAGTGCTAGAAGCTACTATCAGGGCTTTCCAAAATATGAGGGTACAAGAGCAAAAGCCAACATTTTCCTTGCTTATGTTTCATATTCTGTCAAACACAAATAATATTTTGCTTATATAAATTTGTATTATTACAAATTATTGAAGAGTGCCTGTGGGCACTCTTCAATAATTTGTAATAAAACAAAATTTTGATGCACAAATTCATACCACCCAAAATAATGTAGCCTTCAACCAGTCACATGATATGGTTTTGTTGAAATTATTGGAAAAATATTTTTTTCCAACTGCTCAATTTGTAAATTATATAGGCATATACGGCCAATTCATTAGGTAAAGGGTTATGTGCACACCATAACATCATACAACCAATAGCTCAATAAAAAAAATAAAAAACATGTTATTCTCAACAATACAGATAAGGCTTTAGCATTATATTTTTATTAGAGTTCTGTGATAATAAAGTGGAAAGAGAAATTCAATGCAGTTGTGATCTGGTCGAAATTTTTCTGTCTGCTCTGTGCACAACACTTTAGAATCTTACTTGTGTAAAAAAAAACAGCCATGAGCGAATATTTAATCTGAGCTTTTATTTTCATTTGTTTTTCTTGGTGCTACCTTGATTTTGAAGTATTTTATTTACGAGGTCTCAAACCAATAGAATAAAGGTGTCCGATCCAAGCTCAAACAAGAGCACTGCCCGGTGTGGCTAAATATGCCTGTTAGCCATTTTGAATTGTACCAACTTTGGTTGAGATCAAATGACCCAAACTGGAGTTATTGGTCGGAAACCACAAATGTTAATCAACGGTCAAATTCTAAGTTGAAAAGGGCTTTAACTCATGTTAAAATAATTGGATGGAACCCATATTCAAATTTGGCCTGTATTACTAGCTGGGTAATACACATACCAACTTTGGTTGAGATCAAATAATCCAAACTGGAGTTACCTGTCAGAATCCAAAAATGTTAACAGACAGACAGATGGACAGACTGATTACATAATATGACCAGTTTTCAAACAAGCATATAAAAAGATGTTTGTGTATTATTTACTGGTGTATTTTTTGCTAGGGACTGGCAGATATTCCTACAACAACAACAATACTTTTATCACCATGCAGAATTACAGATAATCCTGTCTCTGATTAACAAAACATATCTCTGTAAACTGAATGATCTCTGAGCTTTATTTGTTTTAATTTTCCATGAAATTCAGTAATGGCTACTCCTGGAAGCCATGTTTGAATGTTACGAAAACATTCAACGACATGCTCGACAAAAATAATTGGATGGAAAGCCCATATTCAAGCTTTATACTGAAATGCAGGTGCTGTAACTTAAAGACCACATATTCTGTCGATGAGCTTAATATTATCTTTGACATTAACCCACTGCACTCTGATGTCCAAAGGGCAAAGTTTTCAGCAGCAAATATTTCCCATAATGCAATTTCATATTTAACCAATTATACCTTATTTAACAAAGCTCAGTGAGCTCTGTCAAACAAGATATAATTGGCTAAATTCATAGTTAACCCTTTACCCAACGTAACGGCAAAAACCAGCCAGCACTATTCACAAAAATCGCCAATTAATTTTCATTATTTGTTCATTTTTTGTCCGAAAAACATAGGTTATGACCCCTTTTGGAATGAGCTCATCAAGCTCGTTCTAATTAGGGGTCATAACCTATGTTTTTGAGCCAAACAATTAGTGATTCAAGAATTTTATTTGCAAGTGTCTTCTGCTTTTCATATTAGGTAAAGGGTTAAACAAAAGAAAAACAGATCTATGGGAGGGGAGAAAATTCTGTTGCATCACCTGAGTTCCAGAGTTAAATAATTTACAACTGTTAGGAGTTGCCCTTTTACAATTTATGGGAGAATGCCTAAAGGCACTCTCTCATAAACTGTAACAAAACAAAGACACATGAATAAATTTTAATGACCAAAAATAACTTCCCAGTCTACGAGATACGAGTTAAGGTCACTTTCAGCATCTGTGTTTATGTTACGACCACAACAACAAGGGCTATGCAAAGCGTGGGCCACTACCCTGACTCATAGGCATGTTCGAAGTAGCCTTAAAGGTATTCCAGGACAGAAAAAACTTTCTAAGCCAAAAGAGTGAAAACAGAAAAATTGTCCAAGTCCAAAAAGTAGAAAAGGGCTATAGCTCTGGGAAAAATTATTGGACGGAACCCATTCCTTGTGCATATCTGTTCCCCCATGCAGGTCTATCAGCATACCAAAGGAGATCCAAATCCAACCAATGGCTTTGAAATTACAATGCAAAACATTTGTACAGACAGATGGATGAATAGATGGAGGGACAGATGGATGGATGGATAGATGGATGGACAGCTTCACTAGATACACCCGAATCCTCTTCATGAGGTCAGGGCATAACAAAATATCAACAATTCATACCTATGTTGCCCATTTCAGAGCACAACTACCCTTTGCGATGGATACCAGGTCTTATTTTAGACATGAAACCAAACTTGTTTATCATAATAAATAAGAGCACTTCTTCACTTCACAAGGTTCCCATGTAGAAGGTTTAGCATTAACCCTTTGCCCAACGTAATGGCTAAAACCAGTCAGTGCTATTCATAAATGAAAGTGTCAATGACACAGTAGCTCAACTTGTCAAGACAAAGACATGTACATGTATAGTATGTGACACAGCAATGACAAACATCTAGGTAATGACCTGATAACAAAGGTACATATAAAGTAATGTAACGGTCTGTACATGAATACTGACCGTTGCCTGTAACAAATGTATAGGTAAAGTATTGTAAAGGTGGGTGACAGTCAGATGCTGAACTAGAAAAAATCTTTGAGTCCCAGAGTGGGTCTGACTGAACCCCAAAATATTTGTTCTCATAGCACAGTGATAACAAAGGCACCCCAAAACACACTCGTTCCTGTCCCAAGGTGAAAACAAAAATACTCAAGAAGTTTTGTGAAGATCAGTTCATAAATACGAGCTGTATAGAACTTGTGACAAAAAACTAATTGGACCTAATTTCGGTACAAAATGGCCACTGGCAGCCATCTTGAATTTTGGACCGTACCCAGAAACACTCATTCTCATCCCAAGGAGATAACAAAGGTACCCAAGAAGTTTTGTGAAGATCGGTTCATAAATACAGCCTCTACCCTGAGCTGTATTGACATGTGTGCTTACATTGTGTAAGTAGCACTGAATAAATCAAAGTTCATCTAATTTGCATAATTTCAGCATGAAAAAAAACCCCTTACAATATGTGATGTATTCCATGTTACTAAACATTCATACAAAAATTTATTCAAATCGGAACTTTCATACAGAAGTTCTATACAAAAGACTGATTGCACTAATTTTGGTACAAAATGGCTGCTGGTGGCCATCTTGAATTTCGGACCACACCCAAAAACACTCGCTCTCATCCCACGATGATAACAAAGGTACCCAAGAAGTTTCATAAAGATTGGTTCATAAATATGGCCTCTAGTCTGAGCTGTATAGAAGATGTGTACAAAAAACTGATTAGACCTAATTTCGGTACAAAATGGCCACTGGCAGCCATCTTGAATTTTAGACCGCACCCAGAAACACTCGTTCTCGTCCCAAGGTGATAACAAAGGTACCCAAGACATTTCGTGAAGATCAGTTCATAAATACAGACTCTAGTCTGAGCCGTATTGACATGTGTACTTACTGTGTGTAAGTTGCACTGAAAAAATCAAAGTTCATCTAATTTGCATAATTTCTGCACGAGAAAAAAACCTGTATTATATGTGATGCATCCCATGGTACTAAACATTCACACAAAATAATTATTCAAATCAGGGCTTTCATATGGAAGTTCTGTGCAAAAATCTGATTGCACCTAATTTTGTACAAAATGGCTGCCATCGGCCATCTTGAATTTCGGACCGGACCCAAAAACACTCGTTCTCGTCCCACGGTGATACCAAAGGTACCCAAGAAGTTTCATAAAGATCGGTTCATAAATACGGCCTCTAGCTCGAGCCGTATTGGCGTTTGCACTTACAGTGCTGAAAGTAACCCCAAAAAACATCAAAATTAGTCTAATTTGCACAATTTACGTACGAGAAAAAAACCCGTATTATATGTGATGTATCCCATGGTACTAAACATTCATAAAAAAAAAAATTATTCAAATCAGAGCTTTCATATGAAAGTTCTGTACAAAAAACAGATTTCTGCATCGTAGGTACAAAATGGCGGATGGCAGCCATCTTGAATTTTGGACCGCACCCAAAAACACTCGTTCTCGTCCCACGGTCATAACAAAGGTACCCAAGAAGTTTCGTAAAGATTCGTAAAAATCAAAGTTCATCTAATTTGCATAATTTACGCACGAGAAAAAAACCCGTATTATATGTGATGTATCCCATGGTACTAAACATTTATACAAAACTTTATTCAAATCAGAACTTTCATACAGAAGTTCTGTACAAAAAACTGATTTTTGCATCATCGGTACAAAATGGCCACTGGCAGCCATCTTGAATTTCGGACCACACCTAAAAACACTCGTTCCCGTCCCAGGGTCATAACAAAGGTACACAAGAAGTTTCGTAAAGATCGGTTCATAAATACGACCTCTAGCCCGAGCCATAGCCAACTGTTGACGTACGGACAGACGGCCAGACGGACGGACGGACAGACGGACGACGGGCCATGACAATAGCTCAAATTTGACTTCGTCAAAGTTGAGCTAAAAATACCATTCAATTTTCATTAATTTTCTATTTTTGTCTCAAAAACATAGCTTATGACCCCTCATTGCAATGAGCTCATTGAGCTCATTCCAATGAGGGTCATAAGCTATTTTTTGATGCAAAAAATAAAACAATTTAGTTATTCAAGAATTTTGTTTGCAACTGTCATCTGCCTTTCAGTGTTAAATAAAAGGTTAAACCATTTAGCAGGAAAATGATAGTAGAAGCTAATCTTGATAATTTTTAAGTATTGCACTCTTCAGTAAATATAATGTTTAGGTGAAAGAAACATGATGAGACATAAAAACAAAAAGTATAAATGTGATGGACAGAACAAGTGAAAATAAACTAAAATTTTGTAAGAACTTAAATTATTTTATCTCATAGTTGTGTCTCATAAGTCTTTTCAACTGGTGAAATTTTGAATTTGTAATTTAGTTTTGTTAGTCGACATTAGTTCATTTGGATTAAAATCAATACTGGTAGTTTATGTTTATTAGAATCAAAGGCAATTTTGAGCATCTGTGGTTATAACATGACTGAAACATCCCTTGGCCTTGGTCCTTACGACTACTGACTCCAAAGTCAATGGGGTTCTTCTCCTTCAATAGAGTTACTTGACCTGTATATTCAGTGGACATGTGTCGAATACATAGACAATATACATATAGTATTTTTTTATATCTGGTTTATACAACGAGTTGAAATATAGTTAATATTTTCGAGGCTCTGCCGAGAAAATATTAACTATATTTCAACGAGTTGTATAAACCAGATATAAAAAAATACTATATGTATATTGTTTTTATCTGATAACAAACAGCAGTTTCACAAGTTGAGGATTATATTCACTTTTATGCTCATTCCCATGGGCCTCCGTAGAAAATGAGACAAAGCAAAGGCGATCTTTTGGTTGTTGCTGTACAGTCATAGCCACTAGTTGCAGTTGATCTATTATTCATGTTTTTTTAGCTCTACCTGGCGACGATGATAATGTGTATTCAATTGAGAAGTTTCCAATTTCCATTAATTATGGTCCACTTTTGTTTTTGTTTACAATTCGTACGAAACGTTTTTTTCACGTGGCAGACGAACGTGTAATTGGAGCAGTACTTTGATCGTGGACGTAGACGTAGCTATAAATAGCGCATTACACATTACTGACAGTCTAGTAAGGTTTTGAACGAAGTAGGTTGTAATTATTTCTTTATTACAGCAAACTAAACTGAAAATTTACACGTTTATACTTATAGAAAATATGTCATATATATTTCGATTAAATTTCACTTGCTCCTTCAACGTAGAATTCAAACTTGCATTACGAAGTTTATGAATGAATGAAAATGGAATCGAACGAGGTCAAAGGCCGTTCGCATAAATTATAATTATATACAACACCCGTTGTATATACTTCAAGTATATACAACGGGTGTTATACTCTATGGTTATCAGATAAAACTGAAATAATTACCTGGAAATCATTTTTTGATAAAGCTATATTTATAGTGACAGCCACTTAATCTTTGACTATACCATTACTTACCCTGTGCCTGTTAACATAGTACAGGTTTTTACCAACCCAAAGCTAGCCAAATCAGGCCTCATGGGATAGAGCTGACTGAGGATAAGGTAAAAACCTGTACTACATGAACAGACATAGTGTGATGATTTCATCTACTGAAATCTCTTTTTCACCACAATTTCATCATCAGAAAACTGCACAAATTTCTACATGTACATGTATGCAGTCATTGTTCATCTATGCAACACTTCTGCATTCAGAGTGAGGAAATAACCATGAAATTAATATCTGTGAATGGAAAATACATCTGTATCACACAGGAAGGTCTTTCCTGCATGACAACACCCACGTGATACAGGAAATTTCTGCGTGGTTCGATGCAAATATCGTGAGATGGCATTGTATCACACAGCTTTTGACCAATCAGATTTAAGAATGTCTGCTTGTCAATAGATAAAACTACACACACCAATCGATAGGGTTCTTTTCTTTACACAATTGGACCTTATGCACGTTTTTATTCAGATGTGATAAATAGAATACAGTGGAACCCTGTTAATTGAATAGCCACTTTGCCAATGAAAATTATTCACTTAACAGGGGTATTCAATTAACAGGGACTGTGTCACTTTCCTGTATTCTAGAGATAAACTTAGCATTTATTATATTATATCTTGTATGACAGAGCTCCAGGAGCTCTGTCAAACACGAAATAATAGATTAAATGCCTGTATTAGATGAACTGAGGCCAAATAGGTCCATAAACAAAGGAAAACTGGGGAGAGTCAAGGTAATTTCTTGACAGGTTACAAGAATTTTTATTCAATTAACATGAGTTTACTCTATAACCTATATTCAATTAACAGGTCAAATTTGTACTGGAGGTATGGTAAATGGTTTTGTGTTGGGAAATTATATTCAACTAACAGGGTTATTCAGTTAAGAGATATCCAATTAAGTGGGCTCCACTGTATTATCTTCTCACTTTCAGTCTTTCAAACTGACAAGTTCATTATGGCAGTTATGACTGGCAAATGACTGTACATGATATTCAAGAAACATGTACTCAGTTGTAACAAGAGACCCGCAACACAAAGTGCTGCTAATGCCCCCGACCACAACAAATTTTCTAAGTCAAAAGAGTGAAAAAATGCCATAACTCTGGAAAAAATGTGTCAAGAAAAATCACGCTACACAGGCATTGTTCCACCAGGATGCTCTATCACATCACAAAATATCATTCAAATCAGAGTAGCAGTGGCTGAGATACAAGGGAAAATGTTGGTATTGATGGATGGATGGACAGACATCCAAACAGATGGATGGACGGAGGTCTCCACTAGATACCCCTTCGACTTTTCAAGTCGAGGGCATAGAAAGTTTGTTACCCTGACCCCACCCACCTCCCTACTTCTGTACTCCACCAAATAGCGCAAGAATGAGTGGGTAAATACAGGAAATGATACTTGCATACTGGTTGTACTGGGTAGCAAAAATTAGCCCTCGAAAATGGACTCATACATGTACCAGTCTGCTTTTGAGGGGTGCCATGTGCATTGGGATTTGTGGAGCATGCCTCTGTTGAGGTCAGGGATTTCTCCCACTCAATTTTGTACATGCAGCCTATGTAAGAAAGAAGTCATGGAAGATTTCCCCATCTGATATAGCCCCTGTGACTACTATCTCATATACCCCACATTACACATTCACATACTTAATTATGGAACTATTTAAAATCGTCTGCAATTGTAAACAAGCACAACGGCTACCACTTCTTGTTTCATGTCTATTGATACAGCCAAATTCATCGAAGCAAATATAAATAAAGACAGTCTAAAGAAAACCTGAGGTCATCTAAAACCTTTTTAAACAATTCTTGTCGGAGAAGCACATTAACAGTACATGTTGACGTAGCTACAATCACTTAGCACATTCCAGGGCACTTGCACTCTTGATGAAAGACATCATTCTTTTTGACGGATATAAAGACATTAACCCTATGAGTACAGGCCATGGCTTTGGCATTTTTTCACAAGAAAAAAAGAGCATGTTTACCACAATAAACAAGCACTGCTTCACTTCCTGTGATTCCCACACTGATCATTACTATTTAAAAAAAATTTTAAATCAAAGGTATTGCATAGATAGGAATGACACGTTAGGTGCATGATTTTCTTATCAATCAAACTATTTATGGTTGCATACTTTAAACTCTACTGGTACCGGTAATGCAAAGAATGAAGAAAAAATCCACAAAGTTACATATTTGTTGTACTAACCCAAGTATCTGGCAGAATAATCCAATAAATGTAGCTACATATAAACCGTTCCAACAGTAAGTGTGAATAATCCTCAAGGAGAATGAACATTTGCATGTAATGTTATACAGAACAAGACATCAAGTGTTAAATTGAACTGACTCAAGCAAACATAGACACTCAAGCCCGTGGGGGAGAGAGAGAGAGAGAGAGTAGATGAGGACATTAACTCATATGTTCCCACACAGCCACAAACTGTTCCTTTTATATTACTCTGAAATAGTTGTCCCATGAGTATTCCTGAAACCCTGGTGTAGGTGAGATAGAGAGTAGATGAGTACATTAACCCTTTACCTAATATGAAAAGCAGAAGACACTTGCAAATAAAATTCTTGAATCACCAATTGTTTGCCTCAAAAACATAGGTCATGATCCCTCATTGGAATGAGCTAAACGAGCTCGTTTCAAAGAGGGGTCATAACCTATGTTTTTGAGACAAAATATATGAAAATATAATGATAATTAATTGGCGATTTTTGAGAATAGTGATGGCCTGTTAGACCGCTACGCTGGGTAAAGGGTTAACTGGTAGAGTGCTGGAAGCCCATATTTGGGTTTTATTCTGAAGTGTCGATACCACAACTTAAAGGCTTAGAACTGTGGATGTTTCACATATCACCTTTGAACTAAATTATTTAGTGTTTTAGGATTTCCCTTGTTACAATTTATAAGAGAGTGCCTATTGGAACTCTCACATAATTGTAAAAAGGCAAAGATATGTGAACAAATTTTAATGACCAAAAATAATTCAGCACTCTACCACTTAACCCTTTCGTCACCATACAGCCACCAACTGGCCCCCTTATATTGATCTGAAAAAGTTGTTGTTGAGTATTCTTCCTTGAGAACTCTACAGGTAGGATGCATTTGTCTTGATCGTGTTTTACATTTCTGTTAGCTGCCTCAAAAAGCACGGTTAATCCTTTAACCAATGTAATGGCCATATTCAGCCAGCGCTATTCACAGAAATCGCCATTCAAATTTTATCATCTTTTCATCTTTTGTCTCAAAAACAAAGCTTAGCACATCTCATTGGAACGAGCTCAACAATCTCCAACTGAGCAGATTATTGAGTTGTATATCGGCTGTCACTAATATTGGCCATGGAACAAAATCAGACAATGTAATTTTGGAGAGTATCAGGTATTTACATTGGCACTGCTGATTGACAAATTTCAGGTGCTGAAAACCATTCAATATTTTTTGGATAAGTTTTACTACACTCCCCACCAGGACACTCCATGCTGAATATCAATTACTTGAGACATGTACCTCGAAAAAAAATGCCAACAAGAAGTTTGTTGTCTTTTTGGCCTGTGTGGGTTGTGCTTTTTGCACAAATCACGAACATGTCACCCACTCATTCAAATCATCCCAGTGCTTCCAAAAAGGTAAAGTTATGCTAAGGGCAAAAATCTTGACCTGCCTATTACACTGAAGAATACTGCCCCCCCCCCCCCCCCTCCCCTCCACTATCAAGATAATGCATTTGTCGGATCATGAGAATAAGATTTTCTTTAAAATCATTAATGGATGGGATAGTTTTCTCCTCTGCCCCTCTCCAGAGGGGTCAACAAAATTTAATTGCCACATTCGAGTGTCACTCACTATTTTGGAAGAAGACTTAAACACCAGCTTTATGATTAATGACAGATGATGAGGTGAGGTGAGGTGAAAATAAAAGTTTGAATGGCGATTTTTATGAATAGTGCTGACCAGATTTGGCTGTTGTGTTAGGTAATGGGTTAAAACATCAAAGCTCTTATTTCACAAAAAACGGAAGTTTTGTCATAATGAAGAATAAAGATTGGTTCAAGTGCCTGCAACTAAATGAGTCTGCCAAACCTGCTCAAAGCTGTACACAAAAACTGCGAAAGAAATTTTGCCATTTCTGGACTTTTTTTCTTGACTACAGATTTCTTTTCACAATATATTGCTTGGTTACACTTGATTGGATAGTGCCATTAGGCACTATCCAATCAACTGTAACTCATCAATGTGCCACAAACAAAATCTGGTTCTTACAAGGTTTCAAAATGAAACCTCTTCCAAAAAAGTTTAGATATTATAGTGACAGTTCATAGTATTTAGTAAAGACCATATTTGGGTTTTCAGTACTGTTACAGTTAACTGGTTAAACTTCCCACACTAGAACAGTTAACAGGTTACACAATTCACTAATGGTTTAAAAACTTAAATCTCAATCCTCTCCCACTCTCCTTACAAACCAGAACAAGACAAACTGTGACTGCCAGGCCACAAAGTCGTTTGACCCATTACCCATAGACAAAATTTTTCTAAGATTTGAGTTTTCATAATCATGTGAATTGACTTTGTCATTCAGACTTGGTGCTGCCCAACACAGCTTCCCTTTGTCCCTTCTGTGAGGTTTGTAAAAATCCACCTTGCCATTATAGACCAAGCACTAAGACAATTCTCCAGACTCAAATAAAAACTTTTTCTAAGATTTGAGTTTTCATTATCATGTGACCTTGACCTTTGTCATTTGGACCCGGCAGTGCCACACAACACACCTTCTCTTTGTCCTTTCCCTTTGTGTGAAGTGTAATTAAAATCCACCCAACCACTATAGATTCATGTCGAAGACACAATTCATTTTCCAATTGGACAAACACAATTTTTTAAGATTTGAATTTTTATAATCGTGTGACCTTGACCTTTGTCATTTGGACTTGACTGGTCTGCACTTTGAACCTTCCCTTTGTCATATACCCTTGTTTGAAGTTTTGATAAAATCTACTCAGCCATTACAGCCTGCAATACACAATTTTCCAGATGGACAGACAAAATTTTGTAAAAGTAAAAAAAATGCTATACAGACCTGGTGACACTGCACAACACACTTTCTCTCTGTACTATATCCTTGTGTGAAGTTTTAAGAAAATTTACCCAGCCATTTTACAGAGTTATGACTGAGACACAATTTTCTGGACAGACAGCTATAATTTGGATAGACAGACTGATGGACAGATGGAATGATGGAAGGATCAA
Organism: Pictodentalium vernedei; assembly: GCA_031216915.1. Classification (NCBI taxonomy): domain Eukaryota; kingdom Metazoa; phylum Mollusca; class Scaphopoda; order Dentaliida; family Dentaliidae; genus Pictodentalium; species Pictodentalium vernedei. The sequence goes on from CM062290.1 coordinate 212,267,984, forward strand.
CAACCCAGGTTTGGTATGGTCCCTTTTGGTATGGTCCCTTCAGGGATTTGAAAAGATAATTACCCAGGGCCAATATTATAAAACTTTTACAATTGTATTTTATAGATTTGTATTTGCTACTTATTAATATAACTGACTAAAATAAATCATTAGCATTTTAAAAGATATGGCAATTTGCCAACTGTTAAATTGCCACATCTTTGAAAATGCTAATAGTTCATTTCAACCCATTTAAAGTTATAGCTAGAAAATACAATTCTAGAAAGTACAATTGTAAAAGTTCTATGGTGTTGACCCCTGTATGTCACTATTTTATGAGAATTATGCATGGCACTTCAAGTTTCTTTATTCCAACTCGTGGAGTACTTACTACACACCTTTTGAGGGAAGAAAGAAGACAATTGCTAATAAATTTACTTTGTGATGTCCAAGCCTGGAAATAAGCAAACTGTCATGAGGTCCCCAGAGGGTGAATTTGCTGATGCTATTCCATATGATGGGCTAGAATCCTCCAATTTATCCTCTGAGTACCTCTTTCTGTTTTGGTCTGAAACCGTGATTCAGATTGAGGCATCACCAAATTCCCCTCTGGGGATCGCATTCTGTTGATGACAGTCTGTTGATTTCCAGGCTTGCTGATGTCGATTCTCAACGAAAGTTGACAGAATCAACCACCAGAGTATAGAACATGCGTGCCAAACAGGAAGAGTGTAGTGGTTTTGAAGATTACCCCATATAATTAAACACACATGTATTTTATTATGTAGTTATTATATAGATTTTCTTTTCACTCATAGTCTGTGGTTTGGAAATAATAAATTGAACGTTTTTGAAAAAGTAGAAAAAATATTGGTTCAAGTGCCTGCAACCAAATGAGCCAGCCAAACCTGCTCAGAGCCTCACACAAAAAGTGCCAAAGTCATTTTGTTATTTCTTCACTTTTGCTTCCAAAACATATCATGCCCTCTCAATCAGTGGTGTATCTGTGGGGGAGGGAGATCTAAGGGCTTGTCTCCCTTAAAATTTACACTTCTCCCCAAAACATCAGCACAATGCAAGTTTTACACAAATTAGAGCCCCAAAATGGTCGCCAATGTAGGGCCTACACATGCAACAAATGCTCCAGATTCACTCTTAGAACATTAAATTTTGCAAAATTTTCTCTCTCGGGTGTGTGGGGGAACTAGTCTTAACTAGGACCCTCCGGTCATTGCCTCCCTCCTCCCACATCCCTTGAGGGAAGTGGGAGGAGGGGGCAATGACCAGAGGATCCTAGTTAGGACAAGGGGAGGCCTCCAAAACCTCACACAACAACCTTTCAAATAACAACTTTGCCCCCAGCAACTGGCCAGGGCAACCCCTATTGTAGAATCCTGGCTATGTGCCTGAACTCAATGGAATGAATTCACTCAATAATGCCTTCCAACGAGGAGGATGATATGCTATGTCTTGGACACAAAAATGAAAAAAAGGCATATTTTTAGTTATTTTGAAAACTCAAATGAAAATTTGGGGGATCTTTGTTACTTTGTTTATTGAGGTTAAAGAACAATTGCAATAGCCAGAGCCTATGTCAAATCAGACAGTTTTACAGGCAGAATAAGCTGCTGTACGCAGAAAGAACCACCAAGCAACAGCAAATAACTGGTGGACTCTCCTGCTTAAATGTACTAACCTGGCATAACCTGGTTAGCAGCAGGTAAATGTAGTACCGGGTAATTACAACATAAATCCTTGCTGCATGATGTTAGATTGATGGTAAAAGATACTGCTGTCAAGTCAGAAAACTTTTCAGACATTGGAAAGGTACTTGATTAAGTTAATTAAGTGAAGCTCTTTTCTCTTCAGTAATGTATAATGGAAGCTTCACTGTCTGTTATCTGTTCCTAATTGTATGGGGCCCTCAGTACATTTGTGCATACATACACGTAGGTAAATAGTTTTATTTGTTGAGACCTGATTTTCACATTATGTGCTGAAATATCAAAGCCTATTGTGAAAACTGTTTAATTCTTTAACCAATACATATGATATCAAAATTTATTTTAATTATTTTTTATCAAATTAAAAAAAAATTCACAAGAACCATATCACGCAACCCCTCAATGGAGTGCGCTCGATCCTATGAGAGGTCCACATGATATGGTTTCCTTTGAATTTTTAGAAAATTTCTTTTTCTCAACTACTCAATTAGTATCTTACATGGGCGGATTCGTTTGGTAAAAGGTTAACCCATTACCAAACATAATGGTAATAACTGTCAAGCACTATTCACAAAAATTGCCATTCAAATTTTATTATTTTTCAACTGCCTCAGATAATTGCATACTGCCCTCTCTGGAATGAGGTAATTAAGCTCTCTCCAATGGGCGGTCTTGAGATATGTTTTTGAGGCAAAAAAATGTTTAACGGGGCCTGAAGCGCTCATCTTGTACAGAACACAATTTAAACAGAGTCCAAGAATGAGTCTACATTAAGCAAGCCATCTCTATAGGCTGCACTGTCAATCCTTGAGTCCCTCAGGAGTGACAAAAATAATCTAGGCATCATGCCTTTTCTTCAGTTGATCATAAGTAAAATGTAGAGCTCCCCTATGAAGCCCCTTGATACAACCTATGTGGATTAATCTTAGTACCTCTAGAAGGTACTGAATACAAAATTTTTAATTCTTCAGAAAAATGGCCAATTCCGGCTCCCATAGAGAGCCCAAATATTAACCCAGGCTCTTGATTTGAACATAGTTAAATCTGACTTCCCTAGAGATGTTGTGTACCGAATATGAAAGCATTCTGACCGTTGGATCTGAAGAAGAGAAATTGTAAAGAAATTTTTTCGAATTGCACTAAGTTCAAATTTGGGCTACCATAGCGAGCCCAAATATTGACCTATGGATAAGATTTGAACAAACTTGAATCTGACCCCCTAGAGATGTTGTATACCAAATGTGAAAGCATTCTGACAAGTGAGTCTGAAGAAGAAGATTTTTGAAGAAATTCCCTCATATTGTACTAAGTTAAATTTCATGTTCCCATATGGAGCCCAAATATTTACCTAGGCACTCGAATTGAACAACCTGGAATCTGAGCCCCCTAGAGATGTTGTATACCAAATATAAAAGCATTCCGACTGGTGGATCTGAAGAAGAAGATTTTTAAAGAAATTTTCTCTTATTGCACTAAGTAAAAATTTGGGCTACCATAGTGAGCCCAAATATATACCTAGGGATCTGATTTGAACAAAATTGAATCTGACCCCCATAGAAATGTTGCATACCAAATATCAAAGCATTCTGACTTATGGATCTGAAGAAGAAGATTTTTTAAATTACCCTCCATATTGAACAAAGATAAAATTTGGGCTTCCATAGGAAGCCCAAATATTACCCTAGGGACTTGGTTTGAACAATCTAGAATCTGACCCTCATAACAATGATGTATACCAAATTTTAAAAGATTCTGACTGGTGGTTCTGAAGAAGAAGATTTTTAAAGAATATTCCCCATATTACCCTATGTTAAAACTTCAGGCTCCTGTAGAGAGCCCAAATATGAACCAATGAGCTTTATTTCAACAAACTTTTATCTGACCCCCCCTATGAATGCTGTATATCAAATATAAAAAGATTCTGATGATTGGTTCTGGAGAAAAGATTTTTTTTAATTTTTGCAAATATGCTGACTCAGCATTTTTTCGATGCCCATTACAGAACACCCTAACATAACCGATGGCAATTTTTTTTTACCATTCAATTCTACTGGTCATAAGGATACTTCATACCAAATAAAAGCTCTCTGTTCCGTGGGGTTTGGGAAATATGGGTGTTTGAAAATATTTCTATTTTTAGCTCCCAGGGTTTCCATGGGGATGCGGGAATTTTTTTTTTTGCATGGGTCAAGTACTTATGACCCAATACTACCACAAACCAAATTTGGTTCATACCGGACCATCGGTTCAGAAAATATAAATTTTGGGCGGGGCCAAAAATCTTACCCCTCCTATTACAAAGCCAAATATTACTTCACGAACTTCGTTTGAACAAACTTGATTCTACACCTCATATGGAAGCTCCATAGCAAATATCAAGTCATTGTACACACTGCTTCTTGAGAAGAAGATTTTTAAAATATTTTGGAGCATTTTCCCCCACTCCCTTCCTATGGGGCTGGGCATGCTGAGTTGAACAAAAATGAAATGCCCCTTTGGGACCATCACACACACAAACTTTCACTTGAATTGGCCCAGTGGCTTTGGAGGAGAAGACCAAAACATGGTGTTGACGGAAGACGGACGACGGACGGGAAGCGATGAGATTAGCTCAGCTTGACTTTGTCAAGATAAGCTAAAAATTCATGTATTCAGACACGTGTTTGCAAACGTCATCTATTATTCATGTTAGGTCAAGGGTTAACTGGTTGAGTACTAAAAGCTACTATAAGGGTTCTATTATCTTGTTATTTGCAGGGTAGTAGTAGAAAAAAAAATTCATATACAATTGTTTTGTTACAATTTATTGGAGAGTGCCAACAGGCAAGCCTGAAAATAAGCCAACTGTCATCTGCAAATTGAGGTCGCCAGAGGGTGAATTTGGTGATGCTACCCTGGTCTCGAGCCAGAACAAAAAGATGTACCTAGAGGATAAATTGGCCCACTGTAAGGGATAGCATCAACAAATTCACCCTCTGGGGACCTCAGTTTGCAAATGACAGGTTGCTTATATTCAGGCTTGCCAACAGGCACGCTCCAATAAATAATAGTAAGAAAACAATTATTTATGAACAAAATTTTGCTAAACCTAGGCTTCCCTTAATGGTAGCATTGTATCTTTGAAAACAAAATACTCATGTTTCAAATCGTCTTTGAAAAATCATTTAATACTATATCAGTTAAACAATACATGTATCTGGGTCCTCAATACTCAGGATATTTATTTATTGAGGTTTAATAACACTTTCGACAGCAAAGGTCACCTCGTGCTGGACAGTTTTACATGTGGAGGAAGCTGGAGTACCTGGAGAGAACCACCAAGCAATGGCAAGCAACTGTCAGACTCTCCAACGTACTAACTCCACACAAGCAGGATTAGCATTGGTTGAAGACAAGTGCACCATCAACATGCAGTATGCCTTAGTACACAACACTACCGTGCCCCCACATGGGCAATTGGAATTAAGTGTCTTGCTCAAGGACACAAAGCAGTTGCTGCAGGTGGCTGAGTCAGGATAAACAAGCTTATTAAAAAACAGGCTATTAATTGAAAATAGAATATGTTTTTATTTTTGGAATTCACTTTAAAAATATTTCCACAATCCAGTATAAGTATTTCCATTAGTTTCTTGAACACTGCACCCTATGCAACATTTAAGCAACTAACCCTATGCATTTTTACAGCTTCAATCAGTCAATATTATATTGTAGTATGTGATATGGCGGTTAGCATATTTTTTTATAACCAGAAAGTGTGACCAATCCTATGCATTGCACAGGGTAAGTCACAATTTCTAATAATAATAAAAGGCCACCCGGCCACATGTCCCCCGAAAAAAAAGTGTGCAATTCGAGGTATTTGAAAAACTTTGAATTTTTTCGAAGTTGAAAAAGGGACATAACTCTGGCAAAAAATGTCAGACCAAACCTCATTTTGAACTTGACTTGTATTTTATGTTGATACATCTACCAATCAAATTTTATTTGATTCAGTCAACAACAACTAAACTAATCATCCAGAAACCCCCCCAAAAATGAATTTTTGACGTCGAAAAAAAGTGCATAATTCTGTCAAAAATTATCAGACCGTAGCGTGATTCGAACTTGAACTGTATTTTATGTTGATAAATCTACATACCAAATTTCAATTCGATTTGGCCAACTATAACTAAAGTTATCATCGGGAAACCAAAGTGGGACAGACGGATGGATGGATGGACGGATGGTCAACTAGGCACATAAACCTGATTTGTTTGGTCGGACGGATGGACATCGGCTATTTTAATAGTCCCCTGAAAATATTTTTTCCGGGGGAACAAAAAAAAAAATCATTATTAAATGGGTAAATAACCGTGTGCACTGTACAGCGTTAGTGTAAATCTCATGTTGGCCCAGCGTAATGGCCAAAACCAGCCAGTACAATTCTCAAAAATCATTCAAACTCAGCTATGACCCCTCATTGGAATGGATTTTGGAAAGTGTTTTTTCCAGTGAATTCCAAAAATGAAAACATATTCTATTTTCAATTAAATGTTTAGATGCTGCTAGTGGATACTCCTGCCCAGAACAGGATTTCTCCTGCCAAGGAAATATGTATAATTTAGGCACATTTAATCAATTTTTTCCCCTATAAATTGAATGGATTTTTTCATCAATGATTCCTTGAGTTAAATATAGTTGAAGTTTTCATCAAATCTAGTCATGGCTGCCGTGAAGCAGCCATGACTAGATTTGATGGAAAATATCTCGAAAATACTTACCGGTAATGGGTTAACAGTTGATAGATTGTTTAAGGAGCTGCCCTCAAAGTCATTCACTTGAAGTTTATACTGATATAAAACAAGACTTCCATAGAGGTTATTTTATTTATTTATTTATTTATTTATTTATTTATTTATTTATTTATTTAATTTATTGATGTTTAAGATAACATATTTCAGCACAATGGTTAATTGTGACAGCAACATGGATATAAAGTCATGTCCAGCCAATCATTTATACCCATGATGCCCACTTTACAGGACTTCCACTCCATCCCAGGCATTAGTGTTCAGGTCCTATTTTATTATTAAAACATAGTTTGTTTACCACAGTAAACAAGCACTGCTTCACTTCTTTGAGTTCCCACGGGGATAGACGTTACTGATGTAAAACAATAACACAAATTCAAATCTGAGAAGCAGGTCACCATAATCTAGGTTTGGTTCATTTAGTTGCAATGATGTATGCACCCATCAAGTTTTGTGGTCCCAGTGTACACATGGCAGGATATCTTCCCTCTGACAACCCAACGGGTAAGATCATCTTACTAAGATGTCCTAGGATTTATCCCACAATGGCCCCCTCCCCCAATGGGAAACCCAGAACGTGAAGCTGTGCTTGTTTACTGTAATAAATGAGCTCTGTTTAACTGGTAAAATAGGATCCAGTCACCAATTTTTGAGGTGGAAGTTCTCCAAAATGGGCAACCTGGGTATAAACGATTGACTAAACTTGACTTTATCTCCACAGTAGCAGATATCTTCATGACCTGGGCAAATTTTACAGGTTGAAATTTCAATATTTCGACATCAGCATCCAGGAGTAAATTTATTCACAGAGATTAACTCTTAACCTGCTGAGTAATTTTAAAATAATTTTCATCAAATCTAGTCCTAGCTGCTTCACAGATTTGATGAAAAATTCATGAAAATTTGACACAAGAAACCATTGGGTTTAAAAAGTGTATACAATTAACAGGGAAAAAGTTGGTTCTCAAGAGAACCTAATACACACATATTTTCATCTGATGCTGCCAGAATAATCACATTTTGCTTTCACCACTCCTGTGGATGCACGTAAATGAACCGGTAGTTTATAAATGAATAAATTAAAATGAACAAAAGCCAGTTCAAAATGTGGTAACCATGTAAGGTATTTAAAAAGATAGTGGTTTTAAATTATCAATGCAAATTATTTCAACAGGCTTCTCCATTGAATGAAAATGTGATAACTCACCTCCATTAAATAAGCAAACAAACTATGTGAAACTGAAAACTATCCACTTATCAGTCTAAAAATATTTTGGATATGAACCTCAACAAAACTCATATTAATCAGAATGACTTAAATTTATTGATTATATCTGATGGCCTATGAAAATAAGTTTTAGACAGTATAGTTAAATGTCAACTGAAACAACTTGATAAAAAATATCTCAAAAAATTATATTGATCAATATGGAGCATTAACTATTCATTCTATCATTTCTCAAAAGTACAGAACATAATATAAAGCATGGAAGTATGAATGGTACATGTTAACCTTCTGCCAATCAAAAGGTGAAAATACCACACTGTGTTATATGAAATACAGAAATATCTAAATTTTATAGTAAATTTCCTTTCTTATTATACCTACCACAATTGTTTACTACAGGCTTGCACTACAGTGGAAGTCCCTAACTCGGATAAAATACTCTCTATTTTTGTCTTTCCCAAGCAAGTTGGGAGAGAAAAGTGGTGCAAAAGCACCAATAAAAATAAGCCAAAACTGGGTCGAGTGCAACCGGCGCAGACCCAGTACGGGACGCTCTCTCCCAAGTACAACTCCACGACTTCCGTTGCCAGTGCGCATAAACCGTCTCTAAAGACTCATTCTTTTTGAATCCATAAACGTTAGAGTTATGTGATCAGCGGGGAGGAAAGATTCTTTACCCGTAAAGAAGACGGGAGGGCCTCCATGTAAACAATTGTGGTAGGTATAATAAGAAAGAAAATTTACTATAAAATTTAGATTTCTTATAAACCTACTCACAATTGTTTACTACAGGCTGAATAGACAAAAGGCTGGAGGGAATCGCATAACCAACCCCCACATAACCCCAGTGCACTGGAACCGTGAAGTAGAAGGAAGAGGTCCCGAGGCTTATCAACCATAATGTCGCAATCATTGGTAAAGGACAATGAAAAGAGACATATGAGTCTGTGTGACACACAGACAGAAAAAGGGCAGTAACAGCACAAGGCTGAAACTGACCTTCAAGAAGCCTAATGGCTATGGCAGACAACAGCCTGAGCAGAAGAAAGAGGACCCAGAGCAAAAAGGTCCTCCGACTGCTCCTGCAACTGGCGCAAATAAAAGGTGGAGAAAGTAGAAGCATTTCTCCAGTAGGCTGCCTGCATAACATCCGACAACTTGACGGAGTTAGAATAAGCCCAAGAGGTAGACAGTGCCCGCACCTCGTGGGCAGAAATACGATTGGTAATACAATCGCCAGCTGCTAAACGACTATAAGCCGTACGAATAGCAAGACAAATCCATCGAGAAATGGATTGAGGAGAGATCTTCTGTCGACCCGGAATGAGAGACAGAAAAAAAACGTTTTCTGCCTTTCCGTATGAAGCGTGTCCGATCAAGATAAATGCGAATAGCACGGACCGGACAGAGCAAAGGGCGAGTACCCTCAACAGAGGGAAGAGCCCTGATACAGATAGGAGGAGGAGTAGTATCTGGTAACTGATTCTTAGCCAAAAAGGAGCAATCAGTGGTAAAAGTAACACTGTTGGGAGAGCTCCTAAAAAAGGCCGGGTCAACCGAGAGGGCGTGAAGCTCACTAACCCGTCTGGCCGAAGCAAATGCCATCAGAAAAGCCGTCTTATATGTGAGATAATGCATATCCACCTGGGATAAAGGTTCAAATGGCGCCCCCCCCCTCCCCCCCCCCCCCCCAAGCAAAGCAGCACCCACAAAAGATTCCATCATGGAGTAAGCTGCAAAGTCCGAGGATTTTTCAAAGAAAAGTGCCGAACAAGCTTGGAGAGGTAAGGATTAGTGCCAATACGACGCTTCCCCACATAAGAAAAAGTCTCTGAAAGCATAGACCTGTAACCCTTGATGGTAACAGGCTGCAGACCCCGAGAATCAAACAGATATACCAGAAACTCCGCAATCTGTGAAATCGAAGGATTGGCATAATCAACAGAGTGATCAGCACACCATCGACAGAAGACCTTCCATTTAGCTGCATAAGCTAAACCAGTGGAGTGCCTCCTTGAAGAAGAAATGTACTCCACTGCTCGTCTCGAAAAACCTCTACGGAGGAGACAGGACCTGACAAAAGATATGCGTGAAGGCACAACGAAGTCGGGTCGATGTGAAACCTCCTCGGGCGACCTTGACAAAGAAGGTCGCGACGTAGCGGGAGACGTGCCGGAACCGCCGCCATCAGCGAGCGGAGCTGATTGATCCACTCCCGCTGAGGCAACAGGGGAGCGATCAGAATGATTCGACAACTGCAGGTTCGAATTTGGGCGAGAACCTGAGGAAGAATCGGAACCGGCGGGAAGGCGTAGCTGACTAGACCGTTCCAATCGAGTGACAGAGCGTCCACGGCAAAAGCCAGAGGATCTGGACATGGGGACACGAAAGTGTCCACCTGATGGTTCCAATGAGTCGCAAAGAGGTCGATGTGGGGACGTCCCCAGAGATCGCAAAGCGACTGGAACACTGCCCTGTGAAGCATCCACTACATGGAAATAACCCTGCCCTGTCGAGACAGGGAATCGGCTAGGACGTTCAGACGACCGGGAATGTGACGAACAACCACTCCGGTGTGAACATCCTGAGCGAGCAGTAGAAGATCCCGAGCTAACTCGTACATCGGAAGCGAGTGTGTGCCGCCATGGTTCCGAATGTAAGCAACCACTGTCGAATTGTCGGATAGTAGAAGGACCTGGCGATTCGACAGGTGAGGGATCCACTGCCTGAAACTCAGAAGAAGAGCAAGAAGCTCCTTCTGGTTCATGTGTAGAGCTGCTTGATCCTGGTCCCACATCCCGTGTAGGGAAAGACCGAGAGGATCCAACGTCGCACCCCATCCGAGATCGCTGGCATCTGCCGTCAGAACGCGATCGGACGTGGGTAAGTCCAGTGGAACACCCTGCGTAATCCACTGAACATCTGTCCAGGGAAGAAGGTGAGGATACAAAGAGTCCGGAAACGGAAGCACCTGATCCAGAGAATCTACATTCGGCCTCCAACGATTGAGCAGAAAGTGTTGGAGAGGTCTGACACGCAGCCGACCTAGAGGAATGAGATCCGTTACCAAACCGCAGAGACCGATCAGCCGGAGAAAACTCCGAGCGGTCGCGGACCTGGACTGGGACAGAGTCAGAGCAAAAGCTGAGAGAATCACAGCCTTGGCCTGGGGAACAGCCACCAAATTGAATTTGGTTTGGAAAGACATCCCCAGATGACAAAACGACTGAGAAGGGACCAGGTCCGACTTCTCCTCGTTGACTCTGAATCCTAGCGACGTGAGCAAGCTCAACAGAGTGGCGACATCCGATTCCAGTAAGGCAGCATTGGAATGCCTCTGGAGGATATCGTCCAGATATGCCGAAGTAGTCACCCTGGACTGTGTGCGATGGAACGCTATCACATGCGACATCAGTCTGGTGAACGCCCAAGGGGCCAGGTTGAGGCTGAAAGACATGGCCTTGAACTGGTAAACTTCGCCCCAGAAAAGCGAACCTGAGATACTTCTGTGACGCCCGATGCATCGGAACGTGGAAGTAAGCATCTCGCAGGTCGATGCTGGCTGCGAAATCTCCCTGGTGAATTGATTGGCGGATCGACCTGAAAGTCTCCATGCTGAACTTGGGAGCAATGATAGACTGGTTCAGGATACTCAGATCGATAACCAGTCGGAGTCGGCCGTCCTTCTTTGGCACCAAGAACAGGCGGGAATAGAAACCCACTGACTGAACGTTCTTGACGACCTCGATCGCCCCCTTTGCCAGGAGATTGGCAATCTCCGTGGACAAAAGTTCCCGACGTAAAACGTCTGAAGGAACTGTGGTTGGAAGAGGCACCCTTGACAGAGTGGGGTGCCGTCGGAAGGATATGCGCAGCCCGGACCGAACAACATCTAACACCCATGGATCGGATGTGATGGTGGTCCAATGGTCTGCGAACTCTGCTATCCTTCCTCCAACCTGGGACGAGTCGAGGTAAGGACCTTCATTTCGAGCCCCGACGAGGCCCGCGAGAGGAGAAACCACCTCCTCTGCTAAATAAAGAATCCTGAGACTTCCCTCGATTCTGCCGACCCCTACCTTTACCACGTGAGTAAGAAGTGGAGGTGGTGGCAGAGGGACCAGCCTTTTGCTTCACAGAGGAAGCAGAAGGGTACTTGTTAGGCTTGGAACGGCCCTTGCCTCCCCGAGAAGGCTGATCAAGCTGACGAAATAGCAGCTGATCTTTGGAATGACATAGGACGTCATCCCGGACCGTCGACACGGAACCATGGAAAAGTTGTGGACCTGCCAAAGAAGCAGATCGAAGAGTAGCACGCTGCTCCTCGGGAAGGGATCGTCCTGTGTCCAGCACAGCGTCCCTTCGAACTAATTCCAAATTAGCTGTGTTACAGGCATGCGTGTGAGTAAGGTGCATAAGCGCCTTTGACAGCACACGCAAAGGAGCCTGTACCTCGTCAAACTTATCTGGAGGCAGATAAGCAGCCAAAGCTGAGACGACGTGATCTGAGAGAGAAAGCATGCCAAGCATCTCCCTAGATAAGCCCAACGTGGACTCCAGAGTCATCATTGGAATGACGGCAGACTTGGGCTTGGAAAGCCCGAGGGAAGTGGAGTCCTGATCCAGAACCGTCAAAGCCTGGTAGACTGACGGATTGGCGGAATCGTAGGAACGATAACGCACAGGATGCAAAAAGGAGTCAACCCTGGTGAAGAATGAAGTCTTCAAAGCCTTGGAATTCAGCTTGGCATCCAATGCTGAAAAAGCTTCAACCACCTGTACCGACTGGCACGGTCGAAGGCGCCCAGAAGCAGGTTGCTCCATAGGCTGTTGGCGCGCGACCGATGATCGCGGCCAGGCTGACACTGTCGGCTGGTTAGCAGGTTTGAGCTCAGGCAGAAACCCAAACACAAAGTCAAGAGCCGCCCCCAAGTCCAAAGACTGCTGGCCCTCGACCTCAAGCATGTTGGACTCCTCCCCAGAGTCGGGAGACACATAGCCCATCGTGGGCAAACCAGCCGACGCCTCCCATGGTGTCGGGACACCAGAGGAATCGGAAACCGGCCTGTTTCCAATCCCGGGAGGTGGCGCCATAGGAGGCGCCTGGAAACCACCCATAGCCTCGCTGGAAGCAACAGGAAGGCTCTTAGAAAGAACCTGAGTGAGTAAGGAGAGGGCCTCCCTAAGCTCACTGCCTGTACTGACCGGTTCGACAGGGGAGCAAACCAGCAAAGTGGCTTCACCTCTGACCCTCTTAACCAGCGAAGGGTCACGATCCTCCAAAACACCCGACGCGGGACGACGGGCGGCAGCCGAAACATCTGAAGGCAGATGTGTATAGGGGTACGATGCACCCCGAGGATCAATATTGCGAGAACTCATGAGAGTCACCGCGGACCTCTGCGGGGCAGAAGGTCCAGGCTGCACAAAAGGTGTTGGTCCCCCAAAACTGGTCGTGTGACCAGAGTGAGTAGACGGAAACGCCACGGAGTTCATAGTGTTTCCACTACGAACATCCGAATCCAAAGACACAACTGTGGTGCTCGACGGCGAAGAGACCACAGCGATGGGCTCGGCCGGCAGCCCCTTCCGACTTCGCCGAGTTGAAGTCAGGGAAGGCGGAGGCCGATATCCCACGTCTACAGTATCGGACATTCCTGCAGTCCCCTGCAGCGAAAAGCCGAGGCTGGCTGAAACAGACAACGAAGCAGACGGACCAGCAGCAGTAGTAGATACGTCGAGAGTCGTTGAGGCTGGTGAAAAAGTGGAGAGTGCACACCAGCTCGGCTCCGAAGGAGGAGTCACATCCCTAGTGGCAGCCTCAGATGTCGACTGGAGGGGGACCGTAGTCCCGGAACCAGGCATCTCTACACCAGAATAGTCAACGGCTCCCGCAGTATCCACCACAGGAAAAGACTGCACATCCCCCACGGAGGAGGAATAACTCTCACCAGACAAAGTCGGCTCGGGAGGCCCCGAACGACCACATTCTCCTTTCCCGCGGGAGCGGGAGGCACGGCCACGAGAACGAACGACATGGTTTACTGACGCCCAGAAGGTGGAAGACCATGTTCCACAGACACCACACGGCCGCTTGGCCGAACACCCATTACAGGAGGAACAAGATGAATGTACATCGTCCACATGCTTTGGCAGCAGACATTGCCCACAAGGAATTGTCCTGGGCATGATAGAGGTGAGAGGAGCAGAGAAGGTGAGATCAGAAAACAGAACACCCCCAAAGAAAAGAGAAAGGTGACAGAAACAAAGACCCCAGACTGTCGACCGGGAACCACACAACAGGAAGACTACTCTCAAAAGAAAGAAGAAACACTGTAGGAGTGGTACCCTGCTGACACCTAACTCTAACACAATTAGAAAATTTTGCAAAAAAAGCATTAACAATAATTGTGAAAAATCTAAGTCCGAACCGCGTGGCACGCGAAATTCGCGCGCGACTCGAGAGAGAGCAAATAAAAATACATATTGGACATATATTAGAAAAGAGAATATAAAACACTGTTCCTGAGAATACAAAGGATACACTGTGGTATAATGAATCAGGAATCATCAAACATCGAGCTGGTGGAACACTGATAAGCGTGCAAAAACATCTCGACACGAAGCGGATTTTAAAAAGAATGAGTCTTTAGAGATGGTATATGCGCACTGGCAACGGAAGTGGTGGAGTTGTACTTGGGAGAGAGCGTCCCGTACTGGGTCTGCGCTGGTTGCACTCGACCCAGTTTTGGCTTATTTTTATTGGTGCTTTTGCACCACTTTTCTTTCCCAACTTGCTTGGGAAAGACAAAAATAGAGAGTATTTTATCCGAGTTAGGGACTTCCACTGTAGTGCAAGCCTGTAGTAAACAATTGTGAGTAGGTTGATAAGAAACAGAAGTCTACTTATCCCTTTACCTGATACTAAACTGTGTTGTATCCTTGGGCAAGGCACTTAACCCTTAAGTCCTCAGATTAATTTTAAAGTATTTATGGCCTTTTTCTGCTTACATAGTTATTGATGACTTGGCAGTGGTTCTACATCACTGCTGGCTGCCTATACAGGCAGCCAGCAGTGATGTAGAACCACTGCCAGGGAAAATTCAGTCTACACACAAGAGTAATAAAAAAGATTACACAAGGGGGCACCTGCTTCAATGCAATATAAAAGTGGAGGTTTGGGGCTATATGGGGGCTTAAGGGTTAATACCAATTGCACAGGTGGGGCATGGTGACACTGTGTAATTCAACCAATGCATACCCTGCTTGTGTGGAGTTAGTATGTTGGGGAGTCAGGCAGTAGATCGCCATTGCTTGATGGTTCTCTCCGGGTACTCCAGTTTCCTCCAGCCTTAAAACTGTTCAACACAAGGTGACCCTTGCTGTTGAAAGTGCAGTTAAATCCAAATAAATAAATATATACATGACACGAAAAGCAGATGACACTGGCCAAAATTTTTTCTGAATAACTCATTTTTTGCATCAAAATATAGCTTATGGCACAACATTGGAACAAGTCAACAAGCTCATTCCAATGAGGGGTCATAAGCTATATTTTTGAGACAAAAAGTGAAAAAATAATGAAAATTGAATAGTGAGTTTTGTGAATGGTGCTGGCCGGTTTTGCTGTTATGTTGGGTAAAGGGTTAACAGATTTAGTGGTGTGATGAACACTCGTATAAAATACACTGAAATCATGTTTACATAAAGAAAATAGTTTAAAAATTAAACTTTATGTCCCTAAAAGTAATATCCTGTACAAATCATGGTTTGGGTGGCATTTCAGTTTTTGAATTTACACGTAAACTGGTCTTTCAGACCATTTTCAAGTAAATTTAAAGAAATAAAAAATCTGAAGTTGACTACCAAACATCTGAAATCAGATAAAAAGAAACCCTGGAATGTCATGCCTCTATTAATTGGTTATCTCTTTATACAATAACCCATATAATCTTGAACACCATACCATTTGCCATTCATTTACTACAAATTTAATTGTATTTTGAGTAAGTTCCTCTTAACTGAATAAAACAAGTGCAACGCCAAGTGTGGCCCCCACCCCCACCACCAAGCATGAGTTTCTAGTCATTACTCTTGGTTGATATTGAAGTAATAAATATCGTATATTTTCTCCATCAAACCATAGCACTAATACAGAAGGCTACCAAATGTGTCCACGAGTCACTAATGCCCCCACTTTATGATAAACTATATTTAGTGGTTAACAAAGTCCAAAATGGGGCCATAACTCATATAAAAATTATCACACCACACTCAAAATCAAACCAGTCTGCATTAAGATATATTCTAAGTTTGACTGAAATCGAACACCTATAACTCAAGTTACCATCTGGAAACCAATATCAATATGTCTTCTAAGTCGGAAAAGGGCCATAACTCTGCCAAATAATATCAGACCAGGCCCACTATCAATCCCAACCTGTGTTATGTAGTTATAAACCTATGTATAAAATTTTGTTTCATTTCGTTCAGTCAAACTAAAGTTATCGTCCAGAAACATATTGGGACAGACGTACAAGACGTGCGTATATATATGGAAGGAGCTCTGTCAAACAAGATATTATGGATTAAATGCATTTATTGGATGTACTGAAGCCAAATAGGTCAATAAAATAAGGGGAAGTTGGTGATTTTCAGGATAAATTGTCGACATATTACAAGATTTTTTATTTAATTAACAGAAGTTTACTGTATAATTTATTGTCAATTAACAGGTCAAATTTTTACTGAAGGCATGGTAAATGGTTTTGTGTTGGAAATTATATTCAATTAACAGGGTTAATCCATTAAGAGATATCTAATTAAGTGGGCTCCACTTTATTACAAATACTCCATAGAAACAAAAAACAAGAGGCCTGCAACACCAAGCGGTGCTAATCCTTCCCACACCCCCTAATTGGGAGGGGGAGGATAGGTCATTTTTTTCCTCACATAAAATCACTCTACATCTGGCCAAACCCTTCTTGGAGCAAACTGGATGGGGGAGGGAGTGTGTGTGTGTGTGTGTGGGGGGGGGGGAGTTATAGGAATCAATTTTATTTTTCTGCATGAAATCACTCTAAATCCTTCAAAAGGGGGTGACTATTTTCATTGGATAATGGTGGTCATCAAACTTGAGATAGACATTGTTCCCAAAGAGTTGTAAACAAAATTTTTTTAAATTTGGTTACTAATGTTGAAATTATTCCATAAACAAGCTTCATTATTCAATATATTTTAACAAAGGGCAATAACTCTCATAATTTTCATTGAATATCGCTGGTCATCAAACTTGATATGGGCATTGTTGCTACATATATCGAAAAGAAATGAAATCCTGTTTTTATTGTTAAAGTTATGCCATAAACAAACATTACACTATATTTTTTATTAAACAAAGGACAATAACTCCAATAATTTTCATCAGATATCATCACTGGTCATCAAACTTGACGTAGCCATTGTTGCTATAGAGATATTTACCGAAAAGAATTGAGATTTGCTAACTATTGATCAAGTTATACCATAAACAAGCATTACATGATATTTTTTATTTTAACAAAGGGCAATAACTCCCATAATTTTCACTGAATATCACTGGTCAATCAAACTTGATGCAGACATTGTTACTATAGAGACATATACCAAAAAGAATTGAAATCTGTTAACTATTGTTCAAGTTATGCCGTAAACAAGATTTACAGAATATTTTTATAACAAAGGGCAATAAGTCCCATAATTTTTAAGAGATATCGGTGGTCATCGAACCTGATGTAGACATTGTAGCTATAGAGACAAAAACCAAAAAAAGAATTGAAATCCATTAACTATTGTTCAAGTTATGTCATAAACAAAGTTTGGATGGACGGACGGATGGACCGAGCTCTACGTTATATCCCTCCCTTGCAGGTGGATAATTAATAATTTCCACAGAACTCAGAGTAATAAAGTTGAAAGGGCTAAAATGACTGGGGGCCTGATTAGTAAGCACTTGATTTGAACAAACTTGAATCTGACCTCACTGAAGATTTCATGTACCAATTATAAACAGATTCTGACTGGTAGATTTGAATAAGTAGATTTGTAACGAATTATACACATATTGCAATAAGTTTACAGTTAAAGCTCCCATAGGGAGCCCAAATATGATCTTGGGGACTTGATTTGAACAAATCAGAATTTGAATGCTGTATATCAGATATCACATGATTCTGACTGGTGAATTGACTGGAAGACGAAGATTTTTAATGAATTTTCCTCATATTGCACAAAGTTAAACTTCAAGGAGCCCAAATATGACAGGATTTGAACAAAATTAAATCGCAGCCTTATAAGGATGCAGTATTCTAAATGTCAAAAGATTACGACTGGTGGATCAGATGGAGAAGATTTTCAAAGAATACTTCTCATATTACACTGGTGGATCAGATGGAGAAGATTTTCAAAGAATACTTCTCATATTACACAAAGTTAAAATTGGGGTGCATGCAAATATGAATCCAGGGACTTGATTTGAACAGACATAAATCTCACCCACATAAGACTGCTGAATATTAAATATCAAAAGATTCTTACGAGTGGATCAGAAGATTTTAAAAAAGTATTCCTCATACTGCACCACGTTAAAATTTGGGCTACCACAGGGAACCCAAATTTGAACCAGGGGGACATGCTTTGAACAAACCTGAATTTGAACCCCCATGGATACTGTTTAACAAATATCAAGTGTTTTTGCCTGATAGAACTGAAGAAGATTTTCAATCAACATTCCTCATATTGCACTAAGTTAAAATTTGGGCTACCACAGGAAGCACAAATATGAACCCAGGAACTTGACTTGAACAAACTTGAATCTGACCCCCATAAGGATGCTGAGTATTAAGTATCAGAAGATTCTCACTAGTGGATCAGAAGATTTTTATAGAATTTCTGTCATAGTACACATAGTTAAAATTTGGGATCTGATGAGACCAAATATGAACCCAGGGACTCAATTTGAACAAACTTGGATCTGATCCCAATACACATGCTGTATACCAAATATCAAAAGATTCTAACTGGTGAATCAGAAGATTTTTCAACAATATTCCTCATATTGCACTAAGACAAAATTTGGAGGCCCAAAGGTGCACCCAGGGACTTGATTTGAACAACCTTGAATCTGGTCCTCCTAAGTATTTTTGTATATCAAATATTAAAACATTCTGATTAGTGCTTCTGGAAAGAAGATTTTTTAATTTTTGAAAATGTTTATTTTGATTTAATCCCATACATGTAGGGTACTCTATGACACAACCAATGGCAGTTTTTGCTCATTCAGTTCTATCAGTTCTGAGGATGCTTCCTACCAAATAAAAGTTCTGTTTCGTGTGGCTTTAGAAATATAGATGTTAGTAAAATTTTCTACTTTGAGCACCAGGGGTTCCAACCAGGATGTGGGAAAATGTTTTTTGGCATGAATCAAGTACTAATCAACCAATAATGTCACATACCAAATTTGGTTTAAATTAGCCTATCGGTTCTGAAATTAGAAATTTTGGACGGGGGTCCCAAAATCTTTCCCCTCCTAGAACAATGAAAAATTAAAATTTTTTAGTAAATTTTGTTTCTTAACATACCTACCACAATTGTTTACAATTGGCTGTAACATAAGTGCAAGCCCTACTTCGGAACTAACTCAAGCTTTTAGAATCTTTTCCAAACGAGTTGGAAAAGTACTAGAGTGCAAAAGCACGAAAAAGATCGAAAAAAGGGTCGAGCGAGACCAGCGCTCGAAATTACAGGTACTCTCTCTGCACACCTCTTGCGTTTACCGAGCGCATGCGCAACAACCGTGACGTCAATTCCGTATTTCCGCCAACGAGAAGTTTGTGATTTAGCGGGGAGGCATCGATATCAAAGATATCCCCAAGGAGGGTGGGCCTCCGGTAAACAATTGTGGTAGGTATGTTAAGAAACAAAATTTACTAAAAAATTTTAATTTCTTTTCAACCTACTCACAATTGTTTACAATTGGCTGAATAAACAATAGGAGGAGGTGAATCACATAACCAATACCAACAAGAGTAGCAGAACGAAAGCAAGGATGGCAGAGAACAAAAACTAAAACCTGTAATGAAGAAAGAGAGAAGGCACCTGAAAAGAACAAGGCTGAGAGAAGCGCAACCTCGACAAAAACAATTTAACGAGGGTGCACAACAGCCTGAGCAGCAACGAGAGGGCCTAAAGAATAAAGGTCCTCAGATTGCTGCTGAAGGTGGCGGAGATAAAAGGAGGAGAAGGTAGAAGCATTCCTCCAGTAAGCCGCATTCATAACATCCCGGAGCGAAACAGAATTGGAGAACGCCCAGGATGTAGAAATGGCACGAACCTCGTGAGCATTAAGCCGGTTCGAAACAAGATCCGATGCAGACAAGCGAGAATAAGCCAGCTTGATTGCAAGACAGATCCACCTGGAAATAGAATGGGAAGAGATAGACTGCCGCTTAGGAATGAGAGACAGAAAGAATCTCTTCCGATCCCTCCTAATGAACTGAGTGCGAGTAATGTAAGTCTTGACCGCACGAACAGGACAAAGAAGAGGCCTCCGTCCATCTACAGCAGGGAGAGCCCGAATGCAGATGGGAGGAGGTACCGAATCGGGGAGTTGATTCTTAGCCAGAAAAGAGCAATCAGTAGTGAATGTGACACTGTTAGCCTCATTTCGGAAGAAGGCAGAATCAACAGATAGCGCATGAAGCTCACTGACTCGACGAGCAGAAGCAAACGCTAGAAGAAAAGCCGTCTTATAGGTGAGAAAACGCATGTCGGTCTCAGATAAAGGCTCGAAAGGTGCCCCCTCCAAACAGTGCAACACCCATGCCAAGTTCCACTTGGGTGTAAGACGCAAAACTCGAGGCCTCTTCAAAGAAAAGTGCCGAATAAGTTTGGAGAGGAAAAGATTACGACCGATACACCGCTTTCCCACATAAGAGAAAGTATCAGACAGCATAGACCGATAGCCCTTAATCGTAATAGGCTGGAGGCCCTTGGAGTCAAAAAGAAAAACCAGAAAATCCGCAATTTGAGCGATAGACGGATCACGGTAATTCACATTGTGATCTGAACACCAGCGGCAGAAAACCTTCCACTTGGCGGCATAAGTCATTCCAGTGGAAGGTCGCCGCGATGCAGAAATGCACTCCACTGATCGTCTCGAAAAACCTCTACGTCGGAGACTGGACCTGATAAAAGACAGGCGTGAAGGGACAGGCTCGCCAGGTTGTTGTGATACTTCCTGGGACGACCCTGTGAAAGAAGATCGCGACGTAGAGGTAGACGAATCGGTCGATCGGCCAAAAGAGGCCGCAGCAGATTGATCCACACCCTCTGTGGAGACAGGGGTGTGATCAGAATGATCCTGCAACTGCAAGCACGAATCTTCGCTAAAACTTGAGGAAGAATCGGTGCAGGAGGAAAGGCATAGCCGACCCAGCCTGTCCAGTCCAGAGACAGAGCGTCTACTGCAAATGCCAGAGGATCTGGACAAGGGGAGACAAAAGTCTCTACCTGATGATTCCAGCGAGTAGCGAAAAGGTCGACCTGAGGACGACCCCACTGCTCGCAGATCGCCTGAAACACCGACCGATGTAGCATCCATTCGGTTGGAAGGACACTGTCGCGTCGGGACAGGGAGTCTGCTAGGACATTGAGACGCCCGGGAATGTGTCGAATGGACACCCGAGCGTTCACATCCCGCGCCAACAGAAGAAGATCCCGAGACAGCCGATACATAGGAATCGAATGAGTGCCTCCCTGATTCCGTATGTAGGCCACTACTGTCGAATTGTCCGAAAGAAGTAGGACAACATGGTCCGACAGATGAGGGATCCAAAGCCGAAAACTCAACAGAAGAGCAAGGAGCTCCTTCTGGTTGATATGAAGGCCCACCTGCTCGCTGTCCCACTCTCCGTGAGTAGACAGACCGAGAGGGTCCAACGTCGCACCCCAGCCCCGATCGCTGGCATCCGCAGTAAGGATGCGATCGGCCAAAGGAAGATCCAACGGAACACCCTGTGTCAGCCAGGGAATATCTGCCCAAGGGCGGAGGTGACAAAGCAGAGACCGAGGAATAGTGAGTTCCAGGTCCAGCGGATCTACATTCGGACGCCAATGATCCAACAGGAAGTGTTGGAGAGGTCGGACAAACAAGCGACCGAGCGGAATGAGATCGGTCACCGAACCGCAAAGGCCCAGCATCCGAAGGAAAGTCCTGGCCGAGACCGAGGAAGATTGAAGCAGGTACCGAGTCAAGGCGGAAAGAATCGTCGCCCGAGCCTGGGGAACCGACACTACATTGTGAAGAGTGTCGAAATCCATCCCCAAATGACGGAATCGCTGAGAAGGAAGAAGATCCGACTTCTCGCGATTGACTCTGAAACCCAGCGACGCTAGCAGGCAAAGAAACTGCCGGACATCGAACTCCAGAACAGCAGCATCGTGGTGCCGTTGGAGGATGTCGTCTAGGTAGGCGGACGAAGTCACCGCCGACTGAGTGCGATGGAAAGCAAGCACATGTGACATCAGTCGGGTGAAGGCCCAAGGAGCCAGGTTCAAACCGAACGGGAGAGCTCTGAATTGAAAAACTCGATCCCGAAACGAGAACTGAAGGTATTTCCGTGACGCCAGATGAATGGGTACATGGAAGTAGGCATCCTTCAGGTCGATACTGGCCGCAAAATCGCCCTGATGAACTGAACGTCGAACCGACCGGAAAGTCTCCATACTGAAACGAGGAGCAATTATGTACTCGTTCAGGGTACTCAGATCGATGACAGGACGAAATTGGCCGTTTTTCTTCGGCACCAAGAAAAGTCTCGAGTAAAACCCCGGTGAAAGGGTGTTCCTGACCACCTCGATCGCCCCTTTGGTGAGGAGATTGTCGATCTCCTGCACCAGAAGGTCCCGACGCAGAGAATCTGAAGGGACCTGAGTCAGAAGGGGCACCCGAGATAAACTGGGGTGCCGATGGAAGGACAGTCGCAGACCGGAATGAATGACGTCGAGGACCCAAGAGTCCGACGTTATCTCTGTCCAACGGTCGTAAAACAGCGACAGCCTTCCTCCGACTGGAGGCGAATCGAAGTGAGAACCTTCACTTGCGGCCTCGACGAGGCCCCCGAGAGGAGAAACCACCTCGGGAAGTGACAGAGTCCTGAGACTTTCCAGCCTGAGGCTGCCAGCGGGCCTGGCCACGTCGGCGCTTCTTATGAGCAGAAGGAGCAGACGGAGCCGAAGGCGTAGCCGACGTCGCCGACGAGGCAGACGCAGCAGCACGCTTGGCGGGCCTGGAACGACCCCCACCCGCAGCAGCAGGTGGGTCAAGCTGTCTCAGCAAAAGCTGGTCCTTCGAATGACGAAGAACTTCGCCACGAACAGCTTCCACGGAACCATGGAACAACTGAGGTCCTACCAAAGAGGCAGACCTCAGAACAGCACGTTGCTCAGAAGGAAGGGATGGTAAAGAATCCAAAACCGCATCCCGGCGTGCCAGCTCCAAATTGGCCGTGTTACAGGCGTGAGCGTGAGTCAAGTTCATAAGAGCCTGTGACAAAACGCGAAAAGGCGCCTGAGCGTCATCAAACTCCCCTGGTGGAAAATATTCAGCCAGAGCAGCGACGACATGGTCCGCGAGAGATAACATACCCAGCATCTCTCGGGACAGGCCCACCATAGACTCAACTACCGACATCGGGAGAACTGCCGACTTAGGCTTAGTCAACCCGAGGGAAGAAGAATCCTCATCCACAGTAGTCATCCCTTGGAAGACTGGTGGAGAGACGGAATCGTAAACACGAAACCGCGATGGAGGCAGAAAGGCATCAGCTCTAGAAAAGAAGGAACCCTTGAGGGCCTTAGAACGCATTTTGGCGTCTAAGCCCTGGAAGGACTCAACCACCTGAGCCGATTGCAGAGGACGCAAAGCCCCGGAGCTAGAAGGCTCAACAGGGTTACGGCGCTCCACAGTGGACCGCGGCCGGACGGTCACAGAAGGCTGGCCGGAAGGTAGAACGTCCGGCAATAAGCCAAAGACGAAATCCAAAGCCTGCCCCAAGACTGACGAGGGGGGACCATCACCTTCAAGATACTCGTCATCCTCCGTAGCAGAGGAGACGTAGCCCAACTCGGGCTGACCAGCAGAAACCTCCTGTGAATACTGTGCAGTATCCAAGGGGCCAGGCGAGACATCTCGGCGACCGACCAAAGGAGGTTGTGCCTCAGGAGGCACAGGGAGGCCAACTTGAGGGTTGCCAGAAAGCAACCGGGTGAGCGCCAAAACGGCCTGGCGCAGGTCACCCTGAGAATCCGTCGCAGCAGAATCGCCCGACGGAGTGTCCTCCCAATGGACCCTTCTGGTAGAAGAACCCAAATCCTCAGAAGAGACCGATGGCAAACGTCGATCGGCAGACAGAATAGGAGCACGGTGAGAAGACACCGGAGGATAGTCCCGATTGTGACGCCCAGGAGCCATCACTGGCCTCTGCGAAACAGAAGGCCCTGCCTGCAAATCCTCGAAAGGGACCGACGGCGCACGTCGATCGGTAGCTGGACCTAGGACACGGTGAGAAGACACCGGAGGATTGTCCCAAGAATGACAGGAACCTGTCATTGACCTCTGCGCAGCATACGGCCCCAACTGCCTATCCTCTGAGACCGACGGCAAGCATCGATCGACACCCAGACTCGGAACACAGTGAGGAATCACCGGAGGAAGGTTCCGAGAGTGACAGCTAACCGGGGCTGTCACTGACCGCTGCCGAACAGCAGGCCCTGGATGCCAACGTCCCAACACCATCCCGCTAGCCGGCACACTAGCAGGCGAAGGTGGAACAATAAACGATTCACTCGAGGGACGAGGAATCGCTGCCGAAGCGACCGGCCGGCTCAACCGACTAGGAGCAAACCTAGCCAGATGAGACGGAGCAGACAGCAAACCCGCACAGCCTCGCCGCGAGGCTGGGGGAGGCTGAGAACACACAGACACACCAGCAGATACAGCCTCGGTCCCCCGAGACTGTAGACCATCCCCAGAGGAGATGGAAGAGCCACCATCAGACAGAATAGGATCTGGAGTAGCAACCCCCTCAACAACGGTCGACGGTGTAGGAGGCAGATCGGAGAGGGTTACCGAGCTGACCTCGGAAAAGCTCTCAACGAAAACAGACGCCTCAATAGTGACATCCGAAGACAAAGAGACCGCGGTCTCCTCATCAGGTATCACAGAACAAAACACCGTCAACAGTTGCAGAGGAGCTCGCCACAGAAGTCAGATCCGAATCCTGTGTGACAGAGTCACCACGTGCACCAGCAGAAATGTCTGCAACGGCACGGCTACCCTTACCCCGAGAACGAGGGGTTCTAGCTCTGGAAAGAACCACCTTGTTAACAGAAGCCCAAAATTTAGAGGACCAAACCCCACAGATACCACATGATTGGGCCTGAGTGCAATTGTTGCAAGTGACACGTGGTATGGGAATCGTCCACATGTTTCACCTGCAAACAAGAGGTACAAGGAATAGTCTTAGGCATGATATAAATACAACAATCAAGCTTCCCGCCGACGGAAAACAGAACGAAGGTCGTGTTCACACGTGGGGGAAAGGCAAGATAAAGTGTGAAAAGAACAGCAATAATAATACAAATTAACATTAAATGAGAGTAATAATTTGGTAGCTTGAAAAAGGATACAATCCAGTAGCACACTCAAGACGATTACTAAGTTGTTCACGAAGAATTAATATCATAAACAGCACAAGTCACAAAAATTTCCGACCATGAACAATGGCGGAAAATAAAGGAATTGACGTCACGGTTGTTGCGCATGCGCTCGGTAAACGCAAGAGGTGTGCAGAGAGAGTACCTGTAATTTCGAGCGCTGGTCTCGCTCGACCCTTTTTTCGATCTTTTTCGTGCTTTTGCACTCTAGTACTTTTCCAACTCGTTTGGAAAAGATTCTAAAAGCTTGAGTTAGTTCCGAAGTAGGGCTTGCACTTATGTTACAGCCAATTGTAAACAATTGTGAGTAGGTTGAAAAGAAATATTGCCCATCAAACGTCTCTTGAACAAACTTTAGTGTATCGGTACATCTCAAAAGAAAGCTGAATACCACATATCAATTTAGTTATTCTATCCATCAGATGAGAAAAAGATTTTTTTTTTAAATTTGGGGCAATTTTCCCCATCCCCTCCCCATGATGGGCAGCATATCAATTTTAACAAAACTCACTCGCCAGTCATCATTTATATGAAATTTTATTGGAATTGGTAGGAGGAGAAAACTCAAATACCAAGATATGACCGATGATGGCAGACAAAGAATGATTACAAAAGCTCACTCTGACTTTCAGTCAGGTGAGAAAAAACCCTGTATCATGGGCTTTTAGTTTAAACAATATTTATTGAAAAAGGAAAGAAATGAATATCATGTTACATGAATACACAGTATAAGACAAAGAATGAACATGATACTACAGAAAACACAGCACATAACATGACAGTTGACGATTTTAAAACAAGACAGATTAGGGATTCGACGGAAGCTTTAAGCTTATGTGTGTCATCTCCCTAGCTCGAAATAAATTTACACCATATGATTTGTGGCAGTAGGTGAACTTGTATAGCATCACCCAGGCACAGAGTTCCCAATAGAAAACCTAACAGAATTAGTTTAAGTCACAACACCAGTAATCGCCCCTCGCAAACAAGAACCAGAATGCCTCTCAAACTAACCCACCAGAAAACAGGTATGACGGCTGGTGAAAGACATTCTGAGTTGGCCAAAGGAGCACTGGTCCCTGGGCGACGATATTTAAAAATGTTTAAACTCTTTAAGCAGATATATGGGGAACAAACTGGAATAGAGGAAGAGAAGAACAAAGTGAAGGAAGGAAGAAGGTGAGTAAGCCAGTCTGAACACGAGTTTCCGTACCTTTAAAACACGTGTTGAAGAAGCCGCTCTCATGCACAATGTTGGGAAGGAGTTTATGTTGGGACAACGTATGTGGCAAGCGCTCACAGTTGAGATGGAGAACACTCATCTTTTTATGGATTACATTTCTTAATCTTCATTTGGTTATTTTAACGTTCAGTGGAATCGCTTGCTCAATAGAATAAAATTGTGTACTGCACTAAAGAATAAGCGATTATCAGCATTGCTTAAAAATTGCTTAAAAATTCCGAGCCAAAAAGTAAGGTGAATACATCTATTACAAATGGGAGGGGGCTGATCGTGTCATTTCGAATATCTGAAAAGACTGGACAATACACTAAAAAATGTTCAGATGTCTCATACTCGCCACACTGACAGAGCGAATGAGATGTTAAGTGATTGTCATACAAGTGAGACTTAAGACTGCTACAGTGCAAGAGCAATCTGTAATGATAAATTTGAGCAGTGCGAGACTTGGCGCCACCATAACCGTGGTGGTCGTAGGTTTCCATCATTTAAAAAAATCTTAAACTTGCTCAGTGACGAGTTTTCGCGGATATGCAAGGGTAAGTTATTCCATTGTTCAGAAACGTTTTGGGGTGAAGGAGGATTTATAAAGTTGTGACCGACAAAACGGAACTCTGTGATTTTGGCCTGAACGGAGATTAATTGATGGATTCATTGTCAAAATAAGTGGAGGAACTTTATTGTTGATGTAAAACGGCAGCACCTGGTGATACATTTTAAGAGTCTCTTCGCATTTCTGAGTATACCAGAGCTTTACTAGCACTAACGGTTGACCCTGTAATTATTCGTGCAGCTGCGATTTGAATTTTTTCGAAGTCGGCCACTTTAGATGCTGGACAGTTACCCCAAACAGTGTTAGCGTATTCGAGAAGCAGCCTTATGAAAGCAAAGTATATTTTTTCTAAGACATTACAATCGAGATTAAATTTGTGCTTTCGCAGGAGATCCACCCGAGGCCAGGGTTTCGAGCAGATATGGTTGATGTGATCATTCCATGTGCACATATTATTTAATATCACTCCCAAGTGTTTGTGGGTTTCGCCTAAATAGAGAGGGGGATGCGCCGAGGAGTTACTTTTGCGGGATATAAGCATAGTTTCTGTTTTATGGGGATTGAACTCAACCAACCTTATTTTAGACTGCATAGTTTCTGTTTTATGGGGATTGAACTCAACTAACCATGTTTTAGACCATGGGCTTTTCTCTAAGACAGTGGAGCCCACTTAATTGTGTATCTCTTAATTGACTAGTCCTGTTAACTGAATATACCTTCCAAACACAAAACCATTTACCATACCTTCAGAAAAAATTTGACCTGTTAATTGCATATATTTTATAGAATAAACTTGTTAATTGAATAAAAATTTTGTAATACATGTATGTTGATAAATTAGCAAAGCCTCCCTTACCAATCACCAAAACCCCCTTGTTTATAGACCTGTTCGGCCACAGAACATCAAATACACACATCTAATCTATTACATTTTGTTTGACAAAATGTAATAGATTAACCCTTTACCTAACCTGAAAAGCAGACCACACTTGCAAAAATAATTCTTGAATAACTAATTTTTTTCATTTTTTGTCTCAAAAACATAGGTTATGACCCCTCGTTGGAACGAGCTCGACGAGCTCGTTCCAACGAGGGGTCATAACCTATGTTTTTGAGACAAAAAATGAAAAAAATAATAAAAATTAATTGGTGATTTTTTAGAATAGCGCTGGTCGGTTTTGGCCGTTACGTTAAGTAAAGGGTTAAATGAAAAATTCATCTAAATTTAACTTTAGAAAACTATGGTGAAAAAATCCATTTAGTTTACAAAGGGAAAATCTGGTTAAATGTGCCCAAATGATTCTTATTTCAGGGGCAAGAGAAATCCTGTCCTTAGCAAGAATATCTGCCAGTAACATGCATAGAGTTAAAGAAGATGTCCCATACTGTTGGACAGATAAGATATATGAGGATATTTCCTCATCTCTGTGATCTACCGGTGGTCCCAAATAATGAACTGTCTTCCACCATACATCAAGAATTTATTACTTTTTCTTCATTTGTGGAGATCATGAAAAATATTTCAACCATATTCCTTAGCAAATATATCAAAATGGAAATCTTGTCAAACTTGCCATAAATTTTGCCTAGCTGCTTCCTCCAAACATGTACATTATATCATAAGTTTACAAACATGTCTAGTGATCTGTAATAAGGTTCAAGTGGAGAAGAAACACAATGCTCCATACACAGCAGATGACACTGACGAGGATAAACAAAGTGTTTAAATATCCCACAGTGTGAACAAAATTCCTTTGGAGTTATCCTTTTTTCCCTTAACCCTCAATAGCCGATTAAAAGTTTTATGAAT
Source organism: Pictodentalium vernedei (assembly GCA_031216915.1). Taxonomy (NCBI): domain Eukaryota; kingdom Metazoa; phylum Mollusca; class Scaphopoda; order Dentaliida; family Dentaliidae; genus Pictodentalium; species Pictodentalium vernedei. The sequence continues at coordinate 212,297,062 of CM062290.1, forward strand.
TTAAATTTATTGCTCCAATGAGTGCAGAGTAAAGGCTTAACCCTTTACCCAATGCAGACGATATCAAAATTTATGATTTTAAATATTATTTTTTCAAAATTTTCAAAATATTTTAACAAAACTGTATCATGTGACCCCTCATTGGAATGAGCTCGACAGCTCATTCCAATGAGGGGTCACATGATATAGTTTTGTTGTAATCTTTTGAAAATTAATATTTTTTCAACTGCTGAATTTGCATATTACCTGGCCGGCTCGTTAGATAAAGGGTTAAGAAAAATTATATCAGCACTTTGACCAATAGAAAGTCCAGCTTAACATTTCTCACAATAAAATGATGAAATGGCAAAGTTTTCCAACATTTTATCATAATTTTCTTTATTTCTTGGAACCTCTCATTAAAATGAAGATTGATGAAACTGGTCCAAAAAAACGTTATGACATATTTTCAAAGGAAAAGAATGATATTAATTACAAAAGAAAAATATTAATTGTCCCTCGAGAGCAACAAGGTGTCATCTGCAATGCAAAAGCATTGCAGATGGCAGCTTGTTTCACTCCTTAACATGTTAACAATTTATTTTATTTATTTATTTATTGGGGTTTAATGACACTTTTGACAGCCAGGTCACCACACGACAGGCAATTTTACAGGTGGAGGAAGCTGGAGAGAACCATCAAGCAACTGTCACACTCCCCAGCATACTAACTCCAAGCAAACAGGGTTAGCATTAGTTGAAGACAAGTGCACCAATGACATGCAGTACACCTTAGTACACAGTGCCACCGTGCCTCCATGTGAGCAATTGGGATGAAGTGCCTTGCCCAAGGACACAACACAGTATCCCTGGTGGGGATCGAACCGTGGACCTGTTGGTTTGAAGTTCAATGCCATAACCGCTGAGCCACTGCACTCCCAACATGTTGGCAACTATTTCTGATAGTGCTTCCTGGAATGACTTACATGTAACTCTTACAATTGCTATGGATCTATTTTTTCAATTTCTCATAACATCAAGTTATGGCTACTTACCAAAAAATTCAGTGGAGGCTGATGTTGAAAAATCATTACTGAATGATTTGGTACACTTTAGAGGGATTATTCTATTGAAAAGCCTCAAAATTAATTATTCTTTTCACGGTTAACTCTTTACCTCGACACTCAACTAGAAGACAAAAGTAGAAAAACAAAATTGAATAACAAAACATATCCATTTTTTTTATTCCAAAGATTAGTTCATGTGCAATATTTTGGAAGAATAAATGAAAAATATGTAACTTTGAATTGAATGGCAATTTTGGTTAACTGCACTGACAGGATAGGCACCCACATCCCCCACGCTACATGTAGATAATGGTTTTATAGAATCAAGTTGTTTCTGGACAGAAAAATCTGATAATGGCATACAGGGGATATATACATGTACAGAATATACCCATAGTAGCTTGGTGTACCAAATGTTCACGAGTGGTGAAGTGGTATAAACTGTGAGCCTTTGACGAGTGGTTAACACCACTTAACCATGAGTGGTGAACATCTGGTACACCTAGCTACTCTGGGAATATTTTATTTATACCATGATTGTCAGATTATTGAGAGTCACGATTGTTTTTTCTCGATTTTACTGAATAGCAGACGTACACATATGCAAATCTCTTTTTGTAGCACCGGTGAACGGCATTTCTGCTGTCAATTTTATCACAGAAACAAAATGGAAAAAGAAACGCTCAAATCACAGGGCCTTTTTCAATTTAATAACATAACGTACTATTTCGAATTATGGATGCTTTATTAACATGAGTCAACACATGTTTGTTAATTTTTGGTGTCTTATGAGGTAAACTCATTTAAAACCGTAATAAATAACTGCCAGTTTCATTTCACTCTTCATGAGGCGATGAATGATAAATTTAGACAAGTTTGCATTCAGGTCAAAGTCACCAAAGGTCAACTTGGATGTAGTTCCACTGTAGGTATAAATTTTGACTGTTGAAATCCCATTGCTGGCGTATTCACCAAAGACACACGTGTTCACCACGTTGGTGTGTAAAGATAAAATTGATGTCATAGGCTTTTTATATATAGTAGAATACATGTAGGTAATCATGGTATAAATACAGATTCTTATGACAGTAACTGATCTGAATTCTGTTGAGAGCAGATCAGTCGTATTCCTAGGTTCAATGAAGATGACAAATGTGATATGGTTGATCTGCTCTCATCAGACAGAATACAGAACACCAGATCAGTTATTGTCAAAAGAATCTTTTTATTATATACCTTTACAGCAAGGTAAAACACACAAAAAATAATCTAGATAGGCCTACAAGAGTAAAGAAATATATCAACAGGGAGATGACTTACATGTACATAAGCTTTCTGTGAAATCTCTCCATTACTTAGCACTTTGTTTATTGTGAATATATGTTATATTGTGAGCTGATGTGTCTTGCACTGTTACATTTTTTGGTGTTCAATTCTGTAACGTATAGCACATTCATCGAATTAAATATTGTTTAAACTAAATTTCTCTACATACTGTATGATTAGTATTGTTACATCAATTTATTACACACCTATTAATCTTCCTTCAGTTCCATATTTACAAATCCATATGGAACACAAGTTCCATATGGATTGCACTGATGGACCAAAGAGATCGCGTGATTTGACAAGATTGTGACCCAGTTGAGAACCAATTCAAATTCTCTGTCTGATTTTGTGATCACAGTAGTATATTTTCATTTGTTTCTCTTCAATTGGTCTTGATTTAGCAATATTTGTTTTCCGAAATTTTGACCCATGGCGTGTCACTGGAACACAATAACAGTGAGTCCCACTTAATTGGATATCTCTTCATTTCTTAACCCCTTACACTCTGATGTCAATATGTTTTCACAAGTTTTAAGCAGCAAATATTTCCCATAATGCAGTTTGATATTTAACCAAATATACCGTGTTTGACAGAGAAACAAGATATAATTGTTAACAAGAGCACTGCCTGGCGGGACATTATACGCCCGTTTTGTATTTTTGAAGGGTTGGGGTAAGGATGGGGGTGAGAGTGAAAATTGTTCGGACCAACCCCATATTCGAACTTGACCTGTATTTTGTTGTGATTAAACAACATATCAAGTTTGGAACCAATCGGAAAACAAATAATAAAAGTTATCATCTGGAAACCAAATATGTGATGCATTCTATGTCCAACAAGGGCCATAATTCAGGGGAACTTCGAAGTTCGAACTGACCCCATATTTGAAATTGACCTGTCTTTTGTTTTGATTAAACCACATACCAAGTTTTGGAGTCAATCGGAAAAAAAATACTAAAGTTATCATCTGGAAACCAAATGTTGACGAACAGATGGACAAATGGATGGACAAATGGACAGCCAGACAGACTGATTCCATAATTTGACGGTTTTTCAACAGGCGTATAAAAAATCAGTCAGGCCATACTAAAGTTATAATCCAGAAAACACAAAATGCACAAATTCAAGTGGAATAACTCTGGAAAGGTACATGCGATTTTGGCCGAAAGTGAACTTGAGCTGTGTTTTGTAGTCATAAACAAAATCTGAGAATTTGAAACAAATTAGTCAAGGCAAACTAAAGTTATCATCTGGAAACCACATAATTCACAAATTTGCAATCATTCAAGGGGAATAACTATGGAACGGTACATGCGATTATGGCCAAAGGTGAACCTGAGCTGTGCTTTGTGGTCAAAAACAAAATCTGAGAATTTGAAAAAAATTGGTCAAGGCAAACTAAAGTTATCATCCGGAAACCACAAAATCCACAAATTTGCAATCATTCAAGGGGAATAACTCTGGAAAGGTATACGCGATTGTGGTCAAAAGTGAACTTGAGCTGTATTTTGTGGTCAAAAACAAAAAACTGAAAATTTGAAATAAATTGGTCAAGGCAAACTAAAGTTATCGCCTGGAAACGAGAAGTTGGGCTAAATTCCCATAAATAAAGGGCCATAACTCTACTGCAAATGGGCTGCTAGAAACAGAAATCGAACCCGTCCTGTATTTTGTCATACTAAATCCACTTGCCAAATTTAACTCAGCTCAAACCATTACAACTAAAGTTATTGTCCGGAAACAAAATGTGTCCATGGATGGACAGACAGACAGGCGGGTGGAGAGACCATTCACATAATACGTCCCGTTTTTCAAACGGCGGTTAAAAACAACATCTGAAAAATTTGGTGTCAATCCGTCAAGGCGTTCAGCTTTAAATGAACGGAAACCAATTTTTTTTTTAAAATTGTGTTTTCAAAGGAACTCCGCAGCGGATGGACTGAGAAACACCAATATCGCACTTGACCTGTATTTTATTGCTACAAACAACATCTGAAAGTTTGATGTCGATCCGTCACGACGTTCGACTTTAAATGAAGGGAAACCAATTTTCTTAGAAAAATTGTGTTTTGAAAGGGCCATAACTCTGCAGCGGATAGACTGAGAAACACCAATATCGAACTTGACCTGTATTTTATTGCTACAAACAACATCTGAAAAATCTGATGTCAATCCATCAAGGCGTTCAGTTTTAAATGAACGGAAACCAATTTTTTTAGAAAAATTGTGTTTTCAAAGGGCCATATCTTTGCAGCAGATGGACTGAGAAACACCAAAGTCAAACTTGACCTGTATTTTATTGCTAAAAACAACTTCTGAAAGTTTTATGTCAACCTGTCGAGGCGTTCGACTTTAAATGAATAGAAACCAAATTCAGGACAGATGGACAGACAGACTGATAGCATAATACAACCGTTTTTATAAACGGGCGTATAATAAAAACAGTAATTGGAGAAAATTCTGTTGCTCTACCAGAGTGCTATGGTTTAAATTGAATAACCATGTTAATTTAATGTAACTTCCAAACACAAAACCATTTAGCATACCATCAAATACCAACAAATTTGACCTGTTATTTGTATATAGGTTATATAGTAAACTCCTATTAACTGAAGAAAAATCTTAACATTTGCCAAGAAATTATCCTGGTGATCAATGAATTGCCCATGTTTATAAAGACCAATTTGGCCTCAGTACATCCTAAACAGGCACTTAAATATATTAAATCTTATTAACCAGAGATGCATGTGCTCTGTCAAACAAGATATAATGGAATAAATGATCAGTTTATCTTCAGAAACCAGGACACTGAGCAAATCCATGTCAACTGAATACTCCTGTTCATTGAATAATGCTCACTAGCTGATATTTAATTTGCTTCTGACATGAGGTGACTCCAGCTGTCAAAAGTGTTGTTAAACCCCAAGAAATAAATAAATAAATTCAATTAGCTGGATTCCACTGTATAAGGTCAAGTTTAGGCCTTAAATTAGCCAATCATTCATTCATGTATATGCCAAAGTCAGCTTTTTCATGACTGAAACACAATTGAACATGACTGGAATAGATAACTGAATAGCATTTTGCAAGAGAAAAAGATTCAATTCAGGCCACACAAAGTAGATCTTCTGTTTCGAAGGTCATTATTTGTAAAATTGCATGCGGGCAAGTGGTTTTTATTTTACCTTTTATTTCTGTAATTATTTCTTTGCTATCAAAAGTTCATGTTCTTGCTTTATGTTTTAGGCCTCATAATCTACGGAATGGCATGGGTGTTGGTGTATTTCGTACCTTGAGAGCAAGAAGCTTTTGCAATGATAAAGCATTGCAAAGCCTTCTTGCCCTCAAGGGACAAATTTATCAATTTTTTAAACTTGGGTAAAATATCAGACATAAACCATTTAATTTTTATTTTTTTAAAAAGTTTACATTGGTTATAAAAAGAGAGCATGCGGCAGCCAAAAGGACCATGCGGGAGGGCCTGAGAAACAGATTTCTTTTTTTTTAGGCCTAACAGGACTATAATTAACAGGAAGAGAGCAATTTTTCTATCTTGTAGTTACCATACTGACCCCAGAATAAGTCCAGAGTGTGCATGAAGTAAAAGAGGGCAAAAAGTATATGGGTAGGCTTATTTTTGAGAGGTTAAGTCTGAAGGAGAATTTCGACACAAAGTTGATACAAAAGGTACATGATGGTGACTCTGTCAATTCCATATGCATTAACCCTTTTCCTAACAAATCAGATGTATGTGTCTGCATAAATTACAAATTGAACAGTTGAAAAAAATGTAAAACAATTTCAATAAAACCATATCATGTGATCCCCCCCCCACCAACATTGGAATGAGCTCATTAAGCTTGTTCCAATGAGGGGGTCACATGATGTGGTTTTGTTGAAATTGTTTTAAACATTTGAAAAAGAAATAATGAAAATTACAAATTTTGATATCATGTGCATTGGGTAAGTGGTTCGTTTTCATTGTGACAACTTACATTTGCCAGCATGGCCATCATGGATGCTGTCACTACTTAGTTAATGACTGGGCTTATTTACAAGGATGGGACCCTGAAATGAAAAAAGTTGGTAGGGGGGCTTATTTTTTATTATGGACTTATACCTATATATTGGTCAGTATGGTATAAACTGAGCATTTATTCTACTATATCCTGTTTGACAAAGCTCATGCAAAAGATTACCAATTTTTTTAATTCAATTAACAGGAGATTACTCTGTGATCTATATGTAATTAACAGGTCAAATTTGTACTGAAGGTAGTGCTCTGTTCCTGTTAACAACTGAAGGTATAGTATATGACTTGGTATTTGTAAATTATATACAATTAAAAGGGTTATTCAATAAAAAGAAACATTATGTAGGTTCCAGTGTATTTCACTTAGAAAATCTGGACCAACATGTGTATGTCATGATCCAGTCATGAACGGATCACAAAAGAAACCCTTTTATTATCATAGTTTTATACCTCATGACCCCTCAGGGAAATGAGCTCATTCTAATGAATGACATAAGCCGTGTTTTAAAGCAAAATTTGAAAAACTTATAAAACCTGTGCTGGCAAAATGGCAATCCTAAAATCAAAGGCAAGATATACATGTAGGTATCAGTCTTTCTGTTATCATCATAGTGTTCTTGGTGCCTGAATCAATTCAATCCTACTCTTAACAAACTGACCCTAGTCGAAGCCCAGAGGATTTGGGAAGGGAGATACCGCCAAGAAACAGTAACTCTACCTTGGGTATGTTTCGTTTCTGCAGAAACCCTTTTCTCTCAAATAAAAAAAAATTCACATTATCTTATACATACCATTCACTTTCAGATCATCATTTCAATAAATAAATTTTTTAGAAAACCATGTGGTGTTGTTTTTGTTTGCCCAGCTTATGCAGATTCGGAACCAGATGTATCATTAAGTATGTCAAACTAGTGCCCTGCAGATTCCACATTTTCAATTCAAATCAAATCTTGAATCGAAACAGCTCTATTATTCAAAATCAAATCAAACCTCAAATCAAAATCTGAGCAGGCCTGAAAATAAACAGTCTGACATTTGCAGAATGAGGTCCCCAGAGGGTGAATTTGCTGATGCTATCCCATACAGTGGGCCAATTTATCCTCTGGGTACCTCTTTCTATTTAGTTTTGAGACCCTGATTCAGATTGAGGTCCACAGAGGGTAAATTTAGTGATGCTACCCTGCTATGCAGTGTAGCATTACTAAATTCACCCTCTGGGGACCTCATTTTGCAGATGACAGTCTGCTTATTATCTGGCTTGAATCTGAGGTGTCTAGAAGGTGAATGATTGGGAAAGTGGGGATGCTGTAAACCTGATGTGCTGAGGCTGTGACAGCTCCTGACTGATAAAATATTCCAACTACATGTACATCGTCAAGAAGGCATGCCTTCGTTGAAGGCATGCCTTGATGATGTAGCGAGAATATATTAACCAGAAAGGCCACTAGCAACAGCTTATTGTCAAGATTGCTTGGAAACTTTAAATTTGCATTCAGCACTAATAGTGACTGGTGAGACTGGAATTAGCATGAGTGGATGGTATAGGTGCAGATACTATTTATGTTAACACAGCAGAAATTACACCCAGTCTTCACTTTCAGCATTATTTATGTACAATTTCCATCTGAACTATGAGATGATGAATATCTGATGCCAAGCTATATTCCAGTAAAAGGATTTTAAGGGATTCATATCAGGAAGCCAATTTCAAAACTGACCAAATACCAACTTGATATTCGAGATTGAATCGAATCTCAAAGCTTTGCAGGGCCCTGTGTCAAACCCCAAACCATCTCTGGGAAAATATCTGGTTGTTTCCTTTGGTGGAGTAAAACAATAAATGATGGAAAATGAACATCAACAGGAAAACTTCCCCCAATAATTTACTTTGTCCTAATCAAGGGAACATTTACTGAACCATCCAAGACTGACCCTGAACTGTTACGTGTTTTATATTACAATTGCAATAAAGGCTGCTGTACAATGCATGCAATGCAAGTACTGCAAACGATTGGACAGATATTAAACCAATGAATTTTCTTTTCTGTTTTGTTCCAAAACTGCAAACAGGAAAGAGAAATCTGCTGATTTGATATTTACAGCATTGCTTGGAAAACATGCGTCACATGCATTGTGAAACAATCTTAACAAAGTCTGTTACACAAAGCAATATGAGCATTCACAACAGTTAATATATCCAACCATACCTGGTAATAAATCAATAAAAATGCCTATTTCACAATACATGTGATAATAATCACAACAAATCATGTAAAACGAACATCAAAGGGGAAAACTCCCCTAAATTTTCCAGTACATTTCACCTCGCCCTTATCAAGGGAATATTTGAATTGATTTAAGGACTGTTGTACAATGCATGCAATACGAGACATCAATGCGGACGATGAGATAAATATTAAACCAATGATTTCCTTTTCTCTTTGCATTTGAGAAACAGTGTGAGTTGAGACACTGCACTGTACCAAAATTGAAAACAGGAAAGAGAAACAATCAGTCGCCTCACGCCATCAATATCTGGATCCCAGACTTTACAGATCCAACACTGCATTTTGTCTGAGTTCCATTTAAAGTTGAAGAAATCCTAACATTTTTGGCACCTTCAAACTTACTAACACTTTTGGGCCAAGAGTTCCACTTCTTTCCTTAAATATTATGTAGGCGGGAGTTTTTCAACATTTGCATAAGTTGCCAAAACCAATGTACACCCTTTTTGGCAGTACCTATGTTTGCAATTCAAACTGTTTTTTCATCTTTCAAGTTATTTGCTTAATTTGGTACAATGTCGAAACGTATCATAATCTGGTCCATGTTAGCAATATTATGAAAAGTGTAAACATTTTTTAAGTCTCAATCTTTTGATATTTTCAGGGAAACACTCTATTTTCTCTTTAAAGTCTGTGGGCACATTCTGAGGGTCATTTGTGCCCTTTCATACATATATATACCAACAGTGTACTGTTTTTTTCCACCTTACTAGCCAACAGTGATGCCAGAAGCACTGGGGTAGAGGGGCCAGCTACCCTCCCAGCCATCAGACCATGGAGAGAGAGATGGCAGACAATGCCCTTTCCCTTACCAGGTTTGTCACTCATTTTTTTTCATGATTCACGTGTAATTTTTAAGTAAAGCTAAAAATACACCCCAAATCCATTGTGAGAGCTTTCAAAATTCAATGGGGGAGTTTGTGAGGGCACGGCACATCCTCTCAAACTCCGCCATCTTGGGCCTTTGGCCTTCAAGACATGCATGCTTCAGCAAGTCATGGCAGGGCTATTATTGCTTATAAATGCCCTTTTCTCAGGGTCAGCCACCCCCCCCCCCCACCCCCCAACTTGCCTTGAAGAGCTTTCGGCACTCCTGCTAGCAAACCATTTGAATCCAGTGATGAGGAGCTTGCCAGCAAATTCCCTTGTTTGGTATTTGCATAACTTGTCCTGAAAGGGTTAATTTCAGGCTTTTCATCTCCGGAGTATTTTCATTGGTAGGAAGGGATGGACAAAACTCCTGATATGTGGATATCATGTCTCTCATTCTGGTCTATCATCATACCTAAGAACATCAAAATCTTACAATCGATGTTAAGACTTATAATGCAAAACATTCATTTTACTATTTTTCCCCTAATTTGCTAGTCTCTCACCAAACCAAAGGACATCAAAATCCACACACTAATGATTGAGTTATAATGCGAAAAGTTTCTTACAGAGAGTTTTCGAAGTGTTACAAGGACCATAATCTTGTATGAACATGTGGACAAAACCTGCGATTTGCAGATATCTTTTCCCCCATGCTGGTGTATCATTATACCATAGAACATCAAATTCTGACAACCGACACCAGATTTATGATACAAAAGGTTTGTACGAATGGACATACTGACGTTCAGATGGAGACCTCGACTATACATGTATACCCACTGGACCTCCTAAGGAGGTTGTGGGCATAATAAATATGAAGGGCTGCTAAATTTGCTCTGGAGGACCAGAAATAAGTTATAATGTTGACATTTTTGCATTTTATCACTCAGGCTGTCAATCTGAGAAATAACTTAACAAGAGAGCCTGTAAAATTACTATCTTGTAGGCATGAATAGTGGTTAATGAAGGTCAGGGATGTATTTGTGCATGGAAATGGCAGACACATAAGGTTCGACAAAAACCAGGTTCACTAATGTAACAAGTAGAAAAAGCTTCTCCTTAAACACCTAAATCAGTACCACAGACCACTTTGCAGGGACCTCCTTGTCAGCCCAATAGAGGTTTTGAAAAGGAAAGCCCTGCTTATGTTTAATATGCAAATGCATTGTACTAGTAAAATTCTGTGATTATAATAGAGCTGAAATGGTTAAAGGATTTCCTTGATCGATTAATCACATGGATTAACCTTGGTTAACCAATTAATAACTTGCCCTAATTTATTTATTTAATTTATTTTAATGGGATTTACCGCCACTTTTGACAGCCAAGGTCACCTCATGTCGGACAGTTTTACAGGTGGAGAAAGCTGGAGTGCCCAGAGAGAACAACCCAGCAATGGCGAGCAACTGCCAGACTCACCCAATGTACTAACCCCACACAAGTAGGGTTATCATTGGTTGAAGACACATGCCCTAATAGGTAGCTGAATAACTGCCATACCATTGATGATTTACAGCATTAACCCTTTACCCAAAGTAATGGACAATACCGGACAGCACTATATACAAAAATATACTTTCAGTTTTTATTATGTCTTCAATTTTTGAAAGGAGCTCGTTCCAATGAGAGGTCATAATGTGGTTTTGAGACAAAAATTGAAAATTTTTTTTAGTAATTCAAGAATTTATTTTGCAAGTATCGTCTGCTACCCACATTGGATAACAGGTTAAGAATGACCATTTCCATCCACTAATACAGTATCATGAACATGCAAGTGAACAGGAAGTATGTCAGCACATAACTTGCGTGCTTTACTCTGTCTCATATAATTGATGTGAGTCAGTGTGACAATGTTTGCCTGTTTTGGAGCAAGTTTGTTCCTTTGTTAACCCATATAATACAGCAGTTCAAACATAATGGATATTTGATCAATTACTTCTTTGATCTATCAAGAAGTTGATCATCGGTTAATTGCTTTAACCAGTTAACCGTTTCAGCTCTAGATTATACTACAGGTCTGGAAATCTGGTGCAGGCATTTAATCACATGTGTCAACTAGGCCTTCACGGTATTCAATTTTCGATACCGAGTTTCGGTATTTTAAAAATACCGTGTTATGAGTGAATACCGAATATAGCCGGAATGAATAAATATTTGACCACTTTTCTTAAAAAAGACTTTGGCATGTCTAAAATAAGGTGCCCTCTCTATGTTCAAACCCAATCCCCCAATCTCGAAAACCCGGAAGACGGTGACGATTTCCTTTTCCATCTAACGTTCAAGAAATGGATTGTTGCATGCCTTGCTATGTGAAAATGAGATAAGTGGTTTTATTTTATTGAAATAAAATTCACTCTGAAGCAAAAATGGTGTTGTTTTTATTTTCACAAATTCACTTTGCTGAAGATCAACAAACTTGACAACATGCACTCGCACTTGTCAATTATGCCTTAAACACGCCCAAAATAAAAATCACTCATGAATAATTTATACATGAACCAGTATGTGTTAAGTGTTAATTTTATGCTTAATATATATGTATACCATTAGTCGCTGTATAAAAGTAAAACAACACAAAGAAATAGTATGTTTTGTTTTCATTTTATTTTTCAACTGATTAATAGTTATTAATGAATAGTTGTCTTGTTATCAGCTGTCAAAACAATCCCAACTTGCATGGCTTTTTTTTTGTTTGTAAGTAAGTGTTAAACACACACACCACCCTGGTGATCATTCATTCTGGAGGTCTTCCTTTGATCCATTCAATTTTTCTCCAAGTATGCAGCAGTTAAACAAACTGTACAGGTTGCACCCTACTGATAATTAACTGGAGAATTTTATAAATGTACAAACTTTTTATTTATTTTTACTCAGATTACATTCAAAATTGTTCGAAATACTGTGAGACATGGTATACTGACTACACTAAAACAAGCTCAGTATTGACTCGGTATTTCAAAAATTACCAACTTTCGGTTAAATACCAAAATACCGTGAAGCCCTAGTGTCAACAGTGCAACGTTTTGCATAAGCATTTTTTTGCTCATCCCAACATCAGTGTGTTAAAGTTTGTTAAAATCTGCTTCAAAGAGTTAAAAAAAAAAACAATATGCCAGTGCACTTTAAATGCAGATGAGGCAAGTGACAATGACAACCAGTCAAGCGATTATATCAATTTAGCAAACAACGCCATGATGTTGGAATAAATGCAGTGTTAGTGACTACATGTATTAGAAAATATGAACCCTGTGAATTGATTTTTTTTCATAAAGTTTTGGCACCTCACAAGAACAATGTGACATACTGTGTACAATTTGTGGCCTAATTTAACCTGTATATTCTTGTGCTGTGTGGTGTACCGATATTTCAGAACTGTGTGTTTTTGATTATATTGTTTAGGTAAGATAAGATAAGATAAAGTATTATTGAACACCGTACAGAGAGAAAATCAAAACACCAAAATACACCAAATTTTGGCATTACATTTTCACATCCAAATTAGAGTTGCTAACTCTCCAGATTCCACCTAGTGACTCCAAATTATATATCCAGTCACCCACCTTCACGTTAACACCAAGCCTGGAAATAAGCAATCTGTCATTTGCAGAATGAGATCCCCAGAGGCTGAATTCGCTGATGCTATCCCATACAGTGGGCCAATTTATCCTCTGGGTATTACTTTCCATTTAGGCTTGAAACCTTGATTCAGATTGCAGTTCACATGGGGTAAATTTAGTGATGCTTCCCTGCTGTGCAGGGTAGCATCACCAAATTCACTCTCTGGGGACCTCATTTTACAGATAACCTTCTGCTTATTTCCAGGCTTGGTTAACACCCTATTTTCTTCCTTAACTGGTGGAGTGCTAAATTATTATTGATCATCAAAAACATCACATGACTTTGACAAATGAGGATCAACAACTACAGGGCTATATTTCATCTAAATTTGATAGAAACCATTTTGATTCTCACGAAAATGGTTGCGAGAATCCATACCTGCTATGAGTGTCCCAGGATCCCATGAGGCTACCATGGCTTAACCCCTGTTGTATACTGATAAAACATGTAAACTCTTTACCCAATACAGCTTTTTAATTTTTAAATCATCAACTGAATTTTTAAATGAAAGTTTCAATGACACTGTAGCTCAACTTGTTTAAGACATGTACATGTATAGTGTGTGACACAGCAATGACAAACATCTAGGTAATGACCTGATAACAAAGGTACATGTAAAGTATTGTAACGGTCTGTACATAAATGCTGACCGTAGCTTGCAACAAATATATAGGTAAAGTATGGATTGTTGGATCGATCCGCAAGTATACAGAAGAAGTCTCCTTGGCTACGAATCGAAATTAAGTATTTTTATTGTTTACTAATCATATATATTTCATTTTCAGGTTATTTTATTCAACTTTGTGGTGAGTTAGTTTAGTATAGTAACTGGGACAAAGTTAGGAGGTCTTAAATAAAACTGTGAGCGCTAAGTTGTCGAACGGTTCGTCGTGTTGCCTTTTGTCGCGTGTTTACAGTTTTCCCTGTCCGATCGCGTAATTTTGTTTTGATGATGGCGAGCAAGTCTGTTCAGACGGAGGTAAGTATGGAGGTAAATACGTGTAATATCGCGGTCCAGGTCAACGGTGCCAACGGGGTAAGTATTGGTGTGCAGACAGAGGTCACTGGGGGTGTCGGTCAGAGCCGGGTTGGTGGGGCCACCGATGGCGATATTGGGCTTGAAGTTTGTAAACAGTGTTCTATGATGTATGGGGACTGTCGTTCGATGGGATATGGAGAGGTATGTGCAAACTGTCAGGAAATCCTCCGCCTACTTGAGACAATTGTTAATTTCGAGTGGGAGATTGCTGAGCTGAAGGGAAAACTTGGTAGGGCGGGGCTGTCTGGAGGTTACGCCTGTGAAAGTAGATTTCCGAGAAGGATGGATGGTTGTCGGTGGTTCCAAGAGGAAACATGGGGGTAGAACTTTTGATGTGAATGAGGTAGGTGATGAGGTGGGGGCTGCTAGAAAAGTACGTAGGACAGATGAGGGGGGCCCAGGCCGGAGCAATGCTGTAAAGCGTTTGGCGTGGACTATCAAAAGTGGTAGGAAAGGGGGGCCAGAGAAGCAGGTAGATAGGGGTGTAAAGCCCAAAGGCAGTGGGGAGTGCAGCACCAGAAACAGATTTGATGTGCTCGATTCGGAAGAGTCAGAGGAGGGGATGGAGGTAGTTGCAACAGATAGTAGCTTGGGGTCTAGGCCAGGAAAAAGGAGGAGGGATCCGGGAGAAGACCAGGGGAGTAGTCCAGGTAGTTCAGGGCCTGGAAAGAGACGGAGGGACAAGGATAGGAGTAATCCTAGGTCAAAGATACCGATACCGATAGCGATTCCGAGTGGGGCTGTTGGAGAGGAAGAGGACGCTGTAAACAATAGGAGACTAGAGGAGATAAATAGGGCGAGGGCCAAAAGTAAGTTGGTGGTTGCGGGAAGTAGCATAGTTCGGGGGATCGACAAGGTTGTCTGTGGTCCGGACAGTAAAAATAGAACAGTTCTGTGCTTTCCGGGGGCTAAAGTGGAGGACCTGAGGGATAGAGTGGACGGTATTGTAGCTGGGTCGGGGCCTGATCCGGTAGTGGTAGTACATGTGGGGTCCAATAACATCAGGGAGAGGAAATCAGTTCGTTTGGTGGACACATACAAGGACCTAATTAGTAAGCTACTTACCAGGAATGCTCGGATCATCGTTTCAGGGGTGCTCCCCGTTATGGGTGGTGGGAATGAGAGGAACTCGCGGATTATGGCACTAAACGAGGAGCTGGAAGAGCACTGCAAAGACTTGGGAATACATTTCATTGACCACTGGGATTCATTCTGGGAACAAGGAGAGTTGTATGGGCGAGACGGATTGCATTTAAGTAGGATGGGTACAGACCTGTTGGGCCAAAAAATTTTACAGGTGGCTGGGCCTTTTTTGGAGAAAAGGGGGGTAGGGGACCACAGCCGATAACCCAGTGGGGCACAAATGCTGGGAACATAGGAAGAACAACAAACATGCACAACACAGGGACATACCAGGGGTATAATAATGTGCCAGTGATGACAAAAAAACAAAGATTCATTAAGTTTGGGTACTGCAACATCCAGGGTCTGCACAAGAAAGTAAGCGAAATATCAACAATGATGGACGAAGGAGACTTCGATATAATGGGTCTAAGTGAGACGTGGATACGACGGGATGAGCGGGTTGATCAGATGAAGGGTTGCGTGTGGATAGGAGCTGGGCGAACTGAGGGTCAGAAATGGGGTGGGGGTGTTGGCATCTACGCTAAAGAGGAATTACAGCCCTCATTGATTACAGATCTCACAGAAGCAAGGACTCAGATTCCAGTATCCAATGAAATAGTCTGGGCAAAAATCAAGTTAGGAAGCAGGAGTGTTGCCGTTGGTGTTGTATACTTAGCAGTGGAGGGAAGTAAGCCCGAGTGGAATGATTCAATATATACAACTCTTAGATCGAATATCACAGAGCTTGAAAGCAGAGGGTTCAGTATTGTCCTAATGGGGGACTTCAATGGGCACATCGGGGATAAGGAGGAGGGCATACAGGGAGGTGATAGGAAAATTAACACGAATGGGAGGAAGATGTTGGACCTATCAAAAGAGCTTGGTTTAAAGATCCTGAACAGGGATGCGAAATGTAAGGGTAAATGGACCTGGGAGAGGAACGATAAGAAAACAATAATTGATTATATACTCACTGACGTTAGCGTATGGAGGGAGGTTGTAGATGTAGAAATAGATGACGAGGGAAAAAATGACTTGGGTAGTGATCACAACCTGATAACAGTTAAGATTATGGGCAAAAAGACGAATAGAGACAGAAATACCTTCAAGGAAGTTTGGGGACTAAAACAAGGAGCCGACTGGAAGCAGTTTCGGGAAAAACTGAAACCAAGTCTTGAATGTATACCTAGGGATGCAAATGTCCAGAGTATTTCAGATGGCATAGTAAATAGCCTAACAGATGCAGGGAAGGATTGTATAGGAAGGGTGAGGGTCCCAACGAGAGAGCTCGGATACAGGGTTAACGAGGGACTGAAAAAGGTTATAAAAGAAAGGAAGGTAAAATGCGCTGCTTACAGAAGAAGTAGGAAGCTTAAAGGGGTGGATAACAATGACACGAGACTAATGAAAGGAGAATATGAACTGGCACGGAAAAAGGTGAATGAGATAAAGAATAATAATAGGAAGGAGCGCAATTGCAGTCTTGCCAGAACAATAAAGAAAACGGGGGGTTCGAGCTCAAACGTATTTTGGAACTGGGTAAATAAACGGGGGAAAAGTAGTGTGCAGAGTATCAAAGTGGATGGGGAAAGTACAGAAGATAAAGGCCGTATCGCTTCAGAAATAGTCAAGCACTGGGAAAAGATAAACGATAGGCGATGGGGCAGTGGGTCCCCACCAAAAAGAAATACACTGGTGGAGGAGAACCTATCCAATCGTGTATGTAGCGAAATAACGGCAGAAGAAGTGCGGAACGTGGTCTCGAAATTAAAAAATGGTAAAGCGGGAGGGACTGATGAAATTCCGAACGAATTCCTCAAAAATGGAGGGTAGGCACTTATTGAAGTCCTGACAAACCTTTTCAACCTGGCTCTGCGAAAGCAAAAGGTCCCCAGAGAGTGGAGGGAAAGTAAGGTGTCGTTCATACACAAAAAGGGGGATAAGGAAGTTCTAGATAACTATAGGGGGATATCAGTTAGTAGTAACATCGGAAAAGTATTCTGTAAGGTCATATACGGTAGACTTGAGGAAGTTATTGAAGAGAAAGGTTTTTTAGGAGAAATTCAAAATGGTTTCAGGAAAGGTCGAAGAGTCACTGATCACCTATTTACACTCACCCAACTGATAGAATCAACAAAGGCTGAAAAGAAAAAGATGTTTCTGGCATTTCTAGATGTGAAAAAAGCGTACGACCGAGTGTGGAGGGAAGGTATGTGGCGAAAGCTCGAGGGCATCGGACTGGGGGGTGACTTTGTGGGAATCATGAAAGCACTGTATACAGATGTGCAAAGCCAACTCAGTCTAGGGAGTATCACTACAAAACGAGTCCCTATGGATATAGGCCTCAAGCAGGGGTGTATCTTTTCACCGATTTTGTTTGCATTGTATGTTAAAGATTTAGGGGACGAACTAATTCAGAGTGCAGAGGGGGTAAATGTTGGAGACATAAAGGTACCAGGCTTATTCTTTGCGGACGACATGGTGTTAATGTCTAGAACTGAACAGGGGCTAGAGAAATTGCTGGAAATTGTTGGTAGATATGGGAACACTTGGCGGCTCGAACTAAATGAAAATAAAAGCAAGGTAATACCTGTTGGACGCAAGGTAGATATGACGAAGAGATGGAGAGTGGGGGAGTTCTCAATCCCCGAAGGGGAAAGCAAACAAATCACTGTAGGAGAAACGGGAGAGTATGAGTATCTAGGGGTAAGCATAAATATAACGGGAAGAGGGGTGTACAGAAATTACTCAGCCAAACTGATTCTGAAGGGGAAAAGAATTCTGAACCAACTAAAACTTTTAGGGAAAAATAGTTTCAACAAGGTCTTTGTGGGGAAAACACTGTGGGAGAGGGTGGGTTTACCAAGTATAACGTATGGCACGGACGTGATTCCATTAAACCAAACCGTTATTAAGAAGTTGGAAAGTACTCAGAATGATGCCGGCAGATGGATAACAGGGTCGAGTAATGCTGCAGCTTTGGAAGCAGTAAGGGGGGAGCTTGGGTGGATGAAAATCAAGGACAGGGTAGATTTGGGAAAACTGTGTTACTTTAACTACTTGAGAAACCTGCCTGACAACCGGTGGTGCAAATTGATGCTCGATACCATTTGGAATTCTAATATAGATACGGGGTGGTCAAAACATGTGAGGGAACTAATGGACAATTACTCTATAGAGGTCACAAACATAGAAGTAGGAATGAAAGAAGGCAAAAGGTTTGTCAAAGAGAGAGTCATGGAAGATTGCAATCGAAACTGGCGAGCAGGGGTTAGCGTGAAAAGATCACTGCAGGGGTTACAATATAAAGAAAAGCCAGCTTTTGAGAAGTACCTAGATGGCACCTTTGGAGGGTCACTGCTGTTCAAACTGAGATCAAGATCACTGGAGCTTCGGGGAAAAATTGGGAGAGATGAAGAAAAGGGATGCCAAATGTGCCACTCTGGAGTAGTGGAGACCCTGGAACATTTTCTCTTGGAATGCCCACAGTATATACCTCATAGAATAAAATTTACTGGAAGAATAATGCAGAAGTGGGGTGAAGAAACAAAGGATAGATGGCTGAAGGGGGACACGAGGGAGAGGGTAGGAATGCTTATTGAAGAAATTGAAAAAGAGGAAGTGAGGGATACTATTAAGCAGTTTATATCTGAATGCTGGGAGGAGAGGAGGGGAAGAGGGGGTGGGGTGCAGGGGGAATGATGGCCTTCTCTTATGAGGACCGCGACAAATCAGCGGCTGGCCAAAGAGTTATTATTATTATTGTAAAAGTGGTGTGACAGTTAGATGCCAAACTAGAAAAGAAATCATTGAGTCCCAGAGTGGGTCTGACTGAACCAAAAAATATTTGTTCTCATAGCACAGTGATAACAAAGGCACCCCAAAACACTCGTTCCTGTCACAAGGTGATAACAAAGGTACCCCAAAAAGTTTCATGAAGATCGGTTCATAAATACAGACTCTAGCTCGAGTCGTATTGACATGTGCACTTACTGTGTATAAGTAGCACTGAATAAATCAAAGTTCATCTAATTTGCATAATTTCTGCTCGAGAAAAAAACCTGTATTATATGTGATGCATTCCATGTTACTGAACATTCATACAGAAATTTATTCAAATCAGAACTTTTATACAGAAGTTCTGTACAAAAAACTGATTGCACTAATTTTGGTACAAAATGGCTGCCGGCAACCATCTTGAATTTTGGACTGCACCCCAAAACACTTGTTCTCATCCCAAGGTGATAACAAAGGTACCCAAGAAGTTTCGCAAAGATCGGTTCATAAATACGGCCTCTAGCCTGAGCCGTATTGGCATTTGCAGTTACAGTGCTGAAAGTAACTTTAAATAGATCCAAGTTAGTCTAATTGGCATAATTTATGCACAAGACAAAAACCCATATTATATGTGATGTATCCCATGGTACTAAACATTCACACAGAAAATTATTCAAATCAGCGCTTTCATATGGAAGTTCTGCACAAAAATCTGATTGCACCTAATTTTGTACAAAATGGCTGCCAGCGGCCATCTTGAATTTCGGACCGGACCCCAAAACACTTGTTCTCGTCCGATGGTGATAACAAAGGTACCTAAGAAGTTTCGTAAAGATCGGTTCATAAATACGGCCTCTTGCCCGAGCCGTATTGGCATTTGCACTTACAGTGCGGAAAGTAACACTAAATAAATCAATGTTAGTCTAATTTGCATAATTTTTGCATGAGAAAAAAACCTGTGTTATATGTGATGTATCCCATGGTACTAAACATTCACAAAAAAAATTATTCAAATCAGAGCTTTCATATGGAAGTTCTGCGCAAAAATTTGATTGCACCTAATTTGGGTACAAAATGGCTGCCGCGGCCGTCTTAAATTTCAGACTGGACCCCAAAACACTCGTTCTCGTCTCACGGTGATAACAAAGGTACCCAAGAAGTTTCGTAAAGATCGGTTCATAAATATGGCCTCTAGCCCAACCTGTGTGTATGGCACGATGGACGATGGGCCATGACAATACCTCAAATTTGGCTTTGCCAAAGTTGAGCTAAAAATGCAGGCGGTGTTGGCCTTTCCTGAAATGCAGTCCTGTTGTGGCATCGTAAAGTGTTTTGAATACCTAGCTTTATTCTTGGATATCTATTTTATTATCAGTCCAGGTACAAATATTGTAACAGACTTCCAGGAACCATTGGTGCCTACATGCTGTCAACTCTGTGGGTTGATTGCATATATTTTTCGTGTTCTATACATCACACCCTTCATTTTGATGTATAATTTGTAGATATTTAATTTGAATTTATGGAATATCAGAGGAGGGAATTTCAAAGTAAACAAATTTCCCTTACTTATATAGCACCTTAAAAATTGTAACAGAGTCCAAGACTGGAATGGAGTGATTGCAAACAAATAAATTGTTTTAATCTGTACTTCTGAATCCTCCATGTTTATGAGAGTACAGCGGCTTCGTAAAAGGAACCAACTCAAGTGACATTGCATTGTCTTCTAAAGATGAAGTTGGGAGACGACTTACATATAAGCTTAAAGCTTTCTGTCAAATCCCTCCTTTAAACAGTAACAAATTTCCCTGTCTTTAGTTGTTTCATTATAATACTGTATCTATGTTGTTTATATTTTTTTGTTACTCAACAATTGTTGTATGCATTTATCAATTATTGAATAAATATTGTTTAAACTAAGTTGGGCTTTCTGGTCAGAACGTTCTGCAGACATGGCTGCATCAAACTTATTCAAAGTACACCATAAATACAGAAATGTTTATGCCAGCTTATTATGCTTGTGCAAATCACAACAGTTTATGTAAAAATAGAATCAGGTAAATGAAAATGAGAAGTACACATGTAATAACAAATTCCGCACACCAGAGTAGTCAGTGTATATCAGTCTACCTATATACATGTACCGGAATCACCAATAAATGCCGGAATCACCCTAAAGGTTATGATATGAATGAATGTATACTTTTATTTTATCACTGTTTCCCTTTAAATTACCGTTCTATTCCAGGATTGTGGGCTTTGTGGTGTTTGAAGGTCACAAATATAAATTAGAATTTTTTTACGTGATTCCAGTATTTATGGGTGATTCTGTTTAAAGAAATGACCTGAAAATTCCATTAAAACTAACCAATCCCATAAAAATACGAGTTATGTGAGGAGTACAAAAACTTACATGTAAGATGGCACCAGATGACTGGTGTGCAAAAGACAAAGAAGCCAGACAAAGACACTGAAACTAGGGTTGTCGTGATTATCTGATTAATCGACTAACTGTTGACTGTTGCAGAAGTCAATGGTTTTTATTTTTAGTTGATCGTTGTTCATTTTTAAAGTGGTACAAGTCAGATTGAAATTGTACTGTGTAATGAGGCAAATTAACAGATTATTAACCTTGGAAATGTCTCACCATAGTTACTTGTAATATCCCATGCCCTTTGTTTTTCATATGCTTGTGCAACATCGTAATTTTAAAAACACTAAGCCTTGCCATTTAATCAATCCCTGTTCTCTGTAGTATTAACCAGCATTTGTTAATCAGTACTAAAGAGTATCATTCAAACGGTGTATCTTTTAATAATTGCAGTTTGGGAAGTCAGTGCAGACTGCAGAGTAAATAGAATCTTCAGTCTTGTGTAGCAGGGAGCAAATTGTCTCCCTTACATATCGGCAACGTTTGATGTACGTTTTCTAGAGGTGCGAGGTTGAGGAGTTTGAGGAACGGTTTGTTCCCTCCCAGGCATCTATGTACGTGCAGGTATCGCAGGGGGCACTCCAATGCATAGTATTGGAGTGGTGCCCGTGATATTGGTCCGTTCATGGGTCTTGGTGTGGCAGCAATAATTTATGTCATATAAAACCTGCTTTGTTTACCATCGCTGTGTACATTGTTGTAAAATATTTAGGTTTGTGTTACAATTTGGTCAAGGTTTTTTGAGGGTTTCCGTCCACGTAAAAAAAGAGAGAAAAATACAAGGTAAAACACTATTTGCCCAACGTTCTCTCTTTTGACATGCCATTTTTACTGGAGTGAAACAATTCGCTCTGTTATTCGCTAGCTCATTTGTGTAAAGTGGCGAGTGCTCTGAAATTGGCAGCCAGGTGCCTATTGGCAGCAGGCTGGGAATTTTAGAGCTTCCTTCATTTTTAGGACGACTAAAATTGCTGTCTACTAATTTATGAAACGGCTCTCCTCCTTCCCACGTCAGACTGAATGGCATTTATAAACAATCAGATGTGTGTGGATAAATAAAATTGTGGTTTAAACTCAGAGTTATTTTCATTAAGGGATCTGAATCTGTGATATTAAAGAATAGTGGCACACTAGACCCGCTACTCTTTTACACTTGTAGTCTTGTACACTCAAACAACCTCCTTTGGTATAACTGGAACTGCAAAAGTGAGAAAATTGTGACAAGACCCACAACAGTAACTTCACTTGTAGTACTAAGTTGTGACTTGTGTTGGAATGGAGGGAGTTTTATGCTTGAAATTTCTGAAAATTAGGTACAGAAAAGAAACATTTGCACAAATGTTCTTCTGTTTAAATTCTTCAAATCAATCGGAGTCTGATAGAGATATTTTGGGGTTTCCATTCCATCTCAATGCAGAAGGGTACACATTCAAACAACGTCGGTTTTAAATTTATTTTGTAAGTATGTTAGAGATTGTTGAATTCATGGAAAACGACTATTAATTCACTAAACATCGACAAATAGACCATTTTAGCATAGTGCCATCTTACAGCTGGAACTTGATATGCCTATCAAAACCAGCCATTCAGATTTGTTACTAAAAATTGCACCCATGTGTGCTGTACAGTACTGATAGCTGCATTCATATTGTTTGTTTCCACTTTATATTTTATTGCCAATGCTGTTGTTCTTTTGAAACAAAAAATTTGATCAAGTGCCTACCATCTGTTCTTTGAATGAAACATTTAGCTTTGAAGAAGCTGATGATACATTGTAGTTGAGAGTTGTGATGAGGAACGAACAATGAGGATTGTAACACAAAAATGATAAATATGCAATATAACATTGCAAAATGTATAAATTTCTAACAGACCACCTTTCTTCTCCTTGGGGATGAATACGAACACAGATTAGATAAATTGTCAAATTTTATTTGATAAAACGAAAACGAAAAACAAAGCTTTCAATGCTGATCAGCATGTATGAAATGTTGATAAACAAAGCCAGTTTGAACGGGCATATCGAGTCCCAGAGATATGATGGGGCTATGTTAAAATGGTCTATGCTGGCAATTAGTCGACAATGAAAATTGATAGTCCTGACTGGAAACATCTGATTCCTGTTGACAAGAAAATGTATTCTTTAGATGGTAAAAAAGTAATCATGGCACCAAACGCGGGCAAGAAGCCTGGACAAGTTAAGAGAAAGTGCAGAAATACATCAAAATGAAGGTTGGGAGGTACAGAACATGAAAAATATTGGGAATCAACTCATAGAGTTGACAACAGGTACCACTGGTTCCTGAAAGTCTGCTATAGTATTCGTACCAGAACTGATAATACAATACTATTTCCTGAGAACAACTTGTGGGCAAATGTGCTTCACATATCCAAGAACAAAGCTAGGCATTCAAAACACTTTGGGATGCAGTGACAGAACTGCATTTGGGAATATGACAAAACTGTCTGCATTTTTTATTGAAGATGGATTCCATGTTCCACAGACATGTGCAAATCACTTGATACCACAAATTTCCATCAAAAAACAAAATCGTAATTCTAAGACATTTCACCAGGTGTCATGATATCTTGCTTAGAACATGGCAACTGTACAGTCTCTACATAATAATAGTATGCTGTATTAAGGTGATCTTTCTCATTATTTGATTTTAGACGGCGTTGTTTTTCGATGCTTTTTCCGGCCGATGACCTTGACTGGAAATCGAAAGTAAGTACATGTATACCTGTAAACAGAGTCGTCACCTTTGGAATTTACCCCCATGCAGCTCTGTCACTGTGTTTTGAAGGATTTTGATGCCCAGGCTTTGTTCTTGGATATGTGAAGCACATTTGGCCACAAGTTGTTCTCAGGAAATATTATTGTATTATCGGTGGTATATAAGTAATAGAATTTTATTTATTTTGAAATTCCCACCTCTGATATTCCTTAAATTCAAATTAAATATACACAAATTATACATCAAAATGAAGGTTGAGATATACAGAACACGAAACACATATGTAATCAACTCATAGGGTTGACAACAAGTACCACTGGTTCCTGGAGGTCTGCTACCATATTCGTACCAGAACTGATAATAAAATAATATTTCACGAGACCAACTTTGGCCAAATGTGCTTCACATATCCAAGAACAAGGCTAGCATATCAAAATTCTTCAAAACACAGCGACAGAGCTGGGGGTAAATTCCAAAACCTTCGCTTTTGTTTATAAACAAATTTACTTTCAATTTCCAGTCAATGTCATCGGACGGAAAAAGCATCAATAAACAATGCCTTCTAAAATCAAATAATGAGAAAGAGCGCCTTAATACAGCATACTGTTATTATATAGAGACTGCAAAGTTTCCATATTCTATGCAAGGTATCATGACACATGTCGAAATTGCTCAGAATTACGATTTTGTTTTTCGATGGAAATTTGTGATATCGAGTGATTTGTGCATGTCCATCGAACATGGAAACCATCTTCAATAAAAAATGCAGACAGTGTTGTCCTATTCCAAAATGCAGTCCTATCGCTGCATACAGAAGTGTTTTGAATGCCTAGCTTTGTTCTTAGATATGTGAAGCACATTTGGCACCAAGTTGTTCTCGTGAAATATTATATTATTATCAGTTCTGGTGAAAATACGGTAGCAGACTTCCAGGAACCAGTGATGCATGCTGTCAGCTTTATGGGTTGATTTCATATATTTTTCGTGTTCTTTCCCTCCCAATCTTCATGATATAAAGTTTGTGTATATTTAATTTGAATTTAAGGAATATCAGAGGTGGAAATTTCAAAATAAACAAAATTCCATCACTTATATTATAATATAGCACCTTAATTGCAACGTGCATACACATGCTAAATAATATGTATGCTGGCTCTTAAGAAAAGTTTGGATTTTTATGCAGAAGACCCAGTATATCATTGGTAATTATGCATATACAGATGTTTGAAGAAATGATAAATTTAGTTTAATCAATATTTATTGAAAAAAGACAAGTTAACTGTATACATGCAAACAAGTGTAAGCAGATTGAATGTTTTGTACATAAATTTCAGTGAATACAATTAACACATAACATATCAAACTAATTTGTTGTAGTAGGGGATTTGGAAGAAAGCTGAAAGCTTATGTGAACAGTCTCCCAAGTCTGTAAGATTACACAATTTCAGTTAGACAGATAGAACGAGTGGGTTGGTTGGATATTGTTTAAACATGGGAAAAAAATGAAGAAAGTAGAATGAGAGGACGAGTGAAGGAGAAGTATGACATTTGAAAAGGGCCAACTTGAATGCACAAGACATCAACATTGATCGACAACAGTTTGGGAACTGACTCACGTGGAGATCGTAGCCCAATGCTAGTATGAGAGGAGAATATTCTAATGGACAACAAGGGGGGGAGGACGCACACTGTTAACGTTTTTCATTCCAGGACGGTACACAGCTCTGGTGGAACGCCGCCAGCACCATGCACCACTGGGAAACGAACAATGTCTCATAAGTGGAAGATGCATTATTCATTAACATGCAATGTATTGTTCAATAATATACAAAACATTGTTCACCCCCCCACGACACACAGCGCGGCAACAATATCCCCCCCCCCCCTCCCCACGAAAAACCCCAACAGTGTGAGAAGCTAATAGTGAACCAGGCCCTCACCCTGCAGATATTTCAATTGATGTAGGTTTTCACTAAAAACTCACGTAGGACAGACAAGCAAATCATCCGCCACCGATCATCAGTTTAGCTTGATGGTCCATTAACAGAAGTGACAGTTGGATAACACGACAGGAGCTCACTTGAAAGAGATGTTGTATTGAGATATCACCCAGTGGGCGACTAGGCCCAGATTCCACCCATTGTAAACTATAAGGTGAGCAGCGGTAGGGTCGCAGTTATTGGAAGCATTTACTAAGTAGAATAAACTCCTGCACCATTTCAAATACCAGAACAGACAAATTTTCATCACTGGTAAGGAATTCTGAGCCAAATAGGAGTGTTGTCACATCTGGTGCGAATGGAAGTGATTTTATTGTTGACCTGAGTGCTTTTTCAAAGACAGGACAGGACAAAAGAAAGTGTTCGCTTGTCTCAAGTACACCACACTGACACAGGGGCGATGGCGACGGGTGGTTATTGAATAAATGAGTGCTAAGATTACCGCAACATAACCGCAATCTGCAGTGATAGTCTTGTCCTATTCATGATTTTGCATGACCATAAAAAGACGGGGGTCACAGATTGCCCCTGTTAAGATAACTTACTTGCTCAGAGATTGAGACATCGGCTTGTGGCAGAGACTATTGGAAGTACTTTATTAGCAATGTAAGGGGGTGTTCTATTGTGAAACATGTTACATTCGGAAGAATTGTTTGTTTCTGTTTGCAACGTCTTTCCTCAAGGGAGTCCCAGCGGGTTTCATTGTACAATGCAGAAGTCCTAGCACTCATGGTTGTGCCAGTCACTATCCTTGCTGAGGCCAACTGTACATTTTCCAGGTTGATTGTATTGCTCGCCGTGCAATTATCCCAAATGGTACTACCATATTCAAGAAGAGACCTAATAAAGGCAAAGTAAATCTTTTCAAGGACACTGCGGTCAAGAGTAATCTTTTGCCTCCTCAGTAAATCTACGCGAGACCATGCTTTACCGCAGATATGTTCAATGTGGTCATTCCATGTACATGCACCATTTAAAATAACTACCAGGCGTAGCTACTAGAAACCGGAATCCCCTTTAAAGACCGGAACCACCCAGAATCCCCTCATATTTTACTACATTTTCGCCATATTTAGCACTTTTAGTAATAAAAAATCATCCTCAGGGGTTTCCATAGTTTTTTTTTCAAATATAGATTTTGAGGTGTCTTAGTGTACGAGAAGAGATTATCGGAACAATTATTATCATTCATTACCTTTCATCGATCGAGCAGTATCAACGCAGCCCTGACCGGGAATTGAGTTACTTCAGTGAATTTTGTTATTATTTACTTGAACGTTCCGGTCAAATTTAGAAGCAACACTGAAATGCTAACAAATTTAGAAGCGGCACTGAGAAGCTAACATCATCCTGCGATAGGAAAGAACTTTAAGAAAGAAAAAAAATATGTGTGTAATTTCCATTATCTGGCCCCTTTTTCTGGTGAATAGGCCCTAACCGACCGCCGAAATTTGACGCAAACTACCTTGTGACCCAACTGGCTTCCCGAACCAGTCGCTAAAAGAGAACCAACTCCGATTTCAATTCCTACTTAACATTTTTTTCAGGATTCCGATGGAGCACTAATCTGTGTGATGTGCAATCCGTGATATGTCAGTGTCTGAGCCACTGCAGTGAACGACGATAGACTTTACAGCTGAGGGGGCATGCATTCATGGGCCTTCTTTTCCGGACCCTGGCTGACTTTCCCCGACTTCGGGGCTTATCTCTGAGAGAGCGTAGGGTCAAGTTCTGTGCGGGTTTCTTTTTGAACAGTCATGAGCCAACCAAGATGATGATTCGATAAAGTTCTCATTCAAATTGAGCAAATTATATATAATCTTGATTAGTTAGAGTTTTTTCCCGCCCTTACCCCCCCCCCCCCCCCCCCCCCCCCCCACACACACTCATTCCAGTGAGCTTCAAATTTGATAGTAAATTCTCGCTTCTCGCGCTATGATGTTTGTGTTGTATTGGTGATGCGTGATAAAACATCTAGTTTACATCTAGTTCAAAATGACGCCACAAGTTACTTCCCTTGGAAAATGTTTTGATAAAAAAAAAGCTTCTAAACAAGGAAGACTCTTTGCTAACCACTTCCTGTACCCTCAAATCCTTTGAAATTTACTAAATCTTGAACGTGGAAACTTATTAGATTGGATTCCATTGCTAAAAGTGCTATATATGGCGAAAATGTAGTAAAATATGAGGGGATTCCGGGTGATTCTGGTCTTTAAAGGGGATTCCGGCTTCTAGTAGGACCCCCTCCCAGGTGCTTGGGACTTTTAACTTCTGATACCCTGCTGTGCATCCACCACAATAGTGGTGGATGCACAGCAGGGGAAGCAAACGATAAATCTGTGATATCATGCCACAACTAAAGTCTAAAACCAATATGGCAATAAGCATCATGAGCAACTCGGAATTTCCGGTGTTTAGAGAAAATCATCCAAATGGACCACAAAATTGACAAATGTTATTTCAATTTACCGTCCCGATGTAGGGCCTATAAGTATAATTATAACTATAGTATAGTTACTTTCACTAATTTATCTTTCACTTGAAAAAAAATGATTGTGTGTTTCTCCTTTATCTGCCTTCCATGTTAGTGTAAAGGGGTACATTTCCTAAGTTTGCAGTAGTTTCCAGAATGTTTACGTTTTGCCAATTCTCACCCGGTCTTCCTCTCATCATTTCACTGAGAAAGTGAAAGTAGGTCAATTACTTTCGTCACAAATTGGCTTTGTTCGATAGCTCCTCAGCGTAAATACCAGAACCAACAGGTTACAGTCGCGGACAGAGATTAAAGAAACATAAAGAAATTTCCGAAGAAAATATTTTTATTCGGCCAAAACGTAGTTTTAAAAACGAGTTCTTTCAGCTAAGATTGCGTGCTCCCAGTCTTTTCGAGTTAATTAAATACAGGATTTCCAACGAGTCCCCAATTTATATCGACATTTACAAAACGAGTTCAGGAAATTAGCTGTAAATTAGGACCCGGCGAACCACAAGGCTTCTCTCGAATTGAATCTTGAATCGAATCCACTTTTCAATTCTCAAGATAATAATAATAATAATAACACTTTGGCCGGCCGCTGATTTGTCGCGGTTCTCGGATGAGAAGGCCTTGGTTACCCCTGTACTCCCAACTGCCTCCCAATTCCCATGCTTCGATCGTCTCTCCTCCCAACACTTGGAGGCGAACTTCTTGATGACATGACACCTTGCCCCATTCTTCCCAAGCTCTCCGATTAGCATATTAACCATCTCCTTTGAGTCTCCCACTAACCACATGTCCTTCATTCTCCCATCCCACTTCCCCATTATACTCCCAGTGAATCTTATTCTGTTAGACTGGTATTTTGGGCATTCCAGAAGAAAGTGTTCTAGGGTATCCACCACGTCCAAATTACACATCTGGCACTCCTTTTCACTGTTTTCCCCAATTTTCCCCCTTAGCTCCAGGGACCTGGACCGCAGCTTGAACAACAGTGCCCCCCCCCCCCCCAAAGGTGTCATCAAGGTACTCTTCAAAATCCGGCTTCTCTTTATCACGCAGGCCACCCAAAGACCTCTTTGATTTGACCCCCTCTCGCCAATTACGGTTACAATCCTCCATGACACCACCCTAAAAGCTAATACCCCACACTCAAATCTACATCTTGACTTTCTTGATTTGATACAAGACCTCAGCCTAAACCAACTTGTTACGGAACCAACAAGGAAACAAAACACCCTAGACCTCCTACTCACAAACGAACCAAATATAGTAACAAAACTTAATGTGATCCCTGGCCTGTCTGACCATGACATTGTCTTCGCAGAATGCAACATTATCCCAGCCAGTTTGGATCAACCACCTCGCAAAATACCACAGTACAAAAAAGCAGACTGGGGTTCATTTCGAGATGATTTGCTATCTCTACACACCGACCTAATCGATCACGAAAGAGACCCGAATAAAATGTGGGAAGCATTCCATCACACCATTACCGATGGCATTTCCAAATACATCCGGCACAAAACCCTCAATAAAAAGACTAAATTACCATGGGTCAACCTCGAACTCAAACACCTATTAAAAAAACAGGAACGCCTGTATAAAATAAAGAAGAAAAACGCAGACGAAAAATCACAACTAGATTATAAAAACATAAAAAGGCTAGTCCAAAAACGCATGAGACAAGCATACTGGAACTATGTTGAAAACTTATTTAATGATTCAGAAAGTCAGAACACAGGTAACACTCGGAGCAAACAAGAAAATGACAACATATGTGAAAAGCCCCAGAAGAACAAACGCTTCTGGACCTTTATTAAACATAAGAAAAAAGATTACACAGGAGTCTCGTCTCTCAAAGTAAATGGAATCCTACATGAAAATCCACAAGATAAAGCAAACATCCTAAATGACCAATTCCACTCTGCATTCTCTGCAAATATTACAATATCAAAGGAGCAGTTCGAAACATCAGACTATATGTCACAACCTGCAAACTATCCAACCATGCCATCACTAAACATAACTACTCCCGGGATCCAAAAAGCTACTTAACCAACAAAAACCACACAAAGCCCCAGGGCCAGACAATATTCCACCAATCATCCTAAAAATACTTTCTCTTGAAATAGCCCCCATCCTCAACATGATCTTCCAGAAAAGCCTTGAAACGGGCAATGTACCATCAGACTGGAAAAGGGCTCTAGTTACGCCCGTCTTTAAAAAAGGCTCACGCTCATCACCAGGAAACTATAGACCAATATCATTGACATGTATCTGTTGTAAAATCTTTGAACATATAATTACAAGTGCCCTCATGAAACATGGCGAAACAAATAATATCTTTTACCGCCTCCAACATGGCTTTAGAAAAGCCAGATCCTGTAAAATTCAACTACTCGATTTTGTTGATTATCTTACAGAAAACATAAAAAACAAAGTTCAAACTGATGTCATCGTTATGGACTTTGCTAAAGCATTTGACAAAGTAAATCACAGTCTGCTTATACACAAACTCAGATATTACGGTATCCACGAAAAGATCTGTGATTGGATCCAAAACTGGCTGAGTAATAGAACACAATCCGTTGTTGTGCAAGGGCAAACTTCTGATCCCATACCAGTAGAATCAGGTGTTCCACAAGGGTCAGTCCTTGGCCCATGTCTCTTCCTGTACTACATAAACGACCTTCCGGACAAAATAAAATCAACAGTCCGCCTCTTTGCAGATGACACACTTGCATATACCATCATAAACAAACCATCTTCAAAAACACAGCTCGAAAATGACCTGCAAGAAATGGGGAGATGGGAAACAAAGTGGCTGATGCAATTCCACCCTGACAAGTGTAACATCCTCTCAGTAACAAACAAGAAATACAAGCAAATAAATACATATACACTACACAATCATATACTCAGCCATATGGATACCATCAAATACCTCGGCCTAACAATAAAATCTGATCTAAACTGGGACATACATATAAATAATATCTACAATAAAGCCAATAAAACCATTGGCTTCCTTATGAGGAATTTAAACATTGCCTCTCTTAAAATCAAAGAACAAGCATATAAAGCCCTAGTTAGACCATTGGTCGAATATGCTAGTACAGTGTGGGACTCACACAGAAAAAATGAGATAAATAAAATTGAAAAAACTCAAAGGCGTGCAGCAAGATATGTGACAAACCGACATCACAACAGATCAAGTGTCTCAGACATGATAGCTAGCCTAAACTGGAAAACACTTGAAGAAAGACGTAAAAATGCTAGACTTCAAATGCTTCATAAAATTGTACACAATACAGTAGCAATTGATCATAAATCTAGACTAAACAAGTCACATCGTACCACTCGCCATTCCCATCACAACGCTTTTTGTGTGCTTGAGTCTCGCATTGATGAACGTAAATGGTCCTTCTTTCCACGCACAATACAAGACTGGAACAATCTTCCACAAAAAACTGCCACCTTAGAAAATTATAATAAATTCAAAGAAGCACTAGAAACTAACTCAAATAAGAACGAAACAGGAAACAGTAGTGGAGACATGCCAGAGGATTACCCGGGTGAAAACTGCAGCCCTTCCCAACCAAAAGCCTAAACAAAATAGATATACATATGTGTATATAGACAGGGAATTTGTAAAAAATCGCAAAACATGTCTTTTTATTTAAAAACAGTATAATTGGAGCAGTCAGTGGAGCATTATCTCCACTATACTGCCCCACTAAACATAACTAAAAAGTATATAGATATAACCGACAAATGATAAAACAATCTAACAGTTACCATCATACTATAAACACTAACCCCCTACAGTCTCAGAAATTGCAAACCACCCTCACTATTGACTGCCATTTGAAAATAACTATGAAACAAACTGTATAAACCCTCCACGAGGGCAAATCCGTGCGCACCCCGGGAAACCAAACCAGCAGAATCATCAACCAGTTGATGGAGGCTGGTCCTAAAAAAGAAAGAAAGAAAGAAAGAAAGACCCTTTCTCTGACGATTTTTTCACCCTGGTTTGCCCTAACGTCTAGGTTCGTCTAGATACAGCGGCCTACTGATGCTGCATATCTCTGCCGTGAACCCAATATCAATAGGCATACTAGACTATAATAAAATTGACAGGTGTCGCTAAGGTGCAGATCAAATGGTTTCGCGCGCCGAAGGCGAGCGGGGACGGTTTGAGCCAAGCCCCTTTCGACCTTCTTTAACTGTATGTGATTTTGTCTTGTCTGGGTGTGACAAAGGAGGAGAGTGTCTGGGTACTCAGTGGCGCTTATGTCTTCTCGCCTTCTTTTTAGGAGGAGGTGGTCGAGATGGAGAGACCGTGGCAGTCGGCGATGTTGACGGACTGCTTGATGACTGACTTGGCTGGTACGGTCTAGTCCTGGCCGAATATGGAGCTGTTTCGAGTGGTGGCTGTGGCTGTTGTTGAAATCGAGCCTTCGCCAGTTGTGCTGCCGCTTCGATTTGCCGGGTTAGACGTTCAAACCGCAGCCTCATTTCTTCGCTGTGCCATGCTGCATCTTCGCGAAATTCCCGTCTTTCCAGTTCATTTGCGACTCGGTCCTGTGTGTATTGGTCCA
The DNA here is from genome assembly GCA_031216915.1 of Pictodentalium vernedei. Classification (NCBI taxonomy): domain Eukaryota; kingdom Metazoa; phylum Mollusca; class Scaphopoda; order Dentaliida; family Dentaliidae; genus Pictodentalium; species Pictodentalium vernedei. Next base: position 212,330,439 of record CM062290.1, read on the forward strand.
GCCGTTTATCCAGGTCCTGGCTTTCTGGCTCTGAAGGGAGATGTGAGTGAGGATCGAGAAATGGCGAGAGGGCGACTTCCAATTCCACCTCAGTCTCCACAGGACGTTCCACATCCGACATGGTCTTCTTCAGTCTTGTCGGCAATTCAAATGCTCCCATGATAGCTTAATCAGGATGTTCACGCACTGAAGTCAGAAGTACGAATGACCTCACTGAGGTGGTCGAAGAAATAGCCATTTTCCTTCCTTTGAGTACAACAAGGCGCCAGCTGCAATGCCAAATGGTGCACTTAACAGACGATATATTGTGCAAGCGAGCCGCAACACAATCTCCACTGTCGCTTCAAATCTAACTTTTATGAATTTTTCGACTGAATTCGTGCAATATAGTTAGACTGGATACGTTCGATCTTATTCATCAGAAAATTGCAGGGTTAGTTACCTTCAGAAAGTCAACAATAAAGAATTGTAATTATGAAATAAAAATCTCTTCAGGATCCGATTCTTTCGAATAATCGAGATGGTTTCGAATCGAATCGAATCAGGGACAAGATTCGAAATGGAATCAAATCTCGAAGGTTCGCCAGACCGAGCTTTAGCGAAGCCCAGACCCCATGTACTTGACGAATTTTGTAAATTTCGTTAAAAAGTTGTAATATCTGCTCCGGCTCCATTTCATATACTGTATCTGGACTGTAGCGGTAGTAATGAAATGATAGGCACTGAGAGCCACAAGTCAGTAATGGTAGAACGTTGCAAGGCTACTGGAACATTATAGTAATGGCGAATAAAATAGAGGCTAATCAAAGGATGTCTAGTTCAAGTTGAAGTTGAAGCAAATGGTAAAACTATTAGAAGGAATACTGGAGATATACATGTATATGAGTATATAAGGGCTATATAGGAGCTGTATATTAGCCATGTCATAGGCATCCTCAAATATCCATATGAGGATAAGAGGAATGCTAGATTAAACTTCAATGATAGAGATGGATTTATACATAGCCCTCGTGGGATGAGGATATGAGGATTTGCAGAATATACCTCATTGAGGGATTTTCTCATGGTACTGATGGTATCCTACGACAAACTCGAGGTCTTGTATAACCCTAGTAGATGATACCAGTATGTCCATTAAATACCCAGATGAGGATAAGAGGGACTTGAGGTTATACCTTACGGGGGGATTTCCTATTGGCCTTCATGCCCACATATGACGAAAAACGAAGGTATCGGCTTAAATTTAGTATGTGGTGATATGAACTGAGACCGTAGCGGTAGTAGTGTAACAATAGGCACTGTCAGCCATAGCGCCACAAGTCAATAGTAATGGTATAAGATTGCAAGGTTGGTAGAACTCTATAGTAAAGGTGAATGCGATGGAGGGTGATCATGGGATATATAACTGAAGTCGTAGTAGAAGTCAATGGTAAGACTACTAGCAGCGGTGGATCCAGCCTACCGCTCGTCCGATTTTGTCAAGCTACCTCAGAAATCGACATCCAATTCGTCTTTAATTGGAGAAGTCAGTCATAAAATGTTACGGACTGGGCTGACACCATTTGTTTCAATGGAAATTAATTGGCACTGAATAGTTTACTCAGTTCACCGGTTCAACCTACGGACTTCATCAGATAAGAAAATAACAAACCTGCATCTAAGCCTTGGAACCAATGGTTTGTATCAGTGATGTGGAGTTGAACCAGACACGAGCTATCTCTGTAGTGTCCCAGAGCATATCTCTCTGCGGGTGTCGGGTGTTTAGTTTGGACTTTTTATCACGGGCTGTCGTTATTGCCCATACTGCCACTTTTATGAGATGATTGGCAAATCTCTCCGCGCTCGAGTTCCGACAGAACCGTCTGTATTTGTTTTGATTCTGGAAAACTGCCCTCTAGATGGAGTGTGCTTCTTATATACACTAGCTACTACATTGCTTACACTTCTAGTCGCTTTTATACCACCCGTCTGTACTCTATCTTGTCCAGAGCCACAGAAGACGAGCTTTTCTGGAGTACGAGTTAGTGATGACTTCCTATTGAATATAGACTTAATTTTCGTTCTTTGGTCACCGAAGTGCAAAAATATTCTCGGGAAGACTCCGAAACCCCACCTATGACAGAGGGCATCCCTCTCCTGTACCCACCCCATCGTCACTCAGATTTACGACCAGGATCTTTCCCCGACTAGGAGCGCATAGGAGTTATGTAGGAGCCATAGAGGAGATAGGAGCTGTATAGGAGCCCATGTCAGATATCCTCAAATATCAACATGAGGATATGAGTGATTCTAAATTATACCTCATCGAGGGATTTGCTTACAGTCCTCATCATATTCTCAACAACCTTGATGGGGGAATGAGGGAAATGACATTGGATTGCTGAAAAATATCTTCATAGCCCTCATGTACACATATGGGAAAAGCAGATGAGACACAAACTGATTACAAAATTGCTATAGCACAACGTGGAAGAATCCGAACTGAATAAAGTCCATTGCGGTGATTTTAGTCGTTTTTGGTGATTTTATGTAATTGTCGGGTTGCTTACAGTAAATTTACTCTCATTAAATTGAACATGTTCCGTCCTTTCGGTATCACTGAACTAAATATTTGAATTAGAGTTACCCGCCTTGAAATGTTGCTCTCGGAAATGATGCAATATCTAACAATAAACAGCCTTGGAAAAATATATCGTTTCAATAAACATTTGAAACATTCTACTGACATTTTGAATTATTGTTTAATATTCCTGATAAAAAGAGAGTGATTTGATGACTTTTGGACCTAGAAAATACAATTTACATTTTGTGTGTTTTTGCAGGGAATTCCCGGAAAAATATGAGCACGTGACCGGTACTTCCCTCTGTGTCATTTTTTCGCTCTTATTTGTTGCATGACCCCCTGTTTTCTGATCAGAATTATTATTTATTTATTTATTGGTGTTTAAGGTCACATATTTTTGCACAATGGCTAATCGTGACAACAACATGAGTATCAACTCAAGACCAGGGTGAGCGTTAATAAGCCATGTTGCCCATTTTAGAGAGGGTTTGCACCTCCCAAGCATTGGTGACTGGGTCCTATTTTGCCAGTATTTCGGGTCAGAAAAAGTTGTCTGAAGGGCTATACTTGATAAAGATATTTGACTGCCGATATTTAAGTTATGCGATCATATTTGTTTTCGCCTCAACTTTATAATGGTGGCCTATGGGAAAACATTTAGTTCTGTAATACCTATAGAAGCCTGCTGGGTTCATGGTAACCACGTGCCATCAAATTAGGAATGAACAAACGAGAATTCTGTGGGCAACCGAGCGAAATAAATATTTCTCGGGTCTATTTGAGTAAATAGAATTTACTCCCCTTAAATAACATACCTACCGAACTGACCCTGTCTTATTAGAGGGATCGGATCACATAGCAACCACGTGACGCCACATAAACTAAGATAGCGGCCTCCAGCAGACAAAATGGACGACGGAAACACATGTCACACTAACATTCGCTGCGCAAGCACACTGACACCAAATTTCATAATGATAATGACGTCAAAACGTGGCCGTTCACCGGGCTATCGTGGCAAGCAAATGTGACGTAAATGAGTCACGTGACTATGGTGTCACGCATGGAATCCTGCATAACGTTTTTGAAATTTGATTCACGATTTGAGTGATGGTAGTTTTAATTTTTTTTTTTGTATGCTGTTCAACGACATATTAGAATTGAGTTCCTTTTTATTAATTTTTTTTTCTTTTCACCATTCCGTTTTTGCACACTTCCACTCACTTCTTGATCATACTATTTGCCATGTCGCTTATTTCGGCTTCCTTCCAGATCTTCCCAAATTCATCTTATCGAATTCGCCCCCCCCCCCCCCCACCCCACTGTCAAAACTAGGCAGAATTACGTCTTTTTTAAAAACAAACTTCCATATCTCCGCAGTCATCAAGAGTACGCTTTTCAAATCCTCAAGGTGCATTCTATTACTAAGACCATATCTAAAAACAGTTTCATTACATTTTCGACTACAAAAAAATGTTTGCTGACACTTCTGACGCTACCGCCAGAGACCACGCGCTGCCGATTGTAATAAAATTTCAGTGTTTGAAAGAGAACTGAAATACGAGAAATCATGTTTTCCTATTTGTTTTCAAACTGAGGTCTAATTCCGATGTTTTTTCGTCAAAACAAAAAATTCCAGATTTATTGGACTTTTTAAACTCTTCAACTTCTGCTTTCATTGACATTACTGTGTCGGGGTTTATGAACCTGTTAAACAATTAAAAATGCCGTTAAAATTATACTCCAAACTTGCTTATAAGGGGTATATTGTCCGCTGTACGTGCCATCGAACTTGGGACGTTTTTTCGAACTTCCGAGAAATTATAAAACAAGAGGCCTTAATCGCTCACCGGACAAAGTGGTTCAAAGAAGTATTTCGGTCACATTCAGTTTGTCATGGTTCACCAACACTACAGAGGAATGAAGTGATGAATTTATTCATAACTCTAGTGTTCATGTCAGATGATTATTATCATAGGTCTACTTGATTGCTTCCAATTCTATCAGCAGTAGACAAGCACTGACAAACTTCCAAGGGAAAGTATGTCACTGCAGCTTGAAAGGCAACTTTTATGGTAAAACACAAAGTAGTGGATTTGAACAACCTTGGACATAACATCACCCTCCCTGCGCCCCCCCCCCCCCTCCCCGACCCAAATATTAAGCCAGGACCCCGAACTGAACAAACTTGAATCTCATACCCCTAGAGATGTTATACACAAAATATGAAAGGATTCTGACTGGTGGATCTGAAGAGGAAGATTTTAAAAGAAATTTCCTCATACTGCACTAAGTTAAAATTCGGGCGCCAATAGAGAGCCCAAATATTAACACAGAGACCCGATTTGAACGAACTTGAATCTGACCCCACTAGAAATGTTGTATACAAAATGTGAAAGCATTCAGACTGGGGGACCTGAAGAAGAAGTTAAATTCGGGCCCCTTGGGAAGCCCAAATATAAATCCAGGGACTTCATTTGAACAAACTTGAATCTGACCCCCCCTAGAGATACTATATACCAAATATGAAAGCAATCTGGCTGGTGGATCTGAAGAAGATTTTTAAAGAAATGTTATCATATTGCACTAAGTTAAAATTCGGGCTCCAATAGAGAGACCAAATATTAACCCAGGGACCCGATTTGAACAAACTTGAATCTTGACTCCCTAGAGATGTTGTACACCAAATATGAATGAATTCTGACAGGTGGATCTGAAGAAAAAGATTTTTAAAGAAATATCCTCATATTGCACTAAGTTAAACTTCGGGCTCCAATAGAGAGACCAATTGTTAACCCAGGGACCCGATTTGGATAATCTTGAATCAGACCCCCTAGAGATGTTTTATATCAAATATGAAAGGATTCTGACTAGTGAACCTGAAGAAGACGATTTTTAAAGAAATTCCCCCATTTTGCACTAAGTTAAAATTCGGACTCCAATAGAGAGAACAAATATTAACCCAGACAACCGATTTGAACAAACTTGAATGTGACCCCCCTAGTGATGCTGTACACCAAATATGAATAAGTTCTGACAGGTGGATCTGAAGAAAAAGATTTTTAAAGAAATATCCTCATATTGCACTAAGTTAAACTTCGGGCCCCAATAGAGAGACCAATTATTAACCCAGGGACCCGATTTGAATAATCTTGAATCTTACCCCCTAGAGATGTTTTATATCAAATATGAAAGGATTCTGACTGGTGAACCCGAAGAAGACGATGTTTAAAGAAATTCCCCCATTTTGCACCAAGTTAAAATTCGGACTCCAATAGAGAGAACAAATATTAACCCAGGCACCCGATTTGAACAAACTTGAATCTGACACCCCCCACCCTAGTGATGCTGTACACCAAATATGAATGAGTTCTGACAGGTGGATGTGAAGAAGAAGATTTTTAAAGAAATATCCTCATATTGCACTAAGTTAAACTTTGGGCTCCCATAGGAAGCCCAAACATTAACTCAGGGGCTCAATTTGAATAAATTTAAATCTGACCCCGTAGAGATATTGTATGCCAAATATGAAACCATTCTGGATGGTGGATCTGAAGAAGAGGATTGTTAAAGAAATATCCTCAGATTGCACTAAGTTAAACTTCGGGCTCCAATAGAGAGACCAATTATTAACCCAGGGACCCGATTTGAACAATCTTGAATCTGACACCCCTAGAGATGTTTTATATCAAATATGAAAGGATTCTGACTAGTGAACCTGAAGAAGATTTTTAAAGAAATTCCCTCATATTGCACTAAGTTAAAATTCGGGCTCCAGTAGAGAGAACAAATATTAAGCCAGGCACCCGATTTGAACAAACTTGATCTGACCCCCTAGTGATGTTGTACACCAAATATGAAAGTGTTCTGACAGGTGGATCTGAAGAAGATTCTTAAAGAAATATCCTCATATTGCACTAAGTTAAACTTTGGGCTCCCATGGGAAGCCCAAATATTAACTCAGGGACTCATTTGAACAAATTTGAATCTGACCCCCCCCCCCCCCCCCCCCCCCCCGAGATACTGTATGCCAAATATGAAAGCATTCTGGATGGTGGATCTGAAGAAGATGATTTTTAAAGAAATATCCTTATATTGCACTAAGTTAAACTTCGGGCTCCAAATGAGAGACCAATTATTAACCCAGGAACCCGATTTGAACCAACTTGAAACTGACCCCCTAGAGATGTTTTATATCAAATATGAAATGATTCTGACTGGTGGATCTGAAGAAGATTTTTAAAGAACCTCATAATGCACAAAATAGGGAGCCTAAATATTAACTCAGAGGCTTGATTTGAACAAACTTGAATCGGACCCCTCTAAAGGTGCTGAATACCAAATATCAGAAGATTCTGATTATGGTTTTGGAGATTTTTTTCTTTTTTTTTTTTCTTCAAATATATGGGCACTATCAGAGTTATGTCCATATGGTGCCCCATGAGGGCGTGGCAACTTTATTTGAACAAAGGTGAATTGGCATATGATAAGGAAAATGCACACCAGATTTGGTTCAATTTGGTCCAGCAGTTTGTGAGGAGAAGTCGATAATGTAAAGTTAACGCCGGATTACAGACGAAAAGTGATCAGTAAAGCTCCCACAGAGCATTGCTCAGGTGAGCTAAAAGGTGCATACAAATTTGCGATTGGGCACATGATAATGTGATGTACCGCCTATCCGAATATATAGTGTACAATACCTGGCAATTTTCTTTAATTTATTGTGATTCGCAGTCTTACAAGGAATATTCAGGACCAAAGCATCTCATAAGTTTTGGCAATGTCTGAATGAGCAGACAACACTCTCTTTTAATTGGAAAAGATAATAAAATATTAATGCTTCATACCTTCATCTTTACAGTTGCTACGTCGTGTGACGTTTGTGCAACCGCAGCGTCAGTTGGAAGGGCTCTTTTGCCTAAAAATCCCTACTCCTTTTATCTTTTGTAAATGTTTCTATTGAGTGTTGGGAAAATTTTGAGTTCATAATAATATGATTATCCAAAGAGTGCCACTCTCGTATAGTGGAGGGAAAAAAAATATTTATAAACATTTGTTCTACCAAAAAGCTGAAAATATATATCCGTGTTGGAACTTTTAGTATTACGTTCCGTACACTGTAAATCTGAAGTTGGAATTGCAACTTGACCTTGAATACTCTTGTATAGCAAATATTAATTTATTCTCTTTACTTCTCTGTAAAAGTGGTTTCCATTTTAAATAGTAGTCATGGAGCCCATTTCGTAATTATAATCGCGTAGGACCTTTTCAATTTCCTCCTGTAGATTAATATTATACAGATCCCATACAGGGCCAGCATACTCCAGGATTGGTCGGACTAAACCCTTATATGCCGTTTCCTTGACATCTACAGTACATTGGGCAAGGTTCCTTTTAATAAGGCCTAATGTACGATTTGCCTTAGAGCATATATCATTTGTATGTTTACCCCAACGAAGGTCATGAGTTGTTGTAACACCTAAATACTTTGCGGCACTAAGAGGTGTAAGAGCCGTACCTTCTAAAGAATAAGTGTATTTGTTTGAATTTTTCTTTTTCTTTGTTAGGTGCATTGTGTTGCATTTAGTTGGTTGAAACCTCATACCCCATTTACGGGCGCAATTTCCAAATGAATTTATATCTTTTTGAAGCAATTTTAAATCTTTAATTGAATTTATTGTTCTGTAACAGACGCAGTCATCGACAAATAAACGAATTTCTTATCTAATATTATTCTGGTTGTCATTTATATGTAATGAAAACAATATGGGTCCTAAGACTGTACCCTGTGATACCCTGGATACTGCCGGGGACCATTCTGATTTTGTCCCATTTACATGTACTATAACACACTGCTTCCTATAACACAAAAAGGAATCAATCCAGTTGATGACATTTAGGGATATACCGTATTTATTTAATTTTGATTCAGTCAGTAATTCATAGGGGACTGTATCAAGGGCTTTTTCAAAATCCAATATAAAAATGTCAACTTGCTTCCCTTGGTCTAAATATTTTGCCCAATCATCAACAGCAGTTATAAGTTGTGATTCACAGTTATGATTTTTTCTAAATGTATGTTGCCTCGCGGATAATATTGAATGTTCTTCTAGATGGCTCATTATATTTGAACGGACTATATGTTCAAGGACTTTACACAGCATGCAAGTTAGAGATCATTTGACGGAGATGATCTATCATTTTTTTTTAAAAAGGGGGCAAATATTTGCAAGTTTCCAATCATCGGGTACCACACTCTTATCTGTAGATTTTTGAAACAGGTGAGCAAGGGGCGCTCCTAACCCCTCTGACAATTATTTTAACAATCCTGGATGAATGTAATCTGGACCACATGCCTTGGATGCATTCAAGTTTTTTAATATTTTCCATACTCCTGATGCCGTTATAGAAATATCCGGCATACGTGGAAAACTACATGGCATAAATGGTATGGCATTATTATCTGTTTTAGTAAATAAGCTACAGAATTGTTCGTTTAATACCGCTGCTTTCTCCGCATCCGTAGTAGCTGCCTATACCTTTATTTTTTAATGGGGGAATTCCTTCTGTATCTTTCTTTTTGGATGAGATGTATTTCCAAAATAGTTTAGAGTTATTTTTTATATCTCCGATCATTTCATTTACACATGTTTTCTGTGCAATTTGGATTTCTATGCTATGACGTTATAAACAGACATGTACCAAAACCGCCCAAATTAGATAGGGCATTTGATATTGTCGGTCCAAAGCTACGGTATTCTCTTCCGAGATCATCGCGGTAAAAACAAAATGGATTCTCTAGAAACATCCAAGTCGCATATTGAAGCGTACCTCTTCCATAAGGCAATTTACAATTTTTCTACAACGATAGAGCACCATTTTAGATTTAATGCTATAAAATTATTATTATTAGAATATCACACTCCAAAACCACACAACATTCGCATATTCTCCGACAACATAGATTAGTTTAGTTTAAACATATTTTATTTGCTCACAAAATCGCAAAAGGGATTGGAGTACAAGTGCTTACCACTTAGAAACACTCCTCTCCCATACATAAAGTTCATACAGGTTTACATGACAGCAAAACAACTGCAATACAATTAATTACTGAACAAAACTAGTAATTGGGGAAAAACAAAATAAAAATACTGTCAAAAAAGCACAAAATAACGACGCGGAAAGCATATCAAAATTAATGGCAAGCTGAAATTCAAAGGACCAGAAATGGAATGAACTACTGCGGTTCTTGTTCAGACTACGAAGTTAGTGAAATAGTGACCCAATCGAAGTCTCGCCCTCAGTCTCCTCTGCAATCAAGAGCTGCATCGTACATACGGCTCATCTAACACGCTGGTTAAATCTCCTTGAATCTGAAATATAGCGCTGTACAGCAGAAAAAATAATCTCATTGTTTCTTTTTGTGAGGCTACCTTCGCCATATAAAATCTGCTGTACCCTTGTAATATTGAATTTTGTCAAGGTCTGAAACATGATAATTCTTATCATAGTTTGGACAACAAAGATTCCAGAACAGCCACAAACACACACGTGCAGCCACCCTTGGGTGGATACGGATAGGCAATAGCGGCGAGCTGCGTAAGCTCTGTTCACTGCACCACGATCAGATATCATCATGACTGCTGCTCATGGCTTGACCTTGCCCTGACCGACTCCCAAGAATCACACTGCAAAATCACACTACAAGGCGCACATTCCGAGGGTCCTACTAAATACCGGAAGCAGGTGAGTTCGGACTTTTACCAGTTCGGCCCAAGTGACTTCGGCCCATTTGGTGAGTTCGGCCCAAGTGAGTTCGGTCCACGTGTAAGTGACTTCGGCCCAATTGGTGATTTCGTCCCAAGTGAGTTCTGTCCATGTACAAGTAAATTTGGCCAACGTGTAAGTGAGTTCGGCCCAGTCATAAATCTCCATTCCAACCACATACGGCCAAGTTATAAATTAAAAACAGCTGAATCATTGTTTCCAGTGACTTGGCCCTTTTCAATTTGCTTTCAAAGCTTTGTCCAACAATTGAAAAAACGTCAAAAACAAAAACATTCTGATTAGTCTTTTGCTGTTTTATATATCGTGTCTGTACAATCATTACTCCATTCTATTTGTGGTTATAAGTCTAAACCGCAATTCTCACGGCTTATTGTTTTTACAAAAACCGTAAACATGAAATGGCCAAATTTCAAAAAGGTGAATAGTATGCACATGAGTTCCAAAATGGATAGTGATAATAACTGCATTAAATGTAGTTCGTTGGTTAGGCCCCGGCAGGAGGCATTGCAGTTATTATAGGTTTTGACAAATGAATTTGGAGATCAACCATGTGAGGCTGTTCCTAACCTGGCATCATATCTTGCCAGGAATGCAAATTATCAACGACAAGCCACAAGACCTAAAAAGTCAGGTAAACGAAAAAAAGACTACAAAAAAGTTTTCAACAAAATAAAAGAAATTTTAGACGAACAAATCAAGCTTCAGGGAGTTGTAATGGATTTTGAAGCAGCTATGTGATTTGCTGCTTGACGCGAATTTCAAGAAGTTTCTGCAGTGGGTTGTGCGTTTCACTGGACTCAGGCTTTATGGAGAAAGGTTCAGGTAGGACTAAGTAAAGAATACATGGAAAATAGAGGCCTTCATAAATTTGTGAGGAAAATAATGGCATTGTGCTTTATCCCAGCTGAACAAATACCAACAATGTTCGAACGATTGTCTGAGGAAGCCACTGGTGAGAAACTATTAACATTTGTTAATTAAGTCAGAAACACTTGGATAGATGGGGATATGTGGCAACCCAAAGACTGGTCGTTTTTTTTCAATCAGTGCGAACCAATAATGATGTGGAAGGTTGGCACAACCGCATCAACCAACATGCACAAAATGGACTCCCATTTTATAGATTATAAGAAAAACTATTCAGTGAATGTAAATTTACATCTGTCGAGATTCGGCTTGTGTCGGAAAATAAGCTTCAGCCCTACCAAAGGAAGCAATATAGAAACATTCAAAGTGAATTGTTTGACTCTTGGGAATCATTTAGCAAGGAGGAAATTTCCACAAAGAAACTTTTTAAAAAATGTTCCAAATTGTACGCTCCTTCTTGTCAGTGAATGTAGTTTTACCTTGTTTGTATTTGTATATCAATGGGGCCGAACTCACTTTTCACTGGGCCGAATTCACCCTGTCCGAACTCACTTTCGTGGGCCGAACTCACTTTTCTGGGCCGAAATCACTTGGACCGAACTGGTAAAAGTCCGAACTCACTCGCATTCCTAAATACCGAGGTATACCGAGGTGAAGGAAAGTAAGAGTTGTTTAAAAGGTTTAAGTATATGTGCAGAGTATATGTGTGAAGCAATATATGTGATATAACCATTGATTTATTCGAGTAAATGCAAGATATATAGACTGTCGCCGAAAACTGCCCCTCGGTATTTAGTAGGTAGCTTTGTAAATAATAGGCTACCTCAGAGTCTGGATGAAACGCGCAAGTGTTAATTGGATTTCACAATGACAGGCCACTATAATAATAATCTGTCAATTTTAAAATTCTCCATTCATTTTCCAATTTTTTAAATATTGATCATACTCTCGCAGTTGTTGTTTGTCCATAATTTTGGGATGTCAGTAACTTTCTGCCTTGGTTCGAATACTTTGGATTTTAGTTTAGGTAAAAATGTCAATGCCAAATATTTGCTATCTCCGTATAGCGTCGATAGGTCAGTACAAATTTCTTCGTATACAGCAGGGTACTCAGTCGTGAGAAGCCATGAATCTGAATTGAAGATAATGCTGATCATGTTATTTGTGGTTTCTTTCAGTTGTTATGTATCTTTTGAAGATTTTGGAGCTCATTCTCCTCAAATGCCTGGTACATAATATGTGTGTTGAGTTTGAGAAGCAGGCTTTGATTGCAATTGCAGACAGCTACAAAGAGAACTAATAATAAGTTAAAATGTGATTAAAAATTCACATTGTCGCTTACCGAGATGCAGCTGCTGTAAATACTAATTACCAAGCTACCTACTAAATACCGAGGGGAAGATTTTTTAGCAAATCCTATTACTTTAGCGCCCATAATTCTCAATTATGGCATTAAAATCACGCACATACTGCTTAAATCTATTTATTTACTCATAATATACAACCCCATACCTTTTTCAGAGTTTTCAACCCCACCCTCACCTCTATTTGCCTTCCCCTCGGTATACCTCGGTGTTTAGTATGACCGCATTCCGACACCATCGCCCCCCCCCCCCCCCCCCCCAGAACGGCTGCAAACACAAACATACAGTCACACCAGAATGGATACGGTTTGACGAGCAGCATAAACACTGTTCACCTTCCCCACAGAACTGTTGCGAGCGTGGCTGCTCGGTTCTGCTTGTGGCTTGACCTGCCCAGGGTTCTAGTCGTTTCGTCCCATGGTCGTTTCGTCCCAAGACGTTTCGTCCCATTTTGGGCGTTTCGTCCCATTTATTTTGGTCGTTTCGTCCCATGTAGAATTTTCACTTTGGTCGTTTCGTCCCATGTGGATTTTTCACTTTGGACGTTTCGTACCATCCGAGATTGGCTAGGTAATCTCAAATTTGGTTGATTTTTTATGAATATTTCTCAGTGAGACTATGCAAATATGGATATCATTAGAACCGGCTTGATCAGTTAGTTCCAATAATATACGCATGGTTTTACTGGGGAAAATGTAAGACATTTCAGGCTCATTCATTTGTTGTGCAGTTTTGACCGATTTGTTAAATGGTTAAGTCACAACGGGACATATAACGACGACGAATCGGGTATTATTGTTTATTATTTACACTTTTTCTTTGAACTCATCATCAAATCTATCGCCCTCATGGGTGCGATGATATTTCTTAAGGAGCTCAGCGAAAAGGATGTTGTAAAATATATAGTCAAGCATATAAAAACAAGTCCCCTAGGTTTGAAAGGCAGCAGTCGGTCCTATTATGCCCATACACACATATCAAAGAGACGCACTGGTGTTTATACAAACAGCTGGCTTGATCGATCACACACAACAGAAGGCTGTACTTACAACAACCAGCAAGTAAAAGTGTTTAACAGACCGACTTATTCACTCAATTAACAACAACAAAAATGGGTGCGATGATATTTCTTAAGGAGCTCAGCGAGAAGGATGTTGTAAAATATATAGTCAAGCATATAAAAAGAAGTCCCCTAAGTTCGAAAGGCAGCAGTCGGTCCTATTATGCCCATACAGACATATCAAAGAGACGCACTGGTGTTTATACAAACAGCTGGCTTGATCAATCACACACAACAGAAGGCTGTACTTACAACAACCAGCAAGTAAAAGTGTTTGACAGACCGACTTATTTACTCAACAACAACAAAAATATAATTACAATCCTCATCAAAATTAATGAAAACAAACAAAAAATACTGTGAGTCCACATTGAGATTAGTAACAAAATACATAATGGTTTGTTTGATTGACCGACAAATTCACATAAACAAAAAAGAACCTAACAAACAACAATTACACGTTTGTTACAGAACAAGATAAGTTTATAAATTAGGGAAGCTAGGCGTTTTCACGTCAATCTCGGATGGGATGAAACGTCCAAAGTGAAAAATCCACATGGGACGAAACGACCGAAGTGAAAAATCTACATGGGACGAAACGACCAGAGAAAAATCTACATGGGACGAAACGACCAAAATAAATGGGACGAAACGCCCAAAATGGGACGAAACGTCCTGGGACGAAACGACCATGGGACGAAACGACCTGATCCCCCTGCCCCGACCGACTCACAAGAGATTTATAAGCACAGCAACAAACTCTTGATACATTTTCTTTGCTCGTGAGTAATTTTACCATTTTGTAAAGCCATAGAGCATCATATGGAAATTTTAGTCTATAAACCTATTATTATTATCTGAAAGCAGAACACAGTGACGTATCTTCTACGTGTCCTAAGTTCGTTTTGCCACAAAGTTTGCCTGGCATTATTCAATAATGGGGGTATCTTGTACTGGGGTAGTTTATTGGGTAGGAAAATCCTGTTTGAAACTACCAGGAAAGTCACCAAATTACTTGTTTTAACAATAGTTTTGAAAAGCTTCCTGGGGGAGGGGCCGCCAGGATACCCTGTTTCGTCCACTAGAAAGCCCCCCCCCCTCCCATATTATTTCCTTGCTATGCCACTGCTATTGATAGGTGTTTTACTGGCAACTGTGTTTTACTGGCAACTGACTTTCCATACACACTGAAAAATCCAGATTCTTCATAGTTATTTTGGAATATCCCGATATCCTGGAATATCTATAACATTGATTTTAATAGCCTTCCTTCTGATTTGCGCGTCGAGTTCCAAAATGCCAATTTATCATTAAGTGCGAGAGTTACCATTTCCTGATCCAAGCACCATCTGAAAATGTCGTCTGCTGAAGTTGAAGTGTGGTCAAAAGATATGGTTGCCCACTGGCTCCAAAGGATCGGTTTGAATGAATTGATAAAGGAAATTAATTTATTAAAGTGTTGTGTTGTTTCGACTACATACATAAACCTGATCAGTATTATGACTAACCGGATGAGGTCAGTAGCAAACTAGTCTTTGTAAGACTGTTAAGCCGGGGCCCTCCTGGCCCTCAGGAGGGCCCGGGTCACAGTCTTACAAAGACTAGCAGCAAACATGTATTCTCATTTATGGATACTGCATTACTGGCATTTCTATTTTGTTTTTCCAAAAACACACGGGTTTAATATTCTGAAGTTCCTTGGTTTTAGCATTGGTACTTAAAGGACGCTTTATATTTGGTATTTGGGAGTACCCAATAACCCCAACCAGTATATTTGGTATTCTGGCAACCAGTATTTTTTTGAATTCACGAGTGCCCAAAATGTTTTGGTATCTTGTACCTCCAATATTTGGTATTGTGGTGTCGTTTGGTATTCTTTAGTATCTATATTTTGGTAATCCTATGGTGACAAGTGGACAACCAAATTTTGTACTTTGGAAAATCTGGAGTGTATATTGTATATAATAATCCTAAAAATACAGTGGTGTAACCATGGGAGATATTGGGTCCCTCTCCCAGGTTTTCCTAAATGAAAGTGTCAATGACACTGTAGCTCAACTTGTCAAGACAAAGACATGTACATGTATAGTATGTGACACAGCAATGACAAACATCTAGGTAATGACCTGATAACAAAGGTACATATAAAGTATTGTAACGGTCTGTACATGAATACTGACCGTTGCCTGTAACAAATGTATAGGTAAAGTATTGTAAAGGTGGGTGACAGTCAGATGCTGAACTAGAAAAAATCTTTGAGTCCCAGAGTGGGTCTGACTGAACCCCAAAATATTTGTTCTCATAGCACAGTGATAACAAAGGCACCCCAAAACACACTCGTTCCTGTCCCAAGGTGAAAACAAAAGTACTCAAGAAGTTTTGTGAAGATCAGTTCATAAATACGAGCTGTATAGAACTTGTGACAAAAAACTGATTGGACCTAATTTCGGTACAAAATGGCCACTGGCAGCCACCTTGAATTTTGGACCGTACCAGAAACACTCATTCTCATCCCAAGGAGATAACAAAGGTACCCAAGAAGTTTTGTGAAGATCGGTTCATAAATACAGCCTCTACCCTGAGCCGTATTGACATATGTGCTTACATTGTGTAAGTAGCACTGTATAAATCAAAGTTCATCTAATTTGCATAATTTCGGCACGAAAAAAAACCCCTTACAATATGTGATGTATTCCATGTTACTAAACATTCATACAAAAATTTATTCAAATCAGAACTTTCATACAGAAGTTCTATACAAAAGACTGATTGCACTAATTTTGGTACAAAATGGCTGCTGGTGGCCATCTTGAATTTCGGACCACACCCAAAAACACTCGCTCTCATCCCACGGTGATAACAAAGGTACCCAAGAAGTTTCGTAAAGATTGGTTCATAAATATGGCCTCTAGTCTGAGCTGTATAGAAGATGTGTACAAAAAACTGATTAGACCTAATTTCGGTACAAAATGGCCACTGGCAGCCATCTTGAATTTTAGACCGCACCCAGAAACACTCGTTCTCGTCCCAAGGTGATAACAAAGGTACCCAAGACATTTCGTGAAGATCAGTTCATAAATACAGACTCTAGTCTGAGCCGTATTGACATGTGTACTTACTGTGTGTAAGTCGCACTGAAAAAATCAAAGTTCATCTAATTTGCATAATTTCTGCACGAGAAAAAAACCCGTATTATATGTGATGCATCCCATGGTACTAAACATTCACACAAAATAATTATTCAAATCAGGGCTTTCATATGGAAGTTCTGTGAAAAAATCTGATTGCACCTAATTTTGTACAAAATGGCTGCCATCGGCCATCTTGAATTTCGGACCGGACCCCAAAACACTCGTTCTCGTCCCACGGTGATACCAAAGATACCCAAGAAGTTTCGTAAAGATCGGTTCATAAATACGGCCTCTAGCCCGAGCCGTATTGGCATTTGCACTTACAGTGCTGAAAGTAACCCCAAAAAACATCAAAATTAGTCTAATTTGCACAATTTACGTACGAGAAAAAACCCCGTATTATATGTGATGTATCCCATGGTACTAAACATTCATACAAAAAATTATTCAAATCAGAGCTTTCATATGGAAGTTCTGTACAAAAAACAGATTTCTGCATCGTCGGTACAAAATGGCGGCTGGCAGCCATCTTGAATTTCAGACCTCACCCAAAAACACTCGTTCTCGTCCCACGGTCATAACAAAGGTACCCAAGAAGTTTCGTAAAGATAGGTTCATAAATACGGCCTCTAGCCCGAGCCATAGCAGCTTGGCACTTACAGCTCTGAAAGTAACACTAAATAAATCAAAGTCAGTCTAATTTGCATAATTTACGCACGAGAAAAAAACCCGTATTATATGTGATGTATCCCATGGTACTAAACATTTATACAAAACTTTATTCAAATCAGAACTTTCATACAGAAGTTCTGTACAAAAAACTGATTTTTGCATCATCGGTACAAAATGGCCACTGGCAGCCATCTTGAATTTCGGACCACACCTAAAAACACTCGTTCCCGTCCCAGGGTCATAACAAAGGTACACAAGAAGTTTCGTAAAGATCGGTTCATAAATACGACCTCTAGCCCGAGCCATAGCCAATTGTTGACGTACGGACAGACGGACAGACGGACGACGGGCCATGACAATAGCTCAAATTTGACTTCGTCAAAGTTGAGCTAAAAATGCAAACCTTGTAATAATAATAACTCTTTGGCCAGCCGCTGATTTGTCGCGGTCCTCATAAGAGAAGGCCATCATTCCCCCTGCACCCCACCCCCTCTTCCCCTCCTCTCCTCCCAGCATTCAGATATAAACTGCTTAATAGTGTCCCTCACTTCCTCTTTTTCAATTTCTTCAATAAGCATTCCTACCCTCTCTCTCGTGTCCCCCTTCAGCCATCTATCCTTTGTTTCTTCACCCCACTTCTGCATTATTCTTCCAGTAAATTTTATTCTATGAGGTATATACTGTGGGCATTCCAAGAGAAAATGTTCCAGGTATGAATTGTATACATTCATGCCTGCAATCCCTAAAACTGGTTCATGTACTAACACCCTGTTATTTCTCGTGTAATATTTCTACAGTTATTCCCCCACTTTGAGGGTACTCAAGCCTTCAAAAATTACTCAGCCTGCTCCAAACGGCATAAAAAATTAATTTTTTTTTTAAACCAGGCAAATAATCTAGACCTTCATACATGGGGGAAAAACACACTCTTAACTCCCTGCATTGTTTTAGCGGATATCCTATCCAGGACAGAATTTGTCTTGTCACAGAAATATGTTTAACTTGGACACACTGAATCAAATTTTCCCCCTGTAAATTGAATGCATACATTCACCAATGATTTCTGAAGTAAAACTGAGATAAACTTTTTATCAAATCTCGTCATGGCTGCTTTACAGCAGCCATGACTAGAGCTGATGAAAACTATCTTGAAAATATTCAGCAGGTTAAGAGTTAACCCAGCACAAGGTAAAATGAAGTGGGATAAAAATCTATTTCTTTGCCATGGGGAGCAGAAAAATATTTCGTCTTCCCAATTCATTTAACCTGGCCATACCCCTGTAGTGTACACCTTTTTCCTCTCCAGTTAATCAGAACAAACTAAGTGCAAGATTGACCCGCATTGTAGTTGGGCAAGGTACTTTATCCCGGTTGCCTACATAAGGGCACGATGACGCCGTGTACTAAGGCATACTGCACATTGATGATGCACATGTCTTCAACCGCTACAACCCTGCTGGAGTGGAGCTTGAACGGGGTTAGAATGTTGAGGAGCTGACAGTTGCTCATCGATGCTCGGTGGTTCTCTCCGGGTACCCCGGCATCCTCCACCTGTAAAACTGTCAAGGTCACGATTAGCCATTGTGCATAAGTATGTGACCTTAAACACCAATAAATAAATAAATAAATAAATAAATAAATAAATAAATAAGTGCAAGATTACATCAAGACATATAAGCAATCCAAAGTCTGAAATAAAATAATTTATTTGCTTAATAGATTACAAAAATATGCAATAAAAATGTTTAAATACCAACATGAAATACCATAAAAAAATAACAATATATTTGCTTCTGCAATTTCCTGGAGTTACAGTGTACACAGTATTTTACAGTAATTAATAACTCTTTGGCCAGCCGCTGATTTGTCGCGGTCCTCATAAGAGAAGGCCATCATTCCCCCTGCACCCCACCCCCTCTTCCCCTCCTCTCCTCCCAGCATTCAGATATAAACTGCTTAATAGTGTCCCTCACTTCCTCTTTTTCAATTTCTTCAATAAGCATTCCTACCCTCTCCCTCGTGTCCCCCTTCAGCCATCTATCCTTTGTTTCTTCACCCCACTTCTACATTATTCTTCCAGTAAATTTTATTCTATGAGGTATATACTGTGGGCATTCCAAGAGAAAATGTTCCAGGGTCTCCACTACTCCAGAGTGGCACATTTGGCATCCCTCTTCCCCATCTCTCCCAATTTTTCCCCGAAGCTCCAGTGATCTTGATCTCAGTTTGAACAGCAGTGACCCTCCAAAGGTGCCATCTAGGTACTTCTCAAAAGCTGGCTTTTCTTTATATTGTAACCCCTGCAGTGATCTTTTCACGCTAACCCCTGCTCGCCAGTTTCGATTGCAGTCTTCCATGACTCTCTCTTTGACAAACCTTTTGCCTTCTTTCATTCCTACTTCTATGTTTGTGACCTCTATAGAGTAATTGTCCATTAGTTCCCTCACATGTTTTGACCACCCCGTTTCTATATTAGAATTCCAAATGGTATCGAGCATCAATTTGCACCACCGGTTGTCAGGCAGGTTTCTCAAGTAGTTAAAGTAACACAGTTTTCCCAAATCTACCCTGTCCTTGATTTTCATCCACCCAAGCTCCCCCCTTACTGCTTCCAAAGCTGCAGCATTACTCGACCCTGTTATCCATCTGCCGGCATCATTCTGAGTACTTTCCAACTTCTTAATAACGGTTTGGTTTAATGGAATCACGTCCATGCCATACGTTAGGTCTCGATCCGCAAGTGTACAGAAGAAGTCTCCTTGGTTACGAATCGAAATTAAGTATTTTTATTGTTTACTAATCATATATATCTCATTTGCAGGTTATTTTATTCAACTTTGTGGGGAGTTAGTTTAGTATAGTAACTGGGACAAAGTTAGGAGGCCTTAAATAAAACTGTGAGCGCTAAGTTGTCGAACGGTTCGTCGTGTTGCCTTTTGTCGCGTGTTTACAATTTTCCCTTCCGATCGCGTAATTTTGTCTTGATGATGGCGAGCAAGTCTGTTCAGACGGAGGTAAGTATGGAGGTAAATACGTGTAATATCGCGGTCCAGGTCAACGGTGCCAACGGAGTAAGTATTGGCGTGCAGACAGAGGTCACTGGGGGTGTCGGTCAGAGCCGGGTTGGTGGGGCCACCGATGGCGATATTGGGCTTGAAGTTTGTAAACAGTGTTCTATGATGTATGGGGACTGTCGCTCGATGGGATATGGAGAGGTATGTGCAAACTGTCAGGAAATCCTCCGCCTACTTGAGACAATTGTTAAGTTTGAGGGGGAGATTGCTGAGCTGAAGGGAAAACTTGGTAGGGCGGGGCTGTCTGGAGTTACGCCTGTGAAAGTGGCTTTCCGAGAAGGATGGAAGGTTGTCGGTGGTTCCAAGAGGAAACATGGGGGTAGAACCTTTGATGTGAATGAGGTAGGTGATGAGGTGGGGGCTGATAGAAAAGTACGTAGGACAGATGAGGGGGGCCCAGGCCGGAGCAATGCTGTAAAGCGTTTGGCGTGGACTACCAAAAGTGGTAGGAAAGGGGGGCCAGAGAAGCAGGTAGATAGGGGTGTAAAGTCCAAAGGCAGTGGGGAGTGCAGCACCAGAAACAGATTTGATGTGCTCGATTCGGAAGAGACAGAGGAGGAGATGGAGGTAGTTGCAACAGATAGCTTGGGGTCTAGGCCAGGAAAAAGGAGGAGGGATCCGGGGGAAGACCAGGGGAGTAGTCCAGGTAGCTCAGGGCCTGGAAAGAGACGGAGGGACAAGGATAGGAGTAATCCTAGGTCAAAGATACCGATACCGATATTGATTCCGAGTGGGGCTGTTGGAGAGGAAGAGGACGCTGTAAACAATAGGAGACTAGAGGAGATAAATAGGGCGAGGTCCAAAAGTAAGTTGGTGGTTGCGGGAAGTAGCATAGTTCGGGGGATAGACAAGGTTGTCTGTGGTCCGGACAGTAAAAATAGAACAGTTCTGTGCTTTCCGGGGGCTAAAGTGAAGGACCTGAGGGATAGAGTGGACGGTATTGTAGCTGGGTCGGGGCCTGATCCGGTAGTGGTATTACATGTGGGGTCCAATAACATCAGGGAGAGGAAATCAGTTCGTTTGGTGGACACATACAAGGACCTAATTAGTAAGCTACTTAGCAGGAATGCTCGGATCATCGTTTCAGGGGTGCTCCCCGTTATGGGTGGTGGGAATGAGAGGAACTCGCGGATTATGGCACTAAACGAGGAGCTGGGAGAGCACTGCAAATGAGAGGAACTCGCGGATTATGGCACTAAACGAGGAGCTGGGGGAGCACTGCAAAGACGTTTCTCCTACAGTGATTTGTTTGCTTTCCCCTTCGGGGATTGAGAACTTCCCCACTCTCCATCTCTTCGTCATATCTACCTTGCGTCCAACGGGTATTACCTTGCTTTTATTTTCATTTAGTTCGAGCCGCCAAGTGTTCCCATATCTACCAACAATTTCCAGCAGTTTCTCTAGCCCCTGTTCAGTTCTAGACATTAACACCATGTCGTCCGCAAAGAATAAGCCTGGTATCTTTATGTCTCCAACATTTACCCCCTCCGCACTCTGAATTAGTTCGTCCCCTAAATCTTTAACATACAATGCAAACAAAATCGGTGAAAAGATACAGCCCTGCTTGAGGCCTATATCCATAGGGACTCGTTTTGTAGTGATACTCCCTAGACTGAGTTGGCTTTGCACATCTGTATACAGTGCTTTCATGATTCCCACAAAGTCACCCCCCAGTCCGATGCCCTCGAGCTTTCGCCACATACCTTCCCTCCACACTCGGTCGTACGCTTTTTTCACATCTAGAAATGCCAGAAACACCTTTTTCTTTTCAGCCTTTGTTGATTCTATCAGTTGGGTGAGTGTAAATAGGTGATCAGTGACTCTTCGTCCTTTCCTGAAACCATTTTGAATTTCTCCTAAAAAACCTTTCTCTTCAATAACTTCCTCTAGTCTACCGTATATGACCTTACAGAATACTTTTCCGATGTTACTACTAACTGATATCCCCCTATAGTTATCTAGAACTTCCTTATCCCCCTTTTTGTGTATGAACGACACCTTACTTTCCCTCCACTCTCTGGGGACCTCTTGCTTTCGCAGAGCCAGGTTGAAAAGGTTTGTCAGGACTTCAATAGGTGCCTCCCCTCCATTTTTGAGGAATTCGTTCGGAATTTCATCAGTCCCTCCCGCTTTACCATTTTTTAATTTCGAGACCACGTTCCGCACTTCTTCTGCCGTTATTTCGCTACATACACGATTGGATAGGTTCTCCTCCACCAGTGTATTTCTTTTTGGTGGGGACCCACTGCCCCATCGCCTATCGTTTATCTTTTCCCAGTGCTTGACTAACTCTGAAGCGATACGGCCTTTATCTTCTGTACTTTCCCCATCCACTTTGATACTCTGCACACTACTTTTCCCCCCGTTTATTTATCCAGTTCCAAAATACGTTTGAGCTCGAACCCCCCCGTTTTCTTTATTGTTCTGGCAAGACTGCAATTGTGCTCCTTCCTATTATTATTCTTTATCTCATTCACCTTTCTCCGTGCCAGTTCATATTCTCCTTTCATTAGTCTCGTGTCATTGTTATCCACCCCTTTAAGCTTCCTACTTCTTCTGTAAGCAGCGCATTTTACCTTCCTTTCTTTTATAGCCTTTTTCAGTCCCTCGTTAACCCTGTATCCAAGTTCTCTCGTTGGGACCCTCACCCTTCCTATACAATCCCTCCCTGCCTCTGTTAGGCTATTTACTATGCCATCTGAAATACTCTGGACATTTGCATCCCTAGGTATACATTCAAGATTTGGTTTTAGTTTTTCCCGAAACTGCTTCCAGTCGGTTCCTTGTTTTAGTCCCCAAACTTCCTTGAGAGACCATTAATTAGATATCTTTCCACTGAATAAGCCTATTAACTGAATATTAACTCAAAACACAAAACCGTTTACCATAACTTCAATACAAATTTGATCTGCTAATTGCATACAGGTTATAGAGCATTGCCTTGTCAAATGAAAAAAAATTTGTATGGCAAAAAAAAATGTTTTGATTCTCAGGAAAACTCTCAATGAAATTGAACGCACTTATGGGGACACTGTAACTGGTAGAGTGCTGGAAGCCCATATTTGGGCTTTATTCTGAAGAGCAGGTGCCGCAACTTAATGGCTTCATATTCTGTGGATGTGCTTCATATTATTTTCAAATTAAAATAATTTAATCTGAGAGGATTTGCCTTGTTACAATTTATGGGAGAGTGCCAAGTGGCACTCTCCCATAAATTGCAACAAGGCAAAGAGACGTAGACTAATGCGGATGGCCAAAAAGATTTTAGCACTCTACCAGTTAATTGCCTTTCCTTGTAGTGTCTTCCAATATTACTACAAAATCGAGAGACTCCAAACATTTTACATTTTTGATTGATGTAATAATAATAATAATAATAATAATAACTCTTTGGCCAGCCGCTGATTTGTCGCGGTCCTCATAAGAGAAGGCCATCATTCCCCCTGCACCCCACCCCCTCTTCCCCTCCTCTCCTCCCAGCATTCAGATATATAAACTGCTTAATAGTGTCCCTCACTTCCTCTTTTTCAATTTCTTCAATAAGCATTCCTACCCTCTCCCTCGTGTCCCCCTTCAGCCATCTATCCTTTGTTTCTTCACCCCACTTCTGCATTATTCTTCCAGTAAATTTTATTCTATGAGGTATATACTGTGGGCATTCCAAGAGAAAATGTTCCAGGGTCTCCACTACTCCAGAGTGGCACATTTGGCATCCCTTTTCCCCATCTCTCCCAATTTTTCCCCGAAGCTCCAGTGATCTTGATCTCAGTTTGAACAGCAGTGACCCTCCAAAGGTGTCATCTAGGTACCTCTCAAAACCTGGCTTTTCTTTATATTGTAACCCCTGCAGTGATCTTTTCACGCTAACCCCTGCTCGCCAGTTTCGATTGCAATCTTCCATGACTCTCTCTTTGACAAACCTTTTGCCTTCTTTCATTCCTACTTTTATGTTTGTGACCTCTATAGAGTAATTGTCCATTAGTTCCCTCACATGTTTTGACCACCCTGTTTCTATATTAGAATTCCAAATGGTATCGAGCATCAATTTGCACCACCGGTTGTCGGGCAGGTTTCTCAAGTAGTTAAAGTAACACAGTTTTCCCAAATCTACCCTGTCCTTGATTTTCATCCACCCAAGCTCCCCCCTTACTGTTTCCAAAGCTGCAGCATTACTCGACCCTGTTATCCATCTGCCGGCATCATTCTGAGTACTTTCCAACTTCTTAATAACGGTTTGGTTTAATGGAATCACGTCCGTGCCATACGTTATACTTGGTAAACCCACCCTCTCCCACAGTGTTTTCCCCACAAAGACCTTATTGAAACTATTTTTCCCTAAAAGTTTTAGTTGGTTCAGAATTCTTTTCCCCTTCAGAGTCAGTTTGGCTGAGTAATTTCTGTACACCCCTCTTCCCGTTATATTTATGCTTACCCCTAGATACTCATACTCTCCCGTTTCTCCTACAGTGATTTGTTTGCTTTCCGCTTCGGGGATTGAGAACTCCCCCACTCTCCATCTCTTCGTCATATCTACCTTGCGTCCAACGGGTATTACCTTGCTTTTATTTTCATTTAGTTCGAGCCGCCAAGTGTTCCCATATCTACCAACAATTTCCAGCAGTTTCTCTAGCCCCTGTTCAGTTCTAGACATTAACACCATGTCGTCCGCAAAGAATAAGCCTGGTATCTTTATGTCTCCAACATTTCCCCCCTCCGCACTCTGAATTAGTTCGTCCTCTAAATCTTTAACATACAATGCAAACAAAATCGGTGAAAAGATACACCCCTGCTTGAGGCCTATATCCATAGGGACTCGTTTTGTAGTGATACTCCCTAGACTGAGTTGGCTTTGCACATCTGTATACAGTGCTTTCATGATTCCCACAAAGTCACCCCCCAGTCCGATGCCCTCGAGCTTTCGCCACATACCTTCCCTCCACACTCGGTCGTACGCTTTTTTCACATCTAGAAATGCCAGAAACATCTTTTTCTTTTCAGCCTTTGTTGATTCTATCAGTTGGGTGAGTGTAAATAGGTGATCAGTGACTCTTCGTCCTTTCCTGAAACCATTTTGAATTTCTCCTAAAAAACCTTTCTCTTCAATAACTTCCTCTAGTCTACCGTATATGACCTTACAGAATACTTTTCCGATGTTACTACTAACTGATATCCCTCTATAGTTATCTAGAACTTCCTTATCCCCCTTTTTGATGTATGTAACTGAAATCTGAAGAGCATAACTTAATATGCAAAACAGTTCTGTTTTTAAAATTAAAGGATTTTATTTGGATAATTATGCACTTTCTATATATTAGCAGAAAGGCTCTCAATCCATGCTCACTATATGCAAGAAAAAAAAACTAGAGTGATGTTACTCATGCAGCCTGACTGTTCCAGCAATGGCAATGCTTAGATACAAAAGAGTCAGAGCCATTTTTTGTGAACTGTTTACCTAATGAATCTGCCATATCTGCACTCGTGATATACAAAATTTGCTATTCAAATTTTATTTTTTCATTTCTCTACTCCAAAATATACCTCATGACCTATTAATGGAACAAACTTGATGAGTTTGTTCCAATAAGGACTAATAAGCCATGGTAAGAAGTAAATGAAAGTGTCAATGACAATGTAGCTCAACTTGTTTAAGACATGTACATGTATAGTATGTGACACAGCAATGACAAACATCTAGGTAATGCCCTGATAACAAAGGTACATGTAAAGTATTGTAACGGTCTGTACATAAATGCTGACCGTAGCCTGTAACAAATATATAGGTAAAGTATCATAAAAGTGGGGTGACAGTTAGATGCTTAACTGGAAAAGAAATCTTTTAGTCCCAGAGTGGGTCTGACTGAACCCCAAAAATATTTGTTCTCATAGCACAGTGATAACAAAGGCACCCAAAAACACTTGCTCCTGTCACAAGGTGATAACAAAGGTACCCCAAGAAGTTTTGTGAAGATCAGTGAATAAATACCGACTCTAGCCTGAGCCATATTGACATGTGCACTTACTGTGTATAAGTAGCACTGAATAAATCAAAGTTCATGTAATTTGCATAATTTCTGCACGAGAAAAAAACCTGTATCATATGTGATGTATTCCATGCTACTAAACATTTCTACAAAAATTTATTCAAATCAGAACTTTCATACAGAAGTTCTGTACAAAAAACTGATTGCACTAATTTTGGTACAAAAAGGCTGCTGGTGGCCATCTTGAATTTTGGACGACACCCAGAAACACTCGTTCTCATCCCACGGTGATAACAAAGGTACCCAAGAAGTTTCGTAAAGAACGGTTCATAGATACGGCCTCTAGCCTGAGCCGTATAGAAGTTGTGTACAAAAAACTGATTGGACCTAATTTCGGTACAAAATGGCCACTGGCAGCCATTTTGAATTTTAGACCACACCCAGAAACACTTGTTCTCATCCCAAGGTGATAACAAAGGTACCCAAGAAGTTTTGTGAAGATCGGTTCATAAATACAGCCTCTAGCCCGAGTGGTATTGACACATGCACTTACTGTGTGTAAGTAGTACTGAGTAAATCAAAGTTCATCTAATTTGCACAATTTCTGCTCGAGAAAAAAACCTGTATTATATGTGATGTATTCCATGTCACTAAACATTCCTACAGAAATTTATTCAAATCAGAACTTTCATACAGAAGTTCTGTACAAAAAACTGATTGCACTAATTTTGGTACAAAATGGCTACTGGCAGCCATCTTGAATTTTGGACTGCACCCAAAAACACTTGTTCTCGTCCCACGGTGATGACAAAGGTACCCAAGAAGTTTTGTAAAGATCGGTTCATAAGTACAGCCTCCAGCCTGAACTGTATAGAAGTTGTGTACAAAAAACTGATTGGACCTAATTTCTGTACAAAATGGCCACTGGCAGCCATCTCGAATTTTGGACCGTACCCAGAAACACTTGTTCTCGTCCCAAGGTGATAACAAAGGTACCCAAGAAGTTTCGTGAAGATCGGTTCATAAATACAGACTCTAGCCCAAGCAATATTGACATGTGCACTTACTGTGTATAAGTAGCACTGAATGGGAGCGTGGTGGCTCAGTAGGTAGAGGTGCAGGCTGCAAGCCCAGAGGTCCTCGGTTCGAATCGCACCTGCGGCAGCCGCGTTGTGTCCTTGGGCAAGACTTTTCATCTCCATTGCCCGCGTGGGGGCACAGTGGCATTGTGTACTAAGGGGTACTGCACGTTGATGGTGCACTTGTCTTCAACCAATGCTAACCCTGCTTGTGTGGAGTTAGTATGTTGGGGAGCTGACAGTTGCTTGCCGTTGCTCGGTGGTTCTCTCCGGGTACTCCGGCTTCCTCCACCCATAAAACTGTCACGGTCATGCTTAGCCATTGTGCATAAATATGTGACCTTAAAACACCAATAAATAAATAGTAGCACTGAATAAATCAACGTTCATCTAATTTGAATAATTTTTGCACGAGAAAAAAACCCGTATTATATGTGATGTATTCCATGTTACTAAACATTCATACAAAAATTTATTCAAATCAGAACTTTCATACAGACGTTAGGTACAAAAAACTGATTGCACTAACTAAAGTACAAAATGGCTGCTGGTGGCCATCTTGAATTTTGGACCGCACCCAAAACCACTCGTTCTCGTCCCACGGTGATAAGAAAGGTACCCAAGAAGTTTCGTAAAGATCGGTTCATAAATACGGCCTCTAGCCCGAGCCGTATTGGCATTTGCACTTACAGTGCTGAAAGTAACACTAAATAAATCAAAGTTAGTCTAATTTGCATAATTTACGCACGAGAAAAAAACCCATATTACCGGTATATGTGATATATCCCATGGTACTAAACATTCACACTCGTTCTCGTCTTACAGTGATAACAAAGGTACCCAAGAAGTTTCGTAAAGGTCTGTTCATAAATACAGCCTCTAGCCCGAGCCGTGAGTATGGCGCGACGGACGGACAGACGGACGACGGGCCATGACAATACCTCAAATTTGGCTTCCCCAAAGTTGAGCTAAAAATGAAAAAATCGGATGTTTCAGAAAAATAATTAATGTGTTAGGTAAAGGATTAAAGATGCAGTACATAAAGCAATGTTGGGCTATAGGAGTCAATTTTCTTTTTTGCATGTAATTAACTCCCAATCCTTCAAAAAGCATTTTGGGAATAATTGTCAGTGTGTGTGTGTGTGTGTGTGTGTGTGTGTGTGTGTGTGTGGGGGGGGGGGGGGGGGGGGTTGTGGTGGGGTTGTGGTGGTGTGTTATAGTAGTCAATTTTTGTTTGTTTGCATTTAGTAAATCCAAATCCTTCAAAATATTTGGTATGCAGTGGTGGTGTGTTATAGTAGTCTATTTTTGTTTGTTTGCATTCAATAACTCTCAATCCTTCAAAATGCATTTTTATAATAAGAGGCCCCAAGGGGCCTGAGGGCGCTCACCTGACATGGTAGCCTAAATATCAACCCAGAGAATTGATTTCAACAAGCTGCATCTGCTCCTCCTAAGAAAAGCTTATACCAAATATCCAAAGATTCTGACCAGTGGATCTAAAAAAAAAAGAAGATTTTTAAAGAATATTCCTCATATTGAACTAAGTTATAATTCGGGCTCCCACAGTGAGTCCAAATATGGACCTAGGGACTTGACTTGAACAAAGTTGAATCTCACTCCCTAAGCATGGTGCATACCAAATATCAAAAGATTCTGCCTGCTGGATCTTGAGAAGATTTTTAAAGAAAATTCCTCATTTTGAACTAAGTTACAATTCAAGCTCCCACAGTGAGTCCAAATATGGACCTAGGGACTTGGCTTGAACAAACTTGAATCTCACCCCCTAAGCATGGTGCATACCGTACCAAATATCAAAAGATTCTGCCTGCTGGATCTTGAGAAGAAGATTTTCAAAGAAATTTGCCTGAAATGCATTAAGTTCGAATTCGGGCTTCTATAGTGAGCCCAAATATGAATCCAGGGGGCCAATTTGAACAAACTTGAATCAGATCCACCCCACAATGTTGCATACCAAATATCAAAACATTCTGCCTGCTGGATCTGGAGAAGAAGATTTTTTAAGAAATTTGCCTGAAATGCACTAAGTTCAAATTCGAGCTTCTATAGTGAGCCCAAATATGAATCCAGGGGGCCGATTTGAACAAACTTGAATCAGATCCACCCCTCAATGTTGCATACCAAATATCAAAAGATTCTGCCTGCTGGATCTGGAGAAGAAGATTTTTGAAGAAATTTGCCTGAAATGCACTAAGTTCGAATTCGAACTTCGTGAGCCCAAATATGAATCCAAGGGGCCGATTTGAACAAACTTGAATCAGATCCATCCCTCAATGTTGCATACCAAATATCAAAAGATTCTGCCTGCTGGATCTGGAGAAGAAGATTTTTTAAGAAATTTGCCTGAAATGCTCTAAGATCGAACTCAAGCTTCTATACTGAGCCCAAATATAAACCAAGAGGGCCTATTTGAACAAACTTGAATCAGATCCACCCCACAATGTTGCATAACAAATAACAAAAGATTCTGCCTGCTGGATCTGGAGAAGAAGATTTTTTAAGAAATTTGCCTGAAATGCACTAAGTTCGAATTTGGGCTTCTATAGTGAGCCCAAATATGAATCCAGGGGGCCGATTTGAACAAACTTGAATCAGATCCACCCCACAATGTTGCATACCAAATATCAAAAGATTCTGCTTGCTGGATCTGGAGAAGAAGATGTTTTAAGAAATTTGCCTGAAATGCACTAAGTTCGAATTCGATCTTCTATACTGAGCCCAAATATAAACCTAGGTGGCCGATTTGAACAAACTTGAATCAGATCCACCCCACAATGTTGCATGCCAAATATCAAAAGATTCTGCCTGCTCGATCTGAAGAAGAAGATTTTTTAAGAAATTTGCCTGAAATGCACTAAGATCGAATTCGGGCTTCTATAGTGAGCCCAAATATGAATCCAGGGAGCCGATTTGAACAAACTTGAATCAGATCCACCCCACAATGTTGCATACCAAATATCAAACGATTCTGCCTGCTGGATCTGGAGAAGAAGATTTTTTAAGAAATTTGCCTGAAATGCACTAAGTTCGAAATCGGGCTCCTGTACTGAGCCCAAATATGAACCCAGGGGGCCGATTTGAACAAACTTGAATCAGATCCACCCTACAATGTTGCATACCAAATATCAAAAGATTCTGCCTGCTGGATCTGGAGAAGAAGATTTTTTAATCTTTTTCCCATTGCCTACAGTGTTAAAAAGTGCTGACTCAGCACTTTTTCAAAGTCCTGAAAAAAGTGCCTTGTGATCAAACCGATAGGGATTTTTTTAACCACTCTATTCTACTAGATAAAAGTAAGGTTTATACAAAATAAGAATTCCCTGTGCCGTGTAGTTTTGGAGATATGGCAGTTTTAAGGTTTTTCCTATTTTTAGCTCCCGAGGTTCCCACGGGGCAATGAGAAAATTTTTTTTTGCATCAATCAACTACTTATGACCCATTATCACCTCATATCAAATTTGGTTCAAATCGACCTGACGGTTCTGAAAATAGAAATTTTAGGCGTGGGGGGGGGGGGGGGGGGGGGGGGCTGGGTTTTTAACCACAAAAAACTTTTAAGCAAAACTGTAGAAATGCATTTTTGACGAAAAAAAAAGTGCCTAATTGGCGGGGTGGGGGGGGGTGGGGGTGGGGATTGGGGGTACGGGAGTTTTAAAAAAAGTTTTGCATTGTGAGTTTTTAACCATAAACTTAAAGCAAAACTGTAAAAATGAATTTTTGACAAAAAAAAGTCCCTAACTGGCCTGGGGGGGGGGGGGGGGGGGGTGTAGGGGTGTTGGTGTTGGTCTGGGTTTTTAACCACAAACTTTAAGCAAAACTGTAAAAATGCATTTTTGACAAAAGAAAAAAAAATATGCCTAATTGGCCCGAGGGGGGGAGGGGGGGGGGGTACATGAGTTTAAAAAAAGTTCCGCATGTAGTGACTGTCAATAGTTCAAAATCAAAATGTATATTGGAGGAAAGAAAAAAAAATGCCTAATTGGTGGTGGCAGTGCAGGGCAATAACTTCACCAATTTTCATTGGATAATTGTGGTCATCAAACTTTACCCAGAGACATGTACGGAAAAGAATTGAAATCCGTTAGCTTTTGTTTAAGTTATGGCATAAAGAAAGTTTGGACAGACGGACTGACTGATGGATGGACAGATGGACTGACAGATAGATGGGCAGAGCGAGCTCTGTGCTATATCCCTCCCTTGTGGGAGGGGATAAAAAATAACAAAGTATGTGGTAGGGTGTCGTCTCGTTATGCCGATGTGCTTAAATAAACATACCGAGATTGGGATTAGTGAAAGGTGCTAATTACTTTTACTGGTCACTTTTACCCAGGATTTTAGATGAGAAAAAATTACAAAAAAATTACTTTTACTGGTCACTTTTACCCAGGATTTTAGATGAGAAAAAATTACAAATAACGAACATTAAACATTGCATGAAACATGGGCATTAATTAAATACTCTCAAAAAGGACTGGCCTTGGCCACGGCATCTAAAAATTGTAAAATGTTCATTCTACTTTCTCTGTATTCTCTTTGGTAATGCCGGATGAAATGTTCAATTTTTCGGTACTTTTTTCGTCATGGGCAAACTTTACCACCAGCACGGAGTTGAAGTATTGTTGCTTCTGTGTAAGCCTGTTCCTGTTGAATAAAACTCACAACAGAGTACAAATTTGGATTACTTCCGTTGATTATTTTCTTCAATTTAGAATGCCATCCCTCCACGTGGTTTGTTGTTCTTGGGCCATTTGTCTCAGAATGATTCCATATATTTTGATTAACTCCCTCAACCCAGAATGAAGTTACATAGTCTGTGAACTTTACCACTCGCTGGTCAACATCCCTAGTATTTAATTCTTCTCCCCATGCACTCAGTACTTCAAATCAAGCATCGCTGACTTCTGGCACTGCTACAAATGAAAGAGCTATGGCTCGTCAAACTAATGTTCTGACTGCTGTGTCGTCTTTGTATTCATTTCTAAGGCTGCACTTGTCTGATGCAAAGTGATAAACCGCTTGACTGTAGTGGAAGTAACATCCCTTTACCGTTGTTGTTGGAAAGATGAGCTGCGCAGCATTCTGAGCAGCAATTTCAAAATCCATAAAAATCTGAGAAGGCTGGAGGGTCAGTTGACTGCTGCTTGTCTGGTAGAAATCCATACACAAGTGGGAACATTTTATTGTCAACAAAAGCATGCACTGAATATAACTGGAAGAAGAGTTTAGGCGACTTCTCAAATGTTCCATCACAATATAATGCTGCAGCTTCACTGAGTAGTTGAAGATTTGCTGTGGTCGCAAAGATCATTATTTTCTTTTCTTTGCCATAAGAAGCAAGAAGAAAGTTGTCCCCTGCTGTTGTTTTCTGGAACATTTCTGGTAGAAGTATATCAAAATGAGATTTTGGAAGAGCTGGCCTTGTTTTTGCTCAGGATCGGTAAAGAGCTGATCGTACACTGTAATTGCCTAAGTGAAGTGACATGGGGGGGGGGGGGGGGGGGGGAGGGAGGGGAGTTGTGGAACCTATATTGTAACCTGGCCTGTATTGGAAAACACACATATCAACTTTGGTTGAAATCAAATAATCCAAACTGGAGTTTGGAGTTATCAGTCGGAAACCAATTGTTTACAGACAGATGGATGGACCGACAGATGGATGGACGAAAGTCATGACTATAGCCCTGACTATAAACAGTCAGGCTAAAAATGCATTTTGTACCAAAGAAAAAATATTGCATGAATGGCCCTGGGTGAGGAGGAGGTGGGGTGAGGGGTGGGGAGAGTCAGACTAAAAATGCATTTTGTACCAAAGAAAAAATATTGCATGAATGGCCCTGGGTGAGGAGGAGGTGGGGTGAGGGATGGGGTGGGGAGAGTGGGGGTGTGTTAGGGGAGTCCATTTTTTTTCCCACATGTGGTCAGTCTAAATCCTTCAGAAAGCATTTTGGTTCATAAACTAAAAGGGGAAATTCTCATCTGGGCATCATGTGGATTGATCCTACGAAGTTACAATGAAATCCCTTCATAAATATGACCTGTAGACTGTGCTGAAGGTTTTCAGGCTTCGGACACCTGTAGCTGTCACAGTTGCCTAATCACGTCCAAAACGGGACTTTCTCATGTAAACATTATATGAAGTCAACCTATCAAGTTACAATGAAATCCCTCCATAAATATGACCTGTAGACTGTGCTAAAGGTTTTCAGGTTTTGGGCTCGGGCAGTCATGACGGTTGATAGATCACGCCCAAATGGGGAAATTCTCATGTGGACATCCCTTTTAGTTGCGATCATTCAACCATGATGGCTGCCCGAGCCCAAAGCCCGAAAACCTTTAACACAGTCTACACGTCATATTTATGGAGGGATTTCATTGTAACTTGATAGGTTGACTTCATATAATGTCCAGATGAGAACGTCCCCTTTTGGGCAGCTGTGACGGCAACAGAGGCCCGAAAACCTTTAGAATATTCCACAGGCCATAATTATGAAGGGATTTCATTGTAGCTTGGTAGGATGACTCGAAGTTTGTGGTTAAAAACCCAGACAAACACCACCACCACCCGCCCCCCCCCCCCCCCCCCCCACCCACCCCTCCAATTAGGCTTTTTTTTTCTTCTTTTCTCCAATATGCATTTTGAACTACTTACAGTCACTACATGCAGAACCTTTTTTTAAACTTACATACCCACCCCACCCCCCCGTCGGGGGGCCAATTAGGCACTTTTTTTTATTATTTCCTCCAATATGCATTTTGAACTATTTACAGTCACTACATGCAGAACCTTTTTTTTTCTTTTGGTCAAAAATGCTTTTTTACAGTTTTGGTTAAAGTTTGTGGTTAAAAATCCAGACAGAAAATGCATTTTGAACTATTTACAGTCACTACATGCGGAACCTTTTATATGAAGTCAACCTATCAAGTTACAATGAAATCCCTCCATAAATATGACCTGTAGACTGTGCTAAAGGTTTTCAGGTTTTGGGCTCGGGCAGTCATGACGGTTGATAGATCACGCCCAAATGAGGAAATTCTCATGTGGACATCATACGGAGTCATCATATCAAGTTACAATGAAATCCGTCCATATTAAACATGACCTGCAGACTGTGCTAAAAGTTTTTGGGTTTCGGGCTTGGGCAGCCATCACGGTTGACAGATCATGCCCAAACAGGGACGTTCTCATTTAGGCATTATACAGAGGCATTCTATGAAGTTGCAATAAAATCCCTTCATAAATACGACCTGTAGACTGTGGTAATGGTTTTCGGGTTTTGGGCTCAGGCAGCCATACCGGTTGATCGATCACGACCAAAAGGGGATGTTCTTATGTAGACATGACCTAAAACCTGCATATGAAATTTCGAGACGATCAGACAAGAACTACCGGGATAACATGTACTTGAAGGTTGAATAAAAAACTTTAACCACAAACTTTAACCAAAACTCCAAATGTCAACTAAACAGGAAAAGAAAAAAAAACAAAAACACTTGAACCTTCAGTAAAAAACTTTAACCACAAACTTTAACCAAAACTCTAAATGTTAACAGACGGACGGACGGACAAAAGTCATTACTATAGCCCTCACTGCAAACAGTCGGGCTAAAAAAGGGTTAAATATTTCCCAAATTAACCTGAAACAAAAAAAGAAAACATAATGAGAATGATACAATCAAAGAAAAAAAACCCAAAAAACTTTAAGGTTGACTATAAAACTTTAACCACAAACTTTAACCAAAACTCCAAATGTTAACAGACAGACAGACAAAAGTCATGACTAAACAGGAAAAAAAAACCCCACTTGAACCTTCAGTAAAAAACTTTAACCACAAACTTTAACCAAAACTCTAAAAGTTAACAGACGGACAGATGGACAAAAGTCATGACTATAGCCCTCACTGTAAACAGTCGGGCTAAAAAATGAAAACTAAAACCCTGCCACCCTCACCGATTTGAAATGAACCCCATAGTCTGAGAATCAATTAATTTATTTTGTGTGGCCTAATATGTCTAGAAATACCCTAACAATCAACAAATTACCCTTGTTTATTGACCTCTTTGGACTCAGTACATCAAATACAGTAATTTACTCTGTTATATCGTGTTTGACAGAGCTCCATGAGCTCTTTCACACAAGATATAATAGAATAAATGCTCTGTTTATCTCCAGAATTCAGGATAGCCATTAAGAACTTGTTAATTGATTTCTCATGTTAACTGATTAATTTTTATTGGCAAAGTGGATATTCAGTTAACAGGGTTCTCCTGTAATAGAATATTTATTTATTTATCTGTGTTTCAGGTCACATACTTCGGCACAATGGCTAATCATGACCACAACATGGAGATAAAGTCAAGGTGTGTCAATCGTTTATACCCCATGTTGCCTATTTTAGAGGACTTGCACCCCAAGCATTAGTGACTGGGTCCTACTTTACCAGTGAAACAGAGCTTGTTTACCACAGTAAACAAGCAGTGCTTCACTTCCCGGGGTTCCCGCGGGGACTCCTGTAATAGAAAATGAAGAAGCAATACAGACTGTTCATGACTGGAGCTGAAATGATTAATCGATTAATCAATGATCAACATCTTGATCGATCCAAAAAGTAATTGATCAATTAACCGTTACTTTTGAACTACTGCATAAAATGGGTTAACAAAAGAACAAACTTGCTCCAAAACGGCAAACATTGTCACACTGACTCACATCAATTATATGAGACAGAGTAAAGCATGCAAGTTACTTGCTGACATACTAGTTTACTTGCATGATCATTATACTGTATCAGTGGCTGGAAATGGTCATTCTTAACCCTTTACCCATTGTGATACTTGCAAAATAAATTCACGAATTTCTAAACAATTTTAAATTTTTGTCTCAAAAACATAGCTTATGACCCCTCATTGAAAACATTATAAATTTGAATGTAGATTTTTAGCTCAACTTTGACGAAGTCAAATTTGAGCTATTGTCATGGCCCGTTGTCCGTCGTCCGTCTGTCCGTCCGTCCGTATGTCAACAATTGGCTATGGCTCGGACTAGAGGTCGTATTTATGAACCGATCTTTACGAAACTTCTTGTGTACCTTTGTTATGACCCTGGGATGGAAACGAGTGTTTTTATGTTTGGTCCGAAATTCAAGATGGCTGCCAGCAGCCATTTTGTACCGATGATGCGAAAATCAGTTTTTTGAACAGAATTTCTGTATGAAAGTTCTGATTTGAATAAGGTTTTGTATAAATGTTTAGTACCATGGGATACATCACATATAATACGGGTTTTTTTTCTCGTGCGTAAATTATGCAAATTAGACTGACTTTGATTTATTTAGTGTTACTTTCAGAGCTGTAAGTGCCAAGCTGCTATGGCTCGGGCTAGAGGCCGTATTTATGAACCGATCTTTACGAAACTTCTTGGGTACCTTTGTTATGACCGTGGGACAAGAACGAGTGTTTTTGGGTGTGGTCCGAAATTCAAGATGGCTGCCAGCCACCATTTTGTACCGATGATGCAGAAATCTGTTTTTTGTACAGAACTTTCATATGAAAGCACTGATTTGAATAATTTTTTGTATGAATGTTTAGTACCATGGGATACATCACATATAATACAGGTTTTTTTCTCGTGCGTAAATTGTGCAAATTAGACTAATTTTGATGTTTTTTGGTGTTACTTTCAGCACTGTAAGTGCAAATGCCAATACGGCTCGGGCTAGAGGCCGTATTTATGAACCGATCTTTACGAAACTTCTTGGGTACCTTTGGTATCACCGTGGGACGAGAACGAGTGTTTTGGGGTCCGGTCCGAAATTCAAGATGGCCGATGGCAGCCATTTTGTACAAAATTAGGTGCAATCAGATTTTTGCACAGAACTTCCATATGAAAGCGCTGATTTGAATAATTTTTTGTGTGAATGTTTAGTACCATGGGATACATCACATATAATACAGGTTTTTTTCTCGTGCAGAAATTATGCAAATTAGATGAACTTTGATTTTTTCAGTGCGACTTACACACAGTAAGTACACATGTCAATACGGCTCAGACTAGAGTCTGTATTTATGAACTGATCTTCACGAAATGTCTTGGGTACCTTTGTTATCACCTTGGGATGAGAACGAGTGTTTCTGGGTGCGGTCTAAAATTCAAGATGGCTGCCAGTGGCCATTTTGTACCAAAATTAGGTCTAATCAGTTTTTTGTACACAACTTCTATACAGCTCAGACTAGAGGCCATGTTTATGAACCAATCTTTACGAAACTTCTTGGGTACCTTTGTTATCACCGTGGGATGAGAGCGAGTGTTTTTGGGTGTGGTCCAAAATTCAAGATGGCCACCAGCAGCCATTTTGTACCAAAATTAGTGCAATCAGTCTTTTGTACAGAACTTCTGTATGAAAGTTCTGATTTGAATAAATTTTTGTATAAATGTTTAGTAACATGGAATACATCACATATTGTAAGGGTTCTTTTTTTCGTGCAGAAATTATGCAAATTAGATGAACTTTGATTTATTCAGTGCTACTTACACAATGTGAGCACACATGTCAATACGGCTCAGGGTAGAGGCTTTTTTTTATGAGAACCGATCTTCACAAAACTTCTTGGGTACCTTTGTTATCACCTTGGGACGAGAATGAGTGTTTCTGGGTACGGTCCAAAATTCAAGATGGCTGCCAGTGGCCATTTTGTACCAAAATTAGGTCCAATCAGTTTTTTGTCACAAGTTCTATACAGCTCGTATTTATGAACTGATCTTCACAAAACTTCTTGGGTACCTTTGTTTTCACCTTGGGACAGGAACGAGTGTGTTTTGGGGTGCCTTTGTTATCACTGTGCTATGAGAACAAATATTTTGGGGTTCAGTCAGACCCATTCTGGGACTCAAAGTTTTCTTTTCTAGTTTAGCATCTGACTGTCACCCACCTTTACAATACTTTACCTATACATTTGTTACAGGCAACGGTCAGTATTTATGTACAGACCGTTACAATACTTTATATGTACCTTTGTTATCAGGTCATTACCTAGATGTTTGTCATTGCTGTGTCACATACTATACATGTGCATGTCTTTGTCTTGACAAGTTGAGCTACAGTGTCATTGACACTTTCATTGTAAATAGGCCTAGCCAGTTTTGTTTGTTACATTGGGTAAAGGGTTCATACTGTAAATCATCAAAAGTATGACAATTATTCAGATATCTATTTGGACATGTGATTAATCAGTTAACCAAGGTTAATCCACGTGATTAATCGATCAAGAAATCCCCTTAACCGTTTCAGCTCTATTCATGACATATAACAAGAAACATATATTTATGACAAAATTAATTTGAGTGCAGTAAATTAGTAGTGGGCTACTGCCAAACAACCATGGGGTTGAGCTCATTCTGTCCAAAATTAATATTCTATGAAAAAAAACAAAACTTGATAAGCATAAGTCAAATTTCAACCAGTGGACTTCTGGGCTAAAGTAATAGGTCCATTAGCTGAAACTGTGCTTGTGTCTTACCCCAAAACATACCTGCAACTTAGGTTTTACACCTGTGTTTTAGAGGCACAATACTCCAGAGCACCAATATTCTGATGGCCCAATATTACTAAGGTCATATTCTGAAGGTCCAAAATGCAGAGATACCAACAGACCTAAGGCCCTATAGCCTGAAGACCCAATACTCCTAAAGTCCAATACTCCAATGGATACTCTGAAAGCCCAACAGTCCAAAGGCCTGATACTTTGATGACCCAATAATCTGAGACCTAATACACCAAAGGTCAGACACAACTGAAGAGTCTTTGAAAACTCTCAACCCGATTCAAAATCTTGGAATATATGACTGTTGGAATATAAAACTTTCCATGTATTGGGCATTCAGAGTATTGTACCGCCAGAATATCGGACCTTTGGAGTATTATCAGATCTTCAGAGTATTGAGCAGAGTAATGGACCTTTGGAGTTATGGGTCTTTGGGCTATAGGGAACATTGTAGATTATGAAGTCTCACTAGAACAAGCTGATCCAATGAAGGGCCATAATCCATGTTTTTGAGAAAAAAATAATAAAATTTGAAAAGGCACTTTTTGTGGATGGTGCGGACCATTTATGGCCATTACATTAAGTAAAGGATTAAGCAAGTTCCATTGTCCCAATTGCTCTATCAAGACTTCTATTAAGACTTTAACATTTGACTTCAACTACTGCTGTCTGGAGCTACTGTAGTTCTGCTTGTGCCCTATTAGTACAAAGCCCAGCAGTTTTCTATGGATACTCCAAAAACTTTTTATGAATGTGGTTTAAAGTGGGAAAAATGAAAAATCTCATTAAAACTGAAACTATTTTCAACCCTCTAAATAATGTCGTCAAAATACTGAAACTTAAGCTGCAAATTTTCCCCATAATGCAGCTACCAAATTTAACCCTTTACCTAATACGAAAGGCAGTCGACACTTGCAAATAAAATTCTTGAATAACTAAATTGTTTCATTTTTTGCGTCAAAACACAAAAAGTGAAAAACATAATGAAAATTGGATGGTGATCTTTGTGAACAGCGCTGGCCAGTTTTGGCCATTACGTTGGGTAAAGGGTTAACCAATTCAATCTTGTTTGACAGAGCTGAATAAGCTGAGGCAAACGAAAATGTATTGGATAAGTTCCTAGATGCATTAGGGAAAAAAACAGGTGAAAATAACAATATTTTTCATCAAAGTATAAAGGGTTTAAGTACCGAGAAAAAAAAATTAGTTACTTTTGCTTTCTTTCATTCTTGGTTGCAGATTTTTGAGAAAATCCAAAATAAGAAGAGTTATTTCCAGTTATATAGTATTTACTCATCTATTAGAGTTTAAGGTCACTTTCAGCTTCCGTGGCTATATCATGATCCACAACACAAGTAGAGACAAGTTTAGCCAATTGTTATACTCATGTCACCCACTTTAAAGGACTTGCACCCATGGCACTGATTACCGGGTCCACTTATTTGAGTAAATATGGAAATTTAAAGTAATTTCTCAATTTATCATACCTCCAACGGGCTCAGACATGCTGGCCCTCTATTCACAAGAATTCAGGCCAAATGCTTAATTTAGAACCCCCACACCCCAAAAATTGAGCCAAAACAATAAAAAAAAGAGTCCAATATAGTCCTCCATACATAGCTTCTGCGCATTGGCAGAGGCAATTGAAGTGTCCTCATTTCCCGCCAATAACCATTCTTTTGTGATGCCTGCTGAGTATAAGCATTTTATGTGGGGAGGTGTGAGTGAATAGCTCACGGGAGGACACATCCTATCTGGGCCAGTGGTAGATATGATCAAAACTGAAATTTCCATTATTTATCCACCATACTACTGGCCCAGACGTGCTGGATAGATAACAGGATGGAGTGTAAACACAGGACAGAAAGTAAGAAACAATAATCAAGCAGGCTATGTTGAGAGCGAACCGGAGACTGGTTACGGAGAGCTTAAGTTCTTAAATGCAAGGAGTCACAGGATTTCTTCGGTTCAAAATACCTCAGTTTCTTAGAACAAGGATAATTTGGAGTAATCTGATGAAGGATGAGACTACTCATGGCTTTCTAGGTAACCTCACCATATACAAAAGTGACCTGGTCATTGAAAAGAGAAGTCCCCGTCAGAGGTGCTGCTCTAAGAGGGACTTTTAGAGCTTTATCTCAGTTAGCCACAGATGATATGGCATTTTGAATTCCTGTCTAACCACGTCTAGGTTACCCACGGTCTGAGCCGTACTGTGGATGGAAGCCATAATGGAGTGAGATAACACTCTCAGAGGAGAAAGGATGTCTTCAAATTCATCCTTGCCAAGCCGTTTATCCAAAGCTTGAGTAATATGATCAACGAAGGGTAAAACATCCAGTAAGCCCCTAGAGGATTCGATAGTCTGATCCAATAGGGATGTACATATAGTACACTGAGATAGCAACTGGATGTTAAGGTCAGGAGACTTCCTGTCCAACGGTAGCATTGTTGGCTGAATCGATGGACCAACCATTTTGAAGAGCTTTGATTCAATAAACAGTAAAGCTGAATCGTTTTGTGAAATAAAGGAAGCTGAGTCGGCTTCTGATGAATAAAATGCATCATTTCCATGTGTTGCGATGATAGAGATGGACCGCTACTGACTCAATCTCAATAGAGCGGGATGAACCTTGTTCTCTGTCATTCAAGAGTTCCGAGTGGGAATGAGAATAATAAGTCATTACGCGTAGAGAAAGCTTGCAAGAGCAAATCTAAAACTTTTGCAAAAGCTTGCCTAGAATAAGAATCTGGTCTTCATGGATGATTGTAATGTCTCAACAATGATTGACATGGATAGACTGAAAGCCAACATTTACATGAAAGATGAGAAGAATAGGTGTTGATGTGTGATGAATCTCTATTCCCTGTGAAGATTGACAATCCGAATGGTGGTAATGACGTTGCGATGAATGACTTTGAAGGTTCGAAGGTCGGACCGTCTACTTGGCGAGTGTCAATGACATATATGTTGATCTGAATCGGAGTACAGAACCATGATTTGTGTTTCCTCATGTTGGTGTGCTGTTGAAGACGTAGTGGTGAAGGGTGCTTTCAGTTATTCCAGTCGACACACTTGATAACGAGGCCAGCGAGTCACTGGAAGGGTACATTCACTCTCCCACTTGTATGAAAGTATTAAGGGTTGATGCAGCCAAACCACCGTGGGATGGCCCAACCCCCTTGTGAGCTGGCACATTCAAACTAACAGCAGTCCTTGCCCCTAAGGCTGCCATCTATTACTTACTGTTCCTGAGCACCTTCGATGCCAGCTCTCCCTCAAATGAGTGTTAATAAGCCATGTTGCCCATTTTCGAGAGAGTTTGCACCTCCTAAGCATTGGTGACTGGGTCCTATTTTGCCAGTAAAGCAAAGCCTGTTTACAGCAGTGAACAGGCACTGCGTCACTTCCCGGGGTTCCCGTGGGGAATTTTGGAAGAAAGAGACCTGAATTAAAGGAAAAAAGAGCTCTGACTATTTACACCAAACAGAAGAATGGTTATTGGTGGCAACTGAGGACACTTTCTTACCTCTGCACATGCGCAGAAGCTATGTATGGAAGACTATACAGGACTCTAAGTTTTTTATATTGCTTTGACTTAATTTTTGTTTGGGGGGATTGGTTCCAAATTAACCCTTTACTCAACGCAGACGATATCAAAATTTATTATTTTAAATATCATTTTTTTTAATTTTTCAAAAAATTTCAACAAAACCATATCATGTGACCCCTCGTTGGAACGAGCTCGACGAGCTCATTCCCACGAGAGGTCACATGATATGGTTTTGTTGAATTTTTTTGAAAAATAATATTTTTTCAAATGCTGAATTTGCATATTATGCGGGCGGATGCGGGCGATTCGTTGGGTAAAGCGTTATGTATTCTGCCTAAAGTCTCTAGAATAGAATGCCAGCATATCTGGGCCAGTGGCAT
Source organism: Pictodentalium vernedei (assembly GCA_031216915.1). Classification (NCBI taxonomy): domain Eukaryota; kingdom Metazoa; phylum Mollusca; class Scaphopoda; order Dentaliida; family Dentaliidae; genus Pictodentalium; species Pictodentalium vernedei. Next base: position 212,373,515 of record CM062290.1, read on the forward strand.
GGTGAATAAATACAGAACTTGTTTACCACTATAATCAAGTTCTGCTTCACTTAACCCTTTACCTAATACAAAAGTCAGATGACACTTACAAACATAATTCTTGAAGAACTATCTTTTTTTTCATTTTTGGGGTAAAAAATAAAACTTATGAACTCTCACTGTAATGACCTTAACCCTTTACCTAACGAATTGCCCGCATCCGCCCACATAATATGCAAATTGAGCAGTTGAAAAAATTAAATTTTTAAAAATATTTCAACAAAACCATATCATGTGACCCCCTCATTGGAACGAGCTCATTGAGCTCGTTCCAATGAGGGGTCACATGATATGGTTTTGTTGAAATGTTTTGAAAATTTTTAAAAAATTATATTTAAAATAATAAATTTTAATATTGTCTGCGTTGGGTAAAGGGTTAACAAGCTTGTTCCAAAGAGGGGTCATAAGCTTTGAGACAAAAAAATAAAGCCCCACAAAGTAGACCTTCTGTTTCTCAGGCCATTTTTGTAAAATTGCATGTAGGCAGGCATTCTTTGTACTTTTGTAATTATTTCTTTGCCATCAAAAGTTCATGTTTTTGGTTTGTTTTATGTTTTAGGTCTCATAATCTACAGAATAGCGTGGGTGGGGTGTATTTCGTCCCTTGAGTGCAAGATGGCTTTGCATTGCAAAGCCTGGTTACACTCAAGGGACAAATTTATCAATTTTATTAACTTGGGTTAAATATCAGACATAAACCATTGAATTTTTATTTTTTCAAGTTTGCAATGGTTATAAAAAGAGAGCATGCGGCAGCCAAAAGGACTATGCTGGAGGGCCTGCGAAACAGATTTTCAACTTTTTTAGGCCTAATGAAAACTGGGTCTTCTGCGAATAATGCTGGCTGGTTTGGGCCATTATGTGGGGTAAAGGGTTAAGAGGGTTCCAAAGTTTTTGTTCCCTTTACCCTTTGCACATCAACATATCTAAATTTTTTATTTTAATTATTTTTTCGCCAAAGCATTTCAGCAAAACCAGATCATGTGACCTCTCATTGGAATGAGCTTGTTGAGCTCATTCCAATGAGGGGGTCACAGGATATAGTTTGTTGAAATATTTGTTGTTTTTTTGCAGCAGCCTAATTTGTGTATTACGTGGACGGATATGGCAGATTCCTTAGGTAAAGGGGTAGGGTAATCACACAGCCATATCATTTTATTCTTTTTTCATTAAGGTTATTACCAGTAAACATTTTAAAAAATGTGCTAAAACTTCTACAGTCATCAAGAAACATATCGTAATTTGAAGTTATAAATTCCAGGTGCTATAAGAGTGAGTGTTCGATGTATAAACATAGCTGTTAAGCCCCAAATGTTATGTTCTTCACCTAGATACAATGGCGTGGCAAAGCCTTTCTTCAAACCACTTTTTGGAGCAATATCAGTTCTGAACTGTGTTTGTCGAATATTTTGTGGATCACAGAGGGATGCTATACTTCTTGTAAACACTTGTTCAACCTGAAAAACATAGGAAAAAAGAGACTTTAGATTCAGCAAGAGATGAAAGTGCCTTGAGACAAAAATCTCTGAAAATCTTTGATCAAGAGCCTAAGGTTCTTGCATAGTGCTAAGGACCAAAGCATGGTATATCATCAGAGAAGCCATGGGACATTGCCGGTCATATGTGCTGGGATCTAGGTGTGTTAAAACATAAAAAAAAACCCTCGGAAACTGTTGAGTGGTGCCTGTCGTCATTGAAAATAAAAATCCTCGAGCAGACAAAATCCCAGCTCAGAAAACTTTCTAGCTACAACACGAGTATTATATTGTAGGGTAAGAGAGGCCAAAAGCTTGCAACTGATGCTAATCAACAAACCGGTTGAGGTTGAATGGATCTGACACACCAATTGTTCATCTGTGCAAAACCTGAGGCTCCTGTGTGCCAAGTCATCTGAAGAAGACTGTTAAAGAATGTTCTTCATATTGCACTAAGTCAAATTGCGGCTTCCCATAAGGAGCCCAAATATGTACCCAGAGACCTAAACAAATTTGAATCTAACCCACCTAAGGATGCTGAATGCCAAATATAAAAAGACTGTGCTTGGTGGATCTCCAGAAGATTTATAAAGAATTTTCCTCATAATGTACTAAGTTAAAATTCAGGTTCTCATGAAGAGCTCAATATGAACCCAGGGACTTGATTTGAACAAAATTGAATCTAGCACCTATAAGGATGCTGTATACCAAATATCAAAAGATTCTGACTGAGGGATTTGGAGAAGAAAATTTTTAAAGAATATTCCTAAGGCTGCACTGTACCATAGGAGCCCAAATATGAACCCAAGGTCATGATTTGAACAAACTTGAATCCCCCTAAGAATACTGTAAACCTAATATTAAAAGCTTTTGACTGATGGATTGAAAGAAGATTCTCAAAGAATTTATCTCATTTTGCAATAAATTAAATACCATAAAGAGCCCAAATATGGACTCCGGGAGACTAGATGTCAACAAACTTGAATGTAGCTCCTATAAGGATGCTGTATGTCAATACAGGCTTTTGACTTTTTTTCTATTTTATTCTCCTGGGGTTCACATGATGGGGGGCAGGGGAGGGGGGATTATTTTAGCTTAAGTAAGTACATGTTTCCAAATGCTAGTACATACTAAATTTGGTTCAAATTGGACACCAGTTTGGAAAACATTTTGGGTGGAAACAAAACCAATGCACTGTGCCTGTATGCTAAACAAACACCATGGAAGATGCCGACTCAAAGAATCTGAAAAAGGGTTGGAATTAAGGGGATGACGAATGTAACAAAATAGTCAAAGGTGGTGGGATGCAGTGAAAGTGGGTCAGGGAGCCCAATTATTAACCCAGCGAACTTGATTTGAACATACTTTAATCTGATCCCCCTACAGATGTTGTATCCCAAACATGAAAGAATTCTGACTGGTGGATCTGAAGATGATTTTTAAAGAATATTCCACATACTGCACCAAGGTAAAATTCGGGCTCCAATAGAGAGCCCAAATCTTAAACCAGGGACTCAATTTGAACAAACTTTAATCTGACCCCCCTGGAGATGTTGTATAACAAATATTAAAAGATTCTGACTGGTGGATCTGTAGAAGATTTTTTTTAATTTTTGAAAAAATTTATGGGTGCTATCAGAGTTATGCCCCTTGTGGTGCCCCCTGTGGGCGTGGCAAGTTTATTTGAACAAACTTGAATTGACATATGATAGGGAACATGCACACCAGATTTGGTTCAATTTGGTTCAGTAGTTTGTGAGACGAAGTCGATAATGTAAAGTTCACTATGGACGACAACGGATGGCAAGTGATAAGTTAAGCTCCCTTCGGTGAGCTAAATAGAGTGTAACTGTAAGCAACTTCAACTTTTTCTAGATTACCCAACTAGTACACATTTTTATCCCCGCATTTGAAAAATTGCGGGGATATATTGGTTGTCTACGCCCGTCCGTCCGTCCGTACGTCCGGGAATGGTTTCCGGCGAAAAAACTCCTAGGGGTTTCAATTCAAAACATTGAAAGTGTGTTCATGTTCATTCATAGTGTCTGTAGATGTGCATAAAGGTTTGGGATTTTCGATTCGTCCCTCGGGGGCATAAGGGGCACCACTTTTGTCGTTAGAGGAATGGTTTCCGGCAAAAAACTCCTAGTGGTTTCAATTCGAAACATTGAAAGTGTGTTCATGTTCATTCATAGGGTCTGTAGATGTGCATAAAGGTTTTGGATTTTTGATTCGGCCCCGAGGGGCGCAAGGGGCACCATTTTTGTCGTTAGAGGAATGGTTTCCGGCGAAAAACTGCTAGGAGTTTCAATTCGAAACACTGAAAGTGTGTTCATGTTCATTAGTAGGGTCTGTAGATGTGCATAAAGGTTTTGGATTTTTGATTCGGCCCCCCGAGGGGTGCAAGGGGCACCATTTTTGTCGTTAGAGGAATGGTTTCCGGAGAAAAACTTCTAGGGGTTTCAATTCGAAACACTAAAATTGTGTTCATGTTAATCAATAGGGTCTGTAGATATGCATAAAGGTTTTGGATTTTTGATTCGGCCCTCGGGGGCGTAAGGGGCCCCACATTTGTCGTTAGAGGAATGGTTTCCGGCGAAAAACTCCTAGGGGTTTCAATTCGAAACATTGAAAGTGTGTTCATGTTCATTCATAGGGTCTGTAGATGTGCATAAAGGTTTTGGATTTTTGATTCGGCCCCGAGGGGCACAAGGGGCACCATTTTTGTTGTTAGAGGAATGGTTTCCGGAGAAAAACTCCTAGGGGTTTCAATTCGAAACACTAAAAGTGTGTTCATGTTAATCAATAGGGTCTGTAGATGTGCATAAAGGTTTTGGATTATTTTTGATTCGGCCCCGAGGGGCGCAAGGGGCACCACTTTTGTCGTTAGAGGAATGGTTTCTGGCGAAAAACTCCCAGGGGTTTCAATTCGAAACATTGAAAGTGTGTTCATGTTCATTCATAGGGTCTGTAGATGTGCATAAAGGTTTTGGATTTTTGATTCGGCCCGAGGGGCGCAAGGGGCACCATTTTTGTCGTTAGAGGAATGGCCTCCGGCGAAAAACTGCTAGGAGTTTCAATTCGAAACACTGAAAGTGTGTTCATGTTCATTAGTAGGGTCTGTAGATGTGCATAAAGATTTTGGATTTTTGATTCGGCCCCGAGGGGCACAAGGGGCTCCATTTTTGTTGTTAGAGGAATGGTTTCTGGAGAAAAACTCCATGGGGTTTCAATTCGAAACACTGGAAGTGTGTTCATGTTAATCAATTGGGTCTGTAGGTGTGCATAAAGGTTTTGGATTTTTGATTCGGCTTCGAGGGGTGTAAGGGGCACCATTTTTGTCGTTAGAGGAATGGCCTCCGGCGAAAAACTGCTAGGAGTTTCAATTCGAAACACTGAAAGTGTGTTCATGTTCATTAGTAGGGTCTGTAGATGTGCATAAAGATTTTGGATTTTTGATTCGGCCCCGAGGGGCGCAAGGGGCTCCATTTTTGTCGTTAGAGGAATGGTTTCCGGAAAAAAAAACTCCCAGGGTTTCAATTCGAAACACTGGAAGTGTGTTCATGTTAATCAATTGGGTCTGTAGGTGTGCATAAAGGTTTTGGATTTTTGATTCGGCTTCGAGGGGTGTAAGGGGCACCATTTTTGTCGTTAGATGAAAGGTTTCCGGAGAAAAACTCCTAGGGGTTTCAATTCGAAACATTGAAAGTGTGTTCATGTTCATTCATAGGGTCTGTAGATGTGCATAAAGGTTTTGGATTTTTGATTCGGCCCTCGGGGGTGCAAGGGCCACCACTTTTGTCGTTAGAGGAATGGTTTCCAGTGAAAAACTCCTAGGGGTTTCAATTCGAAACACTAAAAGTGTGTTCATGTTAATCAATAGGATCTGTAGATGTGCATAAAGGTTTTGGATTTTTGATTTGGCCCTGAGGGGTGCAAGGGGCACCATTTTTGTAGTTAGAGGAATGGTTTCCGGAGAAAAACTCCTAGGGGTTTCAATTCAAAACACTAAAAGTGTGTTCATGTTAATCAATAGCGTCTGTAGATGTGCATAAAGGTTTTGGATTTTTGATTGGGCCCCGAGGGGTGCAAGGGGCACCATTTTTGTCCTTAGAGGAATGGTTTCCAGTTTTGGATTTTTGATTCGGCTTCGAGGGGCACAGGGGCACCATTTTGGTTGTTAGAGGAGTGGTTTCCAGAGAAAAACTCCTAGGGGTTTAAATTTAAAACATTGAAAGTGTGTTCATGTTCATTCATAGGGGCTCTAGACGTGCATAAAGGTTTTGGATTTGTGTCAACAATTTACCAATAATCACAAATGCGAATGCGGGGATATACTATAGTGTGCTTTGCACACAAATGACACCCCTCTACTTTTTTTTTTTTTGTCTCTTTGAAACGTTGGTTAATTTTAATAAATACTAACATAATGCATGTCTTGTGTTATTCATTGTTTTTGCTGGAACCAGCCCTTTCAATTTTAAATAGCCATTTTGTACTGGTTGCTACCAGTTAGGGCGAATTGTTTGAATGACTAGGCCATTACAACTCTTTTGAGAAATATAAAATTGGGCTAGTTTAGGCTATTTCCAGAGCCATAAGATGCAAATCTGTTTTCTTTGTAATAAACGTCAGAATGCAGAAACATTTCTACTTTGAAATAAAACATAAGAAAATGCACAAAACTGCCATGTCTCTCAAAGACTTTTTGGAGGCTGACTTGAATTTTGCCTCCAAGGTAAGCCTAGGTGACTTTGTCTGACCCCTGCTCATTTGTAGTGAGAATTCAAAGTCCCATCATTGAAACCCTACAGTAAATATGGAGTTTTGAAAATATTTCTATTTTTAGCTCGTGGAGATCCCTCAGGGACAGGAGATCCCACAGGGAAACAGGAAAATTCTTTTTTTGCATGAGTCAAGTACTTATGGCTCAATAAAACCACATACCAAATTTGATTCAAATTGGACCATCAATTTAAAAAACAGATGTTATGGGCAGGACTAAACAACTTGCAACCCTCTACCCCCCCCCCCCCCCCCCCATCACAAAAGCAAATATTGCCCCACGAACTTCGTTTGAACAAAGTTGATTCCAATACTCAAAAGGAAGCTCCATACTAAATATCAAGTCATTGTGCCCACTGGTTCATGAGGAGAAGGTTTTTTAAAAATTCTAAAGCATTTTCCCCTGCCCCTCCCTAAGGGGATGGGCATGTTGATTTAAACAGAAACGCAATGCTCCTTTGGCACCATCACTCACACAAATTTCACTTGAATTGGCCCAGTGGTTTTAGAGGAGAAGACTCAAACACAACTTAACGCGTGATGGACGGATGTCAGATGCCGCATGATGGACAAAAAGTGATAGCAATACCTCACCCTGAGTTTCAGTCAGGTGAGCTAACAAGGATTTGGTCACTTTACTGTATTCTACAGATAAATTGAGCATTTATTCTATTAAAGCCAAGAGAGAGCTCTGTCAAATAAGATATAATAGATTAAGTACCGGTATCACATTATTTTAGGCAAAATTGCTCTATAAATGGGAGGAATTCCGTGACTGTCAGGGTAATTTCTTGACACATTACAAGATTTTTTATTCTATTAACTGGAGTTTACTCTATAACCTATATTCAATTAATAGGTCAAATTTACACTGAAGGTATGGTAAATGGTTTAGTGTTTGGAAATATATTCAATTAACAGAGTCATTCAATAAAGATATCCAATTTAGTAGGCTAAACTGTACTAGATGCTTTGTATTAACAAACCTTTTGACTAGTTAAGAATAAACTAGGGAAAAAGAAAATTTATGAAGCAGATTTTCGATGATGATTGTCTATCAGAGATGGCCGATAAACACTTATGTTTTTGAAGCCCAACTTCCCAACTTTTGAAAAAATATAAAAAAAACTAGAGGTTTGACTGTTTCAGATGGGCCTTCAATACCTCTTCCACCCCCCCCCCCCCCCCCCCCCACATACACACACACAAGTCCGAACGAAACCTTGATTGCAGGTGAACAAGTTCCCAAGGTAGTGAACACCCACACCAAGTTCCAAAGGAGTCGGCCCATAAACGTCTGAGAACATCTCCGGATAAAATTATTCAGAGACAAAAAGGGACATAACTCTGGCAAACAAAGTCTGATCAAAACTATAATTGCAGGTTCCCATGGCAGTGAACATCCAAACCAACTTTCAAAGAAATTGGTTCATAAACAGCCGAGAAAACCTCCGGACAAAACAAAATGAAAGTGTCAATGACACTGTAGCTCAACTTGTTTAAGACATGTACATGTATAGTGTGTGACACAGCAATGACAAACATCTAGGTAATGACCTGATAACAAATGTACATGTAAAGTATTTTAATGGTCTGTTCATAAATGATGACCGTAGCCTGTAACAAATATATAGGTAAAGAATTGTAAAAGTGGGGTGACAGACGCTAAACTAGAAAAGAAATCTTTGAGTCCCCGAGTGGGTCTGACTGAACCCAAAAATATTTGTTCTCATAGCACAGTGATAACAAAGACACCCCAAAACACTCATTCCTGTCACAAGGTGATAACAAAGGTACCCCAAGAAGTTTCGTGAAGATCAGTTCATAAATACAGACTCTAGCCTGAGCCGTATTGACATGTGCACTTACTGTGTATAAGTAGCATTGAACAAATCAAAGTTCATCTAATTTGCATAATTTCTGCACGAGAAAAAACCTGCATTATATGTGATGTATTCCATGTTACTAAACATTCCTACAAAAATTTATTCAAATCAGAGCTTTCATACAGAAGTTCGGTACAAAAAGCTGATTGCACTAATTTTGGTACAAAAAGGCTGCTGGTGGCCATCTTGAATTTTGGACCGCACCCCAAAACACTCGTTCTCGTCCCACAGTGATAACAAAGGTACCCAAGAAGATTTGTAAAGATCGGTTCATAAATACAGCCTCTAGCCTGAGCCGTATAGAAGTTGTGTACAAAAACTGATTGGACCTAATTTCGGTACAAAATGGCCACTGGCGCCCATCTTGAATTTTGGACCGCACCCAGAAACACTCGTTCTCATCCCAAGGTGATAACAAATGTACCCAAGAAGTTTTGTAAAGATCGGTTCATAAATACAGCCTCTACCCCAAGCTGTATTGACACATGCATTTACTCTGTATAAGTAGCACTGAAAAAATCAAAGTTCATCTAATTTGCATAATTTCTGCTCGAGAAAAAAAACCTGTATTATATGTGATGTATTCCATGTTACTAAACATTCATACAGAAATTTATTCAAATCAAAATTTCATACAGAAGTTCTGTACAAAAAACTGATTGCGCTAAATTTGGTACAAAATGGCCACTGGCAGCCATCTTGAATTTTGGACCGCACCCATAAAACACTCGTTCTCGTCCCACAGTGATAACAAAGGTACCCAAGAAGTTTCGTAAAGATTGGTTCATAAATACGGCCTCTAACCCGAGCCGTATTGGCATTTGCAGTTACAGTGCTGAAAGTAACATTAAATAGATCAAAGTTAGTCTAATTGGCATAATTTATGCACGGGAAAAAACCCCATATTATATGTGATGTATCCCATGGTACTAAACATTCATACAAAAAATTATTCAAATCAGAGCTTTCATATAGAAGTTTTGCGCAAAAATCAGATTGCACCTAAGTTTGTACAAAATGGCTGCCAGCGGCCAGCTTGAATTTCGGACCGGACCCCAAAACACTCGTTCTCGTCTTACAATGATAACAAAGGTACCCAAGAAGTTTCGTAAAGATCCGTTCATAAATACGGCCTCTAACCCGAGCCGTGTGTACAGCGCAACGGATGATGGGCCATGACAATACCTCAAATTTGGCTTCGCCAAAGTTGAGCTAAAAATTTAAAAATTATGTCCACGATACTCAAAGATGCAAAGGGGAATAACTCTGGAAAAAAAGTCCAGAGGAACGTACGGATGTACAGATGGAGGAGCATATGGATGGACAGACACACAACAGACAATGGACTGTAACCCATTCCAATAGCTCATACTTAATGTCAAGTTGAGCTAATAAAATGTTGTTATTTAACACACTGTTGGAAAGGGCTCCCACAGGCCCTTTCTAACAGTGTGTTATATAATAGGTATGCCATTAGTTTACTCTCACCTTCCTAATAATAGTTCTACTGCAGTCCTTCGATTTTGAAAAATATAGGTTCACAAATAACTAGAGGTACTGTGAGCAAGCTCACAAAGTGATACCCCCCCCCCCCCTCCCCGCGTCTGTCAGAACGGAATTATATTCCTTCATGCACATCTTCATATGGAGTTTCTCTATTGTGTAAAGTTTCATGAAAATTCTTCAAACGGTTTAGGAGGAGTTGCGCTTATAAGGATGGACAGACGGACGGACAGAGTGATTCCTATATACCCCCCTTCACCCAAACAAACTTTGTTTGTGGGGGGGGGGGGGCATATAATAACAGTATTCTTTTTAGTCCAGGCATGCATTTTTTATAGTGGTATCTCCGACAGATTTTGAGCTTCGGCACACATACAATGAAAGTGCCAATGACAGTGAAGCTCAACTTGACCAAAAGGGACTGAACTAAATAAAAAGTTCCAGTAATGACAAGTCATTCTATCCAGTCTCTACAGAAAAGACAACACACCAAAGCAACATATGAAATCAGAAAAAGATTGGGTGAGGGATGAGCCTGAGGTGTATGCTACTGGAATTCTCGACAATTTATATGCCAAATCCAAGATAGCCATTGGCAGCCATGTTTTTCAATGAAATTCAGAAAAAGTTGATAGCTCCCATCTAGACATCACACCAAAACTAGATATGAAATTTGAAAAGGATTGGGTGAGAATTGCAGCCTGTACAGTGTGCTAAAGCAATTGTAGATGGACAGAGGAATATACAGATGGACACAGGTACGTAAGGATGGACGTACGGACGGATGATGGATTGAAACCCATCCCAATAGCTCATACTTGATGTTGTCAAGTTGAGCTAAAAACTACAAGAATATACAATGAAATTATCCAAAGCAAAAAAGGAGAATTATTATTACTGAAATAAAAAGTGGATTTCCAACAAAAAGATAGAAAATAAAACAGTTCTAGCTTTTTGCAATGTGATATTTTCCAATCGTGTGCATGTTTTATAAGCCTTTGAAACCAATAAAATACCTTGTGTAGGTCTTGTATCAAACACTTTTGTGCACACTATTTTGAAGGCAAGATGCTATCATGATAAAAGCATGAGCAAATAGCCAATCATTTTGAAGTACAAGTGTAAAATACAGGGATTTCCTTGGCATTTCCCAAGGTGAAGTTTCAGGTTTTAAATAGCAGAAATGCCATTGATCGAAATGTCCAATGTGACCAACTACTCATGGATATTGTAATACATGTGTCCTCTCACATCAACTTGTTTCAAATTCGAGGTAAAAAATATTTAATCGCTTTGGTAATAATTGACTGTTGAGACAAACCAATTTAAGAGTTGGGAAAGAAAAGTAATAAAGAAATGTTTCAGTGTTTGCGAGGTCAGACAGGGCGGGAAAAGGAAAATGACTCAATTTAAACCAACAATAATATGCACCAGTGAAGTAAAATCACTTCTTGTAAATCATGATAAACAAGTTGATATTGGCATACAAGGGTAAAAACTGACTTTTTGTATACCGATTATGTTTTAATGGTATTGATAATTATACCGATTATACTCGGTATACCAATATGCTGCCCAATGACATCTTCAACCTGCATCTGTGTGCTCGAAATCTGTGAGGCTCTCAGTTTTTGTACCCAGCTTTTGGAAGCCAGGTGCATGATGATGTGCAAGCACAACTGCACGTCTCAAAGTCAAAAATATGCCACTAAAATTAAAGGGACAATAAGCCAGGCTTGTGCAAAAATAAGTAGACTATTTAACAAAACCAGAATTTTGGTTCTGCAAATGTACTCTGTTTTATAATATTATTCGTTTGAAACCGTCCGATTCAATTAATAAATTAATCTTATGGAGAGAATTTATCAGATATTTAAAAAACACTGCAAGCATTTTTCAATTGGAACTGGTCAGCCGAACACTCATGGAAAATGCCACAGGATGTCATGTTCTAAATATGCCGAAATAAGATTTCTCAGAATTACAAAGGTGAAGTCTGTGTTCATGTGGGACTAACGAGTAGTGATAGATTTCATCAATGAAATCAATTTCAAACTGCTGTTGTCGATAAACATGTTCTGGTTTTTATTGGATACAGAACTGCAATTTACTTAAAATAATACAAAGTTTTTTATCGAATTATGCCCAGTCATTGCTAAAATATTGCCTAGTTATTGCTTGGGGTGGTCATTTATTCAAACAGCTGCAAAGTTAAAATTAGAAATCACATGTATTCAGAAATGATGTCATGGTGTTTTATTTACTTGTGTTGTATTTTTTGAAATTTATTCTACATTAGGCCTAAACAAGCAAAAATCTGTTTCTCCGGCCCTCCTGCATGGTCATTTTGACTGCTCCATGCTCTCTTTTTATAACCAATGCAAACTTAAAAAAATAAAAATTAAATGGTTTATGTCTGATATGTTACCGAAGTAAATAAAATTGATAAATTTGTCCCTTGAGTGCAATAAAAAATAAAATAAACAAGAGGCCCCACAGGGCCTGAAGCGCTCATCTTGTACAGAACACAATTTAAACAGAGTCCAAGAATGAGTCTACATTAAGCAAGCCATCTCCATAGGCTACACTGTCAATCCTTGAGTCCCTCAGGAGTGACAAAAATAATCTGGGCATCATGCCCTTTTCTTCAGTTGATCATAAGTAAAATGTAGAGCTCCCCTATGAAGCCCCTTGATACAACCTATGTGGATTAATCTTAGTACCTCTAGAGGGTACTGAATACAAAATTTTTAATTCTTCAGCTAACCCAGGCTCTTGATTTGAACACAGTTAAATCTGACTTCCCTAGAGATGTTGTGTACCGAATATGAAAGCATTCTGACTGTTGGATCTGAAGAAGAGAAATTGTAAAGAAATTTCTTCGAATTGCACTAAGTTAAAATTTGGGCTACCATAGCGAGCCCAAATATTAACCTATGGATCCGATTTGAACAAACTTGAATCTGACCCCCCCTAGAGATGTTGTATACCAAATGTGAAAGCATTCTGACAAGTGAATCTGAAGAAGATTTTTGAAGAAATTCCCTCATATTGTACTAAGTTACACTTCATGTTCCCATATGGAGCCCAAATATTAACCTAGGCACTCGAATTGAACAACCTGGAATCTGAATCCCACCCCCCCCCCCCCCCCCTCCCACGCACTAGAGATGTTGTATACCAAATATAAAAGCATTCTGACTGGTGGATCTGAAGAAGAAGATTTTTAAAGAAATTTCCTCATATTGCACTAAGTAAAAATTTGGGCTACCATAGTGAGCCCAAATATATACCTAGGGATCTGATTTGAACAAACTTGAATCTGACCCCCATAGAGATGTTGCATACCAAATATCAAAGCATTCTGACTGATGGATCTGAAGAAGAAGATTTTTTTAAATTACCCTCCATATTGAACAAAGATAAAATTTGGGCTTCCGTAGGAAGCCCAAATATTAACCTAGGGATTTGGTTTGAACAATTTAGAATCTGACCCTCATAACAATGATGTATACCAAATATTAAAAGATTCTGACTGGTGGTTCTGAAGAAGAAGATTTTTAAAGAATATTCCCCATATTACCCTATGTTAAAACTTCGGGCTCCTGTAGAGAGCCCAAATATGAACCAATGAGCTTTATTTCAACAAACTTTTATCTGACCCCCCTATGAATGCTGTATACCAAATATCAAATGATTCTGATGATTGGTTCTGGAGAAAAGATTTTTTAAAATTTTTGCAAATATGCTCAGTATTTTTTCGATGCCCATTACAGAACACCCTAACATAACTGATGGCAATTTTTTTTTACCTTTCAATTCCGCTGGACATAAGGATACTTCATACCAAATAAAAGCTCTCTGTTCCGTGGGGTTTGGGAAATATGGGCGTTTGAAAATATTTCTATTTTTAGCTCCCAGGGTTCCCATGGGGATGCAGGAATTTTTTTTTTGCATGGGTCAAGTACTTATGACCCAATACTACCACAAACCAAATTTGGTTCATACCGGACCATCGGTTCAGAAAATAGAAATTTTGGGCGGGGCCAAAAATCTTACCCCTCCTATTACAAAGCCAAATATTACTTCACGAACTTTGTTTGAACAAACTTGATTCTACACCTCATATGGAAGCTCCATAGCAAATATCCATTGTACACACAGGTTCTTGAGAAGAAGATTTTAAAAATATTTTGGAGCATTTTCCCCCACTCCCTCCCTATGGGGCTGGACATGCTGAGTTGAACAAAAATGAAATGCCCCTTTGGGACCATCACTCACACAAACGTTCACTTGAATTGGCCCAGTGGCTTTGGAGGAGAAGACCAAAACATGGTGTTGACGGACGACAGACGACGGACGGAGAGCGATGAGATTAGTTCAGCTTGACTTTGTCAAGATGAGCTAAAAACCATGTGCATGCATGCAGTTTTACAAAAAATGGCCTGAGAAACAGAAGATCTATTTTGTGGGGCCTTACAGATTTTTCATTACAGATTTAAGTAATTTCACATTGCTTCTGATGTCTTACACTTTGCATAAAGTGTTTTTTTACATGCTCTTTCACAAACAAGCAAAATATGAGAATCAATATTTTTTCAAATTAGCCATTTATTGTCCCTTTTATAAAGGTGATGACCTTTTCACTCCGTCATAAATCATGTGAGAGTAATAAAAGAAACTGATCACACATGATCTGGAGGTATTCTTGGTTGATTTTTAGATGCCATTCAGATTAGAGTTGACATTGTGTCAGTGTAAAATAGTTTCCAACAGATGAAGTCATGGAGAAGGATTTAATAAACAAGAGTAATGGAAAGTGTGGCATATGCCCTCGATAGTATCATAAAAGGGTAGGCAAGTCTCTTGGAGGTATAACAAAATCAGAAGGAAGATTCCTCTAGACACCAAAAATGCATCACAAAAAAAAATAAAATTGATTTCAGTCAGCATTCATTAGTTACTGGACGGAAACCAAATTCAAGATGGCTACCATGGAAGCCATAATGAACTGGCCACTGGTGGCCATCTTGGTTCAGCTGTCTGGTCCAAATTTGAAAGGAAGCTTTCTCTAGACACCAACAATGCAAAATAAAAAAAAATTGATTTGAGTCAGCATTCATTAGTTATTGGATGGAAAACAAATTCAATATGGCCACCATGACATCCATATTGAATTGATTATCTAGTCTAAGGTTCCATTCCACAGTTTTCCATGCATTTCCAAAAATGACAAGCCATACACTCTCTTCAAATGCAAATATTCTGTAACTTAGTTATCTAACCTATAACATGTATTACATTTCCGAAATCCACAAAAAAACATATAACACTATTGTGCGTGGAATAATTTATTGTCAAAGGCAAGACTTCAACCTGAAAAACTGCATGAAAAAATGCCGAAACCAGTCACTTTCAGCCACCCAGCAGCCACAAAAGCAGAATTTTCCTACCACCCCACCTACCTACCACTGGAGCAGAGCATCCCCTGTTTCTAAAATGCAAAATTTTTTTTATATGTTTCCGTTTCATTTTTTAGTTAGATGCCTGGTAACAGACCTGTGTAAAAGTTAAAAAATTTATAGTAATTTATATATTTTTTATACTTACCAATGACCCAGACTTAGCTGGTGCTAACTCTTAAACTCTAGGGCCAAACACAAATTTTGCCGCCCCCCCCCCACCCCCCCCCCCCACCCTCCACCAATCCCCAAAATTTGCATCAAAATCCAAAAAATAAATGTCCTATGTGGTCCTCCCTCCATACTTTTATCCACTGCACATGCGCAGTGTCAAGGAAGTACCGAAATTGGTGCCAAATCTTCATTCTTACAACCAGTGCTTGGTAAGTGTTATGAAATCAGCGGGGAGGTATGAGTTCCCAACTCATGGGAGGGCCATCCCGTCTAGGTCATTGGTAAGTATAAAAAATATATAAATTCCTGTAAATTTTTTAACATTTTTATACTGTACCAACGACCCAGACTTAGCTGAATAGAAAAAAGGCTGGAGAGCCTAGGGCATAAAGGAAAATCCAATAAGCTCAAATACATGTAAACAGAATTATCTCCTCACGGAGAAAAAGGATTTACATGCATCTTTCTTGTTTAAATAAAAAAAGAAAGACACAATGCCAATCCGTAATTGAGCACAATAACATCAAAGATCTCTATTAACATCCAGTATAACCCACTATACTAATTTTTTTTAAAGGAAAGCCAATGAATAAAGATAGTCCAGAGAATGAGACTCTTTATTCTCATTTAAAAGTGTCCGAGGATTGTATATTAACACTCGTATGACAAGTGACATATACAAATGCTTCACACCGAGCTACACTGAGATAGACATTAGCTTTACACTTTAAAACCATCCCAGTACCGACTCAGAATTACTGATTCCAGAGGAGGTATTACCTTGCTTTTCACTATAAAGCAGGTGATATAAGGGAACACCATCCCCCCCCCCCCCCCCCCCCCCTTCCCCTTGCTCTGGGTCAAATACCCCAGAACGAAGAGGGCAGCAGGACAGAGTCACTGCCGGAACAGGAACAGAAAGCCTGGATAACTATAGTTGCAACTGTTTAGAGGCCGACATTCTGAGCAACAGATAACAGACCTAAACAACGCAGGTCGCCAGAAATAGACCCAATATTTCTAAGGTAAAAATTTGTGAACGTAGAAGGCTGAGACCAGTATGCAGCCTTCATCAAATCGGTAATAGCAATACTATTAGCATAAGCCCAAGATGTAGATAGTGCCCCTACTTCATGCACCAAATCTTAAGCACAGACTGCTGAGTAGAGGATAATTTTTCATAAGCAGTACGAATGGTTAATTGAATCCACCTTGCAATAGAATGGAACGTAATGTCCTTTCTATTAGGCTGCAGAGACAGAAAGAAACGTTTACATCCCTTTCTGATAAACTCAGATCTACATTTGTAAATATGCATAGATCTAACTAACTGGACATAGCAAAGGCCTATGACCATCTGAAGATGGAAGAGCCTTAATAACAATAGGTTCAGGGTACTTATTAGGAGCCTGATTCTTAGCCAAAAATCCAACATCAGTAGTCAACGTAATAGTATTACCAACACTACGATAGTGAGAATCATCAACAGATAGTGCATGAAGCTCACTAATTCTTCTAGCAGAAGAGAAGGCTAAGAGAAAAGCTGTCTTATAAGATAAGTATTTGAAGTCTACTGTGTCAAGAGGTTCAAATGGCGCTTCTTTTAGCTTAAGAAGAACCCAAGCTAAATTCCACTTAGGAATTAACCTAAGGGTTCTCACTAATTTAGATAAAGAGACATTAGATCCAATTTGTAAGCTATCATGATGAGCATAAGTATCCGACAGCATAGACCTATAACCCTTAATAGTTATTGGCTGCAGTTTGATGTCGTCAAACAAGTAGACCAGAAAATTAGCAATTCCTGGAATGGAGGGATCATAAATATCAACAGAATGATCCCTACACCAATGAGAGAAAACCTTCCACTTAGCAGCATAATTTAGTGAAGAGGAGGTCCTCCTACAGTTAGAAATTGCATCCACTGCCCGTCCTGTAAAATGCTTGCCGTGCAAGAAGGACCGTACAACGGAAATATGTGTAGGTTGAGACCTTGTGGGTTGTGATGCAGTGTGCACGATTTCCCCTGCGAAAGAAGCTCCTCCCATGGAGGAAGCTTCCGTGGAATGTCCCACAACAGACACCCGAGTAGATTTATCCATGGTCTCTGGGGTGAAAGAGATGCTACCAACAGAATCTTGCAGTGAGATTGCTTGATTTTTAACAAAATCTGTTGAATCAACTGAGCTGGAGGATAAGCATATCCTATCATTCCGTCCCAAGAGATCAAGATGGCGTCTACTGCTAATGCTTGAGGATCTGGGCATGGCAACACATACATCTGCAACTGATTGTTGAGATGCGTCGCCAACAAGTCTATCATAGGACGATCCCATTGGTAGCAAATCTGATTGAATACTCGTTTGTTGAGAGTCCATTCTGACGGCAACATACAAGCTTTCCGAGAAAGGGAGTCCACTAGAACATTCGGACGACTCGGAATATGACGGACCGACAGAAGAACCTGATGCTCTAGGACAAACAGAAGGATTCTTTCCATTAAGCTGAACAACGGAAAGGCATGAGTGCCTCCCTGGTTCCGAATATACGCTCTACTGTCAAATTGTCGGACAGAATTTGAACATGTGAATGCTGAATAATGTTCATCCAATGACGTAGCGCAAGCCAAAGTGACATCATCTCTTTGATGTTTATGTGCTTGTTTAGGAACTGCAGATCCCAAAGACCCTGGCACCTCAAATCTGTTGGGCTCAAAGTTGCACCCCAACCTGTTTGACTCTCATCCGTCATAATCGCAAAAATCGGATCCGGCAGTTGCATCTGAATCTCTTGTTTCACTTGTTTTGACAAGACGATGTTCGTTTCGAGCGAATGAATCTTCACACTCCAATTCTGAGTAAAAAATATCTGGAGTGGACGAGTGTGTAGTCACCCCATCGGAATAAGATCCGCAGTGGCTCCGCACAAACCTATCAGTCGAATGAATTCTCTCGCTGTTACTACATCTGAGTGAAGACAAAAGCGAGCGTAACAACTGACCACTTTCGCTCTGGTTAACGCCAGACGAACCAGATTGTTGTGCGTCTTGAAGCTCATTCCCAAGTGGGTGAATGACTTGGACAGAACTAGATCCGACTTCTTTTCGTTTACTATGAAACCAAGACGTCGGAGCAGTTGAAGCAGACTCTGAACATCGCTCTGAAATGTTAACCTGTTGCCGTACCTCTGAAGAATGTCGTCCAAACAGGCCGACGTTACTGCAGACGAATGAACTCGGAAATGAGTCATTATCGAGTTCATTATTCGAGTGAAAGCCCAGGGCACTAGATTCAGACCAAAGCACATTGCTCGGAACTGATAAACAACTCCTAGGACAGAGAAGCGAAGATACTTTCTGAATGCCGGATGTACCATGATGTGAAAGTATGCATCCTTGAGATCTATGCTCACAGCATAATTGTTCACTCGAATGCTCGCTCTGACCTATCGGATGGTCTCCATATAAAATTTTGGAGCCCCGATCAGCTTGTTTATCCAGCCCAGATCTATAACTGGATGAAATGAGCCGCATTGTTTTGGAACCACGAACAGGTGTTTGTAGAAACCTGAAGATTCCTGGTTTTCTATGACTTCTATTGCGTTCTTCTCCAGAAGAGATTGGACCATAATTGACAACCAATTGGTTAAGAATCTCGACAGCTTTCCACCCACTGGAACGCAATAGTGGTTTAGACATCACCTCCTGGACCTGCGAGGCTTGCGGGAGGAGAAAATACGTCCTCCCTGGCCCGCACCTCGATCAGTTGACCTTGGGGCATCTGACCGGTTGTCTCGACCAGCATTACGACCCCTACCTGAGTTGCTACTATGAGGGTCTCTATAGTAAGACATAGAGGCTTTCTTAGATCCTCTATAGCAACTTCCCTTGGACGTACTCGTCCCAGAAGTCCCTGCCTTACTCGTCTCTGCTTAGTCTGTTTTTTTCGAAGCGGACTTAAAAAGCAGAGAGTCCGAAGCTTTCTTAGTTATCTGATCATAGATTAGCGAAAGCTTACCGTCGAAGAGAAGCTCTCCTGAGACCGGAGCGACTTGAAGAGAGTTTTTCACCTTAGTATCCACTCTTGTGGATGCAGCCAGAGCAGCATCACCTCTAACTCCAGATTTGCCACTGAAAGGGCGGAGTTATACGGGGAATATGCTATGGCCCTCGAAAGAACTCTCAAGAAAGTTTGAACATCCTGGAATTCTTTTCCCTCGAAACGTTGTGATGACACTCTGGTAAGGTGATCTGCGTAAGATAAGGCGTCTAAACTGGCTCTGTTAGACAAGATTGTCGCCTCCAATGTACTGGAGGGAATTGACATAGATGCCGGCAATGACAACTCCAAGTCTTCTGCCTGGTCATCTAAACACAGAGGAACTCTTGGCACACCCTGTCCAGCCGTTTCAAATCTATTTCTATTATTGATGAAAGGCAGCTGTAGAGCAAGAGACGATAAGAATCTGGATTCGCCAATCTTATAGGCTAGCTTGAATACAGCGTCATTCAGAAGTTCAAATGTCTGCGTGACATTTCTGGACTAGGATGGAAACTCAGGCGCAATGTCCTAATTCCGGCCAAAAAAGTCGGTGTCCAGTGACGCTATCAGTCTCTTATCAGGTAACGCAGCATTTTGGTCTGGAGGAACAACTTCTGGAAGGTGTTGCCAAATGAAATCTACAGCCACCTTATGTTGTTCGAAAAGGGAAAATTCCAGCTCTGCTGATTCCCTTTCACCATCCGACTGGACCACATGAGAATCTCAGTCGTCCCTTTCTGACTCTGCAGGGAAGCGAACCGACCCAGCTTCCTCAGACAGTTCCTGTTCTGAAAAAGTTTCTGACGGCTGCTGGGATGCTGCGATGAGTTGAGCTATCTGTGATAGCAAGTCCGTCATGGAGGCTTGAGAAGCCGCGGTCTTACTTAATTTAGCCGCTGGAAGCTCCTGGGACGTTAATTCCTGCATACTGCCCGTATGCAAACGTCCCGACTGGAAAGACCTCGTGTCCTTGGCTACTGGATGGCGTGACCTGGTTGACGTGGAATCCCTGGTCGGCGAAGCAGGCTGGATATCTGCGGCCACGTAGCCAAGGTGCGGTCGTGTGTGCTGACATGAGGATGAGGAAGCCATTAGACTAGCCACGCCGGACTGTCTATGCGACGGAGCATCCCGAGCAGGAGAAGTGGACGTATGCTCCGACTGACGAACGTTACATACAACATCTGGGCCCAGATGTTGTTGTAAGAGAGGGGCCTCTCTCGCTCGTGGTCCGGGTAGACCTGGACGAGCTAGCTACTGGACTGACTGGCTTCCTCCGTTCCTCTGATCCGTCGTCGCCCAGGTGTGCACGATCCGTGTTTATAGTGCTCGCAACACCCGATCTCCTTTCCTGGACCGCAACGGACGAACCCGGCATCACAACCATTTCATGAATGATTGCTTCACCTGGTGAGTTAGTGGGTGACAAGGCTGTCGATCCTACTAGGGACCTCTTAGGCACATGCCAAATTTCATTGAGCACTTTTGCCGCTAGCTCTTCATTTGACTACGACGACGGATGCACACTTCTTGAAGACATCAGGGAAACATCACCCTGTTCTTGTCCCTCTGAAAAAGAGACTGAAAAACTAGAGAGACCCTGTAGCGAGAGGACTAGCATGGACCTCTCACCACTAACAATATACTGTGACACACGTCTCCAATGTTTGTCATCCCAATTGGCACACACTGAGCAAGAATTAGTGTGAATACACTGACTACATGAAATAGAGAATCAAAAATATGTTTTCGTTAACAGTATTACATGAAATAAAATCTTTGGAACCCACACTGAAGTCTTGAGAGGGTTAAATTAAAGACATTCATACAAGAATCAAATAAATGTTTTCAAGAAACCAGAAAAAAAACATATTTGTACACAGCATTGAAAAGGCTTGATCAAGGCATCAATAAAATCTTTGAAACCCATACTGAAGTCTTGAGAGAGTTAAATTAAAGACATTCATACAGGAATCAGATAAATGTTTCCAAGAAACCAGAAAAAACATATGTGCAAAGCATTGAAAGGGTTCAACATGAAATAAAATCTTGGAAAACACAATGAAGTCTTGAGGGGTTTAAATTAAAGACATTCATACAGGAATCTGATAAATGTTTCCAAGAAACCAGAAAAAACATATTTTGTTAACAGCATTGAAAGGGTTCAACATGAAATAAAATCTTTGGAAAACACACAGCTGTCATGAGAGGGGAGGGTCAAATTAAAGATATTTATACAGGAATCAGATAATTTTTTTTCCCAGGAAACCAGAAAAAACATGTGCACAGCAATGAAAGGGTTCAAAATAAAATAAAATATATGGAAAACACTTTTAAGAGTTCAGAGAGTTAAATTAAAGATATTCATACAGGAATCAGATCGATTTTTCCTCCGCCACTTATGGAAGTCTTCAGAGGGTTAAAAGCATTGAACTAATTAATTTCATTTCCTGATTAAAATAATAAGATAACAAGTGTGTTTGACAGCTAAGTTTACTGCTCTTGAAAATGAATGTTTAGTAGATAAGAGTAAACTGTTTGAATAACTATAACAGATTTTACTCCAGGATAAATTACTGCAAAAATGCTGACTCATCATTTTTTCAAAACCCGCTACCGGGCACCCTGATAGAACTGGTGGCAATTGTTTTTAACCAATCTATTCTACTGGTCCTAAGGATGCTTCATAACAAATAACAGTTGTCTCATCAGTGAGATTTGGGAAATATGGGCTTTTGATTTTGTTTATGTTTTTTAGCCCTGGTGTTGCCACAGGGATGTGAATTTTTTTTTTTCGGACATTAATCAATTACTTAGGATCCACTTATCTTACATGCCAAAATTTGGTTGAAATTGGCCCACTGGTTCTTGAAATAAAAATTTTTGGTGGAGCCCAAAGTGGATATGACCCCACAGAGCCCAAATATTGACCTACCAACTTCCCTCGAACAAACTTTAATCTTCAACACCAAAGGATGTTCCACACCAAATATCAAGGCATTCCCTCTGGTGGTTCATGAGAAGATTTCTAAAGATTTTTAAGTTTTGGGGGCATTAATCAGAGCCTGAATATGGCAGCTGCTTCATTAGAACAAAATAGAAAGGGTATACCCCATAGATGGTCTGTGCAATATATGTTTGAATTTTGCCTAGTGGTTGTGAAGAAGAAGTCAAGTTTGCAAGAGTTAATGGACGACAGCCGCCAAGTGATGGCAATAGCTCCCACTGACTTGCAATCAGGTGAGCTGAAAAATGAAATTGGTTCGAGTCAGTATTCATTAGTTATTGGACAAAACCCAAATTCAAGATGACCATCATAATAAATTGGAGCCCAAATATTAAACCAGGCTCTCGATTTGAACACAGTTGAATCTCACTTCCCTTGAGATGTTGTACACCAAATATGAAAGCATTCTCACTGTTGGATCTGAAGAAGAGAAATTTTTAAAGAAATTTCTTCATACTGCACTGCATGTAAGTTAAAATTTGGGCTACCATAGCGAGCCCAAATATTGACCTATGAATCCGATTTGAACAAAATTGAATCTGACCCCCTAGAGACGTTGTATACGAAATATGAAAGCATTCTGACTAGTGGATCTGAAGAAGATTTTTGAAGAAATTCCCTCATATTGCACTGAGTTAAATTTCAGGTTCTCATATGGAGCCCAAATGTTAACCCAGGCACTCGAATTTAACAAACTGGAATCTGATCTCCCCCCCCCCCCCCCCCCTCACCCCCCATCTATAGATGTTGTATACAAAATATGAAAGCATTCCGACTGGTGGATCTGAAAAAAAAGATTGTTAAAGAAATTTTCTCATATCGCACTAAGTAAAAATTTGGGCTACCATAGCGAGCCCAAATATATACCTAGGGACCTGATTTGAACAAATTTGAATCTGACCCCCTAGAGATGTTGCATACTAAATACGAAAGCATTCTGACTTGTGGATCTGAAGAAGATTTTTAAAATTATCCCCCCATATTGAACAAAGTTAAAATTTGGGCTTCCGTAGGAAACCCAAATATTAACCTGGGGACTTGGTTTGAACAATCTTGAATCTGACCCTCATAACAATGATGTATACCAAACATTAAAAGATTCTGACTGGTGGTTCTAAGAAGAAGATTTTTAAAGAATATTCCCTGTATTACCCTATGTTAAAAATTTGGACTCCTGTATTGAGCCCAAATATGAACCAATGGGTTTTATTTTAAAAAACTTTTATCTGACCCCCCCACCCTCCTCCCCCCTATGAATGCTGTATACTGAATATCTAAAGATTTTGATGATTGGTTCTGGAGAAAAGATTTTTTAAAATTTTTGCAAATATGCTGACTCAGCATTTTTTCGATGCCCATTACAGAACGCCCTAACATAACCGATGGCAATTTTTTTTACCATTCAATTCTACTGATCCTAAGGCTACTTCATCCAAATAACAGCTCTCTGTTCCGTGGGGTTTGGGAAATATGGGCGTTAGAAAATATTTCTATTTCTATATTTAGCTCCCAGCATTCCCATGGGGATATGGGAATTTTTTTTTTGCATGGGTCAAGTACTTATGACCTAATAATACCACATACCAAATTTGGTCCAAACTGGTCCATCGGTTCAGAAAATAGAAATTTTGGGCGGGGCCAAAAATCTTACCCCACGCATTACATAGCCAAATATTGCTTCACAAACTTTGTTTGAACAAAGTTCAAACTTGATTCTACACCTAAAAAGGAAGCTCCATAGCAAATATCAAGTCATTGTACACACTGGTTCTTGAGAAGAAGATTTTAAAAATATTTTGGGGCATTTTCCCCCACTCCCTCCCTATGGGGTCGAGCATGTTAAGTTGAACAAAAATGCAATGCACCTTCGGGACCATCACTCACACAAACTTTCACTTGAATTGGCCCAATGGCTTTGGAAGAGAAGACCAAAACATGGTGTTGATGGATGACGGATGGACGGACAGACAACGGACACAGTCAAGCTGAGCTAAAACAAGCCAAGACCAATACCGGGTCTGGACCTCCGTCGCTGCATGCAACAGATCTGAGAATTAGATACACGATACAACTCATCATTATGAAGCAGTAGACCAAATATAAAATCATTCCCTTTCATAGAAGCCAAGAAAACTTTGACGGAAAAAGTGTTTCGGATGGACTGACGGAATGACGGACTGATGGACAGAGTCGAGCGGTTACTAGACCTGCTCTGCCGCTGGCGACGCAGGTAAAAATATGAGGTGTACACTGCACTAAAGAGCTGAGGGGTGGGTTAATATGACCTCACAGTTAATGTATGTGGCCCTCATAGTTAACGTATGTCAACGAAGTTACCAAGTTACAGTGAAATTATTCCAAAACGAGTCATCCTATCAAGTTACATTGAAATCCCTTCATAAATATGGCCTGTAGACTGTGCTAAAGGTTCAGGCCTGTGTAGCCATGACGGTAGACCGATTGCAACTAAAAGGGGAAGTCCTCATCTCGACATCACACTGAGTCATTTTAAAGTTACAATGAAATCCCGTCACAGGGTTCTTGCACCAAATTGAGAAGTGAATTCCAGGAGTTTCCAGGAGGTTCAGATTAATTTATCAAGGAGTTTCCAGGAGTCAGCTGGGTGAAATTCAAGGGTTTTCAAGGAGTACAAAGCGACCATGTGTTGGGAAGAAGGAAAAAAATTTTAGGAGTTGAATTAATCCAGTGAGCAACCGACTTGATTTTCCAAAATTCCAGGAGTGTCCAGGATGTGCTTCAAAATTTAAGGAGTTTCCAGGTCCTTGGGAGGGGGTTTTGAAATTCAAGGACTTTCAAGGAATCCATGGAAGCACGGGAACCCTGCTTCACAAATACAACCTGTAGTCTATACTCAAGTTTTTCGGGTTTTGGGCTCGGGAAGCCATTATGGCTGAATGATCGTGACCAAAAGGGGCGCTGTCATCCAGGCATAATCTGGAGTGATCCTACCAAGTTACAATGAAATCCCTTCATACATATGACCTGTAGACTGTGCTCAAGGTTTTCGTGCTTCGGGCAGCCATCATGGTTGAATGATTGCATCCAAAAGGGGACATTCTCATCTGAGCATCACTGGAGCGATCCTACGAAGTTACAATGAAATCCCTTCATAAATATGACTTGTAGACTGTGCTGAAGGTTTTTGGGCTTCGGGCCCCTGTAGCCATCACAGTTGACCAATCAAGACCAAAAGGGGATGTCATCATCTAGGCATTATATGGAGTCAACCTAACAAGTTACAATGAAATTCTTCAATAAATATGACCTACAGACTATGCTAAAGGTTTTTGGGGCTCGGGCAGCCATCAAGGCTGAATGACCGCGACCAAAAGGGGATGTTCTCATTTAGATATTATTTGGAGTCATCCTACCAAGCTACAATGAAATCCCTTCATAAATATGACCTATAGACTGTGCTAAAGGTTTTCGGGCTTGGGCCTCTGTAGCCGTCACAGTTGCCCAATCACATCCAAAAGGGGACATTCTCATCTAGACATTATATGAAGTCAACCTACCAAGTTACAATGAAATCCCTCCATAAATATTACTTGTAGACTGTGGTAAATGTTTTTGGGTTTTGGGCTCGGGTAGTCTCACAGTTGACAGATCACGAACAAATGGGGGAGTTCTCATCTAGACATCATACAGAGTCATCCTACCAAGTTACAATGAAATTCCTCCATATTAAATATGACCTGCAGACTGTGCTAAAAGTTTTTGGGTTTTGGGCTTGGGCAGCCATCACAGTTGACAGATCATGACCAAAAGGGGACGACGTTCTCATCTAGGCATTATACAGAGGCATCCTACCAAGTTACAATGGAATTTCTTCATAAATACGACCTGTAGACTGTGCTAATGGTTTTCGGGTTTTGGGCACTGGCAGCCATACCTGTTGACCGATCACGACCAAAAGGGGACGTTCTCATCTAGACATGACCCCAAACCTGAATATGAAATTTCGTGACAATCAGACAAGAACTGCGGGGTGTAGCCTGTGCTAAAGGAAAATGTGAACAGATTCACAGACTAACAGACTTCCGCTTGTGTGATGGCAATAGCTTATCTTGACTTTGTCAAGTTAAGCTAATGATTTAAGTAAGCATTCATTAATTATTGGATGGTATCCAAATTCAATATCGAAAAGAAGCATTGTCTAGTCATCCACAAGTAATCCTAAAATTATGATTTGATCAAATAAGCTGTTCTTTAGTTATTGGATGGAAACCAAAAGTTAATGGACAGATGATGGATACCAGACAATGGATGGACATGGTGAAAACAAAATGCCCCCGAGAAGTGCTCAGGGGCAAAAAAAAATGTATAAAAACAATCTGTGTGTCCACTTCAATACCAATGGGAGTTATAGGGAGGAGAGGGGAGGGGAGGGGTACACAGCACTATGCCTCCCATAAGTGCCTGTATATAGTGTATGGATTACCATGAACACACCTGCAAAATGTAGTTTTGTCCATATAACTATCAACTCAGCAAAGTGTCTGTTAATGGACCTTCCAAGTTCAATCCAATGGTCTATTGGCTGAAACAATAAATTCCAACTTGATGTAAATTCCACTCTTTCAGTGTTTTAGTTATTATCTATCTACTCTCCACATACCATATTTTAGAAGTTGATCTGTACTGTACTGATAAGTCATTACGCGATACTTTATAGGAAATATTCAAATAATATTCCACAAAAAACATATCATGACATATCATTAGCAAAACCAATCCAAGTTGGTGAGCATTAATGTTTTTTTCTGGAGACACGAAAACTCAATGGTATGTTAGTGAACAACATAAGGGCAACAACTGACAAAGAATTTCAGTGATAATTTAATCCTACAGCCCTGTTGGGCTGTAGGAGTAAACAAGTACTGAACTTCCCAGCAATACAAAACGGATATACCAAAATGATGTACATGTATACAATTTTCTATTCAATGATCTCATTAAAAAATATGGGATTGGTGTGGTTAACATGAGACTGTATTGATGAGCTACAGTACTTCTGGTCCATTCAGATCAGATTTGCCATTAACACCTTGATTGGAGAAGAAAGCATTAATAGTCCAGGCACATTAGACATAAAAATGAGAAAGTAAGGAAAAAAATCGGAGAAAGCTGATTTTTTTATATGTTTCCGGGACACACATTGCGGATAAAGTGTGAAAAGTCCCCGCGAATCCGAGTTGAGCTTTTTTAGTTATAGCGTTTTTTGGATGAAAAAAAAAATTTAAAAAAAAATTCAACCCAGCTCCATATTTCTCATTCTTATTCGCCTTAGTAGGGTGAGAATCATAAATATCGTGCTGAATTATATTGAGAATACATATCCCCAACAGAAAATGCCAACTTTGTACCAATCCTCACACTCAATGGTGAAATATTCACGAAAATGTACAAAATTACGAAAATTTTTTTATTGTTTTCATACACTTAACGGTACACAACGTCCATTAAATCAAATCTACGACTACTTTGGGAGTTAAATTATATATCAAAAATTGCAGAAAAGCAGTGGCTTTATAATGATATATAACAATAGTCATTTATTCCATAATGAACTGGTGAAACGTGTGAAATATTAACCATACCCCCTAAACTCAAATTCAAACGGCATCGACTTTTCTCATTCAAACTGAATGTGAGAAACAGGGACTGAACGTTTGTCCAGTGACGTTTGACCAACCACTTTATATCAAAGCAGTGGAGATTGTGTCTTCGTCAAATAAGTTGACAAAAGTTTTCATTAGACTCGGCGGCTTCCATATGATTATGTCATATTTAGGGGCAATTGGTTCGATCATGGCTGGTAGCGGCTTGGGGGACTGTTTATGCTGGTGGGTCAATCCATCATTTGATCAGTGGTCATGCATATTCAAGAGCAGTTCGTGCCCATTTGCTAACACAAATTGCCATTACAAAACTTGTGTTTGAAGAAAGCCGAACACTAGATAACATAGACTGCACAGAAGTCAATGAAATATTCTGTGGACTTGCCAGAGGTGACTGTACAACAGCTGACGCTGTCAATCAAGAAAGTGTCAACCATCTACTGTCAAAATTACACGAACTGCTCCAGAATGCATCCGTAGGACGCACAGGAAAGCTTTGGGTACAATACTACGAGCAAATAGGTCTTCTCCAGTTGTTCTTGAGAGCAGAGCGCACAGGCGACTGGGAACTCCACACATATTGTGTTCGCAATATGATTCCAGTATTTCACGCAGGTGGTCATTTTGCATACGCAAAAAGTTCTCATCTCTATTTGCAGCAGATGAATGAGCTAACAGAAATAATGCAACAGGATGATTTGAAGTTGTTCACTGAGAAAGGTTACTTTACCATAAGGCGCTCAGATAAATTCTGGGACAGGATATATTCTGATCAGACCATAGAGCAGTGTTTAATGAGAATGTTCAAGCTCCCTGGTGGTCTCACACATGGCAGGGGAATAACCGATAGCACTGTTGCGAAATGGGTACATGGACTACCTCTTTGCCTTCCGATATGTAATGCTCTCGAAAATTTTGTTCATGTTCACACTGGTCATGGCGAACAACATCGGGATCTCCGTCAAAGTTCACAATTGACTGATGCCAATGATATCACCAAATTATTGAACTGGCTCAGAGTGCATTCCCCCTTTCAGAATAGAGATCCACTACAATTAGTCTCTATAGCGACTGGGCTTGTGGCCGACGAAACTGTGAACTGTGACCAAGTTCGCAAAATTGGTGAATGTTGCGTATCGAATGTTGTAAGCAAAACGTTCAACAGCATCAAACTACGACGTGTTGACACTGTGAAGTCTTTCGCATCGATGGCAAATAGCATCAAAGTCCGTGGAAGTAAGGTAGTGATTGACCCCACAATTCTGTTCAACCGCATCACATGTGTTATTGAGTCACAAGCAGAGATGGAAGAGTATCTCAAATATGAACTCGCCCCGAAACCACCAGCATTGTTTGATTCTGCTGGAATGAGGAAGACACAGAAAAGCACGCTCGGTAAGATCCTCAAAACATACGGTTCCGAGCAAACTAAAATCCCAGAACATTCTCTGTTTGTTGTAGATGGTGGATTTTTATTGAGGGCAGTTGTATGGCCTAAACAGTCATCATATAAGGACATATGTACATCATATTCCAATTATCTAGTGAGACATTTTGGGGCGAACGTCGTGGTTGTTTTTGATGGTTATGCTTGTACTATGTCGACAAAGGGCATGGAACAAGCCCGTAGATCTAAAGACAGGTATTCCATTGATATCAATATCTCACCCGAGTTACCAGCCACCACACCCCAATCCGATTTCCTTGCAAATGCCAAGAACAAAACCCAACTGATCGATCTTCTAATGCAGGAGCTATCTGCTATCAATATTCAGTCCAAGCAGGCCGAGGCTGATGCTGATGTACTGATAGCCGAAACTGCACTTGACATCGCTCAAGATGACAACAATGTTGTCGTTGTGGGAACAGACACAGACTTGTTAGTCATACTTACCTCTCGAGTTCAACCGGGATGTAATATTCACATGATGTATTCCATTACCCCAAACTTACTAGTTTCAGTTAGTGAAATAGCAACCAAAATGGGTGACCATAGAAGCAACCTCCTTGTAGCACATTCTATAAGTGGTTGTGACACTACTTCTGCACTCTTTCGAGTTGGTAAGAAGAAAGTATTCAGTACAATTGTCTCCGATGTTACTAGCGACTCACAACAGTATGTCAACACAATTTTGGCGGATGACAGTACACCAAGTGCAGTAGCCGCTGTCGGGGAACAACTTCTCCTGATCTTATACAGGAGTAAAACTGTTTCCTCTCTCGACCAATATAGATATGTCACTTACAAGCGTTATGTAGCAAAATCTAAACTGAATAAACCCATCGACCTAGCCTCACTCCCACCAAGCAGCGATGCTGCACAACAACATGTCTACAGATGTTATCTCCAGGTCCAACAATGGCTGGGCACTTCGCTTCCTCCGACGGATTGGGGGTGGTCGCTAGACAATGGACTTCTTGTACCGACTGCAGCCACAAAGCCATGTGCCCCCGATAACCTACTGAATCTGATCAGTTGTGGTTGCAAGAGTGCTTGTACAAAAAGGTGTGGGTGTAAGAAGGCAGGACTCTCTTGCTCAGGTTTGTGTAATTGCAGTTCGGATTCTTGTAACAACCACAGAAACACTGTCCTGTCGGAAATTTCTGAGTTCGATGAATAATATGTATATAGGTCATGTCATTTCTGTATATAGCGTTGATAATAGTCAATGTAACTTAATCCATGTTGATTGATTTGTACATTCTGTAAATATTATTTATTGATTTTTGTACATTATGTAAATATTATTTATTGATCTAATGCTGCCAGACACAGACGTGTCTGTTCGGTCCCAAGCCCGAAAATAGTTGAGTTCTCATGCTGACGAATTTTATGCCAAAAGGGGAACTCGGCCAGAAGCAGAGGGGGTCTTCCATAATGTCTATTTTGTAAGCAATGATAAAAGTCTTCAAATGGTGGTGGATTTTTTATCGTCTGTCCAACTAACATCCCATTCTGTACTACAACCCTTTGGGCAAATCCGTTAGGAAAATCGTCATTTTTTGCGTAAATCCGATACTTTTTTGTGAATTTTCAATAACTTTTCGCAGAAATTGTCACAGAATGCACATTTTCCTCTAGGTAAATGTATATTAGACATTATGTAGCTCGAAATACGCGTAAACAAAAAATACAGTTGGATCAATTCGAGGTTACAAAGTTCGTGCGATTTTTTTTGATTTTTTTCAAACGCGTTTTCGAAAAAAGGCTGTAGAAAAAAAAGCTCAACTGGGATTTTAGGGGACTTTTGTCTAATCGTTCAGTGACATGTACTCGACATTCCCTGAAAAAATCAGCTTTCTCCGATTTTTTTCCCTAGTGAAACCTAATGTTCTTGGGCTATAAGCAACTGATGAATTATACCTCATCTTGGTTTGGTCTGAGCTTATCAACATCAATCTCTCCAATGAATCCCAGAACAGGTACAACCTTCGTCTTAGCACTCTGAAAGAAAAGTTGCTTTGTTAAAAAGCAGCTCAATTCAAATATGTGTCAATTATTTTAGATGAATCTAGGCTGAAGGTTATTTATTTTGTTCAACAGTAAACCTAGGGAGATTCATTCTTATCGAGTGAGCAGGTAGACAAAGACCCATATCGTTATAATGCTAACGCCATAAAAGCTTGAAGTGTGGTAGTGTGATGTTTTACATTTCAATATTTATTTCCGGTTAACAGAGGTTAATTGTATTGGTAATGGTACAGTAAAAATCTACTGTCTTTCCCTATTGCAACTCACCTCTCCTACACTTTTGCATGGCATTTGTTCAAGTTTTGTGGCGGGAAGTTATTTTGTGTCGGAAGTCGTTTGGAATTTGTGTTGGGAAGTTGTTTTAAGTTAGAAGATTTATCTGATAGAATTTATATAGTTTTGTTGCCTAACCAAAGTCGTCATGAATTGGTAAGAATTTAATATACTTCTTTCTTGTTTTATAGTTGTAACTATACACACAGATCGATTGGCCCTTTCACTCTGCATGTAGACTTACAACGAATCATATATTTTCAGCATTGAATTTAATATATCATTTCAATTTAGACAACAGGATGTTTTATAAAAAGGTGATTTATGTATATTTATTATTACACTGTTATGTCATAGACATCAGTTGTAAATATAGATGGAAAGTAAACTAGAGGCTCAAGAGAGCCTAAAACGCTCACCTGGACCAAGTTGTCCTAAAGTTAAACTGTAAGGGTTATGGGTATGAAGAAAATATAATCTGAATGAACCATATGACAGATTCGCCAACAATTTTTTTGTCCAATTGTTTCAACAGCTCAGAAGAAAGCTTCATACCAAATACAAAATCTCTAGTCCGTGCAGTTGGGGAAATATTGGACATTTCATTTTTTTCTATTTTTAGTGCCAGGTGTTCCCACGGGAACTGATAAAGTGAAAGTAGAAAGTACGTTAAAAGACGTACAAAGGATCAATGTGCTGTCTGATTTCGTATGCCATAAGACATGGAAGTATCAAAGGGTTAATTGGATAACTATATTCACCCTTTATCTAACAAATTTGTCACATCTGCCTAACTAATTTACACGTTAAGCAGTTTAAAAATAAATACATTTTTCAAAAAATTTCAACAAAACCATAACATGTGACCTCTCATGGGAATGAACTTGTCAAGCTCGTTCCAATGAGGGTCACATGATATGGTCTTGTTGAAATTTTTGGAAAAATTTAAAAAAAACAATAATTCAAATAATGAATTTTGATATCCTGTGTGTTGGGTGAAGGGTTAATTGAATAACCATGTCAATGGAATATAACTTCCAAACACATAACTGTTTATCATACCTTCAGTACCAATTTGACCTGTTAAGTGCATATGGGTTATAAAGTGAACCCCTATTAACTGAATAAAAAATCTTGAAATATGTCACACAAATTACTCCAACCACCACCCAAAATCCTCTTGTTTTTTAACCCATTTGGGCCAGTACATCCAATACACTTGCTATTATATTTTGTTTGACAGAACTCCACATGCTCTGTCAAACAAGATATAATAGAACAAATGCACATTTTACCGAAAGTGACCGAATCTGTGTCAACTTTTAACACATTCAGTTGGGCTCCACAAAGTAGATCTTCTATCTCTCGTGCCATTTTTTGTAAAATTGCATGTGGATGGGCATTTTTTATTTTTGTAATTACTTCTTTGCCATCAAAAGTTCATGTTCTTGGTTTGTTTTATGTTTTAGGCCTCATAATCTACAGAATATCATGGATGGTGGTGTATTTCGTCTCTTGGCAGCAAGGCAGCTTCGCAATTCTAAAGCATTGCAAAGCCTTGTTGCACCCAAGGGACAAATTTATCAATTTCAACTTGGGTATAATATCAGACATAAACCATTTAATTTTTATTTTCTCAAGTTTGCATTGGTTACAAAAAGAGAGTATGTGGCAGCCTAAATGACCATGTGGGAGGGCCTGAAAAACAGATTTTTAACATTTTGACACTTTACTTTTTTACTGGAATTCAATTTTACTGGAAAAATGCCTATTCAATTAAGAGGTTTCAACTGTACTTACCATTTCACGCACAAAGGCCTGGATATCTGTATACAAATTTTGCTATTCATGGACAGACTCTATCCCTCTTTACAGTTATTTCTAGGCACGTTTCGGCTACCTATATAGGCCTAGAAACAACTGCCAATGCACTTATATATTTAACTTTGAGTTTACCCACAGTTGCCCAGAGACAGCATGTTGGTGTACCTGTTCTAGTGGAAAGTAATCAGAGATGCTGCATACCAAATATGCAAAGAATCTGACAGGTGGATCTGAAGAAGACGATTTTTAAAGATTATTTCCCATATTGCACCAAGTTAATATTCAAGCTCCCACAGGAAGCCCAAATATTAACCCAGGGACTCGATTTGAACAAATTCGAATCTTACACCTCTAGAGATGACACATACCAAATATGAAAGGATTCTCATTAGCAGGTCTGAAAAAGAAGATTTTTTAAGAAATTTTCTCATATTGCACTAAGTTAAAATTTGGCCTCCCAGAAAGAGCCCAAATATTCATACAGGGACCCCATTTGAACAAACTTGAATCTACCCCCCCCCCCCCCCCCCCCCCCTCACCTGCATAAAGATGCTGCATACCAAATATCAAAAGAATCTGACTGGTGGATATGAAGAAGAAGATTTTTAAAGAATATCCCCCATTTTGCACTGAGTTAATCATCAGGCTCCCATAGAAGGCCCATATATTAACCCAGGGACTCGATTTGAACAATTCAAATCTTACACCTCTAGAGATGTCACATACCAAATATGAAAGGATTCTCACTAGTGGGTAAGAAAAAGATGATTTTTAAAAGAAATTTTCTCATACTGCACTAAGTTAAAATTTGTGCTCCAATATAGAGCCCGAATATTCATCCAGGGATACCATTTGAACAAACTTGAATTTAACCCCCCTAAAGATGCTGCATACCAAATATCAAAAGAATCTGACTGGTGGATCTGAAGAAGACGATTTTTGAAGAATATCCCCCATATTGCACCAAGTTAATAATCGGGCTCCCATAGGAAGCCCAAATATTAACCCAGGGACTCGATTTGAACAAACTTCGATCTGACCCCTGTAGAGATGTTGTATACCAAGTATCAATAGAATCTAACTGTTTGATCTGAAGAAGAAGATTGTTAAAGCTTATTCCCCATAGTGCCTAAGTTAATTATTTGGGCTCCTGTGTTCAGCCCAAATATGAACCGAGGGGTTCGATTTGAACACACTTGTATTTGACCATCCTACGGATGCTGTATACCAAATATCAAAGGATTCTGATCAGAGGTTCTGAAGAATTATTTTTCTTTCAATTTTTGCAAATATGCCTGACTCAGCATTTTTTCAAATGCCCCTACAGAACACCCTGACACAACCTATGGACATTTTTTTTTAATC
Organism: Pictodentalium vernedei; assembly: GCA_031216915.1. Lineage (NCBI taxonomy): Eukaryota > Metazoa > Mollusca > Scaphopoda > Dentaliida > Dentaliidae > Pictodentalium > Pictodentalium vernedei. The sequence continues at coordinate 212,408,462 of CM062290.1, forward strand.
CATTCTACTGGTCAAAAGGATGCTTCATACCAAATAACAGTTCTCTGTTCCGTGTAGTTTGGGAAATATGGGAATTCAAATTTTTTTCTATTTTTAGCCCATGGGGTACCCATGGGGCAACGAAAAAAAAAATTCCGGCATCAATCAAGTACTTTGGTCCCACTTATACTACATGCCAAATTTGGTTCAAATCAGCCCATCAGTTCTTAAAATAAAAACTTTGGGCAGAGCCCAAAATGTGTATGTGCCCACAGAGAGCCTGAATATTGATCTACCAACTTCCCTTGAATAAACTTTAATCTTTCAACACCAAAAGAGTGTTCCAAAGGGTATACTCCAGGGATGGTTTGTACAATATATATTTGAATTTGGTTGAATGGCTGCGAAGAAGAAGCCAAGTTTGCAAAGGTTAACGGACGACGGATGCCAAGTGATGGCAATAGCTCACACTGACTTTCAGTCAGGTGAGCTAAAAAAGGCTCCATAGATATTATGAGACATGGATACAGCCCAGAGAAACCAGGAAATGACATTCCAGACAGATATATTGGAAACAAGAGCTATGCCTGGTGCTGCATAATATCCCTGGTAGGCAATGTCTAAGTCTATCCTCAGTAGGCAGTTGAAAAGGCCCATAACACAAAAATCATCAGACCAAGCACCAATTCGAACTCAACCTGTATTTTGAAATAACCAAGGCACAAACCAAGTTTGGTCCTTATCTATAAATCCAAACTCAACTTATCATCTGGAAATGAAAAAAATTATGGATGGACATTCTTACACGTTCTTACTTGTGGGTTTTTTCCCATGTTAAACCCTAACTCCACAAGGTCAAAAAATTAACCCCACAGTGCAAAAAATAACCCCACAAGTGGCCACTGTACTAACCCAACCCCACAACTACCACTGACCCTAAATTGTAAACCCCACAATGTACCTCTGCTAAGCCTGGATGAACAGACCAATGGAAGCCTAGACAGATGGACAAATGGACAGACCAATCACATAATATGTCCTATTTTATCAAAACATGCCTATAACAAGAGCACTGCCTAGTGGAGCAACATACGCCCGTCAAAATTGGAACATGCACAAGTTTCTCTGGGGTAAAGTTTGAAATTTCTGTTGACTCGACTATGTCTGTCCCCCCCACTCCAATCATTCCCCATTCCCCTACCCTGTCTGGGGTAAAGAGTAATTCACCTGTTTTCACATTTTCATATTAATCGATCTAAGGTCTTCACAAAATAAAAACAAGGCTGCTGTAGAAGATTCTCCTCACCGTTTACAATGGTAGCATCCATTCACTGACAGGTTGACTTCATTCATAACGACTGACGATAGGTGGTGAGGATCATAATAGCTATAAACGGCGTGGATTCTCATCGTTTAAAAATAAAATGTTGTTATCTGCTCCTGTCACATGCACAACAACAATTGATGATCAACATGGGTGCAAAATTTGAACAATAAAGCAAGTAAAATGTTGAAGGAGTAGGCGAAACAATAGTGTGATGTTTTGAGTACTAAAAGGGGCATAACTCTGGAAATACAAAATGGAGTTACCTGCTCTTGTCACATGCACAACGGCAACTGGTGATCAACACAGGCCTGGCATTCTGAAAAATTCAGGGGGGGTAAAAATTGCTCTCCTGAAATGATCTAGGAGAGCCAATTTTTTTTGGACATGGAAGGCAGTTCAACCATGATATATCATATGAATGCAGTTCAACACTGTGACCAGACATGCTCTACTCACAAAGTTGCATTGCGTAATTTGGATCGTTGTAATACATGTTACTTCGAAAGTTACTCAATACTGTGTTGAAGTCGTCGGTCCTGACAACTCACAACTGTCACAAGCCAATCATGGTTCAACTTCATCCCCTTCAAGTTCATCCCATCAGATAAATTTTGAATTTCAGTTCATTGCACCTGAGCCAGCAGTACAGTACATAGCATAACATACGTATATGTCAGTGTATAAGTCACACTTTTTTACCTGAAATGTTATGTCAAAATCGGGGGTGTGTCTTATACATGGGTACGACTTGTTTCAGAGAATTTTCAGGGCACTGACTTCTTCGAACAAACGTTGTTTCTACCGTTTGTCAATTGTATAACAGACAGTACAATCGTGTGGTTTTGACTGAGTGCAGATTCACCAAAATTATTTTCTTTTCATTTTATTTCAGTTTAAATTCTTCAGAAAATAAATTGTCAATAAAATATTATGTGCGTTTTCTGTTACTTTTATCCATAAATAATAATAAAGAAGTATTCTATTTAGACGTTGTTGTTCAATCGGCCCATGTGTTTACATCAGTGCGTGTACCAGAAATCAACAGGTTTCTGGGGCCAATATGGATGAAACCATAACAAATACAAAATCATCAAAATAACAACGAAAAAATAAATAATAACGCATTAAATGTATGCCAGAAATACCTGGAGAGAAGTATTTATTTATTCCATGAACTCCAATTCACTGATGTGTAATGTCCGGTTATAAATTACGCACACGTGCACCAGGTAAAGTTAGTTTCCAAAGCACCAACAATGCTTAAGTGGGACAACAATTTGAAAACAATTTGCACTGTAACCTGCGCATTTGTTGTATTTTTATTGGTTCTTCAGGAACATTCTCATGTTCCGGAAAAAACAAACTTAATCACAACAAATGGTGCTCTGATTCTGAAACTATGAAGTTTCAGTCACCAACGAGCATTGGATTTTCTTGACAGGGATTAAGACATTGGGGTGATAAACAAACAACGAAAAACAAATAAATGCGAGTATTTTTTAAATCTTTAATAATAATTTTCCTTTATTCTTTTATCTTATTCACCACATGGTAACTCGTGAAAACTTACCTATTTCCGTTGCTTCCCAAACTGCCCCAAATTGGCAAAACATAACTTGCAACTAATTCTTTTTGACTGCATATATTTAAAAATGGGGGTGCAACTTATACATGGGCTTTAGGCAAAAAGGAGGAATTCCAAGTGCGAGTTTGGGGTGCAACTTATACACGAGGGCGATTTATACACGGACATATACGGTTCTTATCTTTGTGCACCCAGGAAAGCAAAATTTCACGGACCTTAATGGTTCTTGGCGCACGTTAAGGCACATGAAAAAATCTCGCGCCTGAAAACGCCAGGCCTGTCAACATGTGTGCAAAGTTTGAACAATATAGCATGTAAAATGTTGAAGGAGGAGGAGACACAATACTGTAATGTTTTGAGTACTAAAAGGGGCATAACTCTGGAAATACAAAATGGAGTTACCTGCTCTTGTCACATGCACAACGGCAATTGGTGATCACCATGTGTGCAAAGTTTGAACAATATAGCATGTAAAATGTTGGAGTAATCGACACAATACGGTAATGTTTTAAGAACTAAAAGGGGGCATAACTCTGGAAATACAAAAGAGAGTTACTTGCTCTTGTCACATGCGCAACGGCAATTGGTGATCAACATGTGTGCAAAGTTTGAACAATATAGCATGTAAAATGTTGAAGGAGAAGGCGACACAATACTGTAATGTTTAAGTACAAAAAGGGGCATAACTCTGGAAATACAAAATGGAGGTACCTGCTCTGGTCACTTGCACAACGGCAATTGGTGATCACCATGTGTGCAAAGTTTGAACAATATAGGATGTAAAATGTTTAAGGAGTAGGCGACACAATACTGTAATGTTTTATGTACTAAAAGGGGGCATAACTCTGGAAATACATAATGGAGTTACCTGCACTTGTCACATGCACAAAGGCAATTACTGATCAACATGTGTGCAAAGTTTGAACAATGCGGCATTTAAACTTTTGGAGGAGTAGGCGACACAAAAGCTGTTTACGGACGGAGAGATAGACAGACAGACAGACAGACGGACAATGCCATAACATAATACATCCGTCAAATGACAGCCTTATAAAAAGCAGCTGACTTGACAAGTATGCAGTGTCCCCAAATTAGACCAGTCTAAAGCTCTGGAGTATGTTTTGGAATTTCTAATAAAATCAAGTTATGGCTCCAGTAACGTGATTAAATGGCAAATTCAAGAGTCTGGCATCAAGTATTATGTGATACGAGGAATGCTTCTATTTATAGGGGTATATTTTGAGGCCTGTCATTTTGTGGCGAGCAATTACCATTGCCACCAATAGCCCACAAGATTTTAAAATCCAAGTTTTCAAAATAAATCTATTGGAAATATATGAGTGTATTGTATCCTTAAGTTTCTGAATACTTTTTCAGACTTTTTACTTCACCATGTCTTATGAGTCTAACAGATTAGCGGTGATTTTAACAAAGTCTTGGCTGACTCTAGAGACAGCAAAAACCTGACTAGGTATCACTACCAAGGTAATTTGTTAATTGTCCTTACTAAATTCTACTTGATTATTAACCTCTAGTATTCTTGTAGTGCAAACAAATTTTCTCCAATTACTCTGTTTTTCTCTTGTTTAACTATGAATTAAACAAAAATATATCTTGTTTGAAAGAGTTCATGAAGCTCTGTCAAACAAGGTATGTTTGGTTAAATATCAAACTGCTTTATGGGAGACATTTGCTGCTGAGAACTTTACCATTTTGACATCAGTGTGCAGAGAGTTAAAGTCCGCAAAGTTTGTCAAAGTTCGATCTATAATGAAGGACTGTATTATAGAAATGCCCGAGGTAAAGGATTTAACCCTTTATCTAATGAATCAGTCACATCCACCCACATAATATGCAAATTTACCTATTGGAAAAAAAAATTTCAAGAAAACCATTTCATTTGACCCACCATTGGAATGAGCTTGTTCCAAAGAGGGGGCACATGATATGGTTTTGTAGAAATTATTTGAAACATTTATTACATATACAAATTTTGGTATCGTCTGCATTGGCTAAAGTATTTTACATCAAACTGCATTGGCTAAAGTATTTTACATCAAACTGAAATGACTGGCATACTATGAGGGCAGTCTCTTTTCTGAACCTTTTCCTGAGGGCAATAGTCAATCTCCTGTGATTTTCAAAATCAAAGGCCTGTTTTTTGTTTACAAGAGTCAGGGTTATACCTCTAATAGATAACAGAGTAAATTTTGTACTAGCAGGTAAATGCACTTGCAGCAGGCAAAAAGTTCCAATTTTCATCAGTTGCCAATTGCAACACAATGCATTGTTATTCGTACTAGAAAATGTTGTTTTCATCATTTTTTGACCACCAGCACTTTTTTGAAAATATACTATTTTTTCAACTTTCTAGTATGCAGACAGATGCATTCAATTTGTTAGAAAAAGGGTTAAATTTTAGGGACCTGTGTGATAAAAAGGCTACATGTCAGAGAGCAAGTAAAATAGAAAATTAGCCAGGCTTGATTGGATAATATCTATTCCAATATGGTATGAGCTTCACCCTTTGACATACAATGCCCCATCCCTCCCACACACAAACTCTTTTCAAAGGCAATGTTTTAATTTGACTCACAACTGATACTCCAAGCTTCATTCTTCCCCATACATCCACACGTTTTTCTGGAATTCCAATCTCTTCTCGCATTTCTCTCAAAGCAGTGTGAATAAAATCATGATCATCAGGATCGATCCTGCCACCTGGAAAACTTAAAATTGCAGTTATATATTACATATTCCACTCAACTGCTGAACACTGGATTAATATTTTTGCCAACTGCATATAATAATAATTCTTTGGCTTTCTGCTGATTTGCCAAAGTCCTCTAACAGAGATGCCTTCTACATCAACCCTGTCATCTGCCTAGTCACTCTTCCGTCACTATCCCTCCTAATCTCCCAACACTGTGACACAAACTGTTTTATTATTTCCCCAACTGGCACTTTCTCAATCCCCCAACTATGATATTGGCTCTTTCCCTCATGTCAGCCCTCATCCATTTATCTCTCTTACTTTCATCCCATCCTTAGATTAGTTTTTCAAGGAATCTTATTCTTCTATGCAAATATTTAGAGCATTCTAAAATGAAATGTTCCAGGGTCTCCATTGCACCTAAGCAGCACATTTGGCACCCTCTCTCCTCGCCTTTCCCTATTTTTCCCCCTCAACTCAAATGACTTTGATCTCACTTTGAACAAAGATCCCCCAAATGATGCATCAAGGTATTCCTCAAAAGCTAACACATCTTTTTTGTATAACCTGTCCAAAGAGCTCTTGGTCCTAACATCTTCTCGCCAGTTTGTATTGCAATCATCGATAACCTTTCTCCTGATAAAACTGTCCCCATGCTTCACTCCCCCTTCTAGATCTCCAGTCATAATAGAATAATTCTCCATTAACTCCTTGACTAGCCTAGTCCATTCTGTCTGAATGATGGAATGATACATAGTTAAATGTCGTCTTACACCACCTGCTATTTGGAAGGTTTACCAGGTAATTCAAGTGACATAGTTTTCCCATGTCTATTTTATCTTTAACAGGCATCCAACCAAGTTCCCCTCTGACCACTTCCAGTGTGGCTGTGTATTTTGACCCAGCTATCCACCAACCCACATCATTTTGCAGAATCTCCAAGTTCCTCACTACCATTTGATTCACAGGGATCACATCCATTACATAATTTATACTTGGTAGCCCCACCCTCTCCCAAATAGTTTTTCCAATGAACACCTTGTTAAAGCTGTTGCTTCCCAGAGGTTTTAACTGATTGAGTATTCTTTTCCCTTTTGTGTTTTTTGGTGTAGTTTCTATATATGCTTCTACCTGCGACACATATGTTCACCTCCCAAGTATTCATATTCTTCTGTTCCCCACACTGTTATATCCTTGCTTTCCCCTTCAACAATAGAAAACTTACCCGCCCACATCACTTCGGGACTCCTACACCCTACGGCACAAAGGTATTACCTTCCTCTTGTTTTCATTCAGTTCAAGTCTCCATTTATCCCCGTACTTTCCTGCAATGGTTAACAGTTTTTCTAGTCCCTCTGCACTCTTGGCATATCATCTGCAAAGAATAACCCTGGGATTTTTATCTTTCAACTTTGAACCCCCCCCCCCCCCCCCCCCCCTCTGTGCTTCCCATCAACTCCACTCCTAGCTCTTTTATCTATGATGCAAACAGAACTGGGGACAGGATTACCCATGCTTAAGGTCTATCTCCATTGGGATCCTTCTTGTTGTGATGTGTCCCAGGTTGGGTACATTCTGCACATCTATGATTCTGAAAAACCTCCTCCAAATTGAGGCCTTCAAGTTTGCACCACATACCCTCCCTCCATACTCTGTTCTGTGCTTTTTGTCACATTTAAGAAGGCCATGAAGATCTTTTTCTTAAGGACTTTTGTTGATTCAAAAAGTTGTGAAAGAGTAAATAAGTGGTCAATGACCCTTCTTCCTTACCAGAATGCACTTTGCATTTCCCCTAGGAATCCCCTCTCTTCTACAGCTTCAGCAAGCCTTCCAAAGAGAATTTTGCAGAATAACTCTCCCAATATTGCTACTAATGGATATCCCTCTATAATTATCTAAAACTTTCCCATCTCCCTTTTTATGGATCAGGCCTTTAGATTACCCCAATTTCACACTGTTTATAGGTGTGCTTAAATTAAAGAAGGTGTGAAGACATCATGAAAAATATATAAATTCTATCTGCCTCTTCTACATTTGAGAATAACTTCCATCATAATATGGCCATAAGAAAACAAAGAACGGCATGGCAGTAAAACATAACAGGATAAGGCTGTTATTTCTGGTTTTAATGCGCCCAAATTAGGGCAAAAGGGTGTGCCCAAAATAAATGAATTTAAAGGCCTGTATGGATACAGGTTACCTTGTTTTCCTTCCACTCATTGAGACTTCCTGATTTCTGACAGTCATGTTAAATAATGGTGTAAGATGCTCGTTTAGTGGATCCCCTATAAAAATGCATCAGAAAGTATTTACAAAACATTCTATAACAAGAGCACTGTCAACATACGCCCATCAAAATTGGAACATGCACAAGTTTCTCTGGAGTAAAGTTTGAAATTTTTGTTGGCGCGACTATGTCTGTCCCCCCCTCCAATCATTGCCCATCGCATTCCCCCGCCCTATCTGGGGTAAAGGGTTTCAAATTGTATGCTTGTGTGCACACATTTCATATTGTTTTTGTGAAATTTTAGTATGCAGAATGGAAATGCAAACAAATTTTAGGGGTAGAAGATTCTCCTCGCTGTTTACAATGGTAGCATCCATTCATTGACAGGTTAACTTCATTGATAACGATTGCCGATAGGTGGCGCCAAGGAAAAGGACATTCTGAGGATTATAACAGCCATAAACAGCGAAGATTCTCGTCGTTTAAAAATAAAATGGAGTCATCTGCTCCTGTCACATGCACAATGACAATTGATGACCAACATGGGTGCAAAGTCTGAACAACAAAGCAAGTAAAATGTTGTAGGAGTAGGTGACACAATAGTGTTATGTTTCAAGTACTAAAAGGGGGCATAACTCTGGAAATACAAAACAGAGTTACCTGCTCTTGCCACATGCACAACGGCAATTGGTGATCAACATGTATGCAAAGTTTGAACAATATAGCATGTAAAATGTTGAAGGAGAAGGCGACACAATACTGTAATGTTTTAAGTACTTCTGGGCATAACTCTGGAAATACAAAATGGAGTTACCTGCTCTTGTCACATGCACAATGGCAAATGGTGATCACCATGTGTGCAAAGTTTCAACAATATAGCATGTAAAATGTTGAAGAATAAGGCGACACAATACTGTAATGTTTTAAGTACTAAAAGGGGGCAGAACTCTGGAAATACAAAACAGAGTTACCTGCTCTTGTCACATGCACAACGACAATTGGTGATCAACATGTGTGCAAAGTTTGAACAATATAGCATGTAAAATGCTGAAGGAGTAGGCGACACAATACTGTAATGTTTTAAGTACTGAAAGGGGCATAACTCTGGAAATACACAATGGAGTTACCGGCTCTTGTCACATGCACAAAGGCAATTGGTGATCACCATGTGTGCAAAGAATGAACAATATAACATGTAAAATGTTGAAGGAGTAGGCGACACAATACTCTGATGTTTCAAGTACTAAAAGGGGGCATAACTCTGGAAATACAAAATGGAGTTACCTGCTCTTGTCTCATGCACAACGGCAATTACTGAACAATATGTTTGTAAAGTTTGAACAATACAGCATGTAAACCTTTGGAGGTTTTAACAACACTTTAAGTAGCCAGGCTCAAATCGTGTCAGACAGTTTTATGGGTGGAGGAAGTCGGATTACGCAGAAAGAACCACCAGACAGCAGCAAGCAACAGTCTCTCCAACTTACTAAGCTGGCAAAAGCAGAGTTAGTAGTGAATGAAGGCTCTATTGGGGTGTTGTGCACCTTAGTACACAGTTTCATAGCACCCCGCAAGTACAAGCAAAGTTATGGATAGATATTGTTCTAACTTGAGTTATAGACTGTGTGAACTACATGTATTATGGTCATTTCCAGAATTACAAAGTCTGTATTTGAATTCCTAAGCAAATCATGTCACCCGAATGCCAGCATGTACAGGGTTCCTGCAGGCAAAGAATGAAAAAATTCAAAGCTATTCAAGACATTTCTTGATATATTTCAGTATTTTTCAAGGTCTTCAAAACAGAAGGTATATGAAATCAGATTCAGTATTAACAACTGAACTGGATTTATTCTGCCATACTTGTTTACATACACAGGGGACTCAGTTGATTTATTTCCCCTTGACAAAGAGAACAAAAAACATGAGTCAAATGCTCAGTTGTTTTCAGCTGTTCCACACAATTAAAATACTACATCCCCACAACCCTTGAACCCTTGTTCAATGTAGAATAAACGTAGTGTTTTCATGTAAAAAAATTATTCTATGAGTAGGATTAAGAATGAAACCGACAAGCCTCTGGCGAGTTGGTTTCATTCTTAATCCTATGATTTCACAATCAAACTTGTATGCTTTTCAATGCTTGGTTTCGATTGATTTACTTTGTGTTTTCTTTGTTACTTATTGTTCATTTAATTGTTAGACAGAGTTGAAATGTGTTATATATTCTAAAACGTAAAACAGGTCATGACAACACGAATGCGGTAGAGGTTAGATGAACATCATAAAACTTTGCTTCGATTGCCATTACATGTTTGTGGTTTACTTGCATTTTCACCGCAAGAACTATTGATTACTTAAGGGTTCAGTTAACATTGAGGATTCTAGTCCCCTCGACGCTGGGTCTGAACCTGCTGATGCAGCATTTGGAAAAAAACTTCCAAAATCCGAATCAACGGGTAGAGAATAAGGGTGAGGAGCGGTGTCTATCATCTTGGGATGGGACACTGATCCACCAACATCACTTGGTATGTCATTACTGAAATGAGCTCGAATATGGTCAACTTGTCTATGAATCACTCTGCCATCGGTCAGTTCTAAAATGTATGTTTGTGAATCACAAATATCTGTTACAATTGCAGATAGCTATTTTGAAGCACCTGAGAAGTTTTTGGCAAAAACCAAATCTCCTACTTCAAATTTGTAGTCTTTAGCATGTCGGTCATGTTGTAATTTTTTATCACTCTGTTTACTCGTTACTCTATCATTAACAATACAATCTGATTTTATGAAGTCGAATCTGGTGCAAATGTGTCTTTTAAACATGAGGTCTGCAGGTGCAAGTCCTGTCATAGTTTGTGGAGTGGTACGATAGGAGAACAAAAATCTTGACAATTTAGTCTGGATGGTACAATGCTGATGTCATATGTTTTATACCAATTTTATTTTAAAATTCTTTGAAAGTGTCACTACAAAAACATGTGCCATTGTCAGAAACTAAAGTCTCGGGCAACCTCGTGAATGCAAATAACTGCCTTAACTTTTCTATTGTTGTTTCAGAAGTAGCAGAGTTTGAACATCCATCCATTTTAAATAGGCATTGATTATTACGAGAAACATCTTGTTCATGGAAGGACCTGCATAATCTACACGAACACAATTCCATGGCTGACTTGGCCAACTCCAAGGTTGAAGTGGGGTCACTGCTGGAGATTTCTGGTTGATTTGGTAGAGTTCACATGACCTAACAGTGTTTTCGATTTCCGTGTCCATTTTAGGCCACCAAAAGTAGCTGAGGGCTAAACTTTTCATCCTTTAATTAATTTATTTATTTATTGGTGTTTAAGGTCACATGCTTATGCACAATGGCTAATCGTGACCGTGATAGGTTTACAGGTGGAGGAAGCCGGAGTACCCGGAGAGAACCACCGAGCAATGACGAGCTGCTGCCAGCTCCCCAACATCGTAACTCTGCACTGCAGCACAGGCAGGGTTAGATTGGTTGAAGACATGCGCACCATCGACGTGCAGTACGCCTTAGTACACGGTGTCATCATGCCCCCATGTGGACAATGGGGGTTGCCCAAGAACACAGTGTGGCAGTCCAAATCGATCGCTCAGATGGTCACCCATCCAAGGACTGACCGGGCTCGACGTTGCTTAACTTCAGTGATCTGATGAAAACCGATTACAACAATGCCACCGCACCCCTTTCATCCTTGAAATTGCAAGGTGAGATGTATGAAGTTCGGCTAACAATTATTCTCTATCCGGAAGTCATATTGTGGTATTGCTATGCGATTTCCCCACAACAAACAATCGTTATGACATGAGAATTCACTCCGACTGGAGAAGTAAGGCTTGAATGATTAATCATTGGACTTTTCCGGCCAGCCATTTTTTACATATGTTAGTACACATGATAACACAGGATCCAGTCTGGTCCATTTTTGTATTTCTGAAGCTCTCAAAGGACTCATTTCTACTTGTTCCATAAATGAAATGGTTTCCTTTGGTGTTGGTGGATTTTCAAATTTCTTAAGCAACTTAATCCATCCGAAATACAATTTGATGATCCTTTTCTATGTTTAATTGTGTATTCATAGGCTGCAAGAGTCAATGCCCATCGCTGCACATGTGCTGTGGCCATCTAATTGCTTTGTCTTCATGGAATAAACCTATTAATGGTTTGTGATCAGAGAAAATAGTGAATTTGTTTGCAAATACTGGTGAAATTTCTTGACACCAAACGTGATAGCTAAACTCTCTTTCTCTATCTGTGAATAATTTTTCTGTGCAGCAGATAGAGATTGTGAAGCGAAACAGATGGGTTTTTCACATTCTCTGCCATCTTCAACTACTATATGACTTAAAACTGCCCCTACCCCATTTGGTGAAGCGTCAACAGCCAACACTAGCTCCTTGCTACTATCAAAATGAAATAAAATTTTTGATGATAGTAAAAGTTTCTTAGCTTGAGTCCATTACCTTTCCTGTGAGGAATGACCAATGAACATTTTATTTCAAAAGGTGATTCAATGAACTTAGTAATGTAGACAGGCTGGGTAAAAATTTATTATAGTAATTCAGTTCATGAACATTCGAAGGGCGAGGAGAATTCCCGATAGCATCAATGTTTGTTTTGCACTGGGTGAACACAATGTCTATCGATCAGGTATCCAAGATACTGAACATTCTCATCAATAAATGTGCATTCTGATTCTTTCACGCATAAACTTGCTTCTGAAAAACGTCAGACAAATTTGCTAAATGCTCTTCCCATGTATGACCTTTTAACAAAATGTCATCAACTGAAATAATCACTTGTGGTATGTTCTGAAGTAAGTTTTCAATTATTCTTTGGAAAATTCTCACTGAAGATGCAATGCTGTACGGTAGTCAATTAAATCGAAAAAGACCTTTGTGTGTGTTGATTGTAACAAACAATTTTGTCTCATCGTCCAATAGAATTTGACCATATGCCTGACTTAGGTCCAATTTTGTAAATTCCCTACCACCATTAAGTGTTGATAAGAGATCTTCTGTTTTGGGAATTGGTTAATTGTCTAATTTAGATACTTTATTGACTGTTAACTTGAAATCACTGCAGATGCGGACTGACCCATCTCCTTGATCATGGGTACTATGGAGATGCCCATTCAGAAAAATCCTTTGGCTCTATCAACCCTTCCTTTTGAAGCTTTTCTGATTCTTTTTCAATCTTACTTCACAATGCGTATGACACTGGTTGAGCTTTATAATACTTTGGCGTAGCATTTGGGTCAACATAAATGTTAGCTTTCGGGTCAGTGAATGTTCCTAATCCTGGATTGAATACATTTTTAAACTTATCTAGTACTGACGATAGGTCAAGGGACTTGTCTTGATTGTTATGCATGTTCATTTGAAAATTTTTACACCAATCAAGTTTGACGACTTTCAGCCAATCACGACCAAGTAAATTTGGACGTTCTCCATCTACCACGATTATTTTATGTATATTTATTTATTGGTGTTTAAGGTCACATACTTTTGCACAATGGCCAATCATGGCCACAACATGGAGATAAAGTCAAGGTTTGTCAATCGTTTATACCCCATGCTGCCTATTTTAGAGGACTCACACCCCAACCATTAGTGACTGGATCCTATTTTACCAGTGAAAAAGAGCTTGTTTACCACAGTAAACAAGCACTGCTTCACTTCCCGGGGTTCCCACGGGGGATCTACCACGATGACCGGTACGGTAAAGTCTTATGCAGGTTATTGTGGGTGATATTTACATTCACTTGGCCTAACACTCTGATGTGATCCCCAGTATATGTTTTCAAACAAGCTTTAACTGGTACAAATAGTGCATTCCCCAAAAGTTGACTTGTTGTTTTGTTTAGCACTGTCAATGAAGCACCAGAGTCAATTTCCATGGGAATTGAATGACCATTAATTAACATGTCAATTGTATAAGGAGGTACTTTATTCAACTTTGAATAGAACACAGTGTACACATTCTTCACACTCATTTGAATCATCCAGAAATTTGTTTTTTCTAGATGAGCTTGGTTTTGAATTTTTAGGTTGACCACTTGACTGTTTTTGTTTGCGAAGCTTAGTTTTTGATTTACAAACCTTTGATATGTGTCCTGATTTCTTGCAAGTAAAACATGTATCTCGGGAGTGAGATGAACCCTCAGAGCAGTAACAACAGCTTTTGGTGCCACCACCAGAAGATTTTGAAAAATCATTGGCAAGTTTACATTCTTATTATCACGTCTTACAGAATTTATTTTTGGAGTCTGATTAACCTGGGCACTGTGTCGTGCACTGTTCTCTGAAGGTCACTTAGATCTTTTACTGCAGTTTCCATAGATGTCGCAATTTGTAGCGCACGTTAAAAATTTTGTTTTTCTTCTGACAATACTCTGCGCTGTATACGATCGTCGCGAATATCACATACAAGGTGGTCGCATAACATTGTTACCAAAGTGTCACCGTAATTACGATGCTCTAATATTTTTCGTAATTCTGCCATGAATGTCGAAACAGATTCTCTGACACGACGACATCGACTATTGAATTTACATCGTTGCACGATTTTCAAGGGTTTCGGATTGAGGTGTTTCTGTACTAATTGAACGATTTCGTCAAATGTTTTATCACCAAGTTTATCTGGTGATACTCAGCTGTAGATCCATCTATACATGCGACTGCCACATGCTGTTCATAAAATTGTCCTTTTCTTATCAGCATCTGTGATGTCGTTCGTGAGAAAATAATGATTTAGCTTCTCGACATACAATTGCCACTCTTCCATGGCATCATTAAATTCACTTATTTTTCTATACGTTGCCATCTTTCGAGATGATTTTTGCAGGCATACTTCTAAAATGAAATATTTTTATCTCGTCACCATCTGTGATAACTTGGAGGCAGTAAACAGAAGGTATATGAAACCAGATTTAGTATTAAAAATTGAACTGGATTTATTCTGCCATACTTGTTTACATACACAGGGGACTCAGTTGAGTTATTTCCCCTTGATAAAGAGAACAAACAAGTGCACCGCCAGGTGGTGGATCAATATATGGACGCCTATGAAGAATCTGCGCTTTTGAAGAAATTTTTAGTTGAACAAAAGGTCAATAATTCCTTCAAAAATAATTGTACATTTCTGGCTTATGACCCATTAAAGTTGAATATATTGTTTTCAAGTTATTGCATGGAGAATCAAAAGTCACCAAAACTCCCAGATGGTTGCCATAATGGACATGCCAGAATGCTGGTTATTGAACGGAACAGATGGACGGACGAACATTGATGCTGGTTATTGAAAGGAACCATCCTCTAGTCATGACTAATCAACCATAAACAAGCAAATTCAGTGAATTCATGTCTCCTGCTGGGCAGCAGTTTCAAGGAGAATTAATGCATCCAGTGGAATATAGTTGAGTTGCAAGTGGAAGTTATTTAGAAGAGACAGAACAGACAGTGCTTCAGACAGTGGTTATCAGATTTATTTTCCCGGAGGTCACTGCCAAAGCAAGTAAAGTGATGTGGAGTATAACTATGAGAATAAAGCTTGTGATTGGAAGTTAATGAAACCTTGGAAGTGATGTCCAGATAATATGGTGGTCTGTACATGCTACTGAGAGAGTCTGACTTTGTAGAGTTGCAAAAGAAGTAATGATGAAGTCCAAAATGTTGCCATGAAAATGAGTAGGTTCATTCACAATCTGCAGAAAATTATACCGATGAAGAAAAGTGGTAAAATATGAATTTGACGGATCCATGTTGAAGACACCAAGAATCATCAAAATCGGTTGACTCAAAGGATAGTTTGAGTCTGGAAATCGTCAGCCAATCAAATTTAAGCAACCTAATTAAATATGCACGGAAATTGCCCCTATTCGAACTTGGACCCACAATTGATGAAAGTGATCTACTACTCAATTTTCATCGAAATCGACTGACTGTAAGAAAAGTTAGAGTCTGAAAACGAAAAACACGGAAGGTATGCACTTACTGTGTATAAGTAGTAGCACTGAATAAATCAAAGTTTCCCTAATTTGCATAATTTATGCACGAGAACAAAACACATATTATATGTGATGTATTGCACGTTACTAAACATTCATACAAAAATTTATTCAAATCTGAACTTTCATATAGAGGTTCTGTACAAAAAACTGTTAACACCCAATTTCGGAACAAAATGGCCATTGGTGGCCATCTTGAATTTTAGACCAAACCCCAAAAGACATATTCTGGTCTCACAATGCTAACAAAGATACACAAGAAGTTTCGTGAAGATCGGTTCATAAATACGACTTTTAGTCCGAGGTGCGTTGATGCATGGGCAGACGGACAGGCAGACGAACAGTTTTTCGGTACAAAATTTCCCACATTCGAACTTGACTTAGGTATTGATAAAAGTAATCCATATATGAAATTTCATTGAAATCGGTTGACTCTAAGGAAAGTTTGAGTCTGGAAACCATCAGCCAATCAAATTTAAGCAACCAAATTAAATATGCGTGGAAAATGCCCATTTTCGAACTTGGACCCACAATTGATGAAAGTGATCTACTACCTACATTTCATCGAAATCGACTGACTGTAAGGAAAGTTAGAGTCTGGAAACAAAAAACCCGGAAGGTGTGCACTTACTGTGTATTAGTAGTAGCACTGAATAAATCAAAGTTTCCCTAATTTGTATAATTTTTGCACGAGAAAACCCGTATTATATGTGATGTATTGCATGTTATTAAACATTCATACAAACATTTATTCAAATCCAAACTTTCATATAGAAGTTCTGTACAAAAAATTGATTACACCCAATTTCGGAACAAAATGGCCACTGGTGGCCATCTTGAATTTTGGACCAAACCCCAAAACACATAATCTGGTCTCACAATGCTAACAAAGATACACAAGAAGTTTCGTGAAGATCGGTTCATAAATAGAAGTTCTGTACAAAAAATTGATTACACCCAATTTCGGAACAAAATGGCCACTGGTGGCCATCTTGAATTTTGGACCAAACCCCAAAACAAATATTCTGGTCACACAATGATAACAAAGATACCCAAGAAGTTTTCGGTTCATAAATACAGCTTTTAGTCTGAGGTGTGTTGACGCACAGGGCAGACGGACAGGCAGACGGACAGATTTTTGCTACAAAATTTCCCACATTTGAACTTGACCTAGGTATTATTAAAAGTAATCCATATATGAAATTTCATCGATATCGGTTGATTTCAAGGAAAGTCAGAGTCTGGAAACCGTCAGCCAATCAAATTTCAGCAACCTAATTAAATATGCACGGAAAGTGCCCATATTTGAACTTGGACCCACAATTGATGAAAGTGATCTACTACCCAAAATTCATCAAAATCCGGTCACTGTAAGGAAAGTTAGAGTCTGGAAACGGGAAGGACAGAAGGATGGAAGGACGGAAAGACACCCCGAATTTAACATCTCCTGTTTTTTTTAAAAAGCGGGAGACAAAAAAAACAGTATCTTTTGGACGTATTGTTTTCCAAGTTATCGCGTGGACAAATAAAAGTTAACTGACGGACAGACAGAAAGACAGATGGATGGATGGACGGATGGACATTGATGCTGGTTATCGAAAGGAACCCTCCTCTAGTCATGACTAATCAACCATAAAAACAGTATCTGTTGGATTATCACATGGACAATCAAAATTCCCTGAAAATCCAAGATGGCTGCCATGGTGGCCATATTGGATATGCCAGAATGCTGGTTATCGAAAGGAACCATCCTCTAGTCCTGATTAATCAACCATAAAAAAGCAGTATCTGTTGGATCTATAGTTTTCAAGTTATCGCATGGACAATCAAAAGTCCCTGAAAATCCAAGATGGCTGCCGTGGTGGCCATATTTGATATGCCAGAATGCTGGTTATCGAAAGGAACCATCCTCTAGTCATGACTAATCAACCATAAATAAAAACAGTATCTGTTGGATGTATTGTTTTCAAGCTATCGCATGGACAAACAAAAGCTAATGGACGGACGGACAGATGGACGGACAGATATTGCCATACCATAATACGGCCCGCTCATATGAACGACCATATAAAAACATGAGTCAAATGCTCAGCTGTTTTCAACTGTTCCACACAATGAAAATACTACAGCCCTACAAAAGCCAAATTCAAGTAATTTCAAGGTCCTGCCTACACTCATCCTAACAAGGACCTCCAGTCACTACCCTCTCCACCTACTTCCCGACAACGGAAGTGGGAGAAAGGGGAAATGACTGGAGGGCCTTAGCTAGGACTGCCTTCACAAACTATATAGTTATGATTATGTGCTTCGTCAACATTTTTATTTTGTGAATATTCAAGGCTTTTCAACGCCTCCCGACACATTTTTCATGATTTCAAGGCTTAGAATGACCTTTGGTCAAATTCAAGGCTGTTTCTGGAATCCAAGGCCCCACGGGAACCCTGATTGTAAGTATACAAATGTTGCTAATATTGTGAACAAGTAAACAATCAAATTTGAAAATGGGTGTAGTATGCCATGTCTGGCGTGCTCTTCTTTGTATTCTAAATGAACCTGCAAATTACCTGTAGGTAAATTACTATGTCATTTAGAATACCAGTAAAAATAATTCGACTGTTTATACCCCAAATTAAAATTCACAATTGTGTGTAAATTACTTGTGTAAAAGTTTTATAGTATTGGGTCCAGGCCTGATCGACCCAGAATTTGTAACTGTCGAGTCATTTGTATGAAAGTTCACATAAGTGGTAAAAGCAAAAGTGAATGTGTGCTGTGTGACATCCTATTTGTTACCATATCTCTGTTCATCTGAAAAATGGACAAAGGGAAGATGTATTGTGCAGATACAGTTTGGTTCAAATCTGACACACTGTTACATGTATCAGTATTATTTTTTTAAAGAGTTAGAACTCAGCCATTTGACTTCCCGAGCAACTGGGTAAACAATCAGATTTCTTCTACACCCAGTAGAAATTATTATAATCATATCCCAGATTTAACAGGCTCAGTGCTAGAAGCCACTATCATGGCTCTATTGAAAAGTGCTAAAAGCCACTCTAATGACTTTACACTGGATGCATCAGCTTGTTATTTGCTCAATAGTGAAGAATTTAAAAAAAAATAAAACTGTTCGGTTACAATTTTTTGGAGTGTGCCTATTGGGCCACTCCAATAAATTATGCTGCAAAACAATTTATATGTACAAAATCTTGCCAAACTAAGACTACTCTTGCTGGTAGCTTGGTATCTTTGAAGAAAGGAATACACATTTTAAACCATATTTGACAAACAATTTACCACTTAACCCATTAAGATCAGTCTTTTGGCTTACAGATCATTCCTAAAGCAACATGGAAAGTAATCACTGCATCCATACATGATTACAGTGGATCCCACATAATTGGATATCTCGTAATTGAATAACTCTCTTAATTGAATATAATTTATAAACACAAAACCATTTACCATATTTTTTCAGTACAAACTTTAGTATATAGGTTACTGAGTTAAACTCCTGTTAATTTAATAAAAACATTGTGTAATTTGTCTAGAAATTACCCTCACATTCATGTAATTCTCTTCGTTTATTGACCTATCTGGCCTCAATAAACCAACACAGGAATTTAATCTATTATAACTTGTTTGACAGAGCTCCATGAGCTCTATCAAACAAAATACATGTATGACAGAATAAATGCCCATTTAATCTCTAGAATATAGGAAAGTGGCCAAATCAGGGTTCTGCCTACAGCAGTGAGTGGTGGTTGGGGTGTCTGGAATTTTTGTATTTCAAACCACCACTTTAGACAAAATATGCCCTTTTAACCACACTAAATCTCCCAGTTGCCAATTTAGTACACATTTACATCACACTGTTATTGTCCATCACTCAGAAATGTCTGGGGTGAACTCTGAAAATCTGTTTCAATTGAAGTTTTAATTTGACTCCATGTCAATTGAATAATTCTCACTTGCAAAGTGGCTAAGGGTATTCAATTTACAGGGTTCCTGGTGTAACCATTTTTGTGTATTAGTAGTCAGTCAATTAAATTTCCTAGTGACCAGGTAACTGCCTGGGCAATGAACAAAGCAATGGTCAGATTTCATTCAAAGTTGATTTATAGCCTACAAACATATATCACATATACACATACCCAGTTTCCCAGAGTTCAAGATCTGTCATTGGATTTTCTTCGAAACCAAGTCAACCCTTTAGCAATGAAAGTGTCAATGACACTGTAGCTCAACTTGACAAACTTGAAATGGTAAATTTGAAGATCATTGGTTCCAATGTTATTTGGTGAAACTTCAACATAACAGCACTGTGTGTGCCAATGTCAGAGCAATCCATGCATTTTAAATGTAAACTGTAAGGCTGGCTAAAGGAAGAATGTTGATACACAAATGCAGTAAGTTCGGAGGTCATTGTAAACGGCAACTTTTTTAACAGAAATGAATCTACACGTAGAGGTTTCGCCTAATGAGCATGCAGAGTCCAAAAACAATCCTACAATAAATGTGCCCTGTACGTTATGTCACAAAAGAATGTAAATGCACAAATGCAATAGATTCAAAGATTGTTGCTGACAGCCACAGTTTTTTATTGAAGTGAAAAGAAAATTGATAGCTCATATCTCTGTCACCCCAAATGAGCATAGCATATGAAGTTTCAAAACAACCCGATAATGAATGCGTCCTTTGAGGCATGCCAAAGGAAGATGTTAATGCACAAATGCACTAAGTTTGACGGTCCTGGCTGGTGGCAATGGTCCTGTTTATCTTTTTTATGGAAATTCATAAATATACCCTGTAGAGAGTGCAAAAGCTATAAGTTGCTACAAAAATGCACAAAGTCCAAAGGCTGGTGCTAACAACAATAATTTTTTATGGAAATGAAAAGAAATCAACAGCTAACATCCATAAGCCACCCAGAACATGCATACCAAGTTTCAAGCGATCCTACCATAAATGTGCCCTGTAGGGCATGCCAGAGGAATATACTGATGCCTGACTATACGAAGTTCAACAGTCGTTGCCAACGGTAACTATTTTTGATGGAAATGGAAGAAAATTGACAGTTCCCATCAAGAGGTCACCCAGAACAAGCATACCAAGTTTCAAATCAATCCAATCATAAATGTGCCCTGCAGGGTGTGCCAAAGGGAAGTAACTGCACTAAGTTCATTGAAGGTCGTTTCCAGTGGCAACATTTTTTAATGGAAATGGAAGATAATAGATAGCTCCCATCTAGAGGTAATCACAAATAAGCATAACAAGTTTCAAACCGATCTGATCATAAATGTGCCCTGTAGGGTGTCCCAAAGGGAAATATTGAGGTCTGACTAAACTAAGTTCAAAGGCCGTTGCCAGCGGCAATATTTTTTTTGACGGAAATGGAAGAAAATCGATAGCTCCCATCTAGAGGTCACCCCATACAAGCATACCAGGTTTCAAATTTATCTGATTATAAATGTGCCCTGCAGGGTGTGCCAAAGGGAAATATTGATGCATAAGTGCACTTAGTTCATCAAAGGTCATTGCCAGCGGCAACATTTTTTTATGGAAATGGAAGATAATCGATAGCTCCCATCTAGAGGTAACCCCAAACAAGCATACCAAGTTTTCAAACCAATCTGATCATAAATGTATCCTGTAGGGTGTGCCAAAGGAATATATTGATGCCTGACGAAACTAAGTTCAAAGGTCATTGCCTGCGGCAACATTTTTTGCCGTAAATGGAAGAAAATCGATAGCACCCATCTAGATGTCACCCCAAATAAGCATACCAGGTTTAAAAGAAATCTGATTATAAATGTGCCCTGCAGGGTGTGCCAAAGGGAAATATTGAGGTCTGACTAAACTAAGTTAAAAGGCCGTTGCGCAACATTTTTTGATAGAAGTAGAAAATCGATAGCTCGCATCTAGAGGTCACCCCAAACAAGCATACTAAGTTTCAAAGTGATCTGATCATAAATGTGACCTGTGCAGTGTGCCGAAGGAAATTGTGGACATACGTACATAACCCCAGACGTATGTACGTACGCCGACGGATGAGAAGTGATGGCAATAGCTCAGCTTGACTTTGTCAAGTTGAGCTAAAAATCATCATATTTTCAGCAATTTTGATACACTGCCTTCACCCACCATTCTGACCTGTGTCAGGAAGTTAGAACTCACAAAGCAGACATGTTAACTCTCCCGGAATGCCCGGGAAAATCCCGGAATTTCAGTGTAGTTCCCGGCCTCCCGGACGGGAATCAGTTTTGGACCAAAAATCCCGGAAAACAAGAGTCAAATATTTCGTTCCCGTTGTAACTTATGAAAAACGTTCGGAGTCAAATCACATGCATTTCAAACTCTGGTAAAAACTCACGAAGCAGTAAAATATGGATTTAAGTTAAATTTATTTAAGAAAAAGCTATTTTACGATATATATTTCAACTGTGTTCATGTTTATTTCTGGGGTTTTTCTTCGGAGATTTGTGATAAATGTGCGAGTGTCGAAGTGAAAATAGGTGACTTACTTTCAAAAAATTGAAAACTCCACCTTCATTTAAATGCAGTTTTTGGAAATTAAAATATATGAAAAGGAATTAAATAATATATATTTATTTATTCCTTCATAGAATAGCTTTAATTCTCATCCCTTTTCCAAAATCAAAACGTAAACATCAACTATTTAGCACAGCTTAAAAGTAGGTTAATGTCGCTTAGGATGCCGAAAAATTATGACAGCATATTTAAACACAATGGACTTTTTTTCTAACACCAGATTTATTCTGTTGTGCTGACTACAGAACTGTTAACTGTTGGCCATCTGTAACCAGAAAATTTTGAATGGAATTGAACAAAAATGCTTCAGTGATGAAAAGAAAAGTTTTGTGTAGGGCATAAGCGTCCCACATGCATGAAGTTTGATAAAGATACTTTCTGAGTACTAATGTTCTTGAAGTAACTGAACAACAGGACATCTTTTCCTTTTAACATTCCCAGACTTTGGAAATTATTAGCTAAATAGACATTGATAAGAGCAAACCACAAGTGGATGTGCTCTGTGGGACAGTGTGGGTGGGTGGGGAGGGGGGGGGGGGGGACTCAGGAAGTAGAGGATACCGGGGGGGGGGGGGGTCAAATCAACAGTTATTTTATGATTTGTTTAATTTTTCAACATAGCATAAATGCATCAGCATAGTTGACAACTAGTTCTGGATATAACCTTGTGTTAATCGTGGTCCGTGAGCTGAAAATTCACAAGGTTTTTTCTTTTATTTTGCCCCCGCGCGAACTTTTCCCTGAAATCCATCCCATTTCCCTGAAAATCACCCTCAGATTCCCTGAAAAATTATTCTGGAGGTTAACGTGTCTGTCACAAAGCCACAGTGAAGAAAAATCTTGTGAACATGACAGAGATATTTTCTTTTTACATTCTTTCCAACAAACTTACAGAAATGTTTCAATTGATGAGTTGTTGAATTCTTTTCAAAATTGGGTCAACTCAAGTCACAAGAGATCTAACAAGAGGCCCCATGGGGCCTGAGGTCGCTTAACCTGACATGGTAGTCTAAATATGAAACCAGGGACTTGACTTGAATAAGCTGCATACGCCCCTCCTAAGAAAAGCATATATCAACTAGATGAAGCAATTGTGCCCACACAATGCAGAGCATTTTCCTTCTATTTTCTGTTCCTGCACTTTTACATCCAAAAATTGAGATAAATGCATAAAAAACAGATTTTTTTTTATTTTTGTTTGGAAATTTTCCCACCCGGCCCCCAAATTTTCAGTGTAAAAAAAAAAACAATTGGTCTTAAAATTGACCGAAATGCATAAAAAACGAAAACAAAATTTCTGGATTTTGGTCCAAAATTTCGAAGTCCGGAATGGGACCCCAAATGTTCAGCCTAAATATGAACCCAGGGACTTGGCTTGAACAAACTTGAATCTCACCCCCCTAAGGATGCTGCATACCAAATATCAAAATATTCTTATTGGTAGATCTGAAGAAGAAGATTTTTAAAGAATATTCCTCATACTGCACTAATTTAAACATTTGGGCTCCCATAGAGCGCCCAAATATGGACCCAGGGAATTGATTTCAATAAACATGTGAAACAATCTTCCAAAGATGTTATATGTGAAATTTGAAAGCTTTTGGAGCAGTGGTTTGGGGAGAAAAGTAGTGTTAAATGTTTTTCCCATTACCCACAGTGTTAAAAAATGCTGACTCAGCACCTTTTCAAAAGTCCCCAAAAAGTACGCCATGATAAAACCGATAGCAATTTTTTTTTACCATTCCATTCTGTTGGTCTTAAGGAAACTTCACACTAAATAAAAATTCTCAGTGCCGTGCAGTTTTAGAGATATGAGTGTTTTAAATTTTTTCTGTTTTTAGCTCCAGTGGTTCCCATGGGGCGACGGGAAAATTGTTTTTGGCACAAATCAACTACTTATGTCCCAATAAAATCTCATATCAAATTTGGTTCAAATCAGCCTCTCGGTTTGAAAAATAGAAAATTTGGGCATGGCAAAATTTCTTGCCCCTCTCATAACGATGGCAAATATAGCCCCTAGAACTTTTCTTGAACAAATCTGAGTCTACACCCCAAAAGGAAGCTGCTCACCTAATATCAAGTCTCTGCTGCTGCTGGTTCATGAGAAGATTTTAAAAGATTTTGGTGCCCCTTGGGGGCTTGGCACCACCCAGTTGGAGGGGCATTTTCATTTGAACAAATCTGAATTGGCATTAGGTAATAAACATTTACCCAACATTTGAATAAAATTGGGCTAGTGGTTTTGGAGGAGAAGTCGATAATGTAAAGTTAATGCCGGATGACGGACGGAATGTGATCAGTAAAGCTTCCACTGAGCTTCGCTCAGGTGAGCTAAAAATATAAACGTTTACATGTGTACATTTAATGAAAGTGTCAATGACACTGTAGCTCAACTTGTGTAAGACATGTACATGTATAGTATGTGACACGGCAATGACACACATCTAGGTAATGACCTGATAACAAAGGTACATATAAAGTATTGTAACGGTCTGTACATAAATGCTGACCGTAGCCTGTAACAAATATATAGGTAAAGTATTGTAAAGGTGGGCAACAGTTAGATGCTAAACTAGAAAAGAAATCTTTGTGTCCCAGAGTGGGTCTGACTGAACCCAAAAATATTTGTTCTTATAGCACAGTGATAACAAAGGCACCCAAAAACACTTGTTTCTGTCCCAAGGTGATAACAAAGGTACCCAAGAAGATTCGTGAAGATCGGTTCATAAATACAGCCTCTAGCCCGAGCCGTATTGACATGTGCGCTTACTGTGTATAAGTAGCACTGAATAAATCAAAGTTCATCTAATTTGCATAATTTCTGCACAAGAAAAAACCCAGTATTGTATGTGATGTATTCCATGTTACTAAACATTGAATAGTCAAAAATTTATTCAAATCAGAACCTTCAAATAGAAGTTCTGTACCCAAAACTGATTGTACCTAATTTTGGTACAAAATGGCCACTGGCAGCCATCTTGAATTTTGGACCGCACCCAAAAACACTCGTTCTCATCCCAAGGTGATAACAAAGGTATCCAAGAAGTTTCGTGAAGATCGGTTCATAAATAGAGCCTCTAGCCTGAGCCGTATTGACATGTGCACTTACTGTGTAAGTGACCGAGACATATGGTTATTTTCGATTGCGCTGGCATCCACTCAAAAACACTAGATTTTTTTTAGTATACACTTTTTAAAGAATCTGATAATTCCTATCGATAATTACACTCATTTCAACCTTGCACTGATGCATGAAAGTAAACAGCTGACGCACATTGATATGCGGAAGTGATTTGATCGATACTCAGAAAGGTAGCATCTTGCGATCTAATTCAGCTGGCGGATTTCATGCATCAATTCAAGGTGAATACGAGTTGAATTATTGCTGGAAATTATCAATATCCACTCAAAAACACTAGATTTTTTCATTATACGTTTTTAGAACAATTTGATCACTTCCAGTGATAATTTGACTCGTATTCACCTTGAAGTGATGCTTTGACAGCCGCCATTTTGATTGATACCGTGAAATTGAAAATTTCTTATCTTCACAGTGGGGGGATTTCTATCTTTCCGCAATTTTTTTCGATAATCTATCGTTTAGCATATGATAAAAATCAGTATAAAGAGTGTATATTTTGTTAATAGCAACAGTATTTTCCTGAAATGTAAAACTGAAAGAAGAGATTTTTGAGAATTGCATAAGTTTCGTTTCAGGTGAAGTGTCACATTCATACTATTTTTCTTAATTGAGTATAATGTTTTGCGTACAAGTAAACAGACAAGATTGAAACTCAACAAATATACAGTAAGTTACATGAACATGTTGGATCAAATTTCAACTTTCATTACATGGGTGGCCTTGTGTTATACAGTGGAGCAGTAGAGCCAACTCAACTGGATATCTCTTAACTGAAGAACTCTGTTAATTGAATATAATTTCCCAACACAAAACCATTTACCATACCTCCAGTACAAATTTGACCTGTTAATTGAATAAAGGTTATAGAGTAAAATCCTATTAATTGAATAAAAAATCTTGTAACTTGTGGAGAAATTACCCTGACTCTCCCCAGTTTTCCTTTGTTTTTGACCTATTTGGCTCAGTACATCCAATAATAATAATAATAATAATAATATGGTTTAAAGCCGCGTTTCCACTGAACGCGCTCACGGGCTTTACAATAAGTACATGACATCTAATATGAATATGTAACTAACTAGATATTATGGTGGGATAGGCTAATTTAAACAGATGGGTTTTCAGTGACGTTTTGAACGAAACTATGTCCTGGACGACCTTCAGGTGATCGGGCAGTTGGTTCCACAAATAAGGTCCAGCTACACTGAATGCTCGATCACCGGCAGTTACAAGGTATCCAGGGTTGTATTCCTGGTTACCACTCTAGCCACGCAATTTTGAACATTTTGAAGTTTCTTCAATAGATGTTGTTTGCAGCCATATAACAGAGAATTGCAGTAATCAAGACGGCTAGTTACAAGGGCGTGCACAAGCTGCTTGGTCGTCTCTTCAACGATCACGTTCCGAACTCTGCCGATATTGCGCAGATAATGGAAAACGGATCTGCAGACTTGCATCAGATGCGCATCTGCAGCCAAATTCCCATCCATGCAGTATCCCAGGTTGCGGACTGCTATCGACGGTGAGACAACACTGTCTTCAATATGTAAACTGAGTTTAGAAACTTTGGAAAGTTGACAGGGTAGTCCTATGTACATTATTTCAGTTTTATCAGCATTAAGTTTTAAGAAATTTTGAGTCATCCAGTTTCTGATATCGGATGCACAGTTCTCGAGAATTTGGGCTGCTTGTCTCTCGTCACAGGGTTTAAAATGAATATATAATTGTGTGTTGTCCGCATAACAGTGAAATGAGAGTCCATGGCTACGTATTATATCGCCTAGGGGTAACACATATATGGTATATAGCAGGGGTCCGAGAACAGACTCCTGTGGGACACCACACTTAAGCGTTACATGCTCGGAGAGCGTCCCATCCAAGCACACTCGTTGCGTCCGCCCAGATAGATAGGATCGAAACCATTCTAAGCACAGTCCTGTGATACCCAGTCGGTTTTCCATGGTGTTAAGAAGTACAGCGTGATCGATGGTATCAAACACTGCACTTAGGTCCAGAAGTACAATACATGATACCTGCTGTTGATCCATGGATTGTAGAATGTCATTTTGCACGCGTAATAGAGCAGTTTCAGTGCTACACCCGGGCCTGTATGCGGACTGAAATTCTTCAAACAAGCCGGTTTGCGTTAGATGGTCACGAATCTGAGTGCTGACAACACGCTCCAATAACTTGGAAATGAAAGATAAATTTGACACTGGGCGATAGTTTTTCAGAACCTATTTATCTAGCCCAGGCTTCTTTAGGAGCGGAACTACACGCGCCTCCTTCATGCTTGATGGAAAAACACCGGTGGTCAATGATGTGTTCGCGATCTTAAGTAACCAAGGCATGAATGCTGGTAAGCAGGTCTTGAGAAGTTTAGTGGGGATCAAGTCAAGTGCACACTGCTTGGATGGCGACCTCAAAACGACATTACAAAGTTCATTTTCGGTTACAGGTTGGAAACAATTCATGTGACTCTTAACTGCCAAAAGCATAGTGGCTTGCTTCAATGAAGAGAAGTGTGACACCTCATCATCCACATTTAACGTTAGCCCAGATCTTATACAGGCATTTAATCTATTATATCTTGTTTGACAGAGCTCATGGAGCTCTGTCAAACAACATATAATAGAAGAAATGCTAAGTTTATATCTAGAATACAGGAAAGTGACACAATCCCTGTTAATTGAAAACTCTTGTTAATTGAATAATTTTCAATGGCACAGTGGCTATTCAATTAACAGGGTTCCACTCAATTTTTTAATTAAATAAGCTTCCAGATTGATGAAACTATATGAGTAGGGAATGCAGGATAGTTGTTGGAAGTGACGATATATCAGAAATAACCTTTACTTTATATAAAAGAAACGGAAGCGATGGTGGCTCAGTGGTTACAGCAATGGACTTCAAACCCTAAGGTTCATGGTTGTATCCCACCAGGAGTAACTGTATTACAGTGGTGCTGTACTAAGGTGTACTGCATGTCAATGGTGCACTTGTCTTCAACCAATGATAACCTTGCGTGTGTCGAGTTAGTACATTGGGGAGTCTGACAGTTGCTCGTCACTGTCCAGTGGTTCTCGCAGGCTGTCGAAAGTATCATTAAACTCCATTGAAAAAA
This sequence comes from Pictodentalium vernedei, assembly GCA_031216915.1. Taxonomy (NCBI): domain Eukaryota; kingdom Metazoa; phylum Mollusca; class Scaphopoda; order Dentaliida; family Dentaliidae; genus Pictodentalium; species Pictodentalium vernedei. The sequence continues at coordinate 212,437,144 of CM062290.1, forward strand.
AAAATATATAAAAGAGAAATTAGTATTTGATGATAAATTACATGTTAATAATCATTTACAATCGAAGCATGCAAGCAAAAAAAAAAATACATCACATCTGGCACAAAATAATATCTGCAGATGAAATACTGATTCAAATGAGTTGCATTAATTTGGAATAAATAGGGAACACAATACAATTTTCATGTTTATGAGGTTGGTTGTGAAAAGAATTGTATCTTTCGTGAAATGAATCTTTGAAAACTGTTATTTACTTGAATAAACTCTGGCACTTGAATGTTTCAGCCGTGACCAGGCAGAGACATTTCACCGACATCAGGCAAAAGTTGTACAAACTTCTTTGCGATGTTGTGTATATTCTTTTTGATGCATTAGGCTTCAAGAAATGATTAAAAAACTGCTGAGATTGGGAGTTTAGAGGCTAAATTATCATGAAATTTGAATACTCAAACACTTTAACACTGATCATGGCACGGACAATTGGCTGATAGTGTATTCAAACTGATGGGGCATTCTTCTAATTTCACTGATGAAGTACATGTACAGAGCATCATAACTGATGAAGACATGTAAAGATATTAGTTTCCTGAAAATATTCTTAATGGAATTTCATACATTTGTTTTAATTTATATATTTCATTGGCTGATAAGAATGATCCACCACTCATTGCTTGAGGAAGCATGTGTTCTGCAAAAGTGAATTTGCCAAGGCATGCCATAACAACGCAACCTCTAGCAGCAAGGCGAAGAACAAATGAAAATTCAAAAGCCTGATTTGGGTTTTTTGATGGGTAAAAGTACATGTACATGCAAGTGAACATAGGGTTTGAACTGTAGTAATATTTTCCCGGTTTAAGCTTCATATCGAAATATTTTTTTTTTTAAATTTAAAAAAAAATTCAACAAAAAAATTCAACAAAAAACATATCATGTGAAGTCCCTCAACAGAACAAGCCTGACAACCTCATTCTAATGAGGGGTCACATGATATGGTTTTGCTGAAACATTCTGAAAAATATTTTTGTAACTGCTCAATTTGTAAATTACGCAAGTAGAGGCAAGTGATTTGTCACAGGGTATCTTTTGTTTTCTAAATTTTGATTCACGGTTTTCTACCCTTCCAGAAACATTGATTAGCAATTGGTATAAACTGATTCGTAGTTTTAGATCAAGGTTAGTTAATTTTCAGTTTAATGTTGCCCAACCCATTTCGTTCTATTTTTGCCCGAAATACCATCTTGTGCACATATCTTCATCACAGGCACCTAAATTCAATTTCCCCGTCAGTAACAGTTTGCTGAGCAAATTTCATGGGCTTAACGTTGACTTAATGCAGTTCAACATGCATTCTTTTTTATGGGTTTGCATCACTGACACACTAATAAGACAATAAGTTTGCTTAACTCCATTTACTTATTCCCTTGAATCAATTAGTGTCACTCGTTTGTGACCGAAGTTTTGTTTCAGAGCACAGTTTGCGCCGTACACATGTGCATTTGTTGGGGTTTTTTTGTTGGATTTTCCTGAACGTGCTCACGTTCAAGAGAATCCAACATAAATACAACAACTGTGCAGGTGTATGCTGCAAATTGTTTTTAGAGAGGTTACGGTATGAAAAACCAATGACATTGATAAAATGAATAATTGAGATAGTGATTTGATATTGTGACCTACAAAGTGCAATGTGCCTTAGTGGGCCAACCCAATCAGTTGTCCCTACATTGGTGGTTCCGTAATAGCAATCTTAGCGATTGAATAGAATGTCTGACAGTCATACTGGCAGAAATCTTAGACTTTGTATCGAAACTGCGAATCATTTTTAGATATTGGTTCGCGACCGGGAGATATTGTTTCACAAACGATGATGCGAAACCGAACAACAGATAGCCTGTGTCAGGTAAAGGGTTAATGTATCTTTCAAAGATTTGGTAGACATTCTCTCCCTTTACCAGACTTTACAGTTAGAAACAAATGATTTTCAAACAAGTGGAATATCCCATTATTTAAATATTTTTTAACAGCTGAAAAGAGACATTTAATTACATTTTAAATCTTTATCCTACCAATTGAGAAAATCTGGCCATTGCTATATCACAGAGGGTTCAAAAGCTATTTATTTATTTGGGTTTAATAACACTTTCGACAGAATGGGTCACCTTGTGTCAGACAGTTTTACGGGTGGAGGAAGCCAGAGAACCCTGAGAGAACCACTGAGAAATGGCAAGCAACTGTCAGACTCCCCAGCATTCAAACTCCACACAAGCAGGGTTAGCATTGGTTCAAGACAAGAACACCACCGACGTGCAGTATGCCTTAGTAACAGCACCACCGTGATCCCACATGGGCAATATTAATGAGGATTAACTTGCCTTGCCCAAGGACAAAATGCAGTTACCCCTGGCAGGGATCACACAGGGGACCTTTTGGTTTGAAGTTGAATACCATAACCACTGAGCCATTGTGCTCCCTGTTCAACTTCAAAAAAGTTATGATATTTAAGAAAAATGAACTTGGTGAATTGCAGGGAGCATATTTAAGCCTCCGATGTCAAAGTATTGAAATTTCTTGTGACAAGTATTTCCCATTATGCACATGGGAATTGAACCAATTCAATCTTGTATAGAAGCTCAATGAGCTCTGTCTAACAATACTGAATTGGTTAAATTCACAGTTGCACAGAGTGTAAAAATTTGCAGCTTAAAATTTGGATATTTTGTCATCAGTGTGCACATGGTTACCTGGTAGAGTTGTAAATTATTTTTCAAAAGTGATTTGAAACCTGAGTATTTTTTTAAAGATACAATGCTACCAGCAAGAGCAGCCTTACTTCAGCAAGATTTTGTTTATTAATAATTGTTTTGTTACTATTTATTGGGAGAGTGCCTTTTGGCATTCTCCAATAACTGGTAACAAAACATTTTATATGAACATTTTTGTCCTGCCACTGCACAAATAACAAGCTTATGCATACACAGTAGAACCATGATAGTGGCTTCTAGCACTCAACCAGTTAAGGGAAATATTAGAACATTTGTCAATGAATTGGAATAGCAAACATTTACCAGGATTTCTCAGAATAGAAGTACCCACCTAACTTGCGATCTGTTTCGTCTCATATTCTCTGATCTCAGAGTAAAAAGTAATGATGGCTGCTTATTGACAAAGCACAATGGTATCAGAACACTTGCACCTTGTGGAACATTCGATTCATCACCCAATGAAATGTTAATTTCATCTATAACCCGTTTCTTATTCTCAGCATCAAATATATTCTGCAGGGTTACTTTGAAAGAAGAGGTTGATGACTGAAACATTCTTTTAAATGTGATGCAAGTTGTGTAAGTCAATCTCCACTGGCACAAAGAACAACTTGTTGATATTGAAGGCATCATTATTCATCCAGGCAGTCTCAGTTGAAGCCATGCTCTCTCATTTTCATCTAAAAGTACATGTAAGAATCACTTCAATTCCAAATCATTTTCATTTATTTTTTTATACAAAAGCATTCATTCGCAAACAGTACAGTTGCCATAGGCTGGTCGTAATCCACGTGAGGGCAGTGATGTCCATGCATAAGTTTACCAGGTAATAAAAATCAGCAGCAGCAGAATTGTACCTGGTGCTTCATTAATTAAATTTTTAATGATTATTCCTGTAATTAGTTTTTGGAATATAATATTTTTGCATCCGTGAAAATATTGCCCACCCATGGAAAGTAACCAGTCCATGGCGGCCGTACTGTATCAAGTAAGTCAGTGCTACTACTTTTTACATTTCATTCAATTGTAAATTTATAGATTTGGACAAAAGGTAGAGAGCTGGGCGATGTACTGTATATACCATGCAATACCAGTAATATACCAACACTGGTTTATTGTACCAAGGGTAGTACTGTACCGAACCTAGTGGTGGATGGGAGTGGTTTACTATCCCCATCTCCCATCACCCTCTCTGTCAGAATTTTTGTTGTTCGCCGGAAAAATTGTTGGTTGTTTGAATGCTAACATTTTCTCTGAAAGCCTCTAATTTGAAAACAAATTTGATCAACTCATGAAACTGCAATTTTCATTATGCAAAAATACCCTTAAGTTTCAAACATCTTTTGCATGAAAGCACTCATTATAAGTATATGACAACTGAGAAGTCATGACACAAAAAAAAAAATTGAATATTATTATTATTGTAAAGAATTAATTTCGTTCAAAGAAAGAAATTCTTTAAAATACTAATCAACAAATGTTTCTGACCTATTTCATATATTATTGTTTCAAACAAGTTCACCGAGTTAGGATTCAAGTACATACATATGGAAATGACTTGGGAACACTAAAGGAAAATTTTAACTCACCCCACCATGTAAGAAAATTCTGAGATCCCAGGTTTGGACCTGATCAAACTAAAAACTAGAGGTGGGTGCCAATGTTGGCTAATCCCTCCCATACAACACACTGATATAGCAACCCCACAATATCTAAAGTTATGAAGCTGAAACCAATTTCAAGTTAAGGTCATTGCATCTTTGAACTTTGGCCCATTGACACCAAAATACATGTATATAGAACTCTTCCTCTCATCATACCTCACTCACATGTTAAGTTGGTTTTGACTGGCCAAACAGAACGTTAATTAGAGAGCGGAAACCAGGAAAACTTACAACTTAAAAGTTACTGTGACCTTGACCTTTGGTATAATCACCCAAAAATATTTAGGATTCTTCCTCTCATCATACTTGACCCAAATGTCAAGTCAGGTTTTGATTGGCACAGCATAACTTTAATTAGAGCGTAAGGCAGAAACATTTGTAAGTTAAAGGTCATTGTGACCTTGATCTTTGATGCCATATTTGTTTATTTATTGTTATTTAAGGTTATATATTTCTGGACAATGGCTAATCATGACCGCAACATGGATGTAAAAACCAAAATTACAGTATCAAAAAATATACTTACCATTAGCTCAAAATAAAATAGAACAGAACATTAATGCCAAAAAGGTGACAATGACAGCCAATGGACTACTTATCTCCAATTCAATACATCAACAGAAAAACATACACATTGCACAAATAGAGTATTAAACACAGGTCTTTAGATTGGACCAATTTGGGGGACATCACACAATTGTTAAGTCACTTTTTGTTCAGCCAAGTTTTCAGAAACTTTTTTCTTATACTGATTGCCTGAATTGCTTCTTTTTGGCTTCCAGGGGTATTGGGGCCTCAGAATATCTATTAACACAACAGGGCATAATTCCAGCTTGGTAACTTTTTACTGCAACAAAACAGGTACTCCAACATTCAGTCCTTGTGTAAACTCAAAGTTACATAAGTATCCCATCAATTGTTTCTAGGCCAGACTTGCCTAGAAACTACTGCAAAACCACAGGATGTCGACTGTCAGTTTGTAGCAAAATGTATAAAAATTTCCAACCTTCTCACTCTCGGGGTTCAATTAATTTTTATGAAATAGGACAGAAAAGCAGAAAAAAAAAACGCAGACAAAACTATGCATTATTTCCTCTGATTTGCGATCATTTTGGTAATTTGGGGACACCGGTTAACGGTGTGAATTTTAGTGAAATTTAAAGACCTGTGAACAATTAACAAACTTGTTTGTGATATTTGCCATATCTCATAATCTTCCTAAGTTAAGAGTTGAATATGAGCATTCTGAGTCTCTGATTACTATACAGAATAGCCGCCATGGACTGGTCACTTTTCACAGGTGGGCAATATATCCATGAACACAATAATATTAGATTCCAAACACTAATTATAGGAACAATCATCAAAAATTGAATTAATGAAGCACTGGGTATGACCCGGTGCTTCATTAATTAAAATTTTACTGGGGTTGATTTTTATTACCTAGTAAACGCATCGTGGACATCACTGCCCAGGCGTGGATTACGACCAATCCTCGGCCACTGTACTGTAGGAAGGTGATCATGAGATGGACTGTATACCTATTGATTTATTGGTGCTTTATGCCACATCAGCATCCAAGGCTATGTCAATGTGATAAGTATGTATTATAAAATAAGTCAATATTGTCCCTGAATAAAGAAAAATGAGTCAATGAAATCTGGATAGAATATAAGGAATAACAAGAGGCCCCACGGGGCCTGAAGCGCTCATCTTGTACAGAACACAATTTAAACAGAGTCCAAGAATGAGTCTACATTAAGCAAGCCATCTCCATAGGCAACACTGTCAATCCTGGAGTCCCTCAGGAGTGACAAAAATAATCTGGGCATCATGCCTTTTCTTCAGTTGATCAAAAGTAAAATGTAGAGCTCCCCTATGAAGCCCCTTGATACAACCTATGTGGATTAATCTTAGTACCTCTAGAGGGTATTGAATACAAAATTTTTAATTCTTCAGCAAAATGGCCAATTCCGGCTCCCATAGAGAGCCCAAATATTAACCCAGACTCTTGATTTGAACACAGTTAAATCTGACTTCCCTAGAGATGTTGTGTACCGAATATGAAAGCATTCTGACTGTTGGATCTGAAGAAGAGAAATTGTAAAGAAATTTCTTCGAATTGCACTAAGTTCAAATGTGGGCTACCATAGTGAGCCCAAATATTGACCTATGGATCCAATTTGAACAAACTTGAATCTGACCCCCCTAGAGATGTTGTATACCAAATGTGAAAGCATTCTGACAAGTGAATCTGAAGAAGAAGATTTTTGAAGAAATTCCCTCATATTGTACTAAGTTAAATTTCATGTTCCCATATGGAGCCCAAATATTAACCTAGGCACTCGAATTGAACAACCTGGAATCTGACCCCCCCTAGAGATGTTGTATACCAAATATAAAAGCATTCCGACTGGTGGATCTGAAGAAGAAGATTTTTAAAGAAATTTTCTCATATTGCACTAAGTAAAAATTTGGGCTACCATAGTGAGCCCAAATATATACCTAGGGATTTGATTTGAACAAACTTGAATCTGTCCCCCATAGAGATGTTGCATACCAAATATCAAAGCATTCTGACTGATGGATCTGAAGAAGAAGATTTTTTTAAATTACCCTCCATATTGAACAAAGATAAAATTTGGGCTTCCGTAGGAAGCCCAAATATTAACCTAGGGACTTGGTTTGAACAATCTAGAATCTGACCCTCATAACAATGATGTATACCAAATATTAAAAGATTCTGACTGGTGGTTCTGAAGAAGATTTTTAAAGAATATTCCCCATATTACCCTATGTTAAAACTTCGGGCTCCTGTAGAGAGCCCAAATATGAACCAATGAGCTTTATTTCAACAAACTTTTATCTGACCCCCCTATGAATGCTGTATACCAAATATCAAAAGATTCTGATGATTGGTTCTGAAGAAAAGATTTTTTAAAATTTTTGCAAATATGCTGACTCAGCATTTTTTCGATGCCCATTACAGAACACCCTAACATAACCGATGGCAATTTTTTTTTACCATTCAATTCTACTGGTCATAAGGATACTTCATACCAAATAAAAGCTCTCTGTTCCGTGGGGTTTGGGAAATATGGGCGTTTGAAAATATTTCTATTTTTAGCTCCCAGGGTTCCCATGGGGATGCAGGAATTTTTTTTTTTGCATGGGTCAAGTACTTATGACCCAATACTACCACAAACCAAATTTGGTTCATACCGGACCATCGGTTCAGAAAATAGAAATTTTGGGCAGGGCCAAAAATCTTACCCCTCCTATTACAAAGCCAAATATTACTTTACGAACTTCGTTTGAACAAACTTGATTCTACACCTCATATGGAAGCTCCATAGCAAATATCAAGTCATTGTACACACTGGTTCTTGAGAAGAAGATTTTAAAAATATTTTGGAGCATTTTCCCCCACTCCCTCCCTATGGGGCTGGGCATGCCGAGTTGAACAAAAATGAAATGCCCCTTTGGGACCATCACTCACACAAACTTTCACTTGAATTGGCCCAGTGGCTTTGGAGGAGAAGACCAAAACATGGTGTTGACGGACGACGGACGACAGACGACGGACGACAGACGACGGACGACGGACGGGAAGCGATGAGATTAGCTCAGCTTGACTTTGTCAAGATGAGCTAAAAATAATTAGTGAAAATGAAGCCAATTGTTTCAAGAATACGGTACTGTGTAAATGATCCTGTTGAATATATATGAATAAATGAGAGTTTAAAAGAATAAAAAGGATTTAAATTATATTAAAAAGGTTTATTTCCTTGAGAAATGATATAATTTTATGGAAGTTTATGTTGCAAAATATGTCTCAAAGAGACACTGCTGTAAAGTACTGCTGCCTGACAAGATTAAAATCTGTGCAGCGCAAAAGAATGTGTTCCACTGTCCACACCTGCTGGCAAAGAACAGTTGAAGGGCTTATATTTCGTCTAAATTTGTGAGAATCCATTTGGATTCTCGTGAAAATGGTTGCGAGAATCCATACCAACTATGAGTGTCCCAGGATCCCATGATGCCACCATGGTTGAACCACTGTTGTATACTGATAACACATGTTAACATTTTACCCAACACACCTTTTTAATTTTTAAAACTAAGTTTGATAATTTTTAAACAATAAATAATAAATAGATGATAAAATAATTAAATGAACAATATTTACCAATAAAATCTTACAAATATGGCTGTCGTTAATGAGCCGGTTCCAATGACAGCCATATTTGTAAGATTTTATTGACATAGTATCAGGATATTTCAGGTCATGTTAGCCTTCTGCTGGTTAATTTGTTGCCACTGTGTTAAATAAAGGGTTAAATTGACTTAATTCTTTTCACGCGAATCCTAGCAGAGGTGCAGCGAGAATCTACATGGATTCTCGCCGGTTTTATTGCGCGAATCTTAGTGCGAATCGATTCTCGAATTCTCGTCGAAATTTTAGCCCTGAGTTGAATATTAACCTGTAACAAAAAGGAATGTATAAGTCTGCTAAAACATCCAGGGTGGTTCAGGGCTTAACTAGAAGGGGTATCAGTACCCTGTGGCTCACCAACAGGTGGCCAATGTAAAGGGGTGGCTGGAGTAAAAAAAAAGAAAGTCCAAAACCTGCACACAAAAGTCCAAAATTAAAGTAAATAAGCAGCTAAAGGGTTAAATAATATAATAGTAGTCCCAAGAAGCATGTAAACATAAAATAGGAATCATGGCAATATGCTACAAGGTAAGTCTCCACTTTCAAGAAAAAAAAGACAAACCTCAAAACCTGCACATAAAAGTCAAAGAAGTATCACATTTGTTTCAAAGGGTTAAAATTTAGAAAATTACCCTGAAAATGTTACAGGAACCACCATGGCAACATGCTAGTAAGGTGAAACTCTACCTGAAATATATCCACTTGGAAGAAAAGAAAGAAAAACCTCAAAACCTGCACATAAAAGTCAACAAGAGGGATGTTACATCCCAACGCTCACCTACATTCGCGCTTGATAATGTCGTTCCAATGTAACATGCCTAATATTTAGTTAATATAAATCATTAACTAGGCATCAAATGATTAATGTGGTTTATGTGATGGCTTTGGAAAGTCTATATGTCTGCATTTATTATATATCAATTCAACATAGAATCATTGGATATAAAAGCATTTTTTTCTTTTAGAAATGTTTATGATTAAGAATAAGAATCGTGAGGCCAGATATTAAATCATAAATAAGAATTAGGAAAGGCTTTCATAAATCACTGAAATTGTAATTGAAGTACATTCATTGGTTAAAGAGGAGTTGTGGAAAAACATTTGTTCAAGAAAGTGACTATAAGTTCCAACAAAAATACATCACATCAACAACTAAAATAAGCCTTAATGTTACTAGTAACAAGTATGAGAAAGTATTAAATAAAAAAAAAAAGTAAAAAAATTTTTTTTTTAAAGAAAGTGAATAAAAGTCCCAAAAATCCCCCTCAAATTCCTCAAATATGCATGTAATAAGGGCGCAATGTTACCACAATGTAGTTCAGAAACCCATGCGTACAATATCAATTGCCTGGAAAGACACATAGAAACAGAACTCACCTTAACACCTCACCTTAACACAAACTTTTAGAACTTAAAATTGAGTAAGTCAGACAAAAACGTGAACATTGTGACTGAAAAAAAGAAAAGAAATCAGTTAAATTTCTACATACAGTAGGGTTAATACCTACAGTTGTTAATGAAATGAGAAAATAAACAGTAATGAGAGGTGAGGGCACCACAATCTGCACAAAAGCTGACTTTAACGCAAATTCTTACAACACCTAAACGCTAATTCTTACAACAAGTTTTGGCAGGAAATCAGCCTCAAATTCCTCAAATATGCGTGTAATGAGGGTTAAATATTACTGCAATGGAGTTCAGTAACCCAAGCGTAGAATATTAATCGCCTGGAAAAACACATAGAAACACAACTCACCTAAACACAAAGTTTACAAAGTTTTACAACTTAAAATTTACTAAGTCCGAGAAAACATGAAAATTTTGACTGAAAAAAAAGAAAATTTCCGTTAAATTTCTGCATACAGTCGCGTTAATACCTACAGTTCTTATGGAAATATGAAAATCAACAGTAATGAGAAGTTAAAGCAGCACAATCTGCACAAAAGCTGACTTTAACACAAATTCTTACAACACCTAAACGCAAATTCTTACAACAACTTTTGGCAGAAAATTTTAGGTGAAATTTGGAAAAAAGTCATAGTATCAGGGTTAAATACTGTTCTGATAGTCCCCTACAACCTACATATGCAATATCAAAGGCCTGAGCCCACTGATCTTTGAGAACTCACCTTAACACCTCAGCTTAACACAAACTTTTAGAACTTAAAATTTACTAAGTCCGAGAAAAACATGAAAATTTTGACTGAAAAAAAAGAAAATTTCCGTTAAATTTCTGCATACAGTCGGGTTAACACCTACAGTTGTTATTGAAATATGAAAATCAACAGTAATGAGAAGTTAAAGCAGCACAATCTGCACAAAAGCTGACTTTAACGCAAATTCTTACAACACCTAAACGCTAATTCTTACAACAAGTTTTGGCAGAAAATCAGCCTCAAATTCCTCAAATATGCATGTAATGAGGGTTAAATATTACTGCAATGGAGTTCAGTAACCCAAGTGTAGAATATTAATCGCCTGGAAAGACACATAGAAACACAACTCACCTAAACACAAAGTTTACAAAGTTTTACAACTTAAAATTTACTAAGTCCGAGAAAAACATGAAAATTTTTAGTTTTAGTGAAAAAAAAGAAAATTTCTGTTTAATTTCTGCATACAGTAGGGTTAATACCTTCAGTTGTTATTGAAATATGAAAATCAAGAGTAATGAGAAGTTAAAGCAGCACAATCTGCACAAAAGCTCACTTTAACGCAAATTCTTACAACACCTAAACGCAAATTCTTACAACAACTTTTGGCAGAAAATTTTAGGTGAAATTTGGAAAAAAATCGTAGTATCAGGGTTAAATACTGTTCTGATAGTCCCCTACAACCTACATATGCAATATCAAAGGCCTGAGCCCACTGATCTTTGAGAACTCACCTTAACACCTCAGCTTAACACAAACTTTTACAACTTAAAATTTACTAAGTCCGAGAAAAACATGAAAATTTTTAGTGAAAAAAAAGAAAATTTCTGTTTAATTTCTGCATACAGTAGGGTTAATACCTACAGTTGTTATTGAAATATGAAAATCAAGAGTAATGAGAAGTTAAAGCAGCACAATCTGCACAAAAGCTGACTTTAACGTAAATTCTTACAACACCTAAACGCAAATTCTTACAACAACTTTTGGCAGAAAATTTTAGGTGAAATTTGGAAAAAAGTTGTAGTATCAGGGTTAAATACTGTTCTGATAGTCCCCTACAACCTACATATGCAATATCAAAGGCCTGAGCCCACTGATCTTTGAGAACTCACCTTAACACCTCAGCTTAACACAAACTTTTAGAACTTAAAATTTACTAAGTCCGAGAAAAACATGAAAATTATGACTGAGAAAAAAAGAAAATTTCCGTTAAATTTCTGCATACAGTCGGGTTAATACCTACAGTTGTTATTGAAATATGAAAATCAGGAGTAATGAGAAGTTAAAGCACCACAATCTGTACAAAAGCTGACTTTAACGCAAATTCTTACAACACCGAAACGCTAATGCTTACAACAAGTTTTGGCAGAAAATCAGCCTCGAATTCCTCAAATATGCATGTAATGAGGGTTAAATATTACTGCAATGGAGTTCAGTAACCCAAGTGTAGAATATTAATCGCTTGGAAAGACATATAGAAACACAACTCAACTAAACACAAAGTTTACAAAGTTTTACAACTTAAAATTTACTAAGTCCGAGAAAAACATGAAAATTTTGACTGAAAAAAAAGAAAATTTCCATTAAATTTCTGCATACAGTAGGGTTAATACCTACAGTTGTTATTGAAATATGAAAATCAAGAGTAATGAGAAGTTAAAGCAGCACAATCTGCACAAAAGCTGACTTTAACGCAAATTCTTACAACACCTAAACGCAAATTCTTACAACAACTTTTGGCAGAAAATTTTTGGTGAAATTTGGAAAAAAGTTGTAGTATCAGGGTTAAATACTGTTCTGATAGTCCCCTACAACCTACATATGCAATATCAAAGGCCTGAGCCCACTCAGAACTCACCTTAACACCTCACCTAAACACAAACTTTTAGAACTTAAAATTTACTAAGTCCGAGAAAAACATGAAAATTTTGACTGAAAAAAAAAGAAAATTTCCGTTAAATTTCTGCATACAGTCGGGTTAATACCTACAGTTGTTATTGAAATATGAAAATCAAGAGTAATGAGAAGTTAAAGCACCACAATCTGCACAAAAGCTGACTTGAACGCAAATTCTTACAACACCTAAACGCTAATTCTTACAAGTTTTGGCAGAAAATCAGCCTCACATTCCTCAAATATGCATGTAATGAGGGTTAAATATTACTGCAATGGAGTTCAGTAACCCAAGTGTAGAATATTAATCGCTTGGAAAGACACATAGAAACACAACTCACCTAAACACAAAGTTTACAAAGTTTTACAACTTAAAATTTACTAATTCCGAGAAAAACATGAAAATTTTTAGTGAAAAAAAAGGAAATTTTCGTTAAATTTCTGCATACAGTAGGGTTAATACCTACAGTTGTTATGGAAATATGAAAATCAACAGTAATGAGAAGTTAAAGCAGCACAATCTGCACAAAAGCTGACTTTAACACAAATTCTTACAACACCTAAACGCAAATTCTTACAACAACTTTTGGCAGAAAATTTTAGGTGAAATTTGGAAAAAAGTCGTAGTATCAGGGTTAAATACTATTCAGATAGTCCCCTACAACCTACATATGCAATATCAATGGCCTGAGCCCACTGATGTTTGAGAAATTAACCTTAACATTAAATCTTACAATATTGGACACGCCGGATGCCGACGCCGATGCTGACGCCTGAGGTTATGACAAAAGCTCACCACATCTTACAGATGTAAGTGAGCTAAAAAAGTATCACATTTGTTTCAAAGGGTTAAAATTTAGAAAATACCCTGCAAATGTTACAGTAATCACCATGGGAATATGCCAGTGAGGTAAAGCTCCACTTAAAAAATCTGCACTCGAAAGTTGAAAACCTGCACACAAAAGTCCAAAATTAAGGTACATAAGCAGGGAAAGGCTTAAATAATATAATACTAGCCCTAAGAATCATGTTACCATAAAACAGGAACCATGGCAATATGCTGCAAGTTAAATCTTCACTTGGAAAAAAAGAAAGACAAATATAAAAACATACATACAAAAGTCCAAAAAATATAGCAGTTCTTTCAAAGGGTTAAAATTGAGAAAAATACCCTGAAAATGTTACAGTAACCACCATGGCAATATGGCAGTAAAATAAAAGTCCACTTGAAAAATAAAAAATTCCAATACCTGTACACAAAAGTCAAAAACCTGTGCACAAAAGTCAAATACCTGCACAAAAAAAGTCCAAAACATGCACACAAAAGTCCAAAATTAAGGTAAAATTTTTAATTAAGTTAAAATTTAGAAAAATACCCTGAAAATGTTACAGTAACCACCCTGGGAATATGCCAGTGAGGTAAAACTCCACTTAAAAAGATATACACTCGAAAGTTGAAAACCTGCACCCAAAAGTCCAAAATTAAGGTACATAAGCAGGGAAAGGGTTAAATAATATAATACTAGCCCTATGAAGCATGCTAACATAAAACAGGAACATGGCAATATGCTGCAGGTTAAATCTCCTCTTGGAAGAGAAGAAAGACAAATATCAAAACTTGCAAACAAAAGTCAAAAACATTATAACATTTGTTTCAAAGGGTTAAAATTGAGAAACATAGCCTGAAAATGTTACAGAAACAACCATGGCAATATGCCAGCAAGATAAAACTTCACTTGAAAAAAAAACATTACCAAAACCTGTACACAAAAGTCAAAAACCTTTACACAAAAGTCAAAAACCTGCACACAAAAGTAAAAAACCTGCACACAAAAGTCCAAAATTAAGGTAAATGAGCAGGGAAAGGGTTAAATAATATATTACTAGCTGTAGGAAGCATGCTAACATAGACGAATATGAAAACCTGCACACAAAAGTCAAAAAATTATAACATTTGTTTCAAAGGGTTAAAAGTGAGAAATGTAGCCTGAAAATCAAAAGGGTTAAAATTGAGAAAATTACCCTGAAAATGTTACAGTAACCACCATGGAAATATGCCAGTAAGATAAAACTCCACTTGAAAAGACCATTACCAAAACCTGTACACAAAAGTCAAACAAGAGGCCCCAGAGGGCCTTAGGTGCTCACTGAATGTTCCATACTGTTACGACACAAATTTTATCAAACGCTATTCTTAAGGTTCTACAGCATAAATCTATACTCTCTGTGGAGCTAAAACATCAACAGGACTGAATGGGACAATGCTGCTGATCAAATATCAAAAGATTCTGCATGATGGTTCTAAAGAAGATTTTTAAAGAATTTTCCTTGAATTGAACAAAGTAAACATTCACGCCTCCATAGTGACGCTCAATATTGATCGAGGGACTCAATTTGAACAAACTTGAATCGGAACCTTACTAAGATGCTACATACCAAATATCAAAAGATTTTGCCCACTGGTTCGGAAGAAGAAGATTTTTAAAGAATTTTTTCTTAAATTGCACTAAGTGAAAATTCAAGGCCCATTGGGAGCCCCAATATTGATCGAGGCATTCAATTTGAACAAACATGAATCAGACCCATACCAAGATGCTGCATACCAAATATCAAAAGATTCTGACCACTGGTTCTAGAGAAGAAAATTTTTGAAGATTTTTTCTTAAATTGCACCAAGTAAAAATCCAGGCCCCCATAGATAGCCCCAATATTGATCGAGGAACTCGATTTGAACAAACTTGAATCAGACTCATACCAAGTTGCTGTATACCAAATATTGAAAGATTCTGCCCATTGGTTCTGGAGAAGAAAATTTTGGAAAATTTTTTCTTAAATTGTACCAAGTAAAAATTCACGCCCCCATAGGGAACACCAATATTGATCGATGGGACTCAATCTGGAGAAGATTTTTAAAGAATTTTTTCTTAAATTGCACTAAGTGAAAATGCATGGCTCCCATAGGGAGCTCCAGTATTGGTTGAGGGACTCAATTTGAACAAACTTGAATCAGACCCATACCAAGATGTTGCATACCAAGTATCAAAAGATTCTGCCCACTGGTTCTGGAGAAGAAGACTTTTTAATAATTTTTCTATAATTCATACGGTGCTATCAGAGTTTTGCCCCATACAGAGTTCCCAAGGGACGTGGCCATTTCATTTGAACAAACATAATTGCCATATAGTAATGAACATCCACATGAAGTTTTGTGAAAATCGGACCAGTGGTTTCAGATGAGAAGTCGTTTGAAAAATTGTAAATTAAACCAAGTTGAAATTCAAATTCCCATAATGAGCCTTAATATGAACAAAGGGACTCAATTTGTACAAACTTGAATGAAGCCCATACTAGAATGCCGTATACCAAATATCAAAACACTCTGCATGCTGGTTCTGGAGAAGAAGATTTTTAAAGAATTAGACTTGAATTGCACAAAATAAAAATTCAGGCCCCCATATTGAGCCCAAATATTGATAGGGGCAGGGGGGGGGGGGGGAGGCTCAATTTAAACAAACTTGAATCAGACCCATTCTAGCATCCTGCAAACCAAATATCAAAAGATTCTGCCCACTGGTTCTGGAGAAGATTTTTAAAGAATTTTTCTTGAACTGTACTAAGTAAAAATTCACCCCCCTTTTGGGAGCCCCAATATTGATCAAAAGACTCAATTTGAACAAAAGTGAATCCAACCCATACCAAGATGCTGTATACCAAATGTCTAAAGCTTCTGCCCACTGGTTCTGGTGAAGAAGATTGTTAAAGATTTTTTCTTAAATTGCACTGAGTAAAAATTCACACCCCAATAGTGATCCCCAATATTGAACGGGGGATTCAATTTGAACAAACTTGAATCAGACCCATACCAAGATGCTGTATACCAAATATCAAAAGATTCTGCCCATCGGTTCCGGCAAAGAAGATTTTTAAAGAAATTTTTTTAAATTGCACTAAGTAAAAATTCACACCCCTTTAGTGAACCCCAATATTAATCGAGGGACTCAATTTGAACAAACTTGAATCAGACCCATACCAAGATGCTGTATACCAAATATCAAAAGATCCTGCCCATTGGTTCTGGAGAAGAAGATTTTTAAATTTTTTTTCTTAAATTGCACTAAGTAAAAATTCAGGTCCCCATAGTGTGCCCCAAAATTGATCAAGGGTCTCCATTTGAACAAACTTGAATCAGACCCATACCAAGATGCTGTATACCAAATACCAAAAGATTCTGCCCATTGGTTCTGGAGAAGAAGATTTTTACAATTTTTTTCTTAAATTGCACTAAGTAAAAATTTATGCCCCTATAGGGAGCCCCAATATTGATCACGGGACTCGATTTGAACAAACTTGAATCAGACCCATACCAAGATGTTGCATACCAAATATCAAAAGATTCTGCCCATTGGTTCTAGAGAAGAAGAGATTTTTAAAGAATTTTTCTTAAATTGCACTAAGTAAAAATTCACGCCCCACAGTGAGCCCCAATATTGGTTGAGGGACTCGATTTGAACAAACTTGAATCAGACCCATACCAAGATGCTGCATATCAAGTATCAAAAGATTCTGCCCACTGGTTCTGGAGAAGAAAATTTTTTAATAATTTTTCTATAATTCATACGGTGCTATCAGAGTTATGCCCCATACAGAGCCCCCGAGGGACGTGGCCATTTCATTTGAACAAACCTGAATTGCCGTATAGTACTGAACATCCACATGAAGTTTTGTGAAAATCAGACCAGTGGTTTCAGAAGAGAATTCGTTTGAAAAATGTTCACGACGACGAACGGCAAGTGATAAGTTGAGCTCCCTTCAGTGAGCTAAAAACCTGCACACAAAAGTCAAAAACATGCACACAAAAGTCAAAAACCTGCACACAAAAGTAAAAAATTAAGGTAAATAAGTAGAGAAAGGGTTAAATAATATAATACAGGTCTTAAGAAGCATTGTAACATAAAACTGGAACCATGGCAATATACTGCAAGGTAAATTACTCCTTGGAAGAAAAGACAAATATCAAAACCAGCACACAAAAGTCAAAAACCTGTACACAAAAGTCCAAAATTCAAGTAACTGAGCATGGAAAGGGTTGAATAAAATATTACTATCCCTGAAAAGCATGCTGACATAAAAAAAAGCAAAATAAACAAGAGGCCCCCAAGGGGTCTTAATCGCTCACCGGGCAAAGTGATTCAAACAAAGTGGTTCAAAGAAGTATTTGGGGTCACATTCAGTTAGACATGGTTCATCAACACTACAAAGGAATGAAGTCGTGAGAGACAAATTTTATTGAACTAGGGACATGGCTTAAACAAACTTGAATCTTACCCCCCTAAGGATGCTGCATACCAAATATCAAAAGCATTCATCTGCTGGATCTGAAGAAGATTTTTAAAGAAAATTCCTCATTTTGAACTAAGTTATCATCCGGGCTCCCACAGTGAGCCCAAATATGAACCCAGGGACTTGGCTTGAACAAACTTGAATCTCACCCCCTAAGGATGCTGCATGCCAAATATCAAAACATTCTGACTGCTGAATCTGAAGAAGACTTTTAAAAAAAAATTCCTTATATTGACTAAGTTATAATTTGGGCTCCCACAGGGAGCCCAAATATGGACCCAGGGACTTGGCTTTAACAAACTTGAATCTCACCCCCCTAAGGATGCTACACACCACATATCAAAACATTCCGACTGCTGGATCTGAAGAAGAAGACTTTTTAAGAAAATTCCTCATTTCGAACTAAGTTGCAATTCAAGCTCCCACAGTGAGCCCAAATATGAACCTAGGGATATGGCTTGAACAAACTTGAATCTCACCCCTAAGGATGCTGCATACCAAATATCAAAACATTCTGACTGCTAGATCTGAAGAAGATTTTTAAAGAAAATTCCTCATTTTGAACTAAGTTATAATTCAGGCTCCCACAGTGAGCCCAAATATGGACCTAGGGACATGGTTTGAACAAACTTGAATCTCACCCCCCTAAGGATGCTGCATACCAAATATCAAAACATTCTGACTGCTAGATCTGAAGAAGATTTTTAAAGAAAATTCCTCATTTTGAACTAAGTTATAATTCAGGCTACCAGTGAGCCCAAATATGAACCCAGGGACTTGGCTTGAACAAACTTGAATCTCACCCCCCCTAAACATGCTGCATACCCAATATCAAAAGATTCTGCCTGTTGGATCTTGAGAAGAAGATTTTTAAAGAAATTTGCCTGAAATGCTCCTATCCTGAGCCTAAATATGAACCCAGGGGCCGATTTGAAGAAACTTGAATCAGATCCACCCCACAATGTTGCATACCAAATATCAAAAGATTCTGCCTCCTGGATCTGGAGAAGAAGATTTTTTTAAGAAATTTGCCTGAAATGCACTAAGTTCCAATTCGAGCTTCTATAGTGACTCCAAATATGAATCCAGGGGGCGATTTGAACAAACTTAAATCAGATCCACCCCACAATGTTGCATACCAAATATCAAAAGATTCTGTCTGCTGGATCTGGAGAAGAAGATTTTTTAAGAAATTTGCCTGAAATGCACTAAGTTCGAATTCGGGCTTCTATACTGAGCCCAAATGTGAATCCAGGGGGCCGATTTGAACAAATTTGAATCAGATCCACCCCACAATGTTACATACCAAATATCAAAAGATTCTGCCTGCTGGATCTGGAGAAGAAGATTTTTTTAAGAAATTTGCCTGAAATGCACTAAGTTCGAATTTGGGCTTCTATAGTGAGCCCAAATATGAATCCAGGGGGCCAATTTGAACAAACTTGAATCTCACCCCCCTAAGGATGCTGCATACCAAATATCAAAACATTCAGAAGATTCTGCCTGCTGGATCTGGAGAAGAAGATTCTTTAAGAAATTTGCCTGAAATGCACTAAGTTCGAATTTGGGCTTCTATACTGAGCCCAAATGTGAATCCAGTAGGCCGATTTGAACAAACTTGAATCAGATCCACCCCACAATGTTGCATACCAAATATCAAAAGATTCTGCCTGCTGGATCTGGAGAAGAAGATTTTTGAAGAAATTTGCCTGAAATGCACTAAGTTCGAATTCGAGCTTTTATAGTGAGCCCAAATATGAATCCAGGGGGTTGATTTGAACAAACTTGAATCAGATCCACCCCATAATGTTGCATACCAAATATCAAAAGATTCTGCCTGCTGGATCTTGAGAAGAAGATTTTTTAAGAAATTTGCCTGAAATGCACTAAGTTCGAATTCGAGATTTTATAGTGAGCCCAAATATGAATCCAGGGGGACGATTTGAACAAACTTACAATTCAGGCTCCCACGGTGGGCGCAAATATGGACCTAGGGACATGGCTTGAACAAACTTAAATCTCACCCCCCTAAGGATGCTGCATACCAAATATCAAAACATTCTAACTGCTGGATCTGAAGAAGAAGATTTTTAAAGAAAATTCCTCATTTTGAACTAAGTTATAATTCAGGCTACCACAGTGAGCCCAAATATGAACCCAGGGACTTGGATTGAACAAACTTAAATTCCCCCCCCCCCCCCCTCCCCCTAAGCATGCTGCATACCCAATATCAAAAGATTCTGCCTGCTGGATCTTGAGAAGATGATTTTCAAAGAAATTTGCCTGAAATGCACTAAGTTCAAATTTGGGCTCCTATACTGACCCCAAATATAAACCCAGGGGGCCAATTTGAACAAACTTGAATCAGATCCACCCCACAATGTTGCATACCAAATATCAGAAGATTCTGCCTGCTGGATCTGGAGAAGAAGATTTTTGAAGAAATTTGCCTGAAATGCACTAAGTTCGAATTTGAGCTTTTATAGTGAGGCCAAATATGAATCCAGGATACCGAATTGAACAAACTTGAATCAGATCCACCCCATAATGTTGCATACCAAATATCAAAAGATTCTGCCTGCTGGATCTTGAGAAGAAGAAATTTTTGAAGAAATTTGCCTGAAATGCACTAAGTTCGAATTCGAGATTTTATAGTGAGCCCAAATATGAATCCAGGGGGACGATTTGAACAAACTTGAATCGAATCCACCCCACAATGTTGCATACCAAATATCAAAAGATTCTGCCTGCTGGATCTTGAGAAGAAGATTTTTAAAGAAATTTGCCTGAAATGCACTAAGTTCGAATTCGGGCTTCTATACTGAGCCCAAATATGAATCCAGGGGTCCTATTTGAACAAACTTGAATCAGATCCACCCCACAATGTTGCATACCAAATATCAAAAAATTCTGCCTGCTGGATTTGGAGAAGATTTTTTAAGAAATTTGCCTGAAATGCACTAAGTTCGAATTCGGGCTTCTATACGGAGCCCAAATGTGAATCCAGGGGGCCGATTTGAACAAACTTGAATCAGATCCACCCCACAATGTTGCATACCAAATATCAAAAGATTCTGCCTGCTGGATCTGGAGAAGAAGATTTTTTAAAAAATTTGCCTGAAATGCACTAAGTTTGAATTTGGGCTTCTATAGTGAGCCCAAATATGAATCCAGGGGGCCGGTTTGAACAAACTTGAATCAGACCCATACCAAAATGCTGCAAACCAAGTATCAAAAGATTCTGCCCACTGGTTCTGGAGAAGAAGATTTTTTAATAATTTTTCTATAATTCACACGGTGCTATCAGAGTTATGCCCCATACAGAGCCCCCAAGGGACGTGGCCATTTCATTTGAACAAACATGAATTGCCATATAGTAATGGACATCCACATGAAGTTTCGTGAAAATCAGACCAGTGGTTTCAGAGAAGTCGTTTGAAAAATGTTCACGACAACGACGGACAACGACAGATGCCGGATGACGGCCGGCCGGTGATAAGTTAAGCTCCCTTCGGTGAGCTAAAAATCAGAATCGATTTTCTCAAATGATTCTCGCAAGGAAAATCAATGAGAATCAACTTTGTTTCTCACAAAATGTTCATTTGATTCTTGTTATATATTCTGAAGATGACCTTAAAGGCCAGGAGAATTTTACTTCATTTTTTTTTTTTGGCTTTCTCATAAGGTAACACTCTGACCATGGTGCCAGGTAAGTCTTGGCTGCCCATACAGCAGCTAAGATCTTAACTAGAAACCACTGCCAAGGTAATGACATTTTTTCATCAGCAAGACCACTAAAAGCCTGTATACTGGAACATGGGTTCTTCATACACATGTAATATTTACATGAAACTCACCATCACTGGAACTAGGCCCTTGAGCATTAAACTTGAGTAAATATATAAATGTGAGGTTCATGTTTTACTGTGGAATATGAACTGGTTGCACTCACAAGGGTATAAAAGTAGTCTCAAATATACTAAATTATTTAAGAAGTGAAAACTGATTCTCCCAGGAGTACATGAGAATCCAAACCAATTTTCATGCATTGGCACAAACTTCTGTGCTTTCCACATAGGCAATAACTCCTATCTTTTATAAATCCTTCAATCTGATTGCAGATTGATTAATTGCTTGGAAATACCATCCATTGTTTTCAAAAGTAATTCTTCACACAACTGTTTACTTTTTGTGTGGGAGCTTTCTTTCCCATTTATTAAATTATGATGAAGCTTTTATTTTGAACATTTGATCACGGCTTATATTTCAAAGAGAATCTAAGAATCGATTCACACAAAGATTCACACAACAAAACCAGCAAGAATCCAAATACATTCTAGCTGCACCTCTGGTAGGATTTGTGTGAAAAGAATTCAGTCTATTTAACCCTTTACCTAACATAATGGCAGTAAATTAACCAATACAAGGCAAACATGACCTGAAATATCCTGACATATTGTCAATAAAATTGTACAAATTGTAATTGTACAATGAACCCGTTCCAATGACATCCATATTTGTATGGTTTTATTGGTAAATATTGTTTAAAAATTAAAAAGCTGTGTTGGGTAAGGGTGAGCATGTGTTATCAGTATATAATAAGGGTTCAACCATGGTGGCCTCATTGGATCCTGGGACACTCCTAGCTGGTATGGATTCTCGCAACCATTTTTGGTGTCCTCATCGGATCCTGGGACACTCCTAGCTGGTATGGATTCTCACAACCATTTTCGCGCGAATCCAAATGGATTCTCCCAAATTTAGATGAAATATATAAGCCCTGTTTGATATTAATTGTTGCCAAGCAATATCTTTGACTCTTTTCTTGACTGTTTTGCTAAAAGATCACAACGGAAATAGGAAGAACTAATAAAAAGAATTTTATAATTGGTTTGACTGGTTTCTCAAAAAAAGAATTAAGTAGAAAAGTTAAATGCCCACCTTCTTTTCCTCCATCAAAACTGAATCAAAAAGCTGCTTGAGAGTTACAATCATAAAATGTTTTAACCAGTCTGTTCCAAGTTTTATTTTTTTGGCCCAAACAGCTCACTTGTTTTTTCTGAATTCAGATTATTTCATGTTTTAATGACACAATGGGTTAGGAGTGCGGTGGCTCAATGGTTATGGCATTGGACTTCAAACTGAAAGGTACACGGCTTGATCCCCGCTCGGGGTAACTGCATTGTGTTATTGGGCCTGTCACTTAATCTTGACAGCCCACATGGGGGCATGGGGGTGCTGTCTACTAAGGCGTACTGCACATCGATGGTGCACTTGCCTTCAAACAATGCTAACCCTGCTTGTGTGGAGTTAGTACGTTGGGGAGTCTGACAGTTACTTGCCATTGCTTGGTGGTTCTTTCTGGGTACTCCGGCTTTCTCCACCCATAAAACTGTCTGACAGGAGGTGGCCTGACTGTTGAAAGTGCTGTTAAACCCAAATAAATAAATAAATAAATAAATAAATAAATAAATAAATAAATACAATGGGCCAATGGATAACATTGTCATCCCTTGTTCATCCCATGTGGATTTATGCCAACTAATCTCCATCCATACCCAATTCACCCTTTGTCCTTAAGGGTCCTGACGTATGACCAACAGGGTGGGTACAAAACCATATTACATGAAGCAATGAACAGTAGACCTTCAAATTTGTTCTAATTTGCGAGATTTGGTTTTGATTCTAATGGACTCCTGCTGTGAGAATCAGTTCTTGAATATTTTAGAATTTTAAAGTACTATTATACCCATTCTGAGTGCAACCAGGTCCATGGGGGTTCGGTTGTAGATTTGTAGATTGCTTGTCCTAATATCTGTGTCAGTGAAAAGGTAGAGAGTCATCAGTACATGAAAAACCTCAAGATATCCACTCAGATGCAGGGAGATGGGCGTTTTTTAACCCTGGGATTCAAAATTTTTCTACCACGAGCCCAACCATGGTCGGCCCGTGGTACCGATAACCCTTGGCTGCCCCATATCGGACACATTTAGTTCCCTCTGGTGGAAACTCTGATTATTGTTACCTTGGTTACCTAGCTCAAATTTTAGGGATGCAAAATTCTGAAATGTGAAGGCCTGGAAAGCTTTTCCTGCTAACACCACCCCACCCCTAGTTACAAATTCAAGGAGGGTCTCACCCCCATTAAAACAGCTCTAAACCAGGCTGTGCGAGTGTGTGCCCCCCCCCCCCCTCCACCCCCACCGCTTGCTTTGGGCTGGCTACACCACTGTGAGCATGCCCTCAGCTGTAAACATTAGAAAAATTTGTGTAAGCTGAAAATAGGTCCTGCAAAAAGGTTATTGCATAACCCCTTTCATCCTACATGTATGTACATGTAACCTGTTTCATAACTGGAAATAACCTGTAAACGATCATTCAGGTTATGTCAATTGTAAAATACATGCACAAACTACAGGTTATGACAAAGTAATAAAACAAAACTTTACTAATTTAAATTACTTATCCTGCATGTTTTACCAGAAAGACTTGACAAACTTTCCAAACTATCTCCACTCCAAAGTTGAGTATTTCATGCACATATGAATAGAATGGCATGCTGGTTCATCTTAAAAGAATTTCCATCAAAATAAATAGCAAAAACTAACAAGTGATCTCGCAAAAGCGAGAATGCATGTTAGTTGTTGATATTTTTCAGGTGGAAAGCCTGTTAAGACATAAAACAGCATGACAAGCAAAGGAAAAACAGAGAAAGCAAAGAAGCATCACAGCACATTTTTCCCGTGGGTTACCACCATGCTACATGTATATAGCATAATCTGCCAATGGGTTACGATTTTAGCCATTTATTTTCAGGCCTGCTGTTTTTAAATAATGAAATTCATCAACTATTGTTAAATGTACTCAAATAGTGACACATTAGTAAGGATTTCGCTACCATAGCTGAGGGGCCATCAACCGGACCCATTCCCCACCGGTCATTTACTGATAAAGCATAAAATCCAGTCGAAAAAAAAAAAAACAACGTGATGCTGTAAAATTGTAATCAAGATGAGGCCATTTTAGGAGCACCGTTTTCAGAACTGGCATTCTGCAACTTGAGATTGCCAAGGGTCATTCGGAAACTATAGCTATTTTCCGGCATTTGCTAATTAGGTAAGATGCCACATGCCAATTGTAGCAAAGAAACGGCAATTGCTTTGGGTGATTCGACATAATTATTCTCACAAAATTATTCACACTAAAACATGAATTGCCATCTAAGATGCAAGGCAATGACCTTCCTGCAGTGTTCAATTCTCAAAGTTTCTTGTGATTTTCCCCTCCTACCGGACACACTAATTTAATCCTAGCGGAAACCCTGCATTAGTGTTGGCAAGACTCATTGGCCTTGTCTCTTGTATCCCAGGACTAGAAGTCCATAGGAGTTTTACTGAGAGCATTGATACCTTAAACACCATACCACTGACATGATATCATTCCATTAATTGTGTAAATTAGCTAAGAGACATGATACATGTAAATGTATTAGACCTCACCCTATTAATTCACACTCTACTTCATGTAGATCAACCAAACTCATACAGGTACTTCCATGCAAGCCTGGGAATAAACAGACTCTCATCTGCAGAATGAGGTACCCAGAGGGTGAATTTGGTGATGCTAACCCGCATGCAGAGTAGCATTACTAAATTTACCCTCTGTGGACTTCAATCTGAATGAAGGCCTCAGGCCTAAACAGAAAGAGGTACCCAGCCACTGTATGAGATAGCATCAGCAAATTCACCCTCTAGTGACCTCATTCTGCAAATGACAAGATTGCTTATTTCCAGGCTTGATTCCATGATAAAAAAAAGAAGATTTCTTGCCACAGATCCAATCCACCAAAATTGTTTCAAGTGTGAAAAATAGGTCTCAAGAATCATCCTCAGGAACTTGTGTAGCCAGCCAGATCCACCAAACTCATAATTCCACGATGAAAAAAAAAAAAATTTCCACCACAGCTGATCACAGATCCAGATATCAAAAATGCCGCTCAGGATCACAGATCCAATGTCGAGTTGTGACCTTGACCTTTGACCTGGCGAGTCCAAGGTCAATAGGGTTCTTCCTCGCACCAAGGCCAACACACCTATGAAGTTTCATGACTCTAGGTTGAACCACTATCAAGTTCTCATCCGGAAACCAACTGTTGCGATATGCTATGTTCAAGGTCACTGTGACCTTGACCTTTGACCTGGTGAGTCCAACATCAATAGGGTTCTTCCTCGCACCAAGGCCAACACGCCTGTAAAGTTTCATGGCTCTAGGTTGAACCACTATCAAGTTATCATCCGGAAACCAATTGTTGCGATATACTATGTTCAAGGTCACTGTGACCTTGACCTTTGACCTGGTGAGTCCAAGATCAATAGGGTTCTTCCTCGCACCAAGGCCAACACACCTATGAAGTTTCATGACTCTAGGTTGAACCACTATCAAGTTATCATCCGGAAACCAATTGTTGCGATATACTATGTTAAAGGTCACTGTGACCTTGACCTTTGACGTAGCGAGTCCAAAATCAATAGGGTTCTTCCCCTCACCAAGGCCAATCTACCTATGAAGTTTCATGAATGTGAGTTGAACCATTATCAAGTTATCATCCGGAAACCAATTGTTTAAGATTTACTATGTTCAAGGTCACTGTGACCTTGACCTTCGACGTAGCATGCCCAAAATCAATAGGGTTCTTCCTCCCACCAAGACCAACCTATGTATGAAGTTTAATGAATGTGAGTTGAACCACTATCAAGTTATCATCCGGAAACCAATTGTTTACGCCCGCCCGCCCGCCCGCCCGCCCTCCCGTCCGCCCGCCCGCCCGCCCGCCCGCCCGCCCGCCATTCACCAAACTATAAGTCGAGTTTGACTTCGTCACAACTCGACTAAAAATTGTTGCAAGAGTGAAATGCATCTCATGAATTGTGTTCAGGAATTGAGTGATTGTTCCCTCAATTTTGGCTGCCTGGGTGAGAAGTATCTGTCAAAAGTATCTAGAGCAGAGTGCAATTTCAGCCTTTGGAACTCTGGTTAACCCTTTACTACATAAAGACCAGGCCTGGTATTTTCAAAATTTTGCGTAACACATTTATCGTTAACCTGGCCTGAGTTTTGGTAGCTTTATCATTTGTTCCCCTGTACTCGATTCAGGTAACCCATTAGGTAACCTAAATATATACGTGTATCGCAAATATACTGATATATGAACTGTTGTATCATAACAAAGTTCTTGCTCCTATGGGCAATATCCTGATGAACAGAGATGAATCCGTAGGAACAATAATGAGGATGTGTTGCAGCAATTCAGATGCAAATTAGTTGCAATTATAGCTTAATCTTCACATGGGCTAGCATGCTGCAGAAGAGTATGGCACCCTTAACCAATGTTTGTGGAAGAAAGAAGAATTATTGCCATTTCCAGATTTTTGTACCTATGCTACATCTTAAGATGTTCAACGGTTTAAAATGAAGTTGAGCATCAACCAATCATCAGCATAAGTGTTTGTATCTGCCTGAAGTATAGCTGCTCTGTTGGCCAATAATTGTCCAACAGAGCAACTATATTTCAGGCAGATGCAAACACCTGTGCAGCTGATGATTGGTTGATGCTCAACATCATTTCCACCATTAATTCATACTGGATCATTCAACTTGGCGAAAATTTTGTGTGACCATGCAACAATTTGGCACAACCCATTTTTCGTTTGCATGTTTTTCATTTTAGGTAACCTCCTCAAGTTGACAGGCCTGAAAGGCCCATGGGGGATCCAACCTTCAACAGAGTAGTGATCCAGGTGGGATGGGGGCCTATCCCCACTTAAATAGTACAGGGTGGATAATTTGGTGGAATGAAATCATGGGGTAGAATAATAGTATGTGTTGGTATATTATTGCCTGAAACTGAGGCTTCAACCTGCCTTTAAAACATTAAGGATAAATTACTTGAGAATTCTCTAATAACTCCAACTTTGTCCAGTTGATGCAAAATTTTAAGAATTTAGTTCAGAATATTGCATCCTGATGATGGGTTGACCATCCAACAACCTAGAAATAAATAAATGTTGGGGCCCCAAAAATTAACTAGATGTAACCTGTCCCAATTTGGGACCAAGAATACCCCCTGCGACACACTCTCTGATAGTGCACAACAACAATACCAAGAGTTTCTCCACTGTTTACATGTACTCTGCAGTCAACATTGGTGAGAAACATCAAGGGAGGTAACTGAATTAAAAAAATGAATTTGACAAACTGAAAACATGTTTGTGTCTTTGTGACAGTCATGCGACTTAAAATACACGTTGCGTAACAATCATGTATCATTGTAAAAAAAAGTGTTTTTTTAATTTTTTCTCAAATTTTAATTTCTTATTGTATTGTGATGCTTGCATCATGAAGTACTACAGACTACCTGCTGAACACATTTTATTGTGTTGCCACCCCACGAAGTGGGGAGCGACATATAGGGATTACTTTTGTCATCTTGCGTCGTCCGCGGTGTCATCCGCGTCACACTTTCTCTTATCCGCCACTCCTCTTTAACCTATGAATGAATTTTGATGAAATTTTCAGTGATTCTTTATCACATAATGGCATTCTGCACCTCTTATTTTATTTTTTGATCCGCTGTATTTTTTCCAGAGTTATGCCCCTTTTCCACTTAGAATTCTGTCTGAATCGCCAGGCGACACACGTCTTCCATGGAAGACTCACATCTAAGTTTATACATGTACCCAATGCAACGTTGTAGTTGTACAGCACCATGAATGATTGAAGGCCAGTTACCTCGATCAGCTGGGAAATGGTGGCGATCTCCAAGCCTGAATATAAACAGACTGTCATCTGCAAAATGAGGTCCCTAGAGGGTGAATTTGGTGATGCTACCCTGCTCAGCAGGGTAGCATCACAAAATTTACCTTCTGTGAAACTCAGTCTGAATCAAGGTCTCAAGCTAAAACAGAAAAATGTACCTAGAGGATACATTGGCCCACTGTATGGGATTGCATCAGCAAATTCACCCTCTGGGGACCTCAATTTGCAAATGACAGGTTGCTTATATTCAGGCTTGGCGATCTCGTGCCTATTGCTGATGGTAAATTCAGTAATATCTCTGCTATGCAAATCCCTAAATATTCTGCTATGCATTAAACACAATTTTAATGGGGAAACTTTATTGAAATAGCCAGACATCAAAGAGATTTCTGATAGTCAGTGTTAAAAGTAGAGTAACCTGAAACTGCCGGTTTTTAACTGCCGGTTGTCACAATCGGCCAATGTCCCATAACCGGCCAGTTCCAATTGCCGATTCTGATTATCAGTTCATCACTAGCAACACCAATACCAAGTATCATTAATATCCTTCAAGGCCATCAAAAGTCATGATCCAGACACGACTTCTATATATTTGGATATGGGTATGTGACCTTGAACTAAGTATCCTTGACCTTGTAGACAGGTATTCCAACCTTATTCATGACACATCCTCTAGTGGTGGGCAACATTAGTACCAGGTATCATTAATGTCCTTCACGGCAATCAAAAGTTCTGAGCCGGACACGACTTGCACAGACATATGAATGGACAGACAGATGGACGGTCGGATGGTATGACGGATGGACAGACAAACAAACAGACAGACAAAGTGATTCTTATATACCCCCCTGAATTTCGTTCGTGGGGGAGTATAATAATAGTACATAAAAATGATGGCTTATTTGGAATACCTGAGTAACACAATTTGTTGTTACCCCACAACAGTTAATAACTCCCAGGCCATTGTTTCATTGGCACAAAAGTTAAAAAATTTACAGTAATTTATATATTTTTTATACTTACCAATGACCCAGACATAGCTGGTGCTAACTCTTAAAAATCTAGGGCCAAACACAAATTTTGCCCCCCAATCCCCAAAATTTGCATCTAAAACCAAAGAAATCATGTCCTGAATGGCCCTCCATACTTTGCCTTACTGCGCATGCGCAGTGTCAAGGAGGTCCCGAAACCGGCGCCAATTATCATTCTTTCAAGCAGTGCCTGGACAGCGCTACGTACTCAGCAGGGAGGTATGAGTTCCCAACTCCTGGGAGGGCCATCCCTGTCTGGGTCATTGGTAAGTATAAAAAATATATAAATTACTATAAATTTCTTAACATTTTTATACTGTACCAATGACCCAGACATAGCTGAATAGTAAAAAGGCTGGAGGGCCTAGGACATAGAGGAAAGTCCAATAAGCTCAACTATATAAAATAGAGTCATCCCCTCGAGGAGAAAAGGAGCATTAGGCTTTACATGTATCTTTCTTATTTTATGATAAATTAGAAAGACACAACACCCTCCATAATTGAACATAATAACATTCATGTTCTCTATTAACATCCAGTATATCCTTTATACTAATTATTTTAAAGTAAGCCAATAAATAAAGATAGTCCAGAGAAATGAGACTCTTTATACTCTTTTAAAAGAGTCCGAGGATTGTATATTAACGCCCGTTTGACACGTGACATATACAAATGCTTCACACCGAGCTATACTTTAAAAATATGACATGAATGAATTTTTAAACATTAACTTTACACTTTAAAACCATCCCGGTAACAACTCAGAATTACTGACTCCGGAGGAGGTATCCCCTTGCTTTTCACTATAAATCAGGTGACCTAAGGGATTCACCCTCCCCCCCCCCCCCCCCCACCTTCCCCTTGCCCTGGGTCAAATAGCCCAGAGTGAAGAGGGCAGCAGGACGGAGTCATTGCCTGAACAGAAAGCCTGCATAACTATAATTGCAACTGTTTAGAGAACGACATTCTGAGTAACAGATAACGGACCTAAACAATGCAGGTCTCCAGAAATGGACTCAATATTTCTGAGATAAAAATTTGTGAATGTGGTTGGCTGAGACCAATATGCAGCCTTCATTAAATCTGTAATAGCAACACTATTTGCGTAAGCCCAAGATGTAGAAAGAGCTGTTACTTCATGAGCCGAAATCTTAAGCACAGACTGCTGAATTGAAGATAGATTATCATAAGCAGTACGGATAGTTAATTGAATCCATCTAGCAATAGAATGGACCGGAACGTCCTTTCTATTAGGCATCAGAGACAGAAAGAAGCGTTTTCGTCCCTTTCTGATAAACTGAGATCTTTGATTATAAATACGTAAAGCTCTAACCGGACAGAGTAAAGGCCTATGCCCGTCTGAAGACGGAAGGGCCTTAATAACAATAGGTTCCGGATATTATTAGGAGCCTGATTCTTAGCCAAAAATCCAACATTAGTCGTAAAGGTAATAGTGTTCCCGACACTACGATAGTGAGAATCGTCCACCGAGAGTGCATGAAGCTCACTAACTCTTCCAGCAGAAGAGAAAGCTAAGAGAAATGCTGTTTATAAGACAAGAATTTGAAATCTACTGTCTCAAGAGGCTCAAATGGCTTTTCTTTTAGTTTAAGAAGAACCCAAGCTAAATTCCATTTAGGAATTAATCTAAGGGTTCTAGGTCTATTTATCGAGAAGTTTCTAACTAATTTAGATAAAGAGACATCAGATCCAATTGTAAACTATCATGGTGTGCATAGGTATCAGATAACATAAACCTATAACCTTTAATAGTAACAGGCTGCAGTTGATCTTGTCAAACAAGTATACTACAAAGTTTGTAATGTCTGGTATGGAGGGATCAAAAATATCAACAGAATGATCCCTACACCAACGACGAAAGGCCTTCCACTTAGCCGCATAGTTTAGCAAAGAGGAGGTCCTCCTACAGTTAGAAATCGCGTCCACTGCTCGTCCTGTACAATGCTTGCAGTGCAAGAAGGACCGCACAACGGAAATACGTGAAGGTTGAGACCTTGCGGGTTGTGATGAAGTTGACGCGATTCCCCTGCGAAAGAAGATCCTCTCGTGGAGGAAGTTTTCGCAGAAAATCCCACAGCAGACACCTGAGTAGATTTATCCATGGTCTCTGCGGAGACAGAGATGCTACCAACAGAATTGCATTGTGATTGTTTATCTTTAGCAATATTTGCTGAATCAACGGCGCTGGAGGATACGCATATCCTATCGTTCCGACCCACGAGATCGATAGAGCATCTACTGCATATGCTCGGGGATCCAGACATGGTGACACATACGTCTGCAACTGATTGTTGAGTTGTGTCGTAAATAAGTCTATCACTGGCCGCTCCCATTGGTAGCAAATCTGATTGAATACCTGTTTGTTGAGGGTCCATTCTGACGGCAACAAGCGACCCTTCCGTGAAAGGGAGTCTGCTAATACATTCAGACGACCCGGAATATGACGGACCGAAAGCAGAACTTGGTGTTCTAGAACAAACAGAAGGATTCTTTCCATTAAATTGAATAACGGAACGAAATGAGTGCCTCCCTGGTTCCGGATATTCGCAACTACTGTCATATTGTCGGACAGGATTTGGACATGTGCTTTCTGAATAATGTTCATCCAATGACGTAGTGCAAGCCAAATTGACATCATTTCTTGGATGTTTATGTGCTTGCCTAGAAACTGCGGATCCCAAAGACCCTGGCACTTCGAATCCGTTGGGATCAATGTTGTACCCCAACCTGTTTGACTGGCATCCGTCATAATCGTAAAACTCGGGTCCGGCAACTGCAGTGGAACTCCCTGAGTCAACCACTGAATGTTTGCCCAAGTCTGAATCTCTTGTTACACTTGATTAGACAAGAGAACGTCTATAAATTGCTGAAAGCTTGTCGTCGAAGAGAAGCTTCTCTGTAGACCGAAGCAACTCTGAGAGAGTTCTTCACCTTACTATCCACGCGCGTGGATGTAGCTAGGGCTGCGTCACGTCTAACCAACTCCAGGTTTGCCACTGAAGGGCGGAGTTATACGTGGAATAATCTACTGCCCTTGAAAAAAGTCTCAATGAGGATTGTATCCTGGAATTCTTTCCCTTGAAGACATAATGATAACGCCTTAGTAAGGTGGTCTGTGTATGATAAAGCGTCTAAGTTAAGTCTGTTAGACATTACCGGTATTGTCGTTTCCAACGTTGTGGTTGGAATTGACTTAGACGACGGTATAGACAATTCCAAGTCTTCAGCCTCGTCGTCTAGATGCAGAGGAACTCTCGGTATGCCCTGTCCTGCCGTTTCGAATTTATTCCTTGAATTGATGAAAGGCAGATTTAGAGCATTTGCGGACAAGAAACCAGACTTGCCTGTTTTGGTAGCAAGCTTATATATAGCGTCGTTCAATAATTCGAATGTTCTTGTGACATTATTGGACTGTGTCGGAAAACTCAGGGACGATGTCTCTGAACCGATCAAAAACAAATTCTGTGTCCAATGACACTATCAGTCTCTTATCCGGCATCGCAGCATTCTAGTCCGATGGAACAACCTCTGGAAGATAATGCCGGATGAAATCTATGGCAGCTTATGTTGTTCCGAAAGGGAAAGCTCGAAATCCTCCGAATCCCTTTCGCCATCCTGTCGGACCCTATGAAGCTCTCGGTCGTCCGTACCTGATGCTTCAGCGGAGCGTACCGACCCAGCGTTGTCGGATTATTCCTGATCCGACAGAGATTCTGTCGTTTGCTGGGATGCTGCGATAAGTTGTGCTATTTGGGATAGCACGTCCGTCACTGAGGCCTGTAGAGTAGCGGTCTTACGTTGCTTTGCCGCTGGAAGCTCCGTGTACGTTGACTCTTGCATACTTCTCTTATGCGAACGTCCGGAGTCTACAGGCCTCGTGTCCCTGGCTACCGGATGGTGTGACCTGGTCGCCGTGGATTCTCTGATTGGCGAAGCTGGGTGGATATCCCTGGTCATGTAGCCAAGGTGCGGTTGTGTGCGCTGCTGTGAGGATGAGGAAGCCTTATCGACAGTCTCTCCGGACTGTCTATATAACGGAGCGCCCCAAGCGGCGGACGTATGCTCCGAATGCGAAACGTTTTGTACCACAACATCTGGTCAAAGATGTTGTTGTACGAGAGAGGGACCTCTCGCTCGCAGCCCGGATGGACCTGGACGAGCTAGGAACCAGACTAATAGGCTTCCTCCGTTCTCTCCTCTGATCCACCGTCACTGGGTGTGCACCCTGTTGATTTATAGTGCTCGCATCACCCAAAACTCCTTCCTGGACCGCAACGGACAAACCCGGCTGCCGAACCATTCGATGAATGGACGCTACACCGGGCGAGCTAGCGGATGTCAACGCCATCGATCTTACTAGGGACCTCTTAGGCAATTGACGTATTCCCATGAGCACTTTGCCGCCAGCTCTTCATTTAATTGTGACGACGGATGCACACTTTTGGAAGACATCACGGAAACATCACCCTGTTCTTGTTCCTCTGAAATAGAGATTGATAAACTAGAGTGACCCTGCGGAGAAAAGACCGGCATGGCCATTTCCCCGCTAACAACATACCGTGACACACGCTTCCCATGTTTGTCATCCAATTGACACATACTTTACAGGAGTTAGTGCGAGTACACTGACTACAATTAATACAATGATTATGAAAGTCAGAGGAAGATTTCCTCTTATTACAATTTGAACAATATCCTTTCATTGTGAAAAGAATACAAAAAGTCCTAGTACTCGCACCAACCCCTGAAAACAAAGATACATAATAACATGATCCATTAACATAGAAAAAATAATTGAAATCAAAAAAATTTTTGGAAAAAATATTTTTTCAGAAAAGCCCAAGTTTCTGAAAAGTAACGTTGAGCCCCCAAAAGCCTAAGTGTGGACAAAAATTTTAAAAATATTTTAAAAAATTAATGCAACACTTACGAATAATAATAATGTATCTTGTTATGATTAAACTAACACAAAGACAAGAAATCCCCCTCCACAGAGACTGTTGTCAATGTAAACAAGAAGTGTATAAACACCAGAAACATGACTCCAGGCACTAATAACCATGGCCCGAAATCAGTTACCAATAATACACTATCTGATGCAAAACAGAGACTTCCGGGGAAGAAACTGCAGAACATCAGATGGTAGATGCAGAACACTACGCCTAAACACCCATGGGTGAGGACGTAAACATGGGGAAAAGAACAGAATTCATTCTGTTACCCAGCTAAAACTCCCAAGAAATTTTAGTAATAATATTACAGAAAATATGCCAAAAGCATGGGAGAATAGCAAGGGGGGTCTTAAAGGAAAGGGAGAGAGGAAACACTGAACAAGCAGTGTAACTTTATAGCAAGAATGACAACAACAGGCCCATGCTTCGAAAATAGGTAACTTAACATAATTTCATAAAAAAAATTTAAGTTACAGCCCTGATTATTTTCTGTCACTCATTTTTCTTCTCCTCCTTCTATTTCCTCTTTAGATCCACCATTTCTCTAATATTTATGTGTCTGGCATCATTTAAACTGAGATTTACAAGCACAAAGATCAGTCAGATGTGAACTGACGAAGGGCCAAACAAAGAATGATAATTGGCGCCGGTTTCGGGACCTCCTTGACACTGCGCATGCGCAGTAGAGGCAAAGTATGGAGGGCCATTCAGGACATGATTTCTTTGGTTTTAGATGCAAATTTTGGGGATTGGGGGGGCAAAATTTGTGTTTGGCCCTAAATTTTTAAGAGTTAGCACCAGCTACGTCTGGGTCATTGGCACAGTATAAAAATATACTAGTGCTGAACTGGTCAAATCACCTATTTATAGAAAGTGCATGGTAATCTAAAATCTAAAGGTGCTCTAAGGTATGTTTTTTTATATCGGAAGAGTTTTATGTGACAGTACAAACATGTTCAATTCAATCTCTAATCGATCTCTGAGCTTCATCTATCAATCATTGAATTTTTGAAGCAACATGTTATTTACTTGCAATGAATTTTGGAAACTTCATAACATCCATTCGGAAAGAAAAAGAAAATTTCATGCTGCAATGCTTATAAATGAAATCCGATTGGTTCAGAAGGCAAAAGAAATAGCAAAATTAAAATGTACTGCGTCATCTTTATTAAACTTATTTAATAATTTTACCTGGAAGTTATTTTCATGTTGACCTGGAACTGTAAGTATTCATAACTGGACAAATGAAATGACTGTATCTAAAACGAGAAAGAGATCACTCCCAATAACCAAACCGGGTACCGGGTATTGAAAGGTACAGGAAAATGTTGGCCTTTCCAATACGGTAATTTAATGATGGGCAAATTCATAATTGATTCCAAATCACAGGGTGGCTGTGCCAGATTTTTTCCTTGTGGTGGTGGGATTGGTGGGGCCAGGAAAAGATAGTGTTATATAGGGTATGTGGAAGCAATTTTGATGATCACTGTATCAGTATTAAGGTGCAACATAAGTAAGGAAAGGGGTGCTGGTCAAAGCG
Source organism: Pictodentalium vernedei (assembly GCA_031216915.1). Lineage (NCBI taxonomy): Eukaryota > Metazoa > Mollusca > Scaphopoda > Dentaliida > Dentaliidae > Pictodentalium > Pictodentalium vernedei. Next base: position 212,473,528 of record CM062290.1, read on the forward strand.
GCCCCTCGCCAAAAATGGCCCCTGGAATAGTTGGTCAAAACGTCCCCACTTTTGGTCAAAATGGCCCCAGTGATTGGTCAAAACGGCCCCACTCATTGGTCAAAATGGCCCCAAATTGATAATATGATATCACAGACCAGATTGGGGCCGTTTTGACCAATCCGTGGGGACGTTTTATCCTCTCGAGTTGATCATAACGACCCCAGTTTTGGTCAAAACGTCCCCACTAGTTGGTCAAAACGGCCACATTCATTGGTCAAAACGGCCCCAGTGATTGGTCAAAATAGCCCAAGTATTTGGTCAAATGCCCCATGTTGATACTATGATATTATTGACCAGAGTGGGGATGTTTTGACCAATCCGTGGGGACATTTTGTCCTCTCGAGTTGGTCATAATGGCCCCTTAGCTGGTCAAAACGTCCCCACTAGTTGGTGCAAATGGCCCCATTCATGGGTCAAAATCGCCCCTGACATTGATCAAAATGGCCCAATATTGATACTATGACGTTATTGTCCAGAGTGGGGACGTTTTGACTAATCTGTGGGGATGTTTTGTCCTCTCGAGTTGGTCATAACAGCCCCCTTATCTGTTCAAAATGTCCCAGTGTATTGTTCACCCTTATCTGTTCAAAACGTCCCAATGCATTGTTCAAAACGTCCCAATTAAATTTCCGCCAGTTTTACCATAACATTTCTTGTTTGCACACTCCACGAATAAAGTTAATTGAATATCCACTTTGCCACAGAAGTATATTCAATTAACAGGAGGCTGTTTTGACCAAAAATTGGGGCCATTTTGACCAAAAATTGGGGCCATTTTGGGGGGCCGTTTTGTTCACCAAAATTAGGCACGACAATATCGAAGTAACACCCAAGGTAGAGTGTCGCCATGTTTACCACTTACATTGCTAATTCCCGAGGTACCGGTGTCAGGGACCGTTTTGACCAATCATTGGGGCCGTTTTGACCAATGTTAGGGGCCATTTTGACCAATCACTGGGGCCATTTTGACCAATGCCATGGGCCATTTTGACCAATGTCAGGGGCTGTTTTGACCAATCACCGGGGCCGTTTTGACCAATGCCAGGGGTCGTTTTGACCCAAACTTGGGGGGCCATTTTGGCGAGGGGCCGTTTTGACCAGCACCCAAGGAAAGTTGGTATACATGTACCTTGAAATTACCAAGTCTGATATTCCATAAATTTAATTAAATATACACACATTATACATCAAAATGAAGGTTATAATGTACAGAACTTGGAAACTACATGCAATCAACTCACAGAGGGGACTGCAAGCATTAATAGTTCCTGGTAGTCTTCTACCATATTCGTACCAGACCAGATACAATCAAGTAATATTTCATGTGAATAACTTAAGGCTAAATATGCTTTTAATTTTCCTTACTTATATAGCACCTTAAGCATCTACAAATCCCCTATGAACAGGAGTGTCTGTTGGGCAAAGTCTGTTTAGCACCATCAGAATAATCACAAATACTAGGTGCAATAGTATCAAGATGTGTCACAAAAGCCCCTTCGGGAGTTTGGATCAAAACTGACATGGGTCAATGTCACAGGACACCCATTCCTCCATACAAGTTCAACAATAGCAAGTTTATGTGTCAAGAAATATATTATTCTGAAACTTCGGCAGCTGTTGTTACTGAACACTGTTAACCCTTTACCCAATGTAATCGCCAATTAATTTTCAGTATTTTTTCATTTATTGTCTCAAAAACATTGGTTATGACCCCTCACTGGAACAAGCTCATCCCAATGAGGGGTTTTTGAGACAAAAAATTAGTAATTCAATCTTGAATGTTTTTTGCAAGTGTTATCTGCTTTTCATGTTCGGTAAAGGATTAAACATCACTGTAAACCATTTCAGTCTTTTGAAATACTAATATAATATATTATTCATTTAATGATACTATTTTAGGACATCTTTCCATGTGTTTAGTTAAAACAATGATGGTGGCTTAATTATGATTAGCCAAACCATTTAATGAATGCCAAATTAAGTGTGACATTTCGAGTTAACTCCCTTGACTAAATCTTTTAAATTTTGTTGATGAGCTGAAATGAGAGCAAATTTGAGAATAAACCACAAACTAAAACAATCTAGAAATGCAATATTTCCTCTGAAAACAGTATGCAAATGTTATTTAGAGGAGGTGGAGGTTCTAGGGGAAATCTGACTCATTCTGAATCTGAGAGGGGTTTTGTTGGGGGGTGGGGGTGGGGGTGCTGCTATTATTTTGGAGAAAAAATCCCCTACGCCCCCGCCCCCCCCCCCCCACCACCAAAAAAACCCCAACAAAAATGCTCAGACGAAGACATCTTTGAAGTTCGCGTTTAAATTCACGTCTACCCTGCCTGCCACGTACTGGAAACGAAATATTTACTCTAAAGACGCAAGTGTAATTTAGAGGGAGTGTGGAGTTCTGCGCGGCTCTCTGTGGTGTTTTGACAGAGGATTACTGACGTTTCGTGCACAAGACGTTTCGTGCACGCGACGATTCGTACACAAATAAGACGTTTCGTACACAAAAATTGGACGTTTCGTACACGAAGTGAGCGTTTCGTACACGTGTTTAATTAGGTTGTCACTAAAAAGTGTACTCCGACCCCGACCCCGACTCCGAAATTACCGACTCCAAAAATATTTCTTTTTATAACTCTTTTATTAGTGGATCAATTACATTGAAATTCAACATAAATGTACATAATTATGTGTAGTATACAAATAATCATATAAATGTTACAAACAAATTATGATTTTCATTAAATTGACTTTTATTAAGTTTTGACTCACTAAAAAGTGTACTCGGCGAATTCAACGGAATTTCATTCTCTCATTCATATAATACATTATCCCAGCTAATTTGTTGCAGTATTACGAATATGTTCGTATTTTACGATGTCTAAAGCAAGTTTTATAATCAATTTTGAAATTAATCGTGCTTAAAATGGAAATTTACTCGAAGATGAGAATCGCCGACTCCGGCTTCATTTGAGGTTGCATGTCAAATTCAAACTTGCAATTGGCGGATCAATAGTCAACGGTTTTCCCGGATTTTGGTAAGTGACGCGGATAAGGAAATTGTTTTACGGCAATCAAGTTTAACACCTGTCAGTAGCAGGAAAGGGCGTATTTTTTTCATTATGAAGTTGGAATTATATTGCAACAGTGGTGTCTAACTTCTCTTGGTGGGGGTGTTAAAAGTAAATTTTAGAAAATTATGTTGTCTCACAATCTCCACACTAAGTTACAAAGTAATTTAATATACATGTAGGTGGTACAATTTAACACCGTTCACACTTGAAATTAATGCTATCAGTGATTAAACTGGAAATATTAGCACACTGTATATGATACCAGCGACAAAAAATCACGTTCAACGCCTTCTCTTGCATGTTAACTGCGTCACTTACCACAATCCGGGAAAACCTCTGACTATTGATCCGCCAATTGCAAGTTTGAATTTTACACGCAACCTCAAATGAAGCCGGAGTCGGCGATTCTCATATTCGAGTAAATTTCCACTTTAAGCACGATTAATTTCAAAATTGATTATAAAACTTGCTTTAGACCGGTTTAGACATCGTAAAATACGAATATATTCTTAATACTGCAACAAATTAGCTGGGAGAATGTATTATATGAATGAGAGAATGAAATTCCGTTGAATTCGCCGAGTACACTTTTTAGTGAGTCAAAACTTAATAAAAGTCAATTTAATGAAAATCATAATTTTTTTGTAACATTTACATGATTATATGTATACTACACATAATTCTGTACATTTATGTTGAATTCCAGTGTAACTGATCCATTAATAAAAGAGTTATAAAAAGAAATATTTTTGGAGTCGGTAATTTCGGAGTCGGGGTCGGAGTACACTTTTTAGTGACAACCGTTTAATTACCTGTTTTAGACCTTGTATTATAAAATTATTTATTATTTTTGTCACATTAAATTAATATTTTTACATTTATGAATATCTCCCGTGAATATTTATGTAAAATTATTCCTGTTTTTATAGATACTGTTGGTGTTTAATTGCATGTTGAATAGGTTAATTTTCCTTGATTTCTTTGATTTACTGTTTGATTTTACCGATGAGTGACTTGTTTGAATATTGCCGGGATGTTTTTAGGTTATTTTGTTTGTCGTGTGGACAGATTATAAATTATATTAAAATAACTTATTTATATTATTATTCATATAATTTATATGAATTATTTATGTAATATTTATATATATTATATATACTGTAGTTCTAAATATTATTTATGATAATATGTTTTCAGGTACTGACGTCAATTATAGAACATGCAGCTGCCAGCCAGACCTGATGTGGAGGAGGTTGTTTGCGACTTTGAAACTGCAATTTGGGCGGCCGTCAGAAATGTTTTGCCTTCAGTAGAGTCCATGGCTGTACGTTTCAATGTTGCCAAGCAGTTTACAGAAAAACAATTCAGCTTGGTCTTCAGACAGTTTATATGGAAAAGGGCGTCATTAATTCCTTTTGCGCTGCCGTATTTACCTAGGCGTCACATTGAACCAGCTTTTAATGAGTTAAAGGAACAGGCTGAGACATCTGCTCAAATAACTGACTTGTGCCAATATGCCCAATCAACATGGTTTGAGAGCACCGTTTGGGGAGTTGGAAATTGGTGCAGTTTTAGACGGCTTGTACGCACTAATAATGACTGTGAGGGGTGGCATCGCAGGCTTAATGCCCGTGTAGGCCGTGTTAATGTACCATTTTATGCACTTGTTCCAACACTGAGAAAAGAGGCAAGTTTGGTCAACTTGCAGTTACAACTGGTATCAGAACAAAGACCGACATCGACCAGCAGAAAGTCATCGAAGGACCAGCAGAAGAAACCCATGTACCTTTGGGGCAAGCACGAGGAGAAGCAGCTGTCCTTTAAATGACACCAAATACTGTTGCTATCAATAAAGGGCAAATATCGATAAAATAAAATCAGTTTAGCATAATGCAGTGAGGTGATTCGCCGAAAATGTACAGTATCGCTGGAGATAAATTGTCATAAAAACGGAATAAAATTTTATCAATATCAAAGATAGCAATATATTTTATATTGATGTAATACAATAAAATCACACGCAGAGTACAACAAACACATAAAAACAAAACAAGTTATTTTTGTTTAATGAATTTATTTTAATTTAGTATGTATGAGATTTCAACTAAAATCACCACGTATTTATTGGAAAACAACTAAAATCACCACGTATTTATTGGAAAATAAAATTATTGCATGCAAGAAAATAGTCTTCTTTCTTTCTTTTAAACCCAAAATCAGAAATTAGAAGGAAAAAAAGTGAGATATAAAGAGAAAATGCGAAATTGAAATCTGTGTACGAAACGTCCAGGCTTTTTGTGTACGAAACGTCATAAATTGGCCGTGTGCGAAACGCCCGTGTACGAAACGTCCAGCACCCTTTGACAGATATTGGCAAAATGTACCCGATGCGATTGCCGTTGATGAGGCAGGGCCAAAGATCGTTCTCTACTCTTATTTATATTACTTATTAGTGTGTTAGGGCATTCCTTGAGTTCAGAAAATCACATAACCTCAAATGAAACTTGAACGAAACTTGCCGAAAGTGAACGGAATGACGCTTTTAAAATTAGTTCATATTATTTCACAGTTTTCAAGCCGTGCAGACATTCGTTGGCGGACTTTTGTCACGGAGAATCTACCTGCTTTTTGTTCAGTCAAATAGTACGGGTCAAAACACTTCCTAACTAAAAGTCCTCATGAAAACGTCCCCCATTTTTTTGGTCCCTGCCAAAAGTAAAACTCAGTAGGGTGATTCGACGGCTAACGCCGGAGTAATACTGTCACGTTAAGGGCGTTCGCCGGCTATTGGTCCAAATCGCGTGAGTTCGGCAAAATGAATCATGGCAGCCAAATTAAATGAACCTGCTTGCCTCTCGCTTTTAAATGAAATTTTGGAATCTGACTACCACGTACGATTCGTGTAAATTAAAGAGAAACATTAGCATTTTTCGTGAGACATTTATTAATTTATTGGGTTTAAGTTTAACGACATTTTTTGACAGCTAGGGTCATCTCGTGTAAGACAGTTTCATGGTTGGAGGAAGGAAGCGCCGGAGAGAACCACAGAGCAACGGCGGCCAGCAACTGCCAGACACCCTAAGTTCCCAACGTACGGTACCCGCAATACCTCACAAGCAGGGTTAGCATTAGTCGAAGACAAGTACACCATCGACGCGCAGTACGTCTTAGTACACAGTGCCACCGTGCCCCCATTTGTGAGAAATTTCAATTTAAGAAGGACCATCAACACAATTAGATTATGGACGTTGTCTATATTACGACCAAAAAGCTTTGACCCGCCTGGAGGTCAGTAGAGGAGCAACATTTTCAAAGAGACCAATACAGTTGTCGACAGATTTCTGTTTGGAAACCATATGTCTATGTTTTAGGGGGTGGGGAGGGGAATCAAAAGCGGGAAAGCAGTGGTGGCTCTAGGATTTCCCCGACGAGGGGGTTGTGGCCCCACCGACCCACCAAAACCAAAAGATCTTTGGCGCCATCTCTGAAGGAGGGGGGTAGGCTTCTAATTTTTTAGCTCCGCTGACAAAGTCAGCAGAGCTTTTCTTATACTGATTCGTCCGTCGTCCGTCGTCTGTCGTCCGTCGTCTGTCGTCTGTCGTCCGTCGTCCGTCTGTCCGTCCGTCCGTCCGTCCGTCCGTCCGTCCGTCGTCAACATTTTATTTGTCCGAGCCATAATTTCTAAACCGCTGAATATTTTTCCACCAAACTTCATAACAATATGTATTATCAATAGACGGTGTGTCATCAATTATTCTGCGGTCTGTAAATACACAGGGTCAAGGTCACAGGTCACAGGATCAAGAAAATCTTAAGATATTTTTGATATTTGTTTGTCCAAGCCATAATTTCTGAACCGCTGAATATTTTTCGGCTAAAGTTTGTAACAATATTAGTATTAGAAAACATGCCCATGCGATCAGTGGCCCTCAGCGGAGCTCTCTAGGCGTGACAGGCCTCTTGTTTTAAACCTTCCACTGAAGCGAATGGCAGAAGAAACTTAGGCCTCCATTTCTCCGAGCAAAAAAAAAAAATAAGAAACCCTCCATTTCTTTTTCTTTTGGGGGTTTCAAAACCACAGTTTATGAACCCTAAGTGGGTTCCAGAAATGAGCTATAAGCTATGTTTAGGAGGCCGAAATTGACCAAAAATAATTACAGAAAGATAAACGCCCCCCCCCCCCTCCCTTTAGCAAGAATCCAGGCCCACAACTAGTAGTGGGCGCGGGTGTGGGATTTATATCATATAAAAGGGCACCGGATCGTTGAGAAATCGAAATCATACTTCTAATTTCTGTTTGTTCATTCACTAATAAGTTTAGTCTGCTCCACGCTTAAAAGCTAATGCGTATGCAGCAGACTTCGACATGCAAGGTGATCTGTTTGGTTGTACCCAGGGGTAACGATTATTTTGATATTGGGTGTTTTTTTGGAGGGGGGCTGGAGTGTCAAAAAGCATTTCTTCAGACACACTGGGCCCTGTATAGACCAAGGCCAAGACTAAGAGGGGCGTCACTCCCAATGGGAATGGGGTTCCGGAGCCCCATGCATATATAACTACATCGCAACCACACGACTGCACAAGTCTGGAGTAAAGTTTAATAATCGATTATAATTATGTTGGGCATTTGAGAGAACTCAAACCTAGACATGCCTGGCCATCACGGTTAACGGTTACCAGAAAAAAATGAGGCCGTTACTACTGCAAACAAACACTGCTCCACTTCTCGGACTTATACTAATGAAAAAATACATGTTTTCCCATTCCGCAGCGACCTTACAACCCCCCCCCCCCAAAAAAAAAGAAACCCCCAAAAAACAAAAAAACAAACCCCAAAACAGTCTGTCCCTCCCAGAATCCTCCCCTTGTAATCCACAAAACGGAGACACATGTCACCCATTGTTGTGTGTTAAACCTGATCGAATTTCCTGGTCTCTATTTGCATTTGCAGTTCATACTGCACGATCTGCACCACGTGTACAGCACGGAAATGGGATGAGGTCAAACATTTTGGAAACCCTCTCAGAGATATTCCATCCGTTTGCCTTGCATGCCCGAATATTTGGTGGATCAATAAGATACTTGCCGACGGTGCTTGAAAAAAAGCCGCATGAAAATCACGCCGAGAAGTTCAGCCTCGCTCACTCATTCATAAAATGGAAAGGCTTAACTGTTTATGTTATTTCCTCTGTCCCGTATCTATTTGCTATTTGTGTCCGCCATCTGTAGCGGACACGCACACTCACGCCTCCAAACCCTCCAGGACGATAAGCAAATCTTTAGTATCTCTATTTCCATAAACTGAGTCTCAGTAGAGTGGTAGTATAATGGCTGCTATACAATTTATACATCTCCATTGTCTACGATTATTTTTTAAATTCACCCCACCCAACCCACTCCCATTGGTTGGGGTGGCTGTCATTCCGATCAGCGACACGCACCTCCATTAGCAACCGCGAGCGTCTGATCGCCTTTCGTTCCGCTGCTCATCTCATGCAGACAACAGAAAGAGAGGAAAACTAAGATCGACTCGATCTAACAGTAAAATGTCGCCTTACCACTTCTACCACGGCTCAGCAAGATATCAATGGATAGGCGCACATCTCATAGTTTATTCTTCCAGGCTGACAGGCACTCAAACGGTTACTTTGTTATATCCAAATTTTCTGCAAAAGGTAGGAAATTTTCCGCGACAAAATTGCTAGAAATGGAATAAATATTTTAATTTTATTAAATTAAACAAAAGCATAAATTTAGTTAAATAAAAATCGTCTCGTAATTACCTCAAATCGCGTAGTTTTTAACAATGGAAGGCAAATATTTTCCCCCAAAGTTGTGGTAGGGATAGGAAGTGCCCCTCGAGTCCTTTGAGTCCTCGACATGTCAAGTCCCTTCATTTGAAACGGTAGCTCCCAAATTTCCCGACTGAAGGCCTATAAACAAAACGCATGGAATTTTCTAAGTTTTGAAAGAAAAACATCCACATGGAATTTTCGCATTTTTATTTCATTGGACCCTAGTGGCTCATATGCAAATTTAAATCTTGTTTGAAGCGAAGAATCTCTTGGATTGAAAACTAAACTTATTAGACCAGCCTCACTCCCCTAAACTGGCGCCACAAACCTGCATGTATCGACTTAAGTAGTGTGCCATGTAACCGGACAATCAATATTTTCCAGACATTTGAAGTCACGTGACCATTTACGGCATGTGATAATTGTGGAGTTGGCATGGTAGCCCGCGTGAGTGGTCTGTGGTCATGTTGTGACGACATTGCTATTGTGATACGTTAGTGTCAGTTCTCATACACAGGGCGTGTTATGGTGACATGTGTCTCCATCTTCCATATTGTTAATTGGAGGACGTCATCTCGGTTGCTATACTGATAACAGGTGGTTGATCAGAGACTGGAAGGTCTCTAATTGGACGGGGGTATTTTCGGCGTGTGTGTTCGATATAATTGCAGTATATCTAATAAGCACAAACAACCCGACAACTACAACAAATTACTAAAAAGGACTTTACTTCGGATTCCCCCAGAATCCCCTTTTTAAAAGTTATGCGCGGTACTATACCTTCTTAAAAGAACAGTAATATTTGATGGGGGTATTTTCGCTGGTTCGGATTCCTTCAGAATCCCTGGCTTCTGCACGGGCGTATTAAGGTATATGGCGCCGATGGCTTCTGTGACACTGCTTTGAAGTGATATGGCTGTTTCTTCAACTGCCTCTTCATTATTCATTCCATTCTCCATATAACTGTTCATGCGGTTTTCAAAATCTTCTTGGTAATCGTCGTAGACACGTCTAACGATACTCCCCAATGAATCAATAGAATCGTCCACTAGCTCCTTTTCTTCTTCCCGACTCATCGTATAGATTCGAGGTGAACAATTGCGTCGGCTCTCTTCGAAGGTCAGAACACAAAAGTGAGATTTTGGGCAAAGCAAAGGTTTGTGCGCGTCGAAGGGACGGTGTGCGATAACCTAATCCCTTATTACCCTTTTAGCAGCACAATGGCACTTCCATGTCCAGCAGTCGCACATGAGGAGAAGCAAAGGAGCCAGGAAATCCAACAGGACCCAGTCCGCAACGACACCGATCGAGTATCTTAAGTGATTCTTGGTCTGCTCTTAGGGCATGTAAAATATGCCATTTGTGTGATATAGCTCGTTGGGAAGGGTCCACTTTTCTCATTGACAAATATATTTTGTCTCCGGAAGTTAAAATAGTGATGATTCTAGGAGTAGTCGTTGTTGTTCTTCGGGCACTTACGGCCTGCCACCCGTAGAATTTTGTTTCGAGCACGTCCCTTTTATAGAACGAGGTTTTCTGATAATACATCGACGAAGGGTTTGAGTAACAGCCCTAAAAATCCTCTTAACTGTTTTATCCGTTTCTTTTTTAATCAGACAGTTCCTTTTTTGGTAAGCCTATCCTCCGGATTTGGTGCTTTCCAGGTGATAATCCAATCGAATCTTGGCACAATCACACAAGTAACCTATCAAATAATCACCACCCGTCTTGATCGTCGTCTTCGCCACACGTTGAGCAACATAAGATAGAAATCGCAAATTTCGATTTTAGTTTTTTTTCAGTCTTTCAGTTCCAATGTTCTTTAGTGAGTACCTTCCGTCTTCTGATTGCCTTCCGATACAATAACCATCTTAATTCCTTTGCATGTTGTCTGATCTAGAAAAGGCTATGCAACAATAGACTTTCATGTATTCACTCTTTGGCGGTCAGAATACAAATGAGGATTTGGTGTCGTGCAATCGTACCTACGCCTCTCTCAGCCTGAGCTTCGGCTAGGACTGGAGTAATTCATGACGAAGGAAAATCACATTTCAGTAACAGACTTCTTTTTATATCCACTGATACATCCCCGTAAGTAAGCAGCTTCAGTACACCGTTGCGTTCTCTCAGGTCATCAAGTGCCGTCGAATTAAGTAGTATCATGTTCTTTACTGCGTTAGCAAAGAAGTTTAAAGCCGTAACCAAATTTCCACGTGCTGCTCGAAGAACGGCGTCCGTTGTCAGTTTGCTCTTTGTCTGCACAAGGGGTGGCTGAGGGATTACCCCTTTACACCCACACGTATTTATTTATTATTAATTGAGATTTAACGACACTTTCAACAGCCGGGGACACCTCGATGGTGTCGGACAGTTGTACAGGTGGATGAAGCAGGAGTGAACCTCCGAGCAAAGACGAGGAACTGCCAAACACTCCGCGTACTAACTATACACAAGCAGGGTTAGCATTGGCTGAAGACAAGTGTACCATCGACGTGAAGTACGCCTTAGTACACAGAGCTATTGTGCCCCCATGCAGGCAATCCGAATGAAGCGCCTTGCCCACGGACACAACGCAATTACCCCTGGCGGGGATCGAAAGTTCAATGCCGTAACCACTGATTATACATTGACAGGCAACTATTGTCCCCGTTGCGTGCAGTAAATCCATTTGCTTAATGCATCTAAGATTGTATTAACATGGGAAGTGGCCCGATTATGTCGGGGAAATTATTAATGAATAATAAATCGGACCGTAGTTTATTTTTTATGATTAGATTTTACCTAATGGGAATGTAATCAGTTAAATCGGGAAGTAGTTGAAAAATAACACGGTTGATATATACCGCGATCCAGCGAAGTAGCCAGGAGAGAAGGGACTCGCTTCTCCTAGCTTTTCGTGAAAAATGGCTGACTTGTATGCTGAAATCAGCACGAAAAGGTATTTTTTGTGCCGAAAAAAAGACCCCACACCTCTAACAAAAGAAGGGTACACTCTTATCCTAGTATGGGTGGAGTGAAATAGAGGATCCCCTCATCACGTCATCCTGGCTACGCCCCTTCCACGGTCGATTTGTATCTCTGGTCTGTCGATATGTTGGGATCGTTGTTTTTCGGCCTCGCGCTTTTCGGTCTGACGCTTTTCGGTCCAACGCTTTTCGATCTCGGGGTTTGGCGCTTTTCTGCCTCAGGGATTTGGGGTTTTTCAGGTTCTTTCATGGGCATTTTTCCATGGGGATGGGCAAGAACAAATTTAGCACTACGACCGGGTCACTTGAAACTCATGATAAAATTATGTTGCAGTTATTTACTGGAAAACACCTTTGGTGCTTTATTGTAAATAAATGCAAAATAATTATGTTAGCGGAGGCGTGGCTTTAAGTTGTAAATTATTTTAAAATTATTTACTGGAAAGCAATTACATTATACTGTCGGATCTCGCAGTTACTGTACGTTAATCATTACATTAGACTCGCCGGAAAAAACACCAACAGACATCACCCATACATCAAACATCTCTCTCTCTCCACTTCCATCTCCAGATTGGACCCACCACGCTAAACAGGAAGATGATGAAGAAATAAGCAAGCTTGCCCACGAACTGGAACAACAGATCGCGGGAAATGAAGAGTGACACATTACTCCCCCGCTGAAGAGCTCAAACAAACGGTAGCGTTCATGGAAGAAGCACGGATATAAGCCACTCTCTGAAATGTGTACATGAACGACAGGGAAAACCATCTGGCAGAACTCAGAAAGGCAACGGCGTCACTACAATCCAACGTCGTTTTGGCTACAACACTAGCGCAAAACACGACGGAACCGCAGCCTCCACACCTAAAAGTCAAGGAATCTCCATCTCCACCTCCAAAGAAGAAACGAAAGAAACAAAAGAAGTAAGAAACAAGACTAGCCAAGCAGCCACCAGTCCCCTATGGGCAGTACGCGTACGAGCAATAAAAGACCAACATTCATCCACTTATGGGATGCACGTCGCAGCCCCAAGTGCGGATTCTTTCGAAGACAACATGGACATTAGCACAATACGACCGGATCCCTTGAAACTATAAAATTATTTTGCAGTTATTTACTGGAAAACACCAATTGGTGCTTTACAGTAAATAATTGCAAAATAATTATGATGGGGGAGGGGGGGGGGGCGGAGGGGACTTTAAGTTGTAAATTATTTTAGAGTTATTTACCGGAAAGCAATTACTACATTCCCGATCACTTACAACTGTAAAATTATTTTGCAGTTATTTATTTATTTATTGGGGTTTAACAACACTTTTGACAGTCAGGGACACCTCGTGTCGGAAGTTTTACGGGTGGAGGAAGCCGGAGAGAACCATCGAGCAATGGGGAGCAACTGTCGGACTCCCCAACGTACTAACTCGACGTGCAGTACACCACAAACGTGTCCCCACGTGGGCAATTGGGATTAAGAGTCTTGCGGTTGCCGCAGGTGTAATTTGAACCAAGGACTTCTCGGCTTGCAGCCTGCATCTCTACCTACAGAGCCACCGCGCTTCATTTAATCATTAAATGTATATATAAATTTCAAAGTTTAAAAATAACTGAAAATATTCAGTGAACATGAAAAAAATAAACATGTAATTGCCAAAAAGCTTAAGTAAAAATTTGTTTTAACGCCATTCGTCCTCGGAAGCTGCGCTTTTGGGCCCAAAACGAGCTCGAATAGCTCACAAAAATTATTGGGGCCGAATCGCGCGAGGCCGAAAAGCAATGGAGTTTTTATGTACATGCACCAACCAGAACGTCGATGTGTCCCGCTCAGAAACTTAAAGTTGATATGTTCCGCCCCAAACGTTGATTAATCTATAGTCTGTGGTTGATATGTAACATGTTTGATTGATATTTACCACACTTATATTGCTGTCAGTTTACTCTTTCGGGGAACAGTAATTTCCGATGTTTTCTTAAATTTCAAAGATAGCGGGTGTTATAATTATTTTATTGGGGCCAAGCCGACCCGTCAATTGGGACATATTGACTCTCATTTGGAATGAGTGGGTGGGGCGATTAGGTTTTGGGTCGAGTGGACTAAGAACCGAAGGCCGCATGTCCAGTTCGCAGGAGGAGGAATGGTCAGCTTGTGGCGGTTCTCCTAAATACAAGAACCCACCAGTGACCGCGCACAACCTCAGAACCGCACAGACCCCCCCCCCCCCCTCCCCCAAAGAACTCACCTCTAAATTACATTTGCGCAGTATTTTACGATGCAATACGTTTATTTTATGTAATAATCCTTAGTATTTTTCGGTGCGTCGATTTACCACATAGAACTACATAGAAGCACATAGAAGCACATATGTACGTTGCCAGTATACTGCTGAATAAAGAATCAATCAATCAATCAAAAACCAGAAATAAATTGACAATGAGATTTCCGTGGGTCAATCACAGGAATAGCCCGATTGCGATCAGCCAAGCGCCAAGCAAATGCCAACACAGGTATGAATTTGTGAATAAATTCATTTTCACTTTCCTGTTGAATGTTAAAAGAAACTGGAAATGGAATATTTTCCCCGAGAGCAGCGTGCAAATGTCATTTAGAGTGTGGTTCTATGGAATTCTGTGCAGTTCTGGAGGGGGGGGGGGGGGGGGGGGGTCTGGTATTTAGGAGAAATCCTGGCAGTTGGTCGAATCGTCTCACTTTGAGTTTAATTTTTGAAATATATATTTTATTCAGTTATTTAGAAAAGTTATGATTTAAATACATTTTAATGATTTTGCTTGTTTTTAATGAGTTTTGATAAAAATTTAGTATATTTATATCATATGATATACCTAGCGGCACATAACCTGAAGATGAATTAATAAGCAAATAAAGTTATTTGTGTCGCAAGGGATTTCAAATCCCACGTCGTCCCTGTGCGCCTTTCACGCGCTGAAACTTTTCATTCATCATTCATCCTGAATATGAAACATTGTACTCCAAATATCAAAGGAAACTAGACTTTATGATTCTGGAGAATCATGGCTTTTCCCGATGAGATTCCATGATTTTTCATGACCCCCACAGTGTCTGATGAATTGTTTGTAACTGTCTCGCTGAAGTTCCTTCATTGATGTTATGAGAAAGGTGAAGATAGTAGTCTCAAATGACACAGTTTGATAAAAAAATTGTTTAGGTAAAAACCATCATTAACGGTGGAGTGGGTTAATGTCAATATCGTCGTCCAACAAGTCAATGACCGACAAAAGGAGTTTGACACATACCCACTGAGTACTGTGTCAATTTAAAAATTGTCCATTTTATCTCAAATGTATCCAAAATATTGATGTCTGGCAGCTTGTAGAGAGTTAACAAGTGCCAACAGGAATATTTATTCATGCAACTGGTAATGTCACACCAAGAACTGTGAATGGCCATTTTTTCTTTAAAATCTACAAGATGTTTTCAGAGAAATCCAGGGAGAACAGGAATTTTAAGCTTTTGATGGGTATCATTGTTTCTCCAGCCCAAAACGGGTTAAGTGTTGTTTTTGGAATACTCTTATTACTTCCAAAAATAATTCTCAGTGAATTCTACTTCCACTTATTTTGATCTCTCCTCCCAACTTAGGGTGCTGTGGGTACGCAAACACAGCCTATTTTATCAACATTTTGAGAACCTGTATAGAGTTAACAAATGCTTACGGGAATATTTTGTACATGCAACTTGTAATGTCACACTAAGATCTGAGAATGGCCATTTTTTCCTGAAAATCTACGGGATGTTTTTAAAGAAATCCTCAGATAACACAAATTTTCAACCTTTTGAGGGGTATCTCTCTGTAACCAGCTCTAAAGGGTTAATGCTTGGTTTTGTGATTATCTTCGTTACTTACAAAAATTATCGACGGTGAATTCCACTTCCAATGAAGGAGGTTATGTTTATCTCGTAGGTACACATTTGGTGTTATGGTTGCCCAAGAACAGCCCATTTTCTCCAAATGTCTATGCTTGGCAGTCTCTGGAGGGTTAACAAATGCTTACCGAAACATTTTGTTCATGCAGCTTGTAATGTCACTCGAAGACCTGTGAATGGTCAATTGCTCTTGAAAATTGTTTTTGAGAAATCCACAGAAAACTGGAATTTTAAGCTTTTAAGGGGTATATCTCCTTAACCAGTCAAAAATGGGTTAAGACCTCAATTTTTGAATACATTTACTACTTACAAAAATGTTTCCCTGTCAATTTTGCATCCGGTAAAAGAAGTTACGTTTCTCTGTTGTATTCCCAGTTGATGTTGTTGTTGTTCAAAAACAAACTATTTTTTTTTCAAAATTTTGACATTTAGCAGCCTATGGAGGGTTAACAAATGCTTACCGGAATAAGTTATCCAATCAACTGGTAATGTGACACCATGACCTATCAATGGCCATTTTCCCTTGAAAACCCTACCAGATGTTTGTAAAGAAATCCAGGGAAAACATAAATTTTTAAGCCTTTGATGGGTATCACTATTAACAACCACAAAATGGGTTAACGCTTGGTTTTTTGAATACCCTTATTACTTACAAAAATGGTCTTCGGTGAATTTCACTTCCAACAAAGGAGATTATGTTTATTTCTCAGGTACACGTTGGGTGATGTGCGTGCCTGAAAACAGCCCATTTCAACAAAATGACGATGCTTGGCAGCCTCTAGAGGGTTAATAAACGCTCACCGGAATATTTTGTCAATGCAACTTGTAATATCACACAAAGATCTGCGAGTAGTCAATTTTTCTTGAAAACCTACAGGATGTTTTTGGAGAAATCTACAAAAAATGGGAATTTTAAGATTTTAAGGGGTCTCTCACTTTAGCCTGTCCAAAATGGGTTAAGACTTCGACTTTTGAATACCCTTACTACTTACAAAAATGTTTGCGTATAGATTGTGCGCTCGATAAAAGAAGGAACTTTTCTTTGTGGCGTACCCATTGGGTGCTGTTGGCATCCAAAAACAGCCCATTTTATCACAAGTTTGACTTTTAGCAGCCCGTGGAGGGTTAACAAATGCTCACCGCAGTATTTTGTCCATGCAACTTCTATTGTCACACTAAGGCCTGGGAGTGACAAATTTTTCTTGAAAATCTACAAGACTCGTTTAGAGAAATCCACGGAAAACACGAATTTGTTAGCTTTATGGGGGTATTGCTGTTTAACCAGCCCAAAACGGGTTAACGCTTGGTTTTTTGAACACACTTATTACTGACAAAAATGATCCTCGGTGAATTCCACTCCAAATAAAGGATGTTACGTGTATCTCTCGTGTATTGTTTGGGTGCAGTGGGGGCCTGAAACCGGCCTATTTCATCAAAATCTCGATGTTTGGCAGCCTGTGGAGGGTTACCATATGCATCGCCTGATATGTCGTGTGTATCAAAGGGCGTGTCACAGACAGGTCTAGCAATGACGAATGTATAAAAAAAATCTACAAGACGTGTTTCGAGAAAGTGCCGATAAACCCCAATTTTGGCAGTTTTTTGCCAATTCTGACGAAATAAGGGTTAAATCGAAAATTCCGCTTCGGTACATTTTTAGATTTTGTGCCCCTCTATGCGTGTGCAAAATTTCATGAAAATCGGTTCGAAAATGGCTTCTGAATCGTACGGACAAAATGTGTGGAAAAAACCCCCCCCCCCCCCCCCCCCCCCCCAAAAAAAAAATTATAATCCGTAGAAAAACAATAGTCTTTTCCAGAGGGAAAAGCCTAATAAACTACAACTGACAATGAAATAGATTCACTGGAGAAGAAAACTTAACATTCTTCACTGCATGATTCGAAATGAATGTAGTGATCTCAATGCACACAAGTTCAAGAATCATGCATATATCGGAAACATCCTCGTGCTCATGCGGGGAAACCATTGAAGACGCTCGTCACTTTTTTATGACATGCCCTAAGTACATCGCGATCAGAAATGAATTATTTGAGAGTATTCGACCATGCCACATTACAGATACGTCCCAACTGTTGTATGGCGTTGCCAGCCTCAGCCTGAGTAATAATGAAAACACATGTTTGTTCAAAAATGTCCAAAGATTTATCCGCGATTCAAACCGTTTTTAAATTATCGTATAAATATATAATTTTTGGTACTTCTCTATGTGATTAAGGAACACTAAGCTTAGTCCAGCTCGCGAAGCTCGACAGGCCTAGGTGGGTGTGATCCTGTTTCTACAGTCATGAACGTTATCCAAACTTCGTCAGGGATAACTTGTGTTCTACTACTTGGGCTCCTTCCGGACTTAAAAGGTGTCTAACCAGCTTCGATTTGTGCTGTTACACTTTGCTCTCTGTCCGCTGACCTGTCCGAGCCGCAGTCAGAATAGAAGAAGATCTGAATGTATGTGAGTGTGTAAGTGTGTGGATTTGTGTGTGTGTGAGAACGGTGCACGTGTGAGTCCGTGAGTGTGTATATGCGCCTATGAGCCAGCCCAACCCTTACAAAATTGACCTAGCTTACTAGAAAGTTTTATACAGCAATTATTTAATCAATGTATCTAAATCAACTAGAGCCCTTTCCCCTTCGCTTTTGCCTTATCGTTCTGCTACACATTTGTTCGTTAATGCCTTTGTTCTTTTCCTTTTCTCTTTTTAATCTGCAAAAAAAAAAAACATTATTATTTTTGTGTATTATCAACTGCTATCATAACATACTGGATTGTTAATGTAATGGAGAGGAGGCTTAGCTAAGTGTTGAGCACTTGTCCTCCAATCCCTTTGCTTTCTTGTTTGCAAATAAAATATGTTTAATCTAATCTAGGGGTAGCCGCTATGTTTAAAAATAAAATTTACAGACTTGGAAAAACTAAAAACTAACTTTTTGTAATTACATCTGTATATCTTTAAATGATCATACTTGTACCATCACCAGTGTTTTGTGTGACATTTTGCATATATGTATATAATATGTAAAATTGTAGTGTTTGAGATTTTGTGTTGTTAAGTTGTCAAATAATGTTATCTAATGTTATTAAAATTAATAAATAATTACATGTACCTTAAACCTCTTGTCATTGTCAATAATATTGTCACTTGTCAATTATGTCAATTGCCACCCCCCCCCCCCCCCCCCCCCCCCAGACAGAACATGAACAGACTAATTGACAGTCAGTCACTGAGTACATGGAATCCGAAACTTCCCAGGGCCGAAAAATCCAAGGCTGAATCTTCCCGACCCCAATGATTACCTACCCGTTAAAAATGTCGACAAACAGAAGCAGTTGTTAACAGTTAATCATTAAATCATTAATTACTGCCGTCTGTCAAAACTATGGCTGGAGCTCGTGACACACTAATTCGGCGATTATTCAATGATTCAATTCAAGTGAAAACTTTGTTGTAACCATTCATTCAAAATTCTTAGGTTTGATTTTCATCAAAACTATACTCACGACAAAACGGAAATGAGTCTAATGTTTTATGTAGATTTACTTGAAAGTAATTTTCTGCTAACCCTTATAAAAAAGTACCATGGTAAACCACGGTAAATCCCAAAATACCGTGGTAATACCATGGTATTACCAGGGTATTTTGGGATTTACCATGGTTTACCATGGTACTTTTTTATAAGGGAATTGTACAAAATACTTGCGTTGATGGGTTGTTTGGAATTCTAAAAATTGCAAGTGCACTACTACGTTATTTTTCTGAATAACATTTAGTCATCAAATAAATAACACAAAAAAACAGAAGATTATAGAAGAGTATATTTTAAAAAAAATAACATAAAACATTAAAAAGTTAGGGCAAGCTGTCAGAATTGGTCCGACTTCTCTCTGGCCAGTCTGGGTTATTTGCTCCTGAAATCCGATTTAAGATAGGTTTGCGCGCTGATACTCTGATCTTAAATTTTCTTGTTTCTGAATTGGATAGGCAAATCGAACATACCTTGGTTGAAAAATGTAGCGACAACGTTACAAGATTTATTTTTGCATTGAACGTGATTTTTATAATTTTCTTGCAGTTTTATGTTGTGACATTCAACATATCGACGTCGTTCCCATAATAAGAGTGAATGAGCATATTTGATTACCTGTATGACGGTAGGCCTATCCGAGAGACGTTTTCATTTTGGTTGAGTTACTGTCCGAGTCACCCACCATACTATTCAAACATAGCCTCATAGGCCTACATGTACTCCCACGTAAAAGTCCGGTTCTCCTAAATACCAGACCCTCCCCAGAACCGCACAGAACCCCTATAAAATACATATGCGTGTCGTTATTAGATAAAGTATTTCATTTCCAGTATGTGGTAAGCAAGCAATGTAAAAGTGAATTTAAGGGGCTCTATAAGTAATGGAATTTGGGGTCGTACCAAATACAGCAAGTCCCTAATAATATGAACTTTGGTAAAACCATGAAGCACGCGCAACTCACAGTGTTTTTCAAATTATAATGACATAAACTTAACAAAATTTAAAACAGTATTTAAGGGGTCGTCCAACAAAACATTTTGCGTTGTGAACTAATGAATGTACATGCTGTCTTGTAGATTTATTTCCCCCTAAAAACATATGAGACCTACAATATAATATGAAATTTAGGCAAACCTAAAAGCGAGCGAAAGTGATGCATTAGGCCTAATGTGCTGCAGGCCTACATTTACTGGTAAAGAATAGGGAACCAACCAAATTTCGAGATAACTACTTTTATCTGCGTTTTGATTGGAAGATATTTTCCAATCCTCTGATTGAAAGATAATTTTATCATTACTTTGATTGGAAGATATATTTATGGCGTCGTTGTTTTCTGCAATTTATCCGATGAGTTACGGAAATTGCTGCGTTCATTTTTATTTTTTCACAAATAGCGTGTAGTATTTATTGTTACTATTACCAACGTTTAGTAGCCACTACAAGAAAATACAGCAGTGCTGTGCAAAAAAGGACGATGATAATATTCCAATGCAGTTTTACTGAAAAGGCCATCTTTAAAATAATAAGACTGAGTATCACAAATGTAGTTTCATGATTCGGACCAGATTTTTATATAGGACGTTTCGCACCCAGATCTATGGACGATTTTGACCATATTTCTGGCCGATTCGGACCAGACTATTGGATGATTCGGTCCATGTTTGTGGACGATTTGGACCAGGTTTCTGGGCGATTTGCCCAACAGACACACAAACTACACAAGCCAGCACAGACATACACACTTCACAAGACAGCACAGACTTGTCGTTTGAAGTAAATAGGCCTAGAGCTTTATGTGACAATTTCAATAAGCCGTTTTCATTAATTTCACTGAAAAAATACTGACGTACCGGTATTGTTTGTAGTTATCACAACAGATAATTCTGAGAGTAATTATGAAACTGCTAATCCTGTCCTTTTGGATTTTTGCAATACATTTTTGGTCCGCATACCGAATTTGGTCAAAATCGGCCCAGTAGTTAGCCCGTTGCTAAGGGGGAGCTCTGGTTGCTAATGACGTCACATGGCGTCAACATTGACCTATCTGTTTTCATTTGCAATGCATTTTGGGTCCGTATTCCGAATTTGGTCAAAATCGGCCTATTAGTTAGCCCTTTGCTAAGGGGGCACTCTGGTTGCTAGGGAAATCAAAAGACGTAAACTTCGATCTGTCTGTTTTCATTTGCAATGCATTTTGCGTCCGTATACCGAATTTGGTCAAAATCGGCCCAGTGGTTAGCCCGTTGCTAAGTGGGCGCTCTGGTTGCTAGGGAAGTCACGTGACGTCATCACTGATCTATCTGTTTTCATTTTCAAAGAATTCTGGGACCGTATACCGAATTTGGTTCAAATCGGCCCAGTAGTTAGCCCATTGCTAAGGGGGCGCTATGGTTGCTAGGGAAGTCACGAGACGTCAACATTGATATGTCTGGTTTTATTTGCAATGCACTTTGGGTCCGTATACCGAATTTGGTCAAAATCGGACCAGTAGTTAGCCCGTTGCTAAGGGGGTGTTCTGGTTGCTAGGGAGGTCTCGCGACGACTCCATTGACCTGTCTGTTTCGTTTGCAATGCATTTTGGGTCCGTATACCGAATTTGGTCAAAATCGGCCCAGTAGTTAGCCCGTTGCTAAGGGGGGGTTCTGGTTGCTAATGATGTCACGTGGCGTCAACATTGATCTATCTCTTTTCATTTGCAATGCATTTTGGGTCCGTATTCCGAATTTGGTCAAAACCGGCCCAGTAGTTAGCCCGTTGCTAAGGGCGCCCTCTGGTTGCTAGGGAAATCAAAAGAGTAAACTTCGATCTGTCTGTTTTTATTTGCAATGCATTTTGGGTTCGTATACCGAATTTGGTCAAAATCGGACCAGTAGTTAGTCCGTTGCTAAGTAGGCGCTCTGGTTGCTAGGAAAGTCACGTGACATCATCACTGATCTATCTGTTTTCATTTTCAAAGCATTCTGGGACCGTATACCGAATTTGGTCCAAATCGGCCCAGTAGTTAGCCCGTTGCTACGGTGGCGCTTTGGTTACTAGGGAAGTCACGAGACGTCAACATTGATATGTCTGTTTTTATTTGCAATGCATTTTTGGGTCCGTATACCGAATTTGGTCAAAATCGGACCAGTAGTTAGCCCGTTGCTAAGGGGGCGCTCTGGTTGCTAGGGAGGTCACGCGACGTCACCATTGACCTGTCTGTTTCGTTTGCAATGCATTTTGGGTCCGTATTCCGAATTTGGTCAAAATCGGCCCAGTAGGTAGTCCGTTGCTAAGGGGCGCTCTGGTTGCTAGGGAAGTCAGTGACGTCATCATTGATCTATCTGTTTTCATTTGCAATGCATTCTGGGTCCGTATACCGAATTTGGTCCAAATCGGCCCAGTAGTTAGCCCGTTGCTAAGGGTGCCCTCTGGTTGCTAGGGAAGTCACGAGACGTCAACATTGATATGTCTGTTTTTATTTGCAATGCATTTTGCGTTCGTATACCGAATTTGGTCAAAATCGGACCAGTAGTTAGTCCGTTGCTAAGGGGGTGCCCTGGTTGCTAGGGAAGTCACGTGACGTCATCATTGATCTACCTGTTTTCATTTGCAATGCATTCTGGATCCGTATACCGAATTTGGTCCAAATCGGCCCAGTAGTTAACCGGTTGCTAAGGACACGCTCTGGTTGCTAGGGAAGTCACGAGACGTCAACATTGATATGTCTGTTTTTATTTGCAATGCATTTTGGGTTCGTATACCGAATTTGGTCAAAATCGGACCAGTAGTTAGCCGGTTGCTAAGAAGCGATGTGGTTGCTAGGGAAGTAATGCTACGACACCATTGACGTGTCTGTTTTCGGTTCACTTTGTTCCAATAACACGCAGTGTTGGCTTGAAGTGAACAGCGTTTTGCAAATGCAAAACAGATAAATCACGTGACAGAATACTCCACAGAATCGAACAACAGCGGGATCCCAACAGCCAGCCAGCAGACGATGAAATCCAATGTGCACATATGGGAACATTTAGCTTTTCGACAATTTCTGTCATTTAGTCAGCAAAGCAAACGACAGTTGAGTTTGTTTGGAAAAACTTTAATTTTGAAAAGCATGTTCAATAAATTATTCACAGTCTGCATGGAATGACTAAGGAGAAATCTCGCATTACACCGTTCACTTTTTAGGGGGCGTCATTCGATTTGTTCGCTTCTGAAAACGAAAGCTGGGGTTCCCCATGTTTTTACTTCCGGTTTCCGGTTTAGATTGGATGGCATAGCATTCCTTGGTTTTTCCAATTTCACGTACATGTTGTCTATTAGGCTTGCTTCAAAGCAGCCCTTCGGGCTGCTTTTGCGCACGCTATTAATAAGTCGCTAAGTCCCCTCAGTCATGTACTAATTACAGCAAGTTCCTTTAAAACTCATCAATATCATGTAAAACACTCACAAAATTTAACCTCAGACATGAATTTGCAAAGGTCTGTCAAATTTGTTTATTATGTGCAATTATTAAACTTTTAAAGGTTACTGGTCGATACGTCGTAGAATCTGGATGATTCGTCGTGAACGGAAATTGACGACAAATCGTCAAGTGACACCAATTAAGTAATTTCTGTTGTTCTTTGGACGATTCATCAAAGATTACGATTTTGGGTCTTTAATTTAATATTTAATTTTTACTTATTTTATATTTTGAAATAAATCGGCTCAATAGCACATGAACATAATGTAAATTAATAAGCGAAATACCCCCCCCCCCCCCCCCCCCCCCAACAGCACAATATAAAATAACATGCGAAAAATGTAAACTCCATTCCTTCCCTCTCCCTTCCCCCCCAACTGCAATATTGAAGACAAATAAAAATACAGAGAAGAATAGAATGAACAAACAAATTGATTGACATATTCACACCTCAAGTGGATATTATTATGACAGACACTAATACAGTTGATTAAATTATCAATAATCCCCTAATTAGCAAATGGCAATTATCAGTAATCTCCTAAGTAGCCATATTTAATACAAACTTAATAATAAGAACTTGATAAGGAAAAGTAATTCATTGTCATTGTCTACTTGTGTTGTTTGTTGAGGGTGGTGAAGCGTTGCAACGCATTGCAGTAGTACCTTTGCTGTTACAATTTTCTGTTTGTAAATTAATGCTCTCATATATTAACAATTTCCATCTGATAGTTTTTCAATGGGTTTTTTTTTTATACCTTTGGAGTTTCTCTTCAGACACCAAGTGGCACTGAAGGTCTGCTAGTAAACTCTCTTTGTTCAACACATCTAAGTTCATACAAGTTGACATTATTGTGCCCAACATTTTCACATAATTGATTAAGGTAGTGTTATAAGACGCCCCAAATATCTTGTTTCTGATCTGAAAAATATAACTTACCACGCCTCAAGGAGGGGGTCATAAATTATATTTTTGAGACAAGAAACATACATAAATCGGATATTCCCCCCCCCCCCCCCCCCCTCCCCCCACAATTTGAAAGTTATAGCTCGGGTGATAATTCCACTCCGCAGGTGATTTAGTTGCAATCCACTCTCCACGTACTGTAAAGCAAGCTCGCTATCCGGTGTTTGCATTTGTTTCACCCGTTATGACTTTTGTTGACTAGTTTTGCTTAAACTATTTATTTATTTATTTCTCTGCACTTTTAGCAGCCAGGGTCGGAACAGAGAGATTTAATTGTGGATGTTAGCAGCCAGGGTCGGAACAGAGAGATTTAATTGTGGATGAAAGCTGGACAGAACTTAAGGACTAGCTTGTCCGATGACGTTGACTGGAAATCTACCAACTTCTGGTGTTTAGTATTTTTCTCCTAAATACCAGAAACTCCCAGAACCTCTCAGATTTTCCCAAGAACCTCCTCTAAATTAATTTGCACACTGTTTACAGGGAAAATATTCCATTTCCAGATTGTTTTTGCATTCAACAGAAAACTAAAACTTGATTTACAGTCATTTGTCCGATAACGGTTTTTGCACGGTTATGCAAATCTCATAAAAACAATTTAATTCTATTAAAAACAAAAATGTTATGAAGAAAAATAACAGCTGTTATTTGTTAATACATTATCCATGTTTCCAAAATTTTTTTTTTTAAAGATTCTAACTGGTGTCATTTCTGTGTCCTAATTTTGTTGCAAACAAAAAATCAGAAAGAATATTTGCCGATGTGTGTCGGTGTCCTTGCATAAGATTCAGAAAAAATGCAGTCTACATGTGTTTTGCCTTAACACATGCCTATAAGTACATGAACTGTTGAAACTGACAGCAGTATTTTTACATCAGAAAGTGTGCTTCAAAAAGTAGCCTATTTGACCGGTACTGAACCAGGTAAATTACGCAATTCGTCAACTATGCCATTGATGAGCTGCACAAAGTTATTGCCTAGTTTTTCGTTACCTGATCGAACAAAAGTTGCCAATATGTTTTAAAATTGGTTGTTTATGCTTTTGCGCCATTATGTGGATAGTTTTGAGTTGAATTAGTCAATTGTCAGATTTCTCCTTCAAAAATCGAGAGTGAATAACAAAAAAGAAGAAAAGAAAAAAAGTGTATTTTAGTAAAATCCAACTTGATTTCCCCTTCTTTTCAAAATATTCAGAGAATTTCAAAGAGGGAGGGGATTTAGTATGTACTTGTACCTTCTAGTAATAGGATCTAGTGTAACACCACCACCCTCCCCCTCCCCCTCCCTTTCCTGTGCAGGGATGCATCAACAGGAATACATGTGTTAAGGGTGTCTCACTATGCAGCCCCTCCCCAACTTTGATATTCCAGTTTAAAGAATCAGGTGTTTTGTGGCATTGTATCCACTAACGCCAAAGGGGTGGGGGCAGCCTATGGATACGTCTGTGCTGAAAGTCGTGAGACAGCTTTTGATACGGGCCACGACACTTGTGGAGGTGGCAACTTGCAAGAGTACGTAGTTGCATTACTGACGAGGTCCGATTCACATAAAAAAAAACCACTTGTTCGAGTTTGTTGGTTTTCCACCGGTCTTTCCTTACCCTCTCAAAAGAGAAAATAGGATCACCTTCAAGATGCTGGAATGGGGTTTTAACTTTTGTTTTCCCTCCAAGAAAAGTTGAAATTTGCTACTAAATGGAGCCTTCTGGCAGATTTGGGATAGAAATTTACTTAATTTTTGCCTTGTCAAAATGACTTTATTTGCAGCAAGTCTCAACTTTGCAAGTTCACAAGTGGGTATCCAGTGGCCAAGAGTGAGACATACCTTTTGACTGCACAATTCCTGACATGATAACTTCATCATCATTTAAGGTACAGTCCTCTTAACAGTTTAGTTTGGCGACTCACAACTTTTTTTTTTTGTTGGGGGGGTGGGGGGGGGGGGGGGGAGGGGGAGATTCAGATCTGACCCAAGAGTTTACGGTCCTGGACCTTCCAAAGTTCCAGGCCTTGGGTTCACCCCACCTTATTCAGTGATGACGTCACTATTTTCTTGATGTGGGGGCTTGTGCTCCCTAACGCAGGGGCAAGGATATTTTCCAACAAGTATACAATAAAGGAGCCCCAGACTTTGGGGGACCCTTTGCACAACCCCTGACATTATCCCTGACCCTGGTAGTGAATGGTGGCAAATATATGTGTAACACGAGTTTGCAATAATGTCAGTAATATCTTGGGGTGGGGGTTGTCAGGCCTGATCCAAAAGACTAGAGTTATGGGCCTTGGTGTCACAATCCTGCCCCACCTTATTCAGTGGTGACATCAGAATTTCCTTGACATGGGAGCTTGTGCTCCTATACGTAGGAGCCAGGGCATTCCCTGACAAGAAAACAAGGAAGGGGGCAGTTTCCCTAGTGAGGATGGCTAACCCTCCCCAATAGGGGTGTACCTGGGACTGCATCCCTGACCTCATACCCCTTCCAGCACCACCCCTGACCCTAACTCGGTCCCTGGTAGTGAATGTGGACTAATATGTATAAAGATATACAGGCTTGCAGTTATTTCAGTGATATCTGACTGTCAGCTGAACCCCCCCCCCCCCCCCCCCCCTCCCCAATCCATTTTAGATAGCAATTGCTCGGATGGGGGGCAGTGGGTGCTCACGTCTGATCCAAGAGTCTAGGGTCCTGGGTGAGGGTCTCCCAATGGTAACCCCAGGGTCCAGAACTTTGGGGGCGGATTCAGTTCTGACCCAAGAGTTCAAGGTCTTGAACTCCCGGGCCATGCCTGGGCCTCCCAAAGTTCTGGGCTCCGGGGTACTATCTTGGGAACAGGAAGATTCGACCTTGGGATGATTCGATCTCAGGAATATTTCGGTCTGGGAAGATTAAATCTTCAATAAAGAACAACACATTCACACTGATTCAACATATTTATTTTTCAATTCAGTTTTCTTATTTTTCATTCCAAGCAACAAGTATCATTTATTAAATAAAAAATAACAATTACATGATTGATACAATACAGTCACATTGTTTCAACAATCGACATATTGAAATAACAATGGATTGAGCTACTACATGGTGAACAGTGGGCATGAGTTTGGGGATTCAATTTGCAGAAGTCTATTAAGTCATGTGGAGGCTCTGTAACAGGTTCAGGGGAAATTTACCATTTTACTATATCCCCAGCCCTGGTGGTGACTGGTGAATGATGACTATGTATAATACGAGTTTGCAGTCATTTCAGTAATATCTGTCGGTTAAAACCTCCTTCATTCAATATTTGGGATGGCAATAGCCATAGTTAACTACAACAGAGTTGGTTGGGTTTGTGCGGCTATCACTAAAATGTGTATACCGAGCCTGGAATTGGTGTATACAGAAATCAATTATTCATATATCCCCTTAATGCCAAGGTGTTGACGAGATATTTTTATTTATATGTCGTATAAACCCATCTTCTTTCGAATTTCTGAAAGAAAATCCTTTTTTTTTTTCATTAGCTTAACTTGACAAAGTCAAGATAAGCTATTGCCATCACATGTGCGGAAGTCTGTGAGTCTGTTCACATTTTCCTTTAGCACGGGCTACACCCCATAGTTCTTGTCTGATCATCACAAAATTTCATATGCAGATTTGGGGTCATGTCTAGATGAGAATGTCCTTTTGGTCGCGATCGGTCAACCCGTATGGCTGCCCGACCCCAAAACCCCCAAACCATTAGCACGGTCGTATTTATTGAGGGATTTCATTGTAACTTGGTAACATGCCTCTGTATAATGCCTAGATGAGAACGTCCCCTTTTGGGCATGATCTGTCAACTGTGATGGCTGCCCAAGCCCGAAACCCAAAAACTTTTAGCACAGTCTGCAGGTCATGTTTAATATGGAGGGATTTCATTGTAACTTGGTAGGATGACTCCTTATGATGTCTAGATGAGAATTTCCCCATTTGGGCATGATCCACCAACCGTGACGACAGCCCGAGCCCAAAACCGGAAAACCTTTAGCACAGTCTACAGGTCATATTTATTGAGGAATTTCATTGTAACCTGGTGGGTTGACTTCATATAATGTCTAGATGAGAAAGTCCTCTTTTGGACGTGATTGAGCAGCTGTGATGGCTACAGGGGCCCGAAGCCCCAAAACCTTTATTTTGTGTGCATGTTTCTTATCATATGTCAGTTCAAGTTTGTACAAATAAACTTGCCGCGCCCACAGGGGCATAACTCTGGGGGCATAACTCTGATAGCACCCATAAATTTTTTCAAAAATTCAAAAAAATCTTATTCTTCAGATCCACCAGTCAGAATCTTTTCATATTGTTTGTACAACCTCTCTAGGGGGGTCAGATTCAAGTTTGTTCAAATCGAGTCCCTGGGTCCCTCTATTTGTCCCCAAAGTTTAACTTGGTGCAATTTGAGGAAATGTCTTTAAAAATCTTCTTCTTCAGATCCACCAGTCAGAATCCTTTCAGAATCCTTTCAGAATCCTTTCATGTTTCGTATACAACATCTGTAGGGGGTCAGATTCAGATTTGTTCAAATCCAGTCCCTGAGTTAATAATTGGGCTCCCTGTAGGAGCCAAAATTTTAACTTACTGAAATATGAGGAAATTTCTTTAAAAATCTTCTTCAGATCCACCAGTCAGAATCTGTTCATGTTTGGTATACAACATCTATAGAGGGGTCAGATTCAAGTTTGTTCAAATTGAGTCGCTCGGTTAATATTTGGGCTCCCTATTTTAACTTTGTGCAATGCGTGGAATATTCTTTAAAAATCTTCTTCAGATTCACCAGTCAGAATCCTCTCATATTTGGTATACATCATCTATGGGGGGCCAGATTCAAGTTTGTTCAAATTGAGTTTCTCGGTTAATATTTGGGTTCCCTATGGGAGCCTGAATTTTAATGCAATATGAGGGAATTTCTTTTAAAAATCTTCTTCTTCAGATCCACCAGTCAGAATCCTTTCATATTTGGTATACAACATCTCTAGGTGGGTCAAATTCAAGATTGTTCAAATCGGGACCCTGGGTTAATATTTTGGCTCCCTATTTGAGCCCAAAGTTTAACTTAGTGCAATGTGAGGTGATTTCTTTAAAAAAATCCATTCCTTAGTGTTTTCCATAAATTTTGCCTCTCGTGACTTCATTCCTTTGTGGTGTTGATGAACCATGTCTAACTGAATGTGACCTCAAATACTTCTTTGAGCCACTTTGGCCGGTGAGCGATTAAGGCCCCTTGGGGCCTCTTGTTTACAGATGCGAGGACTTGTTTTGAGTGGCAACAAGGAAACACTCGTTGCATGCAGTTTTTCGGCTTGGAGAATCCCAGAAAGTTGTCGAAACAGTGCCGACAGCCACAGAGTCATGACACAGCGTGCATTTAAACACCATTTAAGTCGATAGGAACTCAGTTCGAAATAATGAAAGTTCTCATACAATATTGCCATTGTCTTAAACAAATGGTAACCTTGGCTAGATGTTTTTTGAATTCTCATTAATGAACGTAATGGGGTCCAAAGCACTTCACCTGCTCTTTTTCTCCCATTCCTTACGACGAGTTTTCACGCCAAAATGACAATTTCGAAAAAGGCTTATTTGCTCTCATTTCAGCTCAACAAAGAAATTTAAGATTTAGTCAAGGGAGTTAACTCAAAATTTTACTCATAATTTTGCATTAATTATATGATTTGGCTAATCAAACTCGAGCTTCCATCATTACTTGAACTAAACTTGCAGAAAGATGAATGAATGAATGAGAAACAAGTTCTCATAACCCCATTAACCCACAACAGTCAGCCTGTATTCTTCCAAACACACCTACCCTGCTTATAGACCATAATCTACGTACCATATTCACTATTAGGCATCCAGTTAGTCCCAAGATGCCCCCCCCCCCCCCAAAGCAATGCTTACTCTATCTGTATAACACAACTCATGCCATGAGGGTTTTGTAGTGCTTTTTCTGCTCCTTTATACCTCATTTTTGCTTTGCAATTTCATCTTGCACTGCTATTTATATAAGCTATACCCGGTTCTACCAAACTGAACTTATTAATCTTATTGGGTATTATTGGATTGTACTGGGTGTTATAGGGTAAATCGATGCACCCTTGAATGACCACCTCACCTGTCCTAGTGCGTCGTATTACCACACAGAACTACATAGAACCACATACAGTTGTACAACCATGTAGAACTACATAGAACCACTATTTTGAACTACACGCAAGTACTCAGAAAAACACAGTACATATTATTCTCTTGCCTCTGGTAAAAATATACATACAGGTAGACTGAGAAGAACTAGAAGATAGAAAGAGTGTGTCATTTCTGGAAATGAGAATAATTATTCACATGATACCACAAATTTTCATCGAAAAACAATCGCATAATTCTTAAGAAATTCAAACAGGTGTCATGATACCTTGCAAGTAATATGGCAGCTGTGCATTCTCCATATAATAATAGTGTGTAGTATGAAGACGATGTATTCTCATTATTTGATTGTATATAGTATTGTATATCAATGCTTTTTCTGGCCAGATGACCTTGACCAGTACGTAAACAATCATACAATGAAAAACAAAGCTGGGAGTTTAGGAATTTACCCCCATGCAGCTCTGTCGCTGCGTTTTGAAGAATTTTGATTTCCTAGCTTTGTTTTCGGACATCTGAAGTACATTTGGCAACAAATTGTTCTCTGAAATATTATTATATTATCAGTTCTGATACTAATATGGTAGCAGACATCCAGGAACCATTGGTGCCTGCTGTCAACTCGAGTTGATTGCATATATTTTTCGTGCTCTATACATTACAGCCTTCATTTTGATGTATAATTTGAGTATATTTAATTTGAATTTATGAAATATCAGAGGTGGGAATTTCAAGGTAAAAAAATTTCCCTTACCTGTAAAGCACCTTAAATAAACATAAAGTACATCTTTAATGTGCATAATATATGGTCTCTATTTTGGTATGTTTAAAGTTGCGAATTCTATAGTTGATCGATCTGAGTCCATACATAGCTATTGATTATTAATTATTTGCAAATCCCAAATCCTGTTATGACTAAATAGTTTATCTTATTTTCTGTTCCTTCTTTCCTTTGTGTTTCAAATAGTCAGTATAATTCGATTGATAACACAATTACTTGATTAAAATTTCCTGAAATTTATTAAGAGCATGCTTAAAAAAACTTAAAGACTCTGTATCAAGACCATATGAAAGCTACATGTTAAAAAGTTGTTGAAAGTGCAAAACCTATGTACATGTAGCTGATACTGTCAAAATATATAGAAATATGCTTATACAATGTATAAATACAGAACAAAATTACTGGTTGTCAAATCTATGTTATGGGTTTATGATGCTTCTAAAATTGTATGGTCTTTACATGTATTTAGTGTCGAAATATGCAGGAATATGCTTATATAAACACAGAAAATAAATTACTGGCTGTCAAATCTCTCTTATGAGTTTACAGTACAGTCACTGTGGACTTGTCGTAATCCTCGCATGGGCAATGATGTCCACACATGCATTTACAGGGTAATAAATATCAGCAGCAGCAAAATTTTAATTAATGAAGCACCTTAATTCAATTTTTGATGATTATTCCTATAATTAGTGTTTGCAATCTAATTTTATTGCATCTGTGGATATATTGCCGACGCATGAAAACTGACCAGTCCACAGTGGCTGTACTGTATGATGTGTCTAAACATCTACGGTCTGTATTTAGTATGTTACTTAAATGTGTAATTAAAAAGCTTTAATGCAGATGAAATTTCTGAAAACACATTGTGAAGATATAAACAAAGTTACCCCAGAAGTTATAGGAAGTAAACAAATCCCTGTGACATCATTTATGAACTCATAGGGTTTCTAATTTTAACTTTGCTGCTATTCAGTTAAATGACTGCCACAACTGCAACTGTACATTATTTTATCAATAATTAGGCATTGTCTGATGTAAAACAAAATTTGTTATATTTCAAATAAATTGCGGTTATGTATCCAATAAAGTCCACAGTACGTTTATCAACAACCAGGGGAAGGCCTGACATTTTCAGATAAGATGTTTGTGCCTCTAAATTTGCTCCATTGATGTGAACCAGTCATTCTCCATAATCATCTTCCACTACATTTTTCGTTTTGGTGGATCGATTTGAAAGTTGCTGTGTGAAGTCAAATTATGAATTCACTGCACAAAAAAGAGTATAGTTTTCAGCATCCAAATACCAATCCATCTTCTGGGTCTTGATTTAACATGCTCAGTTCTGCAAAGCTGAAAGTTCAAACCCCTTACCTGAACATACAGGGAATCATATGGTATGTTATGCGGCAGAATGTATGTCTTCTGTACTTGTTCTGTACTTGTACAGTCTATAAGTATCTGCATTGGATAGACATAGTGAGTGTTTTGACTTATGGGTATCTTCAGTCCAAATTTTCAAGCCTGTATCATTACACTACATGATGTGCTATCATACATGTATTACACAAACCATGTACCTTAAAATGATGAAGTAGTCTACCCGACAGGGGTGAAATGAAAATGACCCCCGAGAACCTAAAAATAGCTCTCTGGGGTTATTTAAAGTGAACCAAAAATGACCCTGCTCTGGTCCTTTAAGGCAAAACCCATAAGGCCCTCCTGGAATTTTGAAAATGACAGGTCTGCAGGGGCACACCAAGGTTTTCAGTCTAGGGTCACACACATCACACTGGAGTGTGGAGAGGGAGGGGTAGGGTGGGGGTCAAAAATGATATACCGTTGGCATGTCCTCGAGGGCTGTAGGCCTGAGAAGGGGGCGAGTTTGTGATGGGGTATCCCCCCTCAATGGTGTGGATTGAATTTTTGGGGGCTTTAAATCTGGGGCCTTCTGCACACTCAAAAATGATGATTTGAATTTAAACTGAGTGTCAGCTCTGATACAGTTGCTACACTTCATTTAGTCTAGCAGCTAGCCACATTGTGCAGCTTATGCTCAACTGTTACATTCCACTACACAAAGTTACTATCATGCGGATAGCAGGCAGAGTAGAGCAGAGGCTTAGAGTCAATGTTCGCTCCATATTACGTTCGGTTGTCAGCGTGAGAGTATCGTCATGTAGTGGAATAGAGCAGTAAGTAACACAGACGGGCCAGCTGGTAGACTAATTTGAGTAGGACATGAATACTGAGTGAGGATATGGATGGAAATGAATCCGCATATGGACACTCCTTCAAAATGAATACATCACTTTTGCCATTATGAACAAACAAAAAAAATAAACCCCAGCGTATTTCTCTCATACCATAAAGAATACTTAATGATGATTGGATATTCTTAGTGTAAATTATGTTTAAATCAGGGATGAAGATCATGGCAATTTTTTTGAAACAAATTCGATGGGAAATGTTTCCATATTATGATAATGAATCACTGCCTTTGGATCCATCACAAGAAAATAAAGAACACTTGATTCTATTTTCAGTGACCATGGCTATTATTTTTCTTTTGACGGTTTGGAAGATTAATTCGTCATTGATTATATGCATTGTATACACCACAGTGCATTGGAAATCACTAAACAATTTGGTGGATAGACTTTTTCCCTAAAAGTTTTTTTCTTCTTTTTTGGAATCGATAGTGCAAAAAAAAAAATGCAGCCTGGTCTGACCTTGAAAATTGATTGATTCTTGAACAGTAGTTGGCATGAAACATATGTGGTACTGGTGACAAAAATGGCATGTGAAATTCTGTGCTGAATAGAGCTTTCAGTAAGATCATGCTTAGAAAATTTTACTTGTGTCTGTTAACCACAAGGACACTCTTAATTATTTTTTGACAGTTATCCATATCTGCAATTATCACATAATCACCACCAAATAGCTCATTGTGGAAAATATCATTCAGAACACATCTAATATGGGATTGATGTCAGAAGTCATCTTTGTAATGTGAAGGAGTTGGTTTCAGAAGTAGAATTGAATTAATGTTCTCTTATTTTTCATTAACTGTCTATCCAATACAAATGGCAGACAACATTTGCAGAAAGCATTCCCTGAATAACTACGTATTTTCATTTTTTGTCTCAAAACAATAGCTTATGCCTCCTCATTGAAACAGGCTGAATGGGCAGTTTCCAAGGAGGGGTCAGAAGCTATGTTTTGATGGAAAAAGTGAAAAAAAAAAACAGACTAAAATTACTGATGATTTTTGTGAACGGTGTTGGCCAGCTTTAGTCGTTAACATTAGCTAAAAGTGTAAATTACACTTGTGATAAAAAAAAAATCTCAAATTTGTCATCATTTGGCATGAAATGTCTGAACCTTATTCACTTAAATCGATGTGAGCCTTAGTAAACCTTGACTCAGATCGATTTTAGTTAACTCAGTACAGAATTTTATATGAAATGGCTATTCATTAACCCTTTACCCAACGAATAGGCCGCATCCGCCCATGTAATATGCAAATTCAGTAGTTGAAAAAATATTATATTTTTATACTGTACCAATGACCCAGACATAGCTGGTGCTAACTCTTAAAATATAGGGCCAAACACAAATTTTGCCCCCCAATCCCCAAAATTTGCATCTAAAACTAAAGAAAACATGTCCTGAAAGGCCCTCCACACTTCGCCCCTACTGCGCATGCGCAGTGTCAAGGACGTTCCGAAATTGGCGCCATTAATCATTCTAAGTTTGGCCCTTCATCAGTTAACATCTGACTGATCTTTGTGCTTATAAATCTCAGTTTAAATGATGCCAGACACATAAATATTAGTGAAATGGTGATTCTAAGGAGGATAGAAAAGGAGGAGAGGAAAAGAATGTGTGACAGAATATTATCAGGGCTGTAACTTAAAATTTTTTAATGAAATTATGTTAAGTTACCTATTTTCAAGGCAGCAGCCATTTTGTTGTCATTCTGATTATTTAGTTACACTGTTTTTTAAGTGTTTTCCTCTCTCCCTGTCCTTTAAGTTCCCCCTTGCTATTCTCCCATGCTTTCGGCATAGTTTTTGTAATTATTATTACTAAATTTTCTTGGGAGTTTTAGCTGAATAACAGAATGAATTCTGTTCTTTCCCCATGTTTACGTCTTCACCTACGGGTGGTTAGGCGTTGTGTTCTGCATCTACCATCTGTTGTTCTGCAGTTTCTTCCCTGGAAGTCTCTATTTTGCATCAGATAGTGTATTTTTGGTAACTGATTTCGGGCCTGGGTGCCTGGAGTCTTATTTTAGTGTTTTTACATTCATTGTTTACATTTACAACAGCCCTCTGTGTGAGGGGGGGATTTCTAAAAAATAATATCTTGATGTTATTTTAATCATAACTAGATACATTATTATTGTTCGTAAGTGTTGAATAAATTGTTTAAAATATTTTTAAAATTTTTGTCCACACTTAGGCTTGGGATCCATTGGGGCTCAACGTTACTTTTCAGAAACTTGGGCTGTTCTGAAAAAATATTTTTTCAAAATATTTTGATTTCAATTATTTTTTCTATATAAATGGATCATATTATTATTATGTATTTTGATTGCCAGGGGTTAGTGCGAGTACCAGGACTTGTTTTCTTTTCACATTGAAAGGATATTGATCAATTGTTTTAAGAGGAAGTCTTCCTCTGACTTTATTATCATTCTATATGTGGTCAGTGTACTCGCATTAACTCCTGTTCTGTATCGTATGATTTCGATGACAATATGGGAAGCGTATGTCACGGTATGTTGTTGGGGATTTGGACACTCCGGTCCTTTCCCCGCAGGGTCACTCTACTTTATCAATTTCTATTTCAGACGATCAAGATTAGGGTGATGTATCTGTGATGTCTTCCAACAGTGTGCCTCCGTCGTCACAATTAATGAAGGGCTAGCGGAAAAGTGCTCATGTAAATACGCCAATTGCCTAAGAGGACCCTAGTAGGTTCGACGGCCTTTGACGTCCGCTAGCTCGCCCGGTGTAGCGTCCATTCACCGAATGGTTCGGCAGCCGGGTTCGTCCGTTGCGGTCTAGAAGGAATTTTGGGGTGATGCGAGCACTATAAATTAACCTAATGCACACCCAGTGACGGCGGATCGGAGGGAGAACGCAGGAAGCCTTTTAGTCCGGTTCATAGCTCGTTCCGGTCCATCCGGACGGCAAGCGAGAGAGGCCCCTCTCTCGTTCAACAACATCTGGCCCCAGATGTTGTGGTACAAATGTGTCGCAAGCGGAGCATACGTCCGTCGCTCGGGACGCTCCGTTGTATAGGCAGTCCGCTGAGACTGCTAAGGCTTCCTCTTCTCGTCAGCGCACACGACCGCACCTTGGCTGCGTGACCGCCGATATATTACCAGCTTCGCCGATCAAGGATTCTTCGGCGACCAGGTCACACCTTCCGGTAGCCAGGGACACGAGGCCTGCAGACTCCGGACGTTCGCATAGGAAGTGTGCGGGAGTCAACGTACACGGAGCTTCCGGCGGCAATACATCGTAAGACCGCTACTGCACAGGCCTCGGGAACGGACGTGCTTTCCTTAATAGCACAGTTTATCGCAGCATCCCAGCATCAACTGAATCTGTCGCATATATTTTATCCGACGATGCTGGGTCGGGACGCTCCGCGGAAGCGGGTACGGACGTCCGAAAGTTTCATCCGGTCCGACGGGATACCGAAAGGGATTCGGAGGATTTCGAGCTTTCCCTTTCGGAACAACATATGCTGTTGTGTATGTCATCTGACTTGGTCTTCTACAGCTTCTTTCGTCGGACCAGAATGCTGCGATGCCGGATAAGAAACTGATAGCGTCGGTGGACTTAGAAATTTTTGGTTCGGTTCAGGGACATCGTCCCTCAGTTCCGACATAGTCCAATAATGTCACACAAACTTTCGAATTATTGAGCGACGCTATATATATTATTATTTTATGCTTGCTAACCAAGCATTTCTGGTTTCTTGTTCGAAGAGTTATGGAGATGTCTTTCAAAAGTGTGCCTCTGTCGTCATAGTTAATGAAGAGTTAGCGGCAATAAGTGCTCATGGAATATGTCTATCGCCTACGGAGTGACATTCGCTAGCTCACCCGGTGTAGCGTACATTCATCGAATGGTTCGGCTGCCGGGTTCGTCCGTTGCGGTCTAGGAAGGAGATTTGGGTGATGCGAGCACTTTAATTACTTTAGTACTCACCCAGTGACGGCAGATTGAGGACAGATCGGAGGAAGCCTGTTAGTCCGGTTCCTGGCTTGTCCAGGTCCGTCCGGGCTGTGAGCGAGAGAGGTCCCTCTCTCGCCCAACAACATAGGGGACCGCATGTTGTGGTTCAGATATTTTACATTCGGAGCATATGTCCGTTGGTCAGGACGCTCCGTTATATTGACAGTCCGAGAGACTGTCTTTAATGCTTCCTCATCCTCACAGCAGGGCACACGACTGCACATTGGCTACGTGACCTCGAGTATCCGATCAGTTTCGGCATTCAGTGATTCCTCGGCGAATAGGTCGCCCCATCCGGTAGCCAAGGGACACGAGGCCTATACACTCCGTTCGCTCGCATATTGGTAGTATGCACGGGGTAACGATCACGGAGCTTCCAGCGGCAATGCATCGTAAGACCGCTTCTCCTCAGGCCTCAGTGACGGACGTGCTATCCGAGTTAGCACAGTTGTTTCGCAGCATCCCAGCAATTGACAGTTTCTCGGTCGAATCAGGAATTATCCGACGGCGCTGGGTCGGTGCGGTCCGCGGTTGCATCAGCTACGGACGACCGAACGCTTTATAGGGTCCGACAGGATGGCGAAAGGGATTCGAAAGATTTCGAGTTTTCCCTTTAGTAGTATCGGAAGATGCCTTTCATATCTTCTGGCATTATCTTCCAGTGATTATTATTTCGGACTTCATTGCTGCGATCTTGGATAAGAGACTCATAGCGTCATTGGACTCGGATTTTTCGATCGGTTCAGGGACATTGTCCCTGACTTACCGACGCAGTCCAATATTGTCATTACAACATGTGTTTTATTTTTCGACGCTATATATATATATATACAAGCCTGCTACTAAGCATGATAGTTTAGTTTCTTGTCCGCGTTGCTCATTTCTGCCATTTTATCATTTATACAAATAGTTTATTTTGGCAGAGCAGGGCATACCGAGAGTTCATATGCGTCTAGACGGTGTGATTAAAGACTGCATATATTCTTTTTCGCCGTTTATGTCTTTTCCAATTTCAATGTTGGGAACGACATTATGTATAGTAGACTTAACTTAGACGCTTTATTATACGTAATCCGCCTTACTCAGGCGTTATCATTACGTCTTCAAGAAAAGATTTACGGGATATTATTCTCAATGTAATTTCTTTTGAGGGCAGTAGTTTGTTCACGTATAACTCCGCCCTTCAGTGGCTGATTGGAGTTAGTTAGACGTGACGCAGCCCTAGCTACATCCACACGCGTGGATAGTAAGGTTAAGAACTCTCTCAGAGTTGCTTCGTTCTCGGAGGAGCTTCTCTTCGATGGCAACTTTTCGGCAATCCATGAATTGCTCGATTTACACGTTCTCTTGTCTATCTAGTGTTACAAGAGATTCAGACTGGGGCAAACATTCGGTGGTTGACTCAGAGAGTGCCGCCGCAGTTGCCGGACCCGAGTGTGGCTGTTATGACGGTTGCCAGTCAAACAGATTGGGATATAATACTGATCCCTACGGATTCGAAGTGCCAGGGTCTTTGGGTTCCGCAGTCTTTTAGCAATCAGTTTAACTTCTGCGGAATAATGTTTTTTAGGCTTGCTTTATGTCATTGCATGAACATTATTCAGAAACGCATGCCCAAATTCCTGTCCTTTAATTCGACAGTAGTGGCGTATCTCCGGAACCAGGGAGGCACTCTTTCGTTTCCGTTATTCAATTTAATGGAAAGAATCCGTCTGTTGGTTATAGTACACCAAGTTCAGTTTTGGTCCGTCATATTCCGGGTCGTCTGATTGTTTTATCGGACTCCCGTTCTCTTACGGGTCGCTTGTTGCTGTCAGAATGGACTCTCAACAAACAAGTATTCAATCAGATTTGCTATCTATGGGAGCGCCCAATGATGATTTATTTATGACACAGCTTGCTAATCAATTGCAGACGTATGTGTTGGCTTGTCCAGATCTCTGAGCTAATATTGTTAACGCTCTATTGATCTATAGGACGGAATGATAGGATACGCGTATCCTCCGGCGCTGTTGTTTTAGCAGGTATTGCTAAGATAAACAACCACAATACATTTCTGTTGATAGCATCTCTATCTTCACAGAGATCATGAGTAATTTACTCTCTTGTCTACTGTGGGTCTTAACGTGAAATCTTCCTCTATGTGAGGATCTTTTTTCACTGGGTAAATCGTGTCATCTTTATCAAAAGCAGCAAGGTCGCAACCTTCATGTATTCCGTTGTGTGGTCCGTATTGCATTGTAAGCACTGTACTGGACGAGCTTTGGACGCGATTTCTTACTATAGGAGATCCTCTTCTTCGCTATTCTATGCGGCTAAAGTGGAGGCTCTTCCGTCGTGGTGTAGGGATCATTATGTTCATATTGTTGATCCCTCCATACTACTCATTGCTATTTTTTAGTATACTTGTTTCACAAGATCTACTGCAGCCTGTTATTATTTAGGTTATAGGTTTATGTTACCTCATACCTATGCACTCTACGATAGTTTACAATTGAGTCTTTTGTCTCTTTATCTAAGTCAGTTAGTAACTTTTTGATAAATAGACTTAGAATCTTTAGATTAAATTCCTATACGGATTTTAACTTCGGTTCTTATTTAGCTAAGTAATCATTTGAGCCTCTGGAAACAGTAGTTTTCAAATTCTGACCTTTTAGACAGTAATTCTGTTGGTTTCTCTTTTACTGTAGAGTCAGTGAGTTTCATGCACTATCGATGGATGATTTTCACTTTCATAGTTTCGGAATCAATACTTCCGTTACTATTTAGGTTGGATTGTTGCATAAGAGTTAGGCTCCTATTATCCGGAACCTATTATTTTAAGGTCCTTCCGTCTTCGTATGGGCATAGGCCTTTACTCTTTCCGGGTACAGTTTATGTATTTATAAACAGATATCTGTTTATTACATAGGGCGTAAGCTTCTTCTGTCTTTGATGTCTAGTAGAAGGACGTTACGCTCCATTTTATTGTTAATGGATTCTATTAACTATCGGTACTGCTTATGGTATATCATTGACTTAGCAGTTGTGCTTAAGATTTCGGCTCATGAAGTAAGAGTTCTTCTACTTCTTGGGCTTACATTAATAGTGTCGCTATTATAGATTTTTGAAGGCCGCTCATTGCGCTCAGCCATCCACATTCATGAATTTTATCTTACAAATATCGAGTCCATTTCTGGAGGCCTCTATTGTTAGGTCTATTATCTACTGCTCAGAATGTCATTCACTTAACAGTTGCTACTATAGCTAGGTAGGCTGTCTGTTTCGGCAGTGTCTCCGTTCGGCTGCCCTCTTCGCTCTGGGCTATTTGACCCAGGGCAAGAAAAGGGGGGGGGGGGGGGAGGGTGTTCCCTTGGGTCACCTGTTTTACTTTGAAAACAAGGGGATACCTCCTCCGGAGTTAGTAATTCTGAGCTGTTATTGGGATGGTTGTTTAGTGAGAAGTTTAGGTTTTTAAAATTCATTCAAGTCTTAGTTTTTAAAGTATAGCTTTTGAATATTGCATATGTCAACGGACATGATTATGCAATCCTCAGACACTTTTAGGAGTATAAGAGTCTCTATTCTCTAGACTTACTTTATTTATTGGCTTACTTTAAAAATTATTAGTATAAGGATTATATTGGATATTAATAGAGTACATGGATGTATGAAGCTCAATTTTGGAAGGTGTTGTATCTTTCTAATTTATCATAAATAAGAAAGATACATGTAAGGCCTATTACTTCTTTTTCCCTACAGGGGATGACTCTATTTTATTTTATTGAGCGTATTCCATTTTGCTCTATGTCCTTGGCCCTCCAGCCTTTTTACTATTCAGCTATGTCTGGGTCATTGGTACAGTATAAAAATGTTAAAAAATTTATAGTAATTTATATATTTTTTATACTTACCAATGACCCAGACGGGGATGGCCCTCCCAGGAGTTGGGAACTCTTGCCTCCCCGCTGAGTACATAGCGCTTACCAGGCACTGGTTATTAGAATGATTAATGGCGCCAATTCCGGAACGTCCTTGACACTGCGCATGCGCAGTAGGGGCGAAGTGTGGAGGGCCTTTCAGGACATGTTTTCTTTAGTTTTAGATGCAAATTTTGGGGATTGGGGGGCAAAATTTGTGTTTGGCCCTATATTTTAAGAGTTAGCACCAGCTATGTCTGGGTCATTGGTAAGTATAAAAAATATATAAATTACTATAAATTTTTTAACTTTTAAAAAAAAAAATTTCAACAAAACCATATCATGTGACCCCTCATTGGAACGAGCTCGTTCCAACGAGGGGTCACATGATATGGTTTTGTTGAAATTTTTTGAAAAATTTATACTTAAAATAATAAATTTAATATCGTCTGCATTTGGTAAAGGGTACAGATCCTCTCTTTCCCAGAAGAAAAATATATATGTACTTGGTTTGTAAAATGTCTGACTGATTAGTGCTATGGAGTTCTTTGAAGGGTAAAGCTGAGGAATTCGGGATTCTGCCATTTATTTAAAAAACAACTGGTCTCCTCACCTTTTGTATACCCCCAGCATGAAATGATTGGGGGCAGATAGTGTTTTCCATCCATCATTCAGTCATTCCATCTTTCAGTCATTCCATCATTTCGAAATAACAGTTTTATGGATTTGTTTTACTATACATTTAGATAATTGACTGTTTTCTGGTATATGGCTTTGTCATGGATACCAATAAATAGAGTCCAAGTTTGGTCCCTGTAGGATGATTTGAGTTATTGACCTTGAACTTAGTTTTCGATGTGAAAACTCAAAGAAAATTTTTCTGGACTTTTTTTCGCTAAACGTTCAAGATAATTGGCTCATCTCTGGAGTGTGGCTTTGTCATGGATACCTACAGATGTGTAAAGCCAACACTTAAATGATGCTACCTGGTGGGGGCATATACATCATACTAACACATAGGGCTTCACGGTATTGGAATTTCAATACCGGTGACGGTATTGAAAAAAATACCGCATTATACCGGTATATCGTCACCAACTCCAGGAGAGAAAGCACCACCTTGTCCAGAACTTGAAAATTAGTTCCAACATCTGGACTGGAATACTGAAGTGGGCACATGTGCTCGGCACAAGTTGAGAACTTGAAAAAATGATATTTGGTAATTATTTTTTATTGACAACTCTTCATCCCCTTAATAGATTTATATAATAGTTATACTGTATTTTTATATCTATTAAAGGAGGGAAGAGTCCATCAAAAATAATTATCAAGTATAATTTTTCCGAGATCTCACCTTGTGTTGAAAATCTGAGGCCAAGAACAGGAGGTAAGGAAAACGAACATTCATCGTATTCGCATGAGGCTCACGATGGGAAAGAAAAATGTGTCCAATTTTTCCACCATTTTTGGGGAAGGATGAGAATTTAAAAAAAAACAACAACGTATTTTTTTATTGAGCACTTTTATTTCACTACGAAACTTCAAAACATCATAAATAACAAAGGTTAAAACTGATAAAAAGAACAAATATATTCTAACGATTTTCATGGAAAGTCGTCACAAAATTACGATGGGATTAAGTTGTTAAATCAACAAGTATTTATAATTTCTGATAAAAAGCACTTGCCAATTTTCAGCGGATCGACCACTGTGTAGTCCATGAGCTGAAAATTGGTTAGCACTTTTTGAAATGAAAATACATGTAAACACAGAAAAATTGAGGAGACAGGGAATTTTAAAAATAAATTACAGAGTCCTAGTTCTTCAGCTTTACAATTTGAAGTATGTCTTATGAGTATGATCAGTGCTAGCAAAATTACTAAATCCTTCACTTCAATTGGTAGTGTTCTAGAAGTCCATATTTGGTCTTTAATCTGAAGGGCAGATATCATAAATTAAAGGTTTTACATGCATGCATCATACTTTCTTTGAAGTGAAATTATTTAGACTGTAAGGATTTGCCTTGTTTGTTTTATGGTGGAGTGCCTATATACTGTAGGCACTTTTCCATCAATTTTAACAATGCGACAGTGGCTCAGGGGTTATGGCATTGGACTTCAAACCGAAAGGTTCATTGTTCGATCCTGCGTTATGTCCTTTGGCAAGGTACGTAATTCTTATTGCCTGCATGGGAGAATGGTGGCCCTGTGTACAAAGGCTTACTGCACGTCAATAGTGCACTTGTCTTCAACTGATGCTAACCCTGCTTGTAGTTAGTACATTGGGGAGTCTGACAGTTGCTCACCA
This sequence comes from Pictodentalium vernedei, assembly GCA_031216915.1. Taxonomy (NCBI): domain Eukaryota; kingdom Metazoa; phylum Mollusca; class Scaphopoda; order Dentaliida; family Dentaliidae; genus Pictodentalium; species Pictodentalium vernedei. The sequence goes on from CM062290.1 coordinate 212,517,671, forward strand.
CAGCTTGATGATGGTTCCCTCTGAGTACTCCAGCTTCCTCCACCTGTAAATTGCCTGACATGAGGTGAACCTGGATATCGAAAGTGTCATTAAACACCAATAAATAAATAAACTAGAGGGATGTCATTTGTGTGCAAAGCACACTATAGTATATCCCCGCATTTGCATTTGTGATTATTGTCGGGGCCGAATCAAAAATCCAAAACCTTTATGCACATCTACAGACCCTATGAATGAACATGAACACACTTTCAATGTTTCGAATTGAAACCCCTAGGAGTTTTTCGCCGGAAACCATTCCTCTAATGACAAAAGTGGTGCCCCTTGTGCCCCTCAGGGCCAAATCAAAAATCCAAAACCTTTATGCACATCTACAGACCCTATTGATTAACATGAACACACTTTTAGTGTTTCGAATTGAAACCCCTAGGAATTTTTCTCCGGAAACCATTCCTCTAACGACAAAAATGGTGCCCCTTGCGCCCCTCGGGGCCGAATCAAAAATCCAAAACCTTTATGCACATCTATAGACCCTACTAATGAACATGAACACACTTTCAGTGTTTTGAATTGAAACTCCTAGCAGTTTTTCGCCGGAAACCAATCCTCTAACGACAAAAACGGTGCCCCTTGCGCCCCTCGGGGCCGAATCAAAAATCCAAAACCTTTATGCACATCTACAGACCCTATGAATGAACATGAACACACTTTCAATGTTTCGAATTGAAACCCCTAGGAGTTTTTCACCAGAAACCATTCCTCTAACGACAAAAGTGGTGCCCCTTATGCCCCCGAGGGCCGAATCAAAAATCCAAAACATTTATGCACATCTACAGACCCTATTGATTAACATGAACACACGTTTAGTGTTTCGAATTGAAACCCCTAGGAGTTTTTCTCCGGAAACCATTCCTCTAACGACAAAAATGGTGCCCCTTGCACCCCTCAGGGCCAAATCAAAAATCCAAAACCTTTATGCACATCTACAGACCCTACTAATGAACATGAACACACTTTCAGTGTTTTGAATTGAAACTCCTAGCAGTTTTTCGCCGGAAACCATTCCTCTGATGACAAAAATGGTGCCCCTTGCACCCCTCGGGGCCGAATCAAAAATCCAAAACCTTTATGCACATCTACAGACCCTATGAATGAACATGAACACACTTTCAATGTTTCGAATTGAAACCCCTAGGAGTTTTTAGCCGGAAACCATTCTTCTAACGACAAAAGTGGTGCCCCTTATGCCCCCGAGGGCCGAATCAATCTACAGACCCTATTGATTAACATGAACACACTTTTAGTGTTTCGAATTGAAACCCCTAGGAGTTTTTCTCCGGAAACCATTCCTCTAACGACAAAAATGGTGCCCCTTGCACCCCTCGGGGGCCGAATCAAAAATCCAAAACCTTTATGCACATCTACAGACCCTACTAATGAACATGAACACACTTTCAGTGTTTCGAATTGAAACTCCTAGCAGTTTTTCGCCAGAAACAATTCCTCTAACGACAAAAATGGTGCCCCTTGTGCCCCTCGGGGCCGAATCAAAAATCCAAAACCTTCATGCACATCTACAGACCCTATGAATGAACATGAACACACTTTCAATGTTTCGAATTGAAACCTCTAGGAGTTTTTCGCCGGAAACCATTCCTCTAACGACAAAAGTGGTGCCCCTTACGCCCCCGAGGGCCGAATCAAAAATCCAAAACCTTTATGCACATCTACAGACCCTATGAATAAACATGAACACACTTTCAATGTTTTCAATTGAAACCCCTAGGATTTTTTTGCCGGAAACCATTCCTCTAACGAAAAAAGTGGTGCCCCTTATGCCCCCAAGGGCCGAATCAAAAATCCAAAACCTTTATGCACATCTACAGACCCTATGAATGAACATGAACACGCTTTCAATGTTTCGAATTGAAACCCCTAGGAGTTTTTTGCCGGAAACCATTCCTCTAACGGTGGTGCCCCCTTACGCCCCCTCGGGGCCGAATCAAAAATCCCAAACCTTTATGCACATCTACAGACCCTATGAATGAACACGAACACACTTTCAATGTTTCGAATTGAAACCTCTAGGAGTTTTTCGCCGGAAACCATTCCTCTAACGACAAAAGTGGTGCCCCTTACACCCCCGAGGGCCGAATCAAAAATCCAAAACCTTTATGCACATCTACAAACCTTATGAATGAACATGAACACGCTTTCAATGTTTCGAATTGAACCCCCTAGGAGTTTTTCGCCGGAAACCATTCCCAGACGGACAGAAGGACGGACGGAGACGACCAATATATCCCTGCATTTTTTCAAATGCGGGGATAATAAATAGTAATAATGCAAAGATGTGAATAAATTTTGATTAACAAAAATAATTTAACACTCATCTGGTTAAAGACCCCAAAAATTGAAAATAAAAGCAGCTCCAATGATTTCTTTATTTATAATAGTATAAGACCGGGGGGGGGGGGGGGGGGGGGGGGGGAGGGAGGGGGCATCATGAAAAAATTATCGGACACTAGATGCAAACAGTTTTTTTTTTCTGACCCTTGGGTACCACCCATCCGTTTTTTGAAGGAAAAAATTTTGTTTCCTTTTTGAAATTTGGTACCTGCCCCCCAAAATTAGAGTAAATCGCACATAAACTGCTTTGATTCGCAATTTCAACAGGTATTTTTGCTGGAACATGGTTTCTATTATTCCAGTAACCATTCCCAACATTTAATCTACCCACAACCAGCTAATGAAGATTGGTTGGAATTTGGTTCCATATCTAGGCAATTTTATAAATTTATTCAAACTTTCTCACCAACACTTACATTTAGTGTATACATGGGTAATCGGGAGAGTATATAGCAAAAACTGGCACTCTACCTGAACAGTATTAAGACAGGTGTAGCAGGAACAGGTGTGAAATATGTTGAACACTTTGATGATTTACATGTTTACACCACTGTATTTGCTACTATTTCTTTCTGTTTCTGCCCATTTCTACACTCAATTTTTATTTTCATCAGTCTTATATGAATTTATTAAGCATTATCAAGTGCATAATTCGTAGAGGCAGTTAGCTCAATGTTGTATTGAACCTGTTAATAGTCAATATGATGAGGGTGATTCTTTGGTATTGGAAATCCACCCCTCATAAACTGCACTATTGCACCTAGGACGAATTGAGTAGGTTGAGTGGTTGTTTCAATATTCAGCCTGATCTCACTGAAATATAATACACATGCATATCCTTTCTGACTCAGATGATCCCAAAACACTTTATTCTATGATTTAATTTTATTTTTTGTTACAGCAGATTGCTATAGTTTATTTTAAAAGAAGGTAATTTTATTTCTATTTATAAGATAACCCAACCAGGTGTCTTATATGTGTTTGCAAAGTTTTCAGATCTCATACACGGCGGATAAAATGCCAGGTTTCTCTCCAGACATCCAGTATCTTCCTCAACATGTGCTATACACTATGGTGCAGGAGTAAATTGCTGAAAGTTATATTAACTCAACTGATTCCCTATTCATAAACTGTTTACACCATTGTATATACAGTTTGTTAACAGGGAATCAGTTTCCCTGTTGATAAACTCTCTGTCAATAAGATATGATGTCCTAACTATTTTATGGTTCAGCCTTTTCTGACAGTATATCACAAATTGAAGGGAATTGGTTTGAAGGCTACTCACTAAGCCCAAGGCTTGAATGATCAATAACAATCCTGCATTTTGCTCATACATGTATATGACTGTATATGACTGAAATTCATAATTACGTAATGAGAATCCGTGAATGTAGTCAGTTGCAATGGGAAATGGCATTATACCACTGTATGATGTCTACTATTCATGGTGAGAAGAGTCCTTTTATTGTCAGATCTCGTTCAATTACGTTTATTTTAGATTACAAAAATGATAATTCGTTTAGATTGCATTTTTCAAAATCGTAAACCATGGATGGTGTGATGGGGAACAGTGAACGTGAGTTCACATTCCCATGCTGCTATCCCCTATCCTGTACTATTACTCACCCCCCTGTTAACCCAGAGGAGATGGACAGGTGGCAAAAAGCCTATACAAGCTTCACTGATCAATAAGCATTACTTATTTGAAAGATAAGAGCTCACAGGAAAAAAATTTCAAGGTATGGAAAAGACATGTTTTCAGAGCCGTTGACCTAACCACCCACCCCTGCCTTGTGCACGGAAAAAAATTGACGACTGAACATTCACATCATGCTCTCACAGTTTCTGTAGTCTCTATCAAATTGTTCTCATACTATTAAAGAAGAACTTGTCATTTGCCTTTGAATTAAGAGACTTCATTAGGCAAGCAATTTAAATTTAATGTACAATTGGTGTCCTGAACTGGGTGGTCTTAAGACCTTAGAAAACTAATAGTTTTCTGAGGTCTTATGACTTCCCAGTTCAGAGTAACAGTTGTGCATTAAATCTTTGAGTTGGAACTGAGATTGGGAATTCTGGGGTTAGGAATTGGGAAAAATGATGCCCAAATGTCATTGGGAAAGGGTTCCAAAAATGGCCATATGCATGTGGCTATCCAAAAGAATCCCTGTTTCCCCAGTGATTGTCGTAATACATTTCAGGTCAAAATGTAACACAAGTTTTGCTTTGAGAATTATATTTGATCGAAATATCATGTACATGTATTGTATGTTTGTATTTTGTTTTGGTTTCAGTTTAAGTATTCAGTAATTAGCATCAGATAGTAAGATGGTGCAATCAGCTTCAGTGTCTTCAAGTGAATCACCAGATCACAGTGATCAAAAACAAAAAAACAAAATCAGTTCTAAATACAGTCATTCATCCAGTGAATATAGTGACTCTGATTCATCAACAGCTACGTCTAGCTCATCATCAGTCAGCAGCTTTTCATCAAGCCCTACTTCCTCTCAAAAGACTAGCAGATATAAACAAACAACAAGAAGGAGCTGGTCACGGACTCCTCCAAAACACTACAGTAAACAGAATGTGAAGAGATATTCAGTTTCTCCTAAAGCAAGAAAAACTATTCATAGATCATCGTCAGGTTCTCCGCAGAGATCTGTTAGTTATGCCAAGTCTAGATCTCGAAAGAATCATCACAGACATGATTCCTATAGCTCAGATTCCCCTTCTCCTGCCAGAAGAGATAAGCACAGACGTTCTCCAGATGGAAGAGATTTCAATTCTTATGTAATTCACAGATCTAGATCTCCTGTTGCACACAAAAGAATTCAAGGCAGAGAGGCAGATAGGTATCAACAGTCTGACAACTACAGGTCACGTTCTCCATTGGAAAGAAGGAGAGATAAGTCTCCCACAGAAATGTATGAAAAAGACCAAGTGAGGTAATATTTGGTATGAGATACGACTGATTTCATGGTTCATACAAGCTATGGAAAGTTATAGAAAAGTGAAATTTCATTTTTCCGGGACCTGGAAAGTTATGGAAAATCTTAAGTGTTTTTAATAGGCTCAGGAAAGGCTATGTAAATTCATATTTTATGTTGGAGTTCTTCATGTATATGTCCCAAATCACTAAACTACAACTGACATTTTATGCAAGTTCTTGGAGGGGTTCTATATGCGCAAGGGATTGGTTGTAAAATTTTGTGTTGTTATTGACCCATAATGAGAATTCTTTAACTGGTAGAGTGTGGGAAGCCCATATTTGGGCTTTATTCTGAAGTCCATGTGCTGCAACTGAAAGTCTTCATATTCTATGGATATGCTTCATACTCTCTTTGAAGTGCAATTATATTATCTGCATGGTGGTGACTTGTTACAATTTATGGGAGCGTGCCTGTAGGCACTCTCCCATAAATTGTAACAAGGCAAAGACATGAGAACAACTTTTGACAACTGAAAATAATTTAGCACTCTACCAGTTAATAACCATCCTACCATTTAGTTCTATTTCGAAAGCATGTGGCCAAATATACCTGTATCCTTAACTGCTACATTTATAGAAATTTAATGACTTAACAAACTAATCTCCTAAGCATGGACCACTGCGTAGGATATCTGGTGGTCCATGATTAGAAAATTTGCTTGTTGGATCCTCATCGCTATTGGTTATAAAAGTGAAGGTACAGGCAGATCTCCTCCCCTTTATTTCCCTGTGCATTCTGTAGTTTAATGGGAAAAGGGCTATGGAAAGGGAGTGCAATGGCTCATGGGTTATGGCATTGAACTTCAAACCAAAAGGTCCACAGTTCTATCCCTGCCAGAGGTAACTGCGTTGTGTCCTTGGGGAAGGCACTTAATCCTGTGCTGTGTACTAAGGTGTACTGCACATCGATAACTTGTCTTCAAACAATGCTAACTCTGCTTGTGCAGAGTTCGTACGTTGTGGAGTCTTATAGTTGCTTGCTGTTGTTTTGTGGTTCTCTGGGTACTCCAGCTTCCTCCAGCTGAAAAATTGTCTGACACGAGGTGATCCTCGCTGTCAAGTGTCATTAAACCCCAATAAATAAATAAATAAAAAATAAATAGTGCAAAGGAAAATTTGTAGTGCATGCTATTGAAAAACTATGGAAAAACATATTACAAGGAGACACTTTAGATATCACTACTTTAGAGGGAGGCTCACTATATTTTTATACTGTACCAATGACCCAGACATAGCTGGTGCTAACTCTTAAAATATAGGGCCAAACACAAATTTTGCCCCCCAATCCCCAAAATTTGCATCTAAAACTAAAGAAAACATGTCCTGAAAGGCCCTCCACACTTCGCCCCTACTGCGCATGCGCAGTGTCAAGGACGTTCCGAAATTGGCGCCATTTATCATTCTAAGTTTGGCCCTTCATCAGTTAACATCTGACTGATCTTTGTGCTTTTAAATCTCAGTTTAAATGATGCCAGACACATAAATATTAGTGAAATGGTGATTCTAAGGAGGATAGAAAAGGAGGAGAGGAAAAGAATGTGTGACAGAATATTATCAGGGCTGTAACTTAAAATTTTTTAATGAAATTATGTTAAGTTACCTATTTTCAAGGCAGCAGCCATTTTGTTGTCATTCTGATTATTTAGTTACACTGTTTTTTCAAGTGTTTTTCCTCTCTCCCTGTCCTTTAAGTTCCCCCTTGCTATTCTCCCATGCTTTTGGCATAGTTTCTGTAATTATTATTACTAAAATTTCTTGGGAGTTTTAGCTGAATAACAGAATGAATTCTGTTCTTTCCCCATGTTTACGTCTTCACCTACGGGTGGTTAGGCGTTGTGTTCTGCATCTACCATCTGATGTTCTGCAGTTTCTTCCCTGGAAGTCTCTGTTTTGCATCAGATGGTGTATTTTTGGTAACTGATTTCGGGCCTGGGTGCCTGGAGTCTTATTTTAGTGTTTTTACACTCATTGTTTACATTTACAACAGCCCTCTGTGTGAGGGGGGGATTTCTAAATAATAATATCTTTATGTTATTTTAATCATAACTAGATACATTATTATTGTTCGTAAGTGTTGAATAAATTGTTTAAAATATTTTTAAAATTTTTGTCCACACTTAGGCATGGGATCCATTGGGGCTCAACGTTACTTTTCAGAAACTTGGGCTGTTCTGAAAAAATATTTTTTCAAAATATTTTGATTTCAATTATTTTTTCTATATTAATGGATCATATTATTATTATGTATTTTGATTGCCAGGGGTTAGTGCGAGTACCAGGACTTGTTTTCTTTTCACATTGAAAGGATATTGATCAATTGTTTTAAGAGGAAGTCTTCCTCTGACCTTATTATCATTCTATATGTGGTCAGTGTACTCGCATTAACTCCTGTTCTGTATCGTATGATTTCGATGACATTATGGGAAGCGTATGTCACGGTATGTTGTTGGGGATTTGGACACTCCGGTCCTTTCCCCGCAGGGTCACTCTACTTTATCAATTTCTATTTCAGACGATCAAGATTAGGGTGATGTATCTGTGATGTCTTCCAACAGTGTGCCTCCGTCGTCACAATTAATGAAGGGCTAGCGGAAAAGTGCTCATGTAATACGCCAATTGCCTAAGAGGACCCTAGTAGGTTCGACGGCCTTTGACGTCCGCTAGCTCGCCCGGTGTAGCGTCCATTCACCGAATGGTTCGGCAGCCGGGTTCGTCCGTTGCGGTCTAGAAGGAATTTTGGGGTGATGCGAGCACTATAAAATTAACTTAATGCACACCCAGTGACGGCGGATCGGAGGGAGAACGGAGGAAGCCTTTTAGTCCGGTTCATAGCTCGTTCCGGTCCATCCGGACGGCAAGCGAGAGAGGCCCCTCTCTCGTTCAACAACATCTGGCCCCAGATGTTGTGGTACAAATGTGTCGTTAGCGGAGCATACGTCCGTCGCTCGGGACGCTCCGTTGTATAGGCAGTCCGCTGAGACTGCTAAGGCTTCCTCTTCTCGTCAGCGCACACGACCGCACCTTGGCTGCGTGACCGCCGATATATTACCAGCTTCGCCGATCTAGGATTCTTCGGCGACCAGGTCACACCATCCGGCAGCCAGGGATTCGAGACCGATGGACTCCGGACGTTCGCATAGGAAAAGTATGCGGGAGCCATCTGATGCGGAGCTGCCCTCGGCGAAGCAGCGATAGTCTGCGCCTCCGCAGGTCTCGACGCCGGACATTCTTTTGCACATAGCACAGCTTATCGCAGCATCCTAGCAGCCGACAGAAATGGTGTCGGATCGAGAATTATCCGACAGCGCTGGGTCGGTAGCCGGGGACTCGAGGCCTGCAGACTCCGGACGTTCGCATAGGAAGTGTGCGGGAGTCAACGTACACGGAGCTTCCAGCGGCAATGCATCGTAAGTCCGCTACTGCACAGGCCTCGGGAACGGACGTGCTTTCCTTAATAGCACAGTTTATCGCAGCATCCCAGCATCAACTGAATCTGTCGCATATATTTTATCCGACGATGCTGGGTCGGGACGCTCCGCGGAAGCGGGTACGGACGTCCGAAAATTTTCATCCGGTCCGACGGGATACCGAAAGGGATTCGGTGGATTTCAAGCTTTCCCTTTCGGAACAACATATGCTGCGATGCCGGATAAGAAACTGATAGCGTCGGTGGACTTAGAAATTTTTGGTTCGGTTCAGGGACATCGTCCCTCAGTTCCGACATAGTCCAATAATGTCACACAAACTATCGAATTATTGAACGACGCTATATATATTATTATTTTATGCTTGCTATCCAAGCATTTCTGGTTTCTTGTTCGAAGAGTTATGGAGATGTCTTTCAAAAGTGTGCCTCTGTCGTCATAGTTAATGAAGAGTTAGCGGCAATAAGTGCTCATGGAATATGTCTATCGCTTACGGAGTGACATTCGCTAGCTCACCCGGTGTAGCGTACATTCATCGAATGGTTCGGCTGCCGGGTTCGTCCGTTGCGGTCTAGGAAGGAGATTTGGGTGATGCGAGCACTTTAATTACTTTAGTACTCACCCAGTGACGGCAGATTGAGGACAGATCGGAGGAAGCCAACAACATAGGGGACCGCATGTTGTGGTTCAGATATTTTACATTCGGAGCATATGTCCGTTGCTCGGGACGCTCCGTTATATTGACAGTCCGAGAGACTGTCTTTAATGCTTCCTCATCCTCACAGCAGGGCACACGACCGCACATTGGCTACGTGACCTCGAGTATCCGATCAGTTTCGGCATTCAGTGATTCCACAGCGAATAGGTCACGCCATCCGGTAGCCAAGGGACACGAGGCCTATACACTCCGTTCGCTCGCATATTGGAAGTATGCACGGGGTAACGATCTCGGAGCTTCCTGCGGCAATGCATCGTAAGACCGCTGCTCCTCAGGCCTCAGTGACGGACGTGCTATCCGAGTTAGCACAGTTGTTTCGCAGCATCCCAGCAATTGACGGTTTCTCGGTCGAATCAGGAATTATCCGACGGCGCTGGGTCGGTGCGGTCCGCGGTTGCATCAAGCTACGGACGACCGAACGCTTTATAGGGTCCGACAGGATGGCAAAAGGGATTCGAAAGATTTCGAGTTTTCCCTTTAGTAGTATCGGAAGATGCCTTTCATATCTTCTGGCATTTCTTCCAGTGATTATTTTTCGGACTTCATTGCTGCGATCTTGGATAAGAGACTTATAGCGTCATTGGACTCGGATTTTTCGACCGGTACAGGGACTTTGTCCCTGACTTACCGACGCAGTCCAATATTGTCATTACAACATGTGTTTTATTTTTCGACGCTATATATTTATATATATATACAAGCCTGCTACTAAGCATGATAGTTTAGTTTCTTGTCCGCGTGGCTCATTTCTGCCATTTTATCTTTTTTACATATAAGTTTATTTTGGCAGAGCAGGGCATACCGAGAGTTCATATGCGTCTAGACGGTGATTATAGACTGCATATATTCTTTTTCGCCGTTTATGTCTTTTCCAATTTCAATGTTGGGAACGACATTATGTATAGTAGACTTAACTTAGACGCTTTATTATACGTAATCCGCCTTACTGAGGCGTTATCATTACGTCTTCAAGAAAAGATTTACGGGATATTATTCTCAATGTAATTTCTTTTGAGGGCAGTAGTTTGTTCACGTATAACTCCGCCCTTCAGTGGCTGATTGGAGTTGGTTAGACGTGATGCAGCCCTAGCTACATCCACGCGTGGATAGTAGGTTAAGAACTCTCTCAGAGTCGCTTCGTTCTCGGAGGAGCTTCTCTTCGACGGCAACTTTCCGGCAATCCATGAATTGCTTGATTTATACATTCTCTTGTCTATCTAGTGTTACAAGAGATTCAGACTGGGGCAAACATTCGGTGGTTGACTCAGAGAGTGCCGCCGCAGTTGCCGGACCCGAGTGTGGCTGTTATGACGGTTGCCAGTCAAACAGATTGGGATATATACTGATCCCTACGGATTCGAAGTGCCAGGGTCTTTGGGTTCCGCAGTCTTTTAGCTATCAGTTTAACTTCCGCGGAATAATGTTTTTTAGGCTTGCTTTATGTCATTGCATGAACATTATTCAGAAACGCATGCCCAAATTCCTGTCCTTTAATTCGACAGTAGTGGCGTATCTCCGGAACCAGGGAGGCACTCTTTCGTTTCCGTTATTCAATTTAATGGAAAGAATCCGTCTGTTGGTTATAGTACACCAAGTTCAGTTTTGGTCAGTCATATTCTGGGTCGTCTGATTGTTTTGTCGCACTCCCGTTCTCTTACGGGTCGCTTGTTGCTGTCAGAATGGACTCTCAACAAACAAGTATTTAATCAGATTTGCTATCTATGGGAGCGCCCAATGATGTTTTATTTATGACACAGCTTGCTAATCAATTGCAGACGTATGTGTTGGCTTGTCCAGATCTCTGAACTAATACTGTTAACGCTCTATTGATCTATAGGACGGAATGATAGGATACGCGTATCCTCCGGCGCTGTTGTTTTAGCAGGTATTGCTAAGATAAACAACCACAATACATTTCTGTTGATAGCATCTCTATCTTCACAGAGATCATGAGTAATTTACTCTCTTGTCTACTGTGGATCTTAACGTGAAATCTTCCTCTATGTGAGGATCTTTTTTCACTGGGTAAATCGTGTCATCTTTATCACAACCAGCAAGGTCGCAACCTTCATGTATTCCGTTGTGTGGTCCGTATTGCATTGTAAGCACTGTACTGGACGAGCTTTGGACGCGATTTCTTACTATAGGAGATCCTCTTCTTCGCTATTCTATGCGACTAAAGTGGAGGCTCTTCCGTCGTGGTGTAGGGATCATTATGTTCATATGGTTGATCCCTCCATACTACTCATTGCTATTTTTTAGTATACTTGTTTCACAAGATCTACTGCAGCCTGTGTTATTTAGGTTATAGGTTTATGTTACCTCATACCTATGCACTCTACTATAGTTTACAATTGAGTCTTTTGTCTCTTTATCTAAGTCAGTTAGTAACTTTTTGATAAATAGACTTAGAATCTTTAGATTAAATTCCTATACGGATTTTAACTTCGGTTCTTATTTAGCTAAGTAATCATTTGAGCCTCTGGAAACAGTAGTTTTCAAATTCTGACCTTTTAGACAGTAATTCTGTTGGTTTCTCTTTTACTGTAGAGTCAGTGAGTTTCATGCACTATCGATGGATGATTTTCACTTTCATAGTTTCGGAATCATTACTTCCGTTACTATTTAGGTTGGATTGTTGCATAAGAGTTAGGCTCCTATTATCCGGAACCTATTATTTTAACGTCCTTCCGTCTTCGTATGGGCATAGGCCTTTACTCTTTCCGGGTACAGTTTATGTATTTATAAACAGATATCTGTTTATTACAAGGGCGTAAGCTTCTTCTGTCTTTGATGTCTAGTAGAAGGACGTTACGCTCCATTTTATTGTTAATGGATTCTATTAACTAGCGTACTGCTTATGGTATATCATTAGCTTAGCAGTTGTGCTTAAGATTTCGGCTCATGAAGTAAGAGTTCTTCTACTTCTTGGGCTTACATTAATAGTGTTGCTATTATAGATTTTTGAAGGCTGCTCATTGCGCTCAGCCATCCATTCATGAATTTTATCTCAGAAATATCGAGTCCATTTCTGGAGGCCTCTATTGTTAGGTCTATTATCTACTGCTCAGAATGTCATTCACTTAACAGTTGCTACTATAGCTAGGTAGGCTGTCTGTTTCGGCAGTGTCTCCGTTCGGCTGCCCTCTTCGCTCTGGGCTATTTGACCCAGGGCAAGAAAAAGGGGGGGGGGGGGGGGAGGGTGTTCCCTTGGGTCACCTGTTTTTACTATGAAAACAAGGGGATACCTCCTCCGGAGTTAGTAATTCTGAGCTGTTATTGGGATGGTTGTTTAGTGAGAAGTTTAAGTTTATAAAATTCATTCAAGTCTTAGTTTTTAAAGTATAGCTTTTGAATATTGCATATGTCAACGGACATGATTATGCAATTCTCACACACTTTTAGAAGTATAAGAGTCTCTATTCTCTAGACTTACTTTATTATTGGCTTACTTTAAAAATTATTAGTATAAGGATTATTGGATATTAATAGAGTACATGGATGTATGAAGCTCAATTTTTGGAAGGTGTTGTATCTTTCTAATTTATCATAAATAAGAAAGATACATGTAAGGCCTATTACTTCTTTTCCCTACAGGGGATGACTCTATTTTATTTTATTGAGCGTATTCCATTTTGCTCTATGTCCTTGGCCCTCCAGCCTTTTTACTATTCAGCTATGTCTGGGTCATTGGTACAGTATAAAAATGTTAAAAAATTTATAGTAATTTATATATTTTTTATACTTACCAATGACCCAGACGGGGATGGCCCTCCCAGGAGTTGGGAACTCTTGCCTCCCCGCTGAGTACATAGTGCTTACCAGGCACTGGTTATTAGAATGATAAATGGCGCCAATTTCGGAACGTCCTTGACACTGCGCATGCGCAGTAGGGGCGAAGTGTGGAGGGCCTTTCAGGACATGTTTTCTTTAGTTTTAGATGCAAATTTTGGGGATTGGGGGGCAAAATTTGTGTTTGGCCCTATATTTTAAGAGTTAGCACCAGCTATGTCTGGGTCATTGGTAAGTATAAAAAATATATAAATTACTATAAATTTTTTAACTTTCCAGAATAAGTGTCTGTTAAAGGAGCCTACAATTTATATTTTTAACAGAATCTCATTATTAAAGTTAACAAATTTTGCTCTTTGAGCCATAAAAAATTAAAATCTCAATATTTTTGCTCAGAAATCTCACTATTTTACAGTTCATCAGCTTAAAATGTCTGATTACAAGGCCTGTCTGAACCCTGTGAATTACTTGAAGACTGAAATGGGCCAGTAATACAGTACTGTGATCAGAAAGGTGGTCTCTTTGCCTTCTTTCATGAATAAAATACTGCGAAATCAAGGCTGCATAAAAAAACTAATATCTTGGATTCAATGTTCCCGCATTTCTGAATTCACTGATGAGTATTATCTGGAGGGAATTGGACAGAGAATTTTAACCAGATCTGGAATATTTTTATACCACAACCAATGGCCCAGACTAGTAGGTGCTAACTTTATGGTATTCAGGGCCAAACACAAATTTTGCACCCCCAATCCTCAAAATTTGCATCAAAACACTAAAAAATTAAGTCCTAATTGGACCTCCATACTTTTAGATCACTGTGCGTGCGCAGCATCCAGGAAGGTCCGAAATTGGCACCAACCATCATTCTTTGTTTGGCCCTTCAGTCAGTAAGACGTTCTGACATCTGTGCTATTAAAATTCTCTTTATGAAGATGCCAGACACAAGTCATTACAGGAATTGGTGGATTCAAGACTGCTAATGGATAATGGAAAGGAACAATGGTGGTTGGAGACGTTCAGGGCTGTAACTTTATAAATAATTTTATAAATTTTTCATGTCTCAAAATTTCGAGGCACATTTCCTGACGTCATCATTCTTGCTAATGTAATTTCCACTGTTTGTTAAGTGTTCCTTCCCTATCCTTTCTTGAGCCCTCTTGCTAAACTTCCAAGCTTTTGGCTATTTTTACTGAAGTTTTTTATAAAAATTTCTTGGAGGTTTAGTGTGTTTACAGAATGTTTTTTTCTGTAAAAATCCCCTTGGTTACGTCCTCATCTGGTTAGCAGTGTTGGGGCGTGTTGGTCTTGCATCTTCTATCAGATGTATTGTTTTTTCTTTATAGGAAGACCTTGCTTTACATCTGATAGCTTGTAAATCGGTTACTGACTTCGAGCTATTTTTTACTGCCTGCGGTGTTGTTTCCGTTTTTTTCCTCTGATGTTGTTGACAGTTGCAACATCTCAAATATATGTGGTATGTTATATTATATGAGTATAAATTACTGTAGAATACATGGATTAATTATTCCGGTAGTGTAGCAAAAAAAATTGGAATTTTGTCCACACTTAGACTCTATTGGGAAGCCTTTAGGCTCTGCATGTTCCCTTTGGGAACTTAGGCTTTTTCAAAAAAATTTATTTTCGGAAGTTTTTTTTTTTTTTCCGATCGATATTTTGATTGCTTTATTCATGTATCTAATCATATATTTTTTGCAGATTTGGGGGTGTCATCGACTTTAATTTTTATATTGAATTATGAAAACTTTCTGCTCTAAATGCAAGGCGAGGAAATCGTCCTCAGATTTGCATGCTTGTTGTCTTGCTTGTAGTCGATGCACCCCCAAGGATTGTTGTCCCACATGTGAACACTGGACTCGAAATGTTGGAGACGAGTGTCATGGTATATTGTTGGTGGTGGGATTTCCATTCCGGATCTCTCACCACAGGGTAATTCAAGCCCCTCAGTTTCTTTTTCAGAGGAACCAGGACATGATACTGATGCTGTAACATCCATTCAGAGTGTGCAATCGTTGTCGCGCTCAGATGAGCAAACCAAGCTGGCTGCAAAGGTGCTCTTGAATATTCGGCAAGGAATGAGGCCTCTCGTTCCAGTGCAAGCAGCCAGTTCGGCCGGTGAAGCCACTGAAGCGGTTTCTCCACCCGGAGGAGTCGTAACATCGGGCCAGTCCGTTGCGGTTGAAGGAAGTGATGATTTGGGTAGAGCGAGCACCTTAAAATATAAAGATCACCCAACGACGATGGAGATAGGGAGGAAGTCGGCGGGTTTCTTTTTGGGAGGCTCGGCGAGGTCTAATAAGGCTGCGAGCGGGAGAGTCCCCTCTCTAACCCAACAACATCTGAGGCCAGATGTTGTTTTGAGAAACCTGCACGAGTCGGAGCATACGTCCACCCCCATTCGGGATGCTCCTTCAACACTACACACTACGTTTTCATAGACACACAACCGCAAGCTAGCTCTGCGACTTCTCAGTTCCAGTCAACAGTGCCAAGTCGAAGTCACTCTTCACGTCAGAAATCGAGTCATTCTATAGCTAGTGAACCGAGGCAGCCATTGGCGGCACAGATCTGCATCATCATCCCAGGAGCCTCAGGCGGGGAAGAAGCAGAAGACCACTGCTCCTCAGGCCTCGGTTACTGACTTGCTGGTGCAGATTGCATAGCTTATAGCAGCATCCTAGCAAACACAACAAACTTCCACAGTTCCGGAAAATGAACTGTCGCACTGTGCTGGGTCGGTCCACGAATCTGTACAGCCAGATACAGAGGACCAGGCATCTCAGCTGATCCAACCAGATGATGAAAGGGACAAAGAGGATTACCCTTCCCTTTCGGAACAGCACATGGAGGCCATGGACTTCATCCATCAGTTCTACCCTGAGGCTGTTCCAAGTGATCAGCATGCTGCGGCATCGACGGAGAAACCACTATCATCTCTGGATGAAGAGTATGTACGGAGGAAAGAGGACATTCTTTCTTTTCTGACGCAGTCCATACAGGTGTCAAAGGCCTTTGGTCATGTTGACGATGCCGTGTAGAACCTCTCCAGTGCCAGGAGAAAATGCGGTTTCCTGAATACATCTTCTATTAATATGTCGTTAATATGTCGTTCCTTGGACCATGCTCTTTTAGAACGGTTCCTGAAGATGTTCCTAGAGCTCCACTGCATTTGGATGAGCAGGCCGCAGACTTAGAGATGTCCTTACCCACATCATTCAATGTATGCTCGGAAGTGATGGAATGTGCAATTTCGTCAAACAGAGCGAATCTGGACGCAATATCCTACGCGGACCACCTTACCAGAGCCTTGGCGCAACGTTTTAAAAAAAAGGAATTTGAAGACGTTTGTTCCTCACTTAGAGTCCTTTCCAGGGCAGTGATGTATGCCACGTACAACTCAGCACTGACAGTGGCTAATTTGGAGTTGGTAAGACATGATGCTGCCCTTGCGTCTTCATCTTTGATTGATGATAAGGTGAAGAGCTCTCTCTGAGTTGCTCCGGTTTCCGGCAATATGTTATTTGATGACAAGCTTTCGTTAGTATTCGAGCAAGCTACTACGAAGGCTTCCAGTACACTACTTTTCAAGTCGGTGTCTCAGCAGCGTACTTCATCAGACAGGAGTTATAAAGGACGTTCCTCCTCTAAAAATTTTTCCAAGGGAAACGCCTCACGAGGGAATAGTAAACCCTCGTATGACTACTCCAGAAGTCGTCAGTATAGTAACTCGGGTAGGGGGCAGGTCTGATCAGGGATATCAATCAGACGCCCCTGAGCCGACAGGATGAGGTGCTTCACGAGGAGGATGTAATTTCTCCTACCGCATGCCTCGCAAATCGAACAGGTGATGGTCCAGAACTCTATTGCGGGCCAGTTGGTGGAAGGTTATCAATCTTCGCGAGAAACTGGTTCGCCGTAACGGAAGATCAGTGGGTGAGAAATGTAGTCTCGGAAGGCCTACGGCTATCGTTCCGGGAAAAAAAAACACTTACCAGATGTTCACGATGGAAAATCTTCCGTTGGATCCTTTCAAAAGAGAGTCTCTCCTACAAGAGGTAAAGGCTCTCTTAGTAAAGGAAGCAATAGAGGTCGTAGAAAAACAGGATTCTCCAGGTTTTTACAGTCACCTGTTCCTTGTACCGAAACCAGACACCTCGTTCTGACCGGTGATAGACTGGAAAAACAAGTTCATCGTGGCTCCAAAGTTCTACATGGAAACCATCCGGTCGGTAAGGCGAGCATTCAAGTGGACGATTATGCAGCAAGCATAGATTTAAAAGATGCCTACTTTCACATCCTGGTACATCTGGCTTTCAGAAAGTACCTGCGCTTTGCAGTACAGGGGCAGGTTTATCAGTTCCGAGCAGTGTGTTTCAGTCTGAACCTGGCCCCTTGGGTATTCACTCGAATAATGAACTTGGTAATGTCTTTTTTCCGGGCTCATTCGTCAGCGGTTACGTCGGCTTACTTGGACGAAGTTTTACAGAGATACAGCAACAGAAACGTTCTTCAGAGTGATGTTCAGAGTCTGTTGCAACTGCTCCGACGTCTCGGTTTCAGCGTAAATGAGAAAAAGTTGGATGTAGTTTATTCCCAGTCGTTCATCCACTTAGGAATGAACTTCGAAACTCACAACAATCTGGTTCGCCTGCTGTTATCCAGAGCGAAATTAGTCTGTTGCTTTGCCCGCTATTGTCTAAACTCTCACGACATATCAGCGAGGGAGTTCATGAGGTTGATTGGCCTGTGTGGAGCAGCTGCAGATCTTATTCCGATGGGTCGCCTCCGCTTGCATCCCCTCCAGATTTTCTTTACTCAGAACTGGAGTGTGAAGATGCATTCACTCGAAACCAGTATTATATTAACGGAACTAGTCAAACAAAAGATTCAGATTTGGGCAGATATTCAGTGGTTAACTCAAGGGGTTCCACTGCAGCTGCCGGATCCAGCTTTAATGATTATGACAGATGTGAGTCAGATGGGCTGGGGCGTGACCCTGAGTCCAGCAGACTTGAAGTGCCAGGGACTTTGGAACTCCCGGTTCCTCGAGCAACACATAAACATCAAAGAGATGATGTCAATATGGTTAGCACTACAATACTGGAATGGATATTTTCTAAATGCCCATGTTCAGATTCTGTCGGACAACTCGACAGTAGTGGCGTATCTCAGGAAGCAAGGTGGCATTCATTTGATTCCTCTATGCGAATTAACAGAGAAAATTCTTCTTTATATGCTGAATTGTCACACTCATCTCTCTGTCCGTCATATACTGGGTCGTCTGAACATATTAGCAGACTCGCTCTCTCGGAAAGGTCCCCTGTTGCCATTGGAGTGGACTCTCAACGAGCGAGTATTCAATCAGATTTGCTACCAGTGGGATCGTCCCATGATAGATCTGTTTGTGACATACCTCAACAATCAGTTGCCGATGTTTGTGTCGCCGTGTCCAGATCACTGAGTGTAAGCAGTAGACGCTCTGTCAATTCCATGGGACGGGATTGTAGATTACGCATATCCTCCAACTTCATTGATTCAGCAGATTCTGTTAAAGATCAAACAGTCTCATTGCAAAATCCTGCTAGTAGCACCTCTGTCGGCACAGAAACCATGGATAAATCTACTCAGGTGCCTGTTATGGGACGTCCTCCGGAAGCTTCCTCCACGAGAGGACCTTCTTTATCAAGGGAAGTCCCACTCACTGCATCACAACCCGGAAGGTCTCAACCTTCACGTTTTTATGTGTACCCATACCATGTATGGTACACATAATGCCAACATCAGGGGAGGCCATCCGTTGTTTGTCTGTCCATCTGTCCGTCCATCTGTCTGTCCATCCATCCATCTGGCATCTGTATCCCTCCCTTTGGCATTCGATAACTTGAAAAATATTGCTTGAATTGTCAAGTTACTTTATATTTGTGTTCAGGTTACTGATGTGCCGAGCTGTATAGTTTTTGGTGTAAATCTGATAATTTGATCCTGAGATATTAACTCTTTATCCTTCAAATTGAGAATTCTTCCAATCCCTTTGGCATGAGATAACTCAAAAAATATCAGTCCAATTGTCATGTTACTTTATATATATCTTCAGGCTACGGATGTTCTGAACTGTATAGTTTTTGGTGTAAATCTGTTATTTTGATCCTGAGATATTAACCCTTTATCCTTCAAATTGAAAATTCCTCCAATCCCTTTGGCATTCGATAACTTGACAAATATTGCTTTGATTGTCAAGTTACTTTATATTTGTGTTCAGGTTACTGATGTGCCGAGCTGTATAGTTTTTGGTGTAAATCTGATAATTTGATCTTGAGATATTAACCCTTTATTCTTCAAATTGAAAATTCCTCCAATTCCTTCCTTTGGCATTCGATAACTTGAAAAATATTGCTTGGATTGTCAAGTTACTTTATATTTGTGTTCAGTATTACTGATGTGCCAAGCTGTATAGTTTTTGGTGTAAATCTGATAATTTGATCCTGATATATTAACCCTTTATCCTTCAAATTGAAAATTCCTCCAATCCCTTTGGCATGAGATAAATCAAAAAATATTAATCTGATTGTCATGTTACTTCATATATGTGTTCAGGTTACTGATGTGCCGAGCTGTATAGTTTTTGGTGTAACTCTGATAATTTGATCCTGTGATATTAACCCTTTATCCTTCAAATTGAGAACTCCTCCAATCCATTTCTTAGGCATGCGATAACTCAAAAACTATTAATCAGATTATCAAGTTACTTTATATATGAATTCAGGTTACTGATGTGCTGTGCCATTTTGTTTTTTATGTAATTCTAATAATTTGATCTTGAGATAACCCTTTATCCATCAAATTAGGCACTCCTCCAATCCATTTCTATATGTACCCATACCATGTAATGTGTACATAATGTCGGCATCCGGGGTGGCCCTCCGTCATACAGCTTTCTACTAGTTGCGCATATGGGTACACATCTGACGATTTAATCGGCCTATTTTTCCGTTGTGCGGTCCTTCTTGCACAGAAAACAGTTTACAGGATGAGCAGTGGACGCAATTTCTAACTGTAGGAGGGCCTCCTCTTCGTTGCATTATGCAGCGATGTGGAGGGTCTTCTTCCGTTGGTGTGTGGATCAGTCGATCAATGTATATAATCCATCCATTCCACAAATCACCAATTTCCTGGTCTATTTGTTTGATGAGCTCAAACTGCAGCTTGTTACTATTAAAGACTATAGGTCTGTGTTATCAGACACTTACGCTCATCATGATAATTTGACTATTGGATCAGATGTTTCTTTATCCAAATTAGTTAGAAATTTTTCTTTTCATAGACCTAGAACCCTCAAATTAATTCCTAAGTGGAATTTAGCTTGGGTTCTGCTGAAGCTTCAAGAAGCTCCTTTTGAGTCGTTGAATGATGTAGATTTCAAATTCTCGACCTACAAAATGGCATTTCTCTTAGCCTTCGCTTCTGCCAGAAGAGTTAGTGAACTCCATGCATTATCTGTTCATGATTTTCATTATCGTAGTGTGGGTAATACCATTACACTTACTATGGAAGTGGGTTTTTTGGCTAAGAATCAGATTCCGGATAATAGTCCGGAGCCTGTTGTCATTAAGACTTTACCGTCATCGGATAACCATAGACCATCACTGTGTCCAGTCAGGGCAATGCGCATTTATAAACATTGGTCGGATTTTTTCAGGAAAGGAAGAAAGCGTTTCTTTCTTTCTCTGATTCCTAATAGAAAAGATATATCTGTCCATTCTATTTCTAGATGGATTCAGTTGGCAAAACGTTTTGCCTATGAAAATCTATCTTCGACTCAATGTTCTGTCAATAAGATTACAGTGCATGAAGTTAGAGCTCTGTCCTCTTCCTGGGCGTGTTCTAACAGTATAGCCATTACTGATTTCATGAAAGCTGCTTACTGGAAACAACCCTCTACATTTACGAAGTTTTACCTTTCGAAATTTAGAGTCCATCTCCTTAGATCTTAGGGTCCTCTTTCTGTTGCTCAGAATGTCATCCCTTAATGGTTACTTCAAAAGTTATTTAGGCAGTCGCTCGAGCTCTGACTCTGTTCCACTGCCCTCTTCGTTCTGAGGAAAGTTACCTCAGAACAAGAGGAAGGGGGTGGGGGGGGGGTTTCCCTTATATCATCGAGCTTTATAGTGAAAAGCAAGGGAATACCTCCTCTGAAGACAGTAGTCCAGGGTCGGAGCTGGGTGGTTTTAATATGTAGCTCGGTGAGAAGCAACTAATATATCACATTTTTGTATTGGTTTTTAAAGTGTAGCTCACTGTGAAGCATTTGTATATGTCACGTGTCAAACGGGCGTTAATATAAATCCTCGGACACTTTTAAATGAGTATAAAGAGTCTCATTCTCTGGACTATATTTATATATTGGTTTTCCTTCACCAAATTAGCACAAAGAGTTATGCTGGCATTAAATGGAGAATTATATATTATGTAATACTCAATTACATTGTTGGTGTTATGCCTTTCTCTTTTCTCATAAAGGAGAAAGACATATATAATTCCTATCTTCTATTCTCCTGTAGGAGCTACTCTTTACAGAAGTAATTGAGCGATTGGATTTTCCTCAAAGTCCAAGGCCCTCCAGCCTTTTTATGATTCATCTAGTCTGGGCCATTGGTTGTGGTATAAAATTATGAACAATTTTAAGTAATTTGTATATTTTATATACTTACCAGAGGCCCAGATGGGTATGGGCACTCATACCTCCCCGCTATTTTCTGATCACTCATCGTCCCTGAACATGGTGTTTGCGTCTTCTCCTCCCAAACCGCTGAACCAATTTAATTGATATTTGAGATAATAGTTTGTTATGACATTGCAATTTGATTTTGTTCAAATCAAGTTGCCTCGCCCATTGGTAGGGCCACACCCAAAAAGTGTGCTGAAATCTTAAAAAAATCTTCTTCTCATGAACCAGCAGTAGCAGAGACTTGATATTTGGTGTGAAGCTTCCTTTTGAGGTGTAGACTCAGATTTGTTCAAGAGAAGTTTGTGGGGCTATATTTGGCGTCGTAATGGGAGGGGCAGGAATGTTTGCCCCTCCCAAAATTTCTATTTTCCAAACCAAGAGGCAGATTTGGACCAAATTTGACATGAGGGCTTATTGGGTCATAAGTACTTAATTTATGCAAACAAATTTTTCCCGTTGCCCCAAGGGAACCGCAGGAGCTAAAAATAGAAAAAAATTAAAACGCCCATATCTCCAAAACTACACGGCACTGAGAATTCTTATTTGGTGTGAAGCTTCCTTAGGACCAACAGAATGGAATGATCAAAAAAAAATTGCTATCGGTTTTATCATGGGGTACTTTTCTGGGACTTTGAAAAAGTGCTGAGTCAGCATTTTTTAACACTGTGGGTAATGGGAAAAACATGTAAGACTCTTTTCTCCCAAACCACTGCTCCAAAAGCTTTCAAATTTAACATATAACATCTTCGAAAGATTGTTTCACATGTTTATTGAAATCAATTGCCTGGGTCCATATTTGGGCTCTCTATGGGAGCCCAAATGTTTAAAATAGTGCAGTATGAGGAATGTTTTTTAAAAATCTTCTTCTTCAGATCTACCAATAAGAATCTTTTGATATTTGGTCTGCAGCATCCTTAGGGGGGTGAGATTCAAGTTTGTTCAAGCCAAGTCCCTGGGTTCATATTTAGGCTGAAAATTTGGGGTCCCGTTGCGGACTTAGAAATTTTTGACCAAAATCCGGAAATGTTTGTTTTGTTTTTTATGCATTTCGGTCAATTTTAAGACAAAAAAAATTATTTTTTTTACACTGAAAATTTGGGGTCTGGGTGGAATTTAGAAAATTTTGGACCAAAATCCAGAATTTTTTTTGTTGTTTTTTATGCGTTTTGGTCAATTTTAATACAAACAATTTTTTTTTTTTTTATACTGAAAATTTGAGGTCCGGGTGGGATTTAGAAAGTTTTGGACCAAAATCCAGAAAATTTTTTTTTTGTTTTTTATGCATTTCGGTCAATTTTAAGACAAAAAAAAAATTTTTTTTTTTACACTGAAAATTTGGGGGCCGGGTGTTGGGCCAAAATCCGGAAATTAGTATTTTTGTTTTTTATGTGTTTCGGTCAATTTTAAGACAAAAAAATTTTTTTTTTTTTACACTGAAAATTTTAGGTCTGGGTGGGACTTTTTTATTTGTTTTTTATGCGTTTCAGTCAATTTTAAGACAAAAAAAAATTCTTTTTTTACCCTGAAAATTTGGGGTCTGGGTGGGACTTAGAAAATTTTGGACCAAAATCCAGAATTTTTTTATTTGTTTTTTATGCGTTTCGGTCAATTTTAAGACAAAATTGTTTTGTTTTTTTAACACTGAAAATTTGGGGTCTGGGTGGACCAAAATCCAGAAATTTTGTTTTTGTTTTTTATGCGTTTCGGTCAATTTTAAGACAAAAAAAATATTTTTTTTTACACTGAAAATTTGGGGGCCGGGTGGGACCGGAAATTAGTTTTTTTGTTTTTTATGCGTTTTGGTCAGTTTTAAGAAGAAAAAAAAAATTTTAGGCTGAAAATATTTTGTTTGGGACTTCGAATATTTCCAAATAAAAAATTTTAAAAAAATCTGTTTTTTATGTGTTTATCTCAATTTTGGGACGTAAAAGTGCAGGAACTGAAAATAGAAGGAAAAATCGTGGGTATTGTGTGGGAACAACTGCTTCATCTAGTTGGTATATGCTTTTCTTAGGAGGGGTGTATGCAGCTTATTCAAATTAAGTCCCTGGTTTGATATTTAGACTACCATGTCAGGTGCATGCCCTCAGGCTCCCTGGGGCCTCTTGTAACATTTAGCCGGCACTGAAGGAAGAATGATGGTTGGTGCCAATTTCGGATCTTCATGGACGCTGCAAATGTGCAGTGATCTGGAAGTATGGAGGACCAATTAGGACTTAATTTTTTAGTGTTTTGAAGCAAATTTTGGGGATTGGGGTGGGGAGCAAAATGTGTGTTTAGCCCTGAATACCATAAAGTTAGCACCAGCTAGTCTGGGCCATTCGTAAGTATAAAAAATATACAAATTACTTAAAATTTTTCAATTTCATTTATTTTTCTTGATTTGGTCTTGATTTTGCAGTATTTTACTTATGAAATCTAGACCCTCTAGTTTAAGTGTATTGTGATGTGTTAGTGATCTGATTGTAAAACAGACCACTTTTATGACCCAGTACTTGAATTGTAAGGCCCATTCCAGTGAATGTTGAAAAGCTATGTTTTTAAGGCAGAATATGAATTTATACTCAGTTATTAACCCTTCACAACAGTACACAGGGTTTCAAAATTTGTTAAATTTAATTAGTTTTTTTTCAGTGTTTTAAAATAATTTCAACAAAACCATATCATGTGGCCCCCTTATTGGAACAAGCTCGATAAACCGGTTCCAAGAAAGGGGTGCATGATATGGCTTTGTTGAATGTTTTTGAAACTGCTCAGTTTGTAAATTTCATGGGCAGATGCAGCTGATTCATTTGGTAAGGTCTTAATCCTTTACCTAACATGAAAAGCAGATGACACTTGCAAACAAAATCCTTGAATAACTAATTCTTTGTCTCAAAAACATAGGTTATGACCCCTCTTTGGAGCAAGCTCGTTCCAAAGAGGGGTCATAACCAATGTTTTTGAGACAAAAAATGAAAAAAATATTGAAAAATAATTGGCGATTTTTGTGAATAGTGCTGGCCGGTTTTGGGCTTTACATTAGGCAAAGGGTTAAAAGAAGTTTTTGGCAAGTGTTGTGTTCTACATGTTTTTAGGTATACATCAAGGGTTATGCTGTTTTGATTCCTATGTGCAGTGTACATGTATCATACTCTTCCCTTCAGGTTCATGTTATCTGATGTTTTGTATGAAGTTAAGTCATCATTTTCTGTGTTATCTTTACATTCATTTCTTATATTTTTCAGAGGACCACATATTTCAAGAAGAGAACATAATCATGAGCGGAACCAGAATGGCTTTGACATACAAATGTTGGAAAGGTAATACTGCATGTTTTAAAATATTTCATGATTTCTTTTTATGACATTTTAGGGATCTGATTCTCTTTAACAGTCCTCTGATTTTGAAAAAAAAACAGCTTTGAACTGCATGCCAAACTTCAGATTTAGTTGCATATTTTTCCTATCGTGATTGAATAAAAAATCTTGTAATCTGTCGAGAATTTACCCTTACTCTCCCCAGTTTTCCTTTGTTTCTAAATCTATTTAGCCTCATTTCATCCAATACACCCATTTAATATATTATATCTTGTTTGACAGAGCTCATGGAGCTCTGTCAAACAATATATGATAAAATTTATTAATTTATTTACTGGTGTTTAAGGTCACATATTTCTGCACAATGGCTAATCATGACCACAATAGTTGTATGGGTGGAGGAAGCCAGAGTACCTGGAAAGAACCACCGAGCAACTGCGAGCAAGTGTCAGCTCCCCAACATACTAACTCCACATTAGTAGGGTTAGCATTGGTTGAAGACAGGTGCACCGCTGACATAACGTATGCCTTAGTACACAATGCCACCATGCCCCCATGTTGGCAATGGGTGTTATAATAGAATAAATGCTAAGTTTATCTCTAGAATACAGGAAAGTGACACAATCCCTGTTAATTGAATACTCTTGTTAATTGAATAATTTGCATTGGCAAAGTGGCTATTTAATTAAAAGGGTTCAACTGTAACTCTTCTGACAGTACATTTGAGTTATTCATGCATGCATGTACAAATGTTGTGGGGTTAAACAATAAGTCAAGGTACAAGAACAAACCTTTTAGGATATGGTACCTGCACTCACTCATGGAAAGAGCTTCACAAAATGATTTCTAAACCAACAAACATCTAAAAAAATGAAATATTTTTATACTGTACCAATGACCCAGACATAGCTGGTGCTAACTCTTAAAATATAGGGCCAAACACAAATTTTGCCCCCCAATCCCCAAAATTTGCATCTAAAATCAAAGAAAACATGTCCTGAAAGGCCCTCCACACTTCGCCCCCACTGCGCATGCGCAGTGTCAAGGACATTCCGAAATTGGCACCATTAATCATTCTAAGTTTGGCCCTTCATCAGTTAACATCTGACTGATCTTTGTGCTTATAAATCTCAGTTTAAATGATGCCAGACACATAAATATTAGTGAAATGGTGATTCTAAGGAGGATAGAGAAGGAGGAGAGGAATAAAATGTGTGACAGAATATTATCAGGGCTGTAACTTAAAATTTTTTAATGAAATTATGTTAAGTTACCTATTTTCGAGGCAGCAGCCATTTTGTTGTTATTCTGATTATTTAGTTACACTGTTTTTTAAGTGTTTTCCTCTCTCCCTGTCCTTTAAGTCCCCCCTTGCTATTCTCCCATGCTTTTGGCATAGTTTTTGTAATTATTATTACTAAATTTTCTTGGGAGTTTTAGCTGAATAACAGAATGAATTCTGTTCTTTCCCCATGTTTACGTCTTCACCTACGGGTGGTTAGGCGTTGTGTTCTGCATCTACTATCTGATGTTCTGCAGTTTCTTCCCTGGAAGTCTCTGTTTTGCATCAGATAGTGTATTTTTGGTAACTGATTTCGGGCCTGGGTGCCTGGAGTCTTATTTTAGTGTTTTTACACTCCTTGTTTACATTTTCAACAGCCCTCTGTGTGAGGGGGGGATTTCTAAAAAATAATATCTTGATGTTATTTTAATCATAACTAGATACATTATTATTGTTCGTAAGTGTTGAATAAATTGTTTAAAATATTTTTAAAATTTTTGTCCACACTTAGGCTTGGGATCCATTGGGGCTCAACGTTACTTTTCAGAAACTTGGGCTGTTCTGAAAAAATATTTTTTCAAAATATTTTGATTTCAATTATTTTTTCTATATTAATGGATCATATTATTATTATGTATTTTGATTGCCAGGGGTTAGTGCGAGTACCAGGACTTGTTTTCTTTTCACATTGAAAGGATATTGATCAATTGTTTTAAGAGGAAGTCTTCCTCTGACTTTATTATCATTCTATATGTGGTCAGTGTACTCACATTAACTCCTGTTCTGTATCGTATGATTTCGATGACAATATGGGAAGCGTATGTCACGGTATGTTATTGGGGATTTGGACACTCCGGTCCTTTCCCCGCAGGGTCACTCTACTTTATCAATTTCTATTTCAGACGATCAAGATTAGGGTGATGTATCCGTGATGTCTTCCAACAGTGTGCCTCCGTCGTCACAATTAATGAAGGGCTAGCGGAAAAGTGCTCATGTAAATACGCCAATTGCCTAAGAGGACCCTAGTAGGTTCGACGGCCTTTGACGTCCGCTAGCTCGCCCGGTGTAGCGTCCATTCACCGAATGGTTCGGCAGCCGGGTTCGTCCGTTGCGGTCTAGAAGGAATTTTGGGGTGATGCGAGCACTATAAATTAACTTAATGCACACCCAGTGACGGCGGATCGGAGGAAGAACGGAGGAAGCCTTTTTAGTCTGGTTCATAGCTCGTTCCGGTCCATCCGGACGGCAAGCGAGAGAGGCCCCTCTCTCGTTCAACAACATCTGGCCCCAGATGTTGTGGTACAAAATGTGTCGCAAGCGGAGCATACGTCCGTCGCTCGGGACGCTCCGTTGTATAGGCAGTCCGCGGAGACTGCTAAGGCTTCCTCTTCTCGTCAGCGCACACGACCGCACCTTGGCTGCGTGACCGCCGATATATTACCAGCTTCGCCGATCAAGGATTCTTCGGCGACCAGGTCACACCATCCGGTAGCCAGGGACACGAGGCCTGCAGACTCCGGACGTTCGCATAGGAAGTGTGCGGGAGTCAACGTACACGGAGCTTCCGGCGGCAATGCATCGTAAGACCGCTACTGCACAGGCCTCGGGAACGGACGTGCTTTCCTTAATAGCACAGTTTATCGCAGCATCCCAGCATCAACTGAATCTGTCGCATATATTTTATCCGACGATACTGGGTCGGGACGCTCCGCGGAAGCGGGTACGGATGTCCGAACGTTTCATCCGGTCCGACGGGATACCGAAAGGGATTCGGAGGATTTCAAGCTTTCCCTTTCGGAACAACATATGCTGTTGTGTATGTCATCTGACTTGGTCTTCTACAGCTTCTTTCGTCGGACCAGAATGCTGCGATGCCGGATAAGAAACTGATAGCGTCGGTGGACTTAGAAATTTTTGGTTCGGTTCAGGGACATCGTCCCTCAGTTTTGACATGGTCCAATAATGTCACACAAACTTTCGAATTATTGAACGACGCTATATATATTATTATTTTATGCTTGCTAACCAAGCATTTCTGGTTTCTTGTTCGAAGAGTTATGGAGATGTCTTTCAAAAGTGTGCCTCTGTCGTCATAGTTAATGAAGAGCTAGCGGCAATAAGTGCTCATGGAATATGTCTATTGCCTACGGAGTGACATTCGCTAGCTCACCCGGTGTAGCGTACATTCATTGAATGGTTCGGCTGCCGGGTTCGTCCGTTGCAGTCTAGGAAGGAGATTTGGGTGATGCGAGCACTTTAATTACTTTAGTACTCACCCAGTGACGGCAGATTGAGGACAGATCGGAGGAAGCCTGTTAGTCCGGTTCCTGGCTTGTCCAGGTCCGTCCGGGCTGTGAGCGAGAGTGGTCCCTCTCTCGTCCAACAACATAGGGGACCGCATGTTGTGGTTCAGATATTTTACATTCGGAGCATATGTCCGTCGGTCGGGACGCTCCGTTATATTGACAGTCCGAGAGACTGTCCTTGATGCTTCCTCATCCTCACAGCAGGGCACACGACCGCACATTGGCTACGTGACCTCGAGTATCCGATCAGTTTCGGCATTCAGTGATTCCACGGCGAATAGGTCGCGCCATCCGGTAGCCAAGGGACACAAGGCCTATACGCTCCGTTCGCTCGCATATTGGTAGTATGCACGGGGTAACGATCACGGAGCTTCCAGCGGCAATGCATCGTAAGACCGCTTCTCCTCAGGCCTCAGTGACGGACGTGCTATCCGAGTTAGCACAGTTGTTTCGCAGCATCCCAGCAATTGACTGTTTCTCGGTCGAATCAGGAATTATCCGACGGCGCTGGGTCGGTGCGGTCCGCGGTTGCATCAGGTACGGACGACCGAACGCTTTATAGGGTCCGACAGGATGGCGAAAGGGATTCGAAAGATTTCGAGTTTTCCCTTTAGTAGTATCGGAAGATGCCTTTCATGTCTTCTGGCATTATCTTCCAGTGATTGTTATTTCGGACTTCATTGCTGCGATCTTGGATAAGAGACTTATAGCGTCATTGGACTCGGATTTTTCGATCGGTTCAGGGACATTGTCCCTGACTTACCGACGCAGTCCAATATTGTCATTATAACATGTGTTTTATTTTTCGACGCTTTATATATATATATATATATATATATATATATATATATATATATACAAGCCTGCTACCAAGCATGATAGTTTAGTTTCTTGTCCGCGTTGCTCATTTCTGCCATTTTATCATTTATACGAATAGTTTATTTTGGCAGAGCAGGGCATACCGAGAGTTCATATGCGTCTAGACGGTGTGATTAAAGACTGCATATATTCTTTTTCGCCGTTTATGTCTTTTCCAATTTCAATGTTGGGAACGACATGATGTATAGTAGACTTAACTTAGACGCTTTATCATACGTAATCCGCCTTACTGAGGCGTTATCATTACGTCTTCAAGAAAAGATTTACGGGATATTATTCTCAATGTAATTTCTTTTGAGGGCAGTGGTTTGTTCACGTATAACTCCGCCCTTCAGTGGCTGATTGGAGTTGGTTAGACGTGACGCAGCCCTAGCTACATCCACACGCGTGGATAGTAAGGTTAAGAACTCTCTCAGAGTCGCTTTGTTCTCGGAGGAGCTTCTCTTCGACGGCAACTTTTCGGCAATCCATGAATTGCTCGATTTACACGTTCTCTTGTCTATCTAGTGTTACAAGAGATTCAGACTGGGGCAAACATTCGGTGGTTGACTCAGAGAGTGCCACCGCAGTTGCCGGACCCGAGTGTGGCTGTTATGACGGTTGCCAGTCAAACAGATTGGGATATAATACTGATCCCTACGGATTCGAAGTGCCAGGGTCTTTGGGTTCCGCAGTCTCTTAGCAATCAGTTTTCTTCCGCGGAATAATGTTTTTTAGGCTTGCTTTATGTCATTGCATGAACATTATTCAGAAACGCATGCCCAAATTCCTGTCCTTTAATTCGACAGTAGTGGCGTATCTCCGGAACCAGAGAGGCACTCTTTCGTTTCCGTTATTCAATTTAATGGAAAGAATCCGTCTGTTGGTTATAGTACACCAAGTTCAGTTTTGGTCCGTCATATTCCGGGTCGTCTGATTGTTTTATTGGACTCCCGTTCTCTTACGGGTCGCTTGTTGCTGTCAGAATGGACTCTCAACAAACAAGTATTCAATCAGATTTGCTATCTATGGGAGCGCCCAATGATGATTTATTTATGACACAGCTTGCTAATCAATTGCAGACGTATGTGTTGGCTTGTCCAGATCTCTGAGCTAATGTTGTTAACGCTCTATTGATCTATAGGACGGAATGATAGGATACGCGTATCCTCCGGCGCTGTTGGTTCAGCAGGTATTGCTAAGATAAACAACCACAATACATTTCTGTTGATAGCATTTCTATCTTCACAGAGATCATGGGTAATTTACTCTCTTGTCTACTGTGGGTCTTAACGTGAAATCTTCCTCTATGTGAGGATCTTTTTTCACTGGGTAAATCGTGTCATCTTTATCACAACCCGCAAGGTCGCAACCTTCATGTATTCCGTTGTGTGGTCCGTATTGCATTGTAAGCACTGTACTGGACGAGCTTTGGACGCGATTTCTTACTATAGGAGATCCTCTTCTTCGCTATTCTATGCGGCTAAAGTAGAGGCTCTTCCGTCGTGGTGTAGGGATCATTATGTTCATATTGTGGATCCCTCCATACTACTCATTGCTATTTTTTAGTATACTTGTTTCACAAGATCTACTGCAGCCTGTTATTATTTAGGTTATAGGTTTATGTTACCTCATACCTATGCACTCTACGATAGTTTACAATTGAGTCTTTTGTCTCTTTATCTAAGTCAGTTAGTAACTTTTTGATAAATAGACTTAGAATCTTTAGATTAAATTCCTATATGGATTTTAACTTCGGTTCTTATTTAGCTAAGTAATCATTTGAGCCTCTGGAAACAGTAGTTTTCAAATTCTGACCTTTTAGACAGTAATTCTGTTGGTTTCTCTTTTACTGTAGAGTCAGTGAGTTTCATGCACTATCGATGGATGATTTTCACTTTCGTAGTTTCGGAATCACTACTTCCGTTACTATTTAGGTTGGATTGTTGCATAAGAGTTAGGCTCCTATTATCCGGAACCTATTATTTTAAGGTCCTTCCGTCTTCGTATGGGCATAGGCCTTTACTCTTTCCGGGTACAGTTTATGTATTTATAAACAGATATCTGTTTATTACTATGGGCGTAAACTTCTTCTGTCTTTGATGTCTAGTAGAAGGACGTTACGCTCCATTTTATTGTTAATAGATTCTATTAACTATCGGTACTGCTTATGGTATATCATTGACTTAGCAGTTGTGCTTAAGATTTCGGCTCATGAAGTAAGAGTTCTTCTACTTCTTGGGCTTACATTAATAGTGTCGCTATTATAGATTTTTGAAGGCTGCTCATTGCGCTCAGCCATCCACATTCATGAATTTTATCTCAGAAATATCGAGTCCATTTCTGGAGGCCTCTATTGTTAGGTCTATTATCTACTGCTCAGTATGTCATTCACTTAACAGTTGCTACTATAGCTAGGTAGGCTGTCTGTTTCGGCAGTGTCTCCGTTCGGCTGCCCTCTTCACTCTGGGCTATTTGACCCAGGGCAAGAAAAAGGGGGGGGGGGGAGGGTGTTCCCTTGGGTCACCTGTTTTACTATGAAAACAAGGGGATACCTCCTCCGGAGTTAGTAATTCTGAGCTGTTATTGGGATGGTTGTTTAGTGAGAAGTTTAGGTTTTTAAAATTCATTCAAGTCTTAGTTTTTAAAGTATAGCTTTTGAATATTGCATATGTCAACGGACATGATTATGCAATCCTCAGACACTTTTAGGAGTATAAGAGTCTCTATTCTCTAGACTTACTTTATTTATTGGCTTACTTTAAAAATTATTAGTATAAGGATTATATTGGATATTAATAGAGTACATGGATGTATGAAGCTCAATTTTGGAAGGTGTTGTATCTTTCTAATTTATCATAAATAAGAAAGATACATGTAAGGCCTATTACTTCTTTTTCCCTACAGGGGATGACTCTATTTTATTTTATTGAGCGTATTCCATTTTGCTCTATGTCCTTGGCCCTCCAGCCTTTTTACTATTCAGCTATGTCTGGGTCATTGGTACAGTATAAAAATGTTAAAAAATTTATAGTAATTTATATATTTTTTATACTTACCAATGACCCAGACAGGGATGGCCCTCCCAGGAGTTGGGAACTCTTGCCTCCCCGCTGAGTACATAGCGCTTACCAGGCACTGGTTATTAGAATGATTAATGGCGCCAATTTCGGAACGTCCTTGACACTGCGCATGCGCAGTGGGGGCGAAGTGTGGAGGGCCTTTCAGGACATGTTTTCTTTGATTTTAGATGCAAATTTTGGGGATTGGGGGGCAAAATTTGTGTTTGGCCCTATATTTTAAGAGTTAGCACCAGCTATGTCTGGGTCATTGGTAAGTATAAAAAATATATAAATTACTATAAATTTTTTAACTTTTTAGGATAGTACAGCACAGCCACCGTGGAATGGTCACTTTCCACAGGGTGGGCAATTTTTCCGCAGATGCAATAATATAAGATTCCAAACACTAAGTATAGGAATAATCATCAAAAAATTAATTTATGAAGCACCGGGTACAACCCAGTGCTTCATAAATTAAAATTTTGATGATGATGATTTTGATTACCATGTGTAAACGCATGCGTGGACATCCCTGCCCATGCATGGATTATGAACAATCCATGACAACTGTACTGTACCAGTCTTCATTCATCCATGACAGGCATTTGGTTAAACTTTACAAGAAAGCTTACAATAGCATATATTCTTGACACATGATCCAGCAAACAAATATGCAAAGGTATTTCAGATATTTCAATCCCAACTGATGGGAAATTGGAAACACCAACAAAAGTTGGCAAATGTTGTGAAAATTACCTTTGTTTGGCAGCCCAGGGTTGAATTTCTCCTGACATGTAACAGCAAAAATGCCTCAGTTTGACTGCAGAAAGCAGCTATACAAAGGATTCCTCTTCCCCTCATTTCTTAATGGTCACTTAATCTTACAAAATTCTCAAAAAACGAGCTTTATTCTGATAGTACCCATCTTCATGCACACTTTATAGGAATATGGTAAAACTTTAAAAGATGTCTTACAGCAGCAAATATTCTCAACAGGTGATTTATTTATTGATTGGTGTTTAAGGACACATTCTTATGCACAAGGGCTAATTGTGACCGAGACAGTTTTACAAGTGGAGGAAGCCGGAGTACCCAGAGAGAACCACCGATCATCGATGAGCATCTGTCAGCTCCTCAACATTCTAACTCTGTTCAAGCTCTGCTCAAGCAGGATTACAGCGGTTGCAAACATGTGCACCATCGACTTGCAGTACGCTTTAGTACACGGCGCCATCATGCCCCCATGTAGGCAAGCGGGATAAAGTGCCTAGCCCAAGGACACAATGTCAACAGGTGATCATGCAAACAGATATGCAATGCATTTTTT
Organism: Pictodentalium vernedei; assembly: GCA_031216915.1. NCBI lineage: Eukaryota > Metazoa > Mollusca > Scaphopoda > Dentaliida > Dentaliidae > Pictodentalium > Pictodentalium vernedei. The sequence goes on from CM062290.1 coordinate 212,551,887, forward strand.
TGATTTTTTATTCCGAAATGATTAGAAACACTAACCAAAATTGGCAACTTGTGCGAAAAATAACAACTGTTTCATAAAACTGCTATACAAGGTACCATGACGGCCCAGCGTTAAATTTTTCATAATAACATACAACAGCAAAGTTGTTTCTCTTACATTGCTGCATAGAGCTATACATAACATTTGGTGCTATTCCCATTTCTCAGTGGAGAAAGTCAGTACTTAAACTTACAAAATTCTAAAAAATGAGTGTTTTGCTGACAGGAGCAATCTTTAGGATAGGCCTTAGGTTAAACTTTGCAGTATAACTTTACAACATTAGATATTCTTAGCAGGTGATGATGCAAACATATGCAATGTGTTTTCAGATTTTCTAAGTCTGAATTTTGTAAAAAAAAAAATCCTCTATTTTCAGCTCAACTTGACAATGTCAAGTATGTGTTATTGGGATGGTTTGTGAGTTTCAAATTTCATACTTGCCTTTGGGGTAATGTCTAGATGGGAGCTATCAAATTTTTCAGAATTTCGGATTTGGCATATGAATTGTCAACAATTCTATTAGCACATCCTACAGGTCGCATTTATCAGTCGATCTTTTTTCAAATTTCATATGTAGTTTTGGGGTGATGTCTAGATGGGAGCTATCAAATTTTTCTGAATTTTGCAGAATTTTGTGGAAAAACATGGCTGTCAGTGGCCATCATGGATTTGGTATATAAATTGTCAACAATTTCATTAGCATTCTCTACAGACCGCATCTCTCACCTGATCTTTTTCAAATTTCATGTGTGGCTTTGGAGTGATGTCTAGATGGGAGCTGTCAAATTTTTCTGAATTTCATTAAAAACATGGCCATCTTGGATTTGGCAGATAAATTCAACAATTCCATTAGCACACTCCACAGGCTGCATCCCTCACCCAATCTTTTTCTGATTTCATAGGAAGCTTTGTGGTGTGATGTTTTTTTCTGTAGAAACTTGAGTGAATGACTTGGCATTACTGGAACTTGCTATTTAGTTCAATCCTTTCTTGCTCAAGTTGAGCTGCAGTTTCATTGACACTTTCATTTTACAGCACTACAGTTCGAACTAACATGATGGCTGAAGATTAAACTTATCATAATAACATATAATAGCAACATTGTTTCACTGCATGGCTGCATAAAGCTATACTCAGCATTTGGTCCTTTCCCTTTTCTCAGTATAGAAAATGAGCACATAAACTTGCCAAATTCTGGTTAAGTAAATTTGAGGTTAAAGTGGTTCTTTAGATACTGAACTGTGTTACTCATTCGCGAGAGGTTGGTGGTATTTTCCTACTGATTTGAGTACCTTCCAATCGAAATAATCTTTTGTTGGTACCCGCTCTTTCATATGTAAACAAGTAAATGTAAACAAGTAAATGTTACTTGGAAATTTTTCTTAATGTCACATATTCCTATGTTTTGTAGGCGTAGAGTAGAAAGAGAGAGAATCGGTGCTTTTGGTGTTTCTGAAGTTTGGGGAGTAAGTCCTCAACATCCTGTTGAATCAGCGTAAGTGCATGGGGCATATTATTGAGAAAAATTACGTATGAATGGACTGATTTTGCATCTATAAGGCCTATAATGAGCATGGTTTTACCCTTTACCCAACAAATCACCCGCACCTGTCCGCGTAATTTGCAAATTCAGCAGTTGAAAGAAATGAATTTTTCAAAATATTTCAACAAAACCATATCATGTGACCCCTCATTGGAATGAGCCCGATGAGCTCGTTCCAATGAGGGGTCACATGATATGGTTTTGTTGAAATATTTTTTAATTTTTAAAAAATAGTAATTAAAATAAGAAATTTTGATATCGTCTGCGTTGGGTTAGGGCTGCACGGTAATTCGGTATTTTACCGAAACTCGGTATTTTTTTCGATACCGAGTAAATATCGAGCAATTTTCAACTTAATGGGTATACCGACTTTCACGGTATTATCGAATAAAAAAGTTCATATGTGCCACGAAAATGCGAAATGAGATTATGTGGGGCTAACCAATTGCATCTCATATCAAAGTAAGACTGAAAAATTACATACTTTAGACTAATGCGCTCCCGTTAATCCGTCAAAATAAGCTTCCATCAAATGGTGTGAAATTGGTAATTGATAACTTCGCAAATTCAATGCATGTTTATTATTGGACATGCTGTTCCATTGCCTGTATCACAATTAAGAAAACAATAAATTTAATGCTTCTTTATTTGAGTACATCCTGTCTCAATGTATTCCATGTAAACTCGATTAGCATTCTGACACCAACAATAGAAAAGCCATGCTGGTGTTTTATTAGCTGCAAACGAAGTTAATTGAGATTAAATGACCAAAGTTTTTTGTAAGGATCATTTTACCGACAATCGTTTTTTAACACTTTTGTTGGAGTGAAGAAATTCATAACAGCGAAAAAGTTAAAAAAATTCATTGTCTGTAAAATGCACATTGAAAAAACAACATTCGTTCTTCATCGAAGCACAGGCATCTGGAAACTTGATCTAAAGAGATATATCACCCCTACTTCAAAATACCCCCTCTTATATATTTAATATACACGTGTATATTATCTATATAAGAAAGGGTATTTGGAAGTATATGTGATATATATCTCTTTAGATCAGGTTTCCAGACTCCTGTGAAGTTCCCCTGTCCAGCTGTCCCGAAAATGTAAAGCTGATGACTCTCATGGTATTTAGGTATACAGCGGTATTTTATTTTATACCGTACTCGGAATTGAAAAATCAAATACCGTGCAGCCCTACATTGGGTAAAGGGTTAAGAGGCTGATGACTCTCATGGTATTTAGTCATACCACGGTATTTTATTTTATACCGTACTCGGTATTGAAAAATCAAATACTGTGCAGCCCTACGTTGGGTAAAGGGTTAAGAGGCTTTCCAGTGTCTTATCACACACACAATATACAGGAAGTGCCTAATTTTACAAATTAAGTCATTCAGTTTTAAACATCTAGGAACTTATTTTGACTCCTTCAATTTTAACCTTCAAGGGACTAATTCCAACTTTGATAACTTCTACAGCAATAGAACAGGTGCCCCATCGTGCTGTCTCTGGGGCAGGGACCAGCCTAGGGGGAAATTTTAGGGAGACTTCATGTCTCCCTCCAGAAAAAATAGGGAGACTGCACTCAAGTAGGGAGACTTTAAAATTAAGAATATTTATATTTTTATACCAATGACCCAGACATAGCTGGTGCTAATTCTCAAAATCTAGGGCCAAACACAAATTTTGCCCCCCATTCCCAAAATTTGCATCTAAAACCGAAAAATTCATGTCCTAAATGGTCCTCCATACTTTTCCTCCACTGCGTATGCACAGTGTCAAGGAGGTCTCGAAATTGGCACCAATTATCATTCTTTGTTTGGCCCTTCATCAGTTCACATCTGACTGATATTTGTGCTTGTAAATCTCAGTTTAAATGATGCCAGACACATAAATATTAGAGAAATGGTGGATCTAAAGAGGAAATAGAAGGAGGAGAGGAAAAATGAGTGGCAGGAAATAATCAGGGCTGTAACTTACAATTTTTTTATGAAATTATGTTATGTTGCCTAATTTCAAGGCATGGGCCTGTTGTTGTCATTCTTGCTATAAAGTTACACTGCTTGTTCAGTATTTCCTCTCTCCCTTTCCTTTAGTCTCCCCTTGCTATTCTCCCATGTTTTTGGCATATTTTCAGTAATATTATTACTAAAATTTCTTGGGAGTTTTAGCTTGGTAACAGAATGAATTCTGTTCTTTTCTCCATGTTTACGTCCTCACCCATTGTGTTCTGCATCTACCATCTGATGTTCTGCAGTTTCTTTCCTGGAAGTCTCTGTTTTGCATCAGACAGTGTTGTAATTGGTAACTGATTTCGGGCCATGTTTATCAGTGCCTGGAGTCATGGAGTCATTTTTCCGGTGTTTATACACTTCTTGTTTACACACTTCTTGTTTACATTGACAACGGTTTCTGTTGAGAGTGATTGCTTGTATTTGTATTAGCTTAATCATAACAAGATACATTATTATTATACAAACTTGTTGCATTAATATTTTTATACTGTACCAATGACCCAGACATAGTTGCTGGTGCTAACTCTTAAAATATAGGGCCAAACACAAATTTTGCCCCCCAATCCCCAAAATTTGCATCTAAAACCAAAGAAAACATGTCCTGAATGGCCCTCCACACTTCATCTCTACTGCGCATGCGCAGTGTCAAGGACGTTCCGAAATTGGCGCCATTAATCATTCTAAGTTTGGCCCTTCATCAGTTAACATCTGACTGATCTTTGTGCTTGTAAATCTCAGTTTAAATGATGCCAGACACATAAATATTAGTGAAATGGTGATTCTAAGGAGGATAGAGAAGGAGGAGAGGAAAAATGTGTGACAGAATATTATCAGGGCTGTAACTTAAAATTTTTTAATGAAATTATGTTTAGTTACCTATTTTCGAGGCAGCAGCCATTTTGTTGTCATTCTGATTATTGAGTTACACTGATTTTTCAGTGTTTTCCTCTCTCCCTGTCCTTTAAGTCCCCCCTTGCTATTCTCCCATGCTTTTGGCATAGTTTCTGTAATTATTATTACTAAATTTTCTTGGGAGTTTTAGCTGAATAACAGAATGAATTCTGTTCTTTTCCCCATGTTTACGTCTTCACCTACGGGTGGTTAGGCGTTGTGTTCTGCATCTACCATCTGATGTTCTGCAGTTTCTTCCCTGGAAGTCTCTGTTTTGCATCAGATAGTGTATTTTTGGTAACTGATTCCGGGCCTGGGTGCCTGGAGTCTTATTTTAGTGTTTTTACATTCATTGTTTACATTTACAACAGCCCTCTGTGTGAGGGGGGGATTTCTTGAAAATAATATCTTGATGTTATTTTAATCATAATTAGATACATTATTATTGTTCGTAAGTGTTGAATAAATTGTTTAAAATATTTTTAAAATTTTTGTCCACACTTAGGCTTGGGATCCATTGGGGCTCAACGTTACTTTTCAGAAACTTGGGCTGTTCTGAAAAAATATTTTTTCAAAATATTTTGATTTCAACTATTTTTTCTATATTAATGGATCATATTATTATTATGTATTTTGATTGCCAGGGGTTGGTGCGAGTACCAGGACTTGTTTTCTTTTCACATTGAAAGGATTTTGATCAATTGTAATAAGAGGAAGTCTTCCTCTGACTTTTATAATCATTCTATACGTGGTCAGTGTACTCGCATTAACTCCTGTTCTGTATCGTATGATTTCGATGACAACATGGGAAGTGTATGTCACGGTATGTTAGTGGGGAATTGGACACTCCGGTCCTTTCCCCGCAGGGTCACTCTACTTTATCAATTTCTATTTCAGACGATCAAGATTAGGGTGATGTATCTGTGATGTCTTCCAACAGTGTGCCTCCGTCGTCACAATTAATGAAGGGCTAGCGGAAAAGTGCTCATGTAAATACGCCAATTGCCTAAGAGGACCCTAGTAGGTTCGACGGCCTTTGACGTCCGCTAGCTCGCCCGGTGTAGCGTCCATTCATCGAATGGTTCGGCAGCCGGGTTCGTCCGTTGCGGTCTAGAAGGAGTTTTGGGGTGATGCGACCACTATAAATCAACCAAATGCACACCCAGTGACGGCGGATTAGAGGGAGAACGGAGGAAGCCTTTTAGTCCGGTTCATAGCTCGTTCTGGTCCATCCGGACGGCGAGCGAGAGAGGCCCCTCTCTCGTACAACAACATCTGGCCCCAGATGTTGTGGTACAAAATGTTTCGCATTCGGAGCATACATCCGTCGCTCGGGACGCTCCGACATATAGTCAGTCCGGAGTAGACTGTCAATAAGGCTTCCTCATTCTCATGGTAGCTCACACGACCGCTCTTGGCTACATGACCTCGGATATCCAGTCAGCTTCGCCAGTCAGAGAATCATCGGCGACCAGGTCACACCATCCGGTAGCCAGGGACACGAGGCCTGCAGTCTCCGGACGTTCGCATAGGAAAGTGTGCGGGAGTCAACGTACACGGAGCTTCCGGCGGCAATGCATCGTAAGACCGCTACTGCACAGGCCTCGGGAACGGACGTGCTTTCCTAAATAGCACAGTTTATCGCAGCATCCCAGCATCAACTGAATCTGTCGCATATTTTTTTATCCGACGATGCTGGGTCGGGACGCTCCGCGGAAGCGGGTACGGACGTCCGAAAATTTCATCCGGACCGACGGGATACTGAAAGGGATTTGGAGGATTTGGAGCTTTCCCTTTCGGTACAACATATGCTGTTGTGTATGTCATCTGACTTGATCTTCTACAGCTTCTTTCGTCGGACCAGAATGCTGCGATGCCGGATAAGAAACTGATAGCGTCGGTGGACTTAGAAATTTTTGGTTCGGTTCAGGGACATCGTCCATCAGTTCCGACATAGTCCAATAATGTCACACAAACTTTTGAATTATTGAACGACGCTATATATATTATTATTATATGCTTGCTATAACCAAGCATTTCTGGTTTCTTGTTCGCAAAGTTACGGAGATGTCTTTCAAAAGTGTGCCTCTGTCGTCATAGTTAATGAAGAGCTAGCGGCAATAAGTGCTCATGGAATATGTCTATCTCCTAAGAGATCCCTTGTAGGATCGACGGAGTGACATTCGCTAGCTCACCCGGTGTAGCGTCCATTCATCGAATGGTTCGGCTGCCAGGTTCGTCCGTTGCTGTCTAGGAAGGAGATTTGGGTGATGCGAGCACTATAATTACTTTAGTACTCACCCAGTGACGGCGGATTGAGGACAGATCGGAGGAAGCCTGTTAGTCCGGTTCCTGGCTTGTCCAGGTCCGTCCGGGCTGTGAGCGAGAGAGGTCCCTCTCTCGTCCAACAACATAGGGGACCGCATGTTGTGGTTCAGATATTTTACATTCGGAGCATATATCTGTCGGTCGGGACGCTCCGTTATATTGACAGTCCGAGAGACTGTCGATAATGCTTCCTCATCCTCACACGATCGCACATTGGCTACGTGACCTCGAGTATCCGATCAGTTTCGTCATTCAGTGATTCCACGGCGAATAGGTCACGTCATCTGGTAGCCAAGGGACACGAGGCCTATACACTCCGTTTGCTCGCATATTGGTAGTATGCACGGGGTAACGATCATGGAGCTTCCAGCGGCAATGCATTGTAGGACCGCTTCTCCTCAGGCCTCAGTGACGGACGTGCTATCCGAGTTAGCACAGTTGTTTCGCAGCATCCCAGCAATCGACAGTTTCTTACTCGAATCAGGAATTATCTGACGGCGCTGGGTCGGTGCGGTCCGCGGTTGCATCAGGTACAGACGACCGAACGCTTTATAGGGTCCGACAGGATGGCGAAAGGGATTCGAAAGATTTCGAGTTTTCCCTTTCGTAGCATCGGAAGCTGCCATTCATATCTTCTGGCATTATCTTCCAGTGATTGTTATTTCGGACTACATTGCTGCGATGTTGGATAAGAGACTTATAGCGTCATTGGACACGGAATTTTGGATCGGTTCAGGGACATTGTCCCTGACTTACCGACACAGTCCAATAATGTCATTACAACATGTGTTTTATTTTTCGACGCTATATATGCATATAAGCCTTCTACCAAGCATGATAGTTTAGTTTCTTGTCCGCAGTGCTCATTTCTGCCGTTTTATCATTTATACGAATAATTTATTTTGGCAGAGCAGGGCATACCGAGAGTTCATATGCGTCTAGACGGCGTGGTTAAAGACTGGAAATATTCTTTTTCGCCGTCTATGTCTTTTCCAACCACAATGTTGGAAACGACAATGATGTCTAGTAGACTTAACTTAGACGCTTTATCATACGTAATCCACCTTACTGAGGCGTTATCATTACGTCTTCAAGAAAAGATTTACGGGATATTATTCTCAATGTGATTTCTTTTGAGGGCAGTAGTTTGTTCACGTATAACTCCGCCCTTCAGTGGCTGATTGGAGTTGGTTAGACGTGACGCAGGCCTAGCTACATCCACGCGCGTGGATAGTAAGGTGAAGAACTCTCTCAGAGTCGCTTCGTTCTCGGAGAAGCCTCTCTTCGACGGCAACTTTTCAGCAATCCATGAATTGCTCGATTTACACGTTCTCTTGTCTATCTAGTGTTACAAGAGATTCAGACTGGGGCAAACATTCGGTGGTTGACTCAGAGAGTGCCACTGCAGTTGCCGGATCCGAGTGTTATGGTTATGACGGTTGCCAGTCAAACAGATTGGGATATAATATTGATCCCAACGGATTCGAAGTGCCAGGGTCTTTGGATTCCGCAGTCTCTAAGCAAGCAATTATCTTCCGCGGAATAATGTTTTTTAGGCTTGCTTTATGTCATTGCATGAACATTATTCATAAACGCATGTCCAAATCCTGTCCGTTAATTCGACAGTAGTGGCGTATTTCCGGAACCAGGGAGGCACTCATTCGTTTCCGTTATTCAATTTAATGGAAAGAATCCGTCTGTTGGTTATAGTACACCAAGTTCTGTTTCGGTCCGTCATATTCCGGGTCGTCTGATTGTTTTACCGGACTCCCGTTCACTTAGGGGTCGCTTGTTGCCGTCAGAATAGACTCTCAACAAACAAGTATTCAATCAGATTTGCTATCTATGGGAGCGCCCAATGATAATTTATTTACGACACAGCTTGCTAATCAATTGCAGACATATGTGTTGGCTTGTCCGGATCTCTGAGCTAATGTTGTTAACGCTCTATTGATCTAATAGGACGGAATGATAGGATACGCGTATCCTCCGGCGCTGTTGTTTCAGCAGGTATTGCTAAGATAAACAACCACAATACATTTCTGTTGATAGCATCTCTATCTTCACAGAGACTGTGGGTAATTTACTCTGATGTCTACTGTGGGACTTAACGCAAAATCTTCCTCAATGAGAGGATCTTTTTTCGCTGGGTAAATCGTGTCATCTTTATCACAACCTGCAAGGTCGCAACCTTCACGTATTCCGTTGTGTGGTCCGTATTGCATTGTAAGCATTGTGCTGGACGAGCTTTGGACGCGATTTCTTACTATAGGAGATCCTCTTCTTCGCTATTCTATGCGGCTAAAGTGGAGGCTCTTCCGTCGTTGGTGTGGGGATCACTATGTTCATATTGTTGATCCCTCCATACTACTCATTGCAACTTTTTAGTATACTTGTTTGACAAGATCTACTGCAGCCTGTTATTATTAAGGTTATAGGTTTATGTTACCTCATACCTATGCACTCTATGATAGTTTACAATTGAGTCTTATGTCTCTTTATCTAAGTCAGTTAGTAACTTTTTGATAAATAGACTTAGAATCTTTAGATTAAATTCCTATATGGAATTTAACTTCGGTTCTTATTTAGCTAAGTAATCATTTGAGCCTCTGGAAACAGTAGTTTTCAAATTCTGACCTTTTAGACAGTAATTCTGTTGGCTTCTCTTTTACTGAAGAGTCAGTGAGTTTCATGCACTATCGATGGATGATTTTCACTTTCGTAGTTTCGGAATCACTACTTCCTTTACTATTTAGGTTGGATTTTTGCATAAGAGTTAGGCTCCTAATATCCGGAACCTATTGTTATTAAGGTCCTTCCGTCTTCGTACGGGCATAGGCCTTTACTCTGTCCGGTTAGAGTTTATGTATTTATAAACAGATATCTGTTTATTACTACGGGCGTAAGCTTCTTCTGTCTTTGATGCCTAATAGAAGGACGTTACGCTCCATTCTATTGCTAATGGATTCAATTAACTATCGGTACTGCTTATAGTATATCATTGACTCAGCAGTTGTGCTTAAGATTTCGGCTCATGAAGTAGGAGTTCTTCTACATCTTGGGCTTACATTAATAGTGTCGCTATTATAGATTTTTGAAGGCTGCTCATTGCGCTCAGCCATCTACATTCATGAATTTTTATCTCAGAAATATCGAGTCCACTTCTGGAGGCCTCTATTGTTAGGTCTATTATCTACTGCTCAGAATGTCATTCACTTAACAGTTGCTACTATAGCTAGGTAGGCTGTCTGTTTCGGCAGTGACTCCGTTCTGCTGCCCTCTTCGCTCTGGGCTATTTGACCCAGGGCAAGAAAAAGGGGGGGGGGGGGAGGGTGTTCCCTTGGGTCACCTGTTTTACTATGAAAACAAGGGGATACCTCCTCCGGAGTTAGTAATTCTGAGCTGTTATTGGGATGGTTGTTTAGTAAGAAGTTTATGTTTTAAAAATTCATTCAAGTCTTAGTTTTTAAAGTATAGCTTTTGAATATAGCACGTGTCAATGGACATGATTATGCAATCCTCAGACACTTTTAAGGAGTATAAGAGTCTCTATTCTCTAGACTTACTTTATTTATTGGCTTACTTTAAAAATTATTAGTATAAGGATTATATTGGATATTAATAGAGTACATGGATGTATGATGCTCAATTTTGGAAGGTGTTGTATCTTTCTAATTTATCATAAATAAGAAAGATACATGTAAGACCTATTACTTCTTTTTCCCTAGAGGGGATGACTCTAATTTATATTATTGAGCGTATTCCATCTTGCTCCATGTCCTTGGCCCTCCAGCCTTTTTACTATTCAGCTATGTCTGGGTCATTGGTACAGTATAAAAATGTTAAAAAATTTATAGTAATTTCTATATTTTTTATACTTACCAATGACCCAGACGGGGATGGCCCTCCCAGGAGTTGGGAACTCTTGCCTCCCCGCTGAGTACATAGCGCTTACCAGGCACTGGTTATTAGAATGATTAATGGTGCCAATTTCGGAACGTCCTTGACACTTATTTTTTCTATGTTAATGGATCATGTTATTTTGTATCTTTGTTTTCAGGGGTTGGTACGAGTACTAGGACTGTTTGTGTTCTTTTCACAATGAAAGGATATTGTTCAAATTGTAATAAGAGGAAATCTTCCTCTGATTTTCATAATCATTGTTTTAATTGTAGTCAGTGTACTCGCACTAACTCCTGTTTACATTGACAACGGTTTCTGTTGAGAGTGATTTCTTGTATTTGTATTAGCTTAATCATAACAAGATACATTATTATTATACAAACTTGTTGCATTAATTTTTTTGAAATATTTTTAAAAATTTTGTCCACACTTAGACTTTTTTGGGATCCATTGGGGCTCAACGTTACTTTCAGAAACTTGGGCTTTTCTGAAAAAATATTTTTTTAAAAAGTTTTTTTGATTTCAATTATTTTTTCTATGTTAATGGATCATGTTATTATGTATCTTTGTTTTCAGGGGTTGGTGCGAGTACTAGGACTGTTTGTGTTCTTTTCACAATGAAAGGATATTGTTCAAATTGTAATAAGAGGAAATCTTCCTCTGACTTTCATAATCATTGTTTTAATTGTAGTCAGTGTACTCACACTAACTCCTGTTCAGTATGTGTCAATTGGGATGACAAACATTGGAAACGTGTGTCACGGTATGTTGTTAGCGGGGAAAAGGTCATGCCGGTCCTTTCTTCACAGGGTCACTCTAGTTTATCAATCTCTTTTTCAGAGGAACAAGAACAGGGTGATGTTTCCGTGATGTCTTCCAAAAGTGTGCCTCCGTCGTCACAGTTAAATGAAGAGCTAGCGGCAAAAGTGCTCATGGAAATACGTCAATTGCCTAAGAGGTCCCTAGTAGGATCAACGGCATTGGCATCCGCTAGCTCGCCCGGCGTAGCGACAATTCATCGAATGGCTCGGCAGCCGGGTTCGTCCGTTGCGGTCCAGGAAGGAGATTTGGGTGATGCGAGCACTATAATAAGACAAAGTGCACACCCAGTGACGACGGATCAGAGGAGTATGGAGGAATCCTATTAGTCTGGTTCCTAGCTCGTCCAGGTCCATCCGGGCTGCAAGCGAGAGAGGTCCCTCTCTCGTACAACAACATCTGGGACCAGATGTTGTGGTACAAAATGTTTCGCATTCGGAGCATACGTCCGCCGCTCGGGACCCTCTGTTATATAGACAGTCCGGAGAGACTGTCGATATGGCTTCCTCATCCTCACGGCAGCGCACACTACCGCACCTTGGCTACGTGACCACGGATATCCAGCCAGCTTCGCCGATCAGGGATTCCACGGCGACCAGGTCACGCCATCTGGTAGCCAGGGACACGAGGCCTGTAGACTCTGGACGTTCGCATAAAAGAAGTATGCAGGAGTCAACGTACACGGAGCTTCCAGCGGCAAAGCAACGTAAGACTACTACTCCACAGGCCTCAGTGACGGACGTGCTATCCCAAATAGCACAACTTATTGCAGCATCCCAGCAGACGACAGAATCTCTGTCGGATCAGGAATTATCTGACGACGCTGGGTCGGTACGCTCCGTTGAAGCATCAGGTATGGACGACCGAGAACTTCATAGGGTCTGACAGGATGGCGAAAGGGATTCAGAGGATTTGGAGCTTTCCCTTTCGGAACAACATAAAGCTGCCGTAGATTTTATCCAGCATTATCTTCCAGAGGTTGTTCTATCGGACCAGAATGCTGCGATGCCGGATAAGAGACTGATAGCATCATTGGACACATAATTTTTTGATTGGTTCAGGGGCATCATCCCTGAGTTTCCGACACAGTCCAATAATGTCACAAGAACATTAGAATTATTGAATGACGCTATATATAAGCTTGCTACCAAAACGAGCAAGTATGGTTTCTTGTCCGCAAATGCTCTAAATCTGCCTTTCATCAATTCAAGGAATAAATTCGAAATGGCAGGACAGGGCATACCGAGAGTTCCTCTGCGTCTAGACGACCAGGCTGAAGACTTAGAATTGTCTATACCATCGTCTATGTCAGTTCCAACCACGACGTTGGAAACGACAATTATGTCTAACAGAGTTAACTTAGACGCTTTATCATATGCAGATCACCTTACTAAAGCGTTATCATTACGTCTTCAAGGGAAAGAATTTCCTGGATATACAATTCTCATTAAGAGTTCTTTCAAGGGCAATAGCTTATTCCACGTATAACTCCGCCCTTTCAGTGGCAAAGCTGGAGTTGGTTAGACGTGACGCAGCCCTAGCTACATCCACATGTGTGGATGGTTAGGTGAAAAACTCTCTCAGAGTCGCTTCGGTCTCCGGAGAGCTTCTCTTCGACGGCAAGCTTTCAGCAATCTATGATAAGATAACTAAGAAAGCTTCGGCTTCTCTGCTATTCAAATCCGCTTCTAAAAACTCGGATACAGCAGAAAAGAGTAAGACAGGCACTTCTGGGACAAGTATGACCAAGAGAAGTTCCTATAGAGGTTCCTATGCATCCTCTAGGTCTTATTCTAGAGACCGTCAAGGCAGCGACTCATGTGGGGGATGTTATTCTGGCCGAGATAACCGGTCAGACGTCCCTAGGTCGACGGGGCGAGGTGCGGGTCGTGGAGGGCATAGTTTCTCCTTCCGCAAGCCTCGCAGGTCCAGGAGGTGATGGTTTGAACCTCTATCGTGTTCCGGTAGGCGGAAGATTGTCGAGTTTTATAAGCGATTGGGCATCAATTACGGACGACCCCTGGGTTCGAGGGGTAATTTCGGAAGGACTAAGAATATCCTTCAAATGAAAGCCTCCATTAACTCGAAGTCCAAAATGGACTCAGCTTCCGTCAAATCCACAGAAAAGAGACGCTCTTTTATCAGAAGTACAGTCTCTTCTGAAGAAGAACGCGGTAGAGGTCGTAGAAGACCAGGAATCACCGGGTTTCTACAGCCATCTGTTTCTGGTTCCGAAACCAGACGGCTCGTTCCGTCCAGTCATAGATCTGAGCTGTATAAACAAGCTGATCGTCGCTCCGAAGTTCTGTATGGAGACAATTCGATCAGTCAGAGCGAGTATTCGGGTGAACGACTATGCTACAAGCATAGATCTCAAGGATGCATACTTTCATGTCATGGTACATCTGACATTCAGAAAGTATCTACGCTTCGCAGTCCTAGGAGTTGTATATCAGTTCCGAGCGATGTGCTTCGGTTTGAACCTAGCGCCCTGGCTTTCACTTGAATAATGAACTCGGTAATGATATATTTCCGAGCTCATTCGTCTGCGGTAACGTTGGCCTACCTGGACGACATTCTTCAGAGGTACAGCAACGAGTTAACGCATCAGAACGATGTGCAGAATCTGCTTCTATTACTCCGTCGTCTCGGTTTTATAATAAACGAGGAGAAGTCTGATCTGGTGCCGTCCAAGTCATTCACTCATCTGGGAATGAGCTTTGAGACGCACAACAATCTCATTCGTCTGCCGTTAACCAGAGCGAAATTAATCAGTTGTTACGCTCGCTATTGTCTTCACTCAGACAAAGTCACAGCGAGAGAGTTCATGAGACTGATAGGTCTGTGCGGAGCCGCTGCGGATCTCATTTCGATGGGGCAGTTCCGCACTCGTCCTCTCCAAATTTTCTTGACTCAGAATTGGTAAAGATTCATTCGCTCGATATAGACGTTCTCTTGTCAAATCAAGTGAAACAAGAGATTCAGACTTGGGCGAACATTCAGTGGTTGACTCAGGGAGTTCCACTGCAGTTGCTGGATCCGAGTTTTACAATTATGATGGATGCCAGTCAAACAGGTTGGGGTGCAAGATTGATCCCAACGGATTCGAAGTGCCAGGGTCTTTGGGATCCGCAGTTTCTAGGCAAGCACATAAACATCAAGGAAATGATGTCAATTTGGCTTGCACTACGTCATTGGATGAACATTATTCAGAAAGCACATGTCCAAATCCTGTCCGACAATACGACAGTAGTAGCGTATATTCGGAACCAGGGAGGCGCTCATTCCGTTCCGTTATTCAATTTAACGGAAAGAATCCTTCTGTTTGTTCTAGAACACCAGGTTCTACTTTCGGTCCGTCATATTTCGGGTTGTCTGAATGTATTAGCAGACTCCCTTTCACAGAAGGGTCGCTTGTTGCTGTCAGAATGGACTCTCAACAAACAGGTATTCAATCAGATTTGCTACCAATGGGAGCGGCCAATGATAGACTTATTTGCGACACAGCTCAACAATCAGTTGCAGACGTATGTGTCTCCATGTCTGGATCCCCGAGCATATGCAGTAGACGCTCTATCGATCTCATGGGACGGAATGATAGGATATGCGTATCCTCCAGCGCCGTTGATTCAGCAGATATTGCTAAAGATAAAACAATCTCAATGCAAAATTCTGTTGGTAGCATCTCTGTCTCCACAGAGACCGTGGATAAATCTACTCAGGTGTCTGCTGTGGGACATACCGTGGAAGCTTCCTCCACGAGAGGATCTTCTTTCACAGGGGAAATCGGGTCAACTGCATCACAACCCGCAAGGTCTCAACCTTCACGTATTTCCGTTGTGTGGTCCTTCTTGCACGGCAAGCATTTTACAGGATGAGCAGTGGATGCAATTTCTAACTGTAGGAGGACCTCCTCTTCGCTAAATTATGCGGCTAAGTGGAAGGTTTTTTGTCATTGGTGTAGGGATCATTCTGTTGACATTTTTGATCCCTCTATTCCAGACATTGCAAACTTTCTAGTATACTTGTTTGATGAGATCAAACTGCAGCCTGTTACTATTAAAGGTTATAGGTCTATGTTATCAGATACCTATGCACACCATGATAGTTTGCAAATTGGATCTAATGTCTCTTTATCTAAATTAGTTAGAAACTTTTCGATAAATAGACCTAGAACCCTTAGATTAATTCCTAAATGGAATTTAGCTTGGGTTCTTCTTAAACTAAAAGAAAAGCCATTTGAGCCTCTTGAGACAGTGGACTTCAAATTCTTATCTTATAAGACAGCATTTCTCTTAGCTTTCTCTTCCGCTAGAAGAGTCAGTGAGCTTCATGCACTATCTGTGGACGATTCTCACTATCGTAGTGTCGGGAACACTATTACCTTTACTACTAATGTTGGATTTTTGGCTAAGAATCAGGCTCCTAATAAATATCCGGAACCTATTGTTATTAAGGCTCTTCCGCCTTCAGACGGGCATAGGCCTTTACTCTGTCGGTTAGAGCTTTACGTATTTATAAATGAAGATCTCAGTTTATCAGAAAGGGACGAAAACGTTTCTTTCTGTCTCTGATGCCTAATAGAAAGGACATTACGGTCCATTCTACTGCTAGATGGATTCAATTAACTATCCGTACTGCTTATGATAATCTATCTTCAACTCAGCAGTCTGTACTTAAGATTTCGGCTCATGAAGTAAGAGCTCTTTCTACGTCTTGGGCTTACGCAAATAGTGTTGCTATTACAGATTTACTGAAGGCTGCATATTGGTCTCAGCCTTCCACATTCACAAATTTTTATCTCAGAAATATTGAGTCCATTTCTGGAGACCTGCATTGTTTAGGTCTGTTTTCTGTTGCTCAGAATGTCCTCCACTAAACAGTTGCAACTATAGTTATGCAGGCTTTCTGTTCTGGCAGTGACTCTGTCCTGCTGCCCTCTTCGCTCTGGGCTATTTGACCCAGGGCAAAGGGAAGGGGGGGGGGGAGGGTGTTTCCTTAGGTCACCTGCTTTATAGTGAAAAGCAAGGGGATACCTCCTCCGCAATTCTGAGTCGGTACCGCGGTGGTTTTAAAGTGTAAAGCTAATGTTTAAATTCATTCATGTCATATTTTTAAAGTGTAGCTCGGTGTGAAGCATTTGTATATGTCACGTGTCAAACGGGCGTTAATATACAATCCTCGGACACTTTTAAAGAGTATAAAGAGTCTCCATTCTCTGGACTTACTTTATTTATTGGCTTACTTTAAAAATAATTAGTATAAGGGGTTATACTGGATGTTAATAGAGAACATGAATGTTATTATGCTCAATTATGGAGGGTGTTGTGTCTTTCTAATTTATCATAAATAAGAAAGATACATGTAAAGCCTAATACTCCTTTCTCCTCGAGGGGATAACTCTATTATATATAGTTGAGCTTATTGGATTTTCCTCTATGTCCTAGGCCCTCCAGCCTTTTTTCTATTCAGCTATGTCTGGGTCATTGGTACAGTATAAAAATGTTAAAAAATTTATAGTAATTTATATATTTTTTATACTTACCAATGACCCAGACGGGGATGGCCCTCCCAGGAGTTGGGAACTCATACCTCACCGCTGAGTACATAGCGCTGACCAGGCACTGCTTGTAAGAATGATAATTGGCACCAATTTCGAGACCGCCTTGACACTGCGCATGCGCAGTGGAGGAAAAGTATGGAGGACCATTTAGGACATGAATTTTTCGGTTTTAGATGCAAATTTTGGGGATTGGGGGGCAAAATTTGTGTTTGGCCTCAGATTTTGAGAATTAGCACCAGCTATGTCAGGGTCATTGGTAAGTATAAAAAATATATAAATTACTATAAATTTTTTAACGTTCCATCCTCTGCCGCCCTTCATATTTTCAGCTCATGGACCTCCATTTATGCCCGATTAATCCAGGTCCAGTTGTCTATGATGCATTCTATGTCAGGTTAAAAAATCACAAAGTAATTATTGATTGAAAATGCCCCACTGCTACCCTCTTCTTCATGACCTCTCCAATCCCCCCAGCACCCTTCCGTGGTTACCTTTCACCAAAGCCTACTAAGCTAATAATTTCCTAAGTCAGAAAGTGTGAACAGGACTAGATGTAAGATGGTTGCTTGGAAGGTACTTTTTCAAGATCCTTCATATGCACATTTGTGCCCTGTAAAAAGCTTTTCTTGTCATCACTGAAGCTTTTTTTTCACATGTTTCAATAAGCCTTTTTTCGAAACTCCCATCTGGGTCTTTAATCTCTGAAAGGTCATGGGTCACGAGGTGTAAACATTTCAAGAAAACACTTTGTGAGCAATGGGAGAAGAGAGTGGCTGAAGTGCTTCATACCCCATCAGTTCATTAGTGAGAATTCAAAAAACATTTAACCAAGGTTACCATTTGTTTAAGGCAATAGCAATATTGTATGAGAACTTTCATTATTTCGAATTGAGTTCCTATCGACATAAATAATGGTGTTTGAATGCATGCTGTGTCATTACTCCGTGGCCATGGACACTGTTTTCAACAACTTCCGAGGATTTCCCACGCCGAGAAACTCCGTGCAACACGTGTCCTTGTTGCCATTCAAAACAAGTCCTCACCTCCGTAGAAAAACTCTGTAAACCTGCGATATTCCATCGTTTAATATCTTCTTGGGTTGCCCCTTCCATTAATACGAATGACGACATTGGTTTTATGAATTTAAACTTGATATTTCATAAAACTAGTTGATTTGGCTGACACAGAACTGAACGCGATGAACATGGAAATCGCATTGTTTACACCCTGCGATCTGTGACCTTGCATAGATTAAAGTCCAAGATGGCAGTTTCGAAAAAGACTTATTCCATTCATGTTTTTCTGGGAATAGATGGCCCAACAGTTAACAGTCGTCAGTAAAATGAAATAAAAATACAGTGTTAGAAAATACTTCCGTTGTGTATACATTTTCAGCAGAGAATTTTTGGCATCCTAAGCGATGTAACGTAGATTCTCCGTGCCATTTTCAAACTGGGTTGTTTTGTTGAGTCACATAAGTCACTTATTTTTGCTTCTTGAAAATAATCTTTTTTATGTAAACCTTGGATCACTCAGTTCAGCCTTTCCTCATTTTGGCCAATTTTGTAATCGCCCTGATTAATTTTCTAGGCAACTTAGGACTTAGAAGGGTGGCATAATCGCCCTAGTCCTTGGTCCTTGCTTAGGGGAAACTTGCATGTTACAATGTTACATACTAAGTGCCTTTGCAGCCATTTCTAGGCATTTCTTGGCTCCCTATATAGGCAAAGAAGACTTTTCTAGAAACAACTGCAAGCCACAGAATGTAGACTTTCTTTAGTTTTGCCCTTCAGATTTCAATTAATACATCAATCAAAAAAAATAAAAAGTTTGGAGTCTCCCGATTTTGTAGTAATATTGGAAAACACTGCAAGGAAATAAAAACATCCATTCAGGGGTTCAATTATGAATGAAGGCTTTTAAATAACAATGTAAAATGTTTGGACCAATGGATGGACATCATCATTGGGTGATGGCTGGATGGACAAATGGATGGACAAAAGAACAGATAGTTGTAATCCAGTAAAACAGTCTATTATTTTGTTGTTGAAAACCATACGAAAAACCTGCATGAAAGCAATAGATGTGTTAGTAACTACTGATCCAAATTGTTCAAGCTGTTTAAAAACTTTTCATGAACTCTGTAGCCTGGTCAAACAAGATTCCATAGGTTTCAGAAGGGAGAGACTTTACCCAACAGGAATAGCAGAAAACACAGGCAAAGAAAATATATAATTAATTTTTGGTCTCAAAAACATAGCTTTTTACCCCTCATTTGGAACAAGCTCAGTAATGTCATTCCAGTGAGGGATTATATGCTGTGTTTTCAAAACAAGAAAATTAATAATATTTGAATAGCAATTGTTGTGAATAGTGTTGACCTCTTTCTGTCTAACAGATGGTGCTTGGAATAACTTTCTTGAGTAGCAAAAAAAATCATATTTTTATACTCAAACCAATTATCCCAGACTAGCTTGTGCAAACTCAAAGTGATCAAGGGCCGAACAAAAATTTTGAACCCCCCAAAATTTGCTTGAAAACCAAAAATTTTGCATGCGCAGCCGTCAGGAAGTGACCGGAATTGGCGCAAACATCATTCTTTGTTTGGCCCTACCTAAAGTCATTAACAATGTTCTGACACCTGTGCTTTAAAATCTCCTTTTTTTTGAGGATGCCAGACACAAATCAATGCAAGAATTGGTGGATCCAAGTCTGTTATTGGATGATGGAAGTGTACAACAGTGGTTTTAGACATTCAGGGCTGTAACTTTATAATAATTATAAAATTATTTCATGTTTCCCAATTTCGGGACATACACCCGATGTCATCATTTTTGATAATGATTAATCCACTGTTTGTTAAGTATTCCTTACCTATCCTTCCATGACCCCTTCCTGTTAGGCTATTTTTTATTAAATTTCTTGGGAGTTCAACATGTTTTACAGAATATTTATTCTGTTTATCCCCATGGTTACATCTTCACCCTAGTCCATTGTGAGAAACCTTATTGAGTTGGAACACGCATCGAAATGTTCCTTCCACACTGCAGCTGGCGGCAGTTATGGCTTCTTCTACTTACATGGAAGCACATGAAAGAGGATTAAGCCTAGAAGTTTCTAAGCGGGATACTCTGCGAGATCTGGGGACAGATCAGATCGCGAGTGCAGAGCATTTTTTTCCCATTAACATTCGGGGACAACTGTTTTGTGTTGTAAGAAACTTCAATGAGGAGGAGCATCCGTCCTATGTGACGAGTCGGGATGCTTCTTCCGCATTTCAGCCGGGGTCGGCTGTGGTTACGGCTTCCTCTTCTTCCATGGATATGCATGATAAGGGATAGATGCCTACAAGTTTCTAACGGAATGCTCGGCGAGGTCTGGGGCAGACTGCGAGCTGGAAAACCTTCTCCTTTCTGTCACCAGTCAGGGTTGACTGTTTTTGATTCGAAAAACTTTAGTGAGTTGGGACACCCATTCACTCTTGCGGTTTGGGTCACTTCTTCCACACTGCAGCCAGATTTGGTGGCAGCTATGGCATCTTCCCTTGCTTCATTAATGAAGCACGTTGACCACAGACTAGCTATCTGACTTCGCAGGTTCGGGTCGATAACTTGTTGTCTGAGGCCTTTATACAGGACATGTGTCGAGGATCTGGGGCCAGATCTCAGTCCCGTAAGCAGCTTATGATAACAAGTAGATTATCATTACTCTGCTAGCATCAGTCACGGACCGGCTGCTGCAGATTGCTCTGCGTATCGCAGCATTCCAGTAGTCGCTGGTATTACCATTTAACAGACTCCGAGTGTGAGCTGTCGGACGGTACTGCGTTGGCCCAGTCATCTGTTCAGTCGGATGGAGTTGACCATATTTGCTGATGGAACATTTGGATGGTGAGAGGGCTACGGAGTGTGAGTCTCCATCCCTCACAGAAGGGCTCTTTAAAGACTATGAAATTTCAAGTCTTAAGCTCTTAGAATATTGTTCCATCTGAATATAAGTCTTCGTTTAGATGAGCAGGCCAGGGATGAAAATATGTCCCTGCCTGCATCATTTAATATTTGCTCGGAAATAATGAAATGTGCTATTTCATTCAAAAGAGCTAATCTGGATGCAATGTACTAAGCAGATCACCTTACCAGAGCTATGGCACAATGTCTCAATGGAAAGAAATATGAGGATGTGGTTCCTCGCTGAGAGTTCTTTCCAGGTCAGTCATGTATGCCATGTACAACTCCGCACGGACAGTGGAATTTAGAGTTGATAAGACATGATGCTACCCTTGCATCATCATCACTTCTAGATGACAAGGTGAAAAGCTTTCTCCGAGTCGCTCCAGTTACCGGAAATATACTATTTGATGACAAGCTTACGTTGCTATATTATCAGGCTACAAGCAAGCTTCTAGTGCTCTGCTACTGATTTCGCTGTCTGATCAACACACTTCAGCAGACCCGGGTAAGCGAGGCCATTCTGCTTCTAAGAAAGCATCACGAGACCCTCTTATATTTACTTTGGAAGTCGTCATTATAGCGACTTGGAAAGGGGCATAGGTCTGATCAAGGTTATGGATCTGACGCCCCTAGGTCGATGATTAACAGAAGGTTTTCATCTTCACGAGAAACTGGATGTTAATCGCAGAAGTTTTTTTCAAAGAGAGTTGCTCCTATTGGAGGTAAAGGCGCTCTTATTGAAGGGAACAATTGAGATCGACGAGATGAGCTTCTTTGCAGGGAGGACCTAGTTTCTCCTCCTGTAAGCATCGTAAGTCGTACAGGTAATGGACATAACCACTATTGATTGCCAATTGACGAAACGATAATTTTGAGGTCGTCGAGAATAGATTTTGGTTGCTTTCCACTTGGCGATAGGTCATCAGCCTAGCAATTAAGTGGATAAATTGTGGAAGATCAGTGGATGAGAATGTAGTCTCGGCAGGCCTGCGGCTATCAGCCCGAGCGAACTCCACTTACAAGTTTACTTGTTGGTCAAATCTTCCAAGAGAGGCTTTCCTTCTGGAGGTACAAGCTTTCCTATTGAAGAAAAACATTTGACGTCATCGAAATTATTCTCCAGTTTTTTTATTATCACCTGTTTCTCGTCCTGAATCCAGATGGATAGTGCATAGATAGGCTGAGATATTCCTTGGCATCAAGACAATTTATGTCATTATGAATGCCATAGTAGCTTTCTGTATGGTTACAGCGGTCTCTTGGGTTAGGCTCTGTCTGCTGTCTTCTGGGAATAATACCGAAAAAGATACTGTGCTTTTTGGTCTGTTTTTCCTAGGTATGATAGACTTGAGTCTTATAGTTACACAATAGTAGCCTAGCTAAAATCATGAGCAAGATTTTTCAGTATTTTGCAGTGGTATAACTGAATTTATTATCTCTTGGGACTGCGGTCTCTTTAGGAATTCAGGGCTGTTTATATAGCCGCTCTTCATTCCCTACCTTGTGCAATGATAATTGTAAGTCTCCGTTAAGTGAGCCTTCAGGGTTGCAACTTACACCGATATATCTGTCTTCACAAAGATGAAGACTTATAAGCTATGCCTAGCATTGTAAGCCTCCTTAGTGAGCTTGTAGGGCCTCAGTTATCAGTTTTTAATGGTCTTCACGTACAAGAAGACCTTTAGCTGCTTCAGCTAGGCTGAGTTTGTTGTCCTGTTGGACATGATACCGTTTGTTAGAGGAGGTTATTCTCTTCAAACCGGTATGGTTTGGTGTGAGTCATTATGTAATGCAGGTGAGGGGATTTGATATAATTTTGAATCCCCCCCCTATTGCCAATGTGTTAAGAGTCGATTACCAGGCAAGATGCATGCATAATAAGTGTATTATTAGGCAGACGCATTATTGTATGTTATGGACCGGTATGGTTTGGTGTGAGTCATTATGTAAATACGGTGTATTCGTTCATCACGTCCTTCTCCGCCCTTAGAATCAGTCAGACATGAGGGAGCCTTGCGGTTCCTATACTATTTGATGACTAACATAAGAATGATTCAAGTAATGCAGGTAAGTGTGGTTCGATATGATTTCGAATCCCCCCCCTCCCCTCCCCACCGCCAATGTGTTAAGAGTCGATTACCGGGCAAGACGTAATTTTCTTCCCGTAAGCCTTATATGCATTTAAGTATATATATGCATTTTATGATTTCTCGATTGGCAGCTGGGTCGGGTTCTGTGGCGACCTCATGGACACATCCACTTTTTAGTTGGTTTGTCTCCTGTGGTTGTTCATTTATATGTCATATACGGGCATATGATTCATCATCAGTAAATTGCTAACCTTTGTGTACCTGTATGGCTGTCAAGTCAGCTAACTGGTATCCAGATGATTACATGCGGGATTTCAATACTCGCATGCATAATAAGTGTATTATTAGGCAGACGCATTATTGTATGTTATGGACCTTAAAAACATTGAATTATTTTGGGGGCAGTCCGTGACGAGTCTGTTAATCATAGCCCATCCATTTCTGAATCCAGGTTTCTATAAGTCTCGGTACCCAAATTGAATATAACTTTTCTATGCATTCTCATATATTCACACATGTCTGGGAGTGTTATTTATTGGAATTAATGTACACCTGAACGGGGTCGCCTGTGGATTGCCAGGAAGTGTGTCTACTCTCCAGAGATTGTCCATTGTGATTCTGTTGGACATGTGTATGTTGTACATATTATATCACGGATTTTCTTCCTATCTACATATGCCGACTCCGGTATACGTTACAAGCGGGTGCTATTAATTACCAGGATCGCCGCAATAGCCTTTGCTTCTGAAGTGGCATTAAGCACCAATTTATTAATAATAATTAATATCTGGGTGCCTGTTTGCAAATATATATTTTTATTTGGTACTGTTTTTCTGATTCCAGAGTGCTCCCCTCTTTGTTTTTGAAGAAGATTCCTTCAAAAAGGGTGGAGGGGGGATTTTTTAAATCTCCTCCAGCTTGTTAAGTGTGTAACTATCATTGAAGCGGTTTTGTCTATAGATTATATCCTGGATACAGCTTGTTTATTATTGTACATGGAGTAGGTTTGTGGGGGTTAGTCTCTCACACTCAAATATGCCATCCTAATTTATGGGGCTTAGTCCAGACTAGCCTTAAAAATTGGGGGCTCGTTACACTCAATTAACATACTCATTCATGCTAAGAATGTGGAATTACTTGGATATGGCTTTTAATTTTAATTTCCTTTCACCTTGGATTGCAGGCTTGGGAACTATGTTGGTCTGCTAATTCTGAAGTCCTATGCTCTCTGCCTTTTTAACGATTCAGCTAGTCTGGGCCATTGGTTTATAGTATAAAAATATGATAAATTTAAGTAATTTGTATTTTTTTATACCTACCAATGGCCCAGATGGATATGGCCTTCCCATGAGTTATTATGTAGTACTATCTTCTACAAAGAATGATGTTGGTGCCAATTCTGGTCACTTCCTGATGGCTGCACATGTGCGGAGAGTTAAAGTATGGAGGACCAGATAGGACTTTTAATTTTTGGTTTTGCAAGCAAATTTGGGGGATTCAAAATTTGTGTTTGGCCTTTGATAACTTTGAGTTTGCAACAGCTAATCTGGGCCAGTGGTAAGTATAAAAAATATACAAATTACTTTAAGTTTATAATTTTTTTTTCCTAAAAAAACATGGTTTTTGACCCCTCAGTGGAAAAAGTTTGTTCCATTGAGGGATCATAAGATGTGTCTTGGACCTTCAAAAATATAATTTTATTGATGATATTTTTATACTGTACAAATGACCCAGACATAGCTGGTGCTAACTCTTAAAAATATAGGGCCAAACACAAATTTTGCCCCCCAATCCCCAAAATTTGCATCTAAAACCAAAGAAAACATGTCCTGAATGGCCATCCATACTTCACCTCTACTGCGCATGCGCAGTGTCAAGGACGTCCCGAAATTGGTGCCATTAATCATTCTTTGTTTGGCCCTTCATCAGTTAAATCTGACTGATCTTTGTGCTTGTAAATCTCAGTTTAAATGATGCCAGACACATAAATATTAGAGAAATGGTGATTCTAAGGAGGATATAGAAGGAGGAGAGGAAAAATGAGTGACAGAAAATATTCAGGGCTGTAACTTAAAATTTTTTTTAATGAAATTATGTTAAGTTACCTATTTTCGAGGCAACAGCCTGTTGTGGTCATTCTTGTTATCAAGTTACACTGCTTGTTCAGTGTTTTCCTCTCTCCCTTTCCTTCAAGTCCCCTCTTGCTATTCTCCCATGCTTTTGGCATATTTTCTGTAATATTATTACTAAAATTTCTTGGGAGTTTTAGCTGGATAACAGAATGAATTCTGTTCTTTTCCCCATGTTTACGTCTTCACCTATGGGTGGTTAGGCGTAGTGTTCTGCATCTACCATCTGATGTTCTGCAGTTTCTTCCCTGGAAGTCTCTGTTTTGCATCAGATAGTGTATTATTGGTAACTGATTTCGGGCCAGGGTGCCTGGAGTCTTGTTCTGGTGTTTTTACACTTATTGTTTACATTTACAACAGCCCTCTGTGTGAGGGGGGATTTCTTGAAGATAATATCTTGATGTTAATTTAATCATAACTAGATACATTATTATTGTTCGTAAGTGTTGCATAAATTTTTAAAAATATTTTTAGAATTTTTGTCCACACTTAGGCTTGGGATCCATTGGGGCTCAACGTTACTTTTCAGAAACTTGGGCTGTTCTGAAAAAATATTTTTTCAAAATTTTTTGGTTTCAATTATTTTTTCTATGTTAATGGATCATGTTATTATGTATTTTGATTGTCAGGGGTTGGTGCGAGTACTGGGACTTTGTTTTCTTTTCACAATGAAAGGATATTGTTCAATTGTAATAAGAGGGAATCTTCCTCTGACTTTCATAATCATTGTATATGTAGTCAGTGTGCTCGCACTAACTCCTGTTCTGTATGTGTTAATTTCGATGACAACATGGGAAGCGTGTGTCACGGTGTATGTTAGTGGGGAAATGGCCATTCCGGTCCTTTCCCCACAGGGTCACTCTACTTTATCAATCTCTATTTCAGACGATCAAGAACAGGGTGATGTATCCGTGATGTCTTCCAAAAGTGTGCCTCCGTCCTCACAATTAATGAAGAGCTAGCGGAAAAGTGCTCATGTAAATATGTCAATTGCCTAAGAGGACCCTAGTAGGTTCGACGGCCTTTGACGTCCGCTAGCTCGCCCGGTGTAGCGTCCATTCATCGAATGGTTCGGCAGCCCGGTTCGTCCCTTGCGGTCTAGAAGGAGTTTTGGGTGATGCGAGCACTATAAATCAACAAAATGCACACCCAGTGATGGCAGATTAGAGGAGAGAACGGAGGAAGCCTTTTAGTCCGGTTCCTAGCTCGTCCAGGTCCATCCGGACTGCGAGCGAGAGAGGCCCCTCTCTCGTACAACAACATCTGGCCCCAGATGTTGTGGTACAAAATGTTTCGCATTCGGAGCATACGTCCGCCGCTCGGGACGCTCCGATATATAGTCAGTCCGGAGAGACTGTCAATAAGGCTTCCTCATCCTCATGGTAGCGCACACGACCGCTCTTGGCTACGTGACCTCGGATATCCAGTCAGCTTCGCCAATCAGAGAATCATCGGCGACCAGGTCACACCATCCGGTAGCCAGGAACATGAGGCCTGCAGACTCCGGATATTCGCATAAGAAAGTATGCGGGAGTCAACGTACACGGAGCTTCCAGCGGCAATGCATCGTAAGACCGCTACTGCACAGGCCTCGGTGACGGACGTGCTATCCCAAATAGCACAGCTTATCGCAGCATCCCAGCATCGACAGAATCTCTGTCGCATCATGTATTATCCGACGACGCTGGGTTGGGACGCTCCGCGGAAGCGGGTACGGACGTCCGAAAATTTCATCTGGTCCGACGGGATGCCGAAAGGGATTCGGAGGATTTCGGGCTTTCCCTTTCGGAACAACATCAGCTGCTGTGTATGTCATCTGACTTATCTTCTAGAAGTTCTTTCGTCGGACCAGAATGCTGCGATGCCGGATAAGAAACTGATAGCATCGGTGGACACAGAAATTTTTGGTTCGGTTCAGGGACATCGTCCCTCAGTTCCGACACAGTCCAATAATGTCACACAACTTTCGAATTATTGAACGACGCTATATATATATTATTATATGCTTGCTATTAACAAGCATGTCTGGTTTCTTGTTCGCAATGTTAGTGAGATGTCTTTCAAAAGTGTGCCTCTGTCGTCATAGATAATGAAGAGCTAGCTGCAATAAGTGCTCATGGAATACGTCAATCGCCTAAGAGGTCCCTAGTAGGATCGACGGAGTTGACATTCGCTAGCTCACCTGGTGTAGCGTCCATTCATCGAATGGTTCGGCAGTCGGGTTCGTCCGTTGCAGTCTAGGAAGGAGATTTGGGTGATGCGAGCACTATAATAGACTTTAGTACACACCCAGTGACGACGGATTAGAGGACAGATCGGATGAAGCCTGTTAGTCCGGTTCCTAGCTCGTCCAGGTCCATCCGGGCTGCGAGCGAGAGGGGTCCCCCTCTCGTACAACAACATATGGGACCGGATGTTGTGGTACAGTCATTTCGCATTCGGAGCATATGTCCGCCGCTCGGGATGCTCCGTTATATTGACAGTCCGAGAGACTCTCGATAATGCTTCCTCATCCTCACAGCAGCGCACACGACCACACATTGGCTACGTGACCTCGAGTATCCGGCCAGCTTCGTCATTCAGTGATTCCACGGCGAACAGGTCACTCCATCCGGTAGCCAAGGGACACGAGGCCTATACACTCCGTTCTCTCGCATAATAGAAGTATGCACGGGGTATCGAACACGGAGCTTCCAGCGGCAAAGCATCCTAAGACCGCTTCTCCACAGGCCTCAGTGACGGACGTGCAATCCAAAATAGCACAGCTTATCGCAGCATCCCAGCAAACGACAGATTCTCGGTCGGATCACGAATAATCCGACGGCGCTGGGTCGTTGCGCTCCGCTGTTGCATCAGGTACGGATGACCGAACACTTATAGGGTCCGACAGGATGGCGAAAGGGATTCGGACGATTTCGAGCTTTCCCTTTCGGAACAACAGAAGCTGCCATACATTTCTTCCGGCATTATCTTCCAGAGGTTGTTCCGTCGGACTGCATTGCTGCGATGCTGGATAAGAGACTAATAGCGTCATTGGACACAGAGTTTTGGATCGGTTCAGGGACATTGTCCCTGACTTGCCGACACAGTCCAATAATGTCATTAGAACATTCGAATTATTTAACGACGCTATATATAAGCTTGCTACCAAGCATGATAATCTAGTTTCTTGTCCGCAATGCTCTATTCTGCCTTTCATCAATTCTAGGGAATAATTTATATTGGCAGAACAGGGCATACCGAGAGTTCCTATGCGTCTTGACGGCGGGACTGAAGACTGGGAATTATCTGTTTCGCCGTCTATGTCAATTCCAACCACGATGTTGGAAACAACAATGATGTCTATTAGACTTAACTTAGACGCTTTATCATACGTAGACCACCTTACTGAGGCGTTATCATTACGTCTTCAAGAGAAAGAATTCCAGGATATGATCCTCAATGTGATTTCTTTCAAGGGCAGTATTTTTTCCATGTATAACTCCGCCCTTCAGTGGCAACCTGGAGTTGGTTAGACGTGACGCAGCCCTAGCTATATCCACGTGCGTGGATAGTAAGGTGAAGAACTCTCTCAGAGTCGCTTCGGTCTCGGAGAAGCTTCTCTTCGACGGCAACCCTTCAGCAATCTATCAATTGCTCGATATACACGTTCTCTTGTCTATCAAGTGTAACAAGAGATTCAGACTGGGGCAAACATTCGGTGGTTGACTCAGAGAGTGCCACTGCAGTTGCCAGATCCGAGTTTTATGATTATGACGGATGCCAGTCAAACAGGTTGGGGTACAATATTGATCCCAACGGATTCGAAGTGCCAGGGTCTTTGGGTTCCGCAGTTTCTAGGCAAGCACTTAACTTCCAGGAAATGATGTTATTTTGGCTTGCACTATGTCATTGGATGAGCATTATTCAGAAAGCATGTCCAAATCCTGTCCGATAATACGACAGTACTTGCGTATCTCCGGAACCAGGGAGGCACTCATTTGATTCCGTTATTCAATTTAACGGAAAGAATCCTTCTGTTTGTTATAGTACACCAAGTTCTGCTTCGGTCCGTCATATTCCGGGTCGTCTGATTGTATTAGCAGACTCCCTTTCACGTAAGGGTCGCTTGTTGCCGTCAGAATGGACTCTCAACAAACAAGTATTCAATCAGATTTGCTATCAATGGGAGCGCCCAATGATAATTTATTTGTGACACAACTCACTATTCAATTGCAGACGTATGTGTTTGCATGTCCGGATCCCTGAGCTTATGTTGTTAACGCTCTGTTGATCTAATAGGACGGAATGATAGGATGTGCGTATCCTCCAGCGCTGTTGATTCAGCAAGTATTGCTAGGATAAACATCCACAATACTATTCTGTTGATAGCATCTCTGTCTTCACAGAGACCGTGGGTAAATTTACTCAGGTGTCTACTGTGGGACTTACCGCGAAAACTTCCTCCATGAGAGGATCTTCTTTCGCTGGGGAAATCGTGTCAACTTCATCACAACCCGCAAGGTCTCAACCTTCACGTATTCCGTTGTGTGGTCCTTCTTGCACGGCAAGCATTGTACAGGACGAGCTATGGACGCGATTTCTTACTGTAGGAGAACCTCTTCTTCGCTATACTATGTGGCTAAAGTGGAGGCTCTTCCGTCGTTGGTGTAGGGATCATTATGTTGATATTTTTGATCCCTCCATACTAGACATTGCAACTTTCTAGTATACTTGTTTGACAAGATCAACTGCAGCCTGTTACTATTAAGGTTATAGGTCTATGTTATCTCATACCTATGCACTCTATGATTGTTTACAATTGAGTCTTATGTCTCTTTATCTAAGTCAGTTAGAAACTTTTCAATACATTGACCTAGAATCCTTAGATTAAATTCCTATACGGAATTTAGCTTCGGTTCTTATTTAGCTAAGTAATCATTTGAGCCTCTGGAAACAGTAGTTTTCAAATTCTGACCTTTTTAGACAGTAATTCTGTTAGTCTTCTCTTTTACTTAGGAGTCAGTGAGCTTCATGCACTATCGGTGGACGATTCTCACTTTCGTAGTATCGGAAACACTACTTCCTTTACTACTTAGGTTGGATTTTTGGTTAAGAGTCAGGCTCCTAATAGTATCCGGAACCTATTGTTATTAAGGTCCTTCCGTCTTCGTACGGGCATAGGCCTTTACTCTGTCCGGTTAGAGTTTACGTATTTATAAACAGATATCAGTTTATTAGTACGGACGTAAGCTTCTTCTGTCTTTGATGCCTAATAGAAGGACATTACGCTCCATTCTATTGCTAATGGATTCAATTAACTATCGGTATTGCTTATGGTATATCATTGACTCAGCAGTTTGTGCTTGAGATTTCGGCTCATGAAGTAAGAGCTCTTTATACATCTTGGGCTTACATTAATAGTGTCGCTATTATAGATTTTATGAAGGCTGCTCATTGGGCTCAGCCATCCACATTCATGAATTTTTATCTCAGAAATATTGAGTCTATTTCTGGAGGCCTCCATTGTTAGGTCTATTATCTACTGCTCAGAATGTCATTCACTTAACAGTTGCTACTATAGCTAGGTAGGCTTTCTGTTCCGGCAGTGACTCTGTCCTGCTGCCCTCTTCGCTCTGGGCTATTTGACCCAGGGCAAGGAAGGAGAAGCGGAGGGGGGGGGGGGGGAGGGTGTTCCCTTGGGTCACCTGTTTTATTATGAAAACAAGGGGATACCTCCTCCGGAGTTAGTAATTCTGAGCTGTTACTGGGATGGTTTTTAAGTGATAAGTTGATGTTTTTAAAATTCATTCAGGTCATAGTTTTTAAAGTATAGCTTTTGAATATATCACGTGTCAAACGGGCGTTATTATACAATCCTCAGACACTTTTAAGGAGTATAAAGAGTCTCTGTTCTCTAGACTAACTTTATTTATTGGCTTACTTTAAAAATTATTAGTATATGGATTATACTGGGTATTGATAGAGTACATGGATGTTATGATGCTCAATTTTGGAAGGTGTTGTGTCTTTCTAATTTATCATAAATAAGAAAGATACATGTAAGGCCTAATACTCCTTTTCCCCTCGAGGGGATGACTCTATTTTATATAATTGAGCTTATTTGAACTTGCTCTATGTCCTAGGCCCTCCAGCCTTTTTACTATTCAGCTATGTCTGGGTCATTGGTACAGTATAAAAATGTTAAAAAATTTATAGTAATTTATATATTTTTTATACTTACCAATGACCCAGACGGGGATGGCCCTCCCAGGAGTTGGGAACTCATACCTCCCCGCTGAGTACATAGCGCTTACCAGGCACTGGTTATAAGAATGATTAATGGCGCCAATTTCGGGACGTCCTTGACACTGCGCATGCGCAGTAGAGGTGAAGTATGGAGGGCCATTCAGGACATGTTTTCTTTGGTTTTAGATGCAAATTTGGGGGATTTGGGGGCAAAATTTGTGTTTGGCCCTATATTTTTAAGAGTTAGCACCAGCTATGTCTGGGTCATTGGTAAGTATAAAAAATATATAAATTACTATAAATTTTTTAACTTTTGTAAAAAACACAGGCAGGATTTGTCTGTTACTTTAACCTTTTACCTAATGAATCGGTTGCATTTGTCTGAGTAATTTACAAATTAAGCAGTTGAAATTTTAATTTTTTTTTAAATTTCAAGACCATATCATGTTACCCACAAATGCCCCCCACCCCTCCTCCCCCCCGCCACCCCCCACCCCCACCCCACACCACCCTGCACCCCTTTCATTGGAACTTCTGAATGAGCTCATTCCAATGAGGCTGGTCACATTATATGGTTTTGTTGAAATTTTTTTTTTTTTAATTTGAAAAGTATAATTTTTGATATCGTGTGCATTGGAAACAGGGTTAAATAAAGAGTTATGTCATGGGTTTTACTTTCTAAAACTTTTCTTGTGATTTTCATATTTTTCCAGAATTTTTCTTGAAAATTTTAGGTGGAAAACTTGGCTCTCTAGGTGTTTTCAGTTGAGAAGGCTGTTTGAATTAAATTACACTCCTCTATGTTATTTTACTAATTGTATTTATTGTGTCAATTTATCCAGATGTATGAAATAATGTTTTGGTAGACAATTGAACAAATAAAACCAAAGAATATTTTATTTTGATAGGAGTGAATCAAGTGAAGGCAGCGATTCAGATTCTGGAGTAAGTGATGACAGTAGCTCAGAAGGTATGTTATATTGTAAGAGAACTTTTATATTTCCTTAACATATTTGTCAGAACCCAGGAAGTAATTGCAGCCTTTTGTGATGATAACGATGGTGATTATAAGCAAACTGAATAATAATTATTTAAGCATATCACATTTGTTGGATTTCTAATATATCCAACCAGGAAAAATGGTACATTCATTAGTGGACAGCCATTTTGTGGAAAATAGAGCTGGGTGGTTTTGATATTTTTGTACTAGAACCCAATGGCCCAGACTAGCTGGTGCAAACTCAAAGTTATCAAGGGCCAAACACAAATTTTGAACCCCTCCCAATCCCCAAAATTTGCTTGCAAAACCAAAAATTAAAAGTCCGATCTGGTCCTCCATACTTTAGTCTCCGCGCATGCGCAGCCATCAGGAAGTGACAGGAAATGGCACCAACATCATTCTTTGTTTGGCCCTAAAGTCAGCAACAATGAACAGACATCTGTGCTTTAAAATCTCCTTTTTTGAGGATGCCAGACACAAATCAATGCAAGAATTGGTGGATCCAAGGCTGTTATTGGATGATGGAAGTGTTCAACGGTGGTTTTAGATGTTCAGGGCTGTAACTTTATAATAATTATAAAATTATTTCATGTTTCCCAATTTCGGGACATACGCCTGACATCATCATTTTTGATAATGATTATTCCACTGTTTGTTAAATATTCCTTCCCTATCCTTCCATATTCTTCCATGAACCCTTCCTGTTAAACTCTTAAGCTTTTTGGCTATTTTGTATTGAAATTTTTTATTAAATTTCTTGGGAGTTTAACATGTATTACAGAATATATATTCTGTTTTTCCCCATGGTTACGTCCTCACCCTAGGGGTGTTAGGTCATTTAGTCTTGCATCTTCTATCCGATGTATCGTTTTTTCTTCGTAGGAAGATCTAGCTTTGCATCTGGTAGCATTTAAATTGGTTTCTGACTTTGGGCCTTTTTGTGTGACTGATGTCTTGTTTCCGTTTTTTTCGTTGACGATGTTTACATTGACAATGTCCTCAGATATAGGTAGTATTTTATATTCTATTACTGTAGAATTACTGTAGGATACATGAATTATATTATTCTGAGAGTGTAGTTCAATAAATTTGGATTTTGTCCACACTTAGGCTCTATTGGGATGCCTTGGGGCTCTTAATGTTCCCTTTGGGAACTTAGGCATTTTTTAAAAAAAAAATTTTCCCAAAAATATTTTGAATTTAATTTTGATTGCTATTATTCATGTATCTTAATTATATGCTTTGTTGTGGAGTTCGGAAGAGTGATATCAACTTTAGTAGATGCACTTCTATGGACTCTTGTCATATTTGTGTTCACTGGGATGACTAATGTTGGAGATGGGTGTCGCGGTACGCTGTTGGCAGTGAGGTTCTGAGGCCAGGCCTCTCACCGCGTTTTAATTCATTTTTTTCAGTTTCTATGTCAGAGGAACATGAACATGGTGATGATATTGTGAAACCCATCCAAGTGTGCTACTGTCATAGAGCTCTGTTGAGCAAATACGGCTAGCTGTAGTGCTCATGACATGCAAGGGATAAGGTCTCTAGTTAGTGTTCTTAATCTCTTTCAAGCAGCTAGCTCAACCAGTGGAGTGGTTACTCCGTCCACGGGTAAGTCTGTTGCGGTCAAAGGAAGTGTAGATGTGGGTAGAGGGAGCACTTAAATATAAATAATCTCATCCAGCGACGACGGAAATTGGGAGGAAGTCAGCAAAGTTTCTTGTTTGGAGACTTGGCGAGGTCTAATTGACCGGGAATGGGAGAGGCCCCTCTCTAACCTAACAACTTTCGGGGCCAAACATTCTTATGAGAAACTTGCATGAGCCAGAGCATACGTCCGCCCACTGCTCAGGATGCTCTGTCTAGTCTGCAGCTGGGGTCAGCTTCAGTCACAGCTTCCTCCGCTACGTTTCGCATGGCCGCAGGCTAGCTACCCGACTTAAGATATCCAGTCAGCTGTGCGAAGATGGAGCCATTCTTCGTTCCTGAAATCGGACCATCTGATAGCTAGCGATTCGAGGCATCGATCAATGGGACGCTTGGAGACGAGATCTATCTCCAGATCTTCGTCCCAGGAGCAGCAAGTGGTGGGAAAACAGAAGGCCGCTGCTCCTCAAGCCTTGGGAACGGACTTGCTGTCGCAGTTGTGCAACTATTAGCATCCCAGCTAATGCAAGAGCAGCCTCCTGCAGTCTCCAGTGTGGAACTGTCGGGCAGTGCTGGGTCGGTCCGGTCAGCTGTGTATGTGGAGGAAGCCAGAAGTTTCTCTCCATTTGGAGAACCCTCTCCATCCCGTTAACAGTCGGGGTCAACTGTGTTTGTTGTGAGAAACCATATTGAGACGGAACATGCATCAAAACTTTCCTTCTACACTGCAACTGGGGCCGGCAGCATTTATGGCTTTTTCTACTTACATGAAAGCGCACAAAAGAGGATTAGTCTAGAAGTTTCTATGCGGATACTCTGCGAGATCTGGGAACAGATTGTGAGTGCAGAGCGTGTTTTCGTCCCGTTAACAGTCGTGGACGACTGTTTTGTGTTGTAAGAAACTTCAATGAGGAGGAGCATCTGTCCTATGTGAAAGTCGGGATGCTTCTTCCGCACTTCAGCCAGGGTCGGCTGTGGTTACGGCTTCCCCTTCTTTCATGGATATGCATGATAAGGGATAGATGCCTACAAGTTTCTAATGGAATGCTTGGCGAGGTCTGGAGCAGACTGCGAGCTGGAGATCCTTCTCTGATCTGTCAGCAGTTGAGGTCGACTGTTTTTGGTGCGAGAAACTTTAGTGAGTTGGGATGCCCGTGCATGCTTGCGGTTCGGGACACTTCTTTCACACTGCAGCCAGATTCGGTTGCAGCTATGGCATCTTCCCTTGCTTCATCAATGAAGCACGTTGACCACAGACTAGCTATCTGACTTTGAAGGTTTGGGTTGATAGCTAGTCATTTGAAGCTAGTACTACTGTTTAACAGACTCCGGGAGTGAGCTGTCAGACAGTGCTGCGTTGGTCCAGTCATCTGTTCAGTCGGATGGAGTTGACCATATTTGCAGATGGAACATTTGGATGGTGAGAGGGATGCGAAGTTTGAGTCTCCATCTCTCAAAGAAGGGCACTTTAAGACTATGAAAAGTTTAAGCTCTTAAGCATATTGTTCCATCTGAATATAGGTCTGCATTTAGATGAGCAGGCCAGGGATGTAAATATGTTCCTACTGCATCATTTTATATATGCTCAGAAATAATGGAATGTGCTATTTCATTGAAAAGAGCAATCTGGGCACAATGTCCTAAGCAGATCACCTTACCAGAGCTATGGCGCAACATCTCAATGGAAAGAAATATGAGGACGTGGTTCCTCACTAAGAGTTCTTTCCAGGGCAGTCAACTCCGCATGGACATGGAATGTGGAGTTGGTAAGACGTGATGCAGCCCTTGCGTCGTCATCACTTGTAGATGACAAGGTGAAAAGCTCTCTCTGAGTCGCTCCAGTTACCAGAAATATACTATTTGACGACAAGCTTACATTGATATAGGAGCAGGCTACAAGAAGCTTCCAGTGCTCTGCTATTGATTTCGCTGTCTCATCAACACACTTCAACAGACCGGGGTAAGCGAAGCCGTTCTGCTTCTAAGAAAGCATCATGAGAATGTCTCGCGATTGTACAATAACCCTCTTATATTTACACTGGAAGTCATCATTATAGCGACTCGGGAAAGGGGCATAGGTCTGATCAAGGCTATGGATCAGTCCCCCCCAGGCTGACGATTAACGGAAGGTTATTAATGTTAATCACGGAAGTTCCCTTCAAAGAGAGTTGCTTCTAGTGGTGGTAAAGGCTCTCTTATTGAAGGGAACAATTGAGGTTGACGAGACAAGCTTTTTTGCAGGGAGGACATAGTTTATCCTCCTGTAAGCATTGTAAATCGTACAGGTGATGGACATGACCTCTATTGCTTGCCAATTGACAGAAGATTATCACCTTCACGAGAAACTGGACCTTATCATGGAAGTTCCTTTCAAAGAGAGTCCCTCCTAGTGGAGGTAAAGGCTCTCTTATTGAGGTCATCGAGAATAGATTTCGGTTGCTTGTCACTTGGGGGCAGGTTATCAACCTTTCAAAAGTGGATAATTTACGGAAGATCAGTGGATGAGATTGTAGTCTCGGCAGTCCTGCGACTATCAGCCTGAGCAAGCTCCACTTACAAGAATACTTGTTAGACAAATCTTCCAAGAGAGGCTTTACTTCTGGAGGTATAGCTTTCCTATTGAAGAAAAGCATTACACATCGTCAAAATTATTCTCCATTTTTTTTTATTATCACCTGTTTCTCGACCTGAATCTGGATGGATAGTGCATAGATAGGCCGAGTTATGCCTTGTCGTCAAGACAATTATGTCATTGTGGAAGCCATAGTAGCCTTCTGTTCGGTTACAGTGGTCTCTTGGGTTAGGCTCTGTCCACTGTCTTTTGGAAATAAAACCGGAAAAGATACTGTGCTTTTCGGTTTGTTTTTCGTAGGTGTCGTAGACTTGAGTCTTATTGCTACACCATAGTAGCCTAGCTAAAGTCATGAGTGAGATTTTTTCAGTATTATGCAGTGGCATAACTGAATTTATTTCCTTATCAACCTACCTGACAATTGTTTACTACAGGCTTGCACTACAGTGGAAGACCCTAACTCGGAAAATATACTCTCTATTTTGATCTTTCCCAATAGATTTGGGAAAGAAAAGTGGTGCAAAAGCAGCAAGGAAAAATAAGCCCAAACTGGGTCGAGTGCTACCACGCAGACCCAGTAGGGGACGCTCTTCTCCCAGTACAAATCAATGACTTCCGTTGCCAGTGCGCAGACACGTATCTAATAACTCATTTTTTTTTCTTCCGCTGTCCAAGGTGGACATGCGTCCATTTGTATTATGAAACAGTGATAATTCAACTTGTCGATAATGGTTTCCTGTGACTGGAATTATGGATCTGAGGATCGC
The DNA here is from genome assembly GCA_031216915.1 of Pictodentalium vernedei. Classification (NCBI taxonomy): domain Eukaryota; kingdom Metazoa; phylum Mollusca; class Scaphopoda; order Dentaliida; family Dentaliidae; genus Pictodentalium; species Pictodentalium vernedei. The sequence continues at coordinate 212,589,372 of CM062290.1, forward strand.
ATAATAACAGGACTGTGTTTTATATATTCTCATTATTATTTTCAACCACATTTTCATTGTATTTTATATTTTTTATCTGTCGTGCGTGACTTTCGCGTACCATGCGGTTTGTACTTAAAATATTTCGATGAATAAATTTTATTATTATTGGAGTTAGGTGTCAATGGGGGATTGTATGGACAGGATTTCTCCACTCTGTTGAGTGCAGAATTTCTGTTTTTTTTAGGTCTCTGTCTGCCATCTGGGTTCAGTTGTGAGGTACTTTTTCTGCCACCTTTCCCTCGTAGTTGGGGGTGTTCTTCTAATGTCTATATCTTTTGAGTTCACCTTTGTCTTCTACTGCTCTCACCTCTGTTATGCCCAGTACGGTTCATTTAGGGCAATGCCTTTTGCCCTTGCTTTGGTGCGTTCTCATGACCGTTCCTCCTGCACTCAAAGGGGTGGGGAATGGGGGGGGGGGGGGGCACTGTCATTTCAGGGCCTCCAGACGCGACCACGTCTGGTGAGAGTTATACCTCCTCCATGGGGGATGTGCAATTTTTAACTGTGGTGGATACTGCGGGAGCTGTTGAGTTGTCTGGTGAAGAGATGCCTGGTTCCGGGACTATGGTCCCTCTCCAGTCGACATCTGAGGCTGTCACTAGGGTTGTGACTCCTCCTTTGAAGGCCGAACTCGGTTGCTCTCTCCCCTTTTCTGTCAGTTTCAACAGCTCCAGTCGTATTTGCTGCTACTGCTGTTCCGTCTACAACGTTATCGCCTTCCCTGACTTCAACTCGGCGAAGTCGGAAGTGGCTGCCGACCGAACCCCCTGCTGTGTCCTCTCAGCCGTTGGGGTACAGCAGTTTTATCCCTGTAGGGGTCTGCAGAGATGTCTGATAGTGTAGATGTGGGGTATTGGCCTCAGCCTTCCCTGACTTCAACTTGGCGAAGTCGGAAGGGGCTGCCAGCCGAACCCTCTACTGTGGTCTCTCAGCCGTCGAGTACCGCAGTTTTTCTCATTCAATTTGGATGTTCATGGTGGGGTCACCATGAGCTCCATGGCGTTTCCGTCCACGCACTCTGGTCTCATGGCCAGTTTTGCGGGACCAATGCTTTTTGTGCAGCCTGGACCTTCAGTCCTGCAGAGGTCTGTGGCGACTCTCCTGAGTTTCCGCTCTGTAGATCATCGGGGTATGTCATACCCCAATACACATCTGCCTTCAGATGTTTCGGCAGCAGCCCATTGCCCTGCATCGGGTGTATTTGTGGATCGTGACCCTTCCCTGGTTAAATGGGTCAGGAGTGAAGTCACTTTGTCGGTTCGTTCCTACGTAGTACCGTTCCAACACAGTCAGTGAGCTTAGGGAGGCCCTCTCCTTGCTCTCTTAGGTTCTGTCCAAGAGCCTTTTCCGTTGCTTCCAGTGAGGCTACGAGTGGTTTCCGGGTGCCCCCTGTGGCGCTGCTTCCCAGAATTGGAAACAGGCCACTTTCTGATCCCCCTGGTGTGCCTACACCATGGGAGGCGTCGGCTGGTTTGCCCATGATGGGCCATGTGTCTTCTGACTCCGGGATGAGTCCACCATACCTGACGTCGAGCGCCAACAGTCTTCTGACTTGGGGGCAGCTCTTGACTTTGTGTTTTAGTTCCTTCCAGATCTCAAACCATCAAACCAGCTGACAGTGTGAGCCCGGCCACGATCATCGGTCGCGCACCAACAGCCTGTGGAGCAACCTGCTTCTGGACACCTTCGACTGTGCCTGTCGGTACAGGTGGTTGAAGCGTTTACAGCTTTGGACTCTAAGCTGAGTTCCAAGGCTATGAAGACGTCGTTCTTCATCAGGGTTGACACTTTTTTTGTCTCTGGTGCATTATCGTTCCTACGATTCCGCCAATCCGTCAGTCTGCCAGACTTTGACGGTCTTGGATCAGGACTCCAACTCCCAAGCTGGCCATTTTTTATATGGAGACTCTGGAGTCTGTGTTGGGCTTATTGAGAGAGATGCTGGATATGCTTTCATATATCACGTCATCTCTGCTTTGCTGCTTATCTGCCCCCAGATAAGTTTGACGACATACAGGCTCGTTTGTGTGTGCTGTCCAAGGCGCTCATGCATCTTAACTTGGAATTAGTTTACAGGAATGCTGTGCTGGACACAAGCCATTCCCTTCTTGAGGGGCAGCATGTTACTCTTTGATCTGCTTCTTTGGCGGGTCCGCAACTATTCCATGGTTCCGTGGCGACGGCCCGGGATGACTAACTATGTCATTCGAACGATCAGCTGCTGCCTCGTCAGCTTGATCAGCCTCTTGTTGGAGGTAGGAGCTGTCCAAAGCCTAACAAGTACCCTTCTGCTTCCTCGGTGAAGCCAAGGGCTGATCCTCCTGCCGCCGCTTCTGCTTACTCACAGGGAAAGGGTAGGCGTCGGCAGTAGTCACCTCGATTCGTTCCAGGTTGAGGCATCCAACTCAGTCGAGAGTGCCTCTTCCAACACAAGTCCCATTCAACGTTACACCATGGGAACTTTTGAGCACAGAGATAGGCAATCTCCTGTCAAAGGGGGCGATCGAGGTCATCAGGAACATTCACTCAGTGGGATTTTATTCCCGCCTGTTCTTGCTGCCGAAGAAGGACAGTTGACTCCGACCAGTTATCGCTCTGAGTATCCTGTCCCACCTTTGGAACAGTCTTGTTGGCTACGCCTTCCTGCCGGTTCCGATTCTGCCTCAGGTTCTAGCCAAGATATGAACCTACAGTTGTCGAATCATTTCGATCGCACCCCTGTCGCCTCAGTGGGTGTGGATCAATCTGCTCCGCTCCCTGTTGGCGGCATTTTCGGCACGTCTCCCTCTACGTCACGACCTTTCTTGCCAAGGTTGCCTGAGGAGTTTTCACGTTGACCCGACTTCATTGTGCCTTCGCGCATATCTTTTGTCAGGTCCTGTCTCATCCGTAGCGTTTTTTTCGAGATGAGCAGTGGAGTTGCTTTTCTTCTTCAAGGAGGCACTCCACTGATTTAGCCTATGCGGCTAAGTTGAAGGTCTTCTGACGATGGTGTGCAGTTCACTCTGTTGATTCTATCACTCCTTCGATCACACAGATTGTGGAGTTTCTGGTATATGCTTGATTCTGGGGGTCTTCAGCCTGTTACCATGAAAGGGTACAGGTCCATGCTTCGGAGACCTTTTCGTATGTGGGACAGCGTCGTATTGGCACTAATCCATGCCTCTCCAAGCTTGTTCGGCACTTTTCCTTGAAAAGGCCTAGAACTTTGCAGCTTACCCCAAGATGGAATCTTTCTTGGGTGATGCTCTGCTTGGGGGGTGGGGGTGCCGTTCGAGCCTTTATCCCAGGTGGATATGCATTTTCTCACATACAAGATGGCTTTTTTGATGGCTTTTGCCTCAGCCAGACGGGTTAGTGAGCTTCACGCCCTCTCGGTTGACCCAGCCTTTTTCTGGAGCTCTCCCACCAGTGTTATGTTTACCAGTGATTGCTCCTTTCTGGCTAAGAATCAGATACCAGAAACTGCTCTGCCTCCTATCTGTATCGGGACTCTTCCTTCTGTTGAGGGTAAACACCCTTTGCTCTGTCAGGTCCATGCAATTCACTTTTATCTCAATCGGACACTGTTCATTAGGAAGGGTAGGAACGTTTTTCTGTCTCTTGTTCCTGGTCGACAGAAGATCTCTTCTGAATCCATTTCTTGATGGATTTGTCTTGCTATTCGTGTTGCTTCCACTCGTCTACCGACTGACGATTGTATTACCTATCGTATTTCTGCCACGAGGTGCATACATTGTCTGCCTCTTGGGGCTTGTACTAACTCCGTCATGTTGTCGGATGTTATGCTGACAGCCTACTGGAGAAATGCTTCTTTCTCTATTTATCTACGACAGTTGCAGGAGCAGGCAGAGGACCTTTATTCGTGTAAGAATCCTTCCTCCCTGCTGATCACATAACTCCAATGTTGGCGGATTCAAAAGAATGACTCATTAGCTACGTGTCTGTGCACTGGCAATGGAAGTCATGGCTTTGTACTGGGAGAAGAGCATCCCCCTACTGGGTCTGTGCCGGTAGCACTCGACCCAGTTTTGGCTTATTTTTTCTTGGTGCTTTTGCACCACTTTTCTTTCCCAAATCGCTTGGGAAAGATCAAAATAGAGAGTATATTTTCCGAGTTAGGGTCTTCCACTGTAGTGCAAGCCTGTGGACTGCAGTCTCTTTGGGAATTCAGGGCTGTTTATTTAGCAGTTCTTCATTCACTACCTTGCACGACGATAATTGTAAGTTTCTATTAGTGAGCCTTCAGGGTCGCAAATTACACCGATATATCTGTCTTCACGTAAATGAAGACTTATAAGCTTTGGCTAGCGTTGTACGTCTCCTTAGTGAGCTTCTAGGGCCTCAGTTATCAGCTTTTAATGGTCTTCAGGTATAGGAAGACCTTTAGCTGCCTCAGCTAGGCTGAGTTAGTTGTCCTAACGGACATTATACCGTTTGTTAGAGGAGGTTATTCTCTTTAAACCGGTATGGTTTGGTGTGAGTTATTATGTTAATACACTGTATTTGTTTTTCACGTCCTTTTCCACCCTTAGTGGCATTATGGAGTCGGTCAGACGTGGGGGAGCCTTGCGGTTCCTGTACTATTTGATGACTAACATAAGAATGATTCAAGTAATGCAGATAAGGGTGGTTCGATATGATTTCGAATCCCCCCACCGCCAATGTGTTAAGAGTCGATTACCGGGCAAGACGTAATTTTCTTCCCGTAAGCCTTATATGCATTTAAGTATATATATGCATTTTATGACTTCTCGATTGGCAGCTGGGTCGGGTTCTATGGCGAACTCATGGACACAGCCACTTTTTAGTTGGTTTGTCTCCTATGGTTCTTTGTCTATATGTCATATACGAGCATATGATTCATCATCAATAAATTGCTAGCCTTTGGTACCTGTAAGGCTGTCTAGTCAGTTAACTGGTATTCAGATGATTACATGTGGAATTTCAATGTTTGCTTGCATAATAAGTGTATTTTTAGGCAGACGCATTATTGTATGTTATGGACCTTAGAAACAATGAATTATTTCGGGGGCAGTCCGTGATTAATCTGTTAATCATAGCTTGTTCTGTTTCTAAATCCAGGTTTCCATTAATTTCAGTACCCAATCGAATATAACTTGTTATTGTATATTCGCACGTGTTTGGAAGCATAGATATCGGATGGAACATGCCTGGGAGTGTTATCTATTGGAATTTATTGTACACCTGAACGGGGTCACCTGTTGGTTACCTTGGAAGTGTGTTTACTCTCCAGAGATTGTCCATTGTGATTCTATTGAACATGAGTATGTTGTATATATTATATCACCGGTTTTCGACCTATCTACATATGCTGACTCTGGTATACGTTACAAGCAGGAGCTATTAATTACCGGGATCGTGTGATAGCCTTAGCTTCTGAAGTGGCATTGAGCACCAATTTATTAATAATAATTATACCCCCACTTTCGAAGAAAATGGGGGTATACTGGATTACATGTGTCAGTGCATCCGTCTCTCCGTCTGGGCAGACATATGGGGTTTAGGTGGCTATTTGTTGGTAGAAATAGGGGTTAGGTGACTACCGCAATTTATGTGACTAGTCACATAGTTAAATGTCATTATTCTAGGGTGGGGTTTAGAGTTGGGGTGGGGTGGGGTTAGGGTCAGTAAAGGGTAGGGTTAGGGTTTGCTACCACCCCAAAAATTTTTCACCCAGAAAAATTGTTTTAATACAATGGACATGCATTTTAGTTAAAATAGACTGGGAATATATTGATTTTTCATTAATCTAGGGTTGTGTTTAGAATTGGGGGTGGGGTGGGTAGGGTTAGGATCAGTAAAGGGTAGGGTCAGGGTTTGCTACCACCTCAAAAATTTTTCCAAAAATCACTTGTTTTAATATAATGGACATGCATTTTATTGTAGTCCCATAAAAATAGCCACATAACTACCAATTGTTAGAATGTCCGTCTGTCCATCCGTCCATCCATGTGTGAGTCCGTCCGAGAATATTCATAACTTAAGTAAATTATTATTTTTTATAATATTTGTTGGTCATAGGTATGCCCACACTAGTTATTTTTTTTTTTATTACTTGTTCACTTAGAAAATGTGTCCGTCCGAGCCAAATTTTGTCTGTTCAGCCTGTATCTCGGGTATCGAATGTTCTATTGCAATGAAATTTGCTATGAACACTGCTTATGGTATATGCTTTAAAAAAAGGATTCAACGATATTTCTCACATTCTCCTTTTTAGAGTTATTCCCCTTTTTTGACTTAGAAATTGTAGGAAATAGACATTATTTGTTTGTTCAGCCTGTATCTCAGGTATGGGTTATCGGATTTCAATGAAATATGTCATGCAGTTTGCCTATGACAAAGGCTTCTGCCTCATTGCATAAAACTTCCAAACACCAAACAGTTTTCCATACCTTTTGATTTAGAAATTGTTGAAAACTTTCGAAGAAAATGGGAGGGGGGGGGGGGTGGGTATACTGGATTGCTTCCATCCATTTGTGCATCCGTCTGTCAGTCCATACGAGAATATTCATAAATAATATTTGTTGGTCATAGGTATGCCCACATTAGGCGGTACACTATGTGGGGGTATGCACCGGCCGAAAGTCCAGCTCTTGTTAATATCTGGGTGCCTGTTCGACGAATATATATTGTTATTTGGTACCGCTTTTACTGATTCCAGAGTGCTCCCCTCTTTGTTTTTGAAGAAGATTCCTTCAAAAAGGGGCGGGGGGGATTTTTTAAATCTCCTCCGGCTTGATAAGTGTGTAACTATGAGTGAAGCTGTTTTGTCCATAGATTATATCCTAGATACAGCTTGTATATTATTGTATATGGCGAATGTTTGGGGGGGGGAGGGGTTAACCTTTCACTCTCAAATATGCCATCCTGATTTTTAGGGCTTACTCCAGACTAGCCTTAAAATTGGGAACTCGTTACATCCAATTAGCATAGTCATTCATGCTAAGAATAAGGAATTACTTGAATTTGGCTCCTTATTTTTGATATGTCTTCTCTATTACTGTATAGAGAGACATACATGTAATTCCTTTTAAATTTAATTTCCTTTCACCTTGGATTGCAGGCTTGGGAACTCTGTTGGTCTGCTAATTCTGAAGTCCTAGGCCCTCTGCCTTTTCAACGATTCAGTCTGGGCCATTGGTTTATAGTATAAAAATATGATAAATTTAAAGTAAATTGTATATTTTTTATACTTACCAATGGCCCGGACAGGTATGGCCCTCCCATGAGTGGGCACTCATACCTCCCTGCTGAGTTATTATATAGTACTCTCTTCTACAAAGAATGATGTTTGTGCCAATTCCGGTCACTTCCTGATGGCTGCACATGCGTGGAGAGTAAAAGTATGGAGGACCAGATAGGACTTCTAATTTTCGGTTTTGCAAGCAAATTTGGGGGATTGGGGGGGTTCAAAATTTGTATTTGACCCTTGATAACTTTGAGTTTGCACCAGCTAGTCTGGGCCATTGGTAAGTATAAAAAATATACAAATTACTTCAAATTTACCATTTTCAACAGACTTAACACTTCACTGTTTCAAGTATCATCTATCATATATACTTCCAATCAACAAACCATGAATATATATATAAACTCCTAAACAAACCCCAATTATTTGTGAAAAACATCTGTTCAAAGAATCCAACCTTGTGTGTCTATCATCAGTCCCTCTTTTATATGTGTTATCCACATTTAAACTTACAGTTAATTTGTTATTGTGCATGCTCACATTTTTAGCTCACCTGACTGAAAGTCAGGGTGAGCTTTTCTTATCACTCTTCATCCATCATCTGTCCGTCCGTCCGTCCGTCCGTCCGTCATCTGTTGTCTGTCGTCCTGCGTGAAGGTGGTGTTTGAGCCTCCTTCTCCTAAACCACTGGCCACAATTTTAATTAAATTTCATGTAAGTAGTGGTTATATAGGGGCATTTTGATTTTTTATGCAAATTAGGTTTCGGCTCATATTGAGCAGAGGTATGGGGGAAAAATGGCCAAATTTTTTGAAAATCTTCTTCTAATGAACCACCAGTAGCAGAGACTTGATATGTGGTATACAGAGTCCTTTTGAGGTTTAGAATCAAGTTTGTTCAAGAGAAGTTTGTCGAACATTATTTGCCTTCGTTATGGGAGGGGCAAGAATTTTTGCCACTCCCAAAATTTGGGAGGGGCAGGGACATTTGCCCCTCCCAAAATTTCTATTTTCCAAACCGAGAGGCAGATTTGAACCAAATTTGATATGAGGGCTTACTGGGTCATAAGTACTTAATTTATGCGCAAAATGTTTTCCCCGTCGCCCCATGGGGACCGCAGGAGCTAAAAATAGAAAAAAATGAAAATGCCCATATCTCCAAAACTATACGGCACTGAGAATTCTTATTTGGTGTGAAGCTTCCTTAGGACCAACAAAATGGAATGGTCAAAAAAAATTGCTATCGGTTTTATCATGGGGTACTTTTTGGGGACTTTGAAAAAGTACTGAGTCAGCATTTTTTAACACTGTGGGTAATGGGAAAAACATGTAAGACTACTTTTCTCCCAAACCACTGCTCCAAAAGCTTTCAAATTTCACATATAACATCTTTGGAAGATTGTTTCACATGTTTATTGAAATCAATTCCCTGAGTCCATATTTGGGCTCTCTATGGGAGCCCAAATGTTTAAATTAGTGCAGTATGAGGAATATTCTTCAAAAATCTTCTTCTTCAGATCTACCAATAAGAATCTTTTGATATTTGGTATGCAGCATCCTTAGGGGGGTGAGATTCACGTTTGTTCAAGCCAAGTCCCTGGGTTCTTATTTAGGCTGAAAATTTGGGGCCCCATTCCGAACATAGAAATTTTGGACCAAAATCTGGAATTTTTTTTTTTTTTTTTATGCGTTTCGGTCAATTTTAAGACATAAAAAATTTTTTTTTTACACTGAAAATTTGGGGTCGTGGTGGGACTTACAACATTGTGGACCAAAATCCAGAAATTTTTTTGTTTTTTTAGGCGTTTCGGTCAATTTTAAGACAAAAAATTTTTTTTTTTTTACACTGAAAATTTGGGGTCCGGGTGGGACTTTTGGACCAAAATCCGGAAATTTGTTTTTTGGTTTTTTATGCGTTTTAAGAAGAAAAAAAATTTTTACGCTGAAAATATTTTGTTTGTGAAAAAAATCTGTTTTTTATTCATTTATTTCAATTTTGGGACGTAAAAGTGCAGGAACTGAAAATAGAAGGAAAATCCTGTGTATTGTGTGGGCACAATTGCTTCATCTAGTTGGTATATGCTTTTCTTAGGAAAAACATGTATGCAGCTTATTCAAGTCAAGTCCCTGGTTTGATATTTATACTACCATGTCAGGTGAGTGCCCTCAGGCCCCCTGGGGCCTCTTGTTATATTGGAACTTTTGTTTGATATTCATCTTTACTCCTTTATTTGCAGACAAACCAAAAAAGAAGAAGAAGAAAAAAAAATCAAGTAAAAAGAAGAAGAAAGAAAGAGAGTTGAAAAAGAAAAGGTTTGACAATTTAACCATTAAAATTACAACTTTTACAAACTTTGTAGCCAAAGAGCAGTTGCCAAAATACGCAGTCCTAAGAACATATTCTAGGCAATCACTGGCCTTCTAAGGAAGTGATCTCTGGACAAATCTTGGTTGCTTATTTTCCCCCATGCAAGGGAGGGATATAGCCTAGAACTCCGTCCGTCTGTCCATCTGTCCATAGATACATCTGTCTGTCCATCCTTCCAAACTTTGTTTATGGCATAACTTGAACAATAGTTAAAGGATTTTAATTCTTTTTGGTATATGTCTCTATAGCAACAATGTCTACGTCAATTCCAGTGTCCACCGGTATCACTTGAAAATTATGGGAGTTATTGCCCTTTGTTATAAAAATATTCTGTAAATCTTATTTACGGTAAAACTTCAACAATAGTTAACAGATTTCAATTCTTTTTGGTATATATCTCTATAGCAACAATGTCTACGTCAAGTTCGATGACCTGTGATATCCGATGAAAATTATGGTTATTGCCCTTCGTTTAATAAAAAATATTGTGTAATGCTTGTTTATGGTATAACTTGAACAATAGTTAACAAATTTCAGTTCTTTTTGGTAATGTTTCTATAGCAACAATGTCTATGCCTAGTTCGATGACCAGCGATATCCAATGAAAATGATTACCCTTTGTTTAATAAAAAATATAGTGTAATGCTTGTTTATGGCATAACTTTAACAAGAAAAACTGGATTTCATTTCTTTTCAGTTATGTCTCTATGGCAACAATGTCTATGTCAAGTTTGATGACCAGCAATATTCGATGAAAATAATGAGAGTTATTTCCCTTTGTCAAAAATATCATATAATGCTTGTTTATGGAATAACTTAAACATTAGTAACCAAATATACATTTTTAGCTGCGACAAGCAGCTCTATATGTGGCAATGTTATGTCTGTCTATCGGTCGGTCGTCTGTCACCAACGATTTTAAAAAACACCATAACTCCTAAATACTTGATGGAATGACACCATACTTGGTATGCAAGTGTATCTTCATGATGTCTACACCCTCTCAATAGTGCATGTCATTCGGATAATTTCTGTCACATTTATGGACTTGTCACCAACTAGTTTTTTTGTCACCAACAAGTTTTTTTGTCACCAGCGAGTTTTAAAACATCATTGATGTTGCACGAATTGTCGCAGCTTCGGCACTGTGAGTGATTCTAGTTGGGGGGATATAACTCTTTGGGAACAATGACCACCTCAGGTTCGATGATCACCATTATCCAATGAAAGTTGTTGGAGTTATTTCCCTGCAGTCCAAAATGCATTTTGAAGGATTTAGAGTGACTGCATGAAGAAATTTTTTTACTGCTATAAGCCCAAGATCACTGTGAAGGAACTACTGCCTGACAATACATGCTCTCCCAAGTGATGTTTACATGATCTACTAGCAAATATCCCAGTGCTCTGTCCAAATTTGCTCAAAACATAACAGTAGTCAGAACCACACCTTGTATGTGCATGAACAGCAAAAAATGACGCCATCATGGACGTCACAAACATGGTTACTAATATATATAATATCAAGAAGCCATTTTAACTCACGATATTTTTATACTGTACCAATGACCCAGACATAGCTGGTGCTAACTCTTAAAATATAGGGCCAAACACAAATTTTGCCCCCCAATCCCCAAAATTTGCATCTAAAACCAAAGAAAACATGTCCTGAATGGCCCTCCATACTTCACCTCTACTGCGCATGTGCAGTGTCAAGGACGTCCCGAAATTGGCGCCATTAATCATTCTTTGTTTGGCCCTTCATCAGTTAACATCTGACTGATCTTTGTGCTTGTAAATCTCAGTTTAAATGATGCCAGACACATAAATATTAGAGAAATGGTGATTCTAAGGAGGATATAGAAAGAGGAGAGGAAAAATGAGTGACAGAAAATATTCAGGGCTGTAACTTAAAATTTTTTAATGAAATTATGTTAAGTTACCTATTTTCAAGGCAGCAGCCATTTTGTTGTCATTCTGATTATTTAGTTACACTGTTTTTTCAATTGTTTTCCTCTCTCCCTGTCCTTTAAGTTCCCCCTTGCTATTCTCCCATGCTTTTGGCATAGTTTCTGTAATTATTATTACTAAAATTTCTTGGGAGTTTTAGCTGAATAACAGAATGAATTCTGTTCTTTCCCCATGTTTACGTCTTCACCTACGGGTGGTTAGGCGTTGTGTTCTGCATCTACCATCTGATGTTCTGCAGTTTCTTCCCTGGAAGTCTCTGTTTTGCATCAGATAGTGTATTTTTGGTAACTGATTTCGGGCCTGGGTGCCTGGAGTCTTATTTTAGTGTTTTTACACTCATTGTTTACATTTACAACAGCCCTCTGTGTGAGGGGGGGATTTCTAAATAATAATATCTTTATGTTATTTTAATCATAACTAGATACATTATTATTGTTCGTAAGTGTTGAATAAATTGTTTAAAATATTTTTAAAATTTTTGTCCACACTTAGGCTTAGGATCCATTGGGGCTCAACGTTACTTTTCAGAAACTTGGGCTGTTCTGAAAAAATATTTTTTCAAAATATTTTGATTTCAATTATTTTTTCTATATTAATGGATCATATTATTATTATGTATTTTGATTGCCAGGGGTTAGTGCGAGTACCAGGACTTGTTTTCTTTTCACATTGAAAGGATATTGATCAATTGTTTTAAGAGGAAGTCTTCCTCTGACTTTATTATCATTCTATATGTGGTCAGTGTACTCGCATTAACTCCTGTTCTGTATCGTATGATTTCGATGACAATATGGGAAGCGTATGTCACGGTATGTTGTTGGGGATTTGGACACTCCGGTCCTTTCCCCGCAGGGTCACTCTACTTTATCAATTTCTATTTCAGACGATCAAGATTAGGGTGATGTATCTGTGATGTCTTCCAACAGTGTGCCTCCGTCGTCACAATTAATGAAGGGCTAGCGGAAAAGTGCTCATGTAATACGCCAATTGCCTAAGAGGACCCTAGTAGGTTAGACGGCCTTTGACGTCCGCTAGCTCGCCCAGTGTAGCGTCCATTCACCGAATGGTTCGGCAGCCGGGTTCGTCCGTTGCGGTCTAGAAGGAATTTTGGGTGATGCGAGCACTATAAAATTAACTTAATGCACACCCAGTGACGGCGGATCGGAGGGAGAACGGAGGAAGCCTTTTAGTCCGGTTCATAGCTCGTTCCGGTCCATCCGGACGGCAAGCGAGAGAGGCCCCTCTCTCGTTCAACAACATCTGGCCCCAGATGTTGTGGTACAAAATGTGTCGCTAGCGGAGCATACGTTCGTCGCTCGGGACACTCCGTTGTATAGGCAGTCTGCTGAGACTGCTAAGGCTTCCTCTTCTCCTCAGCGCACACGACCGCACCTTGGCTGCGTGACCGCCGATATATTACCAGCTTCGCCGATCAAGGATTCTTCGGCGACCAGGTCACACCATCCGGCAGCCAGGGATTCGAGACCGATGGACTCCGGACGTTCGCATAGGAAAAGTATGCGGGAGCCATCTGATGCGGAGCTGCCCTCGGCGAAGCAGCGATAGACTGCGCCTCCGCAGGTCTTGACGCCGGACATTCTTGTGCACATAGCACAGCTTATCGCAGCATCCCAGCAGCCGACAGAAACGGTGTCGGATCGAGAATTATCCGACAGCGCTGGGTCGGTAGCCGGGGACTCGAGGCCTGCAGACTCCGGACGTTCGCATAGGAAGTGTGCGGGAGTCAACGTACACGGAGCTTCCGGCGGCAATGCATCGTAAGTCCGCTACTGCACAGGCCTCGGGAACGGACGTGCTTTCCTTAATAGCACAGTTTATCGCAGCATCCCAGCATCAACTGAATCTGTCGCATATATTTTATCCGACGATGCTGGGTCGGGACGCTCCGCGGAAGCGGGTACGGACGTCCGAAAGTTTCATCCGGTCCGACGGGATACCGAAAGGGATTCGGAGGATTTCAAGCTTTCCCTTTCGGAACAACATATGCTGCGATGCCGGATAAGAAACTGATAGCGTCGGTTCAGGGACATCGTCCCTCAGTTCCGACATAGTCCAATAATGTCACACAAACTTTCGAATTATTGAACGACGCTATATATATTATTATTTTATGCTTGCTATCCAAGCATTTCTGGTTTCTTGTTCGAAGAGTTATGGAGATGTCTTTCAAAAGTGTGCCTCTGTCGTCATAGTTAATGAAGAGTTAGCGGCAATAAGTGCTCATGGAATATGTCTATCGCTTACGGAGTGACATTCGCTAGCTCACCCGGTGTAGCGTACATTCATCGAATGGTTCGGCTGCCGGGTTCGTCTGTTGCGGTCTAGGAAGGAGATTTGGGTGATGCGAGCACTTTAATTACTTTAGTACTCACCCAGTGACGGCAGATTGAGGACAGATCGGAGGAAGCCGGTTAGTCCGGTTCCTGGCTTGTCCAGGTCCGTCCGGGCTGTGAGCGAGAGAGGTTCCTCTCTCGCCCAACAACATAGGGGACCGCATGTTGTGGTTCAGATATTTTACATTCGGAGCATATGTCCGTTGCTCGGGACGCTCCGTTATATTGACAGTCCGAGAGACTGTCTTTAATGCTTCCTCATCCTCACAGCAGGGCACACGACCGCACATTGGCTACGTGACCTCGAGTATCCGATCAGTTTCGGCATTCAGTGATTCCACGGCGAATAGGTCGCGCCATCCGGTAGCCAAGGGACACGAGGCCTATACACTCCGTTCGCTCGCATATTGGAAGTATGCACGGGGTAACGATCACGGAGCTTCCAGCGGCAATGCATCATAAGACCGCTTCTCCTCAGGCCTCAGTGACGGACGTGCTATCCGAGTTAGCACAGTTGTTTCGCAGCATCCCAGCAATTGACAGTTTCTCGGTCGAATCAGGAATTATCCGACGGCGCTGGGTCGGTGCGGTCCGCGGTTGCATCAGCTACGGACGACCGAATGCTTTATAGGGTCCGACAGGATGGCGAAAGGGATTCGAAAGATTTCGAGTTTTCCCTTTAGTAGTATCGGAAGATGCCTTTCATATCTTCTGGCATTTCTTCCAGTGATTATTATTTCGGACTTCATTGCTGCGATCTTGGATAAGAGACTTATAGCGTCATTGGACTCGGATTTTTCGATCGGTACAGGGACATTGTCCCTGACTTACCGACGCAGTCCAATATTGTCATTACAACATGTGTTTTATTTTTCGACGCTATATATATATATATATATACAAGCCTGCTACTAAGCATGATAGTTTAGTTTCTTGTCCGCTTTGCTCATTTCTGCCATTTTATCATTTTTACAAATAGTTTATTTTGGCAGAGCAGGGCATACCGAGAGTTCATATGCGTCTAGACGGTGTGATTAAAGACTGCATATATTCTTTTTCGCCGTTTATGTCTTTTCCAATTTCAATGTTGGGAACGACATTATGTATAGTAGACTTAACTTAGACGCTTTATTATACGTAATCCGCCTTACTGAGGCGTTATCATTACGTCTTCAAGAAAAGATTTACGGGATATTATTCTCAATGTGATTTCTTTTGAGGGCAGTAGTTTGTTCACGTATAATTCCGCCCTTCAGTGGCTGATTGGAGTTGGTTAGACGTGACGCAGCCCTAGCTACATCCACACGCGTGGATAGTAAGGTTAAGAACTCTCTCAGAGTCGCTTCGTTCTCGGAGGAGCTTCTCTTCGACGGCAACTTTCCGGCAATCCATGAATTGCTCGATTTATACGTTCTCTTGTCTATCTAGTGTTACAAGAGATTCAGACTGGGGCAAACATTGGTGGTTGACTCAGAGAGTGCCGCCGCAGTTGCCGGACCCGAGTGTGGCTGTTATGACGGTTGCCAGTCAAACAGATTGGGATATATACTGATCCCTACGGATTCGAAGTGCCAGGGTCTTTGGGTTTCGCAGTCTTTTAGCTATCAGTTTAACTTCCGCGGAATAATGTTTTTTAGGCTTGCTTTATGTCATTGCATGAACATTATTCAGAAACGCATGCCCAAATTCCTGTCCTTTAATTCGACAGTAGTGGCGTATCTCCGGAACCAGGGAGGCACTCTTTCGTTTCCGTTATTCAATTTAATGGAAAGAATCCGTCTGTTGGTTATAGTACACCAAGTTCAGTTTTGGTCCGTCATATTCCGGGTCGTCTGATTGTTTTTTCGGACTCCCGTTCTCTTACGGGTCGCTTGTTGCTGTCAGAATGGACTCTCAACAAACAAGTATTCAATCAGATTTGCTATCTATGGGAGCGCCCAATGATGATTTATTTATGACACAGCTTGCTAATCAATTGCAGACGTATGTGTTGGCTTGTCCAGATCTCTGAGCTAATAGTGTTAACGCTCTATTGATCTATAGGACGGAATGATAGGATACGCGTATCCTCCGGCGCTGTTGTTTTAGCAGGTATTGCTAAGATAAACAACCACAATACATTTCTGTTGATAGCATCTCTATCTTCACAGAGATCATGAGTAATTTACTCTCTTGTCTACTGTGGGTCTTAACGTGAAATCTTCCTCTATGTGAGGATCTTTTTTCACTGGGTAAATCGTGTCATCTTTATCACAACCAGCAAGGTCGCAACCTTCATGTATTCCGTTGTGTGGTCCGTATTGCATTGTAAGCACTGTACTGGACGAGCTTTGGACGCGATTTCTTACTATAGGAGATCCTCTTCTTCGCTATTCTATGCGACTAAAGTGGAGGCTCTTCCGTCGTGGTGTAGGGATCATTATGTTCATATTGTTGATCCCTCCATACTACTCATTGCTATTTTTTAGTATACTTGTTTCACAAGATCTACTGCAGCCTGTTATTATTTAGGTTATAGGTTTATGTTACCTCATACCTATGCACTCTACGATAGTTTACAATTGAGTCTTTTGTCTCTTTATCTAAGTCAGTTAGTAACTTTTTGATAAATAGACTTAGAATCTTTAGATTAAATTCCTATACGGATTTTAACTTCGGTTCTTATTTAGCTAAGTAATCATTTGAGCCTCTGGAAACAGTAGTTTTCAAATTCTGACCTTTTAGACAGTAATTCTGTTGGTTTCTCTTTTACTGTAGAGTCAGTGAGTTTCATGCACTATCGATGGATGATTTTCACTTTCATAGTTTCGGAATCAATACTTCCGTTACTATTTAGGTTGGATTGTTGCATAAGAGTTAGGCTCCTATTATCCGGAACCTATTATTTTAAGGTCCTTCCGTCTTCGTATGGGCATAGGCCTTTACTCTTTCCGGGTACAGTTTATGTATTTATAAACAGATATCTGTTTATTACAAGGGCGTAAGCTTCTTCTGTCTTTGATGTCTAGTAGAAGGACGTTACGCTCCATTTTATTGTTAATGGATTCTATTTACTATCGGTACTGCTTATGGTATATCATTGACTTAGCAGTTGTGCTTAAGATTTCGGCTCATGAAGTAAGAGTTCTTCTACTTCTTGGGCTTACATTAATAGTGTCGCTATTATAGATTTTTGAAGGCCGCTCATTGCGCTCAGCCATCCACATTCATGAATTTTATCTTAGAAATATCGAGTCAATTTCTTGAGGCCTCTTTTGTTAGGTCTATTATCTACTGCTCAGAATGTCATTCACTTAACAGTTGCTACTATAGCTAGGTAGGCTGTCTGTTTCGGCAGTGTCTCCGTTCGGCTGCCCTCTTCGCTCTGGGCTATTTGACCCAGGGCAAGAAAAAGGGGGGGGGGGGGGGGGGAGGGTGTTCCCTTGGGTCACCTGTTTTACTATGAAAACAAGGGGATACCTCCTCTGGAGTTAGTAATTCTGAGCTGTTATTGGGATGGTTGTTTAGTGAGAAGTTTAAGTTTATAAAATTCATTCAAGTCTTAGTTTTTAAAGTATAGCTTTTGAATATTGCATATGTCAACGGACATGATTATGCAATTCTCAGACACTTTTAGGAGTATAAGAGTCTCTATTCTCTAGACTTACTTTATTATTGGCTTACTTTAAAAATTATTAGTATAAGGATTATATTGGATATTAATAGAGTACATGGATGTATGAAGCTCAATTTTGGAAGGTGTTGTATCTTTCTAATTTATCATAAATAAGAAAGATACATGTAAGGCCTATTACTTCTTTTCCCTACAGGGGATGACTCTATTTTATTTTATTGAGCGTATTCCATTTTGCTCTATGTCCTTGGCCCTCCAGCCTTTTTACTATTCAGCTATGTCTGGGTCATTGGTACAGTATAAAAATGTTAAAAAATTTATAGTAATTTATATATTTTTTATACTTACCAATGACCCAGACGGGGATGGCCCTCCCAGGAGTTGGGAACTCTTGCCTCCCCGCTGAGTACATAGCGCTTACCAGGCACTGGTTATTAGAATGATAAATGGCGCCAATTTCGGAACGTCCTTGACACTGCGCATGCGCAGTAGGGGCGAAGTGTGGAGGGCCTTTCAGGACATGTTTTCTTTAGTTTTAGATGCAAATTTTGGGGATTGGGGGGCAAAATTTGTGTTTGGCCCTATATTTTAAGAGTTAGCACCAGCTATGTCTGGGTCATTGGTAAGTATAAAAAATATATAAATTACTATAAATTTTTTAACTTTCCAATAATGTCAGCAAATTAGATGAGTTTTTATGTGAATACTGGAAATTCATTGCTTCAGTGGCATTTTTTTCCAATTAAAAACTGCAACTGTGCACTGCAACAGTTAATATAAAGCCCTTATTCAATATTTTTATACTGTACCAATGACCCAGACATAGCTGGTGCTAACTCTTAAAAAACTAGGGCCAAACACAAATTTTGCCCCCCAATCCCCAAAATTTGCATCTAAAACCAAAAGAAATCATGTCCTGAAGGACCTCCATACTTTGCCCTTACTGCGCATGCGCAGTGTCAAGGACGTTCCGAAATTGGCGCCAATTATCATTCTCTGTTTGGCCCTTCATCAGTCAACATCTCACTGATCTTTGTGCTTGTAAATCTCAGTTTAAAGGATGCCAGACACGTAATTATTGGAGAAATGGTGATTCTAAGGAGGATATAGAAGGAGGAGAGGAAAAAGGAGTGACAAAAAATAATCAGGGCTGTACTTAAAATTTTTTATGAAATTATGTTAAGTTGCCTATTTTCGAGGCATGGGCCTCTTGTTGTCATTCTTGCTATAAAGTTGCACTGCTTATTCAGTGTTTCCTCTCCCCTGGTCTTCTAAGTCCCCCCTTGCTATTCTCCCATGCTTTTGGCATATTTTTGAGAAAGATCATTTCTAAATTCTCTTGGGAGAATTAGCTTGGTTACAGAATGAATTCTGTTATTTTCCCCATATTTACGTTTTCACCCATGGGTGTATAAACGTTGTGTTCTGCATCTACCATCTGATGTTCTGCAGATTCTCCCCTGGGAGTCTCTGTTTTGCATCAGATAGTGTGTAATTTTGATGACTGATTTCGGGCCAGTATTGTCAGTGCCTGGAGTCATGTTTTCTGGTGTTTTTACACTGTTTGTTTACATTGGCAACAGTCTCTTTTGAGGGGGGCTGTTTGCCTTTGGAGTAGTTTATCTCACTATAAGATACATTATTATTATCCATAAGTGTTGCATTAATTATTTAATATAATTTTAAAATTTTTGACCACACTTAGCCTTGGGATCCATTGGGGCTCAACGTTACTTTTCAGAAACTTGGGCTTCGCTGAAAAAATATTTTTCAAAAATTATTTTGATTTTCAATTGTTTTTTCTATATTAATGGATCATGTTATTATGTATCTTTGTGTTTAGGGGTTTGTGCGAGTACTAGGACTTGTTGTTGACTTTTAACAATGAAAGGATATTGTTCAAATTGTAATAGGAAGAAATCTTCCTCTGACTTTCATGATCATTGTATTAATTGTAGTCAGTGTACTCGCACTAATCCCTGTTCAATATGTCAATATTGGGATGACAAACATTGGAAACGTGTGTCACGATATGTTGTTAGTGGAGAAAGGGCTATGCCGGCTCTTTCTCCGCAGGGTCACTCTACTCTATCAGTTTCTATTTCAGAGGAACAAGAACAGGGTGATGTTTCCATGTTATCTTCCGCAAGTGCGCTTCCGTCGTCACAAATGAATACAGAGCTAGCGGCAAAAGTGCTCATGGCGATAAGACAAATGTCGTCCGCTAGCTCGCCCGGTGTAGCGTCCATTCACCGAATGGTTCGGCAGCCGGGTTCATCCGATGCGGTCCAGGAGGAAATGTTGGGTGATGCGAGCACTATAAACATTCAACGTGCACACCCAGTGACGGCGGATAGTAGGAGAGATCGGAGGAAGCCTTCGAGTCCGGTTCCTAGCTCGTCCAGGTCCAGCCGGGCCGCGAGCGAGAGAGGCCCCTCTCTCTTGTTCAACAACATCTGGGACCAGATGTTGTGGTACAAAATGTGTCGCAAGCGGAGCACACGTCCGTCGCTCGGGACGCTCCGTTGTATAGGCAGTCCGCTGAGACTGCTCAGGCTTCTTCCGCTCACCAGCGCACACGACCGCACCTTGGCTACGTGACCGCCGATATTTTACCAGCTTCGCCGATTAGGGATTCTTCGGCGACCAGGTCACGCCATCCGGTAGCCAGGGACACGAGGCCGGTTGACTCCGGACGTTCGCATAGGAAGAGTATGCGGGAGTCACCAGATGCGGAGCAGCCCTCGGCGAAGCAGTCCTCGGCGAAGCAGCGAAAGACTGCGCCTCCGCAGGCCTCGATGTCGGACGTGCTTGTTCAAATAGCACAACTTATCGCAGCATCCCAGCAACCGACAGAAACAGTGTTGGATCGGGAATTATCCGACGGCGCTGGGTCGGTACGCTCCGCCGAAGCATCGGGTGTGGACGACCGGGAGCATCATGAGGTCCGACCGGATGGTGAAAGGGATACGGATGACTTGGAGCTATCCCTTTCGGAACAACATAAAGCTGCCATGGACTTCATCCGGCACTTTCTTCCTCAAGTTGTTCCGTCGGGCCAGACTGCTGCGGTACCGGACAAGAGAATTATAGCGTCATTGGACACTGATTTCTTTGAGCGGTTCAGGGACATCGCTCCCGAGTTTCCGTCTCAGTCCAATAATGTCACAAGAACATTTGAATTATTGAACGACGCTATATTCAAACTTGCTTCCAAAACAGGAAAAGCGGGTTTCTTGTCTGCCAATACTCTTAACCTGCCTTTCATTAATGCAAGGAATAAATTCGATACGGCAGGACAGGGTATCCCGAGAGTTCCTCTGCGTATGGACGACGAGGTGGAAGACTTAGAATTATCATTACCGTCGTCTGCGTCTATTCCAACCGCGGTGTTGGAGACGACTATTTCGTCTAACAGAGCCAGTTTAGATGCTTTATCTTATGCAGACCACCTTACTAAGGCGTTATCACTGCGTCTTCAAGGGAAAGAATTCCACGATATACAATCCTCTTTAAGACTTCTTTCAAGGGCAGTAGCTTATTCCACGTGTATCTCCGCCCTTTCAGTGGCAAACCTGGAGTTGGTTAGACGTGACGCAGCCCTAGCTACATCCACACTCGTGGATACTAAGGTGTAGAACTCTCTTAGAGTCGCTTCGGTCTCCGGAGAACTTCTCTTCGACGGCAAGCTTTCTGCAATTTACGATAAAATTACTAAGAAAGCTTCGGATTCTCTGCTGTTTAAATCTGCTTCTAAGAAGTCGGACACGGCAGATAAGAGTAAGACAGGCACTTCTGGGTCTAATGCGCCCAAGAGAGGTTCCTATAGAGGTTCCGGTGCGTCCTCTTGGTCTTATTCAAGAGACCGTCAAGGCAGCGACTCACGTGCGGGACGTCCTTCGGGCCGGGACAACCGGTCAGATGCCCCAAGGTCGACAGGACGAGGTGCGGGTCGCGGAGGACGTGGTTTCTCCTACCGCAGGCCTCGCAGGTCCAGGAGGTGATGGCTTCAACCTCTATCGCGTGCCGGTTGGCGGAAGGTTGTCGAGTTTTTCACAAGAGTGGGCGTCGATTAGGGACGACCCTTGGGTGAGAGGGGTGATTTCGGAAGGTCTAAAGATATCCTTCAAACGAAAGCCTCCATTAACTCGAAGTCCAAAATGGACTCAACTTCCGTCAAATCCGCAGAAAAGAGATGCTCTGTTATCAGAGGTGCAGTCTCTTTTAGGGAAGAACGCGGTAGTGGTCGTAGAAAACCAGGAGACACCGGGATTCTACAGCCATCTGTTTCTGGTTCCGAAACCAGACGGCTCGTTCCGTCCAGTCATAGATTTGAGCTGGATAAACAAGCTGATCGTCGCTCCGAAGTTTTATATGGAGACGATTCGATCGGTCAGAGCGAGTATTCGGGTGAACGATTATGCAACAAGCATAGATCTCAAAGATGCGTACTTTCACGTCATGGTACATCCGACATTCAGAAAGTATCTACGCTTCGCAGTCCTAGGGGTGGTGTATCAATTCCGGGCGATGTGCTTCGGATTGAATCTAGCACCCTGGGCTTTCACTCGGGTAATGAACTCAGTAATGATGTATTTCCGAGCTCATTCGTCTGCGGTAACGTCGGCCTACCTGGACGACATTCTTCAGAGGTACGGCAACGAGTTAACGCTTCAGAATGATGTGCAGAATCTGCTTCTATTGCTCCGACGTTTCGGTTTTATAATAAACGAGGAGAACTCGGATCTGGTGCCGTCCAAGTTATTCACACATCTGGGAATGAGCTTCGAGACGCACAACAATCTCGTTGTCTGCCGTTAACCAGAGCGAAATTAGTCAGTTGTTACGCTCACTATTGTCTGCACGGAGACAAAGTCACAGCGAGGGAGTTCATGAGACTGATAGGTCTGTGCGGAGCCGCTGCAGATCTCATTCCGATGGGGCGGTTACGCACGCGTCCTCTCCAAAATTTCTTGACTCAGAATTGGAGTGTGAAAATTCATTCGCTCAACATAGACGTTCTCTTGTCAGATCAAGTGAAACGAGAGATTCAGACTTGGGCAAACATTCAGTGGTTAACTCAGGGAGTTCCGCTGCAGTTGCCGGATCCGAGTTTTACCATTATGACGGATGCCAGTCAAACAGGTTGGGGTGCATCATTGATCCCAACGGATTCGAGATGCCAGGGTCTTTGGGATCCACAATTCCTGGGCAAGCACATAAACATCAAGGAAATGATGTCAATTTGGCTTGCGTTATGTCATTGGATGGACATTATTCACAATGCTCATGTCCAAATCCTATCCGACAATACAACAGTAGTGGCGTATATACGGAATCAGGAAGGCACTCATTCAATTCCGTTGTTCAATCTAACGGAAAGAATCCTTCTGTTTGCTCTAGAACATCAAGTTCTACTTTCGGTCCGTCATATACCGGGTCGTCTGAACGTACTAGCAGACTCCCTTTCACGAAAGGGTCGCTTGTTGCCGTCGGAGTGGACTCTCAACAAACAAGTATTCAATCAGATTTGCTACCAATGGGAACGGCCAATGATAGACTTATTTGCGACACATCTCAACAATCAGTTGCAGACGTATGTGTCTCCGTGTCCGGATCCAAGAGCATTTGCAGTAGACGCTCTGTCAATCCTTTGGGACGGAATGATAGGATATGCGTATCCTCCAGCGCCGTTAATTCAGCAAGTATTGCTAAAGATAAAACAATCTCAATGCAAGATTCTGTTGGTAGCATCTCTGTCTCCACAGAGACCGTGGATAAATCTACTCAGGTGTCTGTTGTGGGACCTACCGAGAAAGCTTCCTCCATGGGAGGATCTTCTTTCGCAGGGGAAATCGCGTCAACTCCATCACAACCCGCAAGGTCTCAACCTTCACGTTTTTCCGTTGTGCGGTCCTTCTTGCATGGCAAGCACTTTACAGGACGAGCAGTGGACGCGATTTCAAACTGTAGGAGGACCTCCTCTTCGCTAAACTATGCGGCTAAGTGGAAGGTTTTTCGTCGTTGGTGTAGGGATCATTCTGTTGATATTTTTGATCCCTCCATACCAGACATTGCAAACTTTCTAGTATACTTGTTTGACGAAATCAAACTGCAGCCTGTTACTATTAAGGGTTATAGGTCTATGTTATCTGATACCTATGCACATCATGATAGTTTACAAATTGGATCTAATGTCTCTTTATCTAAGTTAGTTAGAAACTTTTCGATAAATAGACCTAGAATCCTTAGATTAATTCCTAAATGGAATTTAGCTTGGGTTCTTATTAACTAAAAGAAAACATTTGAGCCTCTTGAGACAGTAGATTTCAAATTCTGGCCTTTTAAGACAGCAATTCTCTTAGCTTTCTCTTCTGCTGAAGAGTCAGTGAGCTTCATGCACTATCGGTGGACTATTCTCACTTTCGTAGTATCGGGAACACTATTACCTTTACTACTAATGTTGGATTTTTGGTTAAGAATTAGGCTCCTAATAAATATCCGGAACCTATTGTTATTAAGGCCCTTCCGTCTTCGAACGGGCATAGGCCTTTACTCTGTTCGGTTAGAGCTTTATGTATTTGTAAACAGATCTCAGTTTATCAGTAAGGACGTAAAGCTTCTTCTGTCTCTGATGCCTAATAGAAAGGACATTACGGTCCATTCTATTGCTAGATGGATTCACTTAACTATCGGTACTGCTTATGATAATCTATCTTTAACTCAGCAGTCTGTGCTTAAGATTTCGGCTCATAAAGTAATAGCTCTTTCTACATCTTGGGCTTCTGCTAATATTGTTGCTATTACAGATTTAATGAAGGCTGCATATTGGTCTCAGCCATCCACATTCACAAATTTTTTATCTCAGAAATATTGAGTCCATTTCTGGAGGCCTGCATTGTTTAGGTCCATTATCTGCTGCTCAGAATGTCGTTCACTTAACAGTTGCAACAATAGTTATGTAGGCTTTCTGTTCCGGCAGTGACTCCATCCTGTTGTCCTCTTCGCTCTGGGCTATTTGACCCAGGGCAAGGGCAAGGGGGGGGGGGGGGGGGAGGGTGTTCCCTTGGGTCACCTGTTTTATAATGAAAACAAGGGGATACTTCCTCCAGAGTCAGTAATTCTGAGCTGTTACTGGGATGGTTTTTAAGTGAAAAGTTTATGTTTTAAAAATTCATTCATGTCATAGTTTTAAAGTATAGCATTTGAATATCTCACGTGTCAAACAGGCGTTAATATACAATCCTCGGACACTTTTAAAAGAGTATAAAGAGTCTCAATTCTCTGGACTATCTTTATTTATTGGCTTACTTTAAAAATAATTAGTATAAGGATTATACTGGATGTTAATAGAGAACATGAGTGTTATGATGCTCAGTTATGGAGGGTGTTGTGTCTTTCTAATTTATCATAAATAAGAAAGATACATATAAAGCCTAATACTCCTTTTCTCCTCGAGGGGATGACTCTATTTTATATAGTTGAGCTTATTGGATTTTCCTCTATGTCCTAGGCCCTCCAGCCTTTTTACTATTCAGCTATATCTGGGTCATTGGTACAGTATAAAAATGTTAAAAAATTTATAGTAATTTATATATTTTTTATACTTACCAATGACCCAGACGGGGATGGCCCTCCCAGGAGTTGGGAACTCATACCTCCCCGCTGAGTACATAGCGCTGACCAGGCACTGATTGTAAGAATGATAAATGGCGCCAATTTCGGGACGTCCTTGACACTGCGCATGCGCAGTAGAGGCGAAGTATGGAGGACCATTCAGGACATGATTTCTTTGGTTTTAGATGCAAATTTTGGGGATTGGGGGGCAAAATTTGTGTTTGGCCCTAGATTTTTAAGAGTTAGCACCAGCTATGTCTGGGTCATTGGTAAGTATAAAAAATATATAAATTATTATAAATTTTTTAACTTTTATTTGAAAAAAAAAGATTTAAAAAACTGTTATGCAACTTTCAGTAAATGCTATACACTTTTTCAATATGTATAGCATCTACAATGCAAATTTCAAAAGTGGCATTAATCTTACATCTGACTGCATTTATTGTAAATTCAGAAAGAAGGCTAAAAAACTGAAAAAGAAACTTAAGAAAGAAAAGAAGCGGAAGAAGAAAGAAAAACAAAAAATAAGGGAAGAGAATGCTTCAGACTGTGAGAATGCAGATGAGAAGGCAGCAATTGAAGAGATATGGTTGGAAAAGACAAGTAAGTTTTTATTCACCTTTTTTACTTATTTAAAAGATTGAGTATTTCATACAAGTTGACAGTAAACTACACTAATATTTCTTTTTAAATAGCAAGTATATTTTGCCAAACCATGCTTTTTATCATAGAGAATTTACTGCTGTGAGCTGCTACAATTTGATAGTAGGAGCTGATTGTATCATTTTGCTTGTGTTGACGAAATGCTGTTAATGAAAACAATATTTCTTGTCAAATCATGACAAACTTGGGATTTATTTATCACATAATGTGTAATTTAACATTTTAGCTAATGTAACAACTAAATCTGACCAGTGTTGTTCACAAACATTGCTATCCAAATTTTTTTTCATCAGTTTTTCCCTCAAAAACATAGCTTATGACCTCTCACTGGAATTTGCTGATCAGGGTCATTGCAATGAGTGTCATAAGCTATGTTTTTGAGACAAAACATGCAAATATTTAGTTATTCAGGAAATGTTTTTGACAAATGTCGTCAGCTATTTGTATTAACCCTTTACCCAATGCAGACGATCTCAAAATTTATTATTTAGATATCATTTTTTAAAAATTTTCAAAACATTTCAACAAAACCATATCATGTTACCTCTCATTGGAACAAGCTCGATGAGTCGTTCCGAAGAGGGGTCACATGATATGCTTTGGTTGAAATTTTTTGAAAAATATTTTTTCAGCTGCTGAATTTGCATATTACGTGACCCAACCAACTTGCAGCATTACGGCATCGACACTGACTCCTGACATCATTTCCATAGACATGATGTGAACAGTATTTTCTGTAATGTTCTCTTTGGTGGTGATTATGTGATAAAAATATGTTGTCTGAATATTATCTCCAAGGAATCCTTGAATGAAAATACAGAATCTTACACCTTATTGTTTCAGAATGTTGACAAATTAGTGAACCTTATTTCATATGAAGGTCATATTTGTCCACCACCATTCACAAAAATTCCTATTTAAATTTTATAATTCACACTGCCATTTTTATTTGATAACTAGGAAAAATAATGATACAAATTGTTTTTTCGTTATGATAATGAGCAGTGTGCCCGATTAATATGATACATAAATCTGAAACAAAGCCTAGGTAGAGCAAAGGTAGACTTGGAATGTCGGGTGGAGCACTCCTGGTTGCAGGTTCCGATGTGGTTACAGCTGCTCCACTCTCTACAGGGGTAGCACTGTCTCCTGTGGACTGACGTGTTTGAACGAGGTGTGCGTTGGCTGCTACGAGGCTGATAAGACTGAGAAAGGCCATCCTGAAGTTGGGACCGCTTACGTTTTGGTGGCATGCTGAAAGAGTAAAAAGAAAAACCAAGAGAAGGAGGTGATGAGATAAGTGAGCTAAGGTGTCGGCTATGCATGCCCCGCCTGCCAAAATATAGAACCGCTCCCTGAATGTTCTCAAATTATGACCATAGGAAATGCACAGATTGCAGTCCAGCAGACACCGCCGGCCAGCACAATTCGCGCCAATCCGGAGATGTCAGGTGGGTAGCATAGCAGCTTTCGGTCAATTCACAACTACAGCTTAATCAATTGCACATGAAAAATAAGGTAACTAAGAGGAGACGCCAAGCCACATTTAGCCAAGTTGGAAAGCTGCTAATCAATTTTGAAAATTGAAATCAACCCATGCTGTGGTGGGGTAAATATTGTGAATTTGTGTAGGGCTAGATTTTACTGGATGCGCATAGCAATGTTTGAAACAATCTTCGACTATAGTGAATCTACTTTAAGACAAAAACATATAAAGAACAGAAAATGCTAGGAAAAACTTATTCAAGTTAGTGAATTGCTATTTAATTTGGAAAAAACATGAATTTATGACCGGTATCCTAGTATACCCATAGCTGTCAAAGGGGAAAAAACAGGATATCTCACTGGTTGAAAGCAACCATCAGTTAGTGAGACCCATATACCTGCAAGACAGGCCAACCACGTCCATCACCACACATGACAATGGCCAGAGGCCCAGCAAACTGGCAGCACCAAGAAAAAGGCTGCCCAGGAGTCAATACTCCCTCAAACTCACGAGGGTAAACAAGCCCACTCTAAATCAAGAGAACACCTGGGCACACAAAGACACCTCTGTGTTTTTTTTTTTTTTTTTTTTTTTTTTGTTGTGTTCTTTATTGTGTTACGATTGGCGTGATATAGATCTATAGATATAGCAGACACAACATGTACTTCAGTGTCAACAAACAACAAACCGCCTGGCTGTGCACCTCAGAATATGAGCTCATTGCCATCCCGAGGGATCAATTGGACAATACAAACCAGGCACATAGTGCCGGGAGTGAGCCTATTATTCGACATACACACCAGAGAGACCATATTCATGTTGACAGATAGATAAACACCAATTATGTAGTTCTTAGTTGGTGGTCATTTCTTTTTTTTTTTTTTGAACATTAATATATACTTTTTTCTTTTTTTTTTTGTATGGTTGTTGTGGCAGTGGAGGTCCAACCCCCTTTAACAGCTAGGGAGAAAGTTGTTGAGAAAAAATAATATTGCACCCCCAATGTAACCCCCTTTAACAGCTAGGGAGAAAGTTGTTGAGAAAAAATAATATTGCACCCCGAATACTACGGCAATAACGTTCCAAACCCCTCTTATTGAAATGAACCCCATCACATAAATATTGTGATGCAACACTGTGAAATTTCCTGTGCTTCCAAAAATGGAGAGCCAGAGAAGTTGCTGGAAGGACGTGCTCCAAATACAAATTGAGTTTGTGGACCCGAAGGTTGAATTCTGGCACAGACAGGGCGATCACTCGGCCAGGGGCGGTAGACACTTTTGTTCGAAAGAAGGCCTGGCAGACAAAAACCGACTGAACCCTGAACTGCGTCAGCAATTCAGAGGCCAAATCGTCAATTGAACTGCCGACCGTTTCGGCTGGAATACCAGCGAGATCGTTGGAACCAATTTGTAACACCACCAAATCAGGCTTAAACTCATTGAGTATTTGAAAGTCCAGAGATCTCAATTTGTGCACTGTCAAACCGCCCCTGCCCTGAAAGCGGCACACCACCGGCCGACCCTTGAATGTGGTCAATCTGAGGGGAGGGGCGAAGTCACCCCGGGTCGGGAAACGCACCTCCGGTCGTAAATAATGGCCCAGCCGGGCGATAAAGGAACTACCCATCACTAAAACCTTGACCGGAGTGGCGTTCCTGTCCATAATAATAACGTGTTAGGAGGTACTATAACAAACAAATTTTTCTTGCGTAAACTGAACTGTTGAAAGACTTGAAGAGCGGTGTAGCTGATACCAGATGAAGTAAGATGGCGAAAGGACGCGCTTGCTGGCGCTGGACAATATATATTACAGTGATCCGGCTGACCGCACCGCGAGTGTTACCAATTATAGACCAAAAACAAAGAAAGTTGCAGAAGGCACTAATTATTTGACAGAAATATGATCCCCTCCGGTATCCGTGCGCTGGAGAACATGTGGAAAAGTTGACCGGAAGTACGCGTTTGGTTTGTGCAGTTCGCGAATAGTGCAGGGCTTTGTGATAGAAATAAATTGCACACATGTCGAGTAACCTGCTGAATACTCGAAGTTACGAGGAAAATTATTTTGAGACTCGGTTCGTTCCTATAAATGTGGCTAATCATTAAAATTCTCAGCCCCTTATTTTATAATTTTTAGCTCAACTTCACAATGTTAGGTATGAGCTATTGGGATGGATTGCATTCCATCATCTGTCGGTACCTCCATATGTCTGTATAACTACATCTGTATGTCTGTATCTGTATGTCCATACCTTTGTCCGTACACAATTTCTTTAGAACACCCTTCAGACTTCAGATTCAAATTTCATACTGGCTTTGGGGTAATGTCTAGATGGGAGCTAGCAGATTTTTTCAAATTTCATTCAGGGTATTTGAAGACTGGATTCGCATCGCAAAATGCTATTCAAAAATGTTCAAATGATAAACCATATTTTTGTACAATAAACCTATGGTCCAGACTAGCTGGTGCAAACTCAAAGTTATCAAGTGCCAAACACAAATTTTGAACCCCCTCCAATCCCCAAAATTTGCTTGCAAAACCAAAAATTAAAAGTCCTATCTGGTCCTCCATAATTTTACTCTCTGCACATGCATAGCTGTCAGGAAGTGATTGAGATTGGTGCCAACATCATTCTTTGTTTGGCCCTAAAGTCAGCAACAATGAACTGACATCTGTGCTTTAAAATCTCCTTTTATGAAGATGCCAGACACGAATCATTGCAAGAATTGGTGGATCCAAGGCTGCTATTGGATGATGGAAGTGTTCAACGGTGATTTTAGACTTCAGGTCTGTAACTTTATAATAATTATAATATTATTTCATGTTTCCCAATTTCGGGACATATGCCTGACATCATCATTTCTTTTCAACCTACTCACAATTATTTACAATTGGCTTTAACCTAAGTGCAAGCCCTACTTCGGAACTAATTCAAGCTTTTAAGAAACTTCCAAACAAGCTGGAAAAGTAATAGAGTGCAAAAGCACGAAAAAGATCGAAAAAGGGTCGAGCGAGACCAGCGCTCGAAATTACAGGTACTCTCTCTGCACACCTCTTTCATTTACCGAGCACATGCACAACAACCGTGACGACAATTCCTTTTATTTCCGCCATTGTACATGGTCGGAAATTTTTGTGACTCATGCTATTCTTAGCTATTATCTTCGTGAACAACTTATTGTATGTGCTATCTTCATCTGATTGTTTGCAAGTGGATTGTATCCTTTGTGAAGCTTTCAAAATTATTGTTATTTAATGCTATTTTTGATCATTTTTGCTTGTATTTTCACACATAGTCTTGTTTTTCCCCCACGTGTGAACACAACCTTTGTTCTGTTTTCCGTCGGCGGGAAGCTTGATTTCATTATTCACATTCATATTATGCCAAAGACTATTCCTTGTACCTCTTGCTTGCAGGTGAAACATGTGGACGACTCTCATTCCACATGTGTCACTTGCAACAATTGTACTCAGGCCCAATCATGTGGTATTTGTGGGGTTTGGTCCTCAAAATTCTGGGCTTCTGTTAACAAGTTTGTTCTGTCCAGAGCGAGAACCTCTTGTTCTTGGGGTAAGGGTAGCCGTACCGTACCAGACATTTCTGTTAGTGCACGTGGTGACTCTGTCACACAGGATGCTGATCTGTCTTTTTCTGTGGCGAGTTCCTCTGCAACTGTTGACGGTGCTAGTTTGGTGATACCTGACGTGAAGACCGTGGTCTCTTTGTCTTCTGATGTCACTCTTGAGGCATCTGTTTTCGTAGAGAGCTTCTCCGAGGTTAGCTCGGTGACCCTCTCTGATTTGCCTTCTACGCCGTCGACAGTTGCTGAGGAAATTGTTATTACAGATCCTATTCTGTATGATGGTGGCTCTTGCATGTCCTCTGGGGATGGTATACAGTCTTGGGGGACCGAGGCTGTATCTGCTGGTGTGTCTGTGAGCTCTCAGCTTCCCCTGGCTTCGCGGCGAAGCTGTGTGGGTTTGCTGTCTGCTCCGTCTCATCTGGCTAGGTTTGCTCCTAGTCGGTTGAGCCATTCAGTCGCTTCGGCAGCGATTCCTCGCCCCTGGAGCGAATCGTTTATTGTTCCTCCTTCCCCTGCTAGTGTGCCGACTAGCAGGATGGGGTTGGGACATTGGCATCCAGGGCCTGCTGTTCGGCAGAGGTCGGTGACAGCCCCGGTTAGCTGTCACTCTCGGAACCTTCCTCCGGTGATTCCTCACTGTGTTCTGAGTCGATGTCGATCGATGCTTGCCGTCGGTCTCAGAGGATGTGCAGTTGGGGCCTTCTGTCATGCAGAGGCCAATGACAGGTTCCTGTCATTCTTGGGACAATCCTCCGGTGTCTTCTCACCGTGTCCCAGGTCCAGCTACCGATCGACGTACGCCGTCGGTCTCTTTAGAGGATTTGCAGGCAGGACCTTCTGTTCCGCAGAGGTCAGTGATGGCCCCTGGGCGTCACAATCGGGACTATCCTCCGGTGTCTTCTCACCGTCTCCCTATTCTGTCTGCCGATCGATTTTCGACGTCGGTCTCTTCTGAGGATTTGGGTTCTTCTACCAGAAGGTTCCATTGGGAGGACAATCTGTCAGGCGATGCTGCTGCGACAGATTCTCAGGGTGACCTGCGTCAGGTCGTTATGGCGCTCACCCGGTTGCTTTCTGGCAACCCTCAAGTTGGCCTCCCTGTGCCTCCCGAGGCACAACCTCCTTTGGTCGGTCGCCGAGATGTCTTGCCTGGCCCCTTGGATACTGCACAGTATTCACAGGAGGTTTCTGCTGGTCAGCCCGAGTTGGGCTACATCTCCTCTGCAACAGAAGATGACAATTTTCTTGAAGGTGATGGGCCCCCTCGTCAGTCTTGGGGCAGGCTTTGTATTTCATCTTTGGCTTATTGCCAGACATTCAGCCTTCAGAACAGCCATCTGTGACCGTCTGGCCGCAGTCCTCTGTGGAGTGCCGTAACCCTGTTGAGCCTTCTAGCTCTGGGGCTTTGCGTCCTCTGCAATCGGCTCAGGTTGTTGAGGGCTTAGATGCGAAAATTCGTTCTAAGGCCCTCAAGGGTTCTTTCTTTTCTAGAGCTGATGCCTTTCTGCCTCCATCGCAGTTTCGTGTTTACGATTCCGTCTGTCCACCAGTCTTCCAAGGGATGACCACTGTGGATGAGGATTCTTCTTCCCTCGGGTTAACTAAGCCTAAGGCGGCAGTTCTCCCGATGTCGGTAGTTGAATCTATGGTGGGCCTGTCCTGAGAGATGCTGGGTATGTTATCTCTCGCGGACCATGTCGTCGCTGCCCTGGCTGAATATTTTCCACCAGGGGAGTTTGATGATGCTCAGGCGCCTTTTCGCGTTTTGTCACAGGCTCTCATGAACTTGACACACGCTCATGCCTGTAACACGGCTAATTTGGAGCTGGCACACCGGGATGCGGTGTTGGATTCTTCTCTATCCCTTCCTTCTGAGCAGTGTGCTGTTCTGAGGTCTGCCTCTTAGGTTGGACCTCAGTTGTTTCATGGTTCCGTGGAAGCTGTCCGTGGCGAGGTTCTTCGTCATTCGAAGAACCAGCTTTTGCTGCGACAGCTGAACCAACCTGCTGCTGCGGGTGGTGGTCGTTCCAGGCCCGCCAAGCATCTTGCTGTGTCTGCCTCGTCGGTGACATCGGCTACGCCTTTGGCTCTGTCTGCTCCTTCTGCTCAGAAGAGGCGCCGACACTCTCTCCAAAGGGGCAATCAAGCTCGTCAGGAACACCCTTTCACCGGGGTTTTACTCGAGACTTTTCTTGGTGCCGAAGAAAAACGGCCAATTTCGTCCTGTCATCGATCTGAGTATCCTGAACGAGTACATAATAGCTCCTCGTTTCAGTATGGAGACTTTCCGGTCGGTTCGACGTTCAGTTCATCAGGGCGACTTTGCTGCCAGTATCGACCTGAAGGATGCCTACTTCCATGTACCCATTCATCTGGCGTGACGGGAATACCTTCGGTTCTCGTTTTGGGATCGAGTCTATCAATTCAGAGCTCTCTCGTTCGGTTTGAACCTGGCTCCTTGGGCCTTCACCCAACCGATGTCACATGTGCTTGCTTTCCACCATACTCAGTCGGCTGTGACTTCATCAGCCTACCTGGATGACATCCTCCAACGGCACTACGATGCTGCTGTTCTGGAGTTAGATGTCAGGCAGTTTCTTTGCCTACTAGCGTCCCTGGGTTTCAGAGTCAATCGCCAGAAGTCGGATCTCCTTCCTTCTCAGCGATTTCATCATTTGGGGATGGATTTCGACACTCTTCACAATGTAGTGTTGGTCCCCCATGCTCGGGCGACGATTCTTTCCGCCTTGACTCGGAACCTGCTTCAATCTTCCTCGGTCTCGGCCAGGACTTTTCTCCGGATGCTGGGCCTTTGTGGTTCGGTGACAGATCTCATTCCGTTCGGTCGCTTGTTTGTCCAACCTCTCCAACACTTCCTGTTGGATTATTGGCGTCCGAATGTAGATCCGCTGGACCTAGAATTTTCAATTCCTCGGTCCCTGCTTTGTCACCTCCACCCTTGGGCTGATGTTCCCTGGCTGACACAGGGTGTTCCATTGGATCTTCCTTTGGCCGATCGCATTCTTACTGTAGATGCCAGCAATCAGGGCTGGGGTGCAACGTTGGATCCTCTTGGTCTGTCCACTCATGGCGAGTGGGACAGCGAGCAGGTGGGCCTTCATATCAACCAGAAGGAGCTCCTTGCTCTTCTGTTGAGTTTTCGGCTTTGGATCCCTTACCTGTCAGACCATATTGTCCTACTTCTTTCAAACAATTCGACAGTAGTGGCCTACATATGGAATCAAGGAGGCACACATTCGATTCCCGTGTATCGGCTATCTCGGGATCTTCTGTTGGCGCGGGGTGTAAATGCTTGGGTGTCCATTCGACACATTCCCGGGCATCTCAACGTCCTAGCAGACTCCCTGTCCCAACGCGAGAGTGTCCTTCCAACCGAATGGATGCTACATCGGTCGGGGTTTCAGGCAATTTGCGAGCAGTGGGGCCGTCATCAGGTCGACCTTTTCGCTACTGGCTGGAATCATCAGGTAGAGACCTTTGTCTCCCCTTGTCCAGATCCTCTGGCATTTGCAGTAGTGTCCCTGGACTGGACAGGTTGGATCAGCTATGCCTTCCCTCCTGCACCGATTCTTCCTCAAGTATTAGTGAAGATTCGTGCTTGCAGTTGCAAGGTCATTCTGATCGCACCTCTGTCTCCACAGAGTGTGTGGATCAATTTGCTGCGGCATCTGTTGGCAGATCGGCCGATTCGTCTACCTCTACATCGCGATCTTCTTTCCCAGGGTCATCCCAGAAAGTATCACAACAACCTGGCGAGCCTGTCCCTTCACACCTGTCTTTTATCAGGTCCTGTCTCCGATGTAGAGGTTTTTCGAGACGAACAGTGGAGTGCATTTCTGCATCGCGGCGACATTCCACTGGCATGACTTATGCTGTGAAGTGGAAGGTTTTTTGCCGCTGGTGTGCAGATCACAATGTGGATTACCGTGATACGTCATTCGCTCAAATTGCGGATTTTCTGGTATATCTTTTTGACTCCAAGGGCCTCCAACCTATTACGATTAAGGGCTATCGGTCTATGCTGTCTGATACTTTCTCTTATGTGGGAAAGCGGTGCATCGGTCGTAATCTTTTTCTCTCCAAACTCATTTGGCACTTTTCTTTGAAGAGGCCTCGAGTTTTGCATCTTACACCCAAGTGGATCTTGGCATGGGTGTTGCACTGTTTGGAGGGGGTGCCATTCGAGCCTTTATCTGAGACTGATATGCGTTTTCTCACCTATAAGACGGCTTTCCTTCTAGCGTTTGCTTCTGCTCGACGAGTCAGTGAGCTTCATGCGCTATCTGTTTTCTTCAGAAATGAGGCTAACAGTGTCACCTTCACTACTGATTGCTCTTTTCTGGCTAAGAATCAACTTCCTGATTCGGTACCTCCTCCCATATGCATTCAGGCTTTCCCCACTGTCAATGGTTGGAGACCTCTTCTTTGTCCTGTTCGTGCGATCAAGACTTACATTAATCTACCTCAGTTCATTAGGAGGTGTCGGAAGAGATTCTTTCTGTCTCTCCTTCCTAAGAGGCAGTCTATCTCTTCCCATTCTATTTCCAGGTGGATCTGTCTTGCAATCAAGCTGGCATATTCCCACTTGTCTGCTTCAGATCTTGTTTCGAACCGGTTTAATGCTCATGAGGTTTGTGCCATTTCTACATCCTGGGCGTTCTCCAATTCTGTTTTGCTCCGGGATGTTATGAATGCGGCTTACTGGAGGAATGCTTCTACCTTCTCCTCCTTTTATCTCTGCCACCTACAGCAGCAATCTGAGGACCTTTATTCTTTAGACCTTCTCGTTGCTGCTCAGGCTGTTGTGCACCCTCGTTAAATTGTTTTTCTCGAGGTTGTGCTTCGCTCAGCCTTGTTCTTTTCAGGTGCCTTCTCTCTATCTTCGTTACGGGTTTCGCTATTGTTCTCTGCCCTCCTTGCTTTTCTTTCTGCTGCTCTTGTTGGTATTGGTTATGTGATTCACCTCCTCCTATTGTTTATTCAGCCAATTGTAAACAATTGTGAGTAGGTTGAAAAGAAATTAAATTGTTTTAGTAAATTTTGTTTCTTAACATACCTACCACAATTGTTTACCAGAGGCCCACCCTCCTTGGGGATATCTTTGATATCGATGCCTCCCCGCTAAATCACAAACTTCTCGTTGGCGGAAATACAAAATTGACGTCACGGTTGTTGCGCATGCGCTCAGTAAACGCAAGAGGTGTGCAGAGAGAGTACCTGTAATTTCGAGCGTTGGTCTCGCTCGACCCTTTTTCGATCTTTTTCATGCTTTTGCACTCTATTACTTTTCCAGCTTGTTTGGAAAAGTTTCTTAAAAGCTTGAGTTAGTTCCGAAGTAGGGCTTGCACTTAAGTTACAGTCAATTGTAAACAATTGTGGTAGGTATGTTAAGAAACAAAATTTACTAAAAAATTTTAATTTTTGCTAATGATTATTCCACTGTTTGTTAAGTATTCCTTCCCTATCCTTCCATGAACCCTTCCTGTTAAACTCTTAAGCTTTTTGGCTATTTTTTATTGAAATTTTTTATTAAATTTCTTGGGAGTTCAACATGTATTACAGAATATTTATTCTGTTTTTCCCCATGGTTACGTCCTCAGGTCGTTTAGTCCTGCATCTTCTATCCGATGTATCGTTTTTTCTTCATATGAAGATCTAGCTTTGCATCTGGTAGCATTTAAATTGGTTTCTGACTTTGGGCCTTTTTGTGTGCCTGATGTCTTGTTTCCGATTTTTTCATTTTCGTTGTTTACATTGACAATGTCCTCATATATAGGTAGTATTTTATATTCTATTACTGTAGAATTACTGTAGGATACATGGATTATTTTTCCAGTAGTGTAGCTCAAAAAATTTGGATTTTGTCCACACTTAGGCTCTATCGGGATGCTTTGGGCTCTTAATGTTCCCTTAGGGAACTTAGGCATTTTTTCCAAAAAATATTTTGAATTTAATTTTGATTGCTATTATTCGCGTTATAATTCATTTTTTCAGTTTCTATTTCAGACGAACATGAATATGGTGATGATATTGTGACACCCATCCAAGTGTGCAATCCATCGTCGCGCAAATAGAGCTAGCTGCAGTGCTCATGATATGCATGGGATAAAGCATCTAGTTAGTGTTCTTAATCTCTTGCAAGCAGCTAGCTCGACTGGTGAAGTGGTTACTCTGCCTGTAGAAGCCGTGACACCAGGTAAGTCCGTTGCAGTCGAAGGAAGTGTAGATGTGGGTAGAGTGAGCACTTAAATATAAATAAGCTCACCCAGCAATGACGGAAATAGGGAGGAAATAGGGAGGAAGTCAGCTAGTTTCTTGATGGGAGGCTCGGCGGGGTCTAATAGAACTCAAGTGGGAGAGGCCCCTCTCTAACCTAACAGCATTTGGGGCCAAATGTTGTTGAAACTTGCACAAGCTGGAGCATACGTCTGCCCGCCACTCGGGACCCTCTGCCTAGTCTGCAGCTCGGTCGGCTTCAGTCACGGCTTCCTCCACTACGTTTCGCAAACTGAAATCAAGTTTTCTAGTTGGGAGGCTCGGCAAGGTCGATGAGAGCGGGAGAGGTCCCTCTCTAACCCAACAACATTTGGGGCCAAATCTTGTGATGGGAAACTTGCATGAGACGGAGCATACGTCCACCCACCGCTCGGGATTCTCCATCTGGCCTGCAGCTGGGGTAGGTTTCAGTCATCGCTTTCTCCGCTACTTTATTGGCTCACCAACGTCAGTTGTGTGAGCCTATGGCATAGCCTTCATATCGGCGTCGGCTCTCAAATATTTTGAACTTTTGTGAACAGGTTTTGATTTTTTGGCTTTTTAAAAATTTTTTTAGTTTCTGCATATTGCTATGGTGGTTCACTAAAACATTTAACTCTTTTCCAGGGTATTTTGTCTTAATTTTAACCCTTTGAATCAAATTTTAGACTTATTTTGATGTTTGCGTGCAGGTTTTGATGTTTTTTTTTTCCTTTCTTCCAAGTGGAGATTTACCTTGCAGTATATGTCCATGCTTTCTATTGTATGTAAACATGCATCTTAGGGCTATGTTTGTATTATTTAACCCTTTTCCTGCTGAATTACTTCAATTTTGGACTTTTATGTACAGCTTTTGGACTTAGGCTTACAACTTCTTACTTTTCGTACAGGTTGTGATAAAAAAAACAATTTCAAGTGAGGTTGACCTCACTGCATATTGCAGTGGTGGTTATTATAACATTGATATCTTTCCAGTGCATTTTTAACAATTTTTTAACCCTTTGAATAGATTTTTAGATTTATTTTGACGTTTGCGTGCAGGTTTTCATGGGTTTTTTTTTTTTTCCTTTCTTCCAAGTGTAGAGTTTCTGCATATTGCTATGGTGGTTCACTATAACATTTAACACTTTTCCAGGGTATTTTGTCTTAATTTTAACCCTTTGAATCAAATTTTAGACTTATTTTGATGTTTGCGTGCAGGTTTTGATGGGTTTTTTTTCCTTTCTTTCAAGTGGAGATTTACCTTGCAGCATATGTCCATGCTTTCTATTGTATGTAAACATGCATCTTAGGGCTATGTTTGTATTATTTAACCCTTTTCCTGCTGAATTACTTTAATTTTGGACTTTTATGTACAGCTTTTGGACTTAGGCTTACAGCTTCTTACTTTTATGTACAGGTTGTGATAAAAAAAACAATTTCAAGTGAGGTTGACCTCACTGCATATTGCAGTGGTGGTTATTATAACATCGATATCTTTCCAGTGCATTTTTGGCTCACCAACGTTAGTTGTGTGAGCCTATGGCATAGCCCTCATGTCGGCGTCGGCGTCAGCATCGGCGTCGGCATCAGCGTCTGCGTCGGCGTCCGCTCTCAAATATTTTGAACTTTTGTGTACAGGTTTTGATTTTTTGGCTTTTCAAATTTTTTTTTAGTTTCAGCATATTGCTATAGTGGTTCACTAGAACATTTAACTCTTTTCCAGGGTATTTTGTCGTAATTTTAACCCTTTGAATCAAATTTTAGACTTATTTTGATGTTTGCGTGCAGGTTTTGATGTTTTGATGTTTTTTTTTTCCTTTCTTTCAAGTGGAGATTTACCTTGCAGCATATGTCCATGCTTTCTATTGTATGTAAACATGCATCTTAGGGCTATGTTTGTATTATTTAACCCTTTTCCTGCTGAATTACTTCAAATTTTGGACTTTTATGTACAGCTTTTGGACTTAGGCTTACAGCTTCTTACTTTTATGTACAGGTTGTGATAAAAAAAAAACAATTTCAAGTGAGGTTGACCTCACTGCATATTGCAGTGGTGGTTATTATAACACTGATATCTTTCCAGTGCATTTTTAAAAAATTTTTAACCCCTTCAATAGATTTTTAGACTTATTTTGACGTTTGCGTGCAGGTTTTCATGGGTTTTTTTTTTTTTTTCCTTTCTTCCAAGTGTAGAGTTTCTGCATATTGCTGTGGTGGTTCACTATAACATTTAACTCTTTTCCAGGGTATTTTGTCTTCATTTTAACCCTTTGAATCAAATTTTAGACTTATTTTGATGTTTGCGTGCAGGTTTTGATGGGTTTTTTTTCCTTTCTTTCAAGTGGAGATTTACCTTGCAGCATATGTCCATGCTTTCTATTGTATGTAAACATGCATCTTAGGGCTATGTTTGTATTATTTAACCCTTTTCCTGCTGAATTACTTCAATTTTGGACTTTTATGTACAGCTTTTGGACTTAGGCTTACAGCTTCTTACTTTTATGTACAGGTTGTGATAAAAAAAAACAATTTCAAGTGAGGTTGACCTCACTGCATATTGCAGTGGTGGTTATTATAACATTGATATCTTTCCAGTGCATTTTTTAAAAAGTTTTAACCCTTTGAATAGATTTTTAGACTTATTTTGACGTTTGCGTGCAGGTTTTCATGTATTTTTTTTCCTTTCTTCCAAGTGTAGATTTACCTTGTAGCATATGTCCATGCTTTCTATTGTATGTAAACATGCATCTTAGGGTTACGTTGTATTCTTTAACCCTTTTCCTGCTTAATTACTTCAATTTTGGACTTCTTTTGTTTACAGGTTTGGATTTTTGTGCTTTTAAAAATATGTTTTTCTTCTTTGCATATTGCTGTGGGGGTTCATGATAACATTTAACTCTTTTCCAGGGTATTTCGTCTTAATTTTAACCCTTTGAATCAAATTTTGGACTTATTTTGATGTTTGTGTGCAGGTTTTGATGTTTTTTTACTTTTATGTGCAGGTTTTGAGGTTTGTCTTTCTTTTCTTCCAAGTGGTGACTTACCTTGTAGCATATTGCCATGGTTCCTATTTTATGTTAGGATGTTTCTTGGGGCTATTATTATATTATTTAACCCTTTAGCTGCTTATTTACTTTAATTTTGGACTTTTGTGTGCAGGTTTTGTACTTTTGTGTGCAGGTTTTGATATTTTTTTTTAAGTGGAGTTTTACCTCTCTGGCATATTGCCATGGTGGTTACTGTAACATTTTCTGGGTATTTTTCTAAATTTTAACCCTTTGAAACAAATGTGATACTTTTATGTGCAGGTTTTGAGGTTTGTCTTTCTTTTCTTCCAAGTGGATATTTTGCAAGTAGACTTTCACCTTATTGGCATATTGCCATTGTGGTTACTGTGACAGGGTATTTTTCTCAATTTTAACCCTTTGAAACAAATGTGATACTTTTTTTACTTTTATTTGCAGGTTTTGAGGTTTGTCTTTCTTTTTTTCAAAGTGGAGACTTACCTTGTAGCATATTGCCATGGTTCCTATTTTATGTTAGCATGCTTCTTAGGGGTTATTATTATATTATTTAACCCTTTAGCTGCTTATTTTCTTTAATTTTGGACGTTTGTGTGCAAGTTTTGAACTTTTTTTTTTACTCCAGCCACCCCTTTGCATTGGCCACCTGTTGGTGAGCCACGGGGTACTGATACCCCCTCTAGTTAAAGCACACATGACCACAGGCTAGCTACCCGTCTTCAGATATTCAGTCAGTTGCATGAAGACAGAGCCATTCTTCACCCTTGAAGTCGGACCATTCGATAGCTATCGATCCGAGGCATCAACCAACAGGATGTTCAGAGAAGAGCGCTATTTTCGGATATTCGTCCCAGGAGCAGCAAGCAGTAGAAAAACAGAAGACCGCTGCTCCTCAAGCCTTGGGAATGGACTTGTTGTTGCAGTTGCACAGCTACTAGCAGCATCCCAGCTAATGAAAGAGCATCCTCCTGCAGACTCCAGAGCTGTCAGACGGTGCTGGGTCAGTCCGGTCAATTGTGCATGTAGAAGAAGCCAGATGATTCTCTACGGGACGCCCCAGCTAGGTCTGGGGTCAGATCTCCATTTGGAGAGCCTTCTCCATCCTGTTAACAGTCGGGGTCGACTGTGTCTGTTGTGAGAAACCATATTGAGTCGGAACATGCATTGAACATTCCAACCACACTGCAGCCGTGGCTGGCGGCAGTTATGGCTTCTTCTGCTTACATGGAAGCGCACGAAAGAGGATTAGTATAGAAGTTTCTAAGTGGGATACTCTGCAAGATCTGGAGACAGATCGTGAGTGCAGAGCGTTTTTTCATCCCGTTAAATGTCGGGGTCGGGGGGAGTATCCATCCTATGTGACGAGTCGGGATGCTTCTTTCTGCACTTCAGCCGGGCTCGGCTGTAGTTATGGCTTCCTCTTCTATGGATATGCATGATAAGCGATAGATGCCTACAAGTTTCTAATGGAACACTTGGTGAGGTCTGGAGCAGACTGCGAGCTTGAGAACCTTCTCCTTTCTGTCAGCAGTCACGGTTCGGGACACACTGCGGCCGGATTCAGTGGCAGCTATGGCATCTTCCCTTTCTTCATTAATGAAGTATGTTGATCACTGACTAGCTAACTGACTTCGCAGGTTCGGGTTGATAGCTAGTCATTTGAGACTGATACTACCGTTTAACAGCCTCTGATGGTGAGCTGTCAGACGGTGCTGCGCGGGTCCAGTCATCTGTTCAGTTGGATGAAGTTGACCATATTTGCGGATGGAACATTTTGGTGGTGAGAGGGATAGGGAATGTGAGTCTCCATCTCTCACAGAAGGGCACTTTAAGACTCTGAAAATTCTTAAGCTCTTAAGAATATTGTTCCATCTGAATATAAGTCTGCATTTAGATGAGCAGGCCGGGATGAAAATAAGTCCCTACCTGCATCATTTAATATATGCTCGGAAATGATGGAATGTGCTAGTTCATTGAAAAGAGCAAATCTGGGCGCAATGTCCTAAGCAGATCACCTTACCAGAACTATGGCGCAACGTCTCAATGTAAAGAAATATGAGGACATGGTTCCTCGCTAAGAGTTCTTTCCAGGGCATTCATGTATGCCACGTACAACTCTGCACGGGCAGTGAATTTGGAGTTGTTAAGACGTGATGCTGCCCTTGCATCGTCATCACTTATAGATGAGAAGGTGAACAGCTCTCTCTGAGTCGCTCCGGTTACTGGAAATATACTATTTGATGACAAGCTTGCTTTGATATATGAACAGGCTACAAGAAAGCTTCCAGTGCTCTGCTATTGAAGTCGCTGTGTCATCAACACACTTCAACAGAACGGGGTAAGCGAGGCTGTTCTGCTTCTAAGAAAGCATCATGAGAATGTCTCGCGAGGGTACAATAACCCTCTTATATTTACTCAGGAAGTTGGCATTATAGCGATGCAGGAAAGGGGCATAGGTCTGATCAAGGCTATGGATCAGACCCCCCTAGGCTGACGATTAGCAGAAGGTTACCATCTTCACGAGAAACTGGACGTTAATTATAGAAGTTCCTTTCAAAGAGAATCGCTCCTAGTGGAGGTAAATGCTCTCTTATTAAAAGGAACAACTGAGGTCGTTGAGAATAGATTTTGGTTGCTTTCAACTTGGCGGCAGGTTATCAACCTCGCAAAATGTGAATAAATTGTGGAAGATAAGTGGATGAGAATGTAGTCTCGGCAGGCCTGCGGCTATCAGCCCGAGCAAGCTGCACTTACAAGAATACTTGTTAGACAAATATTCCAAGAGAGGCTTTCCTTCTGGAGGTATAAGCTTTCCTATTGATGAAAAGCATTAGACGTCGTCAAAATTATTCTCCAGTTTTTTATTATTATCACCTGTTTCTCGTCTTGAATCTGGATGGATAGTGCATAGTTAGCCTGAGATATGCCTTGGCATCAAGACAATTATGTCATTGTTGACGCCATAGTAGCCTTCTGTACGGTTACAGTGGTCTCTTGGGTTTGGCTCTGTCTGCTGTCTTTTGGGAATAAAACCGAAAAAGATACTGTGCTTATCGGTTTGTTTTTCCTTGGTGTCATAGACTTGAGTCTCATTGTTACACCAAACTAGCCTAGCTAAAATCATGAGTGAGATTTTTTCAGTATTATGCAGTGGCATAACTGAATTTATTATCTCTTGGGACTGTGGTCTCTTTGGGAATTCAGGGCTATTTATATAGCGGCTCTTCATTCCCTACCTTGCACGCGATGATAATTGTAAGTCTCCATTAAGTGAGCCTTCAGGGGCGCAACTTAAACAGATATATCTGTCCTCACGACGATGAAGACTAATAAGCTATGGCTAGCATTGTAAGTCTCCTTAGTGAGCTTCTGGGGCCACAGTTATCAGCTTTTATTGGTCTTCACGTACAGGAAGACCTTTAGCTGATTCAGCTAGGCTGAGTTAGTTGTCCTATCGGACATGATACCGATTTTTAGAGGAGGTTATTCTCTTCAAACTTGTATGGTTTGGTGTGAGTTATTATGTTAATATGGTGTATTTGTTCATTACGTCCTTCTCCACCCTTAGTGGCATTATGGAGTCGGTCAAACATGAGGGAGCCTTGCAGTTCCTAAATTTGATTACTAACACAAGGACAATTCAAGTAATGCGGGTGAGGGGGTTTGATATGATTTCGAATCCCCCCCCCCCCTCCACTGCCAATACAAGACGCAGTTTTCTTCCTGTAAGCCTCGAATGCATTTAAGTATATACATGCATTTCATGACTTCTCGATTGGCGACTGGGTCGTGTTCTATGGCAACCTCATGGGCACATGTACTTTTTAGTTGTTTTGTTTCCTGTGGTTGTTTGTTTATATGTCATATATGAGTATATGATTCATCATCAATAAATTGCTAGCCTTTGGGTACCTGTAAGGCTGTCTAGCCAGTTAATTGGTATTCAGATGATTACATGCGGCATTTCAGTGCTCGCGTGCATAATAAGTGTATTATAAGGCAGACGCATTATTGTATGGTATGGACCTTAGAAACAATGAATTATTTCGGGGGCGGTCCGTGACGAGTCTGTTAATCATAGCTCATTCCATTTCTAAATCCAGGTTTCTATAAATTTTGGTACCCAATCGAATATAACTTGTCTATGCATTCTTGTATATTCGCATGTGTCTGGGAGCATAGATATCGGACAGAATACGTCTGGGAGTGTTATTTATTGGAATTATTGTACACCTGAACGCTGTCGCCTGTGGGTTACCTCGGAAGTGTGTTTACTCTCCAGAGATCGTCCATTGTGATTCTATTGTGTATGTTGTACATATTATATAACCGTTTTTTTACCTAACTACGTATGCTGACTCCGGTATACGTTACAAGCGGGCGCTATTCATTACCGAGAGCTCATTGGTAGTGTGATCTATTTTGTTGTAATGATTTGCTACTGGATTTTCCAAATCCTTAAAAAATGCCCATCTGGGGCCGCAGTTTTGCAGTGTGTTGGGTGGCAGGACTCAG
The DNA here is from genome assembly GCA_031216915.1 of Pictodentalium vernedei. Lineage (NCBI taxonomy): Eukaryota > Metazoa > Mollusca > Scaphopoda > Dentaliida > Dentaliidae > Pictodentalium > Pictodentalium vernedei. Next base: position 212,634,078 of record CM062290.1, read on the forward strand.
ACTTTAGGTAGCTGTGAGTGTCTGTCGGTTTGGTATATAAGCTAGTTGTTAGTTGGTTTGAGTGTTCGGCCATGAACTGAATTGTTGGATGGTAGTTATTGCAATAGTCGATGAACTGTTGTAGCTTGGCTGTACCTTCAGTCCATATTATAAAAATGTCATCTATGAATCTGTAATATGTGTGGGGTTGGCATGGTGCTTCTTGTAGCCTATTCTTTTTAAACAAGTTTTTGTTTCAGCTTAAGTTTAGAATGTTGAGGGTATTTTACAGCCCAGATTCTTGATCTGTGTAACACTACCATAGTCTGACTTGTTCATGACACAATGCCATTACACACAAGCCACAACATCACAATTTAAATTTGAAGAGTTTATATGGACACTTTATTAAAGTCGCAATGCATGTGTGCAACATTTGTCACACAACATACAGGAGTCTGCCTAACTTAAGCAGACACAAGAGAGTAGAACACTATGGGACCGGTTACACACAATGTACCATTTGCCATTATACATTCAAAAGACTGGCATATTTCAATAAACACATCCACCAAAGCAGACACAAGAGCCGGACACACACAGTGATCATCCAAACAAAGTGGAATCAACTGCAAAGCATAGAACCAGACCACCATGACATAATCATGTCACGCAGAACAAGTGCTGATCCGACAGCCAGCACCATTGAAAGCACGGCAAATCAACCAACCACTTTCCACCACAACAGCTCGTCGACTGAACCCACCAAAAGTGAGGGAACCAACTACAACATTGATCTTAAAATCACACCCCCAACCAGACTGTACTTTTCAAATTCAGAACATCCCAACCAAGACAATTTTTAGGAACGGTATATCGATTAATGTATATGGGAATTGTATTAATAATCAAACAACAAAAGGGATGACTCTCTTATTTTATTATCAAAAATAATTTTCCTGTAATCTGAACCATCAATGGAATCCTGCAAATATAAAGAAAAAAGATTACGACTTTAAACAGTCAAAAGAGACCACACAGATCTTCGCAGTTAAACAATAACATATTGTTTTTCACCCCCCCCCCCCCCCCCAACTCCTCCGCGGGATTTCTAACAGCAAACATACAATCTTGGGTTCGATAACAACCGATATTTTTATACTGTACCAATGACCCAGACATAGCTGGTGCTAACTCTTAAAAATATAGGGCCAAACACAAATTTTGCCCCCCAATCCCCAAAATTTGCATCTAAAACCAAAGAAAACATGTCCTGAATGGCCCTCCATACTTCACCTCTACTGCGCATGTGCAGTGTCAAGGACGTCCCGAAATTGGCGCCATTAATCATTCTTTGTTTGGCCCTTCATCAGTTAACATCTGACTGATCTTTGTGCTTGTAAATCTCAGTTTAAATGATGCCAGACACATAAATATTAGAGAAATGGTGATTCTAAGGAGGATATAGAAAGAGGAGAGGAAAAATGAGTGACAGAAAATATTCAGGGCTGTAACTTAAAATTTTTTAATGAAATTATGTTAAGTTACCTATTTTCGAGGCAACAGCCTGTTGTGGTCATTCTTGTTATCAAGTTACACTGCTTGTTCAGTGTTTTCCTCTCTCCCTTTCCTTTAAGTCCCCTCTTGCTATTCTCCCATGCTTTTGGCATATTTTCTGTAATATTATTACTAAAATTTCTTGGGAGTTTTAGCTGGATAACAGAATGAATTCTGTTCTTTTCCCCATGTTTACGTCTTCACCTATGGGTGGTTAGGCGTAGTGTTCTGCATCTACCATCTGATGTTCTGCAGTTTCTTCCCTGGAAGTCTCTGTTTTGCATCAGATAGTGTATTATTGGTAACTGATTTCGGGCCAGGGTGCCTGGAGTCTTGTTCTGGTGTTTTTACACTTATTGTTTACATTTACAACAGCCCTCTGTGTGAGGGGGGATTTCTTGAAAATAATATCTTGATGTTAATTTAATCATAACTAGATACATTATTATTGTTCGTAAGTGTTGCATAAATTTTTTAAAAAATATTTTTAGAATTTTTGTCCACACTTAGGCTTGGGATCCATTGGGGCTCAACGTTACTTTTCAGAAACTTGGGCTGTTCTGAAAAAATATTTTTTCAAAATTTTTTGATTTCAATTATTTTTTCTATGTTAATGGATCATGTTATTATGTATTTTGATTGTCAGGGGTTGGTGCGAGTACTAGGACTTTGTTTTCTTTTCACACTGAAAGGATATTGTCCAATTGTAATAAGAGGAAATCTTCCTCTGACTTTCATAATCATTGTATAATGTAGTCAGTGTGCTCGCACTAACTCCTGTTCTGTATGTGTTAATTTCGATGACAACATGGGAAGCGTGTGTCACGGTATGTTAGTGGGGAAATGGCCATTCCGGTCCTTTCCCCGCAGGGTCACTCTACTTTATCAATCTCTATTTCAGACGATCAAGAACAGGGTGATGTATCCGTGATGTCTTCCAAAAGTGTGCCTCCGTCGTCACAATTAATGAAGAGCTAGCGGAAAAGTGCTTATGTAAATACGTCAATTGCCTAAGAGGACCCTAGTAGGTTCGACGCCCTTTGACATCCGCTAGCTCGCCCGGTGTAGCGTCCATTCATCGAATGGTTCGGCAGCCGGGTTCGTCCATTGCGGTCTAGAAGGAGTTTTGGGTGATGCGAGCACTATAAATCAACCAAATGCACACCCAGTGACGGCGGATTAGAGGAGAGAACGGAGGAAGCCTTTTAGTCCGGTTCCTAGCTCGTCATGTATTATCCGACGACGCTGGGTCGGGACGCTCCGCGGAAGCGGGTACGGACGTCCGAAAATTTCATCTGGTCCGACGGGATGCCGAAAGGGATTTGGAGGATTTCGAGCTTTCCCTTTCGGAACAACATCAGCTGCTGTGTATGTCATCTGACTTATCTTTTAGAGGTTCTTTTGTCGGACCAGAATGCTGCGATGCCGGATAAGAAACTGATAGCGTCGGTAGACACAGAAATTTTTGGTTCGGTTCAGGGACATCGTCCCTCAGTTCCGACACAGTCCAATAATGTCACACAAACTTTCGAATTATTGAACGACACTATATATATATTATTATATGCTTGCTATTAACAAGCATGTCTGGTTTCTTGTTCGCAAAGTTACTGAGATGTCTTTCAAAAGTGTGCCTCTGTCGTCATAGATAATGAAGAGCTAGCGGCAATAAGTGCTCATGGAATACGTCAATCGCCTAAGAGGTCCCTAGTAGGATCGACAGAGTTGACATTCGCTAGCTCTCCCGGTGTAGCGTCCATTCATCGAATGGTTCGGCAGTTGGGTTCGTCCGTTGCGGCCTAGGAAGGAGATTTGGGTGATGCAAGCACTATAATAGACTTTAGTACACACCCAGTGACGACGGATTAGAGGACAGATCGGAGGAAGCCTGTTATTCCGGTTCCTAGCTCGTCCAGGTCCGTCCGGGCTGCGAACGAGAGGGGTCCCTCTCTCGTACAGCATATGGGACCGGATGTTGTGGTACAGTCATTTCGCATTCGGAGCATATGTCCGCCGCTCGGGATGCTCCGTTATATTGACAGTCCGAGAGACTGTCGATAATGCTTCCTCATCCTCACAGCAGCGCACACGACCGCACATTGGCTACGTGACCTCGAGTATCCGGCCAGCTTCGTCATTCAGTGATTCCACGGCGAACAGGTCACTCCATCCGGTAGCCAAGGGACACGAGGCCTATACACTCCGTTCGCTTGCATAATAGAAGTATGCACGGGGTAACGAACACGGAGCTTCCAGCGGCAATGCATCGTAAGACCGCTTCTCCACAGGCCTCAGTGACGGACGTGCTATCCAAAATAGCGCAGTTTATCGCAGCATCCCAGCAATCGACAGATTCTCGGTCGGATCAGCAATTATCCGACGGCGCTGGGTTGGTGTGCTCCGCTGTTGCATCAGGTTCGGACGACCGAACACTTTATAGGGTCCGACAGGATGGCGAAAGGGATTTGGACGATTTCGAGCTTTCCCTTTCGGAACAACAGAAGCTGCCATACATTTCTTCCGGCATTATCTTCCAGAGGTTGTTCCGTCGGACTACATTGCTGTGATGCTGGATAAGAGACTAATAGCGTCATTGGACACGGAGTTTTGGATCGGTTCAGGGACATTGTCCCTGACTTACCGACACAGTCCAATAATGTCATTAGAACATTCGAATTATTTAACGACGCTATATATAAGCTGGCTACCAAGCATGATAGTCTAGTTTCTTGTCCGCAATGCTCTATTCTGCCTTTTATCAATTCTAGGAAATAATTTATATTGGCAGAACAGGGCATACCGAGAGTTCATATGCGTCTAGACGGCAGGGCTGAAGACTGGGAATTATCTTTTTGGCCGTCTATGTCAATTCCAACCACGATGTTGGAAACGACAATGATGTCTAATAGACTTAACTTAGACGCTTTATCATACGTAGACCACCTTACTGAGGCGTTATCATTACGTCTTCAAGAGAAAGAATTCCAGGATATGATCCTCAATGTGATTTCTTTCAAGGGCAGTAGTTTTTCCACATATAACTCCGCCCTTCAGTGGCAACCTGGAGTTGGTTAGATGTGACGCAGCCCTAGCTACATCCACGTGCGTGGATAGTAAGGTGAAGAACTCTCTCAGAGTCGCTTCGGTCTCGGAGAAGCTTCTCTTCGACGGCAGCTTTTCAGTAATCTATGAATTGCTTGATATACACGTTCTCTTGTCTATCAAGTGTAGCAAGAGATTCAGACTGGGGCAAACATTCGGTGGTTGACTCAGAGAGTGCCACTGCAGTTGCCGGATCCGAGTTTTATGATTATACGGATGCCAGTCAAACAGGTTGGGGTACAATATTGATACCAACGGATTCGAAGTGCCAGGGTCTTTGGGTTCCGCAGTTTCTAGGCAAGCACTTAACTTCCAGGGAATGATGTTATTTAGGCTTGCACTATGTCATTGGATGAACATTATTCAGAAACGCATGTCCAAATCCTGTCCGATAATACGACAGTAGCTGCGTATCTCCGGAACCAGGGAGGCACTCATTCGATTCTGTTATTCATTTTAACGTAAAGAATCCTTCTGTTTGTTATAGTACACCAAGTTCTGCTTCGGTCCGTCATATTCCGGGTCGTCTGATTGTATTAGCAGTCTCCCTTTCACGTAAGGGTCGCTTGTTGCCGTCAGAATGGACTCTCAACAAACAAGTATTCAATCAGATTTGCTATCAATGGAAGCGCCCAATGATAATTTATTGGCGACACAACTCACTATTCAATTGCAGACGTATGTGTTTGCATGTCCGGATCTCTGAGCTTATGTTGTTAACGCTCTATTGATCTAATAGGACGGAATGATAGGATATGCGTATCCTCCAGCGCTGTTGATTCAGCAAGTATTGCTCAGATAAACATCCACAATACAATTCTATTGATAGCATCTCTGTCTTCACAGAGACCGTGGGTAAATTTACTCAGGTGTCTACTGTGGGACTTACCGCGAAAACTTCCTCCATGAGAGGATCTTCTTTCGCTGGGGAAATCGTGTCAACTTCATCACAACCCGCAAGGTCTCAACCATCACGTATTCCGTTGTGTGGTCCTTCTTGCGCGGCAAGCATTGTACAGGACGAGCTATGGACACGATTTCTTACTGTAGGAGAACCTCTTCTTCGCTATACTATGCGGCTAAAGTGAAGGTTCTTCTGTCGTTGGTGTAGGGATCATTATGTTGATATTTTTGATCCCTCCATACTAGACATTGCAACTTTCTAGAATACTTGTTTGACAAGATCAACTGCAGCCTGTTACTATTAAGGTTATATGTCTATGTTATCTCATACCTATGCACTCTCTGATAGTTTACAATTGAGTCTTATGTCTCTTTATCTAAGTCAGTTAGAAACTTTTCGATAAATAGACCTAGAATCCTTAGATTAAATTCCTATACCGAATTTAGCTTCGGTTCTTATTTAGCTAAGTAATCATTTGAGCCTCTGGATACAGTAGTTTTCAAATTCTGACCTTTTAAGACAGTAATTCTGTTAGTCTTCTCTTTTACTGAGGAGTCAGTGAGCTTCATGCACTATCGGTGGACGATTCTCACTTTCGTAGTGTCAGAAACACTACTTCCTTTACTACTTAGGTTGGATTTTTGGTTAAGAGTCAGGCTCCTAATAATATCCGGAACCTATTGTTATTAAGGTCCTTCCGTCTTCGTACGGGCATAGGCCTTTACTCTGTCCGGTTAGAGTTTACGTATTTATAAACAGATATCAGTTATTAGTACGGATGTAAGCTTCTTCTGTCTTTGATGCCTAATAGAAGGACATTACGCTCCATTCTTTTGCTAATGGATTCAATTAACTATCGGTACTGCTTATGGTATATCATTGACTCAGCAGTTTGTGCTTGAGATTTCGGCTCATGAAGTAAGAGCTCTTTTTACATCTTGGGCTTACATTAATAGTGTCGCTATTATAGATTTTATGAAGGCTGCTCATTGGGCTCAGCCATCCACATTCATGAATTTTTATCTCAGAAATATTGAGTCCATTTCTGGAGGCCTCCATTGTTAGGTCTATTATCTACTGCTCAGAATGTCATTCTCTTAACAGTTGCTACTATAGCTAGGTAGGCTTTCTGTTCCGGCAGTGACTCCATCCTGCTGCCCTCTTCGCTCTGGGCCATTTGACCCAGGGCAAGGAGAAGGGGGGGGGGGGGAGGGTGTTCCCTTGAGTCACCTGTTTTATTATGAAAACAAGGGGATACGTCCTCCGGAGTTAGTAATTCTGAGCTGTTACTGGGATGGCTTTTAAGTGATAAGTTTATGTTTTAAAAATTCATTCAGGTCATAGTTTTTAAAGTATAGCTTTTGAATATATCACGTGTCAAACGGGCATTATTATACAATCCTCAGACACTTTTAAGGGGTATAAAGAGTCTCTATTCTCTAGACTAACTTTATTTATTGGCTTACTTTAAAAATTATTAGTATAAGGATTATACTGGATATTAATAGAGTACATGGATGTTATGATGCTCAATTTTGGAAGGTGTTGTGTCTTTCTAATTTATCATAAATAAGAAAGATACATGTAAGGCCTAATAATCCTTTTCCCCTCGAGGGGATGACTCTATTTTATATAATTGAGCTTATTTGAACTTGCTCTATGTCCTAGGCTCTCCAGCCTTTTTACTATTCAGCTCTGTCTGGGTCATTGGTACAGTATAAAAATGTTAAAAAATTTATAGTAATTTTTATATTTTTTATACTTGCCAGTGACCCAGACGGGGATGGCCCTCCCAGGAGTTGGGAACTCATACCTCCCTGCTGAGTACATAGCGCTTACCAGGCACTGGTTATAAGAATGATTAATGGTGCCAATTTCGGGACGTCCTTGACACTGTGCATGCGCATTAGAGGTGAAGTATGGAGGGCCATTCAGGACATGTTTTCTTTGGTTTTAGACGCAAATTTTGGGGATTGGGGGGCAAAATTTGTGTTTGGCCCTATATTTTTAAGAGTTAGCACCAGCTATGTCTGGGTCATTGGTAAGTATAAAAAATATATAAATTACTATAAATTTTTTAACTTTTCGGTAAAAAATTAAGGGCGCAACAGTGTTGTTCGCCAAAAAATCCGGCAAACAAATTATCCACCAATAATGGCCCAACAATTAAAACAGTCGGTACAGTTATCCACTGAAAAAGATCAGCGGATATATTATTCGACAACAAACACTTGGAGCGGTACACTTATCTGCCCAAAAACATATAAATAGAGCCGACAGCTACATGAAATTTTTTAAATCACTGAAGAGACTAACATAGTCGAAACCGGTTTTGTAAATACAGAGAATCTATCTTCCTGAGGTTGCTCTTCCAACCAAAAGTTTGATAAGTGTGTAACTATGAGTGAAGCTGTTTTGTCTGTAGATTATATCCTGGATACAGCTTGTGTATTATTGTATATGGCATATGTTTGTGGGCGTCAACCTCTCACTCTCAAATACGCCATCTTAATTTTTAGGACTTAGTCCGGACTGTCCTTAAAAATGGGAACTTGTTATATCCAATTAGCATAGTCATTCATGCTAAGAATATGGAATTACTTGAATTTGGCTCCTTATCTTCTCCTGTCTTCTCTATTACTGTATAGAGAGACATACATGTAATTCCTTTTAAATCTAACTTCCTTTCACCTTGGATTGCAGGCTTGGAAACTACGTTGGTATGCTAATTCTGAAGTCCTAGGCCCTCCGCCTTTTTACGATTCAGCTAGTCTGGGCCATTGGTTTATTGTATAAAAATATGATAAATTTAAAGTAATCTGTATATTTTTATATGCCCGTTTTAAAAAAACGGGTCATATTATGGTATACCGCTGTCTGTCTGTCTGTCCGTCCATCTGTCCGTCCGGTCACACGTCGTACAATAACTCAAGAACGCTTTGAGAGATTTTCGTGATTTTTGGGTAGGTGGTATATATCGATGGAGGGAAGCTCCCTTTCGTTTAGTGTCGCCGTTCGATTAGTCATTCCAGAGTTATGGGACTTATTACTTAGAAAATTGTTGATTTTTTACACGTCGTACGATAACTCGAGAACGCTTTGAGAGATTTTCACGATTTTTTTGTAGGTGGCTTATGTTGATGGAAGGAAGCTCCCTTTCGGTTGGTGTCACCATTCGATTAGTCATTCCAGAGTTGTAGGACTTTATTACTTAGAAAATTGTTGATTTTTTACACTTCGTACGATAACTCGAGAACGCTTCGAGAGATTTTCACGATATTTTGGTAGGTGGTTTATGTTGATGGAAGGAAGCTCCCTTTCGGTTGGTGTCGCCGTTCGATTAGTCATTCCAGAGTTATGGGACTTTATTACTTAGAAAATCGTTGATTTTTTACACGTCGTACGATAACTCAAAAACGGTCCGAGAGATTTTCGCGATTTTTTGGTAGGTGGTGTATGTTGATGTAAGGAAGCTCCCTTTTGGTTAGTCGTACGATAACTCAAGAACGCTTTGAGAGATTTTCGTGATTTTTGGGTAGGTGGTATATATCGATAGAGGGAAGCTCCCTTTCCTTTAGTGTCGCCGTTCGATTAGTCATTCCAGAGTTATGGGACTTCATTACTTAGAAAATTGTTGATTTTTTATACATCGTACGATAACTCGAGAACGCTTTGAGAGATTTTCGTGATTTTTGGGTAGGTGGTGTATATCGATGGAGGGAAGCTTCCTTTCATTTAGTGTCGCCGTTCGATTAGTCATTCCAGAGTTGTAGGACTTTATTACTTAGAAAATTGTTGATTTTTTACACTTTGTACGATAACTCGAGAACGCTTCGAGAGATTTTCACGATATTTTGGTAGGTGGTTTATGTTGATGGAAGGAAGCTCCCTTTCGGTTGGTGTCGCCGTTCGATTAGTCATTCCAGAGTTATGGGACTTTATTACTTAGAAAATTGTTGATTTTTTACACGCCGTATGATAACTCGAAAACGGTCTGAGAGATTTTCGCGATTTTTTGGTAGGTGGTGTATGTTGATGGAAGGAAGCTCCCTTTCGGTTAGTGTCGTCGTTCGATTAGTCATTCCAGAGTTATGGGACTTTATAAATTAGAAAATGACGATAACTCGAGAACACTTTGAGAGATTTTTGTGATTTTTTGGTAGGTGGTGTATGTTGATGGAAGGAAGCTCCCTTTTGGTTAGTTTCACCATTCGATCCAGAGTTATGGGACTTTATTACTTAAAAGATCGTTGATTATACGCCCATTTTGAAAAAACGGTCGTATTATGGTATACCACTGTCCTTCTGCCATCCACATGTCGTACAATAACTCGAAAATGCTTCGAGCAATTTTTGTGATTTTTTGGTGGAAAGTGTATGTTGATGGAAGGAAGCTCCCTTTCGATTTGTGTCACTGTCCGATTTGTCATTCCAGGGTTATGGGACTTTATTCGTCTAAATATAGGCAATTTTCCACATGTCGGACAATAAATTGAAAATGTTTTGAGAAATTTTCATGATTGTTTGGTGGCAAGTATATGTTGATGGAAGAAATCTCCCTTTCTATTTGTGTCGCCGTCCGATATGTCATTCCAGAGTTATGGGACTTTATTTGTCAAAATATAAGCAATTTTCCACATGTCGAACAATAACTTGAAAATACTTAGAGTAATTTTCATGATTTTTGGGTTGCAAGTATATGTTGATAGAAGGAATCTCCCTTTCAATTTGTGTCGCTGTCCAATTTGTCATTCCTGAGTTATGGGACTTTATTCGTCAAAATATAGGCAATTTTCCACATGTCAGACTTCAGCAATTTTCATGATTTTTTGGTGGCAAGTATATGTTGATGGAAGGATTATTGTACAAGAATATATAAAAAAAACCTGACAAGTACACATGTATACTCATATTGTGTGCTTCCCTCTTGTAATTAATAACAGGCATATCATGCACTCATGGCACAGCTGTTTATTTATACTTACCAGTGGCCCAGACAGGTATGGCCCTCCCATGAGTGGGCACTAATACCTCCCCGCTGAGTTATTATGTAGTACTCTGTTCTTCAAAGAATGATGTTGGTGCCAATTCCGGTCACTTCCTGACAGCTGCGCATGCACAGAGAGTAAAAGTATGGAGGACCAGATAGGACTTTTAATTTTTGGTTTTGCAAACAAATTTTGTGGATCGGGGAGTTCAAAGTTTGTGTTTGACCCTTGATAACTTTGAGTTTGCACCAGCTAGTCTGGGCTATTGGTAAGTATAAAAAATATACAAATTACCTTAAATTTATCATTTTGCTTTCATATTGGCCTTATATTCACTATTTATCATCACTTTTTGAAACCAAGATGGAAACTGCTAATCAAATTTTTAAAAACAAAAAATACCCTGTCATTGAAAAACATGGCCAACAGTGGCCATCTTGGATTTGACATATAAATTGTCAACAATTCCATTAGCATACCCTACAGGCTATACCTCTCACCTGGGGACACAGTGGCATTGTGGTAACTGGTTCTCGTCAGATCACTGAAATTAAGTAATGCCGAGCCCGGTTAGTCCTTGGATGGGTGACCGTCTGAGCGATTGATTCGAGCTCCCGCATTGTGTCCTTGGGCAAGGCACTTAACCCCGATTGTCCACATGAGGCACGATGATGCCATGTACTAAGGCATACTGCAAGTCGATGGTGTGCATGTCTTCAACCAATCTAACCCTGCCTGTGCTGCAGTGCGGAGTTTCGATGTTGGGGAGCTGGCAGCTGCTCGTCATTGCTTGGTTGTTCTCTCCGGGTACTCCAGCTTCCTCCACTCGTAAAACTATCACCAACACAATATGACCTTGGCTGTTAATGTGTTGTTAAACCTTATTAATTAAATAAATAATACCTCTCACCCAATCTTTTTCAAATTTTATAAGTAGCTTTGTTGTAATATCTAGATGGGAGCTATCAAATTTTTCTAAATTTTGTTGAAAAACCTGCCCACCAGTGACCATCTTGGATTTGGCATATAAATTGTCATATTCCATTAGCACACCCCACAGACTGCATCCCATATGTAGCTTTGGTGTGATGTCTTTTCTGTAGAAACTTGAGTGAATGACTTGGCATTACTGTCATTACTATTTAGTTCAGTCCCTTCTAGGTCAAGTTGTGATGCAGTGTCATTGACACTTACGTTTTTCATATTTACCCTCTCAAATACGGCTTGTGACCCTTTGTTGGAGCAAGCTTATTGGGTTCCTGATCTGTGTGGTCTCCTTGAGAATGTCATTACTATTTAGTTCAGTCCCTTCTAGGTCAAGTTGTGATGCAGTGTCATTGACACTTACGTTTTTCATATTTACCCTCTCAAATACGGCTTGTGACCCTTTGTTGGAGCAAGCTTATTGGGTTCCTGGTCTGTGTGGTCTCCTTGAGAATGTCGTGGATGAGTTCAAAAACTAATCCTGCCCCAAATTTATTTTTAGGATTTCTAACCCTTAGATTGAATTTCCAGTGTCAGTACGATAACCTTCACAAATGTTATCCGATTCTTACCATATTTGGTCTGTGAGTTCTACTTGAGAATGTCAGCATGATAAATTGAACATACATTTTCAAATTTGTACCAAATTTGTCCTATATCTCGTATATTGTTTCCAAGTTTAAGTAGTTTCAGGTGCCAGCACAGATTGCTTTTTAGCCTCCACAACTTGATCCTGCATCTCTGCTGCAAACCTCTTGTTGTTTAAATTGCATTTTTCATCTACAGAAATAATATTACATTGAAACTGTATTAATTGAAGAGCCACTTTGACAGTGAAAAATGTAATCAGTTAAGGACCCACAAAGTATATCTTCTGTTTCTCAGGCCATTTTTTTGTAAAATTGCATGCGGGTGGGCAGTTTTTTATCTTTTTAGCTCACCTGGCTTAAAAGGCAATTTGAGCTTTTCACATCACTTGGTGTCCATCGTCGTCCATAAACTTTTCACATTTTCATCTTTTTCCCTGTAACCGCTGAGCCAGTGTGAACCAAACTTGGCAGGACTGGTCTATGGGAGGTCCTCTACAAAGATCCTCATTTTGTTCCCGTCGGATGAAAAACATGGCTTCCAAAGGCATTCTTCGATTATGGTTGGTGGATTTTCAAAAATCTTGTCCTCTGAACCGCCAGGCCAAATGTTTTGAAACCTCACATAAATGATGACTGGACCCCCTCTACCAACGATCATCATTTAATGTTGATCGGGTTACAAACATGGCCGCAATTGCAGCTTACAGTTACTATAGAAACTCTATGGGAAATCACATTTTCATCTTCTCTGGAATTACTGAGCCGACATGAACCAAACCTGGCAGGGATAGTCTATGGAAGGTCCTCTACAAATAATCCTCATTTTGTTCCCATGAGTTTGAAAACATGGCCACCAGAGGCATACTTGGATTCTGGTTGGTGGATTTTGAAAAGTCTTCTCCTTTGAAACTGCCAGGCCAAATGTTTTGATACTTCACATAAATGATGACTTGGACCCCCTCTACCAACAATTCTCATTTAATGTTGATCGGGTTGTAAACATGGCTGTAATTGCAGCTTATAGTTACTATAGAGACCCTATGGGAAATCACATTTTCATCTTCTTCTCTGGAACTACGGAGCTGATGTGAACCAAACCTGGCAATGATAGTCTATATGGGTGGTCTTCTACAAATGCTCCTCATTTTTGTTATCATGCATGGGAAAACATGGCTGCCAGAAGCATTTTTTTTATTGTGATTGGTGGATTTTGAAACCACAGGGCCAAATGTTTTGAAACTGTGCACGGTTGATGACTGAGACACCATCAACCAACAATCCTCATTTAATGTTGATCGGGTTGCAAACATGGCTGCAATTGTGGCTTATAGTTACTATAGAAATCCAATGGGAAATCACATTTTCATCTTCTGTGGAACTACTGAGCTGATGTGAATCAAACTTGGCAGGAATGGTCTGTGGGAGGGTCTCTACAACTGTTCCTCATTTTGTTCCTGTTGGATGAAAAATATGGCCACCACAGGCATTCTTTGACCGATTGGTCTGTTTTGAAAACTCTTCTCTGAATCACATATTTTTATACTATAACTCAATGGCACAGACTAGCTGGCTGTTGCTGACTCAAAAATATCTAGGGCCAGACACAAATTTTGCCCCCAATCCCCAAAATTTGCATTCAAAACCGAAAATTAAAAGTCCTATGTGGCCCTCCATACATTTACTTTCCGTGCATGCGCAGACGTCAGGAAGTGACTGGAATTGATACCAGCATCATTCTTTGTTTGGCCCTCTGTCAGGTAACAACAAACTGACATCTGTGCTTTTAAATCTCAGTTTTAATGATGCCAGACACAAATCAATGGTGAATTTGGTGGATCCAAGGACACAGTAGGATGATGGAAGGAAGAAACAGTGGTTTGAAACGTTCAGGGCTGTAACTTTATAATTTTCACAAAAATTATTTCATGTTTCCCAATTTCGGGACATGGGCCTGACGTCATCATTCTTGCTAATGATTTTGTTTGTTACGTGTTCCTTCCCTATCCTTCCTTGGAGCCCCCTCCCCAGTTAAACTTACAAGCATTTTGGCTTGTTTTATTGAAATTTTTTTATAAATTTCTTGGGAGTTTAACGTGTTTCACAGAATATTTATTCTGTATATCCCCATGGTTACATCCTCACCCTAGGGGTGTTTAGGCATTTTTGGTCATGCATCGTACATCCGATGTATCATTTTTAGTCCCCTATTAGCATCGCCGGAGGGGACTACCGGTTTGCACTCTGTCCATCTGTCAGTCCGTCAGTCTGTCAGTAACACTTTAGTTTTCCAGACTTTTTTTGGAGATGCTTCAACCAAATAATTTCATTTTTGGTAACCTACTATAGAACGATGACTTACAGATCAAGTTTGAGTTTCATGCTAATTGCATTATTCTTGTGTGAGTTATGGCCCTTGGAAATATGGAAAAGCGCCAAAATATCAGTTTTCTGGACTTTTTTTGGAAACGCTTCAACGGAATGATTTCATTTTTTAGTAACCTACTATAGAACGATGACTTACAGATCAAGTTTCATTTGCACTCTGTCCATCCATCAGTCTGTCAGTCAGTCTGTAAGTCACACTTTATTTTTCATAACTTTTTATGCCTCCTGATATAAGTCGGGTGGCATATAGTGATTGAAGTGTGCGTTTGTCTGTCCATGTGTCCGTGTGTGTGTGTGTGTGTGTGTCCAAGACAATAACTCGAAAACTGTTAAGGCCACAGTCATAAAACTTCACACAATTATAATGGGAGGATGTGTCACACACCATAGTCGGGTTCGTACCTTCAAGGTCAAGGTCACATTTCAAGGTCACACTAAAAATCGGTCAATATTCTTGTCTCAACCATAACTCAGAAACGAATCATAGTACAATTGTTAAAGTTTTTACAAATGTTAAGGACAGTCAGAAGGTGTGTCGCGTATAATAGTTTCCGCCACATCTGCAAGATGAAGGTCACAATTGACCTTCATATGTTCAAGGTCACAAATCGTGTCTCAAGCATAACTCCAAAACTATTAGAGCTACAATCATCTAACTTCGCTCAATTATAAAGGGCAGTGGGTGGATGTGTCACACACCATTACAGATCAAATTTGAGTTTCATGCTGATTGCATTATTCTTATGTGAGTTATGGCCCGTGGAAATATGGAAATGCGCCAAAATATCTGTTTTCTGGACTTTTTTTGCAAACACTTCAAAAGAATTCATGCTGATCACATCCAGGTTATAACATTTGTATAATTATTAATGCTCATTAGTCCAGTAGGGGACATTGTATTGCTTCAGCGATATGTGAGCTCTTGTTTCTTCTGATGAAGATCTTGCTTTGCATTGGATAGTACAAGATCTGTTACTGACTTCGGGCCTTTTTATTCAGTGCCTGGGGTCTTGTTTCCAGTTTTCATTCTGACGTTGTTTACATTCACAATGCTCTATTTATGTAGTAGTTTCCTATTTTTTATCATGGTAGGACTATTGTAAGATACATATATTCCTGTAGTGTAGCATTTATTTTTTTGGATAATAAAAAAATTTTTGTCCACACTTCGGCTCTATTGGGATACATTTGGGCTCATCGTTCCCTTTGGGGACTTGGGCTCCTGTCAAAATTTTTTCGAAAATATTTTTGAAAATTATTTTTTCGATTTATAGTTTTGAATGTTATTTATTATGTCTTCCTCTGATTTACATGGGTTGCCTTGCTTGTAGTCAGTGTACTCGCACTAATTCTTGCTCAACATGTGTCGGATGGAATGCCAAACGTAATACGTTGGAGACGGGTGTCACGGTATGTTGTTAGCAGTGAGAGGCCAATGCCGGTCCTCTTGCCACAAAGTCAATCTTGTTTCTTAGTTTCTATTTCAGAAGAACAAGGACATGGTGATGTTTATGTGACGTCTACAGGGAGTGTGCTGCCATCGTCGCATTCAGATGATCAAACAGAGCTAGCGACAAAGGTGCTCATGAATATTGGACAGGGCAATAAACCACGTCCGGTGGTTTCAGTCCCTTGTCGCCGCTAGCTCGTCCGGTGAAGCATTACTCCATCAGTGGGTACCGTGACACCGGGCGTGTCCTTGCGGTCTAAGTGGATTGGGTAGAATGAGCACCTTAAAATATAAACAGGCTCACCCAGCAATGACGGAACAGAAGAAGCCGGCAAGTTCATTGGGAAGCTTGGCAAGGTCTGAAAGCACCGCGAGCGAGAGAGCCCCCTCTCTTTCCCAACATCATCTAGGGCCAGATGTGGTGATTAGGAACTTGTGTCAGTCAGAGCATACGTCAATGACGCTTCGTTCAGTTCACAGCCGACATCGACTACAGTTTCGGCTTCTGCATCGGCATCTTCCAAGCACACACAACCGCACCTTAACTACGCGACTTCAGATATCCAGCCTACATTGCCGGGAAGGGACCACTCATCGTCAGGAAGTCGGACCATCCTGTAGCTAAGGAGATGAGGCCTCATTTATCAGGATGTCAGGAGAAAAGAGCCGTCTCGGACACACCATCCCAGAAGCAGCTGGCGGCCAGGAAACAGAATACCACTCCTCTCAGGCCTCCGTAACAGACTTGCTGTCACAGATTGCGCAGCTCATCACAGCATCCCAGCAAGTGCAGAAGCAGCCTATGGCAGTCTCAGCACCTGAGCTGTCAGATGGTGCTGGGTTGGTCCAGTTCATCTGCAAGTTCAGATGCCGCTGACCGAGATTTTCACCTGATTCAGTCAGATGGTGAAAGAGATATGGAGGAGGATTACCCTTCCCTTTCGGAACAACACATGGTTGCGATGGATTTAATCCACCAAAAAAAACTGCTGGCGTCGGACGCTGACTTTATCTGGACAAAGGAGGAGGTCCTGTCTTTTCTGGTTCAGTCTAGATAGCTGTCGCAGGCCTTCAGCCATTTAGACAACGCCATATTCAATCTTTCCAGTGGGAGGAAGAAAGGCGGTTTCTTGTCATCATCTTCAGTAAATTTACCGTTTGTTGGACTACGTTCATTTAAAACAGTCGGGGAAGATGTATAGAGAGTTCATCTGCATTTGGATGAGCAGGCGGAGGACCTAGTCATGTCCTTACCTTCGTCATTCACAATTTGCTTGGACACAATTGAGACAGCAATTTCTTCATTTAGAGCGAATTTAGACGCATTGTCTTATGCAGATCACCTTCAAGAGCGGTGGTGCAACTTAACAAAAAGGAATTTGAGGATGTTTCTACCTCTTTAAGAGTCCTTTCGAGGGTTATTCTTTACCCTGAACTGGAGTATGAAGACGTATTCGCTCGAGACTAGTATTGTTTTAATGGATCTAGTAAACAAAAGGTCCAGATTTGGGCAGATATTCAGTGGTTAACTGCAGCTGCCGGATCGGGCTTTCACGATTATGACGGATGCGAGTCAAACAGGTTGGGGCACGACCCTAGCCCGACAGACTCGAAATGCCAGGGTCTTTTTGACCCTCGGTTCCTGGAGAAACACATAAACATCAGAGAAATTATGTCAATATGGTTAGCACTACAACAATGGATTCACATTATAGCAGACGCACATGTTCAGATGTTGTCGGACCACTCGACAGTGGTAGCGTACATCAAGACCAGGGCAGCACCCATTCATTTCCATTATGCCAACTAACAGAGAAGATTTTCTTATTACATCATGTATCATCATGTTTATCTTTCTATCCATCATATATACTGGGTCGTCTGAACGTACTAGCAGACTCGCTCCTCGGAGGGGCGCCTGTTGCAATTGGAATGGACGCTCAACAAGCGATTATTTGGACAGTTTTGCTGCCAGTGGGATCGCCCCATGATAGATCAGTTTGCAGCGCACCAGATCAATCAGTTACCATCATTAGTGTTGCCATGCCCAGACCATTGAGCGCATGCAGTAGACGCTCTGCTGATCTCATGGGGATAGATGATGGGATACGTGTATCCTCCAATTCATTTGATTCAGTAGATTTTGTTTAAGATCAAACAGTCTCATTGTGAATCCTAATAGTAGCACCTCTGTCGTCACAGAAACCTTGAATCAGTTTTCTCAAGTGTCTGTTATGGGATGCTCCCCGGAAGTTTCCACCACGAAAGGACCTTCTTTATCTGGGGAAGTTTTGGTTCTTCACGTCCTTCTCTGCCCATAGTGGCATAATGTAGTTGGTTAGATGTGAGGGAACTATTGCGGTTCCTATATTATTTGATGACTAACACAGGATCGATTAAGTAATGCAGGTGAGGAGATTTCAATAGGACTTTGAATCCCCTCCCCACACACACTGCCAATGTGTTTAGAGACAATTACCGGGCAAGACGTAGTTTTCTTCCCGCAAGCCTCATATAGTTAATACAAACATACATGCAATGCATTTCTTCACTTTTTGATTGGTGGTTGGGTCAGGTTCTATGGCGCCTACATGGGCACATCTGCTTTTTTAGTTGGATTAGTTCCTTGTGATTATTTGTTGCTTTGTTATATACGAGTGCATATTTCATCATAATTAAATTGCTAGTCTTTGTATACCTCAGAGGCTGCATAACCAGTTAACAACTGGTTTTCAGATGATTACATGCAGGATTTTAATGCTCTCGCACATTATAATTATTAGGCTGATGCTTTATTGTATATCGATGCTATAGCCTTAACTTCTGAAGTGGCATTAAGCAACATTTATTAATAATAATTAATACCTGAGTGCCTGTTCGACGAATGTTTATATTGTTTTTTGGTACCGCTTTTACTGATTCCACAGTACTCCCCTCGTTCTTTTTTGAAGATTCTTTCAAAAGAAAGGAGGGGGGGGGGGTTGATTTTTACCTCTCCTCTGGCTTGATAGGTATGTAACTATGAAGGAAGCTGTTGATGTTGGCGCCAATTCCAGTCACTTCCTGATGTCTGCTCATGAGTGGAAAGTAAATGTACAGAGGGCCAGATAGGACTAATTTTTGGTTTTGCATGCAAATTTTAGGGATTGGGGAGCAAAATTTGTGTTTGGCCCTAAATATTTTTGAGTTAGCACCAGCCAGCTAGTCTGGGCCATCGGTAAGTATAAAAAATATACAAATTACTATGAATTTATAATTTTCGTCTTCTTGTCTGAAACTACTTGGCCAGTGTGGACCTAACTTTTTACAAATAATGTATGGAACATCCTCTGTAAACAATCATCATTCTATTTCGCTCAGATGAAGGAGCATGGCAGCCAGCTGCATTCTTTGTTTTTGAATAGAATAGAATATCTTAGGGATATGTAGTTCTGCCAGACGAGTGATTACAGGCTCTTTAGTGCCTCTTGTTATTAAATAGAGTCTGTGAGTTCAACTCAAGATTGGTAAACAAGTTTTACCCAAATTTTATTCAGGAATTATGCCTCTTAGATAGTTTTCTTAGTAGAATTTCCAACTTGCAGGCAGTTTCAGGACGATAACTTTATCTGCTTTTTACCAAATTTGGTCTGTGGGTTCTACTCGAGAATGTCTTGGATGAGGTTTTTTTTTTACATTGAATTTTCGACTTGCATGCAGTGTTAACAAGATAACTTGAAGAAACTTCATCCAATGTTTATCAAATTTTGTCTGTGTGTTCTACTCGAGAATGTATTTGAGGATTTGGAAAACAAGTCCTCCCCAAATTTTTTGTCAAGTTATTCCCCTTAGGTTGCTTTCTTGTTTGAATTTTGGACCAATGGGTGGTGTAATATGATAACAAAAGTTATACTCAAGAATGTCTTTGATGAGTTCAAAAGCCAGTCCTGCAACAAGTTTTTTTTTTCAGGCGTTATGCCTCTTAGATTCTTTTCTTGTTGGATGCCTTTGGTAAAAAGTAAATCTATTGCAACTTCAACTATATGTATTCTTTTTTCACCTGTTGAGCATATTGGGAATGAAAATTATGTTCAATGGAACCCTGTTAATTGAATAACCACTTTGCCAATGAAAATTATTCACTTAACAGGCAAATTCAGTTAACAGGGATTGTATTCCAGAGATAAACTTAGCATTTATTCTATTATATCTTGTTTGACAGAGCTCCATGAGCTCTGTCAAACAAGGTATAATAGATTAAATACCTGTATTGGATGTACTGAGGCCAAATAGGTCTATAAACAAAGGAAAACCAGGGAGATTCAGTGTAATTTCTCGACAGGTTACAGGACCTTTTATTCAATTAACAGGAGTTTACTGTATAACCTATATTCAATTAACAGGTCAAGTTTGTACAGGAGGTATGGTAAATGGTTTTGTGTTGGGAAATTATATTTTTATACTGTACCAATGACCCAGACTTAGCTGGTGCTAACTCCACAAAAACCAGGGCCAAACACAAATTTTGCCCCCCAATCCCCAAAATTTGCATCCAAAACAAAAAGAAATCATGTCCTAAAGGACCTCCATAGTACGACTCTACTGCGCATGCGCAGTGACGCAGTCGTCCCGAAATTGGCGCCAAATATCATTCTCTGTTTGGCCCTTCATCAGTCAACATCTCACTGATCTTTGTGCTTGTAAATCTCAGTTTAAAGGATGCCAGACACGTAATTCTTGGAGAAAATGTGATTCTAAGGAAGATAGAAGGAGGAGAGGAAAAAAGAAGTGGCAAAAAATAATCAGGGCTGTACTTAAAATTTTTTGTTGAAATTATGTTAAGTTGCCTATTTTCGAGGCAAACGCCTCTTGTTGTCATTCTTGCTAATTGTTGCACTGCTTATTCAGTGTTTCCTCTCCCCTAACCTTCTAAAGTCCCCCCTTGCAATTCTCCCATGCTTTTGGCATATTTTTGAGAAGTTTCATTTCTAAAAATTCCCTGGGAGAGTTGCTTGGTTACAGAATGTTTTCTGTTATTTTCCCCATAGTTACGTTTTCACCCATGGGTGTATAACGTTTGTGTTCTGCATCTTCCATCTGATGTTCTGCAGATTCTCCCCTGGGAGTCTCTGTTTTGCATCAGATAGAGTGTAATTGATGACTGATTCCGGGCCAGTTTTTTCAGTGCCTGGAGTCATGTTTTCTACTGTGCTTACACTGTTTGTTTTCATTGGCAACAGCCTTTTTTGAGGGGGGCTGTTTGCCTTTGTGGTAGTTTATCTCATTATAAGATACATTTATATTATCCGAAAGTGTCTCATTAATTATTTTATATAATTTTAAAATTTTTGACCACACTTTGCCATCGGATCCATCGGGGCTCAACGTTACTTTTCAGCAACTTGGGCTTCTCTGAAAAAATATTTTTTCAAAATTATTTTGTTTTGCAATTGTTTTTTCATTTATTAATGGATCATGTTATTATGTATCTTTGTGTCAGGGGTTTTTGCGAGTAACTAGGACTTATTGTTGTTCTTTCACAATGAAGGGACTTTGTTCAAATTGTAATAGGAAGAAATCTTCCTCTGACTTTCATGATTATTGCATTAATTGTAGTCAGTGTTCTCGCATTAATCCCTGTCCTGTATGTGAACATTGGGATGAGAAACATTGGAAACGTGTGTCACGATATGTTGTTTCTGGAGAAAGAGCGATGCCGGCTCTTTCTCCACAAGGTCACTCTACTCTCTCAGTTTCTATTTCAGAGGAACCAGAACAGGGTGATGTTTCCATGTTATCTTCTTCAAGTGTGCGTCCGTCGTCACAAATAAATACAGAGCTAACGGCAAAAGTGCTCATGGAGATTAGACAAATGTCGTCCGCTAGCTCGCCCGGTGTAGCGTCCATTCACCGAATGGTTCGGCAGCCGGGTTCGTCCGATGCGGTCCAAGAGGAAATTTTGGGTGATGCGAGCACTATAAAAATAATAGATGCACACCCAGTGACGGCGGATAGTGAACGAGAACGGAGGAAGCCTTTTAGTCCGGTTCCTAGCTCGTCCAGGTCCAGCCGGGCCGCGAGCGAGAGAGGCCCCTCTCTCGTACAACAACATCTGGGACCAGATGTTGTGGTACAAAATGTGTCTTTAGCGGAGCATACGTCCGTCGCTCGGGACGCTCCGTTGTATAAGCAGTCCGCAGAGACTGTTAAGGCTTCCTCTTCTCGTCGGCGCACACGACCGCACCTTGGCTGCGTGACCTCCGATATTTTGCCAGCTTCGCCGATGAAGGATTCTTCGGCGACCAGGTCACACCATCCGGCAGCCAGGGATTCGAGACCGATGGACTCCGGACGTTCGCATAGGAAAAGTATGCGGGAGCCATCTGATGCGGAGCTGCCCTCGGCGAAGCAGCGAAAGACCGCTCCTCCGCAGGTCTCGACGTCGGACATTCTAGTGCAGATAGCACAGCTTATCGCAGCATCCCAGCAGCCGACAGAAACGGTGTCGGATCGAGAATTATCCGACGGCGCTGGGTCGGTACGCTCCGCCGAAGCATCGGGGGCGGACGACCGGGAACATCGGGAGGTCCGACCGGATGGTGAAAGGGATACGGATGAATTGGAGCTATCCCTTTCGGAACAACACAAAGCTGCCGTGGACTTCATCCGGCACTTTCTTCCTCAAGTTGTTCCGTCGGGCCAGACTGCTGCGCTTCCGGACAGGAGAATTATAGCGTCATTGGACTCTGATTTTTTCGAGCGGTTCAGGGACATCGCTCCCGAGTTTCCGTCGCAGTCCAATAATGTTGCAAGAACATTTGAATTATTGAACGACGCTATTTTTAAACTTGCTTCCAGGACGGGGAAAGCAGGCTTCTTGTCCGCAAATACTCTCAACCTGCCTTTCATTAATGCAAGGAATAAATTCGACACGGCAGGTCAGGGTATACCGAGAGTTCCTCTGCGTATGGACGACGAGGCGGAAGACTTAGAGCTATCATTACCGTCGTCAGCTTCTATTCCAACCGCAGTGTTGGAAACAGCTATTGCGTCTAACAGAGCCAATTTAGATGCCTTATCTTACGCAGATCACCTTACTAAGGCGTTATCACTGCGTCTTCAAGGGGAAGAGTTTCAGGATATACAATCCTCCTTAAGACTTCTTTCAAGGGCAGTAGCTTATTCCACGTGTAACTCCGCCCTTTCAGTGGCAAATCTGGAGTTGGTTAGACGTGACGCAGCCCTGTCTACATCCACACTAGTGGATTCTAAGGTGAAGAACTCTCTTAGAGTCGCTTCGGTCTCAGGAGATCTTCTCTTTGACGGCAAGCTTTCCGCTATTTATGATAATATTAAAAAGAAAGCTAGTGATTCTCTGTTGTTTAGATCCGCTCCTAAAAGGTCGGATACAACAGACACGAATAAGGCGGGCACTTCTGGGTCTTATCCGCCCAAGAGAGGTTCCTATAGAGGTTCCGGTGCGTCCTCTAGCTCTTATTCGAGAGACCGTCAGGATAGTGACTCTCGTTCGGGACGTCCTTCAGGCCGGGACAATCGGTGGGACGCCCCGAGGTCGACGAGGCGAGGTTCGGGTCGTGGAAGACGTGGTTTCTCCTACCGCAGGCCTCGCAGATCCAGGAGGTGATGGCTTAAACCTCTATCGCGTTCCGGTTGGCGGAAGGTTGTCGAGTTTTTCTCAAGAGTGGGCGTCGATTACGGACGACCCGTGGGTGAGAGGAGTGACTTCGGAAGGTCTAAAGATATCCTTCAAACGAAAGCCTCCATTAACTCGAAGTCCAAAGTGGACTCATCTTCCGTCAAACCCTCAGAAAAGAGACGCTCTGCTATCAGAGGTGCAGTCTCTTTTAATGAAGAACGCGGTAGAGGTCGTAGAAAACCAGGAATCGCTGGGATTCTACAGCCATCTGTTTCTGGTTCCGAAACCAGACGGCTCGTTCCGTCCAGTCATAGATTTGAGCTGGATAAACAAGCTGATCGTCGCTCCGAAGTTTTATATGGAGACGATTCGATCGGTCAGAGCGAGTATTCGGGTGAACGATTATGCAACGAGCATAGATCTCAAAGATGCGTACTTTCACGTCATGGTACATCCGACATTCCGAAAGTATCTACGCTTCGCAGTCCTAGGAGTGGTGTATCAGTTCCGGGCCATGTGCTTCGGATTGAATCTAGCACCCTGGGCTTTCACTTGGGTAATGAACTCGGTAATGATCTACTTCCGAGCTCATTCGTCTGCGGTAACGTCGGCCTACCTGGACGACATTCTTCAGAGGTACGGCAACGAGTTAACGCTTCAGAACGATGTTCAGAATCTTCTTCTATTGCTCCGACGTCTCGGTTTCATAGTAAACGAGGAGAAGTCGGATCTGGTGCCGTCCAAGTCATTCACTCATCTGGGAATGAGCTTCGAGACGCACAACAATCTCGTTCGTCTGCCGTTAACCAGAGCGAAATTAGTCAGTTGTTACGCTCGCTATTGTCTGAATACAGACAAAGTCACGGCGAGAGAATTTATGAGACTGATAGGTCTGTGCGGAGCCGCCGCGGATCTCATTCCGATGGGACGGCTACGCACACGGCCTCTTCAAATTTTCCTGACTCAGAATTGGAGTGTGAAAATTCATTCGCTCGATGTAGACGTTCTCTTGTCAGATCAAGTGAAACAAGAGATTCAGACTTGGGCAAACATTCAGTGGTTAACTCAAGGAGTTCCGCTGCAGTTGCCGGATCCGAGTTTTACCGTTATGACGGATGCCAGTCAAACAGGTTGGGGTGCATCATTAATCCCAACGGATTCGAGATGCCAGGGTCTTTGGGATCCGCAATTCCTGTGCAAGCACATAAACATCAAGGAAATGATGTCAATTTGGCTTGCGTTACGTCACTGGATGGACATTATTCACGATGCTCATGTCCAAATCCTATCCGACAATACGACAGTAGTGGTGTATATACGGAATCAGGGAGGCACTCATTCAGTTCCGTTGTTCAATCTAACGGAAAGAATCCTTCTGTTTGCGTTGGAACATCACGTTCTTCTTTCGGTCCGTCACATACCAGGTCGTCTGAATGTGCTAGCAGACTCCCTTTCACGAAAGGGTCGCTTGTTGCCGTCGGAGTGGACTCTCAACAAACAAGTATTCAATCAGATTTGCTACCAATGGGAACGGCCAATGATAGACTTATTTGCGACACATCTCAACAATCAGTTGCAAACGTATGTGTCCCCGTGTCCGGATCCAAGAGCATTTGCAGTAGACGCTCTGTCGATCCCTTGGGACGGAATGATAGGATATGCGTATCCTCCAGCGCCGTTAATTCAACAAGTATTGCTAAAGATAAAACAATCTCAATGCAAGATTCTGTTGGTAGCATCTCTGTCGCCACAGAGACCGTGGATAAATCTACTCAGGTGTCTGTTGTGGGACCTACCGCGGGAGCTCCCTCCACGAGAGGATCTTCTTTGGCAGGGGAAATCGCGCCAACTACATCACAACCCGCAAGGTCTCAACCTTCACGTTTTTCCGTTGTGCGGTCCTTCTTGCATGGCAAGCACTTTACAGGACGAGCAGTGGACGCGATTTCTAACTGTAGGAGGACCTCCTCTTCGCTAAACTATGCGGCTAAGTGGAAGGTTTTCCGTCGTTGGTGTAGGGATCATTCTGTTGATATATTTGATCCCTCTATACCAGACATTGCTAACTTTCTAGTATACTTGTTTGACGAAATCAAACTGCAACCTGTTACTATAAAGGGTTATAGATCTATGTTATCTGATACCTATGCACATCATGATAGTTTACAAATTGGATTTAATGTCTCTTTATCGAAATTGGTTAGAAACTTTTCGATAAATAGACCCAGAACTCTTAGATTAATTCCTAAGTGGAATTTAGCTTGGGTTCTCCTTAAATTGAAGGAAAAGCCATTTGAACCTCTTGGGACAGTAGATTTCAAATTCTTATCTTATAAGACAGCTTTTCTCTTAGCTTTCTCTTCTGCCAGAAGAGTCAGTGAGCTTCATGCACTATCGGTGGATGATTCTCATTATCGTAGTGTTGGGAACACTATCACCTTCACTACTAATGTCGGTTTTTTAGCTAAGAATCAGGCTCCTAATAAATATCCGGAACCTATTGTTATTAAGGCTCTTCCGTCTTCAGACGGGCGTAGGCCTTTACTCTGTCCTGTTAGAGCACTACGTATCTATAAACAGAGATCTCAGTTTATCAGAAAGGGACGGAAACGTTTCTTTCTGTCATTGATGCCTAATAGAAAGGACATTTCAGTCCATTCTATTGCTAGATGGATTCAGTTAACTATCCGTACTGCGTATGAAGATTTATCTTCTTCTCAGCAGTCTGTGCTTAAGATTTCGGCTCATGAAGTAAGAGCTCTTTCTACTTCCTGGGCTTATGCTAATAGTGTTGCTATTACAGATTTAATGAAGGCTGCTTATTGGTCTCAGCCATCCACATTTACTAATTTTTATCTCAGAAATATTGAGTCCATTTCTGGAGACCTGCATTGTTTAGGTCCGTTATCTGTTGCTCAGAATGTCGTCCACTAAACAGTTGCAACTATAGTTATGCAGGCTTTCTGTTCCGGCAGTGACTCCGTCCGACTGCCCTCTTCGCTCTGGGCTATTTGACCCAGGGCAAGGGGAAGGGGGGGGGGGGGGGGGGCGGGTGTTCCCTTAGGTCACCTGCTTTATAGTGAAAAGCAAGGGAATGCCTCCTCCAAGACAGTATTTCTGAGTCGCTTCCGGGATGGTTTTAAAGTGTAATATTAATGTTTAATTTCATTCATGTCTTATTTTTAAAGTGTAGCTCGGTGTGAAGCATTTGTATATGTCAAGTGTCAAACGGGCTTTAATATACAATACTCGGACACTTTTAAATGATTATAAAGAGTCTCAATTCTCTGGACTACTTTATTTATTGGCTTCCTTTAAAAATAATTAGTATAAGGGTTATACTGGATGTTAATAGAGAACATGAATGTTATTGTGCTCAATTATTAAAGGTAGTGTATCTTTCTAATTTAAATATTAAATAAGAAAGATACATGTAAAGCCTAATACTCTTTTTCTCCTTAAGGGGTTACCTCTTTATTTTATAATTGAGCTTATTGGATTTTCCTCTATGTCCTAGGCCCTCCAGCCTGTTTACTATTCAGCTAAGTCTGGGTCATTGGTACAGTATAAAAATGTTAAAAAATTTATAGTAATTTATATATTTTTTATACTTACCAATGACCCAGACGGGGATGGCCCTCCCTGAGTTGGGAACTCTTGCCTCCCCGCTGAGTACATAGCGCTGACCAGGCACTGCCAGTAAGAATGATATTTGGCGCCAATTTCGGGACGACTGCGTCACTGCGCATGCGCAGTAGAGTCGTACTATGGAGGTCCTTTAGGACATGATTTCTTTTTGTTTTGGATGCAAATTTTGGGGATTGGGGGGCAAAATTTGTGTTTGGCCCTGGTTTTTGTGGAGTTAGCACCAGCTAAGTCTGGGTCATTGGTAAGTATAAAAAATATATAAATTACTATAAATTTTTTAACATTCAATTAACAGAGTTATTCAGTTAAGAGATATCAAATTAAGTGGGCTCCACTGTATTTATTTTGGTAGTTGAAGACCAAAACAGAGAATGCCACCCCATGAGTTGTTCACTCATACATACCCTGTTATTGTGGTTAAATTTAGCAGGCACTTCAAAAGAATCGAGATTTCATATGAGAAATTGACGCTTTCTGGTCTTCTGCATATGCACAGATTGTATATACAGTGTACCATACAGGACTCAAATTTTTATTAGTCTTGGCTTAAATTTTGGGAGGTTTGGGCATAAAATTAAGCATTTTGGATGGTCTTTAACATGTTAAGGGGCAAATACATTTTGGTCAATAGTAGGTATAATAAATATAGAAAAATTACTTTGTTTCCCATTTTTTTTGGTAACTTTCTAAAGATTGTGTCAGTTTAAAGTCAGAGAATTTTAATTACTAGGAACTGTTTAAGGATTAATGTCTTATCATCTTTATTTCAGAAAAAAAGATGGAAGAAAGTGAAGAAGAAGATGTTGTGGGTCCCAAACCATTTGTGCCTGATGAAGGGCCATCAACCAAACTGGAGTATGTATATTTTTTGTATATCAGGCAAGAGTGGTTTAGTCTACTGGGCAGTTGAGCAGTGGAAACTTTGTCCCTGTATATGATTAGCCCAATACTTAATATTACAGCCTTAGCTGCCTAATGCTATCCAGAAAAAAATCGGCATTCAGATTTTTAATTGAGTTGTGTCCAATTTGGTCTGTTTTGATGAAGGTCATTGAGTGTCCATCTGTCTGTCTGGCCAAGCTGACATTCAGTACCTTAAGTGGTAGGAGGTGTGACCATCTATCCAGGCATCCATGTTTCGATGTCAGTACGATTACTTTAACAAACGTTATCCATATTTTACCAAATTTGGTTGAGGGTTCTACTCAAGAATGTCTAAATATTTTTATACTGTACCAATGACCTAGACTTAGCTGGTGCTAACTCTTAAATATTTAGGGTCAAACACAAATTTTACCCCCCAATCCCCCAAATTTGCATCAAAAACCGAAAATTAAATGTCCTATATGGTCCTCTATACTTTTACTCCACTGCGCATGCGCAGTGTCAAGGAGGTCTTGAAATTGGCACAATTATCATTCTTTGTTTGGCCCTCACATTAGTTACATCTCACTGATATTTGTGCTTGTAAATCTCAGTTTAAATGATGCCAGACACATAATTATGAGAGAAATGGTGGATCTAAGGAGGAAATAGAAGGATGAGAGGAAGAAGCAGTGACAGGAAATGTTCAGGGCTGTAACTTATAATATTTTTATACTGTACCAATGACCCAGACTTAGCTGGTGCTAACTCTAACAAAACCAGGGCCAAACACAAATTTTGCCCCCCAATCCCCAAAATTTGCATCCAAAACCAAAAGAAATCATGTCCTATAGGACCTCCATACTATGCCCCCACTGCGCATGCGCAGTGTCAAGGACGTCCCGAAATTGGCGCCAATTATCATTCTCTGTTTGGCCCTTCATCAGTCAACATCTCACTGATCTTTGTGCTTGTAAATCTCAGTTTAAAGGATGCCAGACACGTAAATTTTTATACTGTACCAATGACCCAGACTTAGCTGATGCTAACTCTAACAAAACCAGGGCCAAACACAAATTTTGCCCCCCAATCCCCAAAATTTGCATCCAAAACAAAAAGAAATCATGTCCTAAAGGACCTCCATGCTACGCCTCTACTGCGCATGCTCAGTGACGCAGACGTCCCGAAATTGGCGTCAATTATCATTCTCTGTTTGGCCCTTCATCAGTCAACATCTCACTGATCTTTGTGCTTGTAAATCTCAGTTTAAAGGATGCCAGACACGTAATTTTTGGAGAAAATGTGATTCTAAGGAGGATAGAAGGAGGAGAGGAAAAAGAAGTGACAAAAAATAATCAGGGCTGTACTTAAAATTTTTTAATGAAATTATGTTAAGTTGCCTATTTTCGAGGCATGGGCCTCTTGTTGTCATTCTTGCTAATTGTTGCACTGCTTATTCAGTGTTTCCTCTCCCCTAGCCTTCTAAAGTCCCCCCTTGCAATTCTCCCATGCTTTTGGCATATTTTTGAGAAATTTCATTTCTAAAATTTCCTGGGAGAGTTGCTTGGTTACAGAATGTTTTCTGTTATTTTCCCCATAGTTACGTTTTCACCCATGGGTGTATAACGTTTGTGTTCTGCATCTTCCATCTGATGTTCTGCAGATTCTCCCCTGGGAGTCTCTGTTTTGCATCAGATAGAGTGTAATTGATGACTGATTCCGGGCCAGTTTTTTCAGTGCCTGGAGTCATGTTTTCTACTGTGTTTACACTGTTTGTTTTCATTGGCAACAGCCTTTTTTGAGGGGGGCTGTTTGCCTTTGTGGTAGTTTATCTCATTATAAGATACATTTATATTATCCGAAAGTGTCTCATTAATTATTTAATATAAATTTAAAATTTTTGACCACACTTTGCCATCGGATCCATCGGGGCTCAACGTTACTTTTCAGCAACTTGGGCTTCGCTGAAAAAATATTTTTTCAAAATTATTTTGTTTTGCAATTGTTTTTTCATTTATTAATGGATCATGTTATTATGTATCTTTGTGTCAGGGGTTTTTGCGAGTAACTAGGACTTATTGTTGTTCTTTCACAATGAAGGGACGTTGTTCAAATTGTAATAGGAAGAAATCTTCCTCTGACTTTCATGATCATTGTATTAATTGTAGTCAGTGTTCTCGCATTAATCCCTGTCCTATATGTGAACATTGGGATGAGAAACATTGGAAACGTGTGTCACGATATGTTGTTTCTGGAGAAAGAGCGATGCCAGCTCTTTCTCCGCAAGGTCACTCTACTCTCTCAGTTTCTATTTCAGAGGAACCAGAACAGGGTGATGTTTCCATGTTATCTTCTTCAAGTGTGCGTCCGTCGTCACAAATGAATTCAGAGCTAGCGGCAAAAGTGCTCATGGAGATTAGACAAATGTCGTCCGCTAGCTCGCCCGGTGTAGCGTCCATTCACCGAATGGTTCGGCAGCCGGGTTTGTCCGATGCGGTCCAAGAGGAAATTTTGGGTGATGCGAGCACTATAAACATAATAGATGCACACCCAGTGACGGCGGATAGTAAGCGAGAACGGAGGAAGCCTTTGAGTCCGGTTCCTAGCTCGTCCAGGTCCAGCCGGGCCGCGAGCGAGAGAGGCCCCTCTCTCCTACAACAACATCTGGGACCAGATGTTGTGGTACAAAATGTGTCCTTAGCGGAGCATACGTCCGTCGCTCGGGACGCTCCGTTGTATAAGCAGTCCGCAGAGACTGTTAAGGCTTCCTCTTCTCGTCAGCTCACACGACCGCACCTTGGCTGCGTGACCGCCGATATATTACCAGCTTCGCCGATCAAGGATTCTTCGGCGACCAGGTCACACCATCCGGCAGCCAGGGATTCGAGACCGATGGACTCCAGACGTTCGCATAGGAAAAGTATGCGGGAGCCATCTGATGCGGAGCTGCCCTCGGCGAAGCAGCGAAAGACTGCGCCTCCGCAGGTCTCGACGCCGGACATTCTTGTGCAGATAGCACAGCTTATCGCAGCATCCCAGCAGCCGACAGAAACGGTGTCGGATCGAGAATTATCCGACGGCGCTGGGTCGGTACGCTCCGCCGAAGCATCGGGGGCGGACGACCGGGAACATCATGAGGTCCGACCGGATGGTGAAAGGGATACGGATGACTTGGAGCTATCCCTTTCGGAACAACATAAAGCTGCCGTGAACTTCATCCAGCACTTTCTCCCTCAAGTTGTTCCGTCGGGCCAGACTGCTGCGCTTCCGGACAAGAGAATTATAGCGTCATTGGACTCTGAATTTTTTGAGCGGTTCAGGGACATCGCTCCCGAGTTTCCGTCGCAGTCCAATAATGTTGCAAGAACATTTGAATTATTGAACGACGCTATATTTAAACTTGCTTCCAGGACGGGGAAAGCAGGTTTCTTGTCCGCTAATACTCTCAACCTGCCTTTCATTAATGCAAGGAATAAATTCGATACGGCAGGACAGGGTATACCGAGAGTTCCTCTGCGTATGGACGACGAGGTGGAAGACTTAGAGCTATCATTACCGTCGTCAGCTTCTATTCCAACCGCGGTGTTGGAAACAGCTATTGCATCTAACAGAGCCAATTTAGATGCCTTATCTTACGCAGATCACCTTACTAAGGCGTTATCACTGCGCCTTCAGGGGAAGGAGTTTCAGGATATACAATCCTCTTTAAGACTTCTTTCAAGGGCAGTAGCTTATTCCACGTGTAACTCCGCCCTTTCGGTGGCTAATCTGGAGTTGGTTAGACGTGACGCAGCCCTAGCTACATCCACACTAGTGGATTCTAAGGTGAAGAACTCTCTTAGAGTCGCTTCGGTCTCAGGAGAACTTCTCTTTGACGGCAAGCTTTCCGCTATTTATGATAAAATTACAAAGAAAGCTAAGGATTCTCTGTTGTTCAAATCGGCTCCTAAGAAGTCGGATTCAGCAGACACGAATAAGACAGGCACTTCTGGGTCTAATGCGCCCAAGAGAGGTTCCTATAGAGGTTCCGGTGCGTCCTCTTGGTCTTATTCGAGAGACCGTCAGGATAGCGACTCTCGTTCGGGACGTCCTTCAGGCCGGGACAATCGGTCGGACGCCCCGAGGTCGACGGGGCGAGGTGCGGGTCGTGGAAGACGTGGTTTCTCCTACCGCAGGCCTCGCAGGTCCAGGAGGTGATGGCTTAAACCTCTATCGCGTTCCGGTTGGCGGAAGGTTGTCGAGCTTTTCACAAGAATGGGCGTCGATTACGGACGACCCTTGGGTGAGAGGAGTGACTTCGGAAGGTCTAAAGATATCCTTCAAACGAAAGCCTCCATTAACTCGAAGTCCAAAGTGGACTCATCTTCCGTCAAATCCACAGAAAAGAGACGCTCTGTTATCAGAGGTGCAGTCTCTTTTAATGAAGAACGCGGTAGAGGTCGTAGAAAACCAAGAATCTCCAGGATTCTACAGCCATCTGTTTCTGGTTCCGAAACCAGACGGCTCGTTCCGTCCAGTCATAGATTTGAGCTGGATAAACAAGCTGATCGTCCCTCCGAAGTTTTATATGGAGACGATTCGATCGGTCAGAGCGAGTATTTGGGTGAACGATTATGCAACAAGCATAGATCTCAAAGATGCGTACTTTCACGTCATGGTACATCCGACATTCCGAAAGTATCTACGCTTCGCAGTCCTAGGAGTGGTGTATCAATTCCGGGCGATGTGCTTCGGATTAAATCTAGCACCCTGGGCTTTCACTCGGGTAATGAACTCGGTAATGATCTACTTCCGAGCTCATTCGTCTGCGGTAACGTCGGCCTACCTGGACGACATTCTTCAGAGGTACGGCAACGAGTTAACTCTTCAGAACGATGTTCAGAATCTTCTTCTATTGCTCCGACGTCTCGGTTTTATAGTAAACGAGGAGAAGTCGGATCTGGTGCCGTCCAAGTCATTCACTCATCTGGGAATGAGCTTCGAGACGCACAACAATCTCGTTCGTCTGCCGTTAACCAGAGCGAAATTAGTCAGTTGTTACGCTCGCTATTGTCTGCACGCAGACAAAGTCACGGCGAGAGAATTTATGAGACTGATAGGTCTGTGCGGAGCCGTCGCGGATCTCATTCCGATGGGGCGGTTACGCACACGTCCTCTTCAAATTTTCCTGACTCAGAATTGGAGTGTGAAAATTCATTCGCTCGATGTAGACGTTCTCTTGTCAGATCAAGTGAAACAAGAGATTCAGACTTGGGCAAACATTCAGTGGTTAACTCAAGGAGTTCCGCTGCAGTTGCCGGATCCGAGTTTTACCGTTATGACGGATGCCAGTCAAACAGGTTGGGGTGCATCATTAATCCCAACGGATTCGAGATGCCAGGGTCTTTGGGATCCGCAATTCCTGTGCAAGCACATAAACATCAAGAAAATGATGTCAATTTGGCTTGCGTTACGTCACTGGATGGACATTATTCACGATGCTCATGTCCAAATCCTATCCGACAATACGACAGTAGTGGCGTATATACGGAATCAGGGAGGCACTCATTCAGTTCCGTTGTTCAATCTAACGGAAAGAATCCTTCTGTTTGCGCTAGAACATCACGTTCTTCTTTCGGTCCGTCACATACCGGGTCGTCTGAATGTGCTAGCAGACTCCCTTTCACGAAAGGGTCGCTTGTTGCCGTCGGAGTGGACTCTCAACAAACAAGTATTCAATCAGATTTGCTACCAATGGGAACGGCCAATGATAGACTTATTTGCGACACATCTCAACAATCAGTTGCAGACGTATGTGTCTCCGTGTCCGGATCCAAGAGCATTTGCAGTAGACGCTCTGTCGATCCCTTGGGACGGAATGATAGGATATGCGTATCCTCCAGCGCCGTTAATTCAACAAGTATTGCTAAAGATAAAACAATCTCAATGCAAGATTCTGTTGGTAGCATCTCTGTCGCCACAGAGACCGTGGATAAATCTACTCAGGTGTCTGTTGTGGGACCTACCGCGGAAGCTTCCTCCACGGGAGGATCTTCTTTCGCAGGGGAAATCGCGCCAACTCCATCACAACCCGCAAGGTCTCAACCTTCACGTTTTTCCGTTGTGCGGTCCTTCTTGCATGGCAAGCACTTTACAGGACGAGCAGTGGACGCGATTTCTAACTGTAGGAGGACCTCCTCTTCGCTAAACTATGCGGCTAAGTGGAAGGTTTTTCGTCGTTGGTGTAGGGATCATTCTGTAGATATATTCGATCCCTCTATACCAGACATTGCAAACTTTCTAGTATACTTGTTTGACGAAATCAAACTGCAGCCTGTTACTATAAAGGGTTATAGATCTATGTTATCTGATACCTATGCACATCATGATAGTTTACAAATTGGATCTAATGTCTCTTTATCGTTTTTTAGAAACTTTTTTCGATAAATAGACCCAGAACTCTTAGATTAATTCCTAAGTGGAATTTAGCTTGGGTTCTTCCTAAACTGAAGGAAAAGCCATTTGAACCTCTTGGGACAGTAGATTTCAAATTCTTATCTTATAAGACAGCTTTTCTCTTAGCTTTCTCTTCTGCTAGAAGAGTCAGTGAGCTTCATGCACTATCGGTGGATGATTCTCATTATCGTAGTCTTGGGAATACTATCACCTTCACTACTAATGTGGGTTTTTTAGCTAAGAATCAGGCTCCTAATAAATATCCGGAACCTATTGTTATTAAGGCTCTTCCGTCTTCAGACGGGCGTAGGCCTTTACTCTGTCCTGTTAGAGCATTACGTATCTATAAACAGAGATCTCAGTTTATCAGAAAGGGACGGAAACGTTTCTTTCTGTCTTTGATGCCTAATAGAAAGGACATTTCGGTCCATTCTATTGCTAGATGGATTCAGTTAACTATCCGTACTGCTTATGAAGATTTATCTTCTTCTCAGCAGTCTGTGCTTAAGATTTCTGCTCATGAAGTAAGAGCTCTTTCTACTTCCTGGGCTTATGCTAATAGTGTTGCTATTACAGATTTAATGAAGGCTGCTTATTGGTCTCAGCCATCCACATTTACGAATTTTTATCTCAGAAATATTGAGTCCATTTCTGGAGACCTGCATTGTTTAGGTCCGTTATCTGTTGCTCAGAATGTCGTCCACTAAACAGTTGCAACTATAGTTATGCAGGCTTTCTGTTCCGGCAGTGACTCCGTCTGGCTGCCCTCTTCGCTCTGGGCTATTTGACCCAGGGCAAGGGAAAGGGGGGGGGGGGGGGAGGGGCGGGTGTTCCCTTAGGTCACCTGCTTTATAGTGAAAAGCAAGGGAATGCCTCCTCCAAGTCAGTATTTCTGAGTCGCTTCCGGGATGGTTTTAAAGTGTAATATTAATGTTAAAATTCATTCATGTCTTATTTTTAAAGTGTAGCTCGGTGTGAAGCATTTGTATACAATACTCGGACACTTTTAAATGACTATAAAGAGTCTCAATTCTCTGGACTACTTTATTTATTGGCTTGCTTTAAAAATAATTAGTATAAGGGTTATACTGGATGTTAATAGAGAACATGAATGTTATTGTGCTCAATTATTAAGGGTAGTGTATCTTTCTAATTTAATATTAAATAAGAAAGATACATGTAAAGCCTAATACTCCTTTTCTCCTTAAGAGGTTACCTCTTTACTATATAGTTGAGCTTATTGGATTTTCCTCTATGTCCTAGGCCCTCCAGCCTGTTTACTATTCAGCTAAGTCTGGGTCATTGGTACAGTATAAAAATGTTAAAAAATTTATAGTAATTTATATATTTTTTATACTTATCAATGACCCAGACGGGGATGGCCCTCCCTGGATTGGGAACTCTTGCCTCCCCGCTGAGTACATAGCGCTGACCAGGCACTGCCAGTAAGAATGATAATTGGCGCCAATTTCGGGATGTCTGCGTCACTGCGCATGCGCAGTAGAGGCGTAGTATGGAGGTCCTTTAGGACATGATTTCTTTTTGTTTTGGATGCAAATTTTGGGGATTGGGGGGCAAAATTTGTGTTTGGCCCTGGTTTTGTTAGAGTTAGCACCAGCTAAGTCTGGGTCATTGGTAAGTATAAAAAATATATAAATTACTATAAATTTTTTAACTTTTTGGAGAAATGGTGATTCTAAGGAGGATATAGAAGGAGGAGAGGAAAAAGAAGTGACAAAAAATAATCAGGGCTGTACTTAAAATTTTTTGATGAAATTATGTTAAGTTGCCTATTTTCGAGGCATGGGCCTCTTGTTGTCATTCTTGCTAAATGTTGCACTGCTTATTCAGTGTTTCCTCTCCCCTAGCCTTCTAAAGTCCCCCCTTGCAATTCTCCCATGCTTTTGGCATATTTTTGAGAAAGTTCATTTCTAAAAATTTCTTGGGAGAGTTGCTTGGATACAGAATGTTTTCTGTTATTTTCCCCATAGTTACGTTTTCACCCATGGGTGTATAAACGTTGTGTTCTGCATCTTCCATCTGATGTTCTGCAGATTCTCCCCTGGGAGTCTCTGTCTTGCATCAGATAGAGTGTAATTTTGATGACTGATTTCGGGCCAGTTTTTTCAGTGCCTGGAGTCATGTTTTCTGGTGTTTTACACTGTTTGTTTACATTGGCAACAGCCTTTTTTGAGGGGGGGCTGTTTGCCTTTGGTGTAGTTTATCTCACTATAAGATACATTTATATTATCCGTAAGTGTCTCATTAATTATTTAATATAAATTTAAAATTTTTGACCACACTTTGCCATCGGATCCATCGGGGCTCAACGTTACTTTTCAGCAACTTGGGCTTCGCTGAAAAAATATTTTTTCAAAATTATTTTGATTTGCAATTGTTTTTTCATTTATTAATGGATCATGTTATTATGTATCTTTGTGTCAGGGGTTTGTGCGAGTAACTAGGACTTGTTGTTGACTTTTCACAATGAAAGGATATTGTTCAAATTGTAATGGGAAGAAATCTTCCTCTGACTTTCATGATCATTGTATTAATTATAGTCAGTGTTCTCGCACTAATCCCTGTTCTATATGTCAGTATTGGGATGACAAACATTGGAAACGTGTGTCACGGTATGTTTCTGGAGAAAGGGCTATGCCGGCTCTTTCTCCGCAAGGTCACTCTACTCTCTCAGTTTCTATTTCAGAGGAACAAGAACAGGGTGATGTTTCCATGTTATCTTCTGCAAGTGCGCTTCCGTCGTCACAAATGAATTCAGAGCTAGCGGCAAAAGTGCTCATGGAGATTAGACAAATGTCGTCCGCTAGCTCGCCCGGTGTAGCGTCCATTCACCGAATGGTTCGGCAGCTGGGTTCGTCCGATGCGGTCCAGGAGGAAATGTTGGGTGATGCAAGCACTATAAACATTCAATGTGCACACCCAGTGACGGCGGATAGTAAGCGAGATCGGAGGAAGCCTTTGAGTCCGGTTCCTAGCTCGTCCAGGTCCAGCCGGGCCGCGAGCGAGAGAGGCCCCTCTCTCATACAACAACATCTGGGACCAGATGTTGTGGTACAAAATGTGTCGCAAGCGGAGCATACGTCCATCGCTCGGGACGCTCCGTTGTATAGGCAGTCCGCAGAGACTGCTAAGGCTTCTTCTTCTCGTCAGCGCACACGACCGCACCTTGGCTGCGTGACCGCCGATATCTTACCAGCTTCGCTGATCAAGGATTCTTCGGCGACCAGGTCACACCATCCGGCAGCCAGGGACTCGAGACCGATGGACTCCGGACGTTCGCATAGAAAAAGTATGCGGGAGCCATCTGATGCGGAGCTGCCCTCAGCGAAGCAGCGAAAGACTGCGCCTCCGCAGGTCTCGACGCCGGACATTCTTGTGCAGATAGCACAGCTTATCGCAGCATCCCAGCAGCCGACAGAAACGGTGTCGGATCGAGAATTATCCGACGGCGCTGGGTCGGTACGCTCTGCCGAAGCATCGGGGGCAGACGACCGGGAGCATCATGAGGTCCGACCGGATGGTGAAAGGGATACGGATGATTTGGAGCTATCCCTTTCGGAACAACATAAAGCTGCCGTGGACTTCATCCGGCACTTTCTCCCTCAAGTTGTTCCGTCGGGCCAGGCTGCTGCGGTTCCGGACAAGAGGATTATAGCGTCATTGGACTCTGAATTTTTTGAGCGGTTCAGGGACATCGCTCCCGAGTTTCCATCGCAGTCCAATAATGTTGCAAGAACATTTGAATTATTGAACGACGCTATATTTAAACTTGCTTCCAAGACGGGGAAAGCAGGTTTTTTGTCCGCCAATACTCTCAACCTGCCTTTCATTAATGCAAGGAATAAATTCGACACGGCAGGACAGGGTATCCCGAGAGTTCCTCTGCGTATGGACGACGAGGCGGAAGACTTAGAGCTATCATTACCGTCGTCGGCTTCTATTCCAACCGCGGTGTTGGAAACAGCTATTTCGTCTAACAGAGCCAATTTAGATGCCTTATCTTACGCAGATCACCTTACTAAGGCGTTATCACTGAGCCTTCAAGGGAAAGAGTTTCAGGATATACAATCCTCTTTAAGACTTCTTTCAAGGGCAGTAGCTTATTCCACGTGTAACTCCGCCCTTTCTGTGGCAAACCTGGAGTTGGTTAGACGTGACGCAGCCCTAGCTACATCCACACTCGTGGATACTAAGGTGAAGAACTCTCTTAGAGTCGCTTCGGTCTCCGGAGAACTTCTCTTTGATGGCAAGCTTTCTGCGATTTATGATAAAATTACAAAGAAAGCTTCGGATTCTCTGTTGTTCAAATCTGCTTCTAAGAATTTGGATACAGCAGACAAGAATAAGACAGGCACTTCTGGGTCTAATGCGCCCAAGAGAGGTTCCTATAGAGGTTCCGGTGCGTCCTCTTGGTCTTATTCGAGAGACCGTCAGGGTAGCGACTCTCGTTCGGGACGTCCTTCGGGCTGGGACAACCGGTCGGACGCCCCGAGGTCGACGGGACGAAGTGCGGGTCGTGGAGGACGTGGTTTCTCCTACCGCAGGCGACCCTTGGGTGAGGGGAGTGACTTCGGAAGGCCTAAAGATATCCTTCAAACGAAAGCCTCCATTAACTCGAAGTCCAAAGTGTACTCAACTTCCGTCAAATCCGCAGAAAAGAGACGCTCTGTTATCAGAGGTGCAGTCTCTTTTAATGAAGAACGCGGTAGAGGTCGTAGAAAACCAGGAGACTCCGGGATTCTACAGCCATCTGTTTCTGGTTCCGAAACCAGACGGCTCGTTCCGTCCAGTCATAGATTTGAGCTGGATAAACAAGCTGATCGTCGCTCCGAAATTTTATATGGAGACGATTCGGTCGGTCAGAGCGAGTATTCGGGTGAACGATTATGCAACAAGCATAGATCTCAAAGATGCGTACTTTCACGTCATGGTACAGCCGACATTCAGAAAGTATCTACGCTTCGCAGTCCTAGGAGTGGTGTATCAATTCCGGGCGATGTGCTTCGGATTGAATCTAGCACCCTGGGCTTTCACTCGGGTAATGAACTCGGTAATGATCTATTTCCGAGCTCATTCGTCTGCGGTAACGTCGGCCTACCTGGACGACATTCTTCAGAGGTACGGCAACGAGTTAACGCTTCAGAACGATGTTCAGAATCTACTTCTATTGCTCCGACGTCTCGGTTTTATAGTAAACGAGGAGAAGTCCGATCTGGTGCCGTCCAAGTCATTCACTCATCTGGGAATGAGCTTCGAGACGCACAACAATCTCGTTCGTCTGCCGTTAACCAGAGCGAAATTAGTCAGTTGTTAGTCAGTTGTTACGCTCGCTATTGTCTGCACGCAGACAAAGTCACAGCGAGAGAATTTATGAGACTGATAGGTCTGTGCGGAGCCGCTGCGGATCTCATTCCGATGGGGCGGTTACGCACGCATCCTCTCCAAATTTTCTTGACTCAGAATTGGAGTGTGAAAATTCATTCGCTCGACGTAGACGTTCTCTTGTCAGATCAAGTGAAACAAGAGATTCAGACTTGGGCAAACATTCAGTGGTTAACTCAGGGAGTTCCGCTGCAGTTGCCGGATCCGAGTTTTACCATTATGACGGATGCCAGTCAAACAGGTTGGGGTGCATCATTGATCCCAATGGATTCGAGATGCCAGGGTCTTTGGGATCCGCAATTCTTGTGCAAGCACATAAACATCAAGGAAATGATGTCAATTTGGCTTGCGTTACGTCATTGGATGGACATTATTCACAATGCTCATGTCCAAATCCTATCCGACAATACGACAGTAGTGGCGTATATACGGAATCAGGGAGGCACTCATTCAGTTCCGTTGTTCAATCTAACGGAAAGAATCCTTCTGTTTGCGCTAGAACATCAGGTTCTTCTTTCGGTCCGTCACATACCGGGTCGTCTGAATGTGCTAGCAGACTCCCTTTCACGAAAGGGTCGCTTGTTGCCGTCGGAGTGGACTCTCAACAAACAAGTATTCAATCAGATTTGCTACCAATGGGAACGGCCAATGATAGACTTATTTGCGACACATCTCAACAATCAGTTGCAGACGTATGTGTCTCCGTGTCTGGATCCAAGAGCATTTGCAGTAGACGCTCTGTCGATCCCTTGGGACGGAATGATAGGATATGCGTATCCTCCAGCGCCATTAATTCAACAAGTATTGCTAAAGATAAAACAATCTCAATGCAAGATTCTGTTGGTAGCATCTCTGTCGCCACAGAGACCGTGGATAAATCTACTCAGGTGTCTGTTGTGGGACCTACCGCGAAAGCTTCCTCCACGGGAGGATCTTCTTTCGCAGGGGAAATCGTGCCAACTCCATCACAACCCGCAAGGTCTCAACCTTCACGTTTTTCCGTTGTGCGGTCCTTCTTGCATGGCAAGCACTTTACAGGACGAGCAGTGGACGCGATTTCTAACTGTAGGAGGACCTCCTCTTTGCTAAACTATGCGGCTAAGTGGAAGGTTTTTCGTCGTTGGTGTAGGGATCATTCTGTAGATATTTTTGATCCCTCTATACCAGACATTGCAAACTTTCTAGTATACTTGTTTGACGAAATCAAACTGCAGCCTGTTACTATTAAGGGTTATAGGTCTATGTTATCTGATACCTATGCACATCATGATAGTTTACAAATTGGATCTAATGTCTCTTTATCTAAGTTGGTTAGAAACTTCTCGATAAATAGACCCAGAACTCTTAGATTAATTCCTAAATGGAATTTAGCTTGGGTTCTTCTTAAATTGAAGGAAAAGCCATTTGAACCTCTTGGGACAGTAGATTTCAAATTCTTATCTTATAAGACAGCTTTTCTCTTAGCTTTCTCTTCTGCTAGAAGAGTCAGTGAGCTTCATGCACTGTCGGTAGATGATTCTCACTATCGTAGTGTCGGGAACACTATCACCTTCACTACTAATGTGGGTTTTTTAGCTAAGAATCAGGCTCCTAATAAATATCCGGAACCTATTGTTATTAAGGCTCTTCCGTCTTCAGACGGGCGTAGGCCTTTACTCTGTCCTGTTAGAGCGTTACGTATCTATAAACAGAGATCTCAGTTTATCAGAAAGGGACGGAAACGTTTCTTTCTGTCTTTGATGCCTAATAGAAAGGACATTTCGGTCCATTCTATTGCTAGATGGATTCAATTAACTATCCGTACTGCTTATGAGAGTTTATCTTCTTCTCAGCAGTCTGTGCTTAAGATTTCCGCTCATGAAGTAAGAGCTCTTGCTACTTCTTGGGCTTATGCTAATAGTGTTGCTATTACAGACTTAATGAAGGCTGCTTATTGGTCTCAGCCATCCACATTCACGAATTTTTATCTCAGAAATATTGAGTCCATTTCTGGAGACCTGCATTGTTTAGGTCCGTTATCTGTTGCTCAGAATGTCGTCCACTAAACAGTTGCAACTATAGTTATGCAGGCTTTCTGTTCCGGCAGTGACTCCGTCCGGCTGCCCTCTTCGCTCTGGGCTATTTGACCCAGGGCAAGGGGAAGGGGGGGGGCGGGTGTTCCCTTAGGTCACCTGCTTTATAGTGAAAAGCAAGGGAATGCCTCCTCCAAAGTCAGTATTTCTGAGTCGCTTCCGGGATGGTTTTAAAGTGTAATATTAATGTTAAAATTCATTCATGTCTTATTTTTAAAGTGTAGCTTGGTGTGAAGCATTTGTATATGTCAAGTGTCAAATGGGCTTTAATATACAATACTCGGACACTTTTAAAAGATTATAAAGAGTCTCAATTCTCTGGACTACTTTATTTATTGGCTTACTTTAAAAATAATTAGTATAAGGGTTATACTGGATGTTAATAGAGAACATGAATATTATTGTGCTCAATTATTAAGGGTATTGTATCTTTCTAATTTAATATTAAATAAGAAAGATACATGTAAAGCCTAATACTCCTTTTCTCCTTAAGGGGTTATCTCTTTATTATATAGTTGAGCTTATTGGATTTTCCTCTATGTCCTAGGCCCTCCAGCCTGTTTACTATTCAGCTAAGTCTGGGTCATTGGTACAGTATAAAAATGTTAAAAAATTTATAGCAATTTATATATTTTTTATACTTACCAATGACCCAGACGGGGATGGCCCTCCCAGGAGTTGGGAACTCTTGCCTCCCCGCTGAGTACATAGCGCTGACCAGGCACTGCCAGTAAGAATGATAATTGGCGCCAATTTCGGGACGTCCTTGACACTGCGCATGCGCAGTGGGGGCGTAGTATGGAGGTCCTATAGGACATGATTTCTTTTGGTTTTGGATGCAAATTTTGGGGATTGGGGGGCAAAATTTGTGTTTGGCCCTGGTTTTGTTAGAGTTAGCACCAGCTAAGTCTGGGTCATTGGTAAGTATAAAAAATATATAAATTACTATAAATTTTTTAACTTTTTTACAAAATTATTCCATGTTGCCTATTTTCGAGGCATGGCCCTTATGTTGTCATTCTTGCTATGAATGTACCATTGTTGTTCAGTGTTTCCTTTCTCCCTTTCCTTTATTCACCCCTAGCTATTCTCCCATGCTTTTGGCATATTTTTA
Organism: Pictodentalium vernedei; assembly: GCA_031216915.1. NCBI lineage: Eukaryota > Metazoa > Mollusca > Scaphopoda > Dentaliida > Dentaliidae > Pictodentalium > Pictodentalium vernedei. The sequence goes on from CM062290.1 coordinate 212,677,189, forward strand.
GCTCAACTTTGATGAAGTCAAATTTGAGCTATTGTCATGGCCTGTCGTCCGTCTGTCCATCTGTCCGTCTGTCCGTACGTCAACAATTGGCTATGGCTCGGGCTAGAGGCCGTATTTATGAACCGATCTTTACGAAACTTCTTGGGTACCTTTGTTATGACTGTGGGACGAGAACGAGTGTTTTTGGGTGCGGTCCGAAATTTAAGATGGCTGCCAGCCGCCATTTTGTACCGACGATGCAGAAATCTGTTTTTTGTACAGAACTTCCATATGAAAGCTCTGATTTGAATAATTCGTTGTATGAATGTTTAGTACCATGGGATACATCACATATAATACGGGTTTTTTACTCATGCGTAAATTATGGAAATTAGACTAACTTTGATGTTTTTTGGTGTAACTTTCAGCACTGTAAGTGCAAATGCCAATACGGCTCGGGCTAGAGGCTGTATTTATGAACCGATCTTTACGAAACTCCTTGGGTACCTTTGTTATCACCGTGAGACGAGAACGAGTGTTTTGGGGTCCGGTCCGAAATTCAAGATGGCCGATGGCAGCCATTTTGTACAAAATTTGGTGCAATCAGATTTTTGCACAAAACTTCCTTATGAAAGCGCTGATTTGAATAATTTTTTGTGTGAATGTTTAGTACCATGGGATACATCACATATAATACAGGTTTTTTTCTCGTGCAGAAATTATGCAAATTAGATGAACTTTGATTTTTTCAGTGCTACTTACACACAGTAAGTACACATGTCAATACGGCTCGGGCTAGAGTCTGTATTTATGAACCGATCTTCACGAAACGTCTTGGGTACCTTTGTTATCACCTTGGGATGAGAACGAGTGTTTCTAGGTGCGGTCCAAAATTCAAGATGGTTGCCAGTGGCCATTTTGTACCGAAATTAGGTCTAATCAGTTTTTTGTACACAACTTCTATACGGCTCAGGCTAGAGGACGTATTTATGAACCGATCTTTACGAAACTTCTTGGGTACCTTTGTTATCACAGTGGGATGAGAACGAGTGTTTTGGGGTGTGGTCCGAAATTCAAGATGGCCACCAGCAGCCATTTTGTACCAAAATTAGTGCAATCAGTCTTTTGTACAGAACTTCTGTATGAAAGTTCTGATTTGAATAAATTTTTGTATGAATGTTTAGTAACATGGAATATATCACATATAGTACGTTTTTTTTTCTCGTGCAGAAATTATGCAAATTAGACTAACTTTGATGTTTTTTGGTGTTACTTTCAGCACTGTAAGTGCAAATGCCAATACGGCTTGGGCTAGAGGCCGTATTTATGAACCGATCTTTACGAAACTCCTTGGGTACCTTTGTTATCACCGTGGGCCGAGAACGAGTGTTTTGGGGTCCGGTCCGAAATTCAAGATGGCCGATGGCAGCCATTTTGTACAAAATTTGGTGCAATCAGATTTTTGCACAGAACTTCCATATGAAAGAGCTGATTTGAATAATTTTTTGTGTGAATGTTTAGTACCATGGGATACATCACATATAATACGGGTTTTTTTCTCGTGCAGAAATTATGCAAATTAGATGAACTTTGATTTTTTCAGTGCTACTTACACACAGTAAGTACACATGTCAATACGGCTCGGGCTAGAGTCTGTATTTATGAACCGATCTTCACGAAACGTCTTGGATACCTTTGTTATCACCTTGGGACGAGAACGAGTGTTTCTGGGTGCGGTCCAAAATTCAAGATGGTTGCCAGTGGCCATTTTGTACCGAAATTAGGTCTAATCAGTTTTTTGTACACAACTCCTATACGGCTCAGGCTAGAGGCTGTATTTATGAACCGATCTTTACGAAACTTCTTGGGTACCTTTGTTATCACCGTGGGATGAGAACGAGTGTTTTTGGGTGTGGTCCAAAATTCAAGATGGCCACCAGCAGCCATTTTGTACCAAAATTAGTGCAATCAGTCTTTTGTACAGAACTTCTGTACGAAAGTTCTGATTTGAATAAATTTTTGTATGAATGTTTAGTAACATGGAATACATCACATATAGTACAGGTTTTTTTCTCAAGCAGAAATTATGCAAATTAGATGAACTTTGATTTATTCAGTGCTACTTATACACTGTAAGTGCACATGTCAATACGGCTTGGGCTAGAGGCTGTATTTACGAACCGATCTTCACAAAACTTCTTGGGTATTTTGTTATCACCTTGGGACGAGAACGAGTGTTTCTGAGTGAGGTCCAAAATTCAAGATGGCTGTCAGTGGCCATTTTGTACTGAAATTAGGTCCAATCAGTTTTTTGTCACAACTTCTACACAGCTCATATTTGTGAACTGATCTTCACAAAACTTCTTGGGTACCTTTGTTTTCACCTTGGGACAGGAATGAGTGTGTTTTGGGGTGCCTTTGTTATCACTGTGCTATGAGAACAAATATTTTGGGGTTCAGTCAGACCCACTCTGGGACTCAAATATTTCTTTTCTAGTTTAGCATCTGACTGTCACCCACCTTTACAATACTTTACCTATACATTTGTTACAGGCAACGGTCAGTATTTATGTTCAGACCATTACAATACTTTATATGTATCTTTGTTATCAGGTCATTACCTAGATGTTTGTCATTGCTGTGTCACATACTATACATGTACATGTCTTTGTCTTGACAAGTTGAGCTACAGTGTCATTGACATTTTCATTTGTAATGTTGATTACGAAAATTTCTTGGGAGTTTTGGCTTGGTAACAGAATAGTATTCTGTTTTTTCCCCATGTTTACTTCCTCAACCTTCGGTGTTTAGGCGTTTTGGTCTGCATCTACCATCTGATGTTCTGCAGTTTCTTCTCTGAAAGTCTCTGTTTTGCATCAGATAGTGTTTAAATTGGTAACTGATTTCGGGCCATGTTTATCAGTGCCTGGAGTCATGTTTCCGGTTTGTACACTTTTTGTTTATGTTGACAATGGTTACTTCTGATAGTGATTACTTGTCCTCTGCTTAGTTCAGTTCATAGCAAGATACATTAATATTGTCCGTAAGTGTTACATTAATTTTTTGAAATGGTTTTAAAATTTTTGTCCACACTTAGGCTTTTTTGGGATCCATTTGGGCTCATTGTTCCCATTGGGAACTTGGGCTCTTCTGAAAATTTTTTCAAATTTTTTTTTCTTTTAAATTATTTTCTTTCGAAATGTTATAATGTAATATAATATTTAATGTATCCTTGTTTCAAGGGTTAGTGCAAGTACTATGACTGTGTATATTTTTTTCTTGATGAAAAAAAAAAAAAAAATATTGTTCAAATTGTAATGTGAGGAAATCATCCTCTAATTCTCAGGTTAATTGTGTTTCTTGTAGTCAATGTATTCGCACTAATTCTTGGTCTGTGTGTGTGTGTTGATTGGAATGACAACTTTGGAGGCGTATGTCACAGTATTTTGTTAGCGGTGAGGGATCCATTCCGGTCCTCTCTCCACAGAGTCACTCTACTTTATCAATCTCTTTTTCAGAAGAACAAGAACAGGGTGATGTTTCCGTGATTCTTCAACAAGTGTGTCTCCGTCGTTGCAATATTAGGGCTAGCGGCTAAGTTCTCAAGGTAATACGACAATTGCCGAAGAGTTCCCTAGTAGGATCGAAGGCATTAATCGTCCGCCAGTCCACCCAGTGTCGAATGGCTCGGCAGCCGGGTTCATCCGTTGCGGTCCAGGGAAGCAGTTTGGGTGATGCGAGCACTATAAAACATCGAATGTGCACACCCAGCAACGACATATCCGAAGATAGTACGGAGGAAGCCTGTCAGTCCGGTAGCTAGCTCATCCAGGTCCACCCGGACCGCGAGCGAGAGAGGCCCCCTCTCTCTTACATCAACATCTGCTTCGCGATGTTGTATGTTCGTTCGTTAGTCGGAGCTTACGTCCACTCCTCCTGCTCGGGACGCTCCGTCGCATAGACAGTCCGATGCGGCTGTTTTCTTGGCTTCCTCATCCTCATATCAACACACACAACCGCACCTTGGCTTTGTGACCACAGATTTCCAGGAGACGTTCGCATATTATATAATTGCATGAATGAATGCCCTGGTGCTCCTGCTTTGCCGACCAGGGAATACACATCAACCAGGTCACTCCATGTGCTAGCCAAGGACACGAGGCTTTTCCAGTTGGGACTTTCGCATATTATATAAATGCAGGAATGAACGTCCCTGGAGCTTCCGGCAGATAATTACGTAGGACCGCAGCTCCACAGGCCTCATTGAGGAACATGAACAGGGTGATGTTACCATGATGTCTTCGAAAAGTGTGTTTCCGTCGTCACAGTCAAATGAAGAGCTAGCGGTAAAAGTGCTCATTCAGATATGTCAATTGCCTAAGAGGTCCCAAGTAGGATCGACGCCGTTGGCGTCCGCTAGCTCGCCCAGTATAGTGATCATTCATTGAATAGCTCAGCAACCGGGTTCGTCCATTGCGGTCCAGGAAGGAGATTTGGGTGATGCAAGCACTATAAAAGTACAATGTGCACACCCAGTGACGACAGATACGAGGATGGTACGGAGGAAGCCTATTAGTCTGGTTCCTAGCTCATCCAGGTCCATCCGGGCTGCGAGCGAGAGAGGTCCCTCTCTCGTACAACAACATCTGGGCCCAGATATTATGGTACAAAATGTTCCTCAGTCGGAGCTTACGTCCACCGCCTGGGACGCTCCGTTATATAGACAGTCCGGTGAGACTGCTCATACGGCTTCCTCATCCTCACGGCAGCACACACGACTGCACCTTGGCTACGTGACCAGTGATATCCAACCAACATCGCCGACCAGGGATTCTACGGTGACCAGGTCACGCCATCCGGTAGTCAAGGATAGAGGCCTTCATACTCCGGACGTTCGCATATAAGAAGTATGCAGGAGTCAACGTCCAAGGAGCTTCCAGCGGCTAAATCCTGTAAGACCGCAGCTCCACAGGCCTCCGTTACGGACGTGCTATCGCAGATAGCACAAATTATCGCAGCATCCCAAGATCCTACAGAAACTCTGTCGGATCAGGAATTATCCGAGGAAGCTGGGTCGGTACGTTCTGCTGCAGGTTCAGGCACGGATGACCAAGAATTTTAAGTGGTCCGACAGGATGGTGAAAGGGATACGGAGGAGTTGTAATTTTCCCTTTTGGAACAACATAAATTGCCGTAGAGTGCATCCGGCATTATCATCTGACGTTGTTCCTCTGGACCAAAATGCTGCATTGCCGGATAAGAGACTGATAGTGCTACTGGACACATAATTCTTTAATCGGTTTAGGGACATCGTCCCTGAGTTTCCGACACAGTCCAGAAATGTCTCACGGACATTTGAACTATTGAATGACGCTATATATAACTTGCTACCCAAACGGGCAGGTCCGGTTTCTTATCGGCAAATGCTCTACATCTGCCTTTCATCAATGCAAGGAATAATTCGAAATGGCAGGACAGAGCATTCCGAGAGTTCCTCTGCATCTAGACGACCAGGCCGAAGACCTAGTATTGTCTATACCGTCGTCTATGTCAATTCCAACCACGATGTTGGAAACGACAATATCGTCTAACAGGGCTAGCTTAGACGCATTATTGTACGCAGATCACCTTACCAGAGCGTTATCATTATGTCTCGAAGGAAAAGAATTCCAGGATGTACAACCTCCTTAAGAGTTCTTTCAAGGGCCTTAGCATTCTCCACGTATAACTCCACCCTTTTAGTGGCAATATGGAGTTGGTTAGACGTGACGTGACCCTGGCTACATCCACGCATGTGGATAGTAAGGTGAAAAACTCTCTCAGAGTTGCTCCGGTCTCCGGAGAGCTTTTCTTCAACGGCAAGCTTTCTGCAGTCTATGATCAGATATCTAAGAAAGCTTCAGACTCTCTGCTATTCAAATCCACTTCCAAAAAGTCGGATTCAGCGGAGAAGAGTAGGACAGGCACTTCTGGGGCGAATACGTCCAAGGGAAGTTCCTATAGAGGTTCCTATGCGTCCTCTAGGTCTTACTCTAGAGACCATCAGAGTAGCAACTCAGGTAGGGGCTGTAATACTGGCCGAGACATCTGGTCAGATGCCCCTAGGTCAACGGGGCGAGATGCGGGCCGTGGAGGACATGGTTTCTCCTTCCGCAAGCCTTGCAGGACCAGGAGGTAATGGTATTAACCTCGATCGTGTTCCAGTGGGCGGAAGACTGTCGAGTTTCTCAACCAATTGGGAGTAGATTACGGACATCCCTTAGGTTCGAGGGGCGATTTCGGAAGCACTAAATTGTCCTTCAAAGGAAAACCTCCGTTAACTCGAAGTCCAAGATGGACTCAGCTTCTATCAAGTCCGCAGGAAAGAGACTCGCTTCCATCAGAAGTCCAGTCTCTTCTGGAGAAGATCGCGATAGAGATCGTAGAAATCCAGGAATCTCCAGGTTTCTACAACCATCCTTTTCTGGTTCCGAAACCAGACGGCTTGTTCCGTCCACTCATAAATCTGAGCTGGATAAACAAGCTGATCATGGCTCCAAGATTCTATATGGAGACCATCCGATCGGTCAGAGCGAATATTCGGGTGAACGACTATGCTACATGCATAGATCTCAAAGATGCGTACTTTCACGTCATGGAACATCAGGCGTTCAGAAAGTATCTTCGCTTCTCCGTCATAGGAGTCATGTATCAGCTCTGAGCAATGTGCTTCGGTCTGAATCTAGTGTCCTGGGCTTTCACTCGAATAATGAACTTGGTAATGACTCATTTCCGAGCTCATTCGTCTGCGGTAGCATCGGCCTACCTGGACAACATTCTTCAGAGGTATGGCAATGAGTTAATACTTTAGAACGATGTGCAGAATCTGCTTCTATTGCTCCGACGTTTTAATCAGTTGTTACGCTCGCTATTGTCTTCACAGACAAAGTTACAGCGAGAGATTTCATGAGACTGATAGGTTTGTGCTGAGTTGCCGTGGATTTTATTCCAATGGGGCGGCTACGCACTCGTCCTCTCCAAATTTTTCTGATCCAGAATTGGAGGGTGAAGATTCATTCGCTCGATATGGACATCCTCTTGTCAAATCAAGTGAACAAGAGATTCAGACTTGGGCAGATATTCAGTGGTTAACTCAGGGAGTTCCACTGCAATTGCCGGATCCGAGTTTTTTAGTTTTGACAGAGTATTTGATCCAGGGCAAGGGGAAGGGGAAGGGGTGGTGTTCCCTTAGGTCACCTGCTTTATAGTGTAAAGCAAGGGAATACCTCTCCTGGAGTCAGTAATTCTGAGTCGGTACCGGGATGATTTTAAAGTGTAAAGCTAATGTTTACTCATCCATGTAATATTTTTAAAGTGTAGCTCGGTGTGAAGCATTTGTATATGTCACGTGTCATGTGTCATACGGGCGTTAATATGCAATCCTCAGACACTTTTAATGAGTATAAAGAGTCTCATTTCTCTGGGCTTCCTTTATTTATTGGCTTTCCTTTAAAAATATTAGCATAATGGGTTATACTGGAGGTTAATAGAGATCATTGATGTTATTGTGCTCAATTACAGAATGGTGTTGTGTCTTTCTCGTTTTGATGCAAATAAGAAAGATACATGTAAAGCCTATTTCTCCTTTCTCCTCGAGCGGATAATTCTGTTATATGTAGTTGAGCCTATTGGATTTTCCTTTTGTCCTAGGCCCTCCAACCTTTTTACTATTCAGCTAAGTCTAGGTCATTGGTACAGTATAAAAATGTTAAAAAATTTATAGTAATTTATATATTTTTTATACTTACCAATGACCCAGACGGGGATGGCCCTCCCATGAGTTGGGAACTCATACCTCCCCGCTGAGTACATAACGCTTACCAGGCACTGGTTGTAAGAATGATAATTGTGCCAATTTCGAGACCTCCTTGACACTGCGCATGAGCAGTGGAGTAAAAGTATGGAGGACCATATAGGACTTGTAATTTTCGGTTTTTGATGCAAATTTTGGGGATTGTGGGGTAAAGTTTGTGTTTGGCCCTAAATATTTAAGAGTTAGCACCAGCTAAGTCTGGGTCATTGGTAAGTATAAAAAATATATAAATTACTATAAATGTTTTAACATTCCCATTATATTTGGGAAAGGGTTGTGATTTCTGTGAATAGTGCTTGCTGGATATTCCCATTATGTTTGGTATAGGTGAGGGGTTATTATTTCTTGTGAATAGTGCTGCCTGGTTATCCCCATTGTTAGCTCAACTTGACATTGCCAAGTATGAGCTTTTGACATGGGTTGTGATCTGTCGTCCATCTGTACGTCTGTCCATCTACAATTCCTTTAGCACACCCTACAGGCCGCAGCTCTCAACCGATCAGTTCCAAATTTCGTATGTTGCTTTAGGGCAATATCTAGATGGGAGCTATGGAATTATTTTGAATTTCGTTGAAAAACATAGCTGCCAGTGGCCATCTTGGATTTGGATATAAATTGACCAACAATTCCTTTAGCACACCCTACAGGCCACAGCTCTCATTCAATCAGTCCTAAATTTCATATGTAGGTTGGGGCAATGTCTAGATGGGAGCTATCAAATTTTTCCGAATTTTGTTGAAAAACATGACCGCCAGTGGCCTTTTTAGTGGTGGCCTATAAATTGTCATCAATTCCATTAGCACACCCTACAGGTCACATCTCACACTCGATCGTTTTCAAATTTCATATGTAGCTTTGGTGTGATGTCTAGATGGGAGCTATCGAATTTGTCTTAATTTTGTTGAAAAACATGACTGCCAGCAGCCATCTTGGATTTGGATATAAATGGTCCAACAATTCCTTTAGCACATCCTACAGGCCGAAGCTATCACCCGATTAGTTCCATATTTCATATGTGGCTTTGGAGCAATGTCTCAGGGACCAGCCGTGAGGGCGACTAGGGCGATTATGTCGCCCTTCTAAGCCCAAAGTCGCCTAGAAAAATAGTCGGGGCGATTACAAGTCGCCCTCTAAAAATTGGCCAAAATGAGGAAAGGCTGAACTGAGTCAGTGAGTGATGCGACTCGCGAGGTTTTACTTGAAAACGATTATTTTCAAAAATCAAATGTGCTCGAGTGTGATAAATGGGCATTTTAATTTGTCAAATAAACATCCATTTATTTGAAATCACACAACAATCAATTGTCCATTGTTGCTTTTGGCGGATTTTTTTATTTCTATTTTGTTGTGTTTCAGTCGGAGCTTCAAGTGTCGAAACGAAAATACGTGACTTACGCGACTCAACAAAATAACCCAGTTTGAAAGTTGGTTACGTCGCTTAGGATGCCGAAAATGTATACACAACGGACGTATTTTATAACACAGTATTTTCATTTCGTTTTGCTGACGACTGTTAACGGTTGGGCTGTCTATTCCCAGCAAAACACGAATGGAATTGAAACACATGAAAAAAAGCTTTAGTGATGAAAAGAAAAGCTTTGTACAGGACACAAGTGTGCACGTGGACGATCTTGAAAAAGGGTCTTCCTAAACACCCGAATGACGCAAAATGATGCGGAATGATACCGGAATGCCATAAAAATGATGTGGAATGACATAAAAATGATGCGGAATGACATTTCTTTTACAAAATACTCAACCCCAGAATGTATTTTGTTTATTAACTAACAATGTACCTCCCAAGCAACCTTCTTACATCGGGTCCTGTTCACACTTTCAGACTTGGCTTAGTAGACTTTGGTGAAAGGCAACCACAGGAGGGTGCTGGGGGATTGCCACAAAGAAGAGGGGAGGGGTCATGAAGGAGAGGGTAGCAGTGGGGGATTTTCAGTCAATAATTACTTTGTGATTTTTTAACCTGGCACAGATGCATCATCAGACAACTGGACCTGGATTGTTTGGACGTTAAAAGAGGACCACAAATTGAAAATATGAAGGGGCAGCGGGGGTGTTACATGAATATTCTTAATTTTCCCCACTTACTGGCCGAGACATCTGGTCAGATGCCCCTAGGTCAACGGGGCGAGATGCGGGCCGTGGAGGACATGGTTTCTCCTTCCGCAAGCCTTGCAGGACCAGGAGGTAATGGTATTAACCTCGATCGTGTTCCAGTGGGCGGAAGACTGTCGAGTTTCTCAACCAATTGGGAGTAGATTACGGACATCCCTTAGGTTCGAGGGGCGATTTCGGAAGCACTAAATTGTCCTTCAAAGGAAAACCTCCGTTAACTCGAAGTCCAAGATGGACTCAGCTTCTATCAAGTCCGCAGGAAAGAGACTCGCTTCCATCAGAAGTCCAGTCTCTTCTGGAGAAGATCGCGATAGAGATCGTAGAAATCCAGGAATCTCCAGGTTTCTACAACCATCCTTTTCTGGTTCCGAAACCAGACGGCTTGTTCCGTCCACTCATAAATCTGAGCTGGATAAACAAGCTGATCATGGCTCCAAGATTCTATATGGAGACCATCCGATCGGTCAGAGCGAATATTCGGGTGAACGACTATGCTACATGCATAGATCTCAAAGATGCGTACTTTCACGTCATGGAACATCAGGCGTTCAGAAAGTATCTTCGCTTCTCCGTCATAGGAGTCATGTATCAGCTCTGAGCAATGTGCTTCGGTCTGAATCTAGTGTCCTGGGCTTTCACTCGAATAATGAACTTGGTAATGACTCATTTCCGAGCTCATTCGTCTGCGGTAGCATCGGCCTACCTGGACAACATTCTTCAGAGGTATGGCAATGAGTTAATACTTTAGAACGATGTGCAGAATCTGCTTCTATTGCTCCGACGTTTTAATCAGTTGTTACGCTCGCTATTGTCTTCACAGACAAAGTTACAGCGAGAGATTTCATGAGACTGATAGGTTTGTGCTGAGTTGCCGTGGATTTTATTCCAATGGGGCGGCTACGCACTCGTCCTCTCCAAATTTTTCTGATCCAGAATTGGAGGGTGAAGATTCATTCGCTCGATATGGACATCCTCTTGTCAAATCAAGTGAACAAGAGATTCAGACTTGGGCAGATATTCAGTGGTTAACTCAGGGAGTTCCACTGCAATTGCCGGATCCGAGTTTTTTAGTTTTGACAGAGTATTTGATCCAGGGCAAGGGGAAGGGGAAGGGGTGGTGTTCCCTTAGGTCACCTGCTTTATAGTGTAAAGCAAGGGAATACCTCTCCTGGAGTCAGTAATTCTGAGTCGGTACCGGGATGATTTTAAAGTGTAAAGCTAATGTTTACTCATCCATGTAATATTTTTAAAGTGTAGCTCGGTGTGAAGCATTTGTATATGTCACGTGTCATGTGTCATACGGGCGTTAATATGCAATCCTCAGACACTTTTAATGAGTATAAAGAGTCTCATTTCTCTGGGCTTCCTTTATTTATTGGCTTTCCTTTAAAAATATTAGCATAATGGGTTATACTGGAGGTTAATAGAGATCATTGATGTTATTGTGCTCAATTACAGAATGGTGTTGTGTCTTTCTCGTTTTGATGCAAATAAGAAAGATACATGTAAAGCCTATTTCTCCTTTCTCCTCGAGCGGATAATTCTGTTATATGTAGTTGAGCCTATTGGATTTTCCTTTTGTCCTAGGCCCTCCAACCTTTTTACTATTCAGCTAAGTCTAGGTCATTGGTACAGTATAAAAATGTTAAAAAATTTATAGTAATTTATATATTTTTTATACTTACCAATGACCCAGACGGGGATGGCCCTCCCATGAGTTGGGAACTCATACCTCCCCGCTGAGTACATAACGCTTACCAGGCACTGGTTGTAAGAATGATAATTGTGCCAATTTCGAGACCTCCTTGACACTGCGCATGAGCAGTGGAGTAAAAGTATGGAGGACCATATAGGACTTGTAATTTTCGGTTTTTGATGCAAATTTTGGGGATTGTGGGGTAAAGTTTGTGTTTGGCCCTAAATATTTAAGAGTTAGCACCAGCTAAGTCTGGGTCATTGGTAAGTATAAAAAATATATAAATTACTATAAATGTTTTAACATTCCCATTATATTTGGGAAAGGGTTGTGATTTCTGTGAATAGTGCTTGCTGGATATTCCCATTATGTTTGGTATAGGTGAGGGGTTATTATTTCTTGTGAATAGTGCTGCCTGGTTATCCCCATTGTTAGCTCAACTTGACATTGCCAAGTATGAGCTTTTGACATGGGTTGTGATCTGTCGTCCATCTGTACGTCTGTCCATCTACAATTCCTTTAGCACACCCTACAGGCCGCAGCTCTCAACCGATCAGTTCCAAATTTCGTATGTTGCTTTAGGGCAATATCTAGATGGGAGCTATGGAATTATTTTGAATTTCGTTGAAAAACATAGCTGCCAGTGGCCATCTTGGATTTGGATATAAATTGACCAACAATTCCTTTAGCACACCCTACAGGCCACAGCTCTCATTCAATCAGTCCTAAATTTCATATGTAGGTTGGGGCAATGTCTAGATGGGAGCTATCAAATTTTTCCGAATTTTGTTGAAAAACATGACCGCCAGTGGCCTTTTTAGTGGTGGCCTATAAATTGTCATCAATTCCATTAGCACACCCTACAGGTCACATCTCACACTCGATCGTTTTCAAATTTCATATGTAGCTTTGGTGTGATGTCTAGATGGGAGCTATCGAATTTGTCTTAATTTTGTTGAAAAACATGACTGCCAGCAGCCATCTTGGATTTGGATATAAATGGTCCAACAATTCCTTTAGCACATCCTACAGGCCGAAGCTATCACCCGATTAGTTCCATATTTCATATGTGGCTTTGGAGCAATGTCTCAGGGACCAGCCGTGAGGGCGACTAGGGCGATTATGTCGCCCTTCTAAGCCCAAAGTCGCCTAGAAAAATAGTCGGGGCGATTACAAGTCGCCCTCTAAAAATTGGCCAAAATGAGGAAAGGCTGAACTGAGTCAGTGAGTGATGCGACTCGCGAGGTTTTACTTGAAAACGATTATTTTCAAAAATCAAATGTGCTCGAGTGTGATAAATGGGCATTTTAATTTGTCAAATAAACATCCATTTATTTGAAATCACACAACAATCAATTGTCCATTGTTGCTTTTGGCGGATTTTTTTATTTCTATTTTGTTGTGTTTCAGTCGGAGCTTCAAGTGTCGAAACGAAAATACGTGACTTACGCGACTCAACAAAATAACCCAGTTTGAAAGTTGGTTACGTCGCTTAGGATGCCGAAAATGTATACACAACGGACGTATTTTATAACACAGTATTTTCATTTCGTTTTGCTGACGACTGTTAACGGTTGGGCTGTCTATTCCCAGCAAAACACGAATGGAATTGAAACACATGAAAAAAAGCTTTAGTGATGAAAAGAAAAGCTTTGTACAGGACACAAGTGTGCACGTGGACGATCTTGAAAAAGGGTCTTCCTAAACACCCGAATGACGCAAAATGATGCGGAATGATACCGGAATGCCATAAAAATGATGTGGAATGACATAAAAATGATGCGGAATGACATTTCTTTTACAAAATACTCAACCCCAGAATGTATTTTGTTTATTAACTAACAATGTACCTCCCAAGCAACCTTCTTACATCGGGTCCTGTTCACACTTTCAGACTTGGCTTAGTAGACTTTGGTGAAAGGCAACCACAGGAGGGTGCTGGGGGATTGCCACAAAGAAGAGGGGAGGGGTCATGAAGGAGAGGGTAGCAGTGGGGGATTTTCAGTCAATAATTACTTTGTGATTTTTTAACCTGGCACAGATGCATCATCAGACAACTGGACCTGGATTGTTTGGACGTTAAAAGAGGACCACAAATTGAAAATATGAAGGGGCAGCGGGGGTGTTACATGAATATTCTTAATTTTCCCCACTTGCCTATGAAGTCTCCCTACATGACTCTGCAGTCTCCCTATTTTTTCTGGAGGGAGACTTTGAAGTCTCCCTAAAATTCCCCTCTAGGCTGGTCCCTGCAATGTCTAGATGGGAGCTATCAAATTTTTAGTCGAGTTATGTTGAAGTCAAACTCGACTTATAGTTTGATGAATGGCGGGCGGTTGGACTGGCGTCTGGGCGTAAACAATTGGTCGACATTTTTTCAAATTTCGTTTAAAAAATGGCTGTCAGCGGCGATCTTAGATTAGGCATATAAACTGTCAACATTTCCATTAGCACACCCTACAGGCTGCATTTCTCACTCGATCTTTTTCGAATTTCATATGTAGCCTTGGTGTGATGTTCAGATGGGAGTTATCGAATATTTCTGAATTTTGTTGAAAAAAACAAAGCCGCCAATAGCCATCTTGGATTTGATACAAATTGACAACAATTCCATTAGCACACCGTACAGGCCACATCTCTCATTTGATCTTTTTTGAATTTCATATAGCTTTGGTGTGATGTCTTGATGGGAGCTATCAAATTTTTCTGAATTTCGTTTAAAAATCTGGTTGCCAGCAGCCATTTTGGATTTGGCATAAGAATTGTCAATTGTAGGTTCCACTCTACAGTTTTGAACTATTGCATAGGGGTGAAATTCTAAACATAGGGCATATGTTGCAACTAATGCTCTGTAAATTGGAGATATACTTTTAGTATCGGATATATGATTACATTAGCCCATTTGTTGGATAAGAGAATTTGAAGTTTTGGTTCTAAAGTTGGAAAACAGCGGCTTCGAAAAATTTGCTATTTTTTAAAATGTCATTTTTAGACAGGTTTGTTACCAGGCTTGCAACAAAAAATAGATGGAAACATGGAAATTTTTTTCACCTTTTAGAAACAGGGTTATATGCTCCAGGGTTAGATGAGTGGGGATATGGGAAAATTCTGCTTTTGAGGCTGCTGGGTGGCTGAAAATGACTGGTATCAACAGTTTTGCAGGATGAAGTCTTGCCTTTGACTGTAAATTATTTCCCCCACATTCAGATTATTGATTTCTACTTAGTCAGATAGTGTTATATCTTTTTAGAGGATTTGGGAAATGTAATACATGTTAGGGGTTAGATAACGAAGTAACAGAATATCTGCATTTGAAGAGAGTGTGTGGCATGTCATTTTATGAAATGCCTGGAAAACTATCAAACTTTTCTGAATTTTGTTGAAAAACATGGCTGCCAGCAGCCATCTTACATTTGGCATATAAATTGTCAGCAATTCCATTAGGACACTCTACAGGCCACATCCCTCACTCCATTATTTTCGAAATTTCATATGTAGCTTTGGTGAAGAAACTTGAGTGAATGACTTGGCATTACTGGATCTTCTATTTAGTTCTGTCCCTTCTTGGACAAGTTGAGCTGCAGTGTCATTGACACTTTCATGCTAGGTAAGAGGTTATGATTTCTATGAATAGTGCTGGCTGGATAGTCCCATTATACTTGGTATAGGTAAAGGGTTATGATGTCTGTGAATAGCACACGCTGGACATCCCCATTGTGTTAGGTAAGAGGTTATAATTTCTGTGACAAGTGCTGTTATGATTTCTGTGCATAGTGCTGGCGGCATATTCCTAGTTATGTTAGATAAAAGGTTAAGTTTTTAGCTCACTGAAGGGAGCTTAACTTATCACTTGCCGCCCATCAGCCGTCATCGACATCGGCCGTGAACTTTACATTATAGACTTCTCCTCACAAACTACTGGACCAAACTAAACCAAATTTGGTGTGCATGTTCCTTATCATATGTCAATTCAAGATGTTCAAATAAAGTTGCCACGCCCTCAGGGGGCACCACAAGGGCATAACTCTCTAAACACCCATAATATTTTTATACTGTACCAATGACCCAGACTTAGCTGGTGCTAACTCTAACAAAACCAGGGCCAAACACAAATTTTGCCCCCCAATCCCCAAAATTTGCATCCAAAACAAAAAGAAATCATGTCCTAAAGGACCTCCATACTACGCCTCTACTGCGCATGCGCAGTGACGCAGACGTCCCGAAATTGGCGCCAATTATCATTCTCTGTTTGGCCCTTCATCAGTCAACATCTCACTGATCTTTGTGCTTGTAAATCTCAGTTTAAAGGATGCCAGACACGTAATTCTTGGAGAAAATGTGATTCTAAGGAGGATAGAAGGAGGAGAGGAAAAAGAAGTGGCAAAAAATAATCAGGGCTGTACTTAAAATTTTTTGATGAAATTATGTTAAGTTGCCTATTTTCGAGGCATGGGCCTCTTGTTGTCATTCTTGCTAATTGTTGCACTGCTTATTCAGTGTTTCCTCTCCCCTAGCCTTCTAAAGTCCCCCCTTGCAATTCTCCCATGCTTTTGGCATATTTTTGAGAAATTTCATTATCTAAAATTTCCTGGGAGAGTTGCTTGGTTACAGAATGTTTTCTGTTATTTTCCCCATAGTTACGTTTTCACCCATGGGTGTATAACGTTTGTGTTCTGCATCTTCCATCTGATGTTTTACAGATTCTCCCCTGGGAGTCTCTGTTTTGCATCAGATAGAGTGTAATTGATGACTGATTCCGGGCCAGTTTTTTCAGTGCCTGGAGTCATGTTTTCTGGTGTTTTTACACTGTTTGTTTTCATTGGCAACAGCCTTTTTTGAGGGGGGCTTTTTGCCTTTGCTGTAGTTTATCTCACTATAAGATACATTTATATTATCCGAAAGTGTCTCATTAATTATTTAATATAAATTTAAAATTTTTGACCACACTTTGCCATCGGATCCATAGGGGCTCAACGTTACTTTTCAGCAACTTGGGCTTCGCTGAAAAAATATTTTTTCAAAATTATTTTGTTTTGCAATTGTTTTTTCATTTATTAATGGATCATGTTATTATGTATCTTTGTGTCAGGGGTTTTTGCGAGTAACTAGGACTTATTGTTGTTCTTTCACAATGAAGGGACATTGTTCAAATTGTAATAGGAAGAAATCTTCCTCTGACTTTCATGATCATTGTATTAATTGTAGTCAGTGTTCTCGCATTAATCCCTGTCCTATATGTGAACATTGGGATGAGAAACATTGGAAACGTGTGTCACGATATGTTGTTTCTGGAGAAAGAGCGATTCCGGCTCTTTCTCCGCAAGGTCACTCTACTCTCTCAGTTTCTATTTCAGAGGAACCAGAACAGGGTGATGTTTCCATGTTATCTTCTTCAAGTGTGCGTCCGTCGTCACAAATGAATTCAGAGCTAGCGGCAAAAGTGCTCATGGAGATTAGACAAATGTCGTCCGCTAGCTCGCCCGGTGTAGCGTCCATTCACCGAATGGTTCGGCAGCCGGGTTCGTCCGATGCGGTCCAAGAGGAAATTTTGGGTGATGCGAGCACTATAAACATAATAGATGCACACCCAGTGACGGCGGATAGTAAGCGAGAACGGAGGAAGCCTTTGAGTCCGGTTCCTAGCTCGTCCAGGTCCAGCCGGGCCGCGAGCGAGAGAGGCTCCTCTCTCGTACAACAACATCTGGGACCAGATGTTGTGGTACAAAATGTGTCTTTAGCGGAGCATACGTCCGTCGCTCGGGACGCTCCGTTGTATAAGCAGTCCGCAGAGACTGTTAAGGCTTCCTCTTCTCGTCAGCGCACACGACCGCACCTTGGCTGCGTGACCGCCGATATATTACCAGCTTCGCCGATCAAGGATTCTTCGGCGACCAGGTCACACCATCCGGCAGCCAGGGATTCGAGACCGATGGACTCCGGACGTTCGCATAGGAAAAGTATGCGGGAGCCATCTGATGCGGAGCTGCCCTCGGCGAAGCAGCGAAAGACTGCGCCTCCGCAGGTCTTGACGCCGGACATTCTTGTGCAGATAGCACAGCTTATCGCAGCATCCCAGCAACCGACAGAAACGGTGTCGGATCGAGAATTATCCGACGGCGCTGGGTCGGTACGCTCCGCCGAAGCATCGGGGGCGGACGACCGGGAACATCATGAGGTCCGACCGGATGGTGAAAGGGATACGGATGACTTGGAGCTATCCCTTTCGGAACAACATAAAGCTGCCGTGGACTTCATCCGGCACTTTCTCCCTCAAGTTGTTTTGTCGGGCCAGACTGCTGCGCTTCCGGACAAGAGAATTATAGCGTCATTGGACTCTGAATTTTTTGAGCGGTTCAGGGACATCGCTCCCGAGTTTCCGTCGCAGTCCAATAATGTTGCAAGAACATTTGAATTATTGAACGACGCTATATTTAAACTTGCTTCCAGGACGGGGAAAGCAGGTTTCTTGTCCGCTAATACTCTCAACCTGCCTTTCATTAATGCAAGGAATAAATTCGATACGGCAGGACAGGGTATACCGAGAGTTCCTCTGCGTATGGACGACGAGGCGGAAGACTTAGAGCTATCATTACCGTCGTCAGCTTCTATTCCAACCGCGGTGTTGGAAACAGCTATTGCGTCTAACAGAGCCAATTTAGATGCCTTATCTTACGCAGATCACCTTACTAAGGCGTTATCACTGCGCCTTCAGGGGAAAGAGTTTCAGGATATACAATCCTCTTTAAGACTTCTTTCAAGGGCAGTAGCTTATTCCACGTGTAACTCCGCCCTTTCAGTGGCAAATCTGGAGTTGGTTAGACGTGACGCAGCCCTAGCTACATCCACACTAGTGGATTCTAAGGTGAAGAACTCTCTTAGAGTCGCTTCGGTCTCAGGAGAACTTCTCTTTGACGGCAAGCTTTCCGCTATTTATGATAAAATTACAAAGAAAGCTAAGGATTCTCTGTTGTTCAAATCTGCTCCTAAGAAGTCGGATACAGCAGACACGAATAAGACAGGCACTTCTGGGTCTAATGCGCCCAAGAGAGGTTCCTATAGAGGTTCCGGTGCGTCCTCTTGGTCTTATTCGAGAGACCGTCAGGATAGCGACTCTCGTTCGGGACGTCCTTCAGGCCGGGACAATCGGTCGGACGCCCCGAGGTCGACGGGGCGAGGTGCGGGTCGTGGAAGACGTGGTTTCTCCTACCGCAGGCCTCGCAGGTCCAGGAGGTGATGGCTTAAACCTCTATCGCGTTCCGGTTGGCGGAAGGTTGTCGAGCTTTTCACAAGAATGGGCGTCGATTACGGACGACCCTTGGGTGAGAGGAGTGACTTCGGAAGGTCTAAAGATATCCTTCAAACGAAAGCCTCCATTAACTCGAAGTCCAAAGTGGACTCATCTTCCGTCAAATCCGCAGAAAAGAGACGCTCTGTTATCAGAGGTGCAGTCTCTTTTAATGAAGAACGCGGTAGAGGTCGTAGAAAACCAGGAATCTCCGGGATTCTACAGCCATCTGTTTCTGGTTCCGAAACCAGACGGCTCGTTCCGTCCAGTCATAGATTTGAGCTGGATAAACAAGCTGATCGTCGCTCCGAAGTTTTATATGGAGACGATTCGATCGGTCAGAGCGAGTATTCGGGTGAACGATTATGCAACGAGCATAGATCTCAAAGATGTGTACTTTCACGTCATGGTACATCCGACATTCCGAAAGTATCTACGCTTCGCAGTCCTAGGAGTGGTGTATCAATTCCGGGCGATGTGCTTCGGATTGAATCTAGCACCCTGGGCTTTCACTCGGGTAATGAACTCGGTAATGATCTACTTCCGAGCTCATTCGTCTGCGGTAACGTCGGCCTACCTGGACGACATTCTTCAGAGGTACGGCAACGAGTTAACGCTTCAGAACGATGTTCAGAATCTTCTTTTATTGCTCCGACGTCTCGGTTTTATAGTAAACGAGGAGAAGTCGGATCTGGTGCCGTCCAAGTCATTCACTCATCTGGGAATGAGCTTCGAGACGCACAACAATCTCGTTCGTCTGCCGTTAACCAGAGCGAAATTAGTCAGTTGTTACGCTCGCTATTGTCTGCACGCAGACAAAGTCACGGCGAGAGAATTTATGAGACTGATAGGTCTGTGCGGAGCCGCCGATCTCATTCCGATGGGGCGGTTACGCACACGTCCTCTTCAAATTTTCCTGACTCAGAATTGGAGTGTGAAAATTCATTCGCTCGATGTGGACGTTCTCTTGTCAGATCAAGTGAAACAAGAGATTAAGACTTGGGCAAACATTCAGTGGTTAACTCGAGGAGTTCCGCTGCAGTTGCCGGATCCGAGTTTTACCGTTATGACGGATGCCAGTCAAACAGGTTGGGGTGCATCATTAATCCCAACGGATTCGAGATGCCAGGGTCTTTGGGATCCGCAATTCCTGTGCAAGCACATAAACATCAAGGAAATGATGTCAATTTGGCTTGCGTTACGTCACTGGATGGACATTATTCACGATGCTCATGTCCAAATCCTATCCGACAATACGACAGTAGTGGCGTATATATGGAATCAGGGAGGCACTCATTCAGTTCCGTTGTTCAATCTAACGGAAAGAATCCTTCTGTTTGCGTTAGAACATCACGTTCTTCTTTCGGTCCGTCACATACCGGGTCGTCTGAATGTGCTAGCAGACTCCCTTTCACGAAAGGGTCGCTTGTTGCCGTCGGAGTGGACTCTCAACAAACAAGTATTCAATCAGATTTGCTACCAATGGGAACGGCCAATGATAGACTTATTTGCGACACATCTCAACAATCAGTTGCAGACGTATGTGTCTCCGTGTCCGGATCCAAGAGCATTTGCAGTAGACGCTCTGTCGATCCCTTGGGGCGGAATGATAGGATATGCGTATCCTCCAGCGCCGTTAATTCAACAAGTATTGCTAAAGATAAAACAATCTCAATGCAAGATTCTGTTGGTAGCATCTCTGTCGCCACAGAGGCCGTGGATAAATCTACTCAGGTGTCTGTTGTGGGACCTACCGCGGAAGCTTCCTCCACGGGAGGATCTTCTTTCGCAGGGGAAATCGCGCCAACTCCATCACAACCCTCAAGGTCTCAACCTTCACGTTTTTCCGTTGTGCGGTCTTTCTTGCATGGCAAGCACTTTACAGGACGAGCAGTGGACGCGATTTCTAACTGTAGGAGGACCTCCTCTTCGCTAAACTATGCGGCTAAGTGGAAGGTTTTTCGTCGTTGGTGTAGGGATCATTCTGTAGATATATTCGATCCCTCTATACCAGACATTGCAAACTTTCTAGTATACTTGTTTGACGAAATCAAACTGCAGCCTGTTACTATAAAGGGTTATAGATCTATGTTATCTGATACCTATGCACATCATGATAGTTTACAAATTGGATCTAATGTCTCTTTATCGAAGTTGGTTAGAAACTTTTCGATAAATAGACCCAGAACTCTTAGATTAATTCCTAAGTGGAATTTAGCTTGGGTTCTTCTTAAATTGAAGGAAAAGCCATTTGAACCTCTTGGGACAGTAGATTTCAAATTCTTATCTTATAAGACAGCTTTTCTCTTAGCTTTCTCTTCTGCTAGAAGAGTCAGTGAGCTTCATGCACTATCGGTGGATGATTCTCATTATCGTAGTGTTGGGAATACTATCACCTTCACTACTAATGTGGGTTTTTTAGCTAAGAATCAGGCTCCTAATAAATATCCGGAACCTATTGTTATTAAGGCTCTTCCATCTTCAGACGGGCGTAGGCCTTTACTCTGTCCTGTTAGAGCATTACGTATCTATAAACAGAGATCTCAGTTTATCAGAAAGGGACGGAAACGTTTCTTTCTGTCTTTGATGCCTAATAGAAAGGATATTTCAGTCCATTCTATTGCTAGATGGATTCAGTTAACTATCCGTACTGCTTATGAAGATTTATCTTCTTCTCAGCAGTCTGTGCTTAAGATTTCTGCTCATGAAGTAAGAGCTCTTTCTACTTCCTGGGCTTATGCTAATAGTGTTGCTATTACAGATTTAATGAAGGCTGCTTATTGGTCTCAGCCATCCACATTTACAAATTTTTATCTCAGAAATATTGAGTCCATTTCTGGAGACCTGCATTGTTTAGGTCCATTTTCTGTTGCTCAGAATGTCGTCCACTAAACAGTTGCAACTATAGTTATGCAGGCTTTCTGTTCCGGCAGTGACTCCGTCCGGCTGCCCTCTTCGCTCTGGGCTATTTGACCCAGGGCAAGGGGAAGGGGGGGGGGGGGGGGGGGGGGGGCGGGTGTTCCCTTAGGTCACCTGCTTTATAGTGAAAAGCAAGGGAATGCCTCCTCCAAGTCAGTATTTCTGAGTCGCTTCCGGGATGGTTTTAAAGTGTAATATTAATGTTTAAAATTCATTCATGTCTTATTTTTAAAGTGTAGCTCGGTGTGAAGCATTTGTATATGTCAAGTGTCAAACGGGCTTTAATATACAATACTCGGACACTTTTAAATGACTATAAAGATTCTCAATTTTCTGGACTACTTTATTTATTGGCTTGCTTTGAAAATAATTAGTATAAGGGTTATACTGGATGTTAATAGAGAACATGAATGTTATTGTGCTCAATTATTAAGGGTAGTGTATCTTTCTAATTTAAGATTAAATAAGAAAGATACGTGTAAAGCCTAATACTCCTTTTCTCCTTAAGGGGTTACCTCTTTACTATATAGTTGAGCTTATTGGATTTTCCTCTATGTCCTAGGCCCTCCAGCCTGTTTACTATTCAGCTAAGTCTGGGTCATTGGTACAGTTTAAAAATGTTAAAAAATTTATAGTAATTTATATATTTTTTATACTTACCAATGACCCAGACGGGGATGGCCCTCCCTGGAGTTGGGAACTCTTGCCTCCCCGCTGAGTACATAGCGCTGACCAGGCACTGCCAGTAAGAATGATAATTGGCGCCAATTTCGGGACGTCTGCGTCACTGCGCATGCGCAGTAGAGGCGTAGTATGGAGGCCCTTTAGGACATGATTTCTTTTTGTTTTGGATGCAAATTTTGGGGATTGGGGGGCAAAATTTGTGTTTGGCCCTGGTTTTGTTAGAGTTAACACCAGCTAAGTCTGGGTCATTGGTAAGTATAAAAAATATATAAATTACTATAAATTTCTTAACTTTTTTCAAAAATTCAAAAAAATCTTCTTCTTCAGATCCACCAGTCAGAATCTTTTCATATTTGTTATACAACATCTCTAGGGGGAGGGGGCAGATTCAAATTTGTTTTGTTCAATGCGAATCCCTAGGTTAAGATTTGGGCTCTCTATTGGTCCCCGAATTTTAACTTAGTGCAACATTGGAATATACTTTAAAAATCTTCTTCTTCAGATCCACCAGTTGAAATCTTTTGATATTTGGTATACAACATCGCTAGGGGAGTCAGATTCAAGTTTGTTCAAATCGGGTTCCTGAGATAGTATCTAAGCTCTCTATTGGAGCCCAAAGTTTAACTTGGTGCAGTTTGAGGAAATTTCTTTAAAAAACCATCAGTCAGAATCTTTTAATGTTTGGTATACATCATTGTTATGAGGGTTAGATTCAAGATTGTTCAAACCAAGTCCCTAGGTTAATATTTGGTCTTCCTGTGGAAGCCTAAATTTTAACTTCGAGCAATATGGGGGATAATTTTTAAAAATCTTCTTCAGATCCACCAGTCAAAATGCTTTCATATTTGGTATAAACCATCTTGTTGCCTGCTTTAGTCTTGTTTTCTCTCTCAAAGTACAGCTTATGGCTCTTAGTGGAATAAGCTTAACGAGTTCATTCCACTGGTGGATCATTATACATGGTTTTTGAGAATGAAATTTTTTTTATAGCTGGCACTGAACAAGCTTGTACTTTCATATGCCAATTATTTTGAAAAGGAGTTAATTTGCAGTGGTATATTCATTTTGTAATTTTTCATCATTTTTTCTTTTCAGTTATGGTAAAGCACTGCTTCCTGGAGAAGGAGCTGCTATGGCTGCCTATATTGCTGATGGAAAGAGAATACCAAGGAGAGGTGAAATTGGTCTGACCTCCAATGAAATCTCAGCATTTGAAGATTCAGGCTATGTGATGAGTGGTAGTAGGTATGTGTGATGTAGGGAGAGACAAATATATATTAGAAATATTTCTTAAGGCCCCACAAAGTAGATCTGTTGTTTATCCAACCTTTTTTTTTTGTAAAACTGCATGTGGGTGAAAGTTTTTTTTTTTATTTTTGGTAATTATTATTTTGTAATCAAAAGTTCATGTTCTTGGTTTGTTTTATGTATTTGGCCTCGTAATCTACAGAATAGCTTGGGGGTGGTGTATTTGATCCCTTGATTGCAAGTGCTTTAGCATTGCAAAGCCTTGTTACACTCAAGGGACAAAAATTTATCAATTTTATTAACTTGGGTAAAATATTGGAAGTAAACCATTTAGTTTTCAGTTTTTAGCTCGCCTAACTGAAAGTCGGGGGAGCTGAAGTGATCACTTTCGATCTGTCATCCACAAAGGACATTACTCTGATGGCACCCATAAATTGTTTTCCAAAATTAAAAAAATCTTCTCCAGAACCATCAATTAGAAACTTTTGATATTTGGTATATTACGTCTCTAGGGGGGTCAAATTCAAGATTGTTCAGATAGTGTTCCTGGGTTAATATTTGAGCTCCCAATGGGAGCCCAAATTTTAACATGGTGCAATATGAGGTAATTTCTTTAAAAATCTTCTTCTTCACATCCATCTGTCAGAATGCTTTCATATTTGGCCCACAACATCTCTAGGGGGTCAGATTCAAGTTTATTCAAATCAAGTCCCTGGATACAAATTTGGGCTTCCAGTGTGAGCCCAGATTTTAACTTAGTGCAATATGAAGAAATTTCTTTAAAAATCTTCTTCTTCAGATCCACCTGTCAAAATCCTTTCATATTTGGTATACAATATCTTGAGGTGGGTCCTATGGGAGCCCGAATATCAACTTCTTGCAGTATGAGGAATTTTTTTTTAAAATCTTCTTTTTTAGACCTTGCAGTAAGAATGCTTATTTGGTATACAGCATCTCTAGGTGGATCAGATTCAGTTTGTTTAAATCAGGTCCCTGGGTTAATATTTTGGCTCTCTAGTGGTGCCTAAAGTTTAAGTTTGTGCTATGTGAGGACATTTCTTTAAAAACCTTCTTTTTCAGATCCACCAGTCACAATTCTTTCATATATGGTATATAACATTTCAAGGAAGATCAGATTCAAGTTTGTTCAATATGAGTCCCTGACTTAATATTTATATTTGGGCTATGGGGGGAGGGTGTGTGTGTGTGGGGGGGGGGGGCAGTGAGGAGAGGAACAGTTTATGTTCAAGTTTGTTCAAATCCATTCCTTAGTGTTTTTTTCCATAAAATTTGTCTTTCATGACTTCATTCCTTTGTAGTGTTAATGAACAATGTCTAACTAAATATGACCCCAAATACTTTTTTGAGAACCACTTTGTCAGGTGAGCAATTAAGTCCCCTGGGCCTCTTACTTAAGTTTGCATTGGTTATAAAAAGAGAGCATGCAGCCAAAATGACCATGCAGGAGGACCTGAGAAACATATTTTCAACTTTTTAGGCCTAACTAATCACTATAACATTTTCACCCCTGATTTTACAGAATATCTTCTACATCAGCCTGATGATACATACAGATTATCATGATAATGTGCTTGTCCTGTGATTTGTATCAGATTCGAGGTGATGTCCTGAATGGGAGCTTGATGAGCCGACTTTGCCAGTGAGTTGTGATCCCATTTTTGGACAACACCGAGAATCTGATGCAAATCACAGGACATGCACATTATCATGATAATTTATTTATCTAACAATTCTGTCACATAAACAGATTAAATCTTAAATTATTAATACAGTTTTGAGACATAATGTTGGGCGAGAAAATTAAAAAAAAACAACATATTTTATGGAACTATATCATTGTGTGCTCTGACAAGCAAAGAGTAACATAGTCACCGCAATTTTCAAAGTCATGTTGTCAAATTATTCACACTCAGTGTCACTTCCTATGATGACCCGCTTAAATTTATGAGTGTGCGACCTGGGCACATCCTCAGGAACCGGGTTGGTGTAATATTGAATTGTACAGTTTCTATTTACAGTAAAATTTTTAGCCAATCATCGGCCATACCCGTTGCTGTTGCATTACCGGAAACGAGTCGTCTATATGATACAGAATCAAATTAAGTTGGCCATATGATATGGAATCGGAACACATTATGTGATACATTCCGTTTCTCGTGGTTTTCAGGCCAAAATCTGTATGATTGTTAGATAAATACTTGAAGAGTCCATATTAAATTTTGAATTAGATCAGTAAATATAAATTATTATTACAATAAAATGTTCATAATTGCTTTCTAGAAGGCATTTGAAAATATTAATAACCCACTGAGACAGCACAACCCATGAGCTGTTCTATGGATAAAAATATTTCACTTTTTTAATTGAGATTGTATTCTGTAACTGTGTGTTCATTTTTCAGACATCGTCGAATGGAAGCTGTCCGTCTCCGTAAGGAAAACCAGATTTACAGTGCAGATGAAAAGAGAGCATTAGCAAAATTCAATCATGAGGAACGATCAAAGAGAGAAAACAAAATCCTTTCACAGTTCAAAGAAATGGTTCACAAAAAAATGATTGGCAAAACTTGAATTCAACAGTTTACAGACTATTGGGAAGTGATTTGCAAGAATCGAGACCACCAGATGTAGGACCTTCCAGTTGTGGACACATTTTTTATCCAGTGACATCAAAATTTAAAGTTTTACAAACACCATAAACATACAACATGCACAATATTTTTCTTAAACAACTCAGTTTTCCATTTTTGCTTCCTAAACACAGCAGACAGCTCCTTTCTGGAATGGGTTTGTGAAGTTTTTGTAACGAGAGTGTCATAACCTTTGTTTTCGAAGCAATTGCTGATGTTGGTAGGACAGTTTGCCAAAATTTTGTAACTAAGTCAGTGCTGAACGCCCATATTTAAGCTTAATTGGAATATGTTGGTCTCGCAATAAAGTTATCATAGTCTGAGCAATTGCTTCATATTCAGCTGAAATCAATATAGATTTCATTATAGATTTGTTTTGTTACCATCTATTGGAAAGTGCCAAAAGGCACTTTCCAATAAACTTTAACAAAACACTTCATGATTAACAAATTTTGATTCCACCAATCTACCCAGCTAGCATACAACATAACCGCAGCATTACTAGTTAGTTACACAAAGGTTTTGTCAAACCACAATGTTTTTACAACATGCCTACAACATTGGATAGGAAGTTATTAATCACTAGCTCTCTGGTAGCGCAACAGAATTTTCTCCAGTCATTCTGATTTTGTCCTTTTTATGCCCCCCGACTTAAGTCGGGTGGCATATAGTGATTGAAGTGTGCATGTGTCTGTCTGTGTGTCCGTGTGTGTGTGTCTGAGCCAATAACTCGAAAACGGTTAGGGCCACAGTCATCAAACTTCACACAATTATAAAGGACCATGGGAGGATGTGTCACACACCATAGCCGGGTTCGTACCCCCAAGGTCAAGGTCACATTTCAAGGTCACACTAAAAATATGTCAATATTTGTGTCTCAGCAATAACTCAGAAACGAATCATAGTACAGTTGTTAAACTTTTTCCAAATGTTAAGGACAGAAGGTGTGTCGTGTACAATAGTTTCGGCCGCATCTGCAAGATGAAGGTCACAATTGACCTTCATATGTTCAGGGTGTCAAATCATGTCTCAAGCAGAACTCCAAAACTATTAGGGCTACAATCATCTAACTTCGCTCAATTATAAAAGACAATGGGTGGATGTGTCACACCCCACAGCCAGGTCTGTAAGGTCAAGGTCACATTTCTAGGTCACACTGAAAATCATCAATATTCGTGTCTCAGCAATAACTCAGAAACGAATCATAGTACAATTGTTAAACTTTTTACAAATGTTAAGGACAGTCAGAAGGTGTGTCGCATGTAATAGTTTCCGTCGCATCTGCAAGGTGAAGGTCACAGGGGGGGGGGGGCATGTGTTACCTTAGTAACATTTTTCTTGTTTAACTATGAATTTAACCAATTATATCTTGTTTGACTTGGTTAAATTCCAAAGCATTATGGGAAATATTTGCTGCTGAAAAATTTTGTCAGTTTGACATCAGGGTGCAGAGGGTTAAATGCCGTAAGATGGTTGAGTTGTCACAATGTACACCCCATGTGACTTTAACCCTTTACTTAACATGAAAGGCAGATGACACTTGCAAATAAAATTCTTGAAAAGAAAAATATTTTTGTGTCAAAAACATAGCTTATGACTCCTCATTGGAATGGGCTCCATGAGCTCATCCCAATGAGCAGCCATAAGCTACAGTTAAAACTATAAGTCCTGTCACGTCTAGTGCAGAAAACGCTCGTTATCTAGTGCAGAACAGTCAAGTAAATCTCGTTAAACATGCGATAACTTCTGCGCTATGTAACGCAGAACGTAGTGCACTATTCCCGAGGTCATTAACATCGATCTCCGACACATATCATCAGGAAAAGAAATGTGTGGTAAGTGGACTCAGACATCAGTTGATATTATTTCGAATCAGGTTCGCCGGGTAAATTAGTCGTGACAATGAATGAAAAAACGCAGAAAAAATGTCGAAATGACCAGTTTTAATTTTCACAAGAAGCCCAGACAGTGAAAGCAAAGTCATTGCCAAATCGGATATAATCGTCTTTTAAATGATTTTATTCCGTTCTATTGATGAACACGGGGACGAGACTTGTGTGAGATGTGTATGTACGAACAGCCCGGCACGTGATCGTTTTGAAATAACCTAATAAAAATGTTTTGACAACAACATTTTATCAATTAATTAATATCTCTGACTCTGTTCGACTTGGAAAATATGGATAAATTTGTTCGTAAAATCACCATAAAAAATCATCCAAATACCGTTAATACCGCTCAGTCTCCATCTGAATTTCAACAAGTAATTCGCAACAAATTTTCAATATCATTTAAAACCTTCTCATTCCAATATAAGGCCTTGTTCATATCACTTGCTACACCAAATAATAACAAACACAGTGAGGCCGCGACTTGCTATTCAGTACGATGGGAATCGCCCAGAGACTCTCCTAGCCGAATCGATCCGCACCGTTTTGATCCGAACCCCGTCTCCACTATTTGACCCAAACCCATTTTCAGTGGCAAGGCCGTAAGGCTGGCGAACGATTTCACCCCGCCCGTCCCAGAGTCAAACCGTCCCCAGAATATTTAGACCGACACTCCCACCCAAGATTTTGAAATAATGACTGGGTGGTCACAAGCTGGGCTTTTGAGGAGGTAGTTGTTCTTGTTTTGGCAAACGGCGCGCTTGTTCATATTAGTCTAAGGACTAAATAAACAATAATTTTTTAATGTTGATTGAAAAACGCCCTTCCCCTTCCTGTGCAGACTGGTTAAAAATAGGTCATAAGCCAACACGACTTACTTGAACTCCCCCCTCCCCCCCACACACACACACACACACCCCCGATCTTCAACTTTTCCGAACCGTCTTGTCCTTCTCACCGTAAGTGAAGTGTATCTTATAAAATTATCAGTAAACAATAGGGATGAGACAATTTAGCTAAATTGTAGGTACAATTTATTAAATTGTAGCTACAATTTAATAACTAAAAACAATGTGAAGCTAATAGGCTTCCGTAGATGAGAACGCTAAGCAACAAAATTCGCTGAAATTTGCAAAAATTCCGTTTTCAAAATAAATTTGTAAAAATCAGGGATTTTTTTTTAAATATAAGAACACAGGGTGAACCTGTTGATTTAGAAATATTTAATTTCTAAAAATTTCAGCGTTTGGGACAGGAATTTCAATCCCTTTAAACAAATAAAACAGCCGGAAAAAAATGAGTTTTTTTATTTTAATTTTTTATCCCAAACGGATTTTTCTCCGGATCAGTTCTTTTCAATCATTCTTCATCATTATTCTTTAATCACTGATGATAAAATAACATAAATATAAATTTGACACCTAATTGTTATTAAGTAACCCATTTCCAAATTGAAGTCATAAAACGGGAGCTTAGTATATTGACAGGAGTGTTTGAAAAGCTTATTCACACCTTCTGTTGTTCAAAAAACGCACAGATGGTAATTGCCAACATTACTGATTGCTACCTGAAAAACTGCCGCAGAAAATCCTCCCTGTTCAGTCCACAATATTGCGCAATCCTCTGATGTAGCCTTCAGCACCAATAAATAATAATCATATTTGTTCCATAAATGTGGAGCAAGAAAGTTGAATAATCAAAAGAACTGGTGACAATTTATGAAAATTAAAACTAACAACTTCACCGTGCACATGGTTTAATGGCAGTTCATTGTAAACGAACTGTACGCCTATATTAGAGATATGATAGGGTCTTGTGTGGGATGGGTCTATACAATTCCCCTCCCCCAACCACTGTTTGGAATATCGGACTGAAGTCCTGCAAATTTCAACTCGAGGAAACACCACTTGGCACTAAGTCTTGTACTCATCTACTCGCCAGATGACCCGAGTTATTCTTCTCCTTATAATTGGGGTGTCTGCAAATAACTCCAGGGGTGGAATATCCACCCGAATGATATTCTCAGTTTCTGTGACAAAGCAAACACAAGGAACTCACAGTATGGTTCTGTTGATTGTTTTTTTTTTATATTGGTTCGAAGCTCACTTGAAGTTGAAAATGTTTCTTTCACATAACACAATCCAGAATGCGTGGAAATTCCACTTTGTTGGTGTTTCAGTACAAAAAGCATATACCATGTACCGTGAATGGGTTTCAGACACGTCACAGAATATCCACAATCAGAAGTACAGTCGTTAACGGTGTACGAGAAATTCACAAGAACGATGGGTCGAGTCACCTGTGGTACGAAACAGAAAGATGAAGTTTCAACGTCTCAAACCACGTGTCAAGATGTGGACGAGAAAATTGTTCACAATGTTCATGCTCACTGAGCTTTCTAAAACATTCTTTCAGATATTTTTCACGAATAAATAGTTGTTATAGGCTTTTGATTGCTCTCAGTCATTCGGAAATGCTCTCTCACGACATATTAACCTATCAAGTGAAATGCGTCAGAATATCAATTCACCCCAAAAAAGCCGCCCGCCGACAGAAAATAAAAAAAACTGATTTTAATTGATTTCTAGCATGAGCATGTGGACATTTTTCAGTTGCCCAAGCTTTTTCAACACTCCATTAAATATTGACAATGATTGTTTGAAATGTTTCATTGATATCTTTCTAAAATAAAAATAAAATATATATACATGGCAAGCCCAAGGGTTTAATATTCCATAGCTATTGCCAGTATTTGAGAGAAATTTAAAAATGCCGTACTATGAATTTTAAAAGGCCAAATTTAACTGACCACATATGGAAGAGTAGGAATGTAGGTCCCCGAAAAAGTGTTGTGAAGGGTAGGCCCACCCTTATCAATCATAAATTGTTAACACCGCATGCCCATCGATTCGAACCATGCAGTGGTGGAAACTTGTGTTAGCGGGTGGGGGGGGGGGGGGGGGGGGGGGGGCAGATATAAAATCCCCCCCCCCCCCATCACATGAACTCACACAAAATAATTACGCATCGACGTTTTTAATCTAACTCATAATGTTAACCTTGTTTTACCTTCAATGATCGAAGGTGCACGTGGCATTGGCCACCAGCCAAATTTGAGAATTTTTTTTAGCGTTTACTTAAAAAAAACGAAGCTAGCGTGGGGATGAGGAGTTGTGGTGTGTGAGGAATTGGCAGTTTGCTGCTCATGCTTTCCTCTGTGTGGGGATAAGGGTACATGAGGACTTGAGGGTTCTGCCCCGGAAAGGGAGTGTGTGGGGGGGGGGGGGGGAATCTTTTTTCTTTTTGTTGATTTTCAAAGTTCTCGACGAATAATTAATTTCTTTTTGAGCTTTCACTCGAATGCATATTTTTTTTTACAGAACACCAACTGTCTCTTGAAATTGAAACTTTCTTTATAAATATCTGAGCATTCCGATTTCTTAATTCGCTCGCAACACTTTCGATACACGGTCAGTTCGGTAGGCTGTGGAGAGCGTTCTTTTGTTTCCAACCACGCTTGTTTTCTCATAGTTCCTCCATAAGAACGGCTGCGATTCATACATACTAGGCTAAAAATTCTCGAAATAAAAACGTCATTACTTCTACCTTCTCAAGGTTTAGCAGTCTTGAATCAACCAGCATGATTTTCTCATTAATCTTCGAAAACAAAAATCACGCAATACGCGTTTTTAAATACTTCTTGTATTGTCGCGAAATGAATTGATAATGAGAAGTGTGTGTGTGTGTTGGGTGGGGGGGGGGGTGGGGGGGGTGGGGGGGTGGGGGGGGAGCAGATGAATGAACATCATTTCGTCCTCTGAGTATCTACATTCTAATATTTAATTGCCACCTCATGTCAGTAGGACGTGCGACTTAATAACTGTTGATTGCCTGTTTCAAGTACTGAATATCAATCAGCCGTCGCACGTTACAATTCTGCAGAAATCGCGATACACTACCGTGCATCAGATGTAATTCTCTGATGATTTGCTGCGCTAACCTAACGCGCTATTATTTCAAATTAGTGCAGAATACGGGACAGGACTTCTAGTTTTAACTGTATGTTTTCAAAGCAAAAAATGAGGAAACAAAAATTGAATAGTGATTTTTGTGCATAGCACTGTCCAGTTTTGGCGGTTACGTTGGGTAAAGGGCTAATGTTAAGTAAGACCTTGTTGAACTGATATTTATTGCTATTGTAATGAAAACCATTTCCACAATTTGATCAGGAGTTCTCAATTCACCATCAATCAGTGTTATATGCCAATGTTTTAACAATAAAAAGGTGGCATTTTCAAAGTGTTGCTAGCACAACTTACCAGCTGGATAGCTCTTGTCCAGGTAAAGCAAATGAATTTTGTGGTCGTCTATATGGCCCACAACCATTTCTTCTTTATTAATAGGTATTTTCACATTACAGTAAGCGGAGAGTGGAGTATCATTAAAACACCAATAGGTGGAGTTTCCACTAAGACAAAAACTCCCAATTTCTATGCATAGCCAAATAAAATAATGTGTGTGGCTGGGGTTTACCGACAGACCCTAGTTTTACTTGTGACCCAAACATTTTTTCAGCTATGTGAGTAAAAAAAAACGTATTAAATTTTCCTGAAATTTTCCGCGACTTTGATTTGCACCCGATTAAATTTGGAGGTATACATATTTGAGTGGTGGCAACTAAGATTGTATACAACAACAGTAAAAGTCCAAACTGGACAGTAAAACAAGTGAACTATTTTTTGAGATGATACGTAATGACCAAAGTTGGGTGGTATTACAGGGTAGCCGCAGGTCCTTGAAAACCTGGAATGTCCTTGAATTTGAAATGCTATTTTCAAGGCCTTGAAAGTCCTTGAAAACGAGGTATATCAGTAAAAGGTCCTTGAATGTCCTTGAATTTGATCGCCGATTTATCACAAGCATAATAGCGGTCCGAAAAGGAACAAATAAAATTTGTTGAAAAGTCCAAACAAATAGGTGTTATTAATATTAATTAACTCTTAGCACTTGGTCGGCTCATGTTTATTAGTACAGAGGGGGCTTCCCTGGTCGAATTATTATAACAACCAATGAAAACCTTTTGATTTCCACCGGAATCGTCATGAGTTTCCATATTAAGTAACGCACATGTTCCAATACTTTGTCTGACAGGGGGACAAAACGTCCCAGTTTAAAAAATGGCGTCATGAATTGAAAATAATTTATCAACTTTCTATGACATTATTGGGGATTCTGACTCGGATGAGGACGGTTTCCTGGATATTCTTTCACAAGAAATATCAGTGAAGACTTGTCAGATGAATTCGAGTTGTGTGAAAGCGATTTGGAAGGAAATGTAAATGCCGGCGAATCAGCTGATCAATCAAGCACGTGTGTTCATGTTGACAAAACATTGAATTTGGGGGACTCGTTCCACCACCCATGGTTAAAAACATTTGACGAGCGCACGGGCATTCAGTTTTCTGTGGATGGCAATGAGCGTGAGTTGGACATTTTCAGTAAATTTTTTGACCATGATTTTATTGAACCGTGCTCTTCGCAAACAAATTTATATACCAAGCAATACATTGAGAAAAACCCAAACATGAAACCATTCGCACTTGCCCGATCTTGGGTGGATACATTACAGATGCGACTGAAATGAGGGCTTTCATAGCAGATGAAACAGTTGTCACAGTGATGAAAATGTGCGCACCTGTTTGCTTGACAAACAATAAGTTGTAAATTTTACCTCTGTTCACAACTTGTGAACCGAGGTAAAATTGACTACTTATTGTAAAGGGGGTATTGCAGATGGGACATTTCAGCCTTAGGACGTTTCGGCCTAGAGCCGGTCCCTGAATATCCTTGAATTTTCTTCAAAAAGGTCCTTGAAAGTCCTTGAATTTTGTTTTCAGTATTCTGGGGGAACCCTGTATTAAGGGCGTGTTGAAGATAATTTTTGGATGGTGGCTACACCTTGACCATCTAGAACATTCCATACCTGCATTGATTGGAAAATTTGACTGGCGATTCAGAAATGGTTTACGGGTATCTCAGAAAATTACTGAATAATTTGTCGCTATTAAATACAAGTAACAGGTAGAAATTAAAATACCTAGAAATCAAAATACCTATATTAAATTATCAACGTTGACCTTGAAAGCCCTCCAAGTGGTAGTAAGTGGTTCAATTCAGAGCCCAGATGGGAAGACGCCATGTTAATACATTAAACAATTAGGTCTTGCTGACATATGGAACATGGAATGTGTAAAAATGAAACATGCTCTTGCTCAACAAGCTCTTTCCAATGAGTGGTCATAAGCTATGTTTTGGAGACAAAAATTGAAAACATAATAAAATTGGAATGGAGATTTTTGTATATAGTACTGGCCAGTTTTGTCTGTTACGTTGGTTAAAGGGTTAATGCTGTAAATCATCAACAGTGTGGCAGTTATTCACCTACCTATTAGGACAAATGACTGATCAGTTAACCAAGATTAATCCATGTGATTAACTGATCCAAAAAACCCTTTAGCCATTTCTGCTGTAGTTTGTATGATGAGTATGAGTATAGAAATAATCAAGAAGAAAACGAAGTAATTATGTCCGAATACATGGTGCTAAGGTCTGCACTCAAAACGTCAAAAAATGAAAATCTGTACCAGCATGTTTACACAGAGAACAATAGGCTTAAGTCTATAGTCTATATCTAATTAGCATCGGGTATTTTGTGCGAAGGGTCTATAACCATGGGTATAACCATGGGTGTCTGCCGTATAATTCTCACTGACTTTTGAATGATTTGTTAAGCTTGAGAAGCGCATCTTTGTTTGCTCCCCAATTTTTACATGTTATTATCTTCAGAAAATTGATATGGATACCAGTGAATTATACGTATATTCAGTGGGTGGAGAGTGTATTATATTATTACTACATCACCTACAGAGTGGCAATTCCACCCAAGCAATAATTGCAAATTTGTTGCAAAGCATAACAAGCAAAGCAAAGTTCCAGCCAATGGACCTCAGAGTTATACCTGGAGGTCCATTGGCTGAAACATTGCTTGTATTTTTTGTCCACTTGTACAGAATTTGAAAGTAATACGTTGAGTGATAACACTATTCCCCGGGTGATTCAATTACAATCCACTCTCCACGTACTGTATATATTTTACACAACTCAGTAAACTCTGTTCACAGAACACATAAAACCCACCATCTGCATCTTTGATCTCTGAACGCAGAAACATCTCACAAGTGACCACTAATTAGATATAAACTATAATTCCTATCAAAACAAACTTACCGAGGTGTGAATTTTAGTTTTTCGACATTTTGAGAGCACACCGGTGCTAAGTGGTAGAGAATCAAACATATTGTGGAGAAACAAAAAATAATTTTCTGGTATGTAAACTCAACCACAAATTTTATTTTACTTGGCCTAAAAACATGAGAAGTGCAATTAACCTACCTCACCATGATTTAGTAGTAATCCACCCTCAAGGTATTGTATACCTCAAGTGCAACTGATGGATCCGATGTCCACTGTTTGTGTTCTAAAAGCTTGGCTTTTGATAGTTAAATGAAATTAACAGGGTTATTCCTTTAACAAGTATGTGATTAAATAGGATTTTCTTGTCCGATATTTATTCAGTTTTGTTAAGTAAAATAAAGTTACATACATATTACAGTTGTTTGTTATTTTCTTTTTTTATAGTCAATTATTGCACCAAAATATGGTGGTAAACCTGTAATTGTGCCAAATAGTTTGGTTTGTACTTTTTACCAAGTAGATTAGTGATCATGTGACATTTTATCTTTAATCTAATGTGGTATCATGGATCCTGCTGACAGAAAAGCAAAAATATCAGGAAAAAAAGATTCCAATAACATAAATTCCATTATTTAACGGGTTGAGTGCTAGAAGCCACTATCAGGACTTTCAAAAAATTGAGGGTACCAGAGGAAAAGCCAACATTTTCCCTGCTCATCTTTCATATAAAGCCAAACACAAATAATATTTTGTTTATATAAATTTGTTTTATCACAAATTATTGAAGAGTGCCTATGGGCACTCTTCAATATTTTTTTGATGAACAAATTCTGACCACCAAAACTAATCAAGCCCTCAACCAATTAAAAATTTTATTAACCAAGAGGTCGAAACAAAATGCATTTAAACCAGGCAGAAAGTGCATTGGAAACAATTTTGGAGCAGACTTTTATTTTTGAAAATGACATGGATATGACATAAGTGTGCAGTGAGTTATTATTACACATGTTAACTCTCTGCACACTATTGTCCAAAATTTTGAGGGGTAAACTTTTTTCATAGTGCTATTAAGAATATAACCTGGGTGTGGTGGTATTGCGGTAACAAGTTCTTGTCAGATCACCGAAGTTATGCAATGTCGAGTCTGGTTGACCCTTGGATGCTGGGTTCACAGTTTGGGCTCGCCATGGAACATTGAATTTTAGCTGGATATATATATCCACCAGGAAGAATCTTTTGATATTTGGTATATATCATCAGTATGACTTCCAAGATTGAAGTTTGTTAAAAACATTATGCTTGACTTATTTGGGGGTCACCAGAGGGGTGGGGGTGAAATTTGACACATGCCACAGTGGAGAGTTTACTGTTTATTTCTATAAATGAATTCTGCCTGTATGTGATGGTGTCAATTGTGGTCAGATTTAGTTGGATGTAAATGTGGGTGGATAAGATAAACAGTTTTTCAACTAGGGCCCACCTGGCCACTTGATCCTCTGGAGTGGGGTGGAGGGAGGACAAAATTATTTTGGCTGTATATGAGTTTTGAGATTTTTGAGGTATTTTACTCTGACAGGGTCAACTGGGTTGGTCCATTGAGTGATTTTTTGCTTAACTTGACAAAGTCAAGATAAGCTATTGCCATCACACGTGCGGAAGTCTTAGTCTGTCAGTCTGTTCACATTTTTTTTGGCACAGGCTACACCCACCCCCGTAGTTCTTGTCCGATCATCACGAAATTTCATATGCAGGTTTGAGCAAAAATATCAGGAAAAAAAGATTCCAGTAACATAAATTATATTATATTTATGTCTAGATAAGTTCGTCCTCTTTTGGTCGCGATTGGTCAACCGTGATGGCTGCAAGAGCCCAAAACCTCAGAACCTTTAGCACAGTCAACAGGTCATATTTATGAAGAGATTTCATTGCAGCTTGGTAGGATGACTGTATAATGTCTAAATGAGAATATCCGTTTTTGGTCGTGAGATGGTCAAGTGTGACAGCTGCGAGAGCCTGAAACCCAAAAACCTTTAGCACAGTCTACAGGTCATATTTCTGAAGAGATTTTATTGTAACTTGGTAGGATGACTCTGTATAATGTCTAGATGAGAACGTCTTATTTTGGCCATGATCGGTCAACCATGATAGTCGCACAGGCATGTGGCTTAGATTTGTTTAGCACAGTCTACAGTTCATATTTATGAAGCAATTTCATTGTAACTTGAAAGGATAACTTGGTAGAATGACTTCATATAATGTCTAGATGAGAACGTCCCCTTTTGGTCGATCGGTCAGCCATGATGGCTGCAATAGCCCGAAATCCAAAACCTTTAGCACAGTCTACAGGTAGTATTTATGAAGGGATTTCATTGTAACTTGGTAGGATAACTCCGTATAATGTCTAAATGGGAACATTCCCTTTTGGTCGTGGTGGGTCAACCGTGAGGGCTACACAGGCCCGATAACATTTATCACACTCTACAATTCGTATTTATGAAGTGATTTTATTGTAAATTGGTAGGATGACTGTATAATTTCTAGATGAGAACGTTCTATTTTGGCCGTGGTCGGTCAACCATGGCAGCCACACAGGCACTTGACCTAGATTTGTTTAGCACAATCTACAGTTCATATTTATGAAGCAGTTTCATTGTAACTTGGAAGGTTAACTTGGTATGATGTCTAGATGAGACTTTCCTACTATGGCCATGATCGGTCAGCCGCTGCTGCTACCTGGTCAGTTGACCTAGATTCCTTTAGTACTACTTACAGGTTGTTTTTTTATGAAGGGATTTCATTGTAACTTGTTGGGATAACTTGGTATGATATCTAGATGAGACTCTCCCATTTAGGTGATGATCGGTCACCCATGACTCTCTAACCGTCATGTGACCTAGATTCCTTTAGCAAAGTCTGTGAGTTATATTTATGAAGTGATTTCATTGTAATTTGGTTTGATGACTCGTTTTGGAATGATTTCACTGTAACTTGGCAACTTTGGTTGACATACATTAACTGTTAGGGCCACATCAACCCTGGTCCTAATTCTTTAGTACAGTCTACACTCAAATTATTCTTATTGAAAACATAGCATACAGGGAACAGAAATTAACATATTCTCAGTTATCACAATTCTTGTCTTATTTCATAATCTTTTCATTGAATATTATTCAACACTGAACATAATCCTTTTCGTCAAACACTACACACAGTCACGTTAAGCTACAGTGTCATTGCTTTCATTTAGCTTAACTTGATGAAGTCAAGGTAAGCTATTGTCATTGTGTGAGCACATGTCTGTTAGTCTGTCCACAATTTGTTCAGCAAGTCTACAGCCTGCAGTTCTTTTCCATTAATCGTCCCAACTTCATATGTTCAGGTTCATGCCTAGATGAGAACGTCCCATTATAGTAATTGCCGGCTGCCACAGAAGCCATCTTCAATTTCTTCAGCGCAGGTTACAGGTCGCATTTATTCAATTAAATTTGGTAGGGTGACTTAGTATGATGAGAACATCCTGTTTTAACAATAGTTGGTCACCCATAAAGTCCTGCCACGACTGCCAACTTGAACACTGTCCACAAATCTCTTAGCATGGTCTCAACAAAGCCTGCAGTTCTTTTCCGATTATCACACAAGTTTGTGTGCAGGTTCAGGTTCATACCAAGATGAGAACATCCTGTTACGGTCACAGTTGACTTCCTACAATGGTCTCCATAGCAGCGATTTTAGATTTCTTCCTGGGCTACAGGCCGCATTTATGCTTCAGTTTTCATGTATTTTCTGCAGGATGACTTAGTATGATGAGTATATGAGAACATCTTATTTTGGTCAAACCTCGGCAGCCATCTTAAATTTTTTGCTCCCCCTGAATGAAAGTTGGGGTGTTCGCAACGTCGCTGAATTTCAGTAAAATTTGAGGTGATTATTGTGATTTTGTTCAAATCATGTTGCCCTACTCCATAGGCAGAGATAGGAAGAAAATTCTCTCACATTGAAAAAATCTCATGAACCGATTAGTCCAATGACTTGATATGTTGGTACTGAGCTTAATTTTGAGGTGTAGAATAAAGTTTGTTCAAAGTTCGCTGCGCAATATTTGCCATTGTTTTTTTACCCATGCCCCAAATTTTTATTTTCTGAACTGATGAGTTGATTTGAACCAAATTTTGTATGTGGTATTGTTGAGTCATAAGTACATGATTCCCGCAACAAAAATATTTTTAACGGCATCCCTGTAGGTACCCCAGGAGCTAAAAATAGAAATATTTTCAAACACTCATTTCCCCAAACTTCACAGAACAGAGAAATGTTATTTGGTATAAAGCATCCTTAGGATCAGTAGAATCGAATGGGGAAGAAACATTCAATCGGTTTTACCATAGAACTAAAAAAAACCCTGCTGAACAGCATATTTTTAAAACCCTCTTCCAGGACTGTCAATCAGAATCATTTGATATTTGGTATACAACATTCTGAGGGGGATCCGATTGAAGTATGTTCAAATCAAACTCCTGGGAATATATTTGGGTTCCATACCTGAGCCAAAATTTTAACTTGGTGCAATATCAAGAATATTGTTTAAAAATCATCTTCTCCAGAACCACCAGCATGGAAATCTGCACATTTAAATCAACTGACCTGGACAACAGCGTTTTCAATACTTATATAACTTCATTCCTCTGTAGTTTTAGCTTGCCAAACCTTTAGAGGGTGAATGTGACCTTAAAGGGGGTGAGTTGACCCAGAATGAGTTGACCTGGGGGCAAATTGACCCGAGGGGGAATTGACCCATTTCCCATTAACATATGAGGGCCTTGTTGTTGTTTTTTATTTGAATGCAGGTTAGCCACCGGTGTCGGGTCGTTTCGCCCCAAATCCCGTTCGCCCCCTGGGTCGTTTCGCCCCCCATACCAGTTCGCCCCGGGTCGTTTCGCCCCAATTTTGAGAGTGGGTCGTTTCGCCCCACTTTTTTTCCCGGGGTATAGGGTGGGTTTGATAAAGAAAAAAAAACAGAACTAACAGTTGAAACAATGATTCAGTTTATTTTTATATAAAATTTTATACAACACATCCAGTTTACAGTTGACTGATAGAAAATGCATTTGCTGTAATACAATGATCCTAAAATATAATCTGTCGAATCCACCAGATTTGCAACGTCGTTGTCTGTCTGCTAATCTTCAGGCAAGTATAATTTTCCATCACCTCCCTTGAAAAGTACTTGAATTCAGTTTTTCTGTAACCTCTGTGACGGGATGTTTCATAACTCGCCTCGGCGTGGTGTGTAGACCACAGCAATTTATTTCAAGAATTTTTGTCTGTAATCTGATAAAATGCTGTGATGAAACACAATATTGGAAAGGGCTCAGAGAGCCCTTTCCAACAATGTGTTACATCACAGCATTTCCTCATCATGTCATCATGACATTATGTTTTATCATCATTACAAAGTAGATTATGGTTCTGGAAGAGTTTGCAAATGAATAAAACGACAATTCAAGTAAAGATATGTAGATGAATAAAAAAATGGTTAAATTATTTCTTTAGGCGGAAAGCGGGCGAATGAAATAATCATTGAGCTAATTTGTACAGCCCTGACAGACCTTGAAAATCGTTGGCAAATTCCTTGAAAAGTGCTTAAATAGTGCTTGGATTTGATTCTCTTATATCAGTGGGACGCTATTTTAGCATTATTGTAAATCGGTGCATTATTTCTGTGGTATCACCTGGGGGAGGGAGGGGGGGCACTCAGGCTGGTGAAACGAGACCGGCTCTCGTTAGATAACGAAGTTAAGCAACGTCGAGCCCGGTTAATCATTGGATGGGTGACCATTCGGTGATTGTTTCGGGTGCTTCCCGCAGTAGTGGCTGATGTGTGACGGGCGAAGTTTGAGTGTGTGATTCTGCGACGTTGCATCACATGCCAGCTGTGGACGTTGGGAATGTTCACCAGTACAACGCAATCCCCACCGTACCTAGGTGTAAAATAGGGACCTGTTGAGGTTCTTGCCTTGTGTGCCCATCTGTTGAGATCCGGCAGTAGGCTCCATTGAGTTGAACTGAGAATGGCATAGAATGAACAAAAGGTGTGAACACCTATGATACGGGGTATAATGTAAGTCACAGGGCTCTGCGTTAACCGTGCATTATTATTATTATTATTGCATTATCTGAATATTTGAAAAATCATCTCACATGGACAACAGATGCATAAATAATAACGTCTTCAATTCTCTGTAGTATTAATTACATATAGCTATAGATCCTGAATTGAATTCTTCTTTAGACTGCTTTGTCAAGTGAGTGTCTCAGACCACCCCCTGGTATCTTGTTTCAAAACTCTGTCCACAATTTGTTTTGCACTGGCTCCCGATCTTCGACTAATTTCAGCAGCCATCTTGATTTCTTCCACACAGGCTACATGTTGCATTCTTGAATCAATTTTCTTGTAATTTGGCACGGTGACTTAGTATGATGAGTTGATGAGACCGTTTTATTTTTTAAAGTTTTTTTAGCTCACCTGATCAAAGTTCAGGGGAGCTTTACTAATCACTTTCCATCTGTCGTCCGTCCGTCCATCCGTCAGTCGTCCTACGTTAACTTTACATTATAGACTTCTCCTCATAAACCACTGGCCCGAATTGAACCAAATTTGAGGTGCATGTTCCTTATCATATGTCAATTCAAGTTTGTTCAAATAAAGTTGCCATGCACACGGGGGGGGGGGGGGGGGGTACCACTACTCTGATAGCTCCCGTAAATTGTTTTCCAAAATTAAAAATAATCTCCAGAACCATCAAATGGAATCTTTGGTATATGACATGCCTGGGGGAGGGTGGGGGGGGGGGGGGGATCAGTTGCAAGTTTGTTCAAATCGAGTCCCTGGGTTATTATTTGGGCTCCCTATGGGAGCCCGAATTTTAACTTAGTGGCAATATGAGGAAATTTCTTTAAAAATCTTCTTCAGATCGACCAGTCAGAATGCTTTCATATTTGGTATACGACATCTCTGGGTGGGTCAGATTCAAGTTTGTTCAAATCGGGTCCCTGGGTTAATATTTTGGCTCTCTATTGGAGTCCAAAGTTTAACTTCGTGCAATGTGAAGACATTTCTTTAAAAATCTTTTTCTTCAAATTCAGTCAGAATTCTTTCATATTTGGTATATAACATCTCAAGGGAGGTCGGGTTCAAGTTTGCTTAACTTGAGTCCCTGGCTTAATATTTGGGCTGTCTACAGGGGGGTGGGGAGGGGGGGGGGGTAGGTTAGGTTAGGTTCAAGTTTGTTCAAATCCATTCCTTAGTGTTTTTCCGTAAAATTTGCCTTTCATGACTTCATTCCTTTGTAGGGTTGATGAACCATGTGTAACTGAATGTCACCCCAAATACCTCTTTGAACCACTTTGCCAGGTGAGTGATTAAGGACCCTTGAGGCCTCTTGTTTCTGATAGGTAACAAAAAAGTAAATAATTATGACACATTTACTTAAATGCAACCATAGTGTGGTAATGATGACATTAATCTGAGAGCACGGTGGCTCAGTGCTAAGAGCATTGATCTTCAAACTGAAAAGTCCACAGTTCTATTCGTAACCTTAAATCCTTCTTTAAACAATTTTCTCGGGTGAGCATTTGAGGCCCCTTTGGGCCCCTTGTTATTAAAACTAAGGAATAGAACTGAAAATGTTGGGATTGAAATCTGAAAAAGTTGAATGAATTTTCATTGCGAAAGGGGTCATTATTCTGCCAGGGCGCAACCAAGGATAATCCCTAGTTCTGCACCTGTCGAGAAGTTGAAAAATTATCTTTGGTATAATATTTTGATAGATTCTGCACAGAACTGAAAAAAATGCCATTGAATATCCTTTTGTGTACCCATACCTACAGTACACATAAATTCACCACCCCATTTAACCATCCACTGGGAATGTGGCGGATCATTGGTTAGAGCTAGAGATGGACGGTATAACCGGAAATCGATTCAGTTTGTTAAAAAACAAAAAGTCTACCGGGGGGGGGGGGGGGGGGGGGCAGGAGTTCATATACTTGTTTTAAACAAATATCAGCTCATTTCAAGTCTTGATTGCTTCCAGCTGACTGAAGCCTTTTGGTCTCTGGCTGATGGTCTCGGTTAGTTATATACCTGTTTATCATTGCAATGAGTTAAATAAAGAGTGCGGACATAGTTATCTTGGGGTTGCAGTTTCAGGCATATTATAACACGCTTTAATGAAGGATTGGAATTCTATTGTGCTAAATCTAAATTTACTCCATGAGCATTCAAAATTTACTGGGCCATTGTGAAGGGATGTTAATGCTTCAGTGCATAGTTAATGGCCTCTACAAACTGAGAGAGCTAATAATTTAATCGATTAACGCCAGTAGTATCATGTAGAATTCTTTACACTGAATCACAGGTACTCGGCACAAGCTGGGAAATCGAAAGAAAAATGATATTTGATACCATTTTTGAATCTATGCTGACGTGCCCCTGTAATGGTATATAAATATTAATCGGGTCCCTGGGTTAATATTTTGGCTCTCTCTTGGAGTCCAAAGTTTAACTTCGTGCAATGTGAAGACATTTCTTTAAAAATCTTCTTCAAATTCAGTCAGAATTCTTTCATATTTGGTATATAACATCTCAAGGGAGGTCAGATTCAAGTTTGCTTAACTTGAGTCCCTGGCTTAATATTTGGGCTGTCTACGGGGGTGGGGGGGGGGGTGGGGGTGGGGGGAGTAGGTTAGGTTCAAGTTTGTTCAAATCCATTC
Organism: Pictodentalium vernedei; assembly: GCA_031216915.1. Lineage (NCBI taxonomy): Eukaryota > Metazoa > Mollusca > Scaphopoda > Dentaliida > Dentaliidae > Pictodentalium > Pictodentalium vernedei. The sequence goes on from CM062290.1 coordinate 212,721,547, forward strand.
CTTTGTGTTTTTCCGTAAAATTTGCCTTTCATGACTTCATTCCTTTGTAGGGTTGATGAACCATGTGTAACTGAATATCACCCCAAATACCTCTTTGAACCACTAAATTAATATTTATATACCATTACAGGGGCACGTCAGCATAGATTCAAAAATGGTATCAAATATCATTTTTCTTTCGGTTTCCCAGCTTGTGCCGAGTACCTGTGCTCTGAATATAAGCAGTTAATTCCTCTATTCTGTTTTGGAGATTAGGTCGGAACCAATGACCAGATGAGTTGATAACTGAATCAATGAATGATGGATGAATCAGACGAGGTATTAAACTCAACAGAGGTTCGCCAGGACAAAAGTTAACCCTTTACCTAACATGAAAAGCAAACGGCACTTACAACAAAAATTCTTGAATAACTAATTTTTTTCATTTTTTGTCTCAAAAACATAGGTTATGACCCCTCATTGGAACGAGCTCGATGAGCTCGTACCAAAGAGGGGTCATAACCTATGTTTTTGAGACAAAAAATGAAAAAAATAATGAAAAGTAAATGGCGATTTTTGTGAATAGCGCTGGCCGTTTTTGGCATTACGTTGGGTAAAGGGTTAGGTGAAACGAAATGGGCAGTGTTTACTAAAAGGAAAGCTATGGAGATATCTGTGGATTTTGCTCATTAGAGCTATTCATATGAGGGAAGGGGACACTCGCTGTTGTTTCTCAATCCCCCCTCTCCACTATTATCCTAGGTATTTTGAATGGAACGTAATATTGATTTCTGCTTGCAAAACCGCTTCAGAATCTTAGGATATTTATTCTCACCTGAACAAAATTTCGAGTGGTTGTGGGGGCGGTAGTATAGTGATGTTACCCGCTCGTTCGTCGACGTGGTGGGTTTCTTCCCCCGGTTTAATCCTTTCAACCATTTCAATTGTTTGCGTAATGTATGATGTATCATGTTATTGGGCCGTTAAAGTGGTCTTTCGGGTTCAAAGGGTTAATCCAACAGCCCCATAGGGTTGTTTGATTAGATTATTACTGAATCTACCTATAGACAAAATCTATTGGCTCAATCGATGCGATAATCCCATTTATGAACTCCAAGTTGAAAGGGTTAATATTCTGCTGGACCAATCAGAACTTAAAAGTCCACGTGTTGGTTGGGAGTGATAAATGGAAGACCCCTTTTCATTTCGGGGCATTTTCGTAAAGGTCAAGGCCACAGTGGTTTTTAACTTGTTACACATGCTTGTTTTTTTTTTTAAATCTTCGTTTAATTTATCAAAAGTTTAAACCGCGGGGAGGGAGCATCAGGCGATTCTGGTGTTGAATCCCGGACTTTTCGCCGAAAGTACATTTCACTGGAAAAGACAGTTCGCCGGAACACCAAATTTTTAAAAAAGACACTTCGCCAAAGTTTTTTTGAAAATAACAAATAGTAACTTTATCTTACCACCCCGCAAATATCCTAATAATTTCTTACCGACAATCACATTTTTAGCTCAACTTTGGCGAAGCCAAATTTGAGCTTATGCCATGGCCCGTCGTCCGTCGTCCGTCTGTCCGTCTGTCCGTCTGTCCGTCAACATCTGTCCGTCTGTCCGTCTGTCCGTCAACAATTGGATACGGCTCGGGCTAGAGGCCATATTTATGAACCGATCTTTACGAAACTTCTTGGGTACATTTGTTATGACCGTGGGACGAGAACGAGTGTTTTTGGGTGCGGTCCAAAATTCAAGATGGCTGCCAGCTGCCATTTTGTACCGACGATGCAGAAATCTGTTTTTTGTACAGAACTTCCATATAAAAGCTCTGATTTGAATAATTGTTTGTATGAATGTTTAGTACTATGGGATACATCACATATAATACGGGTTTTTTTCTCGTGCGTAAATTAGGCAAATTAGACTAACTTTGATGTTTTTGGGTGTTACTTTCAGCACTGTAAGTGCAAATGCCAATACGGCTCGGGCTAGAGGCCGTATTTATGAACCGATCTTTACGAAACTCCTTGGGTACCTTTGTTATCACCGTGGGACGAGAACGAGTGTTTTGGGGTCCGGTCCGAAATTCAAGATGGCCGATGGCAGCCATTTTGTACAAAATTTGGTGCAATCAGATTTTTGCCCAGAACTTCCATATGAAAGCGCTCATTTGAATAATTTTTTGTGTGAATGTTTAGTACCATGGGATACATCACATATAATACAGGTTTTTTTCTCGTGCAGAAATTATGCAAATTAGATAAACTTTGATTTTTTCAGTGCTACTTACACACAGTAAGTACACATGTCAATATGGCTCAGGCTAGAGTCTGTATTTATGAACCGATCTTCACGAAACGTCATGGGTACCTTTGTTATCACCTTGGGATGAGAACGAGTGTTTCTGGATGCGATCCAAAATTCAAGATGGCTGCCAGTGGCCATTTTGTACCGAAATTAGGTCTAATCAGTTTTTGTACACAACTTCTATTTGACTCAGGCTAGAGGCAGTATTTATGAACCGATCTTTAAGAAACTTCTTGGGTACCTTTGTTATCACCGTGGGATGAGAACGAGTGTTTTGGGGTTTGGTCCGAAATTCAAGATGGCCACCAGCAGCCACTTTGTACCAAAATTAGTGCAATCAGTCTTTTGTACAGAACTTCTGTATGAAAGTTCTGATTTGAATAAATTTTTGTATGAATGTTTAGTAACATGGAATACATCACATATAGTACAGGTTTTTTTCTCGTGCAGAAATTATGCAAATTAGATGAACTTTGATTTATTCAGTGCTACTTATACACTGTAAGTGCACATGTCAATACGGCTCGGGCTAGAGGCTGTATTTATGAACCGATCTTCACAAAACTTCTTGGGTACCTTTGTTATCACCTTGGGACGAGAACGAGTGTTTCTGGGTGTGGTCCAAAATTCAAGATGGCTGCCAGCGGCCATTTTGTACCAAAATTAAGTCCAATCAGTTTTTCGTCACAACTTCTACACAGCTCATATTTGTGAACTGATCTTCACGAAACTTCTTGGGTACCTTTGTTTTCACCTTGGAACAGGAATGAGTGTGTTTTGGGGTGCCTTTGTTATCATTGTGCTATGAGAACAAATATTTTGGGGTTCAGTCAGACCCACTCTGGGACTCAAAGATTTTTTTCTAGTTTAGCATTTGACTGTCACCCACCTTTACAATACTTTACCTACACATTTGTTATAGGCAACAGTCAGTATTTATGTACAGACCATTACAATACTTTATATGTACCTTTGTTATCAGGTCATTACCTAGATGTTTGTCATTGCTGTGTCACATACTATACATGTACATGTCTTTGTCTTGACAAGTTGAGCTACAGTGTCATTGACACTTTCATTTTTTTTATAAAATGAAGTAAAATCCGTCTATATCAATCTATATCGGTGATTTGTTTCAATCAACAAGAGTATTGTTCACAGTTGACACTCTGCATGGTACATAAGCATATTTACATGTTGGACATACAAGGTTGAAATGTTTCCTATAAGTCATTATCACTGGGCATCCTGGCACGCGCTGTTCCCAAAGCAAAATGTGCTATGGAATGGAGCCTTCTGGTCGGTTTTAGCCCCTCATATTATAGTACGGTGCAGAATGGGGTATTCATTATTTCAATTATATTAAATTTCATTTTTCAAAAGTTGCCATAACGGAATTGTGGATCAATGGTTTCGCGCACCAAAGGCGCGCAGGAGCGGTGTGGGGCGACCCCTTTTTTTCGATCATACTTTGACGTTTAAAGTTTTAGAAATTTTTCACAAATCGCAACCATGCTCAGTCACAGCAGAGGAGGAAAGGGTGGGGGGAGCAGGCTTATGATGTATACTATGCCTCTGGCTGATCTGGTTTAGGAAGAACAGAATCGGATTTGGTAGATAGACAACTGAACAATTCAAAGAACGGCCCATCTCAGAGCACTACCAAAGGATCCGAACTTTCCTGGTTCTGGGGCAGGCCTGTGACAAAAGTGCCGCTACGGGGTGCGACACAGTGCCGAATCGAAAGTCCGAAACCTTTATACACATCTAGAGACCCTACTGGAATATAAGAACACACTTTCAAGGTTTCGAATTGAAACCCCTAGGAGCTTTTGCCGGGAATCGATTCTCTAACGACAAAAGTGGCACTGCGTGCACCGCATGGGTCCAAATAAAAAATCCAAAACCTTTATACACATCTACACATTCTACTGGAATGTATGAACACTCTTTCAACGTTTCGAATTAAAACCCCTAGAAGCCCTTTGCCGAAAACCGATTCTTTAAACGACAAAAGTGGCGCTACGGGTGACACACGGGGCCGAATAAAACATCCGAAACCTTTATGATGCACGCTACTGGAACATATGAACACACTTTCAACGTTTCGAAATAAAACCCCTTGGAGCTTCCACTGGAAACTGATTTTCTAACAATAAAATGGTTCCACTGGATCCACTTGGGGCCAAATCAAAATTCCAAAACCTTTATGGAAATCTTCTGATACCACAGGAACACCTTAGTATAGTTGAAAGGTTTCGAATTAAAGACCACAGGAGCCTTTCAATGGAAACCGATTTTCTATCAATAACAATAAAAGTGGTTCCACTGGAACCACTTGGGGCCAAATAAAAATTCTGAAACATTTAGGCACATCTACAGATGCTACCTGGAAACCCAAGCATAGTTTAAATGTTTCCAATTACATACTCTTGGTGATATGAAGTTCTGGCGTACGGGCGAGACAGATGGAGATCACCACAATATCCCCGCTTTTTTAAAGAAAAATGCGGGGATAATGACTTGTGTGTGAGTAATGTTATTGTTTGTTTCTTCCTTAAAAACACTATATTGAAAAAAGTACTTCGCGATAAATATGACATTTCGCCGAAAAACTTACTTTCGGCGAACTATCTGATATTTTCCGGCGACTAGTCTTTTTTGCGGTGAAGTGTCCAAACTTCCGACGAAACGTCAAAAATTCCGGCGAACTGTCTAGTTTTTTTTTACGGCGAAATGTCCAAAAGTTCGGCGAACTGCCCTAAATATTCTTCCGGCGAAATGTTCTTTAGGCGAAAGGTCCAGACCCTCTGGTGGCAATCTCTAGTTTTTCTCCATCACTTCGAAGTAGTGATCATATTGTCACCACTCTGTTCGACCGTGCGTCTTTTAGGTTGTCTGGAATTGTGTACACAACTCATCTTGCATTTACGAACTGATTTCGATGGTACTTCTTTGTCATCACCACCAACAAGTGATTGCAAATTTCCAAATTTGTAATCTCCAACAATTTTAACAAAGTTATCTCCCCTTGAACTTAATTTTAATATCGATTTCTATCAGATTTTTGTGTTTCCAACTCTTTAAGTTTATACTTTGATTTCATTGACACCTTTCAAACCTGACCGCTAGTGAGTGAAGATGCGAATATATCCAAATTTTCAACAAGTGACGAAACTAAACCCTTTGAAATCGGAACACCGATTTCTCGGTCCAAGGCATAATTTCGTCCCCTTTTTTCTTGTAGGAGGTCTAAACACTGGACATTGATGATTGACGGTTGCAGACTGCCGTTATTATTTAATCCTTCATGTATATTGATATTGGACCGACCCATTCACTGTAAGTGTATACAAAGACGATACCATTCCGGGAAATGAGGGTTCAAAGAATTAATCAATTTATCTCTCTTCGATAACTGAGATTTAATATAGATTAATTTTTTTATTCACAACTCTTCCCAACATTTATGAATTCATTTCTATGTAACTTATCAATCATGACCACTAGCAAGTAGATGTGAGCGTATTTCAGAATGTTTTAGCTACAATTCTTTTAACCAGGATATTTCTTCTTGAACTTGACTTTGAAATTCTTCAGCGTGCAACTCATCGCGCACAGATGATTCGATTTTGATAAAACGCATTAAACATAACGACTTGCAAGTGGACTTATGCACATTTTTATCTCCCTTTTCACATAGCTTTCCCACAGACACGGAGAACAGAATCTACCAACCTCCCTGCTACAGATCGTCGCCTGAGTGCTAGAATGTTCTATGTCCCCTATGGGACATAGAACATTCTAGCACTCAGGCGACGAGATATCGGTGTTCTATACGATATCTGTGAGCGTTCCAATGTAATTTCAGGGTACGCAACTCCTCCTACATTTTGACCAGATTTTAATGAAAATTCTCAAACACAACCATAATCAAAAGTTGGAACCCCCACACTCAAGAGGTGAAAAGCAAAAGTGGCGATATTAACATGGTGGGTTGGGTGTGGGGGGGATTGCGTGAACATAGGTGTGGTGGATGGGTGGGTGGTCAAGTGCTAAAAATATGTGTAAACAGTTAATGTAATTTTTTTTTACCTTTTACACTATTATGACATCTTTTGAGCCCCAAACAGTAACAAAATGTCACCAATTGACCATAAAAGCCTATTTAAAAGCATTATTAACAAAAGTAACCCCCTTAATGTGAAAAATATTGGAGAATTTCAGCTAAAACTGACTTGAGGATGGGAATGGTTGTTCGATATTGAACGGAAAAAAATTGTCCCACAATGTTCGCCTAAACTCAGCTAAAATATCCATTCACAACATAATTCATTCATATTCGAGGTTTTTAAAAATGGAATATTCTTTAAAATGAAGCACAGTATATATCATACTGTATAATGAGTCAAAATAGCTAGGTGGGACTGGTTTTTCAAAATGAAAAAAATTGAAAATATTAACTTATATTTCAACAAAAAATAAAAATAGTCTGATTTAACAAAAACAAAAAAAATCTTTTTGATAGCTATCCTGCTATGCAGATGTCATAACAAAAGCGAAAAGACAAGGTTTGTTCTTCTTGAGTCAGAGCAAAAACAAGTCCCCTTTTACGCACCGAATATTTGCAACATATACACGGATACGGTATAAACAGCAGTGAATTAATTATGGACACAGAGCTCACATATGCCTGCATGTGCCATGATTTACAGAAACTAGACTGTTCGAAGTGCATATCACTGCATGTCAGAATATCAAAATTAGGAAAAGCTTATTTAAATTTGATTTAAAACCAAAGGTTTCTGGGAAAAAGAATAATAGTTTCATTTGCAAGGTAAACATCGAGAAACTAGATTTGGAAGAATATTTAGGTTGTCCGACTCTAATCTGGTTTGACTGGGGTTTTACATCGCTTTTAACAACTATGGCTATATGATGCCTATATCACAACGTTGTTAGTTCCCAAGATGAAGATATAATTACATAAACAGATCCACTGGATGGTCTAAGGAACTCCCCAACCAATGGGAGGAACTAACAAGCGCATCCACACACAGACCTCAATATAAGGATAAAACAAATTCCTTAGAATTTGCTACATCAAAATAGTAAAATGTCTACATGAACAGCCAGCCCATCGCTTAGAACTGTGCATTAACAACCAGGCTACCATATGTGGCCCTATTATACTCGGGCCCACACGGGGTTCAAGCTATACAGTAATGTGTCTTTGTGAACTGATGTGAATCTGGTAAGTCTTGAAAAATGCATCTGATAGAGTAAATGGAAACGTGTTTGAACATATAAAAATATGCATTGAGTCAGTGTGCATTACGCGTTTCGAGTTGACGTTCGCGGGCCGAAGTTTTGTATATAAAATGTATGAAAAGGGGGTGGGTCCTCAAAAATGATATGGAAAAAATATGCTGGAAAGGGTAGGTGGATCAAAAAATCTGCAAAATAAAATTTTCCACCTAAGTTCACGCATTCCCCCCCCCCCCCCAATATTAATCAACTTTAGTGACAGTTTGAGTTTGAAATATGCGTCTGTTTGCTTCAGTTTGGATCTCTGTTTGACCTTTGATACAGATAGATCGCAAGGATTCTTGGGTTTCGCCGTACTTTCAAGGTGCATTTACGACTCAGTGGACTCTGGCATTTAAAGGACTACATGCACAACTTGCCGACATTCTCAGTGGCATCCCGAAGATAAACTAGGAGAGGGACCCATGTAAACCTGATTTGTCCCGACTGTGGTTTGGATCTCTGTTTGACCTCTGATACAGACAGTTCACAAGGATTCTTGGGTTCGCCGTACTTTTAAGGTGCATTTACGACTCAATGGACACTGGCATTTAAAGGACTACGGGCACAACTTGCTGATATTCTCGGTGGCGTCCGAATATAAACGAGGAGAGGGGGCCCATGTAAACCTGATTTGTCCCGACTGTGATGGTTCAAATCCCGACTGACCAAATATTCCAACTACATCATGAAGTCATGCCTTCAATGAAGGCACGCCTTGATGATGTAGTTGGAATATTACTCAGGAGAACCACGGGAAGTGAAGCAGTGATTGTTTACTGTGGTGAACAAGCTCTGCTTTATTGGTAAAATAGGACCCGGTCACCAATGCTTGGGGTGGAAGTCCTCAAAAATGGCGTTGTGGAGATAAACGATTGATTAAACTTGACTTTATCTCCATACTACGGTCACGATTTTGCAGAAATATGTGATCTTAAACACCAATAAATAAATAAATAATTATGATCCATCAGTGAACTCGTTCCAATGAAGGATCATAAACTATGTTTGGAGGTAAGAAATACACATTTTTAGTTAGTGAAGAATTTTTAAAAAAAATTTTTGTAAGTGTCGCAACTAGTTGGTTTAACCCTTTGAACCCCAGCGGCCGCTTTTCCGGCCAAGAACATGATACGTCATGACGTCATTATATTGGATGGCTGTTCAGTAAATATTGTGGGGTACACCAATCAGTATTTTCAACGTGCAGCCCGAGGCTGCACGTTGAAAATACTGATTGGTCTACCCCAAATAATTAATACGGACTCCTCTAATTGCTGCCATTGAACTGGCATGGAAAAATACCACTAGAGTTCAAAGGGTTTCAAGCAAGGGTTAAATTTAAAGTGACTTTGCCCCTCCATTTTCAGGAGTTGTGGAATCAAGCGCTTGAACTCACCCACGTCCCTTACAGCGTGTGAGTGATATGTGTTCATTTTCTGCATTGGGCTAAGTTTAAACTACTACTTGGGGACGAATGGATATTTATACACATGTGTCATCGATTTCTGTTAAAAATGTGACAATATCTCACATTTATCTGTCCTTTAATTATGATCTATCTTAGTACTTCTTTAACCAATTAGCACCACGAGAAATGGAAAATCGACACGCGGAAATGTTCAACGGAACGCTTGGGTGACCCGATCTGTCCATTTTCCAATTTCACCATCGGTTATGCTTTGGGATACAAAAGGTGGTGTATTTATTTAGCCATATATAGGAGAATCTATCAAAGGTAATGATCAAAATGGGCGTTAATAGCATTATGGTGCCAAAAGATTTACGATGAGATTAATTTAAACTGATCTCATGCAACAATAGGTAACATTTCGTTTTTGCTAAACTATAATTTTAAAGGCGGATAGGTACTCGAGAACTAAGCCACAAAATATTGGAAATCAACTTGTGATAGTATATTTTTTTTCCACTAGAGCTTTATGGAACCCGAACCCATTCACTGGAGGACTGGACCTCATCATGCAAGCTCTTGGGCGACCAGCCTAGCTCTCAAATAGGTCATCGTCTATGTTTAAATTCACTCATCTGGAATATTTCAGTTGGTTGGAAAAGCGAACCAAAGGTTCGCTTTTCCGACCAAATGATATTTTTCAGACGATTGAATCTGAAAATTTCATAAAGATTCATTAGCTCAACTGAGACTTTATCTAATCGACATTTTGGAGACATTACAATCAGAAATGAAGACTAACCACAGCCGTAGTGTTATGATTACACAGGATAGTTCCACAAATTATGTTAATATCTTGATGCTTTCAAGGGAAATTAACTATTTATTGACTGGAATATCCATAACTAAGACAGGAAAGAATAACTGTGCATCTTTGTAAGTAAAGGAACATCAAATTACATCAAGAGTCGTCTACCCCCAAATTTCCCCAGAAAGTGGGTAAACAGACAGCCCTTAACAACTTGCTCATCTGGCTAACTGCGACGCAATTTTCACGCGTAAGCGTTTCGTGCGATATTCCCTTCCATGCTATATTTCTAATACTATTCCTTACACCCGCGTCAATGAAACTTAGTGGGAAAATACACGATCACCCAAATTTGTCTTGGCAACCATAATTAGCACCTTCGAACCCATTGTCATTTTGGTTCGCACTCAGTTAGAAACTTTCCTCAGACCTGTGTTGAAAATACTGTTGAACCTGGATGAAATTTATACATCACTATCCAAGGCTGCGTCGCAAGCCAAAACTGAGTCACTTGGACATATTTTTATGTTCGACTACGCTTAGTGCAGAATTCTATTTCGCATATTTCAGATTTGACGTGGGACCGTGAAGCGTGGAGAATATATGCATCTTCACGCAGTTGTACGCATAAGTTTCAATATAGGTTCCTTACATATCTCTTACATATCTCTGGATTTAACTCTTTAATGTGTGTATAAATCTTTGTGTGAAACATTAAGTCGCAATAGGTAATTAGATGACACAATAAACACCGTATATATTATATTTATAAAGATGATCAGCAGTAATTTATTTAACCCTTTACCTAACATGAAAAGCAGACGACACTTGCAAAAAAAATTCTTGAATAACTAATTTTTTTCATTTTTTGTCTCAAAAACATAGGTTATGACCCCTCGTTGGAACGAGCTCGACGAGCTCGTTCCAACGAGGGGTCATAACCTATGTTTTTGAGACAAAAAATGAAAAAAAAATAATGAAAATTAATAGGCGATTTTTGAGAATAGCGCTGGCCGGTTTTGGCCGTTACGTTAGGTAAAGGGTTAACGCTTTACCCAATTTAACGTAACGGCCAAAACCGGCCAGCGCTATTCTCAGAAATCGCCATTTAATTTTCCTTATTTTTTTTTCATTTTTTGTCTAAAACATAGGTTATGAGCCCTCATTGGAACGATCTCTTCTAGCTCGTTTCAATGAGGGGTCATAACCTATGTTTTTGAGACAAAAAATGAAAACAATTAGTTATTCAAGAATTTTTTTTGCAGGTGTCGTCTGCGTTTCATGTTTGGTAAAGGGTTAATGCCGCGGCCGCACAGAGCTTTAACTTTACATTAATAATGAATCTCCCGCAAATGCAGAATGGATTTTCCCCATTTCGCTGTGTACTATATTGTATAAGGCGATACCATTTCAGGTCTTCGTGGTTGGAAAAAGTAAAACGTGAATGTGTACGTTGAGAAATGAAACGCAATGCATCGGTGCCAAGTGGATATTAGATAGGCAGGTACACACCCACCCTCACATACACACTGCATCACATACACACACCCTAGTACACACATACCACCACAAACCTCATTTACAAACGCACTCTCTCAGTTTATTTATTAATTGGAGTTTAACGACACTTTTGACAACCAGGGTCACTTCTTGTCGGACAGTTTTACGGGTGGAGTAAGCCGGAGTACCCAGAGTTAACCACCGAGCAACTTCTAGACTCCCCAGCTTACTAACTCCGCACAAGCAGGGTTAGCATTGGTTAAAGACAGGTGCACCATCGACACGCAGTACGCCTTAGTACACAGCGCCACCGTGCCCCAACGCGGGCAGTCGGGATTAAGTGCTTAACTCAAGGACACAACGCGGTTACCCCTGGTGGGGATCGAACCGTGACCTTTTGGTTTTGAAGTTCAATGCCGTAATCACTGAGCCACCGCGCTCTCTTCCAATCTGATTATACATTTGATTTATTCAAACGATTGTTAAAGTAAAAAGTTTAATCGATGCAGTATAAAATAGAATCAAGTATCTTTTTACGACGCTTGATGTTTCACTCTCAATAAACTGGAATTTGCGAGCGACATACAAGCAACTGTGTAAACAGTGCTTTTAACCCTTTACCTAACATGAAAAGCAGACGACACTTGCAAAAAAAAAAATTCTTGAACACCTATTTTTTTTCATTTTTTGTCTCAAAAACATAGGTTATGACCCCTCATTGGAACGAGCTCGTCGAGCTCGTTCCAATGAGGGGTCATAGCCTATGTTTTTGAGACAAAAAATGAAAAAATAATGAAAATTAACTGACGATTTTTGAGAATAACGCTGGCCGGTTTTGACCGTTACGTTGGGTAAGGGGTTAAACATGGAAAGAGGCTAATAGAGACCAGAAAAGTTCCGACACAAATTGACGATGGTTAACTCTTTACATAGCACTACTAGAAGATGACACGGCATGCACAACAAATTCTTGAGAAACGAAATATTTTTACTTTTTTTTCAAAATCATAGCTTTTGACCCATAATTGAAAGACTTTGTTTCAACGAGGGACCATAAGCTATTTTGTGGAGTCAAAACTTGAAAGCATAACAAAATCTAAATGTCGAAATTTGGCAAGGCACCGGCTGAATAGTCATTATGTTGGCAAAAAGTTAACTAGGGGAACTGGTTGTGTAAAGGACGCAATCTCCTTGGTAACTAACAAATGACTATATTAGCGTGAAAGGGACCATCGTGGAAGTGATGCATTAATATTTACATCTCTGCCTGGTTGAAAATGCAGCTCATTTTGTTTCGATCAATAAAAGGTGGAGGGGACAAATGACATATGTCCTATCACCGTGTTAGAAAAGTGGAGGGGACATCTGTCCTACCCCATCAATCAACGCCCATGGGGAAGCGGTGCAGATATGCCGCTTTTGCTATATAAGTGAAATTTGTAGATAATAAAGACACGCAGCCTTTGAAAAGACATTACACACCAAATACGCGCTCGTGCGCGTGTGTATATATTGAAAGATACAATCATGTTTTCGAAGAATTTGGAATTTGATTTCTGATCCTCGGCCGGCAGTCGAACCATCGGCAACACCGCCTGGCAATCAGGAGACGAACACCTAAACCTCTAGACCATTGCACACCGTCTAAAACGATGGCTGGAATCTAGCTTTTTAGATGGACCTTCTCATGATTACTTGGATCATATTCCTTACGGCAGCTACATGAAGTGTGCTGGCCACAGTACGACGAAAGTACCACAGTTGGCCTCAGACGAAGACTGGCTCGGGCGTGTGTGTGTATTAAAGCACACAATCATGTTTTCGAAGAATTTCGAACGTTATTTCTGATCCCAATCGGGAGTCGAACCATCGGCAACACCGCCTGGCAATGTCGAAAGGTCCACGGTTCGATTCCAACCAGGGGTAACTGCATTGTGTTCTTGGACAAGGTACTTCATCTCGATTGCCTACGTGGGGCTCGGTGGCGCTGTGTACTAAGGCGTACTGCACGTCGATGGTACACTTGTCTTCAACCCCGATCGTGTAGAGTTAGTTCGATGGGGAGTCTGGCAGTTGCTTGCCATTGGTTCCTTCCGGGTACTCTGGTTTTCTCCACCCGTAAAACTGCTCGACACGAGGTGACCCTGTCGTTGACCCCAATAAGAAAAATCAGTTTGGAGTGAAGTGAATAGTTTTAGCAATACCAAAATATCAAAAAAACAAAAAACGTTCACGTTGTTTACGTTGAATAAAATCTGTCCAGACGCAAAGTGGTCAGATTAACCTTCGAGTTAAGTGTAATAAGACGACAGCTTGTTAGAGAGCGTCAAAAATAAAGAAAACTAGAGATAGTCGCCAAGGGTGGCAAATCCTTCTGAAAAATCGCCCTGATACTGTAACCTTGATACAGTAACCTTGGTAATGTATTACATTAAATTAACACATCCACTGTTGGTATGATGTACTCAAATAATAATCAAGATAAGATTTTTTGTATTTGATGACATGTCAAGTTAATTTACCGATACAATTCCAAGTTCAAAGTCACTGTGACCGTGTTCTTAGGCACAATGACCTAAAAATATGTAGAGTTCTTCCTCTTATCATGCCCAACCCACCTGCCAAGTTGGGGTTCGATCAGGAATGCATAATTTAAATAATTAGGAGAGCCGAAACCAGCTCCGAGCGATAAAATTTAAATTTCAAGGTCACTGTAACCTTCACATTTGGCATAATAATCTAAAAAATAAATAGGGTTCTTCCTTTTTTCCTTTCATCATGCTCAACCCACAGGCCAAGTTTAGTATTAATCTGGAAAGCAACATTTCATTTAGAGAAGCCAACTCTGGTAAATGTTTAAGATCAAGGTCACAGTGACCTGGACCTTCGGCACAATGACCTCAAAATAAATAGGATTCTTCCTCTCACCATGCCTATCCCACATGCCAAATTAAAAATTGGGTTTCAGTTGGCTAAGCGGAACTTTAATTACAGAGCGGAAACCATCACTGATAAAAATTGAAGTTCAAGGTCACTGTGACCTTGACCTTTGGCAGAATGATCCAAAAATGAATATGGTTCTTCCTCTTATCATGCCCAATACACATGCCAAGTTTGGCTTCAGTCATCCAAGCAGAACTTTAATTACAGAGCGGAAACCAACACTGATACAAATTAAAGTTCAAGGTCACTGTGATCTTGACCTTTGGCACAATGATCCCAAAATAAATTGGGTTCTTCCTATCATCATGTCTAACCCACATGCCAAGTTTGGTTTCAGTCGGCCAAGCGGAATTTTAGAGAGCGGAAACCAACTTCATCGACGGACGGACGGACGGACGGACGGACGGACGGCTCCACGCCTATATCCCCCGAAATTTAAATTTCTGGCGGATATAAACACCAAAAACAAAAACAACCTCCCCCCCCAAAAAAAAAACAACCCAAAAACAAAACAAAGGCAAGAGTATACTTTTTATATGTACACCAGAACTACTCAATTTGGACATGGAGTGTAGTGGCTTAGCCAGGGTAGGGTAGGAGGTGCCCCCCACAACACTGATTGGCCCAATGCAAGTTTCACATAACATAGAGCCCCAAAAGGGCCCAAACTATGAACTTAATGTGGGTCGTTATCCCCTCGTTCCACTTCCCTAAAGTGAGAGGAGTGAGTAACGATCGGAGGGTCCTAGTTAGATCTTTTCGGGAGGGGCGAACCCATGCTCCAACGATCTTCCTCATTTCATGTATGGTGCACCCCCCCCCCCCCCACACACACACACACACAAAATGGCTCAGCACCCCCTATTATAGAATCCTGGCTGCGCGCCTGGTGCAGTGTCCCCATACGTTTGAGTTACGATCGACGCCCATGTGTATGAATACCCCAAAACAAAAAAGATATTTTATGTTTGATTCAACCACTAAGGCGCTGGCAGTAAGAGGGTTCAAGACCCTGTCTTCATTCAATACAAATCACGTGGTTCTTTACTACACTATCCTGAACTTGAGAATTCGTACTAATAATTTTGTATGGCTAATTACCTCATTATCTAAGAATTAAAGAATTATTAGATTATAGCCTTCAAATCAAAATATCAGTACACACGAGGAACGATAATTCTCTGTGCTGTGTAACTGTGGACCTGTAACCTTTTAGACACCGATAATTCGAAAATAAAGCCGTGTAAAATCATATTTCTTTGAAATCGAAGCGTATTCATACTCTTTGACATGCGTATTAGATGACTGTCCCGACACCCATCATCGGCGGTTTCGAGTCCAACTGACAGTATTTGCAGGTTAATACAAACTGGACGACATGTAATAAGATTACAGGTAACGTGTCTTCTTCTCAGCTCAGATGGCATAGTCTTATGTCTATGATATAGGTTTTGCTGTAGAACACAGACAGTAAGTAACTGGGCTGAGTCTAGTAGTGGAAGTTAAACATAAAAAAAATAGGGTATGTGTTTACTCCTCCATAAAAAAGTTAACCCTTTACCTTACACGAAAGGCAGACGAAAATAAAATTCTTGAATAATATTTTTTTCTCATTTTTGTGTCAAAAATATAGCTTATTACTCCTCATTGGAACGAGCTCATTGGGCTCGTTTCAATGAGGAGCCATAGATTATGTTTTTGAGACAAAAATGAAAAAGTAATAACAATTCATTCAATGGTGATTTTTGTGAAAAGTGCTGGGCGGATTTGGCCGTTACGTTGGGTAAAGGATTAAGCACCAAAGACTGTCGGAGAAAGGTTGAATAAAATAATGGTGTAGTTGCTATTAAATTGAAATGAAATGAAACTTTATTTTGAAGCATACTCATGTACAGTTTACATAAATACAAAATAACAATAAAAAAGTGTACACTGCATGGAAATGGCATAGCCAGCAAAGGCTGTCTTCCTGCCATTCCCAGACATGATTTATTTTGTCCTGACATCAGAGTCGTTTAGTTCTTTGTCCTCCCCGATTCACAATAAGTGAACCCTTAGAGAGGCTTTTTGTGAAGCTTTCCCTATGTTCGGAGGTAATCAGAAAAAACAAGCGGTGATTTGAAAAGTCTTAGATTTAGAATTAATTGTAGAAATAGCGATAGTTGGGAGGATGAGATCACTTATGCTGGGCCACAATCCGGATAGAATGCATTGGTGCAAGTAATGTCAGAAGAATATCCATTCGAGAATGAATTAATTATTGTCTTTTTAAACAGAGGCCTGCTATATTGCCTTACTTAGAGATTTAAATCATTCCAAATTTTCGGGAAAGAATGAATCGGGAGATCAGCAGAAAAGCGAGTTCTTGGTTTGAGGGAGCGCACATTCTCTGTTTGTCTTGTTTCCATTCCAGAAGAGTTGGTGTATATTTCGAAAGTATTGTCAAATGACATGGGAAATTTATTGTGGTACCAGTCATGCATAAAAAGATGCACATGTAGCTTATACAAATCTTCAAACTTCAGTATTCCATAGTTTTTAAATAAAGGTTCTGTGTGCGAGGTATATTTTCGATTTGTTATGATACGGATAGACTTTGTTTGGAGTGTTGAAATTCTCCTGGTTGAGGGAACATAGCGCCAGACAAGTATACCATACAACATATGGCTATGTATCGACGACTGGTACAATATCTTCAGGGCTTTCAAAGGAAGGATTCTTTTTGCCCTATTAAGGGCAAATATTGCCCTTGTCATTTTTAGGCAAACTGCAGACGTGTGTTGTTTGAACTTTAAATTTTCGTCCAGGTTGACCCCTAGGAGATTCTGATTTCTTTTTTAATCTGATGACTGGGCGGGTTTTATTTAATTATTATGCAGATTGGCTAGTTGCAGACAGCAAATGGATTCACATTATCAAGAACACATGATTATTAAAGGACACAGTAGAAGGCAACGGTGCGATAACCAATTAGGCTTGGTGGACCAGCGTCAGATCCATTTTATGGCTAGCTATACAGCGGATGTGTTAAGCCCACTTCTGAAGTAACTGACCACTCTTGTAGTAGCTCACCACTTTTGAAGTAAACATCGGCCACTTTTGAAGTAGCTCACCACATTTGTAGTAACCGTCGCCCACGTTTGAAGTAAAATGAGGTCTGCACTTTTGCAGTAACCATCGCCCACTTTTGAAGTAAAAAAAGCAAGGTCACCACTTTTGAAGTAATATTTGACCACTTTTGAAGTAAAAAGATTTCCCCCTTTCCATAGCCGTTTAACTCAGAAAATGTTGACCCAATTTTGTTTTCATTTTTATTTGGACGAAACGGTCTATTTGAACTCAAGTCGTAAGTTTGCACAGAACTGACCCGAGCTTCCACCAGACTCGGCGCTAAGTAGGCTGTTGCACCTTTCCGATGCAATTTTTAGCTCACCTGAGTGAAGCAAAGGAGAGATGGTAACTTATCAAAGCTTTACATTTTTTTTTCAGAGCCACCGAATAGAAAATGTTGAAACTGAAACTTTCAACAGTTGTTAAGGATGGTATGATCAACGTCCTGCACCATTTTTTACCCCTTACTTATCCTTATACACATGTAAATATGATGTCACAGGAATGAAATAACCTATCTATGTATCAGTTATAACTTTTCATTTTATTAGATATTTCATTTTATTAGACGTAAGTTTTTACAGTTGTTGGGGATGTCGTAATAAGGATCATGAACCTCGTTTCAACCACTAACCTATCAATATAGCCATACAAATATGAATGTAACAGAAATATTCAAAGTCTGTTTATCTTAAGGTTGAAAGTTTCAGCAGTGGTTGGTTCTGTAGCACGTTAGATTCATTTGCTTATCAAGAGAGCCATACAAATGATATGGATGTCACAGGTATTTATCATTTGCCCCTTCTTCGAGCTGGTTTATCTGGCAATCATGCTGAAAGTTTTCACCAGCTGTTGTGGCTGTTATTCGATGATCCCTTTATATACAGCCTTACATATACAGATTACCAGAAAATACTGCTGCCCTTTTCGTCTATGTGACAAATTCTCAATTAGGCCGATAAGCCCCCCCCCCCCCCCCCCAGGTAGTAGTGGTGGTGGGGGGGGGGGGGGGGGGGGACTTTTATACTATTTCAATCATTCGTTCTGGCCTAAATCTGTTATCACCAGGAATTCGCCCCAATCAGGTTTACTCTTTTTCTAAACCCAGATAGCACGATTTAGTGTATATTTAAAAAAAAAAACATTTCCCTCAGTAGGACCAACGACTAGTCTCAGTAAGACTACTTACCATCTTAGGCCTACCTGGCCTACCTGGGCAGCGTGCCCAGGTACGCCTACGTTTGTAAAATAAGGTATAATAATATAATAAAGGTACTACAAAAATAGTCAGTTACTTCAAAAGTGGATGAACTTAACATTACCGACTTCTACTTCTAAACCCCTGGGCCGAATTGAACCAAATTTCATATGCGTGGTCATATATCAATTCAAGTTTGTCCAAATAAAGTTGCCACGCTCTATAGGGAGCGGGGTGGGGGAAAATTAAAAAAAATCTTTTTCACATGAACCAGTTGGTTCAGTGACTTGGTATTTGGTATGGATCTTCCTTTTGAGGTGCAGAATCAAATATTTGCCTTCATAATGGGAGGGGCAAGATTTTTAACCCGGCCCGAAATTTCTATTTTTCCGAACCGAAGGTCCGATTCAAACCAAATTTGGTACGTGGTATTATTGAGTCATAAGTACTTGATTCATGCAAAAGAATTTCTCGCGTCTCCGCGGGAACCTCAGGAGCTAAAAATAGAAATATTTTCAAACGCCTATATTTCCCAAACCACGCGGAACAGAGAACTGTTAATATGGTATGATGCATTCTTAAGACCAGTAGAATGGAATGGTTGTTTAAGAGTGTTTTGGATGGGAGATGGGTGGGGAGGGGGGGAGGGGGGGGGGGGGGCATCGAAAAAAAATGCTGAGTCAGCATATTTGCAAAACATTTTAAAAAAGGGATCAGATACAGGTGTGTTGTTTAGCCCCTCGATTCAGATTTGGGCTCAATACAGGAGTCCGAATCTTAACTTTGGAAAATATGGGGGATAAGCTTTAAAATCTTCTTCTTCAGAACCTCTAGTCAGAATCTTCTAATATTTGGTATACGTCATTGTTACGAGGGTCACGTTCAAGATTGTTCAGATCAAGTCCCTCAGTTAATATTTGGGCTCCCTATGGGGGCCCAAATTTCAACTTAATGCAATATTGGGAATAAAATTTTAAAAGTCTTCTTCTTCAGATCCACTAGCCAGAATATTTTGATATTTTGGATACAACATCTCGGAGGAGGGGGGGGGGGAGAGTCAGGTTCAAGTTAGCGTTTCGCTGCGTTAATATTTGGGCTCCCGAATTCGAACTTAGTGCAATGTGAGGAAATTTCTTTAAAAATCTTCTTCATATCCACCCGTCAGAATCCTTTCATATTGCTATACAACATCTCCAGGTTGGTCAGATTCAAGTTTGTTCAAATCGGGTCCTAGGATTAATATTTGGGCTCTCTATTGGAGCCCAAAGTTTAACTTAGTACAATATGAGGAAATTTCTTTAAAAATCTTCCTCTTCAGATCCACCAGTCAGAATCCTTTCATGTTTAGCACGTGACATCTCTAGGAGTGTCAGATTGTTCAAATCGAGTCCCTGGCTTAGTATTTTGGCTCTCTATGGGGGTGGCGGGGGTGGGGGAGGTTATGTTCGGATTTGTTCAGATCCATTCTTTAGTGTCTTCTTTTAAAATCTGTCTTTCAAACTGCAGTGACTGAACAACCCTTGGAAGTTTGGCAGTGCTTGTCTACGGCAGAGAGAACTGGAAGCGAATTGTTAATGGGTCTCTACACTTTATAAGGCAACTGAATATAAAATATAGGATTAATAGAGGAACTCACAGGATTCGGACGGGAGGAGAGGGAGTGGGGGGGGGGGGGCGTTGTTTGATATGCGCAGGAACGCGATCAGTATATTTTTTAGGCCAATGGTCCATAGCAAAATACTACCTATGGAGTAGTGTCCCACAGACAATGTCACGTTGGTAATAATTTACAAGAAGCCATCTATTTGTTATGTGACGGTGACGTGAGTAGTATAACTCTCATGGTTAAACCCAGTTCACCCGGATCTCATGCCGAATCTCATGTGACGTCATAGTCACGTGACTGGGGCCGACATTTTGGTTGTCATGGTAACCCGCGTGAGTGGCCATCTTGTGACGTCATCTCCATAGTGATGAGTGGTGTTAGTGCGCACGCGCGGCGCGTGTTGTTATGGTAATATGAGTTTCCGTGTCCATTCTGTATAGTGTAGTCCGCAATCTTGGTTTTTTCTGGTAGCACGCGGTTGCTAGGTGACCCAATGTCTTCTTATAGGACGGGGGTATGTTCTGGGGGTATGTTCGATTGAATCGGAGTATCATGAATTACCCAAAATGAGCCTGAGAATCACCCAAATCACCGGAATGATTACCGAAATGGACTTCTTTGGTGTAAATAGTAGCACGTAGTGCTATAAGGCATCTATAGGGTGTGTTTCATTATACATTGTACATTGTTTTCAATGACGTCCGTCACGAACAGATACATGCCCGAGTGTCGTTACGATGCTCTCATTCTGTTTTCATCGCTCGATTGAAAAACATCAAGTCTGTGTTAATTGAAAGTATAATATTTTGCTGTATGTTCATTCAAAAGGATTCTATCCAAGAATTTCAAGGGCACTTGTGCATTTATTCACGGATATAAAGGCACCTGTGCATTCACCGATTCAAGGAATCAAGGACATTTGTGTGTTTATTCACACGGATATTATTATTAAAGGATTCAAGGAACCACGTCTACCAACACTGGATTTATGTGCGAGGATTGTGGAAACGTTTTTTCGGCAAGGACAAACCGGGACCGCCATAGGAGGACAGCACACCAAGGTAAGCCATTTAATTGTAACAATTGTTTTAAAAACTATTCCCGGCAAGAGGAGCTGACCCACCATTTAAAAGCATGTCTGTCTTTATACACCTGCCTCGAATGTGGGGAAGAGTTCACTAACTTATTGCAGTTTAACCGCCACACGCATTATGCTCATCGCCCAGTCCAACTGCCTACCAAGAGGAAGACTGACCCTCCGACGAGGAGAGCGGCCAAACAACTTAGGGCCACGACTACCAATTTAGAAATTGACCCACCGGAATTTGACGAAGTTTTGACTGACGAAGATGATGATGACCTGATCAATATTTAAAGATAATTGGGTTGAAATTAGAACCCGCTATGTTACAAATAGGACAGCCCAAGATGTTTATAATTATCGCCTCAATACTACCAATATGTCCTCCATGTCTGAAGAACTCACTGGCACGATATTTAGGCAACAGAGAATGAAATTTAAAATTAATTTAAGTTATGGATTTGTATTGAAATATAATGAAACCGGTGAATACCGGTACTTTCCCCCGTCTCAAAATAATGCTAGGGTCATGGATGTACCATATCTCGTGGAGAACGAGTCTGAATTTGAAACTTTCCTCGACCACATTCAAGAAGAAGATATACTAGAATGGGCCAGACAACAACGACCGACATCCAAGTGGATTGTAAACCGACTCACAAATGTGACTTTCTACATCAGTAAACTTCAGAACCACTCCATTGGTGGAAGATTTACCTGAATATATAAACGAATCACCGAAATGCCATCATTGCCTCAGTAAAAGATGAAACACGCCATTTTTATTATGATGACAACCTTTGCTTATTTCGTTGTTTGGCATTATATGGAGTGGAAACGACCGCCACAACTTGAATACGACTACAGACGGCTTGTTCAAAAGATATACCATAGAAGATCCCAAAGAATTTTGTGGAGTGACATTGGACCAATTACTTGATATTGAACAGTTTTTTGAAGTAAACATATAGGTTTACCAACTGATTAAAAGAGAAGATGATACCATTGTAGCAGAGATTGTACAGAGATCACAGCGCCGTTATAATGAGACCATGAATGTCAACTTTTACAAACAGCATTTCAGTTACATTACGGATCTGGATCAATACAGCCATTCATATTCTTGCCGCAAATGCGGAAAGCTTTGGAAATCTGGATTTTGCTCAACCGACACGACTTTACTTGTAATGAAGATGTAATTTACAACTATGCTGGTGGTGTTTACCACGTACCGCCATCCATTTTCGAAAAATTAAATGACGAAGGGATCAACGTACCGGAAGAACAGATATATTTTCACCATAGAGCCACATATGACTTGGAGTCATACTTTTAAAAGAAGGGCCTACCTACTGATACTGATAAACTTTCTTGGGAAGCTCAACACAAACCTCTAAGTGTCAGCGTGCGTAGTAATGCCCAGGTCTATGAAGATCCAGTCTGCTTTATTACGGAAGGTGATTCCCAAAACTTAGTGGAACAAATGTTGACATACCTCACTGATGTTGCAAATGAAAGCTACTGCCAAAATATGACACGTCTCCACATTAATACCTTATTTGCTTTAAGACAGAAGAGTGATGATACACTGCACCGCGAATCGGTTACCACTCACGAAAATAACAGCAAACCTTATCCATTGGAAAAACTTGAACAAGAATTTGATGCCTACCTCAAAGAAATGCCAGCCATAGGATTTAATTCTGGAAGATACGATATCAATGTAGTAAAAAGAGAACTAATAGAATACCTGAAGCTGAAAAAGCCGATGAATTATCTAACACCTGACTTCTCATACGATAAATTTCTGAAAGCATTTGAATGTTCTGTAACCAAAGGTTACCTCCCATAAGAGTGGATCAAATCCTTGGAGAAACTTGATGAAGACCATTTACTGGACCATGAAGATTTTTACAGCTCGCTCAAAAAGGAAAACATCACCGATGAAGAATACACGTACTGTCAGCAAATTTGGAAAGACAACAACATGACTACATTTGTAATATATGGTGTTTTCTGTAGTCGTAAGCGACGTAAGCGACCTAAGAAAATCTAGGTCATGATTGTAAAATGAGAAACCCCGGAGAATAAAAAAACAAAATGAAAGTATGTCAACTTCGTGTTGGTAAATAATAACAAACAAATACATTATATGGTGTCAGAAATTCCTGAATCCACGCATGGATCAACTGAAACCCCCGAACGAACTTTCCCTTGAAGGGAATATCGCTGAAAACTTCAAAGAATGGCTACAAGGTTTTGAACTGTATTTGACTGCTACCGGTATCGAGGAGAAATCCGGAAAAATTCAAGTAGCCACGTTTCTTCATGTTGCTGGTGTCGAGGCACGCCGTGTGTACAATACGTTTGAGATAAGTGATTCAGACAAAGACAAACTCGCTGTTGTTAAACAGAAATTTAAAGAATATTGTGAACCCAGAAAAAATCTAACCTATATAAGACATGTATTTTTCACTCGTAACCAGGGGGTACACGAACCAATTGACAGTTATGTGACAGATTTGAAAAATAAATCACAGTCCTGTGAATTTGAGCATTTGGCGGATGGGTTAATAAGAGACAGAATTGTATGTGGTATCCACGATGAAGCATGTCGTGCACGACTATTGCGTGAATCAGAATTAACTTTGAAAAAAGCAATTGAGATCTGTCGTGCTCAAGAAATAAGTACAAAACAACTGAAAACAATTAAAGGCCCAGAGGAACAATCAGTCGCTGCAGTGCGCAAATTTGGGAACAAACAAAAACCCAGGGTCAAAACTGGCCCAGATGTAGCAGGGAAACAAAAACAAAGTGCTGCAAATGCCGAAACAAAAATTTCCAATTGCCGAAATTGTGGGAAAAGCCACCCCATACGAAAATTCCCAGCTTTCGGGAAAATTTGCAATTTCTGCCATAAATACAATCATTTTTCAAAGTTTTGCCTTTCACAAAAGTCACTTAGGCGTGTGAATACAGTTGAGGAACTACCACAAACTGAGGACACTGAATTCTTTATTGGTAGCATATACATTGATGCTATCGAGACCATCGAAAATTGGACTGAAACACTTGAAACTAATAAAAAGAAAATAAATTTTAAGCTTGACACTGGAGCTCAGGCAAATATTCTTCCGAAACATGTGTATGAGTCTATTAAAACTTCAGAAACTTTACTACAAACCAACGTAAAATTGGTAACATATAATGGGAGCAAAATAAATCCCTGTGGAACAGTGGTGCTTGAATGTAGCGTCCGAAATAAATTGCACAACCTCAAAGTTTTCATTGTTGACAGTGATGTTCAGCCAATATTGGGTCAAAAGTCATGTAGTGACATTGGATCAGTGGTACGCATACAGCAAGTTAACCCAAATTTGACCAAAGAAACAATTTTGAATGAATATGCTGATGTATTTACTGGGCTAGGCAAACTTCCTGGAACACATCATATTAATATTGATAAGTCGGTTCAACCTGTCATTCATCCTCCACGTAAAATACCTGTAGCAATTCAGAATGATGTTTGCAGAGAACTTGACCGAATGGTAAAATTAGGGGTCATTGCACAACAAGACGAGCCCACAGACTGGGTTCATAGCATGGTGACTGTTCGTAAAA
This sequence comes from Pictodentalium vernedei, assembly GCA_031216915.1. Classification (NCBI taxonomy): domain Eukaryota; kingdom Metazoa; phylum Mollusca; class Scaphopoda; order Dentaliida; family Dentaliidae; genus Pictodentalium; species Pictodentalium vernedei. The sequence goes on from CM062290.1 coordinate 212,746,416, forward strand.
GTGGAAAAACACGTGTCTGTATAGACCCCAAAGATCTCAATCGTGCTATCAAACGCGAGCATTATCACTTACAAACAATTGGCGAAATTATTGAAAAACTACCAACGGCGAAAGTTTTTTCAAGATTTGATGCAACGCATGGATTCTGGCAAATTGAGCTTGATGATGAAAGTTCCAAGCTACTAACTTTCAACACTCCAGCAGGCCGATTTCGGTATTTACGACTGCCCTTTGGTATCAGCTCAGCGAGCGAGGTGTTTACAAAACGCATTCAAGAAATGTTCAAAGACCTTCCTGGTGTTCAGTGCATCGTTGATGACTTGTTAGTTTGGGGTTGGGGTGAAAACCAAGAAGAACACGATGTCAGAGTAAAGCAAATGTTGAATAAATGCCGTCAAATGAACTTTAAACTTAATAAAACAAAATTTGAACTTGGTGTAACAGAAGTAAAACACGTTGGCCATATCATTAGCAATACCGGTTTGAAGGTCGACCCTGAGAAAGTCCGTGCCATACAAGATATGCCAGCACCAACAGATATACAAGGAGTTAAAAGATTCCTCGGAGCTGTACAATACTGCTCCAAGTTTATACCAAATTTGTCGGAGGTGTCATCTCCACTGAGAACATTACTACAAACAGATGTCCAATGGCACTGGGAAAAATCACAACAAGACTGTTTTGAAAACTTAAAAATGCTTGTCTCAACAACACCTGTTTTGAACTTTTATGATGTCACAAAGCCTGTCACAATCTCAGTAGACTCAAGCTCGAAAGGATTGGGAGCGGTCCTACTACAAAATAAACACCCCATTGCTTACGGTTCAAGGGCACTAACCGAAACACAAATGAGATATGCCCAAATTGAAAAGGAAATGCTCGCCATAATATATGGATGTGAGAAATTCCACCATTATATATACGGTCGAAGTGCAACTATTGAAACGGACCACAAGACGTTAATTTAAATTTTTAATAAGCCTTTACATCTGGCAACTCCAAGATTACAAAGAATGCTGATGAGACTTCAACGATATGATCTTCGCCTGGAATACGTGCCAGGAAAAGAAATGTATATTTCTGACACACTTAGTAGAGCTTATCTAAATGAAGTGACAGAAACACTTGTAGACAATGAAATTGATATAAATGTGTTAGAAGTTCAATTGCCAGTCACTCCAGCAAAATTACAGCAACTGAAATGCGCAACGACGAATGATGAAGATTTGCAACAATTAAAACATACTGTTATCTCAGGCTGGCCAGCTGAACGATCGCATACTCATCCCAGTATTAGACAGTACTGGAATTACCGTGATGAACTTACCGCAATTGATGGTCTCCTGTACAAAGGCCATAGATTAATTATACCGAAAAATTTGCAAACTGAAATGCTTTCCAAGTTACATGAGTCACATCTTGGTGTTGTCAAAACTAAGCAACGTGCACGTGAAATATTGTTTTGGCCCAACATGAATGATCACATCGAGCAAATGATATTGCGATGTAGTGTTTGCAACCGTTTTCGAAAATCAAACTGCAAAGAACCTCTCATCTCACATGACATTCCCACACATCCCTGGTCAAAAGTTGCTGCTGACTTGTTTGAATTTAAAGGCTCAAACTATTTACTGTGTGTAGATTTTTACTCAAAATATCCAGAAATAGTGTACCTGTCCAACACATCTAGTGCTACAACCATCACAGCATTAAAGTCAATATTTGCACGACATGGCACCCCTATGGAATTGTTCACAGATAATGGGCCACAATTCAGTAGTTCCATATTCCGAAAGTTTGCTACGGATTGGGATTTTATTCACTCTACTTCAAGTCCCAAATTTCCCCGATCAAATGGTCAAGCAGAACGTTGTGTACAAACAATAAAATATCTTCTTAAAAAGGCTGAACTCTGTGGCGGTGATATATATGTCAATTTACTCGAATATCGAACATCCCCATTGGACGGTGTAGATCTCTCCCCAGCACAGCTACTAATGCAAAGACAATTGAGAACCAAATTACCAAGCACATCACAAACTCTTCAACCTTTGACCACACAGTCGCGACAACCTGAATTAGTAGCTCGCCAAAAAATCCAAAAGTTCTACCATGATAGACATGCCAAGCACTTGCCTCAGTTACAACCTGGTGAAATTGTTAGAATCCAAACTGGCAAACAGTGGGAACCTGCAAGAGTTGATCACAAGCATAGCAACCGATCATACATTGTATCCACCAGCTCTAACAAATCTTATCGTCGCAACAGCCAACATTTATTACGAACATGTGAAACGGTATTGCCATATGCCACAAGTTGTAATGATGAAGATAACACTGATGTCAATCCAACAGAAGCAGAAGATACAATACATACCGCTGTCACAGATACACAAACCATTTCTGCAAATCCACCAATAACGACTCGATCTGGTAGAATTATTAGACCACCACATCATTTGAAAGACTATGTGAAGCATTAACTTTCATACCTCCCAATTCCGAACTTTCTAAAAAAGGGAGATGTAATATATGGTGTTTTCTGTAGTCGTAAGCGACGTAAGCGACCTAAGAAAATCTAGGTCATGATTGTAAAATGAGACACCCCGGAGAATAAAAAAACAAAATGAAAGTATGTCAACTTCGTGTTGGTAAATAATAACAAACAAATACATTATACATTCTGCGAATTTTTAATCTGGTACAACAACTACGACGTCAAACCATTTTTGGAAGCATTGGAAAAACAATTTGCCTTTCATGAAGCTCGGAAGATAGATATGTTTAAGGACGGTATAAGTGTGCCTGGACTTACCCTGAAATATCTTTTTGGTACCATTGATGACTCCAGCTATTTTTCACTGTTTGACTCCAAGAATAACGGCCTTCATCTCCTCGTCAAGAACCAGATCGTCAGAGGTCCATCGATCATTTTTAATAGATACCAAGAGAAGGATGTGACCAGTATTAGAGAACAGAACTGTGTACCCGAATCAAGAACATGTGGTGGTGTGTGTGGGGGGGGGGGGGGGGGGGGGTGGGGGGGGTTGGGGAGGGGCTATGATACCAATGCTTTGTACCTGTGGTCACTTATGCAGTATATGCCCACTGGATGGTTTGTTAGTCGACGTGAAGAAAATAAATTTAAACCAGAGTACGTCCACAAATTTGGAAGAATGGCAGAACAATGGTTAGATTCCACAGCGACAAGAGATGGCATCGAGTTACGTTACCAGCTGAATGGCAGCGAGAAGAGAATCGGAAGGAGACAGCTACCCGTCGATGGATGGTGCTAAGAAACCCAGACCTGTTACCAATTTCATGGTTGTTTTTGGCATTGGCACTCATGCCACTTGAATAATGAGAAAGATGGATCCAGCGTACTCTACAATAACGTGAGACAAAAACCAATGAGAGAATTATATGAAGAGACATTGAAAACTTCACAGTACATCAGAGACATCGGATATGATCTAATTGAAATATGGGAATGAGAATGGCGAGATATGAAGATGAGAAACCACACCCACACCCTGCAAGACTTTTTAGAGAACTTCCACTCCAATAAAATCTAATATGCTATGAAAGAAAGAGAAAATTTTATCCGTGAATTATTCGGCCTCATTGAATGTGACACCAAAGATCCAGATCATCTGAAGAAAATATTTGAAGAGTTCACTCCAATTTTTAAAAATGTTAACATCACAAGGAAAGATATTGGCGACCACATTTAATCTTATGCCATGGAGAATAATATAATGAGCCAACCGAGAAGATTGTTAATTGGAAGCTTTTTCGGAGATAGAATTTTATTGGCAACACCACTTTTCAAGTGGTACATTAGTCATGGCTTGGAAGTACCCCACATATATCAGATGATACAGTATCAGCCAAAAGCATGTTTTCGGAATTTTGGAGAGAAAGTATCTGCAGCAAAACGTGAGGGAGATCGTGATCCAGATAAAACCATCGTCGGAGAAACAATAAAGTTTCTGGGGAGTTCAGGTTATGGTAAGACTGTAACAAACAAAGACATTACCTGTTATTGTAATGAGGATGAAGCCAATCAAGCAATTAATAATTTATCTTTCAGAACCTTGAACCAACTTAGTGGCACCTTATATGAAATACAAATGAATAAACACAAGATAAAACTTGATTTACCACTTCACATTGACTTTTTTGTTTATCAGTATGCCAAACTGAAAATGTTACAATTTTATCGTGATTTTCTAGATGTTTTTGTAGATAGAAGGGATTTTGAACTCTGCGAAACGGATACAGACAGCTTGTACAAAGCATTATCACAACCATCTATTGAAGACGTTGTTAGGCCAGAGCAGAAAATATATTTCTACAGAGAGTGGCATCAATGGTTTCCAGCCGAATCGTGTGACTTACACCGAGAAGAACACGTGATGGCGAAAGTAAAAGGAGAAAGTTGGACACCCGAATCTTGCTGTGTGGATAGAAGGCAATTTGATAAGAGAACGCCTGGTCTTTTTAAGGTTGAATGGTCTGGTGATGGAATCGTTGATTTATGTAGCAAGACGTATTATTGTTTTGGTGGAACCAACAAGGCGAGCTGCAACGGTATTAGCAAACGTCACAACGAGCTGGATAAGGAGAAGTATTTACAAGTATTGACAAGCAAACGGAATGGTACTGGTATCAACAAAGGATTTGCAATCAACAACAACGACATCTACACATACTCACAGACCAGAGATGGACTTTCATATTTCTACCCCAAAAGGAAGGTACAGGCAAATGGCATCTCGACCAAACCACTGGACATCTGAAGAAACATCGATTCGGTAGGTGTCGTGTCAGTCGCTAACCATCTACATCAACTTCAACAACAAGAATACAGTTTAGGTAAGTACAATTTTTTTCTAAAGTCCTAGGCAGCAATTCATTCAAGGCCTAGAGTGTAGGCAGTCTCCAAAGTCCTAGAGTGAAACTCTAGGCATTCTCTAAAGTCTTTTGTGGCAGTCTCTAAGTCCTATATGGCAGCATTCTCTAAAATTCTATATTGCAGCATTCACTAAAGTCCTATATGGCAGTCTCTAGAGTGAAACTCTAGGCAGTCTCTAAAATCCTAGAATAAAATTCTAGGTGGAATTGAGTCCTTTATGGCATTCACTGAAGTCCTTCATGGCATCGGTCTTTAGAGTAAAACTCTAGGTGGAATTTGAGAGTAATTGAAGAAATTTCTTTGTTTCTCTCAAAATTGTTTCATCATCATCATCATCATCATCATCATCATCATCATCATCATCATCATATCATCATCATCATCATCATCATCATCATCATTCATGTTGTATTGGTAGGCTGTTGGAACCAGATGACAAACTTTTTTATTTTATCTCAAATTATGGTATCCTAGTATCATTTAGGTCACCCCTATTTCTCTGAGATCGTTATGTTTTATTTCATAGAAACAAAACTTTATTTTTTATTTCTCTTTCAAACTATGGTATCCTGGTATCATTTAGTTTAGGTCACCCCTATTTGAACCAGAAGATGCTCTGAGATCTTTTTGTTTTATTATTTCTATCTAACACTGTGGTATCCTGGTATCATTTAGGTTACCCCTATTTGAACTGGCAGATGCTCTGAGACCTTTAGTTCATTTTTATGTTTAGTTCATTGATTCCTGGTATCTTTAAGTTTCCCCTATTTGAACTGGATGATCCTTATTCTTTAGTTCTGTACCACAATGAAAACTGTCTGGTATCCTTTAAGCCATACCTAACAAAATCATCATTCATGTTGTCAACTCGTGGCATCTTTCAAAATTTTCTCAAAGATCACAAAGTCGATTTTTTCACTACACACAGCGTGGAAACAAAATGTTCAATCGTAGAAAGATTCAATAGAACTTTGAAAACTAAGATGTGGAAATATTTTGCCAAGAACGACACACTGAACTGATTTTTCCACTTTCAAAATTGGCCAAATCATATAATCACACTCATCATCGAAGTATTCGTATGGCCCCCGTACGTGTCAACTTTGAAAATCAAGAAGAAATTTGGCAAAGGTTGTGTGGACAACCTATAAATCACAAGTCCCCAAAGTTCAAAGTGGAAGATAGAGTGAGAATCAGTAAAGTCAAGAAAACTTTTGAAAAAAGGTTATTTACCCAAATGGGCGAAGGAGTTATTCACGGTGGCATCTGTCAAAAAAGGTCATCCACTCACATACGTCCTAAAGGACGGTGGTAGGGAAGTACTGAACGGGTCCTTCCACACTGAAGAACATCAACGGCACACAAAACTATTTACAAAATCGAACGCGTACTCAAGAAACGTGGTCGAGGTAAGAAAAGGGAATTATTCGCGAAGTAGTGTGGATACCCTTCGTCCCTCAACTCGTGGGTCCACGAGCATCAGCTCGCCTATAAAAAGAAATGAACCAGCTCGAGTTCCCCTGATATGGAAAAAGATACGAACGGATCTTGGCCTCTATTTGGAAAGAGAGTACCTAGGAGCGAAATCACTTATTTTTCCCAAATAATCATACTGTACATCATCATCATCATCATCACAAGCATTGTTAACCTCACCCTCGATAATACAGATAGCAAGCCGTGGACGGCTCTTCTAAGTAGTATTATTGGATATTTATTACCTAATCCGACCATCAAGAAAAGGGAATGTTTTATTTGACCCTACCAAGTAACAGTTCAATGAACGTGTTCCCGGAGAACACGCTGACTACGTACACCACACAGTTATCACAACCGGTGAATCTCACTGGGGAATGGAAAGTGGGTTTGGCAGAGATTCAGTATCCAAACTCTTGGTTTAACATTCGTGAGGAAGAAGATTTCGTCACAGTGTATTGAAATTCGAAAAAGCATTATCAGCTCAGTCTGAAAGAAGGTCGATATTCGGAACCTTCCGATGTAATACGGGGTATCAATGGTGTTAAAGAAGTACTGCTACCTCGTCACGACACGATAGATTTTGAATTGGACGAGGCCACTGGTAAAGTTCGAATTGTAACAGGGGTTTGGTGAACGACTCCCCAGGGGCTAGAACCCTGGCTGAAATTTCCATGTTGTTCTTCAGATTCGTGAGGATCTGGGTCAACTAGCAAACCATGGATGAAATATAACTCAACTCTAGAGGTAGAATAACCATTAAGTTATGTGTTGTGGTCTGGATGAATTCATAAGAAAACTGGAACTACAGTTTATACGTGGTTTATTAAGAAGCCAAAACATAGTATGATATGAAATGGACATGAATATGAATGACGGATCAAAAACCACGAGCCCACTACACTTTCAACAAAAAGGGGTTTAAATTCCACCCAACATATGTTCAGTAAATGTGGATGGTTCCCACAGAACTCGGACCTGGAGAGAATCACTTTCAGAAACGATGATTCTCACCAGGGCCGAGCTGAACGGGTTCCAAAATTATGCCACCCATTATGGTTTAACCTTTTTACAGGTTACAAAGTATCCCCATAACTAATCTCAACAGGCAGTTGTGCTGGCGCAGCTGAATTAGAGCTTTAATGCCAAGACGTGGGCGGCGAATTATGATCGAGACTGCTCTTATATAGGATAATTTCGCGGGGAAAGATTTCGAATACTGGAATCTGATTGATCCCTCGCTTTTACCTCGACAAATGAAACAGCAGCAAAATGCACTACGACGTGAACCAATAAATTACATTGATTCATTTTGAACATGGAAATGACTTGAAACCAACAAAAATAGAATTACACCTCTGTTATGAGCAGACGAATTATAACAGAGTAATTTAGAACTTCTATTGTATTTTATATTACAACTGCTATTACCACATCCGTTACAGAATCAAGGTACGAGATGGGATCGTAGTCACATTAAGTCCGACTCTCCAAAAGATCTTCGGTTTTGACGAGTGTGTGTTCAAAGCTGGCTCTTATGAATCTTCTCGAGCGGTTGATGTCAACCAAGGTTTCTATTCACTGTATATGTACTGTGACTTGGTTCGTGACCAAGTTGTGGGAGATACGAGGGTGCCTCTACTTCGCATCGTACCCGTGAGAGGCAAATATGGAAGTATTATCTCCAAGACGTTTGAGAACGTGTACTACGTACCCGTGGAACGAAATAATTTTGGCACCGTCAGGGTGTATATAAGGGGCGACACAGGAGCCAATGTACCATTCGAGTTTGGGAAGGTGACAGTGACAGTTTATTTCCGAAATCGAAGATCTCTTCATTTCACATAGACATGATTTACTGTTGTAATGCCAAGTTGTACGAGGAGTATTACACGAAACAAGCTGGGAACGGGGGTACCAGCTTTTTCTGGAACGGAGGTACAGAGAGGTTATGGTTTGGGTAGTATATTGGGAGGACTGAAGAATATGGTGTTACCCTTATTGAAAACTACCGACAAAACAGTGGGAAGTCAGCTCGTTAAAAAAGGAGCAGCATTCGCTGGAGATGCCATCAAAGGGAAAAATGTGAAACAGGCAGCGATCAACAGACTCCAAAAAGCTGGTGCGGGAGCTTGGAATGAAGTGCTGTGAGGCTCGAAGATACAAAGGTATAAAAAGGCGTGCATCACGCACTGTCAGTAAATCGAAAAAAAGGAAAAAGAGCAGTACAGTCGCAAGACTTTCTCAGTGCGTGATGTCTCTCATCAACGGCAAATCCTGTGAGTGTGTAAAAAGTGAACTCGACGTATTTTCATTACCACCAACACAGACCAGTGTGGAACATGGACAATGGGTGGAACACAGACCATTGGCTACTATAGGAAACAATGGACCGATAGAATTCAATATCGCGGGGCTGGGAGATGATTATTTGAATCTGGCACAGACATATCTGTATGTTAAGGCAAAGATTGTAGATTCCAATGCAGCAGCAATCACAAATGATGCCAAAGTAGGACCGGTCAATTTATGGATGCATTCCCAATTCAGTCAAATCGACATCAGTTTGAACGAGAAACTAGTGTCTCCTTCTATCAACACTTACCACTACAGAGCCTACATGGAGACTTTGTTAAGTTATGGACCAGCAGCCAAAAAGTCACAATTGACTAATGCCTTATGGTACAATGACACGACTGGCCACATGGAAGATCTCATAGAAGATAACAATGGATTTGCCACGAGAAAAAAGTTTACGGCTGAAAGTAAAGTCTTGGACATGGCAGGAATATTGCGCTTGGATATGTTTTTCCAAACACGTTACCTACTGAAGGGGGTTAACGTTCACGTAAAAATGAACAGAGCCAAGGATGCATTTGCCTTGATGTCAGATGCAGAAACTTACAAGATCAAGATTATGGACGTTTCCATGTTTGTACGTAAAAAGAGACTCCATTCATTTGTGAGAATGGCTCACGAAAAAGCATTGGTTAAAGCAACGGCCAAATATCCCATTGACCGCGTGGAAACCAAAAGTGTTCTCAGTGCCAACGGGAAATCTCGGCATCACACAAGAAAATTTATTTCTTGGCCAACTTCCGAAACGCATCGTGGTGGGATGCGTGGACAACGACGTCTTCAATGGAATTTTTTCAAAGAATTCATACAATTTTAAAAACTACAACATCAATTACTTTGCTCTGTATGTAGACGGACAACAGATTCCTGCAAAACCCGTACAACCTCGATTCGATCATCTCGAAGTGGCAAGATTCTTGCCACTTCTTGTTGAGACGCAAGATGTTATGCAACCCTGTTCTAAGGAACCGGCCAGATGTACGAGAATGAAGGAAACCACATTAGCCGAGAAGAGTATATGAAAGGATACACGCTGTTCGTGTTTGACCTGACTCCAGACCTATCACATGGACAACACTTCGATTTGGAAAAGAGAGGAAATTTGAGACTGGAAGTCCATTTCGAAGATCCGTTGGCGACCACGATCAACGTATTGGTGTAACAAGAATTCCAAAACATGATAGAAGTGGACAAGAACAGACAAGTCATTTTCGACTACTCGACATGAACACGCTGCAGTTGGAGAACGCCCTCCGATCAGACGATTGTTTGAAGAGAATTTGTTTGGGCGAATTGCAAGAAACAGATTACCAAGAAGATTACCAGATCACAGGCCAGTGGCTTTGATAGTCAACACAGATCCGGAACACAGAAAGGAAGAACATTGGGTGGCTCTCTTCGTGAGCCACAAAGACGAAGAATACTTTGACTCCTGTGGATTACCTCCAAGACACAGACCATTCCACAATTTTCTCAAGAAGAATTCCAGATATTGGAAATACGACAAAAAACGTCTTCAAGGATCGTTACCAGTATGTGGACAGTATTGCTTGTTTTATCTCAAACATCGCTGTCGAGGTGCATCAATGGACAAAATAGCCGATCTAATAGACAATGACGTGTTGGTTGATGACGTCATAAATGAAATCTGCAACTAGATGTCGCTGCTATGAAGAAAAACTATAAAAGGAACGTTTCCAGTGAAAATAGTCATTTGTGTGCCGACAGCCGAAGGAGAAGGATGTCTACTAGCATAACCGTCTTCAAAACCAACAACGAATTACAGATTCAACTGTTCAAGAACGACGATGGATTAAAGTTTTTCACAGAAGATTGGGACCGGGTCACCAAAGCAGTGACCATAGCAAAGAAGAGAAACATCGAACAGAATCAAGAAGACACCACTAAACCAAAGAGAGGCAGAAAACCAAAGAAGAAGGATGATTAGATAGAATGTTCACGATTCTATGTTTGATCACGATGGCTCTGAACGAATTTAACCAAGAAACGAGAAACCAAGATTCGAGAAATCCATTTCCACTAGACTATGCAGAGAGAATGAACGTTGAAACGTTTTATCAGGATGTGCCACAACAAGTATTGGAGCAGATGCTACGTGAAGACTCTCGTTCACTGACTGCTCTAGAGAAATTCGAGCCAGTGCCGAGACCAACGCGCCACATGAAGAATGCATTGTAATAACACCGCCTCAAGACTTTTGAAAATATGTTACAAAGAGAAAGTGCAAAACACCCGAAAGAACTAGCGAGAGCTGGCTTATTTTATTTGGGGACTGGCGACAGAGCTCAATGTTTTCATGCGCAATAGTTGAGCGATTCTGAGATCAAGAAGATGATGTTATAGAAGAACATAGACTATATGCTCCAGAATGTTATTATATTCACAACCTACCCGAATTGATGGAGGAGGAAGAAAAATCCAATGAAGAACAAGAAGAAGAGGTCGTCAGAAAAGAAGATTCACGAAAATGTTGTGTGTGTTTATTAACTGAAGCCAATGTTGCTCCGAGACCATGCAATCACTTGTGCCTGTGTACTGACTGTTGTAAATCACTGAGAAGATGTCCAATCTGCAGAAAGACAGTTTATGAATACTTTACAATCTATATACCATAAAATTTGTATTGTGATTTGTTATTCAATAAAAGAAATTCAAACGTAAAGAATGTGTTGTTATTTTTTCTTTTTAGTATAGCATTCCCATACCTTAATGACCTGACTGAGAACACGAGGGGCTTGAGGGTAGATTAAAAGAAATATTTTTATGGGCCTCTCATAAAAATAGTCAAAACATCCTCAGATGGGTATTCTCCGATAGGTATTCCCAAATAGGTTATTCAAAAAGGTATCCTGGCTGTAAACATTAGGAGCTTGAGGTTAGGTCAAGAGAAATAGCTCCATTGCTCTTATGTACACATACGGGAGAGTCAGATACTAGAAAGAAATCATTACAGATCAAAGAATGATGGGTACAAATGGTCTAAGTAGACGAGGATTCTTGGGGAATCTGAACCCCTTTGGGTGATTTCGGTGATCATTTCGGTGATTTCCGGTCATTCTCAGGCTCATTTGGGTAATTCTTGGTAAAAAAAAAACCACTTTAGTACAATGGAACACACCCTATAGTTGCCTTATAGCACTACGTGCTACTATTTATATGAAAGGTTCTAGTTAGGATAAGTCTGTTTCGGTGATTTTCGATAATCATTTCGGTGATTTCCGGTGATTCTCAGGCTCATTTGGGCAATTCTTGGCACAGAAATACTCTAGTACAATGGAACACATCCTAAATTTGCCTTACAGCACTCATCACTATGGGGATTACGTCACAAAATGGCCGCTTACGCGGGTTACAATGACAACCAAAATGGCGGCTCCCGGTCACGTGACTATGACGTCACATGAGATCCGGCATGAGATCCGAGTGAATTGGGTTTAACCATGCGAGCTATACTACTGATGTGCAAGAGCGACGGGGCCGTTTAGTGGTGAGGGTGGGCTATTGAGCGTAAATATTTTTAACACTGAATTTCCAATTGACACCCAGGGAAGGCCATTTGCCGAATGGCCTTCTCTGGGTGTCACCCGAAGAAAACCACTGAGCTCCGAAGAGCAACTGTCAGACTCCCCAACGTAAAACTCCGCACAAGCGCGGTTAGCATTGGTTGAAGACAAGTGTGCCATCGACGCGCAGGGATTCTTAGTATACAGCGCCACTGTGCCTCCGCGCGGAAAAACGGGATGAAGCGTCTTGCCCAAGGACACAACGTAGTTATCCCTGGTGGAGATCGAGCCGTGGGCCTTTCGGGTTTAAGTCCAATGCCGTAACCACTGAGCCATCACGCTCCCTATTTAGATAGATGGAGTTACCTTAAACACATATGCTACTCAAAGTTTGCAAAGCACCAAATATATCCAACTACCTGTTTTACGTTTTAGTTGAAGTATTGTTATGAACAGTTTATATATTTTTTATTTAATTATATCTTTAATAATTCAAGTACAGAAATTAAGATTTTGTTTGTGTTTGACATTATTTTTTACCTTTTGAATACGATAACCATGGAAAATGGATATTATTGGTAAAAGAGGAATTTTTTTCAAATTTGCCAAAAAGTTGACGGAGCGAACTTGTATGAGTTCAATATCGAGTATGAGACCCATTATTGTTAATTACAGCTTGACAACGCCTTCTCATGCTCCCAGTCAGGTTCCTGATGGTCCTTTGTGGGATGCATGCACCAAGCTCCTGGACACTTCTTGGTTGGACTGGACGGGCTGAAATTGCAAGCTGCAACTCATTCTAGACATATTCGGTTGGATTGAAGTCAGATGATCTTGCTGGTCAGTCCATAGGCTCAATCCCCTTCCTCTGTCGGTACTCCCGGGCAGCATGCACAACATGAGGGCGGGCATTATTGTCCATCAGAATGAATCTATCACCCACTGCACCTGCATACAATCTGACGTGGGCAGTCAATGTACCACAGTCAAGGACACAGAGCTCTGTACGTCCGCCCAAGCTGATGCCACCCCAGGCCATTATTGACCCTCCACCATAGCGGTCATTGCTCAGCAATATTGGCTGCATGGAATCGCTCTCCTGGTCTTCTTCACACCCTAGAACACCTATCTGTGTAGTCTAGGCAGTACCTTGACTCATCTGTAAAAAGGACAGGTCACCAATCTTCTCGGATGCATTCTGAAGGTACAGCGAAGCTGGGTTGCTGTGGCAAAGCGGTTCCTACTGGCCTGAATGATCAAAAACGGGTCTTCAGCCGCAGATGTTGCCTTGTCTCTGCCACGACCATGCCGTCTGACTGGTGTGCCATACTGCTGAAATCTTGCCCTTTGCACCACCATCTCTACAGCCCGCCACATTTCTGCTTCAGACAAATGTCTTCTTACATTTGCATTGGCCACATTCAATCATTAAATCATAAGGGTTTGTGTTGAAATGAAGACTGAATACCCTACACATCTCATCTACCTGTAGACAGTGCACGAAAATATCATGAGAATCAAGGGGTACATGCTTTCCATGACCGTCACGAAAACTCTGCCTGCCAAGAGAGCAAATGTAAACACTGGGGACCATCTCAATACATTCCGCAATCATATCCACCAAAAATATTGCAAATATGTCACAAGCAAATTTCACAATGATGTGTCAAATATGTGGTGCTTAGCAAACTTTGAGTAGTATATATTCTTTTTTGCCCAAAGTTCGTTTAATGGGGCATCCCAACACGCACATGTCGAAAGTGAAGCTTGGAAGCCACCAGTCCAATTTTTTAAGGAATTCTACATTGTTATGGCCTGGAAACAGTCTAGTCCTTAAATGGACCTTCGCCTGTGTTTAGATGCCAAAGGTGCTGTACTCCAAGGCACCGATATTCCGAATGCTCAGTACTTCTATAAGGTCCTATATTGCGAATGTACACCGAGGCAATTTTAAACCTATGGTTCAAAAGTCCGAAAGCCCAATAGTCCGAAACCCAAGTATTCTGCCAGACCGTCGAAGCATCTGACCTATGGGGTAATGGAGCTTCGCAAAATCGGGCCAACGGTGTATTGGGCCTTCAAAATATCCACGTATTGGGGATGTGGGAATATCTGACCTTCAAAGGATTGGGCAGTCGGAATAGAGGACCTTCGGAGTACTAGGCCATCAGAATACTGGACCTTCGGAATATTGGGCCCTCGGAATATCAGTTTTTCGGAGTAATGGATCTTCGGAATAAAGGGGGGACGCACTAGAAATATGGTTTTCGAATTTGTATCAAATCGTGAAAAAAGACAACGTTGGTAAAAAAAATAACTTCGATTTGCTTTTCGTGTACTTGGAAACATTCATTTCGACGATTTTATCGATTCTCACTAGAACGGAACAACCAACAAGGCTGTCCCGGCAGTTTCGATAAATAAATCATATTGCCTGAATAGGCTGAGGAGTTCACAGCACACTAAATTACTAGAGAACAAGAATCATTAAAAAGAAACAAAAAACTTGTTTCCACACATGCTTTTGCTGCATTTCCCCTTTCTCGAATCGATGAACAACAAGTTCCAGTAAATTAAGTGCCTTAGCTCTGTGTAAGTGTCTGTCAAAATTCTGCAAGTTAGCGACGCACTGGAGTAAATTTGATCAGAGAATAATGCCATACTCTTGAATATTGGAAAATCTTCCACGAGTGCTGACAGAAACAAGAAAACTGAATTATCGATCAGGCGTGATTGGTTGATTTTAAATTGAAGCAGAAATAAGTTGAAGAGAGTTACCCTCAAACGTGCATTGTTTGGACAAAAACACGTTCCCATGGCTATGAACTGTGTATCGCATCATCAATCTTCTGTGCCCATAGTATATCAGACCTTTTCTGGGCAATATTTAACGGACTGTAGCTGAATGATGTCCCTCGCCTCCCTCGCCTAATACTCAAGATTGATAACTAAATGTCTTGATGTAAACTAGCGTGTAGCCAAGATTCTATAATAGGGAGTGCCCTAGACAAGGGATGTTGGGGTGGAGGGGTAGGCAAAAATTATATTTGAAAGGCCGCTGTGAAGGGTTTCTGGGCCTCCTGTAATCCTAATTAGTCCCTTCGGTCGTTGCCCCCTCCTCCCACTTCCCTAAAGGGAAGTAGGAGGAGGGGCAACGACCAGAGGGTCCTAGTTAGGATTAGCCCCCCCCCACCCCACCCCAGCACCGAGAAACTTTTTCAAACTTTAGTACACTAAGAGCGAATCTGAGGTATTTGTAGCGTGTGTAGCTCCAATATTGCAGATCATTTTGGGGCTCTATGTTGTGTGAAAGTTGCATTAGGCCAATGTTTTGTTTTTTATTGGGGGGGGGGGGGGCATTTTACGGGGCCAAGCTTCCCAGCCCCCTCCCCGTAGCTACGCCACTAGATGTAAGTAATTTTTCTTTTTGGTATTGTTACTGGTCGGTCGTTACCGCGTTTTGGGAAGTATTATTATTATTACTTTTCTAGATTTTTTTTTATAACACAAGACTCTTAAATGTCAGCACTATTGCGTATCCCTACGCCTGTGCAAGAAACTTCGTATTGTTCTGTTTTATTATATAAATATGTTTTGAATCAACCTATAACAGAAAACATGTGCATACAACAAATTACACGCTGCTGAAGATTTCTTGAGTTGATGATCAAGACATTGTCTATGCCAAAACAATAACGTTTCCATTGTCGCTCTTTTTCATTGTCAGCACCACAGGCGCCGGGAACACAAAACAAGATGTGTGTGTGTGTGTGGGGGGGGGGGGGGGGGGGGTTTGGGGGCTAAAGTATGTTATGTGATATCTAGCCAGTACTGATGAAGGCGCGCAGCTGCGAGCACTGAGCAGGAAAAGCGTTCTCCTTCGTTTTCCTACGAGTAATTGCACAATTAGTTGTATAAAATCTGGCCATTTTTACCTTTAATTCTGTGAAAATCGAGCATATTTATGTCTCAAATGACCAACTGTAAAAACAAAACTAAATTCACTGAATGGTAGGGTATTTAACCATTTCACTATTGGCAAATTAACGATGTACACACTAAAAAAATATCAGAAGAGTTATAAACTAGAAAAACTGTGAGCACTGCTCACTAAATGATACCATCCACTCCCACCAAGAAACATTTTACAACAGTAAAAGTGTGTTTAATGTGGAGAGCATAAAGACTGACACCAATGTTCGAAGGTTTCATTGAATTCACTATTTTAAAAGAGGTCGTGGATAGCAAATGTCACCCCCCCCCCCTCCCCACGCAAGCTTGAATTGACAAAGCCCATTTTTAAATATGAGATAACCTAAAAATGAAAATATCTGAAAACAAAACAGGAGGTGCACATCTTCAATATATGTAAAAGAACGTCTGAAAGTTTCAATGAAATCTGTTCAATGGTTTAAGAGGAGTTGTGGATAGCAGATCTGTACAGAATGTCAATTGAATTTGACAAAGTTCATTTTTCAATATGGGTAACTGTAAAAAAGAAAATATCTGAAAACAAAATAGGAGGTGCACATCTTTAATGTATGTAAAAGAATGTCTGAGAGTTTCAATGAAATCTGTTCAATGGTTTAAGAGGAGTTGCAGATAGCAGATCTCTACAGAATGTCAATTGAATTTTACAAAGTTCATTTTTCAATATGGGAAACTGTAAAAATGAAAAATCCTGAAAAGAAAATAGGAGGTGGACATCTTCGACGTATGGAAAATAATGTCTGAGAGTTTCAATGAAATCCGTTCACTGGTTTCGGAGGAGTTGCGGATAGCGGATGTGTACCCCCTAAAGCATAATGGATGGACGGACGGACCAAGTGAACACTATATAACTCCCACTTTTCAAGTGGGTGATATAAAAATATGTTGGGGTGTGGTTAGGTGGGGGGGGGGGGGGAACTAAACCAGGATTTAGCCTCCGAAGTGTAAAACCCCTCCTAGCCCCTCCCCCTCCCAGTTACGACTCGCCTGCAGCACCATAACGACATACAAAAGAGCAGGAGTTAGCAGGAGTTTGGATGGTTAAAATCATTCTTGGAACAATTACTTCCCTTATACATGCAATATCGCCCTCTGATTGGATGATATATCGCGTAGTTTCTTCTATGTTTTCGGCTCCAGTAGCATATGTTACAGTCTGACTTCACCGCGCGAAATATTTGAAATGACGTTTCACAATTATTTCATCAACGGAGTGACTTGAAACTCTCTTCATTTTATAGATTTTTCACACGTGCAGCAGACGATGTTCCGAATGGAGTGTTGCTTAAATTACAAATTAGTATACGATTTGAATTAAAATTGAGCGACCTCGATATTTATCATTTATTGATTATATGTCCACTGACGTTGTGGGGTACACAAGAGGTTTATTTACTAATCTTGTGACTGTTAAAAGTTGCTTTGTTCCTTTCATGATATGGGCTTTGGACTATGGCTAGGGTCTTATTGGAACAGATATGTTATTGTGATGAATTTATGTTAACATGGTCTGTTTAATTTATCACAATAATTTATACTGCTTGAAACATATGAAAAAAGTTAGTGTGATGAAATTGAATTGAACTGAATTGAATCTTTATTGAAAGAATAGTTTGGTAACAAATAATGTACAAAAATAATACATATACTGAGGGAAATAGCATAGCCATAATGGCTGTCTTCCTGACACCCCCCACCCCCCCCCCCCCCAAAAAAAAAAAAAATTAAGAAAAATATCAAGAAAAAGAAAAAGACAGCAACGCTCAGAACACCTCTGTAAAACTGTTCAATAATAATCCTTAAGGCCGAAATATATTACAACGAAAGTTGAGGATGATGAGATACCAGGAGGGGAGAAAATATGAACGTTCCCAAGCTTTTCGAACTCAAAATACATTTTGGCAGCAAGATGTTCACATAAGGCAAGTAGAATTCTCAATTGCATGTCCCGTCTATTAGGGCTCATTGAGTTCTGCCTCACGAGACATGAAATTGAGTCAATTCTCACAAGTAAGATACCAGAGGGGAGAAAGTATGAACATTCTTGGGTTTTCGAACTCAAAATACATATTTAGGCAGTAAGATGTTCACATGAAAAAAGCAAAATTATCCATCACATGACCCGTGTACCAAGACTCACTGAGCCTTGCCTAACGAGCCATGAACTTGAATCAATTCGCACAAGCAAGATACCAGAAGGGAGAATGTGCGTTATTTTTGGGGGGTCTTTTCGAACTCAAAATACAGGCCAGTATAATTATGGCACCACACCAAGGTCATATTCACGAATCTGGAAACTCTGCGTGAACTTGAAACACGGACTTAGTCACAAAGGGCTACATTGTGACACTCTGCATGCCAGCACTCGACATGCATTATGTACGACTTCAAGAAATCATTGGATATCGCTTTTTTAAACTGGGGTCTGCTGCAGTTTTGAATAATTGGTGGGATTTCATTCCAAAAGCGTGGAAAGGTATGTAACAGGAGGTCGGCGGAAAATTTGGTTCTTGGTTTGGATGTTCGTATTTTTCCACATTGTCTTGTGCCCGTGTGTAGTGAGAAGAACCTTGAGAACTTAGGCTTTAAGCAACTTAGAACTTAACATAATAAGGCAACCTGGAAAAAAATGAAAAGTCGTTATAAAGAGATAAGTTCATAACATCACATAATGAGGTAAATCATCTCATTCTCCCCTTCTAGTAGAAAGTTAGCCAACTGAAAACTAGTATCACTGTATAGTACATGAACGCGGTGGAAGGGAAGATTTCCAATATCATTTCAATCAAATCACCAATCAAACTCCATATTGTTCCAGAGGATTTGAAAACCGTGAAGAACATTTCAGTTCACACTGTTCGCTGCTGGTTTCTGAGTCCCTAGTAGTAGTGATCTCTTCACCAAAACTGTTGATCTCCTCCTTCTCCTCTATAATGTCATAAGGTCCAATATCTGTGTTCTCTCTCAGATACGGTGCTGAATCACGAAGTGAAACTGTAGTTTCATGCCCATCCTGATAACAAATATGCGCGTACATGGGATCGGCTTCATTGAGTTCAACGTGATCTACTAGAGGATCATTTTCACTTGATAGATTGAATCGTCTCAATAGCAAAGGTCCAGGGTTCATTAACCAGGAAGGTAGGGATGTTCCATGTGATGATCGTTTTTGAAATCCAAAGAATCTCTCATGTGGCATACTATTTGTGGTGGTAGATAACAATCAGTGAACCGAATGCAACACATCACCAATAACCATTTGTCAATGAGAATCAGGCACTTTGTGAGTTTTCAGAGCAAGCTTGACTGATTTCCAGATAATTCCATTATCCCTCTCAACCTGGCCATTTCCAATAGGATGGTAAGGTGTAGATTTACTGGAAGCAATGCCGTGTCTCGTGAGATAGTCATTCATTTCCTTAGACATGAAGGATGAACCTTGATCTGCATGAATGAAAGCAGCGTTGCCTCACAATGCAAACACTTAATTTAAACATTTAGTAACTGCTGGTGGCTGCATATTTGGGCATGGAAAAGCAAATGGGAATCATGAGTATTCATCAACCATTCTCCGCAGATACACATCACGCATATTTGAAGGTAAAGGACCTTTGAAATCCAAGCTCAGTCTTTCCATGGGCTGTGTTGCAATGATTAAATTACCCTCTGGAGGGCAGAAAATTGTGGCTTGCATTCTGCACAAACAACACAAGATGAACACACTTTCTTTACATCGTCAGTTGAAGATGGCAAATTTTGGGATGGAACAAAGTGAAGAAGACGAGTAATACCAGGATGGCACAGAGCATTGTGTATATCAAGTATGTTTGAGTTTAGAACAGATGCACAATATACTCTTATGAAGGAATCAGGAGCAACATTGTCTCTTCCTGGACGGTATTGTAAAGTATAACTGAAAGATGCCAGTTCCATTCTCCATTCTAGAATTGTATTATTCTTGATCATTGTCCATTTCTGCTGTCGAACATGAATGCAACAGAACATTGGTCAGTTACCAGGGTGAAGTGACCACATGCCAGATAATGTCTCCATTTTCTGACAGCCTCGATGGTTGCTGTAGCTTCCTTTCCAACCACAGGGTAGTGTAGTTCACTCCCTTGTAAAGTACAGGACACAAATGCCACAGGTCTACCACCCTGATTCAAAGTTGCAGAGATAGCAACCTCTGAGGCATTGCACTCAACAAAAAATGGTAGACATTCGTCTATACCATTGAGAGTTGCATTGGCAAGTTCTTTTTTTAGTTACTCAAAGGCTACTAATCCATCATTGGTCAGAGGAAATATCTGTGTAATGAGAGGTTGTATCCGAAAAGTTCTCAATCCATTTTGCACAGTATGCAAACTTACCCAACACTCTACGAAGCGAAACCATATTTGTATGTGGAGGAAATTCTTGTAATGGTTTCAGTCTATCAATATCTGGTTTGATAACTCCTTCTCTGATGCAGTATCCCAGAATATTGACTGAAGTCACGTATTCAACAGACATAGATTCATTTCATGTAAAATTACGACGATGAACTGCTTCTAAACAGTTTATGACATTCTCATGTTCCTGCAGTTTTTAATCACCAACTGCTATTTTGTCTAAATATGGAAATGTGTCTCTGAGCTGCTCCTCATCCACCATTTTATCCATACACTTCTGAAACACAGAAACCCCATTGGTAAGGCCGAAAGGAATTCTGCAGAAGTGATAGAGTCTACCATTAGCTTCAAATCCAATATATTTTCTCTTACTCTCCGGAACTGAAATTTGATGGTATGCACTTTGAAGGCCATATGTAGAAAACACACTGTATTTTTCAAGTGTGTTCACATTAGAGTCTCTCCTCGGTAATAGGTATGGATTGAGATCTGTGTTTTAATTAATGGTCTCAGAGTAGTACACACAGTCACTTTTTATGATGTTTTGCTGGATCCTTAACAACCACAACTTGAGCTATCCATGGGAATCTCTCTCCTCTATTATACCTTCTGAAAGATACTTGTTTATTTCTTGATGAATGAATTCCCCATCATCCCTCGAAAACTGCCCTGATTTTATTGTGATTGGTTTACAGTCAGATTTGAGATTCTCAAACAGAGACAGCACTACAACTGAAGCTTCAGCTAAAGCACAAATAGGAGAATTACCAACGTTAAGGTCTGTCTTTGGACCACCATATTCTGTGGTAAGACATTTGTTTTGCCTCTGAAAGTCTTGCTCAAGTACTATATCACAACATTCAGAACACAGAGTCTAGTAACTGTCATATATCTGTTTATCAATACACAGATCCAGATAACAAGCACCCATAAATTAGTTTTCATTGAAGTTTGTGCCATGGAAATGTTCTGACTCAGTGGTGAAATTATTAGGTCCAGACATGCTGCTGTTTATTCACTGATAAAACTGTGACTACTACCAGAATTGATTAAGGCTGATACCTTTTCAATGTTGATGAAAACAGTCACTGCTGATGCTGACAATCCTTGCGGACACGACGTTGTTACAGATTAGAAAGTTGGAGAAAATACAGCAGCTCATGTGCTTGCAGAAGTCTTTGGTTGACAAACTTTACCAAAATGTCCCTTTTTGCCACATTTGTTACATGAAACTTCTCGAGCAGGACAAAACTTCCTATTATGCAAGTTGGCTCCACAGAAGAAACATTTCTTCTTAACTGTCGACATGACTACAACTGTGTTTTCACTTTGCTCATCACTATTTAAAGGATCATTACTCTGATTGATTGCAGCAGCATCGTGAACAGTTGGATTGTACAAACCTGCATTTCTTTGTGCAAGTTCCATCAATCAGCCTGATCAAATGTTTTTAAATCAGGAGTCTTGTTTTCAAGAGGACCCTGGCGAATCACAGGAGACAACAAGCCATTTATGAAAGAATCATGAATCTACTCTTCTTTGTATTGTTCAGCTGTTACAGCTTTAAAGTTACAATCTTTGCTTAGTCTCTGAAGATCCTGTTTGAATTCAGTTAATCTTTCACCAGACTGTTGACATCTGGTTGCCAGAAGATGACGAGTGATAATTTTATTAGGAGTCTTCACTTATAGTTGTTTCAAAACATCAATTGCATTGTCATATGTAGCACAATCCTCTATGTATTCATACACATTATATGAAACAGAGTTCTAAGGAGTACAAAACTTATTTGGAGCAATGCTCCCACACTGTGAAATAAAGTTTGAAAATGTTTTTAGGCAATCTTTCCATTCCTTTCAGGCTGTATCGGAATTAGGATCAATATCTAGGCGAGATGGTTTAAGTAGTGTATCCATGATGGAGGTCTGTTATTAAGTTGATTAAATTGTAGAGAGAAGAACCTTGGGAATGTAGGCTTTAATCAACTTAGAACTTAACATAATAAGGAAACCTGGAAAGAAATGAAAAGTCGTTATAAAGAGACAAGTTCATAACATCACATAATGAGGTAATTCATCTCACCATGCCTAATGGTTTATTGTATATTGTGCAAATGTTATCAAAAGATATCGGCAATCTTTTGTTAGACCA
Organism: Pictodentalium vernedei; assembly: GCA_031216915.1. Classification (NCBI taxonomy): domain Eukaryota; kingdom Metazoa; phylum Mollusca; class Scaphopoda; order Dentaliida; family Dentaliidae; genus Pictodentalium; species Pictodentalium vernedei. The sequence continues at coordinate 212,769,224 of CM062290.1, forward strand.
GTCTTGCATAAATAAGAGTACCTGGAGCTTATATAGGTGAATGGATTTTAGAATCCCATCCTTTCGAAAGAGAAGATCTGTGTGAGAGTTATAACTTTTCCTATTTATAATGCGGATGGCATATTTTGGAAAATTCTGTTAGGAGATGAAGGATGGCCCCAACTATGAATGCCATAATGTAAATGAGGATGTGCCAGTGAAAAATACTGTGTTTTTAATGCTTTTGGTGGAAATACATTCTTGGCTCTGTGAATTGTGTAGATGGCTCGGGTCGTTTTGGGACAGATTATTGATATATGGTGTCTGAAACCTAAGTTTTCATCCATGTGGATACCTAAAAACTTCACTGTAGAATTATCTTGATGTTTTCCAATTGGTTCAATGTTTGTACCATTTATAGTTAAATACATCTATCACCGATGTTATGTGAGTCATTGTTAGGATGTAGCAAAATGAATTTTGTCTTAATGGCATTAAGTACCAATCTGCTAGCAGAGAACCATTCATTGATATTTTGAAGTTCAATGTTGGTCTCATCAAAAAGATCACCTACATTATGGTTTGAGGAGTGAGCTGTTGTATCATCAGCAAATGATAATACTTTCAAATTTGTTGAATTTGAAATGTCATTGATATTTATTAAAAATAAGATGAGTCTTGGGATAGACCTCTAGGGAACGCCAGTTGTTATGGCTCTGTGTGCAGAAGTTGTGTTTAAAACTTGGACTTACTGAATTCCACTGGATAAATAATCAGTAATCCAACTCTTAGTCAAGCCTCTTATTCAGTGGTGATCGAGTTTATTTATCAATGTAGGATGGTGGATAGTATCAAAAGCTTTTGAGAAGTCTGAAAACAGAGACAAAGTGCAATCCTTTGTTGTTATCATTCATTTCCTCTGTACTATTAACAAGGTGCAGGATTAGGTGTATCGTCGAGTGTCTTTTTCTAAAACCAAACTGATAATTGTATAGTAAGTTATGGGTGTTAAGTTAACTGGAAATCCTTGGGTATGTCATTTTTTCTAAAACTTTCAAAAAAGCAGGTATGATATTAATGGGTCTGTAATTGATAAACACATACGCATCCACCAATTTAAGAATTGGTATTACTTTCGCGATTTTCATTTTGAAGGTACAACACCAGTACAAAATTATAAATTAATGATATGGGTTATGGGACTTGCTACTTCAAATATAACTTCTTTCAGTAATTTTGTCGAAGTGCTATTATAATCCATACTTGGTTTGGGAGATAGACTATTTATACAAAGTACCACCTCCAGGATATTAGTCGGTGATATGAAGGATTCTGTATTACTAGTTACGCAGGAATTCGGAAATGACCAAGTGGTATTGGGTACTTGGTTATTTAATGTTTTGCAAATATTGATAAAAAAGAATTGAATCTGTCAGCAATTTCGTTGGGGTCGCCAAGTTCATTTCTACTATCAAGGAAGATCGATGGAAAAACATGAGAACTATTTGATTTATTAATAGCTTATTTTCAGGATTTCCCAGGTTCTTATTTTTCTTATTTTTTTCTTTATTTTTGCTTTCGAGCAAAGCACTATAATAGTTTGCAGCTTTACACTTTTGTTTCAAACTGTTGAACACTTTACAATAGTTTTTGTATTCTACGATATTCGAATCTGAGGGCCTTTTTAGCTTTTTCAAATACAAATTCTTTTTGTTTAAGGATGATTGTATAAGCCCTAGTGTCATCCATGGTTTATGTCTCACATATTTCTTGGAGATAGTCATCACGGTTAGAGGGAAAGCATGGTCAGACACTTTTTGAAAGCTATCAAGAAAAGTACTGTATGCAATGTTCGGACAATTACTATTGAATACATCAGTAAAATCAACATCAGAGGGAAGCCTCTTAAAATTGTCAATACTTTCTCTTTTATTTATTTATTTATTGGTGTTTAAGGTCACATATTTATACACAATGGCTAATCATGACCGTGACAGTTTTACAGGTGGAGGAAGCCGGAGTACCTGGAGAGAACCACCGAGCAACGATGAGCAGCTGCCAGCTCCCGAACATCGTAACTCCGCACTGCAGCACAGGTAGGGTTAGATTGGTTGAAGACATGCGCACCAACGACGTGCAGTACGCCTTAGTACACAGCGTCATCGTGCCCCCACATGGGCAATGGAGATGAAGTGTCTTGCCCAAGGACACACCACAATTGCCGCAGGTGGGATTTGAACTGAGGACCTCTCGGCTTGCAGCCTGCACCTCTACCTACTGAGCCACCGCGCTCCCACTTTCTCTTTTAAAAACATGAGTAGTATAGCATATGCAGATCTACCCTATTCTTATGGACCTCGTTTATGGACCTTGGAAGTGACATCATAGTTTTCCTCAAACTCCATGTAGGTTGTCCTAGTAGAGGGTATTATGTGATATATGGAGTTATTACGCGTTCTGAACAGCAAAAAACGTACATAATAAAAGCTGTTCAAGGTTCAATACATTTTATTTTGTCCAACAATATATACAAAGCTGTTGATCCTCTGGTGTTTGAAAACTTGCCCCCAAGTTGCGGTATTTTGATTGTTGGACAGATAGGAAACTAAAGTGGAGCGAGTGTTCAAGTCACAGCCATATGCACTCGATTCAGCTAAATAACGTTTCCTCATTGAACTAGCTGGGCGTTTAATTAGAGAAAGCGCAATGAATATCATAAAATTGAAAGAACCACTGAATGAGAAGTTTCAGCAGGCCAAAAGTGCACGGGAGAATGCAGGATTTGGAACCCTTTGTGACACGAATAACTTCAAAATAAAATATTGAAGCTAAAACTGGTCATGAACTGCACACATTGTGAGTGTTCGAGAATTGAAATTGGAAAATCATTCATAGATAATAGAATTAGCCCAAATTCCTCCTAAGCTATTAATTATGGTAATCTACTTTAAGAACTCTATTTATTTATGGTCTAATAAACAATGCATTATGTCAAACAGAAAAAAATATAATAATAATAAAAAAAATTTCACCAGAGAGTGATTGTAGAATTTGCAGCATAACGTGAGCATTACCTCCCCTTACACAATCTTTGAATGTTATTATTTTTTATCTTGTATGCGCAACTGGTGTCGGACCATGTTATGGTTTTCTGAATTTTTCCAAAGCTGTTGTGCATTATTATCCCTTTATTTAAAACTCTCAACAAAAAAAAAGTTTGGGGTTTCATAAAGCAACGAGGAACACCCACAAACATTATTCTGCCATGCAAGAAACATGTTGACAATGACACCCATAGACAGTGTAATACGAAATTCGTATGTTGCAGATTTATTTCCGATTGAAATATGTCTGGTGGTATCAATTTCAACAGCCACAGCTATATCGTGACTATGGCTCAAGCCAAAATAATATGCCATTTTCGAGCGATTTATTCCTGGAAATGATGAAATATACCCCCCCCCCCCCCCCCAAAAAAAAAGAAAAGAACTACCATTCTATCGTACAAGTTGGTATAAATCGTGTTATCCGATTAGCCACAAAATACCCCATGGGAAGAGGATACGCGACTCTGTATTACCCACCCAAAAATGCAAGTAGGTGCGATCTTGTGAAGAATAACATCCTCCAACGACTTGAAAAGTTTCAGCATGCCAAAGGCGTGGACAATGTGAGTTTTGAAATCCATTGTTGCCCGAATAATTTGTGAATTGACGAGAGTCGGAAGCGAGTGTCAGTAATATTTTGGGGTTTGCGTGTGTGCATGGGCAGTGGGTTTTGGACCTCGAGCTGGAAGGGGACTAGGAATTGTGCATAACTATACAAATTCTGTGTTTTATTTAGAAACATGGGCATATTTATGGTAGTACCGAAATCGCAATTTGATGGTTGTTTTTAGAAACCCAAACGGCCGCTGGTTTCCCCAAACATATTATCCATAACAGTTATAAAAAATCCACCAATTTGTTTGTTCTTTGAAAGCTGGAGCTCGAGCAATAATAAATGCAGTTTCAACAAGCTATGATCCCGAATTTCAGGTGACGAGTAGACTTGTCGCACCTTGAGTAAATTACACCTTCTCACTGACAACAAATTTAGTAAATCTGTACATTTAATTATAAAACATTGCAAGTTCGCCAATATTCACTTGAAGTCTGGGTGTAATGAAATAACGTATTTTGTGCAGAAATTCGGTTAAATTTCACCGCATAATCAGCATAAGTAGTTTGTTTACTGGTTTACAGTTTTTTAACTTGTACAAACCTATATAAATTCGTTTTAATTTTGTGTTTAGTTGGAGAAAAGCTTGTCTTAGATACTTAATGAAATCGAGAGCAGGTTCCCATGAAAGCATGGCAGACATAAATTTTGGAGTCCCGCATTTCACTATCGAAAATGACGCAAATGACTGTATTTAAGGTTTTCTGTCATTTTTTTATGTCCAGGCGTGGCGAATGGCTAGGGTACTTGGGGGTTTTCTTGGAAGGAGACAGCAATAATAAATGTAGTTTTAACAATCTGTGATCCCGATTTACAGATGACGAGTAAGTAAACTTGTCACACATTGAGCAAACCACACCTTTTCGCGGTCCAAAAAAATGAGTAAACGCTGTTTGTTTAATTATAAAGCATCCAAGTTCGTCAATATTCACCCAAGACTCGAAGTCTGGGTGTAATGAAATAACGTATTTTCTGCAGACATTCTGTTAAATTTCCGGCTTATTTTAGATTTATTCATGTGGAAGCAGCTGGTTTACATTTTTTAAACTTGTACAAGCCTGTATAAATTTGTTTTAATTTCGTTTTCAGTTGAGTAAAAATCGTTGCTTTGTGAAACCCAAACCATTTTTTTGTTGATAGTTTTAGATAAAGGGATAACGGCTTTGGAAAATTATCTGAAAAATTCCAAAAAATCATAACACGGTCCGACACAAGTTGCGCATACAAGATAGAAAATAATAACATTCAAAGATTGCGTAAGGGGAGGTAATTCTCACGTTATGCTGCAAATCCTTCAATCACTCTCCTGTGCAAAGTTTTTTTATTATTCTATTTTTTTCTGTTTGACACATTGCTATTAATAAATAGCGTTCTTAAAGTGGATTACCATAATTAATAGCTTTGAGGAATTTGGGCCTATTCCTATGAATGATTTTCCAAGTTCAATTTTCGAACACCCACAATGTGCGCAGTCCATGACCAGTTTTAGCTTCAATATTTTATTTTTAAGGTATTCGTGTCCTAAAGGATTTCCAATCCCATGTCCTTCAGTGCGCTTTTGGCACGCTGACACTTCTCATTCATTGGTTCTTTCAATATTATGATATTCATTGCGGTTTCTCTAATTAATCGCCCAGCTTGTGATAATTAAATGAGAAAATGTAATTTAGTTGAGTCGAGTGCGTTTTGGCTGTGACTTGAACACTCGCTCCACTTTGGTTTCCTATCCACCCAACAATCAAAATACCGCAACTTGGGTGCAAGTTTTCAAACACCAGAGGATCAACATTTCCCCAAATTACTGATCATAGTGTAAAATTACTGCTTTGTATATATTGATGGACAGAATAAAATGTACTGAACCTTGAACAGTTTTTATTGTGTTCGTTTTTCTCTGTTCACAACGCGTAATAACACCATATATCACATAATACCCACTACTATGACAACCTACATGGAGTCTGAGGAAAACTATGACATCACTTCCGAGGTCCATAAGCGAGGTCCATAAAAATAGGGTAGATCTGCACATGCCATACTTCTAACCTGTTTACGATATTGTGTGGAAGTATGTTGACAAATAACAATTTCGTCCATGCAAAAAGTTGCAAATTCCGGCCTTGTATTTGCTAGCTTTGTTACAGAAAATGTGGTCAATTAAGGTTGCAGAAAAGTCGGTAACTCTTGTTGGGCGAGTCATAACGGCCATGAAGCCTGCACTGAATATCGAATCCACGTATTTGTTTTTGTGTGGGTACCAAAATTTGAAAGGTCAATATTGAAGTCACCCATGAAGTAAACTATTTAGGTTCTACTAAAATCTCGGATATCGTTGACAAGAATTTACTTTAAATATGAATAATTAGAAAATGCCCAATGTATTTAATCCATGTCAATACCATAATGCTGATAGATTCCACATTTCTATGCTCTTATCGCGAACAATTTTATTTGTATAAGTAATGCTTATATGTCACATATTTGTATTCCGTCCAGTGACTTTGCAACACCCGTCCACAATTCTACATATAAATGATTAAATCAACATTTGTCAGTTCCATAACAGTCAGTACGGTTACATCCAATGCTGTTACGGTGCTACTGGGTGTGTGGCAGTGTTGACATTGTCATGAATTATTGTTTCGGAAAAGTAACTATAAATGAAAACACTTTTGGTATGTCCAAAGGAGTATTTTTAAATTTAAAGCCCACATTTTCACGGTCTTGAGATACAGAATGTGAGAAAATATGGAGAAACGACAAGTAATGCTATAAAGGGGCAGCCACACACTGAGAAGTATCAGTTGGGTCCCATGCGCATTTGTGTCATGGTAGGAATACAACACACAATGCTCTGTGTGAGACTAGCTCACCTGCTAATTGGGACAAACGCACATTTTTGTCTCCATATTTAACAGAACCTTTTTTGTCCCAGCGGGGAGATCTTTTAACTGGTAGAATGCTGAAAGCCCATATTTGGGCTTTATTCTGAAATACTGCTATTGCAACATAAAAACTTCATAGCCGGTGGATGTGCTTCATGTTGTCTTTGAAGTTAGATTATTTAATCTATATGGATTTGCCTGGTTACAATTTGTGGGAGACTGACTGGCAATCCCCCATACATTGTAACAAAACAAGGGGATGAGAACAAATTGCGATCATTAAAAATAACTTAGCACTCTACCAGTTATATATAAAGATTAGACAAGAGGCATAGGAGGGAATCATTGGTTATTCACTAATAGTAAATAGTCCCATCCCTGCCGATTTGTAATAAGACTGCAATGACAGGAACCCGAAAGAGATATACAAATTTCAGATGACTTCATTTAATATGACACCCCCCCCCCCCATACCCACCCACCCACCCCACCCACCCACACCCACACGCATACCCACTTTTCGATTCTCTGGTGGTGTATTATTATGTAGCAATATATTGCTAAAGACAATACTCTCTCTCTCTCTCTCTCTCTCCTCTCTCTCTCTCTCTCTTTCTCCCTCTCTCTCTCAAGTACTGGGAAAAGCTGGGAATGGGGCAAGTGTTCCCGGGTCCCAAATCCCTGTTTGAGAAATTTCATTTCCAAATTTGTAATCGTTATCTTCCAAATCAACTAATTTAGTTCACCAGAGCGAGGTGGTTCTTCAGTTAGAGCGTCGGACGTCTGATCGAAAAGTTTTAGGTTCGATCCTGACCCACTTCGCGTGCGTGGTGTTTTTGAATTTCGAGTGCCGGGAAGTCATCGGGGCTGACTCAGGTGCTAAACGGGCTGGTAGAAATGGATATCTCTGAGTTAAGCAAAAGTGTGAAATGGCATCTTCCTTTAATTCAATATTCAACGAAGTATGGACAATTCAGTAAGCAATGAAGTAATAGATTGACAAACATATTATGGCGCAAAATGTATGTCATTTAATGTGAAACTATATATACTCGCCCCAAAAAGAAAGTGTGCATTGCAGAAAATGATCAAACTCCAAAAAAAATAACTTCGTAGGTGTAAAGAGTGTTAACCTGTTCATGAATAAGTTATATTGAACACAAAAACAGCTTCTCCGTTAAAATTGCATTAACGTTAAATGACGTGCTGCACGTTTGTGAAAAGGCATGTTTTGCACGTGGAGAGTCTGAAAATTCATGCAGCAGTGTGAATCCTTGGGTATTTAAACACTAAAGTAAGGCCTGCCTATCGTTCACATTCAAACTTGCACTGCTGTTAAAACGACTCCACATTAGCATGCCAAGATTGACAATGAATCAACGTCTCCTTGCCCTGGGTATGATTAGAGCTGGCAGAACATACAAAGAGGTTGCCCAGCATTAGAACTGCCACCGTAACACTGTAGACAGGCTAGTCCATCGACATGCACAACATGATGACGTTCGAGACCGACCCCGCTCCGGGAGACCCAGAGTTACCACCCCTGCACAAGATCGGTATATCCGTGTCGTCCATCTCCGGAACCGACAACAAACGGCAACGACGACAGCCAGGAACATCCCTAACCTGAGACGGATACATCCTCAAACAGTAATCAACCGGCTGAGAGAATACGGCTTACGTCCTCGAAGACCTGCAATTCGTCCGATTTTGACGTTACGTCATCGTCGTGCTCGACTGCAGTGGTGTAGACAACATCTCAGGCATCCCTTACACTGGTGGCGACGTGTTTTATTCACAGATGAATGTCGTTTCCATCTGTCATCATCAGATGGCCGCCAGAGAGTGTACAGACGTCGAAACGAACGCTACGCAGATCCATGTGTCGTGGAGCGAAACCGTTATGGGGGAGGGTCTCTCATGGTGTGGGGTGGCATCACTGCCCGTAACAGAACTGAGCTGGTCATTATTGATGGCAATCTCAATGCAGCCAGATATCGTGATGAAGTGCTTACCCCTGTTGTTGTCCCATTTCTGCAACGTCACGGCCCCGGCGTCATTCTACAGCAGGACAACGCCCGACCCCACGCGGCTCGTGTTGTTCAACAGTATCTGCAGCAACAACAAGTGGATGTTCTTCCCTGGCCCGCAAATTCGCCCGATATCTCACCCATTGAGCACGTATGGGACGAAATGAAACGTCAGCTACGCCGGCTTCCCCATGCACCGTCAACGCTTGTGGAACTCCAAAGACACCTTATCAGAATATGGAACAACATCCCAAAACACTTCCATGCTAACTTGTTCGCTTCCATGAGGCGTAGATGCACAGCAGTAGTCGATACAGACGGAGGTCATACCAGATATTGAGTGTGTGACTTTTGTGTTTGACCCTTAGTGTCTTTGACTCTCCGTGGCACCAAGAGTATTCGACGTAGCGTAATGAAATTTCTCGTATTGATCACAAGTTGATTCATCTGTGATGGAATAAAGTTTCCATGAATGAAAATGATATATATATTTTTTTAGTGTTATTTTTTAGCATGCACACTTTCTTTTTTGGGAGAGTATAGAAACAATCAGTCGAAAAAATATGTTCAATCCTAATTGTTTTTACAGCCTCTTGATGTGCAATTTTGACTGTGAAGGCAGTGGACATCTCTCTTCACCTTGATCTGCTGAGTAATAATCCAATAGCTGCAATGCGACGACAACTGTGAAGTTAATGAGAAGTTACATGACAAAAGTGGATGGTCACACTCAGTTAAACTGGGAAAGTTTATATTGTCCATTGAAAGCATAAAGGGTCCAACTGCAGCAATGCTTTAGTATGGCAGTTGGCAGCTTTATACTCTCAATGGACAATATTCGATCATCTTTTGACGGTAATTGTTCACACTCTACAGTAGAACCACTGTGGACAGGTCCCTTTCCGCGGTTCGGGCAATATTTCCACGGACGCAATATTACTAGATTTCAAGCATTAATTAAAGGAATAATCATCAAATATGTAAATAATGAAGCATCGGGTATGATCCGGTGCTTCAATAATTAACATTTTGCTGATGATGACTTTTATTACCTGGTAAACGCGTGCGTGGACAACACTGCCCGTGCGTGGTTTACGACGAGTCCACGGCGACTGCCCTGTATATGTATGGGTACTTGGAGAGCAATGACCGATAGAGCTGGGCGTTTTTTTTTTGTTTTCTGGTAAGATTCCGGTTTTTGCGGTGAACCGGAAAATCGAACCGCAAGACCCAGCAAAAACCGGCCGAATGGGTTTTACTGTATTTGTGTATAAACTGATCAAACTCTCTTACCGGAAGGGAATTGGACTAGTGGCCCCTATGAAATCTCGTCACTTAGTCTATCCGGCAAAGGGGCGAATACGTCGTGTACTCATTGCCACATTTTCTCTTATTGACTCGTCCATCAGAGAAAATGTGTCAATGGGAACACAACATGGATTAGAGCTTTCACAACGAATCGCCCGCATCCGCCCGCGTAATATGCAACTTCAGCAGTTAAAAAAATATTATTTTTCGAAAATTTTCAACAAAACCATATCATGTGACCCCTCGTTGGAACGAGCTCGTCACATGATATGGTTTTGTTGAAATTTTTTGAAAAATTAAAAAAAAATGATATTTAAAATAATAAATTTTAATATCGTCTGCGTTGGGTTTAGTTTAAACAATGTTTATTCATGAAAAAGAATGATGCGTACATAAAATAAACTACAACATGATTGTCATACAGAGTGTGCAATACAATGGTATGCATTAAAATAATGAGTCAAGAACGAGATTTGTTGAAAGGATTCAGCAGTAAGCTTTTATAAGCCGTCTCCTTTGAATTACTAACGAAGTTTGATAGTAGCTGCAAAAACTAAGAAAAGTATTGTTTAAACATAGAAGACAGAGAGAGTAAGGAGAGCAATATAGAGAATGAGAGAATGAAAAGAAGGAAACTTAACCCCTTACCCGACACGTGTAGCAGGCGACACTTGAAGAATAAATTTTTGAATAACTGGAAATTTCCAATGTCAGTCTCAAGAACACAGCTTACGATCCCTCACTGGAACGAGCTCGTCGAGCTCATTCCATTGAGGGGTCATAAGCCATGTTCTCGAGACAAAAATTGAAAATATAAACGGATTTGGATGGCGATTTTTATGGGTTACACTGACCGTTACATTGGGCAAGGGTTAACTAAGAAACAAGGGAACAACCTGAATTCAATGCTCGCTACCAAAGATTATTCAATAGGGCAGCCTCAATGGGTGTATCGGTAACGGTGGCCCATTTGTGTGGCAAGCAACACCGGAACAGTCCAAGAGTGCACCGCTACTTACTGAAAGCGTCCACTCAGTATGATTTAGTCCTGCACGGCTCTGAACAAGAAGGTTTTCATTATTATTCAGTCGTTCGGATCCAAATAGGAGCGTGGAGAGCTCAAGAGTAAATGGCAATGCATTGATTGTGGAATCGCGAGCATCGTTATAGATTGGGCATTGCACAAGATAGTGCTCAGTAGTTTCGAGATTCCCACACACTGGCAACATGGGGATGTTGATAGATGGTTATCGTATAAGTGGGCGTTGATATTACTACAATGCAGGCGTAACCTGCAGTGATAAATTGCGGCAGCACGGGATTTGGCTCCATAGAAAAAAAATAGTGGTCGTAGGTTCGCGCTATTTTAAACGTCTTGAAGTTTATGAGGGAACAATTTTCTCTTACTGAGAAGGGGGGGGGGGGATCTATTCCACTGGTCGGTAACTTCCGGAATAAACGAGGACTTATATAAATTGGTGTGGCAAAAGAGAACACGGTGGTTATTTTCAGATCGGGGATTCTGGCTTTGGGTAATAGATGAAATAATTGGTGGCACCTTATTGGAGTTAATTTATGATACATCTTAAAAAATTGGATAAGCTTGTGCTTTCGGCGTCTTTCTTCCAGTGGATCCCATTGAGTTTCTGAGTAGAGAAGGTCTTTACTGCAACTCATAGTGGCGCCAGTAACTATTCTTGCTGCAGCTACTTGTATTTCCTCCAGGTCCGCAGCTTGAGTTGCTGAGCAGTTGTCCCAGACAGAGTCAGCGTATTCTAAAAGAGGCCGGACAAATGCGAAGTATATCTTTTCAAGGACTTTCCGGTCAAGTGTAAACTTATGGACCCTGAGCATGTCAATACGTGTCCAGGCTTTAGCGCACACATGATCGATATGGTCGTTCCATGTACAACCTTTATTCAAAATTACACCCAGATGCTTGTGGCTACTCACCTCAGAAATTTGAGTTCCGCTTAAATATATAGGTGGGTGCACCGGGACGTTACTTTTAGTGATATGATCATGATTTCCGTTTTAAGGGGGTTGAACTCAACTAGCCAAGTTTTAGCCCAGTGTTCAGTTGTGGCTAAATCACGGTTGAGTATGATGGCACCTTGGTCAGGATTCTCAATTATAAGATAAAGGGGCGAATAAACGTATACTGCAAATAAACGTATACTGCTCAGTAGGTTTTCAATAATATCGTTGATGTAAATCAGGAATAACAGGGGAGCAAGGATCGAACCCTGTGGGACACCAGGCGTTATTGGTTTCCAAGAGGATGCCCCAGAGGCTACAAGGACGCTCTGGTACCGTTCAGAAAGGTAAGATTTTAGGAAACAAAGCAAGTCGCCAGATATTCCTATTCTCTCGAGCTTGTGAATAAGACCAACATGCCAGACTTTATCAAATGCCTTGTTAACATCACAAAAGACAACTCTTACTTCTTTTCCTTCGTCAAGAGCATGACAGAATTCATCACAGAGGTCTGTCAGTTGTAGGACCGTAGAGTCACCTGGAGTAAAACCAGACTGGAACTGACTCAGTATATTGTTATCACATAGAAAATGCCACAATCATTTGAAGACACATTTTTCAAGTAGTTTACCAGTGCAGCTAAGCAAAGATATTGGGCGATAGTTAGTAACTACATTAGACGAATTCTTTTTCAACACCGGTGTCACATTGGCTTTTTTCCATAAAATTGGAAAGTAACAGTTATCTAATAACCTATTGAAGAGGGCCGTAAGAGGGTCACACAATGAGTGTCTACATTCTTTTAAAAGCCGGGGACTTATAAGATCAGGACCAGACGCCTTCGATACCTTAATACTCTTGATTGCTTCGTACACTTCCTTGCTTTCAAGTGTTATCTTGTCCAGCGTTGTAGGGCAGGCAGGGGTGGATCTTGCAAGGATGCATCAGTGTCATCCAATGTCGAAATGGAACAGAAGTAACCATTGAACCGCCTTTTCGGGATTAGTTGAATAGAGTTTGTTAAGGTGACTTATAGTCGGGATTCCGGGGATATTTTTACAGATAAATGTTTTTAATGTTTTCCACCACACTGACGTGAGTGTTTCCGGACAACTTAGTTTTGATTGGACTTTCGATATGTATGCAGATTTGGCTTTCCTAACAGCTGATACCACTTCATTTCGTTTATGCTTATATCTCACCCAGTCGTGTAGTTGACCAGTGCGCTTTGCTCTACGATATAATCGTGTTCTTTGCCTAATCAATAATCGAATTTGATTATGCATCAATTTAGACTGGTTAGCCTAGAGGTTATCAGTTTGTTGGGAATAAATTTAGATGCCGTTTCAAGTAATTGATCGGTGAAGGTGGATACTATGGTGTCCGGACACGAATGATCAAGCAATCTTTCCCAGTCTACGGTATTGTACGCAGTGTTCAGACCGTTAAACTTCCCTCTGCATACAACCATATGCGTCTCTTAAAGTTTTTAGGCTTTTCTTTCTTGAATTCAATAGCAATATAATGGACAATGATAGCGAGTCATGTCAGGTACAAGTGGTTCTAGGGCTTCACATTCCAGTACATGTACAATATTACTAACAGCAAGTAGGTCAATCAGAGTTGCAGATGATTTGGTAAAGCATGTTGGCTCTTCCACAAGCTGTCTAAGATTGAAATAATTACTTAATTCCTTGAAGCGACCCTTGGGAGAACCATGTTGGTTGTCGTTGAAGTCACCAATCATAATTATGTCTGAAATTAAGGTAACTTTGGCTTTGTCAATAGATGCCGTAATTTTATCCCAAACATCTGAGGGACTATTAGGTGGGCGGTAAAATACTCCTAGCAGCAGCGCCTTACCATGAGTCATGAACAGTTCAGCCCTGATACACTCAATGTCATTCACCTCAAGATCAGTTCTATGCCGAAAGCACAAGCCGTCCTTCACGTAGACGGCACCCCCCCCCCCCTCCCCTCGACAAAGGGTTAAACCGTACGGGTTCTTGGAACCCATGGATCATAATATCTGATGTTAGGTCCGAGCATTGAAGCCAGGTCTCAATGAATGCTAAGATATCATTTGAAGATGATTCATACTCAATTATGTCTACTTTTGGCTTCAGGCTGTGGATGTTCAGATGAAAGATTTTTAATGCATCGATGGTATTTTCTGCATTCAAAGAGCCTGGTCCAGGGTTTGATTCAGTGTTTCCGGACAATAACAAAACCACAGCCAGTACCAAAATGAAATAACAGATGGCTGAAGTAGATGGCGTTGTAGCTGGTATATTTGATGTCGGTCGGAGATTGGGGTCTTTCAACATTCGTACAAAGATCATTACTGCATTGGGAGCGTAGGGTAAATTTGTTGAATAAAAGATGAAACAGGGTTGATGTCACAGTAAGGCTGACCTGAACCTCAGCACTCATACACCACATGTAAAGATGCGCAAGAGCACAAAGGGACTGACGTTTTGTTAGTCTTCTTTTCGGGCCGCGAGCATAAACTACAGTATTGAATGTACCCATCCGGGCGCGGTAAGACTCAAGACTATACATTATGTAATCTGTGGGTGGTAATATACAGGTACCCATGATGCCCAGAGGTTGGTAACATTCAATGACAAGATCATTCTACAGTGGTACGAATTAAATTCAGGCCGTTTTGGACAAGAGTTTGGAAGAAAGTGGATAGAGTAACTTCGAAGAGAAAAATAAGAGAAAATAGTAAAGAGAAATGGGAAAAAGATATTGGAAAAGCAATTCATGTTGTGATGATATAAACTACTTATTCAAAGTCAAACTACAAAAATCTCTAAGTGGATATTACAAATAGAATAAATCGTGACTGGTTGGATTTCTTAGTGGACAAAGAGAGCAAAGCAAAGGGAAGACGAAATAAATTAAAAGGAAATAATATTTATGGAAATAATAATTGTGGTATTTCTGCTTGGTGCAGGCTATATATAAACACATGTGCCCATACGCACGCACGCACGCACGCACGCACGCACGCACGCACGCACGCACGCACGCACGCACGCACGCACGCACGCACGCACGCACGCACGCACGCACGCACGCACGCACGCACGCACGCACGCACGCACGCACGCACGCACGCACGCACGCACGCACGCACGCACGCACGCACGCACGCACGCACGCACGCACGCACGCACGCACGCACGCACGCACGCACGCACGCACGCACGCACGCACGCACGCACGCACGCACGCACGCACGCACGCACGCACGCACGCACGCACGCACGCACGCACGCACGCACGCACGCACGCACGCACGCACGCACGCACGCACGCACGCACGCACGCACGCACGCACGCACGCACGCACGCACGCACGCACGCACGCACGCACGCACGCACGCACGCACGCACGCACGCACGCACGCACGCACGCACGCACGCACGCACGCACGCACGCACGCACGCACGCACGCACGCACGCACGCACGCACGCACGCACGCACGCACGCACGCACGCACGCACGCACGCACGCACGCACGCACGCATGCATATACATATTCAACTCGAACTGAAATCTGGAATTTCAACCCGAATCGAACATACACACACACACACACACACACACATACCCATATACACACATGCTCACATTTGAACATATATCCACTCACCTAGATGTACATACATGTACATATACACGTACGGTATATTATTTATACATATCTACACCCCAAGAAGGTAAAACACAAAGATCAGCGGTCAATAGTGCATTTGATTGAACAGGGTTGGTGTACCACTAGCAAGCTTTGTTTTGGGTTCTAAGAATAAAATCAATAGGGAAAATGGAAACCCTTCTGGCGCGATAAGTTGTCAGAAGGGGATACCTGCTGTGCTGGCGTGGCACCGAACAAGTGGATCCACCCTATATCTTGTTGTGAGGTTAATCCATCTTGTAACAGATACGTTTCCATAGGAAGACGATTAAGCGGTAATAGTTCTGATGGTAATAATGATAATAATAATTCCAACGTCAAAAGGTTCATACAGACCGGAAAATCATGATTGCTAGCGCTAAGATGACATCGGAGGAATCGAACATAGAAAATTATAATAATAATTGTGATAGTAATAATAATAATTGTAATAATAAAAAGGCCCTGCGAACCTGGAATTCCAGTTCGAATCGAATCTCGAATCGAATCATGTCAGAGATTCGCGAATCGAATCGAATTTGGAATCGAATTGGCGTGCTTCGCAGACATCGAGATTTACTACCCATTTCAGTCGTCTGAAGAGATTTATGGACAGTGCACTTTGCGTAGAATAGAGGGGAGTACGGGGTGGCATGAAAGATTCGAGTGGATTCAATGTCCTGGGTTCGAAACCGAATCGAATCGAATCACGTTTCGAATATTCGCACGGCCGTAAGTGGTGATCCTAATGAAATCGCTTGCAAGACGGATGGAGATAAGGGTGTCCCAGTTGGTATTGGTTGATGAATCATGCACACATGTCGGAGAAGTGATTAAATGAGGCAATTATTAATATACTAATATGCTGTATCCAATAAGTGCTGGATTCCCATAAATACCACGTATATATTCGACAAGGATAAATCAATAACACAGACGATAATGATGTTGATTGGTCGGGACTTTTAAACATTTCAGTTTGTATTGGTGAAAATAGAAACTAAATTAGATATTCACACATTCCCGTTACGACAGAACGACTTTTCGATGTAGTCGAGTCGGAGAGAAACAGGTGGAGAATTTCAACCTATTGCCGAAATCGCCATTGTGAGTTAATTAGATTTATTTTGTGTCACAAAAATCCAGCTCATGGTCCCACATTGGGACGAGCAATACTTATTCCTTCACTTTCTTTGTACTTTGACCTTCAAAAAGTAACCAGAGTACACCATTTGGCATGAAACGTTATTATTTTACCCTCGTGGAAGATCCTGTACCTGCATCGATGGGGATACACGACAGTCTTACCGAGCACGAGGTGAAATGAATTAAGGCAAAAAATATTTTTTTTACCGCCATTGGATATTTTGCCTCCCCCCCCCCCCCCACCCCACACTTCAACATTTCATTTAGTCTAGTTAAGCCCCTTGTGGTCAAAGTGTTATTGTTACTACATGAGATCAGACCGATTTTTTTTGTCAGAAAACATTACGCATTGCGGTTGGTACGCCAGCACCAAACGTCGCGCTCAAAATAGTGTTCAATTCTATACCTTCGATTTAGTTCCTATCGGAGCATCGGAGCCTGGCGTTAGATTATGGAAATTGGATTTCTATTATTCATACTGTATGCCCCCAGAGGAAGGTGGAACAAATTGTTCAACATGTGATTAAAAAGATTGATGCGTTCTCACTTTTAGATACCCAAATTGCGAAGAAACAGAAATAGCTTTCATATCTTTTGTAAATCCTATATTGTATAACGGTAAAAAGTGTCATTTATGGCGATAAACTGCATGCACAAGTGATGAAAATTTTAACAGACTCGATGCTAGTAATTCTTTTCTGTTTTGCCAAAACTCACTTGTTCTTTTCAAAATCGTGCACATTTTCATCAGTTTTGAATAAGTGTCATATCACACAACATCACACCATGAGCTCAATACGCTGTAAAATTGCATCAGTACCATAAAAAGGTCCACCCTGAAGCTACTGATATTGCTATCGTCACTTTTACGTAGACTGCCACCCCCGTTTAAAGTTTAAGGATTCAAAATACTAAAATAGTTGTGGTCATGTTCAGTGTTCAGTGGACCACACTGTCTTCAGAATGAAAGCACTCCGACCTTCAGTTTCTGCTTCTGAACGCTTGCATTGCCCACAGGGAGGGGGGGGGGGGATGTAGACCTGATTTTTCCCGACAGTAGAGACCTTTCGCACAATGAACGACAACTGAAAAGAATTACGAGTGGGATATTACGTCACTGAAATCTGTGTTCTTTCTATCAGTTGTAGTTTTCTCTTGTCCGTAGTTACGATTACGGTAACTCGTCAACACTCACAGATATATCATATAACAATATGTTTGAGAATGTTTCTGAGCACCTTAATGTTGGAGTTCACTCTACGATTGTGTCATTACAGTGTAGTTTCCTTAAAGTGCTAGTGGTGAAGTTTTAAAAGTTGGATTTTCTCACAAACGGACTCGTCTCCAGAATTCTGCGAAAAGGTTTTTTGAACGTCCGACGAATGTACTACTGCTGTTAGCCAATCATAATTCTGATCACCTGTCGTTCATGATAGTAGTATGTCTCGCACGTTTGGGGCATGATTTGGGGGGCCTCGGCGGGGGACCTCGGACCTGACATCATGTCGCGTGACCTAGTGGCGCCATGTTTGGTGAGCGGCCATCTTGTGACGTCATCCCCATAGTGACTCATGCTGTTAGTGCGCATGCGCAGCGCGTGTTGTTAGGGTGATACATGTTTCCGTCGTCCATTTTGTATACTGGAGGCCGCCATCTTGGTTTCTATGGTAGCACGTGATTGCTATATGACCTAAAACCTAATAGGATAGGTGTATGTTCGGAGGGTGTGTTCGGTTGAATAGGAGTAAATCTAATTACATCAAACAACCCGACAAGTTTTACTATTTCGAATTCTTTCAGAATTCTCTGCTTGTATCTATCTAGGCAATAGTTTTAGTCTACCTGACCATGTTCCTTTGTTCTCTTTGCCAAAAAGTCATTCTCAGGCCCTAAAATACTGTTAAAAAGCAAGGATGATCTAACGTCACTAATTGATCAATGAAACATGATGTTTGAAATATTATTTATCTTTAAACATAACTCAGAAGTCATGTGTATTCCCTGGGGTACAACTTTGTAGATTACACACTAGTCATAAAAGATAAGTATGAACATGTCTTGCTGTGACTTGCTGAAAGTGATCCCACAGAACTCTCAGTTTGCCACAGTAATACATGGATATGCCATCCTCGTTAACAACAACTGTGTCCCAATCATTGTGAAAATGGTAGGAAAATTGGCAGTAATATAAAAAGAATTGTTAGCTCAAGAGAGCTAATTTATTTATGAAAGTCAACTGAGCTGAGAAATCAGAAACCTGATGCTTCACCCCTTCATACTTGATACGTAGTAGTTCGAGTGTGTGTTCTTGTGACTTACTTGCAATGTCTTTGTCATTTTGGGGGGGGGGGGGGGGGGGGGCACAAAAGAAGAACTCTCACTCAGAGAAGTTTAAGGTCTATACCTGACTCTATAATGAACATCTAAGCCCCCCCCCCCCCCCCCAGCCCCCGTCCAGCACACACACACGGATGTATCAAGTGTGAAGACAATTCTCAATCTATTTCCTTTGTGTGTTGGTGCTGTGCCTTGGTAAATACTCATTTTATACCCAGGTAAAAACCAAGGAACAGCCCGAATACTCAAATGAAAACTAATGTTTATGTCGCCAAAATTATGTACTACTCAACAAGAAACATTGGATGGGAAAATTATACATAATATTAACACTTTGTGCCAAAATTGAGAACAAGTTTTCCCTCTCATCACTTCTTAGACGAAATAAAAATCACTCTTCTCGAAATCCCAGCCCTACCAGGCTACCCTCAGCCCTCGAAATAAATCGCATCAGTCAGCACTGCTACAGACAGTAACCCAGTAAGAATGTTGTAGATTACAGATTAGTCATAAAAGAAAAGCATGATCATGTTTTGCTGTGACTTGCTGGAAGTGATCTTACAGTAACTCTCAGTTTGCCATAGTAATGGATGGATATGCCTACCATGTCCACAATAACCGTGTCCCACGCAACAACAGTTGTGAAAATGGTAGGAAAATTGGCAGTAAATTAAAATGAATTGCTAGCTCAAGTGAGCTAATTTACTCATCAACAAGTCAAATGTGACTAGAAATTTAATGCTTCACCATTTCATACGTAGCAGTTTGAGTTAAAGTGTTTTTGACTTACTTGCAATGTTCATGATATTCAGAGGATGTGTATGTGTGGAGAGGGTCAGGGAGAACCACAACAGAAGAATCCCCCACCTAGAGAAGTTTAGGCTGCCACCTGACTCTACCGTGAACATCTAAGTGCCACCACCTCGCTCTCTCCACGCACCCCCCCCCCCCCCCCCCCCCCCCCGTGCATTCGTTCGCATCCAGCGGTATAAAGCGAAAAACGAGTCTCAATCTATTCTCCTTGTGTACTCGTGCTGCGTTTGGGTAAATATTCATTACATACCCAGTCGCAGCTCTAGTACACAAAAGAACAGACGTTCATATCGCCATAATTCTGTACTGCTCGAGGACATACACTGGATATGAGAATTATATGTAATTTTAACATCTCTGATCAAAAATTAGGAGGATGGGTTTTCCCTCCCATTATCTTTTTTGGGGGGGGGGGGGGGGGCGAAATAAAATAAAAAATCACACTTTTCTCAAAACCCTAGCCTTATCGATTTTACCTCAGCCCTCGAAATTAGTCCGAACAGATGGCACTGCTTCAGTCAGTAAACCAGTAAAAACAAATCTCAATCTATTTTTTTTTTTTTTTTTATAACCATCTTAGATCCAAAATTAGAGGTCTAGTTCTGTTTCTTATTACTATTCTCTTTTCTCCTTCAAAATCACCCCCCCCCCCCCCCCGGGATAAGTCCAGTCTCCGAAATTAGCCACAACAGTTGGCACTGCAGTAGTAAACACTGTGGAAAAGTTGATTCACTTCTTTTATGTTAGAACATTAATGCTGATGAAGTATTTCAGCTATATGATAGTTCATCTAGATGCGTGCAAATGCTAAATAATTTCCCTGTTAAATGTGATGTCAAATAAAGCAAAAATCCGATGGAAGTGGGTCACAAACGCACGACTATATCTGGATATGTTTCATTTTGATGAAAGGGTTGTATATACCTCTCTTTCTTGTGGCTTTCTGGCGTTTCCATCAGAATGAAACATGTATCACTACATGCGTGTTACGTCAGCTCAGGTTGTACATAATGTATATATGTTACTGGCATCAGGTAGTTGTTTCTTATTGTTTTAATTTTCTTTAAGACTACGGATCACACAGTCACTCCTATCAGGCACTGAACTGAACTAATATCCATTGATGCACAATATCTTCCCTGAATTCAATATAGGTAAAGCATGCGATTTAATTTCCTTTCTCTTTGATTACTGTCTTAAGTGAAAGATTATCCGAGTGAATGAAGATGTCAATATCTCATCGTGTCGCCCAGTCTTCCTATGTCATCAACTTCCATGACATAATTATGTTGTGTAGTACATTAAAACACATGGGGGACTGCAAGATTCAGCAGAAAATCCATGGTCCGTTGATTTTACTAGAAAACACGCCACCAACTCTCATGATATAATTATGTTGTGTAGTCTAGTCAACACACGAGAATTGCAAGATTCAACAGAAAATTCATGACCTGTTGATTTTAGTAGAAAAAACACCAGGTAATAAAGCTTTAAACTGGGACTACTGACACAATTCACTTCATCTGTTTGTGGACGACCTGTCTCGATCGTCTGTTACAATTAACTGATTAGGGCACACAAAATAAATTAATTGGTTCTCAGGCCATTTTTGTTCTAATCACTGAGTGAGGGAGGATATTATTTTAATTTTTTATTTTTTTCCCGCGAAAAGGTGAGCATATATTGAGAGGCTTTTTATTGTCTTTGTACATACAGAAATCTAGAAAGTGTATATATACATTGAGAGGCTTTTTACTGTCTTTATACACACAGAAATCTAGAAAGTATATATATATATGTTCCTCCAATAACAAAATGTCAGTACTCCAATTCATAGGCTACACATGCTTCTTATACTTTTCTCATTATATTTAAAGTAAAAAATATTGATGTTTGCAAAAATATTTGGCTTGTTACAACTTATGGGAGAGTGCCTCCACTCTCCCGTAGATTGTGACAGGTCAAATATATTGCAAACACAAAAAATAAACATCCATCAATGGACAAACATAAAAACCTTGAGTCTCCTCAATTTTTCCTAATATGGGTGGACAACGAAAGACAGTTACGGCGCACACAACTTAAGCTTACTCATCACTTTATAAGTGGGTGGGATATGTCGACGGCAGACTGATGTGGTGTCTGCTGTCGGGTTGTACGTTCGACCGAGCCGCGATAGCGGCTCGGTTGAACGTACATGTACTCGACGGCTGGCATCGCACCATGTTGCCGTTTGGAACACCACAAAATATATCTTTTTCTTTATATATATGTGTATATATATATGTATATATATATGTATATATATATATATATATATATATATATATATATATATATATATATATATATATATATATATATATGTGTATATATATATATATATATATATATATATATATATATATATATATATATATATATATATATATATATATATATATTTCTTTGTAATTTATAAATAGGAAGCCTTCTGCACTCGGTGAAACGGTTATCTGTGTTTGTTTTTTCACTCACATGATGAGCTGGTTGGGAGAAATCCAGGACCGTATCCGTCTTTTTTGTTACAGGACTTGGTAGTATAGTATTGAAAACTGGACTTGAATACTAGCGCAAGATCTTCGCTTAACCCGACCATTCACTTCGAGCTTTCTTTTTTCAGGTGAACATTACCATGTTTAAACACATGTTGCATTTACTATATTTTTTTGTTCATTTTATCTTCTTTTCCTGCTCCAGTGATGATGCCAACCCGTGTGCCCCATGCACTAAACCTGTGGAAAAACGAATGTTTGCCACTCCCACTGATACAAAAAATCCTTCACAAACTAAAGTGAGAATTAAATATGGCGATTGACGCAATGCAACACAGACACTCAGTGGGAATTTTCTATAATATTCTTAACAGAAACTCAGGTCAGTCAGGTGTGTGCTTTCGGCCGTATACAGGTACAGTCCATCTCAGATGTTTATCATTCAGAATACCTCATTGCTCCTCTATAATTACTACTGTTATTATGATAATACTCTTACTCTGTGGTGATATTCACCTGAATCCCGGCCCAGTTCGACCAGCATCAGGCAGTGAAAATTCAAACACAATCTCTATCTTAAACTACAATATCCGTAGCATCCGCCACAAACTGTCAAAAATAGCAGAAGACGTGGACGACTTTGATATTATCTGTTTTACGGAAACACATTTGGATGACAATGTGAATATAAATGATATATTAATTCCAAACTATTCTGTACCTATTGTACACAATCGTAATCAGTTTGGCGGTGGTGTAGCGGTATATTTTGCGGATCACATCATCTTTAAACAAATAACACACTTGTCATTTGATGACGATATTCTTTGGTTCGAAATTGGTAACAAAGAAAAATTTATTCTCTGCGTTACATACAGATCTGAACGAGAATCGAGCGTAAACTACTGGACAGAACTAGAAGATAGAATTGAAAAGGCTTTAGAAATAAATCCAGCAGTGGTATTAACTGGTGACATAAATTCCAACCTTTTTGATGAGCATAGTAGATTGAATCAATTATTAACCCAATTCAACCTAACAAATGTCGTATCTGAGCCTACACGAATTGGTAGAACGTCTCGAACACTGCTAGACCCATTCATTATTAGCGATGTTGTTACGGTTGCCCAGTCTGGCACACTTGAATTGGGTTTTTCCGACCATCTTGCGGTATTCGCGCATGTAGTTTGTTCTCACCCAACTCAACCCCTCACCTGTCGCGAAGTCTGGAATTACAAAAAAGCAGATTTTGAACAAATGAACAATCTAATTGATGAAACCGACTGGGAGAACTTAATCTGCAAGGAAGAAGACATGGATGTTGCTGTTTCAGCGTTTATGTCTTCTTTCTTGAAGATTGCGGAAAAATGCATTCCACACCATATAGTTACAATAAGAAAATCCGACAAGCCATGGTTTGACAGCACAATCAGACGTGCTCTCCGCCTACGCGATCGATTACGTAAGTCGGCTCTAAAAACAAACAATCCTAACACATGGGAAAAATATAAAGTAGCTAGGAATAAAGTTAATAACATGAAGAAATTTGCTAAAGAACAATACTTCGAAAAAATTGATGATCTGATATCTGAAAATCATGATCAACGTCAATTCTGGCATGTTATTAAAATGTTTCAGAACAATTTTGCGTCTGAACCAGGTATACCAGCCCTTAGAAAGACCGTGGGTGCCTATTCTGATATCTTAGAAACCGATATTGGGAAAGCTGAACTCCTGAATGAAACATTTATCAAGACTAGCTTGTTGGACTCTAAGGGCAAACAATTCCCACCCTTCAAACACAGATCAATTAAATCAATAGCTGACGTCACTTTTACGCAGGAAGACATTGTCAAAATAATCAAAACTCTCAAAACCAGCAAAAGTAGTGGCCATGACGGCATCGGACATAGAATGCTGAAGGAAACGAAATCTAGCGTTAGCAGACCCCTATTTCTGTTATTTAGAAAATCATTGGACTTGGCTGTTTTTCCATCAGAGTGGAAACACGCTGATGTAATTCCACTGTATAAAAAGGGAGACCGCCAAGACCCTCATAATTATCGACCTATCTCTTTACTATGTTGCATAGGAAAAATCATGGAGCGAGTGGTGTTCAAAGACGTTTACAATCATTTTAATGAGAACAATCTATTTTACCATTTACAATCTGGCTTTCTTCCAAATAACAGTACTGTATTCCAGCTGTTGGAAGTCTACCACCGCCTTTGCGAAGCTGTAGACAGAAGTATGCATACGTGCGGCGACTTCTGCGATATATCGAAGGCGTTTGACAGAGTGTGGCATCAAGGGCTTATTTTTAAACTAAGGGTATATGGAGTTTCGGGAAGTTTACTTAAATGGTTTCATAGCTACATATCATCTAGAAAACAAAGAGTTAAAATTAACAGCTCTTATTCCAATTATGAAGAAGTCACAGCAGGAGTACCACAGGGATCAGTTCTTGGGCCTTTCCTCTTCTTAGTATACATAAATGACATTGTTGACGAAATAGACTCAATCACTCGCCTTTTTGCGGATGACACGTGCTTGACTGAATCATCCAGTAATCCTAGTAATATTGAGTTGAAAATGAACTCTGAGTTAAAAAAGATAAATGATTGGGCCGAAACTTGGTTAGTCTCATTTAACGCGAAAAAGACTAAAGCTGTCCTGTTCACTCTAAGCAAGACAATTTCGTCACTAGAAATTACATTTAATAATGAAGAAATTGAATTCTGTAAACACCACAGCCATTTAGGCCTAACATTGCAAGCAAACCTGTCGTGGTCAGAACATATTGACAGTATTTGTAAAAAAGCTTACCCGAGGCTATCCCAGTTAAGAAAATTGAAATATGTTTTTAATAGGAAAATCCTTGAAAAACTGTATCTTGCTTTTATCTTACCAATTTTAGAATATGGAAATTCAGTATGGAGCTGCGCTCCCGAGTACCAACTCAAACGAGTGGACGATGTTCACTGTGACGCTGCCCGAATAATCACAGGACTTACAAGGTCTGTTTCAAAAGAACGACTTTTGCTGGAAGTAGGTTGGAACAGTTTGGAAAGTAGGCGTCATGTTCAGAAAATGTGTACTTTTTATAAAATTGTTAATCGAACAGCCCCGAATTTTCTACATCACCTACTACCACAACGTGTCTCCGACAGATCTCATTATAGTCTACGCGATGCATCAAATTTTGCCCCTTATCATTGTCGAACGGAACTATTCAAGCGATCTTTTTTCCCTTCCTGTACTGAAATTTGGAATAATCTGCCCGATGCCATTCGCAATAGCACTTCACTAATCGAATTCAAAAGATTGATCTCACCAGCCAATTTCAAACCACCTTCTCATTTTGCGACAGGAACTCGTAAATATAACATCATCCACGCGAGGCTACGGACTGGTTGTAGTGACCTTAATGGTGATAAATATAATAATTACATTGGTACTTCCCCAATCTGTTCTTGTGGCAGAGGCGTTGAGGATGCAGAACATTACTTTCTGCACTGCACCAACTATGACGACATTCGTCAAACCCTATTTGACGAATTGAGACGAGTAACAAGTGACAGGGCTACAATAGATTTGTTACTTTATGGGAGCCCATCATTGTCATTCAACAGTAATGCATGTATTTTCCTGTCTGTTCAAAAATTTACTCGGGACTCACTCCGGTTTAACCCAGACCACGGCGCATAGATGCAACCATGTAGGATATGACAGCAATAACGTTCAATACGGGTCAGGTGGCACAACATACATGACGTACCGACTGGTTTTATACATGTAGTTGATACTGTTTCTTGCGGCACTGCATCAGCCAGAGACACCGGAAGCAGGGTGTGTGAAGGGAGGGCATCATCACTATATGTATATAGTGTAGTATGGAGCAGGTTTTTTTCTTTCTTTCTGTTTTCCTTATGTTTTTCCTTTTTATTGGTAACTTTTTCACTATCTAATTAAGTCTTTCTTTTTATCTATCCTAATTTGTTTTTCATAATTTTGTTCTGCCATTGTATTTCTGTTATTCTATGTACAGGAGCGGAGAGTTTTCTAAGTGACTAGCACTTGTTCTCTAATCCTGATTTGCATTTATTAATGGCAAATAAAAATATGTTTCATCTAATTTAATCATGTTCCTTTGTCTTGGAGTATACTCCCAGTAGCGTAGAAGAGCCTATCAACTGGAACAGTTTACCTTATTATTACTATATTTAGCTATTCTGGTCTGTTCTTGTTAGTTTTGACCATATTCCGAGTACTCTTGTTGTTTCATTTATATAAATTATAACTAACCAATCAGATTGTTTGATTTCCCATAATATATATGCAGAGTTATCTCCCCTTATTACAACGAAGTCGTATCCAATTCTCATCATCTTTATATCCAATGGCCATATCCCCAGGCACCCCTTTTTGTGAAACGTTTCTGGTTATGGAATTCCCTTTTAGTCGTATGAGGCCATGAGGGCTATGAGAAATCCCTCAATCAGGTCTCATTTACTACGAAGCCTCATTTCAATATTTGAGGATACCTATGGCCTGGTATTGTAATATTTGAGGATACCCATCGAGGATACTTTCTGAAGAATCCCTTTTTTGTCGTATGATGCCTAGACGGCTATAGAAAAGCCCTCAATGAGGCCTCGTTTACTATCCCTCATAGTCTCATTTTCTTTTGAGGCCATGAGGGCCATGAGGGCCATGAAAAAATCCCCCAATGAGGCCTCATTTACTACGACTCTTAGCCTCATTTCAATATTTGAGGATACCTATGGCCTGGTATTAGTACTGGAACGAATATTCGAATATTTGAATTAGAATAACAAACAACGCTTATTCGAATGTTCGTACTTCCATGATGTTTGTCCAAAGTCGCGGAGAATATCAAACAATCATTCATACTTCGACCTGTGATCACCCTCAAAGGAAGAAATCGATAACAAACTATCAGGCAGGTGGGAATAATTCCCTTTCATCTGAAATATACAATGCATGTGTCCCTGATATGTGTTGTTGAATTATAAACCAATGCATTGAATCACAATCTCACACAAATCAGGCTTGCGTTACTAACTTTGTATCCATGTGCCGACAGTCGAGTGCTGGATTTTTTTCTGTGTGAGCAGAATTGAACACCTGTATGCCTGGTGTGACGTTCTCTTTGATGAATAGCTTTTAGTTACAGATTAAAACACTGAAACATTCCTGTGTGAGTAATGCTGCTTCCAGAAACAATTGACTATTAATGGCACTTCACCAAAATGTTTATAAAAACCAATAAATCATGGTCTGGTTTTTTTAAACTGCTTAAAACTTTGAACGTACATGTATGTCATAAAAAAACCTATTTTGAAATCTAACATTAAAATTTGTTTTCCACTGGTGACTGTCAATGAAGGGTTGTTGGTCAATAGTGTATATGGTAATTTCTTACCACACTCTTCTCATGACTTGAAATATACTCCCGCCAGATATCCCCATTGCATGGAATAGGTAAACATCGAACTGTTTGTATCATTTATCTCATCAGATAGATAGATAGATACATCATTATCACAGGATCACATCAATCTCAAGCCACTCAAGGAAAGAGGCTGTTTACATTTAAATATGCCTAATTTGAACCCAATGGAGAATTTTTGACTAATGTAAATAAATCGGCTCCGACTTCGAATGCGCGCCCGTGGGAACAAATCGCACACGCGAATTTTGTTTTAGGTGCACGGCATACCAAGCACCGGTGATTTTTAAACGGCAAGGCATACAGTGTGATCAGTACTGCTTTCATCATTTTTCATTCATACATAATGGTCATGATAGTTTGTGGTGTTATTTCATCGAATATTCGAATACGAATCAAATATAGTCCGCGAATATTCGAATACAAAAATTTGGTATTCGTTTCAGCGCTACCTGGTATTGTATTATTTGAGGATACCTATCGGGGATACTTTCTGGAGAATCCCTTTCTGTCGTATGACGCCATGAGGGCTATGTAAAAGGATACCTTTTGGAAAATCCCTTTTTTGTCGTATGAGGGCCATGAGTAATCCCTCAATGAGATCTAATGTAGTCTTACCAACCGCTCCCATCTTGTCGCCAAAACTCCAAGGCCACTACTTGTGTATAGTCTATCTGTCTTATCATTAGCTTCTACAGCAGGCTTGTTCCATTGCGGCCTTGTACCTGTATTATTGACTAAACTATCATCCATTACTTCTTAGCTATACGCCTTCAAAATGTTCAATCAGATTTCCCCTGTATACCTTTAAATGGGCAAAATAAGGCATTCCGTAGTTGAGATTCCTAACCGATTCCGTAAAATTTGAAACCGTGATTTGACATCAACACTCGAGGGTATGGAAAGGGATTGATAACACCCAATTATTGTTGCAAGACCTTGAACAGATAAAACATGATAACAACACTGCAAAACGACGAATGTACAGAACGAAGATCCAACACAACCAAGATCGAAGTGAACATGACAAAGTGAACAATGTTTTGAACTTTTACTCCAAAAATATAACCCAATGTTAACCCTCTTGAACTAAACTGATCAAACACAACCAAGATCAAAGTCAACATAAAGTGTTCAACTGAATGAACTATAACCCCTAAATAGAACCAAATGTTAACCTTTTGAACTGTTTGAATGAACTAAAACCCCTATGAAAATAAAACAGTGTAACCCCCTTTGAACTGTTGGAATGAACTCTAACCCCAATGAAGGTATATAAAATTAAAACCCTTGTGAACCGAACAAATTTACAGCCTTAATGAAAATATAATGCAGGTGATCTGATTGAATTTTTGAACAACAACCCATTGAACTGAATTCTTCCAATAGGAAAGGGGAATACCCTCGAGTGTTGATGTCAAATCACGGAATCCAAATTTTACGGAATCGGTTAGGAATCTCAATTACAGAATGCCTCATTTTGCCCGTTTATAGGTATACAGGGGAAATCTGATTGAACATTTTGAAGGCGTATAGCTAGGAAGTAATGGATGATAGTTTAGTCAATAGTACTGGTACAAGGCCGCAATGGAACAAGCCTGCTGTAGAAGCTAATGATAGGACAGATAGACTATTCACAAGTAGTGGCCTTGGAGCTTTGGCAACCAGATGGATGCGGTTGGTAAGACTGCATTAGACCTCATTGATGGATTACTCATGGCCCTCATACGACAAAAAGGGATTCTCCAAAAGGTATCCTCGATAGGTATCCTCAAATAATACAATACAAGGCCATAGGCATCCTCAAACGCAAAAATAAGGCCATGAGGGATAGCAAATGAGGCCTCATTGAGGGCTTTTTAACGGCCTCCATGCCCTCAAAAGAACATGAGGCTATGAAGGATAGTAAATGAGGCCTCATTGAGGGCTTTTACATAGCCCTCATGGCCTCATACGACAAAAAAGGGATTCTCCAGAAAGTATCCTCGATAGGTACCCTCAAATAATGCAATACCAGGTCATAGGTATCCTTAAATATTGAAATGAGGCCAAGAGTCGTAGTAAATGAGGCCTCATTGAGGGATTTTTTCATGACCCTCATGGCCTCAAAAGAAAATGAGGCTATGAGGGATAGTACACGAGGCCTCATTGAGGGCTTTTGCATAGCCCTCGTGGCCTCATACGACAATAAAGGGATTCTCCAGAAAGTATCCTCGATAGTTATCCTCAAATAATACAATACGATTCCATAGGTATCCTCAAATATTGAAATGAGGCTAAGAGTCGTAGTAAATGAGGCCTCATTGAGGGATTGTTTCATGGCCCTCATGACCTCAAAAGAAAATGAGGCTATGAGAGATAGTAAATGAGGCCTCATTGAGGAATTTCTCACAGCCCTCATGGCCTCAAAAGAAAATGAGGCTACGAGGGATAGTAAATGAGGCCTCATTGAGGGCTTTTACATAGCCCTCATGGCCTCATACGACTAAAAAGGGATTCCATAATCAGATACGTTTCACAAAAAGGGGTGCCTGAGGATACGGCCATTGGATATAGAGGTGATGAGAATCGGATACGACTTCGTTGTAATAAGGGGAGATAACTCTGAATACAGATTATGGGAAATCAAGCAATCTGATTGGTTAGTTATAATTTATATAAATGAAACAACAAGAGTACTCGGAATAGGGTCAAAACTAACAACAGACCAGAATAGCTAAATATAGTAACATTAAGGTAAACCGTTCCAGTTGATAGGCTCTTCTACGCTACTGGGAGTATACTCCAGGACGAAGGAACATGGTCAGGTAGACGAAAACTATTGCATAGATAGATAGAAGCAGAGAATTCTGAAAGAATTCGAAATAATAACTTGTCGGGTTGTTTGTGGTAATTAGATTTACGCCTATTCAATCAAACACACACCCTCCGAACATACCCCTATCCTATTAGAAGGTTTTAGGTCACATAGCAACCACATGCTACCATAGAAACCAAGATGGCGGCCTTCAGTATTCAAAATGGACGACGGAAACACGTATCACCCTAACAACCCGCGCTGCGCATGCGCATTAACAACACGTGTCATTATGGGGATGATGTCACAAGATGGCCGCTCACGCGGGTTACCATGATAACCAAACATGGTGCCATAAGTTCATGTGACATGACGTCACTTCTGAGGTTCTCCGCCGAGGTCCCCCAAATCATGCCCCAAACGTGCGAGACATACTACTCATGATGCGAAAGATGTTCAGTGATGGCGCAAGACCCGATTAATAACATATTCCGACTACATCATCAAGGCATGCCTTCACCGAAGGCATGCCTTGATGATGTAGTTAGAATATTATTCAGTCGGAATAATGGTTAAAAAACTTAAGACTTCTTGGAAATTTAAGTGTAGATAAATAAAATATACTTGTAATAGTCGTGACGCAACTTCTTTTTTAATTAACCCACACCGGACCGGAACTCCACATTGGTCTTGCTGGGCCGTCAACAACCCAAATCAGGTACTATAGACCCACATTTGTATAATCCGACTTCATATATGGTCTAAGTCTCAAATCTAGTCTTGTTAGAACGATCACGGTTAATAGCCAGAGCGAATTCGTATCTAAGTCTTCAATCCAACCGAAAATGTCATGAATGGAAGAGTTATTGAGGGTCTTACCTTCTACCCCCCCCCCCCCCCCCTTCTATTGCGGCGCTAATGAGGTTCGTATACATTGAAAGATGATTTGTTTTTGAAACAGTTCATTCAAGGAGGACTCGTTAATATTTTAACCTGTTGCCGTATAGCGGCAGGTTAACAATTTTAATTTGTCTACTCTTTATTGACACCTAGGCGGGAGCGCGGTGGCTCAGTGGTTGCGGAATTGGACTTCAAACTGAAAGGTCCGCGGTCCGATCCCTCCAACGGTAACTGCGTTTTGTTCTTGGGCAAGGCACTAAATCTCGATTGCCAACATGGGGAACGGTGATGCTGTGTACTACGGAATACTGCACGTCGATGACGCACTTGTCTTCAACCAATGCTAACCCTGCTTATTGGAGTTATTACGTTAAGGAGTTTGGCAGTTGCTCGTCGTTGTCCGGTGGTACTCTCCGGGTTTTCCGACTTCCTCCACCCGTAGAAGATTAACTATAGATGAAAAATTCTTTAAAATATCTTGAATGCATTGAAATTGAAATGAGAAAACACTTTCAGCGTTCGACTTTTGTCTCTTTAAGAACACTGGTATCAATTATCGATGTACAGGGAGCGCAGGGGCTTCGTATATAGAGAGGCAAGCCGAGAGGTCCTCGGTTCGAAATCCGCCTGCGGCAACCGCGTTGTGTCCTTGGGCAAGACACTTAATTTCAATTGCCCACGTGGGGCACGGTGGCGTTGTGTACTAAGGCGTACTGCACGTCGATCGTCTTCAACCAATGCTAACCCTGCTTGTGTGGAGTTAGCACGTTGGAGAGTCTGACAGTTGCTCGCCGTTGCTCGGTGGTTCTCTCCGGGTACTCTGGATTTCTCCAACCGTAAAACTGTCCCACACGAGGTGACCCTGGTTGTCGAACGTCTCGTTAAACCCCAATAAATAAATAAATATCGATGGACATGTCTGATAATTTCGTCATTGGAAGAGATTTACGGGAGTTAGTTCCCCTTAATTTCCTAAAACACTAAATTTAACACTAATGGTATGTGAATTTCACGCAAAAATTGAAATTTGGAACTGTTAGTGAATATGTAATATCGATGTGATCATGTGCGTATCATTTCATAAACTTAAACGAATTTTTCAGTAGAGTAGTATAAAAATACAGAAGCTAGCTTTTTACATTTCTTTCCCAATCGGTTTGAATGTTTGGTTGACTATTAATCTCTGCTGAAACACGTTTAAAAATAAGAAAACAGCGTTTTCGTCGCTATTTTTATGTTCTGTAACCTTATTCTGTTCAACAGAGCTGTCTGTTGTTTTCGTTTCTTAGAAGTAACAAACGACAACTTAGCTTTAATTTCTACTAATGTCACATGTGTTTCTCGGCAATCACTAGCTTCTTAACTGGATCCCCCTCGCTCGTTTCATAATTTCAAGGGCAATAACTTTATCGGGAGTCGATTCTCATGGCGATATTTATTTATTCATTTTTTGCCATTACCCATTCCAAAGTCACTATTAATTATTTATCTAGGCTTAACGACACTTTCGACAACCAGGGGCAAATCGTGTCGGGCAGTTTTACGGGTGGGGGAAGCCAAGGACCCAGAGAGAACCACCGAGCAATGACGAGCAACTGCCAGAATCCCCATGTATTAACTCCACACAAGTGGGGTTAGCCTTGGGTGAAGACAAGTGTACCATCGACGTGCAGTGCGCCTTAGTACACAGCGCCACCTTGTCCCACGTGGGCAATCGGGGTTAAGTGCATTGCCAAAGGATACAACGCAGTTACCCCGACAGGGATCGAACCTTGGACCTTTCGGTTTGAAGTTCATTGTCGTAACCACAGAGCAACCGTGCTCCCACAAGACGATATAAGTCAGGGATGTAATCCAATATTGCATGACAACATCAAGCTAAATAAAGTATAGATGGAGAAGTGGGTGTCGTTCTATTCTTTATTTTCTTTGAGTGGCGATGAATCAATTTCTGCGATCTTCCAACATTCATATGTTGTCCTTCTTTTATACAAAAATAAAGGCTCGAGCTTGAGCTAATTAAATATTTTGTCAAACTAAAATACAAACAAACATATAAAGATTTTGCGAGGACACATTTTATTTTCTTTTCTTTTGTAATTGGTTGAATCTCTACAATTATGGCATAACGCAATAAACAAGAATATGTTTTCAGAAAAAACAATAATACAAAAAATATAATCGCTCTCACCCAAACAAACCTCCACAAATGCACTCTGACCCACACCACCACTCCCACCACAACTAACACACAATGCGTTCTGTTTCTTATTTGACGAGTCTCTCCGCTGATATTGCAACAAGGATATTAGATCGTGACAGGTGAGTTCGTTCAGTCCAGATGATACACTCTGTCCCGTTATATATGTACAACTTTGTGGATAAATAACTGAACTAATAGACTTTGTTGTGGACCAAATAAAAGGGAATACCTTTTGAACGGAAAAAATCGCCTAAGAAATAATTACGAATAGCAAGATATTAATATCTCCGGTCAGAGAATGCAGATCATCTTTATACACACCACCCGCCTATGCTCTAGAGAATATGCAGTTTGGGGAGTAATAGACAGAAACGAAAGATCGTCTAAAATATACAACACAAAATATGTTATGAATTGAACCATCCCGTTTTCCAAAATTTTTCGGAAGTGTATTCGGCAGAATGTTTTAGGAAATGTAAGATACTAAGCCCTTTAGATTCACAAGAAAATGTTAATTTTGAAGTTGGTCTCTTCGCTCGCTTGATCACCAATACGGCCAAAAATAGGTCAGCCTGCAGGGGCCAGTACTATAAAACTTTTACAATTGTATAATCAAGAATTGTATTTTCTACTTATGACTTTAAATGGGTTGAAAGGAACCATTAGCATTTTTAAAGATCTCTCAATTTTCCAGATGGCAAATTGCCATATCTTTTAAAACGCTAATGATTTATTTTAGTCAGTTATATTAATAGGTAGAAAATACAATTCTAGAAAATACAGTTGTAAAAGTTTTATAGTATTGACTCCAGGTGAAGGGTTTTAAAAATCACAACTTGACTAGCAACATGTATTGTATGAGTTCTCTGTGCCTTTCAGCGTTAGATCTTTTTATTATGTGATTTCTATACACATTAAACACGTCTGTCCCATGCCCATGGGTAGAATATTATCTGCTTATTAGAGTATCCGTGTCCTCGGGCAATATCAAACTGGTATGTGCGCTAGAGGGGTTGATGGAAATTTTGGTGTGAGATTCTTGTCCAACAATGGTATCAAATTCGGACTCTCGTTCACAAAATGGGGCAGATGTGTCTAGACCATTTGCAAGTCAGACGTGGACAGACCCGATACTGATTAGAAAACTGTGTCTTAGATTGCTTACACATGATTGAATACGCCATTTAATACACCGAGTCTGTCCAAATCTATAGACGGCTAACAGAGTGATCTCCATTTGTTTATTCCTGTATCAAAAGGAAGCAGACGATAACAGGTTGATGTTAAACGAGAAAGAATGCTCTCATTTATTAGTCTGTGTGAAACACACAGACTATTGTTTTTGCACGGTTTCTTTTTCTTTTTTTCTCTTCTTCTTCTTCTTCTTCTTCTTCTTCTTCTCTTCTCATTTTGGCCGCAAGATAACTCGAAAACGAATTGCCCTATCTCGTTGATTTTTGGCATGCTGATAGACAGCCACAAGTTCTCGGCCACCTATGTTTTTCAGATTCCTGGGGTATCAGGGGTGTCTGTAGGGGTGTTTTGAAAGTGGGTCACGCCCATATCTCAGGCGTGGTATGACCTACAGACCTGGGACCGACACCAAATGAGTCGACACTCGATGGAGGTTCAAAATATGGGTCAAGGTCACGGAGGTCACCTAGGGGTCATTGAGTGCATTTTTCATAATTGCTGAAAATCACATTTTTTGACCCCTGAAGCATTCCTGATGTACACACATGCATTTTGACGTAAAAAAGTGGGTGTGGCCAAAATTTTTAAAAGTGGGTCATGCTCATATCTCAAGCATGGTATGACGTATGGACATGGGACCAACACCAAATGAGTCGACACTCGATGGAGATTCAAAATATGGGTCAAGGTCACGGAGGTCACCTAGGGGTCATTGAGTGCATTTTTCATAATTGCTGGAAATCACATTTTTTGCCCCCCTAAAGCATTCCTGATGTACACACATGCATTTTGACGTAAAAAAGTGGGCGTGGCCAAAATTTTTAAAAGTGGGTCACGCTCATATCTCAAGCATGGTATAACATGTGGACCTGGGACCAACACCAAATGAGTTGACACTCGATGGATATTCAAAATATGGGTCAAGTCCGCGGAGGTCACCTAGGGGTCATTAAGAGCTTTTTCATAATTGCTAGAAATCACATTTTTGGACTCCCCTAAAGCATTTCTGATGTACACACATGCATTTTGACGTAAAAAAAGTGGGCGTGGCCAAAATTTTTGAAAGTGGGTCACGCTCATATCTCAAGCATGATATGACATATGGACCTGGGACCAACACCAAATGAGTCGACACTCGATGGAGATTCAAAATATGGGTCAAGGTCATGAAGGTCACCTAGGGGTCATTAAGTGCATTTTTCATAATTGCTGGAAATAACATTTTTTGACCCCCCAAAGCATTCCTGATGTACACACATGCATTTTGACGTGAAAAAAGTGGGCGTGGCCAAAATTTTTGAAAGTGGGTCACACTCATATCTCAAGCATGGTATGACATATGGACCTGGGACCAACACCAAATGAGTCGACACTCGACAGAGATTCAAAATATGGGTCAAGGTCATGAAGGTAACCTAGGGGTCATTAAGTGCATTTTTCATAATTGCTGAAAATCACATTTTTTGACCCCCAAAGCATTCCTGATGTACACACATGCATTTTCATGTAAAAAAAGTGGGCATGGCCAAAATTTTTGAAAGTGGGTCACGCTCATATCTCAGGCATGGTACGACATATGGACCTGGGACCAACACCAAATGAGTCGACACTCAATGGAGATTCAAAAAATGGGTCAAGGTCATGAAGGTCACCTAGGGGTCATTAAGTGCATTTTTCATAATTGCTAGAAATCACATTTTTTGACCCCCTGAATCATTCCTGATGTACACACATGCATTTTGACGTAAAAAAGTGGGCGTGGCCAAAATTTTTGAAAGTGGGTCATGCTCATATCTCAAGCATGGTATGACATATGGATCTGGGACCAACACCAAATGAGTCGACACTCAATGGAGATTCAAAATATGGGTCAAGGTCACGGAGGTCACCTAGGGGTCATTGAGTGCATTTTTCATAATTGCTGGAAATCACATTTATTAACCACTAAAGCATTTCTGACATACATACATGCATTTTGACGTAAAAAAGTGGGCGTGGCCAAAATTTTTAAAAGTGGGTCACGCTCATATCTCAAGGATGGTATGACACATAGACATGGGGACCAACACCAAATGAGTCAACATTCCGTAGAGGTTCACAATATGGACAAGGTCACTGAGGTCACCCAGGGATAACTGAGTGCATTTTTAGCTCAACTTTGACGAAGTCAAATTTGAGCTATTGTCATGGCCCGTCGTCCGTCTGTCCGTCTGTCCGTACGTCAACAATTGGCTATGGCTCGGGCTAGAGGTCGCATGTATGAACCGATCTTTACGAAACTTCTTGTGTACCTTTGTTATGACCGTGGGACGAGAACGAGTGTTTTGGGGTTTGGTCCGAAATTCAGGATGGC
The DNA here is from genome assembly GCA_031216915.1 of Pictodentalium vernedei. Taxonomy (NCBI): domain Eukaryota; kingdom Metazoa; phylum Mollusca; class Scaphopoda; order Dentaliida; family Dentaliidae; genus Pictodentalium; species Pictodentalium vernedei. Next base: position 212,806,560 of record CM062290.1, read on the forward strand.
TGCCAGCCGCCATTTTGTACCGACGATGCAGAAATCTGTTTTTTGTACAGAACTTCCATATAAAAGCTATGATTTGAATAATTTTTTGTATGAATGTTTAGTACCATGGGATACATCACATATAATACGGGTTTTTTTCTCGTGCGTAAATTATGCAAATTAGACTAACTTTGATGTTTTTTGGTGTTACTTTCAGCACTGTAAGTGCAAATGCCAATACGGCTCGGGCTAGAGGCCGTATTTATGAACCGATCTTTACGAAATTCCTTGGGTACCTTTGTTATCACCGTGGGACGAGAACGAGTGTTTTGGGGTCCGGTCCGAAATTCAAGATGGCCGATGGCAGCCATTTTGTACAAAATTTGGTGCAATCAGATTTTTGCACAGAACTTCCATATGAAAGCGCTGATTTGAATAATTGTTTTGTGTGAATGTTTAGTACCATGGGATACATCACATATAATTTTTTTCTCGTGCAGAAATTATGCAAATTAGATGAACTTTGATTTTTTCAGTGCTACTTACACACAGTAAGTACACATGTCAATACGGCTCAGGCTAGAGTCTGTATTTATGAACCGATCTTCACGAAACGTCTTGGGTACCTTTGTTATCACCTTGGGACAAGAACGAGTGTTTCTGGGTGCGGTCCAAAATTCAAGATGGCTGCCAGTGGCCATTTTGTACCGAAATTGGGTCTAATCAGTTTTTTGTACACTACTTCTATATACGGCTCAGGCTAGAGGCCGTATTTATGAACCGATCTTTACGAAACTTCTTGGGTACCTTTGTTATCACCGTGGGATGAGAACGAGTGTTTTGGGGTGTGGTCCAAAATTCAAGATGGCCACCAGCAGCTATTTTGTACCAAAATTAATGCAATCAGTCTTTTGTACAGAACTTCTGTATGAAAGTTCTGATTTGAATATATTTTTGTATGAATGTTTAGTAACATGGAATACATCACATATAGTACGGGTTTTTTTCTCGTGCAGAAATTATGCAAATTAGATGAACTTTGATTTATTCAGTGCTACTTATACACTGTAAGTGCACATGTCAATACGGCTCGGGCTAGAGGCTGTATTTATGAACCGATCTTCACAAAACTTCTTGGGTACCTTTGTTATCTCCTTGGGACGAGAACGAGTGTTTCGGGGTGCAGTCCAGAATTCAAGATAGCTGCCAGTGGCTATTTTGTACCGAAATTAGGTCCAATCAGTTTTTTTGTCACAACTTCTACACAGCTCATATTCGTGAACTGATCTTCACAAAACTTCTTGGGTACCTTTGTTTTCACCTTGGGACAGGAATGAGGGTGTTTTGGGGTGCCTTTGTTATCACTCTGCTATGAGAACAAATATTTTGGGGTTCAGTCAGACCCACTCTGGGACTCAAATATTTCTTTTCTAGTTTAGCATCTGACTGTCACCCACCTTTACAATACTTTACTTATACATTTGTTACAGGCAACGGTCAGTATTTATGTACAGACCGTTACAATACTTTATATGTACCTTTGTTATCAGGTCATTACCTTGATGTTTGTCATTGCTGTGTCACATACTATACACGTACATGTCTTTGTCTTGACAAGTTGAGCTACAGTGTCATTGACACTTTCATTTAGTATTGCTGGGAATCACATTTTTGGACACCTAATGCATTCTCTTGACAAACCTTTTGAATGCTGTGCACATATATGCCTTCTCTGGATTCTTAGAAGAATTGTTCTGATTCCGTTATGAATATCTGTAAATACCGTTTACGAAAATCCATTCCTGATTTGTTTAAAAATATGTTACTCCCGAAAAAAACCCTCCATAAATTCTCTTTCTATATAGTTTTTTCCCAATAGATATTTTAACTCTTTTCTTACAAGCTTGAATTTACTGGATGCAGTAAATTCTATTTCTCTAGTATTAACATTATTTTCTATTTCAATGATTTTTGTCTGTTGGATTCTTTACTATTCTACTTAAATTTGGCAGATATGTAGAGCTTCATTAGAAGTTTCTCATCTGGATCATGGCATTTCTGAAGTTTTTCGTTTTCTGCCAAAACCGTGCAAAATGTTGTCACAATGTTACGTTTTGCCACAATTCTCAAACAAGACCCAGGACGATTTGGCTGCATGACTTACTACACCTGACTACAAAAGCTGTATTACCCACGTTGCACCCTTTTGACCTCAAAATTCCGAGCAAAGTGCAATTTTGGAAAAACTGGTCAATTTGCACATGCAATTTCTCAGCTCTGCGGCCACATTTTTTCAAACCTATGAGAAGTTTGGGCATTCATCCAAGAATAATTTGGCTGTTATATATTCTATTCAAAGTTTTAACCTTCAACTCGTTTTCGAGCCTTGAATTCGAGTACCCTTAACTCGTTCATAAAAATGGCTCATTTTTAGTTCATTTTTCTTCCATTTACGAATGGAATATCGAAAAATGATTTACATGTTCGTATTCACAATTACCTATCGAGCATTTTTTCTGTTGTACGTTTGGTTGTAAAGTTTAACCATATGCCCATTCTGTTTGCATAAAGATAGGTGCTGTCCAAAAAACTCACGCTTTTTCAGAATTTGGTACGATTAAGTGACAATAATATTACTCCATTCCTAATTGATTGAGTGCTGAATGTTTTCAATAGCTGCATGCAGCAGTGATAGTATGAAAACTTTTGTTTTATATGTGAGTATTAAAAGTTTAACCCTTAGCAGATTTGAGACTCCCATATAGGTGCTGTCTGAATAATTGTGATTTTGGTAATATCTGAAAATTTTGTTGACATTCAGATTTACAGTTCAAGTCCAAGAAGATTTTCCTTGATAAGGTAGCTGTAAAGTTTAACCCAATCCCTGTTTCGGTTGCATAAAGATAGGTGCCGTCGAAAATAACTCCATTTTTCAGAATTTGGTAAGTTTAAGTCGCAATTTACTCCATTCCTAATTGATTGAGTGCTGAATGTTGTCTATGGGTGCATGCGGCTAGCAAAGTATGACAACGTTTGTTTTACATATTATTATTAAAAGGTTAATCCATGGCAGATTTGAGAGTTCCCAAGTGGGTACTGTTGAAATAACTGTTATTTTCGTAAAATCAGTACCTGAATATTGTTAAGCATGCAGTGATCTTTCGGTCCTATATAAAGGTGCAAATAGTTAAAGTTGAACAGTTCATCAGACAGAAATAATGCCAAACTCTGCCGTTGACAGGTAAATAATGAATGGAAATTTCATTGCATTGAAAATAAAGTGGCAACGAACCGTCCCCGTGATTTCCATGCGAGGCGTGGTGTTTTTCACGCGGTCAGAACACTCGATTTTATGCCCAAATGTCGGCCAGGCTTCGTAGAACAAGTTCTGAAAAGTGCAAGTCGCTGCCTTCGGCGGTCTGGACATAGTGAGCGTATGCCTGAAGTGCTATTTTAATGTCTTATATGCAAATTCGCATTAATCTTTTCCCGCCAAAAACATACTCACCGCCGTTTTCTTTTCACTTTTAACTTCCGATGATTCTCATAGGTTTCAAGGTTGCGATGAGATCCCTGGGCGCTGTTCTTAAAGAAACTACTTTGATTTACAGCCATCTCTCCGTCAGTCGCGCTCTATTGTAACTTTTAAGTGGACCTACCCCCGAGAGGGGGCACCACGAGAGACTGTGCCCATTCCCGCCCTCTTCTTTCGCTCCGACTTGAAAGACCAAATTCAGAAAATTACCGCCTCTCTTCAAAAACGCTATATGTCAGCGAATTCTCCGCTGATTTCCACGAAATTTTCACTCAGCATTCACGAGTAGTTGCTCCATCGGATGCCTGGAAAGTCGACACGAATTGCGCATTTCCTCAAGTCCAATTCCAAAAGAGCTTATGCGCATGCTCGTGAGTCTCCCACGGGCTATGCACTCGGTTGTTGGATATTTCAGGCACAGGTCCAGTTGGGCAGAGCTTCTAGGACAAACGTTGAAAATTTCGAGTCGCTACTCCAAATACTCTCTCCACAATCTACTGTACATGTAACGGAGTGTATACTTTTCATGACCTGCCGGCAGTACCAACCACCTTTCTAGTTTTATATCATGTTATTAATAAACGTTTAACCCTTGGCAGATTTGAGACTTCTCTTATGGGTACATCCACGGTGTTTTCACTCGGTCACAGGACTCAAGAAAGATACTAAACTGTCGAGCGGGTATAGTAGAACACATTCTCAGAATTTGAAGTGGCTGCCTTGGACGGTCTGGTTACAATCGGCGTATGTCCTTGTTATGCCCACAACGAATAGTCAGGGGGCATATTGTTTTACCTCTGTCTTTCCCTCTATCTTTCTGCATATAGGGTATATTGTTTGTCCGTCTAACCTCTCTTATTAGCTCATCTTGACAAAGTCAAGCTGAGCTAATCTCATCGCTCTCCGTCCGTCGTCCGCGGTGCGTCAACACCATTTTGTGGTCTTCTACTCCAAAGCCACTGGGCCAATTTAAGTGAAAGTTTGTGTGAGTGATGATTCCAAAGGGACATTGCATTTTTGTTCAACTCAACATGCCCAGTCCCATAGGAAGGGAGTGGGGACAATGCTCCAAAATATTCCCAAAATCTTCTTCTCAAGAACCAGTGAGTACAATGACTTGACATTTGCTATGGAGCTTCCTTTTGGGGACTAGAATCAACTTTTTTCAAACGAAGTTCGTGAAGTAATATTTAGTTTGTAATGGGTGGGGTAAGATTTTTGACCCCGCGCAAAATTTCTATTTTCTTAACCGATGGTCCAGTATGAACCAAATTTCGTATGTGGTATTATAGGGTCATAAGTACTTGACCCATGCAAAAAAAAAAAAAATAATTCCCGCATCCCCATGGGAACCCTGGGAGCTAAAAATATAAATATATTTTCAAACGCCCATATTTCCCAAACCACACGGAACAGAGAGCTGTTATTTGGTATGAAGTATCCTTAGTACCAGTAGAAAATTAAATGGTTAAAAAATTGCCATCAGTTATGTTAGTTAGGGTGTTCTGTAATGGGCATCGAAAAAAGTGCTTTTTCTCCAGAACCAATCATCAGAATCTTTTGATACTTGGTATACCACATTCATAGGGGGGTCAGATGCAAGTTTGTTGAAATAAAAAAAAGCTCATTGGTTCATATTTGGGCTCACCATAGGAGCCCAATTTTTTAACATAGGGTTATATGGGGAATATTCTTTAAAAATCTTCTTCTTCAGAACCACCAGTCAGAATCTCTTAATGTTTGGTATGCATCATTGTTACGAGGGTCAGATTCAAGGTTGTTCAAACGAAGTCCCTAGGTTGATATTTGGGCTTCCTACAGAAGCCCAAATTTTATGTTCAATATGGGGGAGGGGGAGGGGGGGGGGAATTTAAAAAAATCTTCAGATCCACCAGTCACAGATTCAAGTTTGTTCAAATCAGATCCCTAGGTATATATTTGGGCTTACTATGGTAGCCCAATTTTTTTACTTAGTGCAATATGAGGAAATTTCTTTAAAAATCTTCTTCTTCAGATCCACCAGTCGGAATGCTTTCATATATTTGGTATACAACATCTCTGGGGGAGGGGGGGGGGGGGCAGATTCTAGTTTGTTCCGAATGCTTTCATAATTGGTATACAACATCTCTAGAGGTGTGTGTGTGTGTGGGGGGGGGGGGGGGGGGCAAATTCAAGTTTGTTCAAATCGGATGCATAGGTTAATATCTGGGCTCGCTATGGTAGCCCAAATTTCAACTTGATGCAATATGAAGAAATTTCTTTAAAATTTCTCTTCTTCAGATCCAACAGTCAGAATGCTTTTATATTTGGTACACAACATCTCTAGGGAAGTCAGATTCAACTGTGTTCAAATCGAGAGCTTGGGTTAATATTTGGGCTCCCTATGGAGCCGGAATTGGCCATTCTGCTGAAGAATTAAAAATTTTGTATTCAGTACCCTCTAGAGGTGTGTAACTAGGATTAATCCACAAAGGTTGTATCAAGGAGCTTCATTGGGGAGCTCTACATTTTACTTTATGATCAACTGAAGAAAAGGCATGATGCCCGTATTATTTTTGTCACTCCTGAGGGACTCAAGAATTGAGAGTGTAGCCTATGGAGATGGCTTGCTTAAAGTACTCATTCTTGGACTCTGTTTAAAGTGTGTTCTGTTCAAGATGAGCACTTCATGCCCCGTGAGGCCTCTTGTAATTTTCAAGGTATTACTTTTTTTATTTCAGAGGATGTTTCTACATTTTCCAGATGTGTGCGTATTGTCAGAATTTTGACTTGCCTCGATATTTTACAAAACTACTAGTTGTTAAACTTAGTCCATTTTTAGCTCAACTTTGGCGAAGCCAAATTCGAAGAATTGTCATGGCCCATCGTCTGTCTGTCCGTCTGTCTGTCGTGCCGTACACATGGCTCGGGCTAGAGGCCGTATTTATGAAACAAAACCTCTTGGGTACCTTTGTTGTCATTGTGAGACGAGAACAAGTGTTTTGGGGCCCGGTCCAAAATTCAAGATGACCACTGGCAGCCATTCTGTACAAAATTGGGTGTGATCAGATTTTTTTTGGCGCAGAACTTCCATATGAAAGCTCTGATTTGAATATTTTTTGTATGAATGTTTAGTACCATGGAATACATCACATATAACACGTTTTTTTCTGGTGTGTAAATTATGCAAATTAGACTAACTTTTGATTTAATTAGTGTTACTTTCAGCACTGTAAGTGCAAATACCAATACGGCTCGGGCAAAAGGCCGTATTTATGAACCGATCTTTACGAAACTTCTTGGGTACCTTTGTTATCACCGTGGGACGAGAACGAGTGTTTTGGGGTCCGTTCTGAAATTCAAGGTGGCTGCTGGCAGCCATTTTGTACAAAATTAGGTGCAATCAGATTTTTGCGCAGAACTTCCACATGAAAGCACTGATTTGAATAATTTTTTGTGTGAATGTTTAGTACCGTGGGATACATCACATATAATACGGTTTTTTTTCTCGTACATAAATTATGCAAATTAGACTAACTTTGATCTGTTTAATACTTTCAGCACTGTAACTGCAAATGCCAATACGGCTCGGACTAGAGGCTGTATTTATGAAATGATCTTTACGAAACTTCTTGGGTACCTTTGTTATCAGTGTGGGACGAGAACGAGTGGTTTTGGGTGCAGTCCGAAATTCAAGATGGCCACCAGCAGCCATTTTGTACTTTAGTTAGTGCATCAGTTTTTTTGTACAGAACTTATGTATGAAAGTTCTGATTTGAATAAATTTTTGTATGAATGTTTAGTACCATGGGATACATCACATATATTACGGGGTTTTTTCTCGAGCAGAAATTATGCAAATTAGATGAACTTTTGATTTATTTAATGCTACTAATAAACAGTAAGTTCATGTGTCAATACGACTCGGGCTAGAGGCTGTATTTATGAACCGATCTTCACAAAACTTCTTGGGTACCTTTGTTATCACATTGTGACAGGAATGAGTGTATTTGGGCGCCTTTGTTATCACTGTGTTATGAGAACAAATATTTTTGGGTTCAGTCAGACCCACTCTGGGACTCAAAGATTTCTTTTTATGCCCCCCCCCCCCGACTAAAGTCGGGTGGCATATAGTGATTGAAGTGTGCGTGTGTCTGCCTGTGTGTGTGTCCATGTGTGTGTGTGCCCGAGACAATAACTCGAAGACTGTTAGGGTCACAGTCATCCATCTTCACACAATTATAAAGGACCATGGGAGGATGTTCCACATACCATAGCCGGGGTTTCTCTAGTTATAAAGTAGTTTTTGCTCATACTTTAGGCTTGTAGGGGTGACCTATAGAAATAGTACCTACACCAAATGAGTTGAAACTTGCTAGAGGTTCAAAATGTGGTCCACCTCTATGCGGTCAAGAGAGGTCATTAAATGCATATTTTTTGCGACCTATTAGGAAAGTCAATTTATACCAATTAATGCAATTCTGAAGATTATACGTGTATCTCATCAATCAAATGGCAGTGGCAGTAATGTCAATTTCTGATTCCTTGGTCGAACCCTATAAATGGTGTGCACATATATGCCTTTTCGGGTTTCTTAGAAAAATTGTTCCGATTCCTGTATGAATATTTTCTCCGTGAAAGAATTTCACAAAAAGCAGTTAGGGAGTAAGCTGTGACAGTCACATACAATAACATGATCTGTTTATTTAATCTCATTGTACAGAATTAATTCCCAAACCAAGTTGATATAAAAACAAACAACTTGATCATGAAGAATTCCAGTGTACATGTAATTGTAAAACTACACTGAAGATTTGTTATTGAAACCTCTCACAATACTGTCAGTATGCCGGTAAAAGATGCAATACTGACATAGTTGACTGTACTGTTAACTGTGTTAGTGCTATGACTGTTTAAAATTAATTTATTAGAGAATTTCTAGTTTTATGTATGCCTTGTTTAGGTCACTAGATGCCCTTTTAAGAGTAGGCCTTCAAATGATCTCTTGGGGGTTTAAGGTTTTTATGACAATATCTCCGATATAGAGTCTATGCACCCTTTGTCAGTGCGACAACTCAAATACGGATCGTCCTATCTCTATGCATTTTGGCATGCTGGTTAACAATACCCAGTTTGCACTCATCTATGTTTTTTGCACCCGTTCGATCTGAATGACAGATCTGAAGTTGGTGGAGCCATTATTTCAAAGTGGGTTGTGCTCATTCTTCAATGTAGATGTAGACATGGGACTACACCGACTGAGTTAAAAATTGCTGGAGATTCAATATATGGTCCACCTGAATGGGGTCATCAAGTGCATATTATTAAGAATGACTGGGAAATGCATTTACACCTTAATGTATTTCTAAAGTTTATGAATGTATTTCATCACTCAAATTAGTGGGCAGAGCCAAACTTTTCATTTCTGATTCGTATATCGAACTCTTTGAATGCTGGTCACATATATGCCTTTTCTGGTTTCTTATAAAAATTGTTCTGATTCCTGTATGAATATCTGTAAATACTGTTAACGAAAACCCATTTCTGATTTGTTAAAAAATATTTTACTCCAGAAAATAAGCCTCCATAAATTCTCTTTCTGTGGAGTTTATTCCTGATACTTTAACCCTTTTCACACAGACTTGAATTTACTGGATGCAGTAAATTCTGTTTCTCTAGTTCTTCATCGCAATTGCTAGTTCCCTATAGAGAAAAATAGTCCGTACTATGAATGAAGCTTTGGTTTGCAGCATACACACAAACAGTATCAATTAACGAAACAAATAAAGTAAGTGTACACTGCATGCAACTGGTACAGCCGGAGAGAAGTCTTCCAGACATTCCCACACATCAGATTTCTTGACACCCAAACTCTTTTCATTGTCTTTTCCTCGGAGTTTTGTCTTAACCCTTTGAACCCGAGAGACCGCTTTTCCCATCCATAGGATGGCTGCTAAGTGAATGTGTTGGGTAGACCTATAAATATTTCAACGTGCAGCCTTGGACTCTTCCAACTGCTACCGTTGAACCACATGGAAGATACCATCAGGGTTCAAAGGGTTAATAATATAGGAAAAATATTCCCCATGCACCGGCCAGTGACATTTCTTGTAAAAGTCACACCAGTTTAAAAGATGAATACTTTGAAAGAAGAAATAATGGGTTTAGAAGATAAGATCCCCTTATGTGAAAAAGCAATCCGGACAGGAAGGATTGGCAAAGGTGATGACAGAAGAATACGAATTTAGCATTGTATTGATTATTGCCTTTTTAAACAGAGGCCTACTGTGTTGTTGCGTTTCTGAGTTTAAGTTGATCCAAATTTTTGAAAAAAACGAAGCGGTAGATCCGTGTCTACGGGTTCAGTATGCACACACTCCCAGATTGTCTGGTTTCCATTCCAGATGGATTTATGTGAATTTCAAAAGTACTGTAAAAGACACAGCCAGTTTATTATGATACCAGTCCTGCATAAACAAAAAGAATACGTAATTTATATAGGTCGTCGAATTTCTGTGTGCCACAATTTTTAAATAATGGTTCGGTGTGTGAGATATATATTCTGTTCATTATAACACAAATGATCCTTTTGCACGGTTAGAATTCTACTTGTTGACGGTACATGACCCCAAACAAGTACACCGTGCAATAAAATAATGGCTATGAATGAGTGAAAAAATAAGGCCTTAAAGGGAAGAAGGTGTGTTGTGTAAATTTAGATTTCCATCCTTGTAGACCCAAGAAATTTAACTGTTTTTTCTTAATGTTGGTTACAAAGGAATGGAATATGTGTACTATTTAAAGTAATGTTTCTATCAACAGCGTTATAGGGGTCTTTTTGTGAATGTAGCAGCATCAATTCCGTTTTATTTGCATTCAACCATAGTCCATTTTCAGAACACCGGTCGCTTATCTTATCTAGTTCAAAATCGGGTTATCTAGATTGTTACTAGATGCTAATCTTGTAGTATCGTCTGCAAAAGACAGCACATTCAGCAGGATTCAGTGGCTGATGTCGTTGATGTAAAATAAGAAGAGGAAGAGGACTAAAATAGAACCTTATGGTATACCAATTATGACCATCCCACGACCCCCCCCCCCCCCCCACCCGCCAAATGCATGCATCAGATGTGTTATTCATGAAAGACACAAAGTGACATCTGCCACTGAGATAATCTTTGAACCAATAATTTGCCAAACATCTTAAAGCATAGCTATCCAATTTTTTAAGTAGAATGGAGTCATCAATGGTATCAAAGGCTTTTGAATAATCTAAAAACACAGAGAGTAAGCAGTCCTTTGTAGATTTATCATTTGTTTCTACAACATTGTTTATGAGTCGGAAGATAGGGTGAACAATGGTGTGTCCCTTTCTGAATCGAAACAGATACTTATATATGATGTTTTGTTCCCCCAAGAATGAATATAATCATGCGCTAATAATTTTTTTTAATATTTTTGAGATTGTTGAAAGAATACAATTAGTGAACAAGTGTGGGTCTCCCGATTTAAAAATGAGTATAATTTTGGCTTTTTTCATTTCGTCAGGCAATCTACCTGTAACGAAAGATAAATTGATTATACGGTACGACCACCGTGGATGGGTCACTTTCCACGGGGTGCACAGTATTTCCACGGACGCAATAATATTAGATTGCAAACACTAATTACAAGAATAATCATAAACAAATTAATGAATGAAGCAGCGGGTGATATTCTACTTCGAAAATTGGATAGCTATGGTTTAAGATGCAAAATTTTAATTAATGAAGTCACAACCCGGTGCTTCATTAATTAAAATTTTGCTGCTGCTGATTTTTATTGTATGCTGTGTTTGGATAAGTATCGTTTGTGACTTCTGAACAGTAAACAGGCTGATAAGATTCTTTTAAAGCGGGTGATATTCTCAGCATTGACTGGCCGTCTAAAATTAGATATTGGAATATATATGCGTTACACAGTTTAGTGGCGACCTTATATAGTATATAAGATGTCAGTTAATTTCATATTGGGGCCAAGTTTGCTCGAGCCTAATATGGAATTCGCTGACACCGTGTACACCACACTTGATCACTAACAAACTGTGGAACTATAATAATACCCATCACTAACTAGACCATTAAAAACTTGAACCATCAAGAACATTTCATCTCTCAATTGCAACAATGCGCCATCCACAATGCCTGGGCATTGCAGATGGCGCCTTGTTGCACTCAAGGGGCGATTTATAGTATACCCTGTTCTTCATGAGCTCCACATTTGTTGGACGCCCAAGTTTCTGCTTATATAGAAAGTGAATGTACACTTCCGACGAAATCATCGGTAGGCGAAAAGGGCGAATCACTTTTTCACACCACCTTTTTCAAGGTCATTTGTATCTGTCTGTGAAGAACTCGATGGGAAAGGTGACTATATAAATTGTGATTGTGTTAAATAAGTCATTTCTTTATTTTCGTTGTTACATTTTACATTATTGTTAATGGTGTGCATAGGTTTGTAGATACGTTACTATTTATTTATTGATGTTTAAGGCTACATCAGAATCTAAGGCTATATCGCGTCGAGAAAACAACAGGAGTGTAAACTTGCCATAGATACCTTACTAATGTCTTAGGAAACAGAAAACGTCTTGATATACTGTGCTACTTTCTCGTCAGCGGTCCGCCGACTTGCTCGTCCTCACGCACGTTACACACGACATTAAATGCAATTCGACGAGTCTGTTAATGACACAGGATCAAAATCCGCAGCTGGACTAAATGAATTAGTGAATTAGACGATTTCAGTTCTTGGACAATGTAGTCATTTCCAGAAAATAGCCTAAGCTCTCAAACCACGAGGCGAATTCTGTAATGAATTCGACGCTGTTATGGACTGGAACCAGTCTAGCCCTTAAATCAGAAGCGGCGGATGCTCGATAAAAGTGGAGGGGCACAAATTTTTATAGCGACCATGGTTCAGCCCAATCGGAGGAAAAGTTACAATCGTACATCGGTAAATGTACCGTGACACAATATAGTGTCTCGTGTAGATGCGCATGCCACGCTGTGGTCACTGTCCTGTTCCTTTCTTCTACTTCAGTCGTCTTCCAAACCGAAGGCTAGCCTTCGGGTTGGAAGATGGTCGAAGTAGAAGAAACGGAGCGACCGAAGAGACCGAAGGTGGGATTCATTGGTCAAATGTTGTTTGGATTTGCAAATAATATATTACAAGAATGCCCGTATATTAGCAAGTTTGCAGCACCCATTTTAACTCATGGTGTAACCACGCAACATGACCGTGGGGAAAAAGTGTCCACTGTGCCCCCTGGTTCCGCCGCCTCTGTCTTAAATAGTCCATCGCCTATGCTTAGATTTAATGATGTGGAATCTTTCAGTTAGGCTGAAATTTTACCAACTTAAATATTCCAGACAACTGAATCGAAAAAAATACATAAATATTCATTTTCCTTGAATCAATGCAAGAAGTGTTTCAGAAATGAGTTTAGATTTGATCGAATCTTTGATGACGTTACCATCATGAATGAAGACCCACCACACCCACCTCTGATATTCAATAAATTCAAATTAAATATAAGTAGTATGTCAGGGGCTTTTGAGGGGCAGGTTGGATGATCTCATTTGGATGATCTCATGTGACGTCATAGTCACGTGACGTAGTGGCGCCATGTTGTGTTGTCATGGTAACCCGCGTGAGCGGCCATGTTGTGACGTCATCACCATAGTGATACGTGGTGGTAGTGCGCATGCGCAGCGCGTGTTGTTAGGGTGATACGTGTTTCCGTCGTCCATTTTGTATACTGGAGGCCGCCATCTTGGTTTCTATGGTAGCACGTGATTGCTATGTTATCTAAGGCCTACAATAGGATAGGGGTATGTTCGGTGGGTATGTTCGATTGAATCGGAGTAAATCTGATTACCACAAACAACCCGACAATCCCCCAAATCACCAAAATCCACCCAAAATCACCGAAATTGACTTTATTTCCCCAATTGATCGGCTTAGCACGTAGTGGTATGGTACCGAGAGGGTATCGGGGGTGCATTCGACTGAAGTGGAGTAATGTTCTGGCTTAGAATTCTCCCAGAATCCCTTTTTGGATCTCTATCCCATGACGTTTTTCCCCTATTAAGAATAGCACGTAGTGCTATAGGACAAATTTACCCAGAATTCTCTGCTTCTAGCTATATATGCAATAGTTTACGTCTATCTGGCTATGTTCCTTTGTTCTAGAGTATACTCCAGTAGCGTAGAAGAGCCTATTATTTGGAACAGTTTACCTTATTATTGCTATATTTAGCAATTTCTGGTCTATTCTTGTTAGTTCTGACCCTATTCCGTGTACTCTTGTTGTTTCATTTATCTAACTAACCAATCAGATTGCTTGATTTCCCATAATGCAGTTATCTCCGTTGTGTATAACAAAAGCCTATATCCAATGGCACCCCAATTTTGGCACTCCTTTTTGAAAAACATATGACCTTCGGCACCCCTTTTTGTCATATGTGCTTATGTGAAAAGGCACAATGTGACACAATATTCCCTATCACATAGGCACATGCTTTATGTGCCAATATGTGCCTATGTGAAAAGGCACAATGTGACACAATATGCCTTATCACATAGGCACATACGGGTATTTGAGAATACCTATGGCCTGGTATTGTATTATTCGAGGATACCTACTAGAGAATCCCTTTTTTGTCATATGTGCTTATGTGAAAAGGCACAATGTGACACAATATGCCCTATCACATAGGTACATGTTTTATGTGCTTATGTGAAAAGGCACAATGTGACACAATATGCCCTATCACATAGGCACATACGGGTATTTGAGGATACCTATAGCCTAGTATTTATTATTTGAGGATACCTATCTAGGATACCTTCTGGAGAATCCCTTTTTGTCATATGTGCTTATGTGAAAAAGCACAATGTGACACAATGTGACCTATCACATAAGCACATGCTTTATGTGCCGATATGTGCTTATGTGAAAAGGCACAATGTGACACAATGTGCCCTATCACATAGGCACATACGACCAAAATGGGATTCCATAGCCACAGGCGTTTTCGAAAAAAGGGATTCCACAAATGGGATTCCAAAAAGGGATTCCACAAATGGGATTCCGTTTCCATCTTGTCGCCAAAGCTCCACCGCCACTACTGGTCTATGGTCTATCTGTCCTATCATTAACTTCAACAACAGTCTTGTTCCACTGCGGCCTTGTACCAGTACTATTGGCTAAACTACCATCAATTACTTCCTAGCTATACCTTCGCTGAAGCTTTCAAAATGTTCCATCTGATTTCCCCTGTATACATATAAGGCATTCCGTAAGTGGCCGAGTCCGTAAAATTTGGATTCCGTGTTTTTACATCAACACTCGAGGGTATTCCCATTCCTTATTGGAAGAATTGAGTTCAATGGGTTGTAGTTCATTAAGTTTAAAATTTATTCAGATCAAGGGTGTTAATACATTCATTAGGGTTATAGTTCATTCAAACAATTCAAAGGCTGTTAATACCTTCATTAAAGTTATGGTTAAAAAAGAAAGTTCATTCAAACAGTTCAAAGGGTCAACATTGGGTTATATTCAGGGTTATAGTTCAGAACTTTGTTCAATTTGTTATGGTGAATTCACTTCGAACTTGGTTGTGTTGGATCTTCGTTCACTTTGTTCTGTTCCCATCCATCTTGATTGTATAGGATCTTTGTTCACTACGACTTCATTCGTACAGGTGTCTTGTATCTGTTCATAATTCAGATCTGTTCAGTCTGTCCAACTGGTTCGATCAATCTGACTAGTTTGACCTCCTATCACTTTGTTATGTTTACTTCGTTGTTTTGTAGTGGTTGGTTGTCTCTGTTCAGAGTCTTGTAGTAATTGTTGAATTGGGTGTCATCAAACCCTTTCCATACCCTCGAGTGTCGATGTAAAAACACGGAATCCAATTTTTACGGACTCGGCCACTTACGGAATGCCTTATATGTATACAGGGGAAATCAGATGGAACATTTTGAAAGCTTCAGCGAAGGTATAGCTAGGAAGTAATTGATGGTAGTTTAGCCAATAGTACTGGTACAAGGCCGCAGTGGAACAAGACTGTTGTTGAAGCTAATGATAGGACAGATAGACCATAGACCAGTAGTGGCGGTGGAGCTTTGGCGACAAGATGGAAACGGAATCCCATTTGTGGAATCCCTTTTTGGAATCCCATTTGTGGAATTCCTTTTCTCGAAAACGCCTGTGGCTATGGAATCCCATTTTGGTCGTATGTGCCTATGTGATAGGGCACATTGTGTCACATTGTGCCTTTTCACATAAGCACATATCGGCACATAAAGCATGTGCTTATGTGATAGGTCACATTGTGTCACATTGTGCTTTTTCACATAAGCACATATGACAAAAAGGGATTCTCCAGAAGGTATCCTAGATAGGTATCCTCAAATAATACAATACTAGGCTATAGGTATCCTCAAATACCCGTATGTGCCTATGTGATAGGGCATATTGTGTCACATTGTGCCTTTTCACATAAGCACATATGACAAAAAAGGGATTCTCTAGTAGGTATCCTCGAATAATACAATACCAGGCCATAGGTATTCTCAAATACCCGTATGTGCCTATGTGATAGGGCATATTGTGCCTTTTCACATAGGCACATATTGGCACATAAAGCATGTGCCTATGTGATAGGGCATATTGTGTCACATTGTGCCTTTTCACATAAGCACATCTGACAAAAAGGGGTGCCGAAGGTCATATGTTTTTCAAAAAGGGGTGCCAAAATTGGGGTGCCATTGGATATAGGCTTTTGTTATACACAACGGAGATAACTGCATTATGGGAAATCAAGCAATCTGATTGGTTAGTTAGATAAATGAAACAACAAGAGTACACGGAATAGGGTCAAAACTAACAAGAATAGACCAGAAATTGCTAAATATAGCAATAATAAGGTAAACTGTTCCAAATAATAGGCTCTTCTACGCTACTGGAGTATACTCTAGAACAAAGGAACATGGCCAGATAGACGTAAACTATTGCATTTATAGATAGAAGCAGAGAATTCTGGGTAAATTTGTCCTATAGCACTACGTGCTATTCTTAATAGGGGAAAAACGTCATGGGATAGAGATCCAAAAAGGGATTCTGGGAGAATTCTAAGCCAGAACATTACTCCACTTCAGTCGAATGCACCCCCGATACCCTCTCGGTACCATAGCACTACGTGCTAAGCCGATCTATTGGGGAAATAAAGTCAATTTCGGTGATTTTGGGTGGATTTTGGTGATTTGGGGGATTGTCGGGTTGTTTGTGGTAATCAGATTTACTCCGATTCAATCAAACATACCCACCGAACATACCCCTATCCTATTGTAGGCCTTAGGTAACATAGCAATCACGTGCTACCATAGAAACCAAGATGGCGGCCTCCAGTATACAAAATGGACGACGGAAACACGTATCACCCTAACAACACGCGCTGCGCATGCGCACTACCACCACGTATCACTATGGTGATGACGTCACAACATGGCCGCTCACGCGGGTTACCATGACAACACAACATGGCGCCACTACGTCACGTGACTATGACGTCACATGAGATCATCCAAATGAGATCATCCAACCTGCCCCTCAAAAGCCCCTGACATACTACTAATATACACAAATTATACATCAAAATGAACGTTGGGGGTATAGAACACGAAAATTATATGCAATTAACTCAAAGAGTTGACAGCAGGCACCACTGATTTCTTGAAGCCTGCTACAGTATTCGTACCAGAACTGATAATAAAATAACATTTCTGGAGAACAACGTGTGGCCAAATGTGCTTCAGATAACTAATAACAAAGCTAGGCATTCAAAACTCGTTTGGGTGCTGCGAAAGGACTGCATTTGGGAAAACGACAACACTGTGTGCATTTTTATTCAAGATGGATTCCATGTTCGACGGACATGCGCAAATCACTCGATGCCATGACTTTCCTCCGAAAAACAAAATCGTAATTCTAGGACATTTCACCAGGTGCCATGATACCTTGCATAGAATATGGCAACTGTGCAGTCTCTATATAATACCGAACATAGATCGAGCCGCGCTACGCGCGGCTCGCGAAGTGAGCTTTACAGATAACGCGTTGACTTTTGCATGATTGTCGTTTGCATTGTTTGTCAACAAACACCAAGGACGAGTGATTCGCAAATTCAGTTTTTTTGCAGTCGTAAGTGATTTTATTTTAATTTTAAGAAATGAACTATGTCTTCTGCGCCGCTCTCATTCGATTAGGTTGAATGACAATGTATCGCTAAGTTATTTAAAAAAAACATTGGGCAAACATAGTCCACACATTTCGTCCCATTTCCTATTGTTATTCAGACATTATATTCACATTCACTCCCATATTCACCCATCCACCTCCACAAAAATAAAAAAGTAAGAATTATTTCAATATTTGATCTATTTTCCGGCCCCTATGGACTAACACTTTACCAAACCCATTTTGTTTTTGAAAAAAATAAACTGAATTTCTGGGCCTATTTTTTTGTTACCCCAAAACTGCTTTCGCTTGTAGGTTGCACCTATTTTCATATTAATTGTAATAAGGCGATCTTTCTCATTATTTGATTTTAGACAACATTGTATATCGATGTTTTTCCATCCGATGACCGGAAATCGAAATGAACATACAATGTAAACAAAACCGACCCTTTTGGAATTTACCCCCACGCAGCTCTGTCGATGCGTTTTGGAGAAGTTTGATGTCCTAGCTTTGTTCTTGGATATCTAAAGCACACTTGGCCACGAGTTGTTTGCCTATAATAATAGTTCATTATCAGTTCTGGTTCGAATACGGTATCAGATTTCCAGGAACCATTATTGTCGACTATCAACTCTGTGATTTGATTCCATATATTTTCCATGTTCTATGCATCTCCACCTTCATTTTGATATATAATTTGTGCATATTTAATTTAAATTATGGAATTCAGAGGAGGGACTTTCAAAGTAAACAAATTTCCTTTTCTTATATAGCACCTTAAAATAAAATAACAGCTGTATTCTGGAAACATTCAAGTACATACTCGAAGAAATCTTTTCCTAATTCTTGAAAGGAATAAAGAGTCAGACCAAATGTTCTGAATGCTAACTGATTGAAGGCTGCCATTTTCTGTTTCAATTTGTGGAAGTTCAACAAAGGTGACCTTGAAGGAGTCCACTAGATGAAGTATGGAAGGACAAAGGAGTATCTCCCCATATAAAGATGTGTGTCTCAGCGTGGTGGTTTGGAAAGAAACTCTGATCTTCACTTAAGCAGAATGTACTGCAAAGTCATAGTTGAACACAAAATAAAATATATTAACAGACCACGGATGATGGCTGTTGGTGTCGAATAATTTTGAAGATGTGTGGTTATAGTGTTGCGATTCTGGTTTAAGATGGTTGCGACACAAAAGTAACTATTATTCGCCAGTCTTCATGAACATTTGAGTGTTCATAGCGTTTTGGGTTGTTTTTTTCATCTGTGTTACCTACTGTCGTTGTTCAAATTTCATGAAGGTTGTCGGGGACCAAAATGTCAACATCAACAAAACAGCATGCCAAACCCGGAGAAGAAAAGCTGAGACGATTAATTGTTGATCTAGATAGCAGGCTCAGCACCCATCCATGAAAGAGGAAATAATGACAAACTGCCGTCAAAGAGTTGAAAAATGATCACAATGATCTTTCAAAGTGTGTCTCCTTTAATGCGGAGAAGATTGAGGAAATGGAGAGTACCCACCTCCCTAGTATTGAAATAGAATTGAGTGCTAAATTCTCTGAGTTGTCTGAAAAAACTTTTTTTACCGGAAATACATGACCGCAAGTATAACCTTCTTATTTATGGTGTGCCTGAAACCCGTGGGGAGGATATGTATGGCGTTGTCAAATATGTTCTAATAGATGATCTAAAGGTTGATGGTGAAGGGGCGGAAGGAATAGGGAAGCGATGTGTCAACACCCATAGAATACCGCCATCCAACCAGGGTCACGGATGTTCATCCCCCAAAAGCCTATTAGAGTTAGTCTAGGCAATGAAAGAGACAAATAAATTATACTCGGTTCAACACCCAACCTTGCTGATTCAAGGAAGAGCATTCGGACAGACCTCCCAGCCTCTCTTGAGCGCGAACATGGAAGACTAGCCCACGTTGCATATAAACTGAGAACTGAAAACAAAAAGAAAACTCGAATAAGAGTTCTAGCCACCAAAGTGGTTTTAGAGATAAGGGACTCAACCACAGATATATGGAGGCAATATTGTTCATAGTAACACAAAGCAGGGGAAGGGGGGACAGTGGAAAGAGTGACAAAAATACAGATAGCAAAAATTATATTGAAAACAGTGAACTGAATACAAGTATAATGTTTTGAAGCCCTAGTGGTGTGCACTCTACACTAGATCATAATGCGCATTAAAATCAGGTTGACAAACAATCAACAGCTAACTTATAATTTGAAGACTCCCAACTTCAGCGGAAAAATGTCTCCGAGCTAAATTATATTTAAGTTTGGTGTGGGTTGTCTGTGGATCAAGTTTTTGTCTATTTAGAGATTGAACCAGAACAACTCACATGTTTAGATCAAACAAAAACAGTGAGTATGTCTTATGCTTTTCTTCTATATGGGAATTATGGCAGGAGGAAAGGGTGTTGGGGGTGGGGGGGGGGGGTGTTCAACCAGAGTTTAAATCCGAAGCTAGTTTAACAAGTGGAAGTATCACACCCTAAAATTTTTATATTCTGCGGATGTGGTTCGCACAGAAGGGATTATCACGCACTCGCCCATCCATCTTAAAAATGAATAAATATTTAATATTTATGCCTGATACCATTGCTCGGCAATTATAGCTTGGTGAGGTGCTGAGAGCTCATATTTGGTCCGCATTCGTAAGTGGAAGTACCGTACCCCCAAGTTTTCATATTCGTTGGATGTACTCCATATTGTCATCGGAATGAAGTTATTCCATCCAAGTAGATTTGCGTTGTGACAATTTGTGAGAGTGCGCCTGTGGGACTCTCCCAGAGGTTGCAACAAGGCAAAGACATGTGAACAAATGCTAAAGATGGCTGAACCAGGCCTTAAATCCGAATTTAGTTGAACAAGTGGAAGTACCACACCCTAAAGTTTTCATATTCTGTAGATGTGGTTCTCACAGATAGGGATTTTCATTCATTCACCCATCTATCTTTTCACAGATAGGGATTTTCATTCATTCACCCATCTATCTTACAAATAAACATTTATGTCTGACATCAGTGCTCGAGATTATAGGTTGGTGAAGTGTATATTCGGACCCCATTCTTAAGTGGAAGTACCACATCCTAGAGTTTTCATATTCATTGGAAGTGCCCCACATTATCTTTGAAATGAAGTTACTCCATCTATGTAGATTTGCGTTGCGGCAATTTATGGCAGAGTGCATAAAGGAATCTCCCATAAATTGCACCAAGGCAAAGACATGTGGACATGTGCAGAGATGGTTGTCTGTTTTCTCTTATTCGAGAAAGAGATTAGAAGAGCTAACTGTCAGAAGTGTCAAGTCAGTCCTCATGAAGCTGATATGAACAATGTCAGGACTGAAGCGTTGGTGTGGATCTTAGTCCTCACTGTGGTGTGAGACTGTTCTTAAAAAAGGATAAAATGCTAGGCAATATCAGTGGTATAAGAGTGTTATGTAATGTAAGCATGTATTTGCCCCACTTATTCCATATGTCTGACAGAGGTATTGCGCTATGTCGAAAATAATATAAAAGAGTCCAAGAATTGAAATATTCTCAAGCCAATGCTAAAGATGTTTGACTGATGGAGTGATGGACGCTGGTGTTGCTGTATGAATGTACATTGTTGCAATCCGGGGAAGAGTGCCTATAGACAGTCTCCCTCAGATAGCAACAAGGCAAAGACATGGGAACAAAAGCTTGACAATTGCAAGTATCACGCCCTAATGTCCATACACCTATAAGCTTATAATGTTATCCTAAAATTACTCTCGAGATATAATTTACTTCAGGCTAAGGGCTAAATAATCAAAATAAAAACAATAATGGTTCCCTCGCCTGAAGGATGGTGAATTTTGCTGCGAAATTTAGCCGAAAATATTTTTGAAAGACCCCCTCCCCCCCGCCCACGCCCCACCTGGAATCGTCCCCACCTTCATAACCCCACTTTCGTTGACAGGAAGCTGGTGCTGCTGTATGAATGTGCAATGTTTCTTTCTGGAGAAGTGTTCCTACAGGCAGTCACCCTCAGATAGCAACAAGGCAAAGACATGGGAACAAAAGCTTGACAATTGCAAGTGCAACACCTTAAGCTAAAGTTTATACACCTATAAGCTTATAATGTTATCATAAAAATTACTCTTGAGATAAAATTTGCTTCATGAGAAGGGTTAAATAAGCAAAATAAAAAGCATTATGGTTCCTTTTAGAAAGATCTGATAATAATATTTCACATATCCAAGAACAAAGCTAGACATTCACAACACTTTAGAGTGCAGCGATAGGTCTGCATTTGGAAAAGGACAGCACTGTCTGCATTTTTTTTTTATTGAAGATGGATTCCATGTTTGACGGACATGCGCGAATCACTTGATATCCCGAGTTTCCATCGAAAAACAAAATCGGAATTCTAAGAAATTTCAACAGGTGTCATCATACCTTGCATAGAATATGGCAGCTGTGCATTCTCTATATAATAATAGTATGCTGCATTAAGGTGGTCTTTCTTATTATTTGATTTTAGACGGCGTTGTATGTCGATGCTTTTTCCGTTCGATGACGTTAGCCGGAAATCGAAAGTAATTTACAATGTAAACAAAACCGACATTTTTGGAATTTACCCCCATGCAGCTCTGTCGCTGTGTTTTGAAGAATTTTGATGCCTTAGCTTCTGGTACGAATACGGTAGCAGACCTCCAGGAACCAGTGGTACCTGTTGTCAACCCTATGAGTTGATTACATGTGTGTTTCGTGTTCTATACATCTCAAGCTTCATTTTGCTGCATAATTTGTGGATATTTAATTTGAATTTAAGGTCACCAAGTGACTACATCTCTTTCCAAATCTGATGAAACACTTACGGGGTCAAATATTTATTTCAAGATGATGAGGAACTTACTGCTGCTGTGGAGGCTTGACTACTGGATCAAGATATGGGCTTCTAAAGGCGTGGCATCAACGACTGGCAGACCAGGTGGAACAAGTGTATTGAATTACAATGGGACTATGTTGAAAAATAAATATGTTCTGTACTGATATTCCAGATTTATTTATGTTAGGCTCAAAACTTTTTCACATCCCCTCGTATAATCACATAATTACATTAACAATAATAATAATCAGAACAATGCACAAATACACCCGCCTTATCAATTCAACATTTAAGTAAAATAAACAGAATTAATCAATTTAAATTAATTTGTAGATGATGGGAAAGCATTTGGCTTCTGTGGCCCCCTCGTACTATTGCCACAAAAATCTACTGACACTGTGATGTTGACAAACGAAAGTGAACGCGTGTGGTCTGGTGTGTTAGGTTTATAAGCAACTCGGCACGGATACTGGATAAAAATGGATAAACATCCAGACCATATCAGCTTCGAAGTGATCACAAAATTAGACTGTTGGTCTGAAAGCTTGACTCCAGTCGTCATGTGCAGCTACAGGCGTTTTCAGGGGTTCGCTTGACGGACAACACTTGCAAACACAATTCTCGAATAACTAAAATGTTCATTTTTGACCTCAAAACATTGCCGATGAACCCTCAGCTAAACAAGCTCGCTGAGCACATTCCAATGAGGACCTCAAGCTATGTTTTGGAGGCAAAATAAAAGATATAAAATTTGAAAGGTGGTTGTCGCGAATAGAGCTTGCTGGATGTTGTTATGCTAGACGAGGGTTAACAATAATACGTCGATAATTATTAGAAAGTAATTATACGACAGATATTTAGTATTTAATATTCTGCATATTGATAACGCAGTTCGTCGTGGAGCTGCCCCCTCCTCTACCCCCCTTCCCCCCAACAAACGCCAAACACGTTGGAAAGGAGATGGGAACCATTGAAGACAAACCGGATGGTCATACTCTCTTTCTATGGTATTGTGACAGATCTGAAATTAATAGGCTACATTGCTTCTGGCCACGTTTGAGCAGTTGTTACACAAACTAAAATGAATCCACACTCACATTTTCTATGATTTTTACAATCCTCCCATTTTGAACGGTTCACAAATATTTTTCGTTTTTATCTGGTAGTTCTGAGGTTTTAGTGTTCATGTCACGGCATGTGAATGAAGTGCACTGTCAATACAGGTTGACATAACGTTAATATCATGAACAACATTCAGTCATGTTAGCGATAATTGATCGTCGATGATGCGGGAAATTTATCGAATCTTGAGTGTTGCATCCACGCAGAAGTTGAGTGTATGCAGGTGTGAATTCTTCTTTCCGAAAGAATAGAAGATCAAGCACAGTCGCAGACGTTTGTGATATCTGGATATCCACCGATTTTTTTGAAGAAGGGCTTGGCTCGGCGCTTTTTTATACAATGTTACATTGTTCATTGTCTTGTGTCCATCGCTGGCAAACAAAAGCACATTTTACAACGTTTCTTCCCGAACAAACAGTGAATATGTAAATCAACCAGCGTCCTCGGGAGTAGCACAGTGGTTACGGCATTGAACTTCAAACCGAAGGGTCCACGGCTCGATCTCAGCCAGGGTTAACTGCGTTGTGTCCTTGGGAAAAGCGCTTCATCCCGATTGCCCACTTTAATAAGGCGCACTACACGTCGATGTTACACTTGTCTTCAATGAATGCTGACCCTGCTCGCGCATAGTTAGTAGGTTGGGGAGTCTGACAGCTGCTCGCTGTTGCTCGGTGATTATCTCCGTGTACTCCGGCTTCCTCCACCCGTAAAGCTGTCCGACACGAGGTGACCCTGGCTATCGAAAGTGTCGTTAAGCATAAATAAGTAATAAATATGGAATTGGTAATGTCGATCTTTCTCATTGACAGGGTTTGCACTTCTATTAAGACAGAACACAAGCAGGGTGGAGAACGGGTCATTTGAATCATTGACCCATGGTGGAGTTTTTCATGTATTTTATGGGCGCCGACGGCGCGCGTGAAATACAAGAAAAACTTCCCCTAAAATCGTTGATTTTTGCCCCAGCCCCCCCCCCCCCCCCCCCCCCACACACACACACACACACACTCTACCCGAGTTATGTTCTGTATTTACACTGCAATAAATCTTGAACTAAGCCAATGAAGCTGATATGCTTAAAGTAAAATATCACGTTCGGCTGTCTGATAACTTTCTTGCTTGACACTGTTTTTTGTACCGAAGTATTTCATTTGCGTCATTTCGTCACTAAGACACGTAACGTTCAGTCAGATGCGTCCTTACATGATGTTCTTACGCCTAATTGAGATTCCACGCGTGACATCCAGAACATTTTCAAATGTCTGTATTGTATCGTGTTACGCTGAATACACGCGGCAGTCGTAATATAATAACATGTCGCACTGAAAGTCAAGAGTTGATCTCGGGTGGGTAAAGGGGTGATGTACTCAGTTCGATGTTCGCCGGAAAAACCTAATTTAAAACATAAATTAAAAGAGAAACACCCATAAATTGTGTACATAAAAAGAGAATAGTTTAACAATAAAGATATGTGCTCTCTCTCTCTCTCTCTCTCTCTCTCTCTCTCTCTCTCTCTCTCTCTCTCTCTGTGTGTCTGTCTGCATATATGTTTATTGTTTATTGTGTGTGGTCTGAAAGAGTAAAACCTCGATAAATCTGCACGCAGGAATCGGGGCACAGGGAGAGCACGTGATTCATCTTTTCCTCGTCAGAGAGAGAGAGAGAGAGAGAGAGAGAGAGAGAGAGAGAGAGAGAGAGAGATCTTGATGATGGCAGTGTATGTTGTTAAAGAACACGATAGTAACGCTGTCACTGACAGTTCAACAGAATTGACATGAAATTGCCACCTGCGTTACCGTTGGGTACGAGAATTAGAAAAAAATTCTATCGGTGCATTTGTCCTAAAATTACTATCACAACACCCTGGTAGCATTTCCTCGAACTAAATGTTCTGGGTACGAATTTTGCCCACTCCAACAGTAAGCCGCTCCAGCGTTGGTATCAGGCTGCACTGAACTTGGACGGTTTGGCCGCAGATTAAGTTTTGATTTGATACATACTTATGTGATTATTAACTCGCGGACTTATCGTTCAAGTTGGACTAGTTTTAGACCCTCCTCTACATAGCCCTGTCGACCTGAAAATCATATGTGGAGGATCGACGAAAAGTACAGTAACCCATTTTACCCCACCTCTGACAAACGTGTTGTTATATCCTCGAATTTTATTGGCTAAGAATGTCACGTGCATACCAGCGGTAAATCCCGTTCACGGTGGGTGCCACTTTAATACACGGTGACCTAGAGCTATCTTTCCCTGGTGAGTATCCGCCATAACTATTATGATGCATCTTCACACGCTTCGAATTTTCAAAACTTGAATTAAACCAAATAAGAGAATTTAATTTCCAAAAATCTTTTCAAAGTATCGTATTTATTGATTTAAAACATTAAATATTTGAAAAATGGACAGAAAATATTATTTGTATTCCCAAAAGTTCGTTGTGTTTTTACGATTCTATCGAGTTTTTATTCTGAAGCGAACATTTTCTTCACGGTTTACTCAGTCGATTAAAAGTGATTTTTTGAACGTTTAAAGGTGTTTTGTTAACCCTTTTCGGGTGGTAATGACAGTAAATGTATGATGTAAATGTACGTAAAATTGTTTTTTTATTAAACTTTTCATCAACCTTATTCCTGACAAAGCAACTAATAATGCTCTTCAGAGATCACGCTATAATAATTACGTTTGAAACATGAAAAGCTTCGGCGACCGAAAAATATTATATTGGAATGTTGAATAAGTATGATTGTACTAAGTGAAGTTCAAGTATGTTTATTCTAACTGTACACGCGCCTGTTACTGAAACTAGACTAAACACTAGTCCTTGACTATAAACAAACGGTTGCAATGTCTTTTAAATGATAACTTTCAGTTCAATGGCTCTAGATTGCGCGTCAGTATTTCTCGTGACGAAATCAGCGAACCAAATGGCATCTACTAACTATTTCTCTTATACCTGATGGCGTTATCGAAATTGCACCAAAACATAGATTTTGCAACGTAAAATATAACAGTTATTTCCCAGAAAAAAAACCATTTATTCATCATATGTCTACAAGGGGTCTTACGATGTGAGTTGGGTAAATAGTCGCTTAACACGTTGAACACGGGAGACCGTTTTTCCGGTTCAGGAACAGGATACGTCATACTTTTATTAACCCTTTACCTAACGAATCACCCGCATCCGCCCGCGTAATATGCAAATTCATCAGCTGAAAAAATATTATTTTTCGAAAAATTTCAACAAAACCATATCATGTGACCCCTCTTTGGAACGAGCTCATCGAGCTCGTTCCAAAGAGGGGTCACATGATATAGTTTTGTTAAAAGTTTTTGAAAAAATTTGAAAAATGATATTTAAAATAATAAATTTTGAAATCGTCTGCGTTGGGTAAATGGTTAAGTAGGATGGCTGCTCAGTTAAAGTGTGGGGTAGAGCAAACAATATTTTCAAAGTGCACCCTTGGGGCTGCACGTTAAATTTTTGATTGGCCTAACCCCATATAATAAATATGGACTCTTCCAATTGCTTCCATTGAACTTACGTGGAAGATACCTCCAATGTTCAAAGGTGAATAAATAGAAACAAATAAATCACCAGCACCTTCTCATGCATTTAGTCAATGAGGGAGTGTCGGGGAATGGAGTATCGGGAAGGGAAGAAGTTCTAATAATCGAAGGTTAATAAAATCGGAGTTTCTTAAGCGCTATCCTTTCAACATATTAAAGTGTCGCAGTATCTTCAGTTCAACTGACTTGTAATTTCAAGTTAGCTGACTTGTTTTGACAATTTAATAACATGTAATTACAACTTACGAATTTGTAATCACAATTTAGCTAACTTGTAATTACAATTTAATAACCTGTAATTACATTTTTATTAACTTTTAATTACAATTTAATAACTTGTAATCGCAATTTAGTAGCTTGTTATGCGGTTTCGTAGGGTATGCTTTGTTAATAAAAATAAAGACCAGTGGCAGCTCAACATTGCCGTAATACGGCTGTATAGAGTCGTCACTGACCTTCACCTATCTTGTAATTACAAGATACTAACTTGTAATTAGGGTCCCGCCAAGCTTCGAAATTCGATTCGATTCGAAAATGTCTCGATGATTCGATTCGATTCGTGTTGAGCTGATTCGAAAAATGACAAAAGAAGAGTCCAAAGAGGCTCCGTGTCTGAAGCAACTTCGATCCCGCCCTGGGCTATTCTGCATTATTGAATGATTTGCCAAAAACAGACGAGTTGCAATTAAATACAATATTTGAGTAAAGAATGGCAGTACCTTAAACATGAAGAACTGTGAGATTCGATTCAAAATTCGATTCGATTCGAAATTCTCTGCCTGATTCGATTTGGGATTCGATTCTAAATTTGAGATTCGCAAGGCCCTACTTGTAATTTTAAGTTATTATCTTGTAATTTCAATTTAGCTGACTTGTCATTTCAGTTTAGCTAATACGTATTACGGTATCGTAAAGCCGCAATTCTTATGTTGAATATTTTTTCAGATTATGAAGGAACCCCCTTACAAAAATAGCCGTATTCTGTATGAGATATGTAAACGAGAGTTGAGAAAAAGTTTCATTTATCTGAGTTCCAGTCTGACATTTGAGATTGATCATCGATCTTATAACAGTCAACATAGTCTACCAATTTCTACGTCTGTCAAATACTCTGCTCATTGTGTACTATTCTGTTAAATGTTACTGGTATGCCTTGGAAAACTAATTTTCTGCGATTGGCGACTGAACAGGTTTCAGGGCATTTATAAAATTTCTCAGAGTCAAAGTTAAATTTTGCATTAACCCTTTGAACCCGAGAGACCGCCTTTCCAGTCAAGGAACAAGATACCTCATACTTTCATTACGTAGGACGGTTGAATTGTGGGATACAGCAATCAATATTTTCAACGTGCAGCCTTGGGGCTGCACTTTGAAAATATCGATTGGTCTACTCTCAAATAATAAATGTGGACTTCCATTGAACTTACGTGGCAGATACCACTAGGGTTCATAGGGTTAAAAGGGACCACAGATTGATTTTAAAACTCGAGTGAATGAATTTTAAGGGTCAGTTTTTGTTTATATGTGGTTAAGGATGGGTAAGAATGTGGTGGTGATGGTGTGTGTGTATCGGGGGTGGGGGATATCGTGTTTTTCCCCAGTATCGTACACTTGAATTATAATAATAATAATAATAATATGGTTTTAAGCCGAGTTTCCACTGAACGTGCTCACGGGCTTTACAATAAGAACGTGACATCTAATATGAATATGTAACTAATTAGATATTATGGCGGGATAGGCTAATTTAAACAGATGGGTTTTCAGTGACTTTTTGAACGAAACTATGTCCTGGACGACCTTCAGGTGATCGGGCAGTTGGTTCCACAAATAAGGTCCAGCTACACTGAATGCTCGATCACCGGAAGTTACAAGGTATCCAGGGTTGTATACCAGATTGTTGGCTGACGAAGATCTAAGAGCTCTGACAGGTTCGTAACACTGTATAAGAGAGTTCAAATAACCAGGTGCAATATCTAAGCGAGATTTAAAAGTTAAAAGAAGAACTTTGAAATTAATTCGCTCCTTTATGGGTAACCAGCGTAGATCTTTCAGTATAGGTGTAATATGACAAAATTTCTTATTCCTGGTTACCACTCTAGCCGCGCAATTTTGAACATTTTCGCGGGAAGAATTGACCTGTGTTTGGAATAGTTTAACCCTTTACTTAAGATGAAAGAAAGACGACACTTCGCAAACAATATTCTTGAATAACTAGATTTTTTTCATGTTTTGCGTCAAAAACAAAGCTTATGACCCCTCATTTGCGCGAGCTCAGCGAACTCGTTTCAATGAGGGGTTTCATAAGCTATGTTTCCTGAGACAAAAAATGAAAATTGAATGGTGTCATCACGGTTAAAGGAAACGGTTTAAAATATTTTTCTCAAATTTTATATCAAGATGTTTGCCAATAATATCATGAATGAGATTGTGAATCAACCCTGCCCATGCATTTCTTGCACTTTGTAGACATTCTTGTCATTACATTACCGTTTCTTATCATCATATTTCTAAGAAAATCGTTCAAGATTTTTTTTCTTCAGAATTTAACATATCGCCTTTTATGATAATATCATGAATCGGATTGCGAACCAGCCATGTTGAAGTATATCTTCAAGAGTTATTGTCCTCGTTAGACTTAAAATCTGTTGCCGTCACATTACCACATCTTGTTATCATATTTCAAATAAAACTGTTCAAGATTTTTTTTTCAAATTTAACTTATAGCTTTATGGTGATAATATCACGAAGCGGATTGCGAACCAGCTATGGCCAAGTATTTCTTCAAGAGTCAATGCCCTTGTTGGACTTTCTTGTTATCACATTACCATAATTATACTATCATCATATTAGAAATCCGTTTAAGATTTCTTTCGTAATTTAAAACATACTTTATGATAATAATATCATAAAAGAGATTGCAAACCAGCAATGTCGAAGTATAAGTATTTGTTTGCGAGTTATTTCCCTTGCTGGGGAGATGGACCATCCCATGGCGTTGCACTTGTATATAGTTGGGGGTTTTAACAGGACAGTGTTCTTTGTTTCCACCCGTTACTGGCATGAACTGGCTTAGTTATGAACGTTGTTCAATTCAATACCAAAGTAATTGTATTAGTAGTAAAAACCACTACTGACACCTTTTGCGAAAAGCCGAAGGCTAAAGCCCTATTCCTTCTTGCTATGATGTGCCTGATTGAACCCCGAAGGCCCTTAGACGAAACAGTACGAGCGTATTATATGCATTCCCACAAGATTTGAGAGGTACATCCACACACTGTTGCATTGATCTGAATTTCTTTTGTGCGTGCTTGGGCATTAACTGGCGGCTTTCAAAAAGTTGGACAGTTGTGCGCTCTCTCACTCTCATTGAGATTCGTCGCCTTGAGCCCGTGGCGTGGCCATGGGGGAGGGGTACCATGGGGTGGGAACAGGGTAGCAGTGCCCCAAATTTGGGGTATCCATCTGCATAGGTCGTCAACTACTGACATTATAGATCAGACCTAGAAATAATCCGCGAACGATCGTTTGGGTTACGCCAATTGTAAAATACACGAACGAACTACTGGTTACGACGAAGTAATAGAAGGCACAGAAATGCGAAGACATAGAAGGACATGCCATTTGCATGTTAAAAGAATTTCCGCTGAAATAAATAGCAACAACTAACGTGCGATCTCGCTTCTGCGAGATCGCGCGTTAGTTGTTGATATTTATATAGCGGAAATCCTGTTAAGACGTAAGAAAAGAACAAATGGCGTTGTAAAAACAGAGAAGATGGAGAAGCATCACAACACCCTTTTTCCTATGGGTCACCCCCATGCTATATAGTGTAACCTGCCAACGAGTTACGATATTATAAGCCTTTTATTTCCAAACCTAATAGAAGACATATCGCGCTTGGTGAAAATTTGGCGTTCTTCCGAGCTTCAAAATGTCCCCTAAAAGCGCCATTTTAAAAAAAAAATTCTCTTGTGGAGACTCAAGTCTCAATTATTTGAAAATCCCCCCCCCCCCCCCCCCCCCCCCCGGTAACACGTATATGAGAGGGACACCACATACCCAGCTTTTCACTTCAGTTGACTGGTTCAAATGGACGGTTATCTCCCCGACTCGACTATCAGAACCCATCAGCTGATTGCTTCACAATTAATCGGCCAAGGTGTGAGAAAAGTAATCAGATTATACAGAATTTTGGACATCAAAGGAACGAAAGTCAAGACTTTTGGTCTGATAGATATTTCAACCAGACAGTAGACACAAGCCGTTGAAGGTTCTATTTTTCAAATTGATGCGCTTCCCAGTCACCTGACAAACCCAAAAGCGTACATAGATGTCCAAAAGTCAATGGAAACACTGTTTTTAAACATTTTTAGCATGATTGCACTGGAGAAAATAGCAAATGCATGAGTGACAGATGAACAAAACTCAGATGGTAAAATGGCAACATTCAACAATCATTATAAAGAAAATACATTGAACTTCCCGATGACATGTTCTTTCACAGTGTAACTTTTAAACATTTTATTTAACCTTAGGAATTGTAAAACTTTCTTATCTCCGAAAGTGTTAAATTCAAATCGGCAAAACGACAAGTTCAGGGGAGATAATTAGACCGTTTTCCCACTAATTTGAAGATGAAAGCTGGCCATGAAAGATCCCCTTACCCGCCCTAATATAAAGAACTGGATACGCACCTGCTTTGTGCAGTTTTACAACAAGGTGAGTTTTCATAAAGTTCGAGTCAATAATGTTTTGTAGTGAGTTCAATAGAACGAAGAATTTTCTTCAGTACAAACACGATTTTGCTCCAACTGTAGTCCACAAATAGAACGTCGCCTTCCCTTGTCTCTGCAGTTCTTAATGCGCTTTCTTATATTAGTAACCACATTAAATGATGTTAATGTGCCACTGAGGAAATCATTATTTTGTTGAACGGTTGATGCACTGGGGAAGTTTCCGTTTCCGATCTATTTTGCGCGGCTGCTTGTCAAAGTCGCTTCATTATCACCCTTTTTCTTGGAATTTCTATGTGTATTGTGACAGCTAGCCGCGTTTTAATTTCTCATTCTACTGGTTTTCTTCTGTCCTTTCGAAACTCCGAGCTAGCATTTAGTCCATGACAGACTCTTGGTGAGGTTTGGGAGCGAGGTGGCTGAATGGTTAGAGCATTGGACTTTACACCGAAATGTCGACGGTTCGATATGTTGTTTTTTTTGCGCAAGACTCTTAATTCCGATCGCCCATGAAGAGGCACAGTGGCGATATGAACTAAGGCGTATTACACATCATTGATGCCCTAACCTCAAACTCGGCTTGTGCAGAGGTAGATAGTTGCAGAGTCTGACAGTTGCTCGCCGCTACTCTGTGGTTCTCTTTTGGTACTATGACTTCCTTCAACCATAAAACTGCTCGAAACGATGCGACATTGGTTGTTTAACCCTTTACCCAACGAATCGGCCGCATCCGCCCGCGTAATATATAAATTCAGCAGTTGAAAAAAAATTATTTTTCAAAAAATCGAGCTCGTTCCAACGAGGGGTCACATGATATGGTTTTGCTGAAACTTTTTGAAAAATTAGAAAAAATGTTATTTAAAATAATAAATTTTGATATCGTCTGCGTTGGGTAAAGGGTTAAACAAACAAACAAACCTGACGTAACGGCAATATCGTCCTGTGCTATTAGCAATTCGCATTTTATTACCCTTTCAATTGTTGCCAGAAAACATAGCTTATGATTCCACATTTGTACGAGTTCGACAGGTTCGTTACAATGAGGGGCCATAAACTATGTTTTTGAGGCAAAGCATGAAAATATTTAGTTAGTCAAGGTAACTTTGTACATGTATCGTTACCCTTGTTTTGTTAGGTAAAGAGATGTCAACCAGTGATAAATATGACGTGGAGTGAAAATTAATGTACTTTAAAACTGCCCAAAATATTAAACCCGACTCCTCATAGAGACAGCTCAATGAAAGCAATAATGAATTGGCAGATAAGCATCCCAAGTTCAAATCACAAACACTGGATACAAACAGTCTAGGCTGGTTTAAACTCAGTATTTTGGAGAGTGCTACAAAGTTGGTAAACGCATAACTTGAGGACGTAGCAGAGGCCAGTGCTTGCAATTATTAACCCTTTGAACCCTGGTAGTATCTTTCAGTCAGTCACAATGACAGCATTTGGAAGAGTCCATATTTATTATTAGGGGTCAGACCAATTAATATTTTCAACGTGCAGCCTTGGGCTGCACGTTAAAAATATTGATTGGTCTTCCCCACACATTCCCTTAGCAGCCACCCTACTTGATGCAATCATGACGTATCTCATGTTTTTGGTCCGGAAAAGCGGTCTTTCGGGTTCAAAAGGTTAATTTCCGACAACGCAAACACAGTACACCCCGAAACTACAGCTCTATAAATTTAGCTTAAAGAGAACAGGTAACATTTCCGCTGAAAAACTGCCGGGCTGAACCCGGAAGTCGATTTTAGCTGATATTTTACTTGTGCATTGTTATCCTTTTTGACTTCATTTCGATTTGTTCGACTGAAACTAAAAATACGTGGGTGTTTTCTGCAAAATATGTCAAACCCATCCCATTTAGCTCTTCTGTCGTTCAGGACATGGAATGGAGGGGGGGGGGGGGGGCAGGCAGGACAAACTTGCAAACACAACGCGAGGTGTGGATGGTCTCAGCGTGTCAAAAATTTGTATTCTCAGATAATGTAAGTAGTATGTAGTGCAGAGATCAGGGATCATTTCAGGTTCTCGGGTTCTCGGGTCTCGGGTTCTCGGGGGTTCTCGGTGGTTCTCGGGTCTCGGGTTCTCGGGGGTTCACGGGGGGGTTCTCGGGGGTTCTCGGGTTCTCGGGTCTCGGGTTCTCGGGTCTTCTAACATTAACCCCTTACCGGCCGGCGCTATATTTCGAATTTAGTATTTTGATTTGCCATTTCGGGGGTTTCTGGGTATTTCGGTGTATCATTCGAGAAATTTGGGAATCTCGATGGAGGGTCCGGAGGAGATGTTTGTGGAGGGTCCCCGAGGAGGTATTCTTGTTGGGTGTTACAGGGGGGAGGTATTTGTGGTCTGGAAATTCGAATTTAGTATTTTGATTTGCCATTTCGAGGGGGTTCTGGGTATTTCGGTGTATCATTCGAGAAATTTGGGAATCTCGATGGAGGGTCTGGAGGAGATGTTTGTGGAGGGTCCCGAGGAGGTATTCTTGTGGGGGTTACGGGGGAGGTATTTGTGAACTGGTAATTCGAATTTAATTTTCC
The DNA here is from genome assembly GCA_031216915.1 of Pictodentalium vernedei. Classification (NCBI taxonomy): domain Eukaryota; kingdom Metazoa; phylum Mollusca; class Scaphopoda; order Dentaliida; family Dentaliidae; genus Pictodentalium; species Pictodentalium vernedei. The sequence continues at coordinate 212,841,185 of CM062290.1, forward strand.
GATTTCCGTTTTTTTTATTTAATGTTAAAGAAATGTTTTTTTCTGTTTATTGTTTTAACTTGAAAATATTCTTCTGTGATATTAGATACCTATGTTTGTTTCAGTAAGTAACATTCGGGCAGTATTGCGAGAACATTTCAGAGATATATTTAAGCCTGGGTTCTTTTATTTCAGAAATTATTGCTATCTTTAAGGGGATTACCTGGAGGACACTACTGGTAGTTTGGACATTGGATATTACTCAACTGTATTGTGCAATATTTGTGATAACATGACTTCTTGTAGGATTAATGATAACCACTACTATGACTCGGCTGAACTAAAGTCATAAACAACAAAACAAAATATTTCAGCGTTAGGATTTTTTATTTCAAATGCAAACATTTTACATGATTTTGTGGAATTTGATTTCTGTGGTATTACAAACATATTATAGAGTACATTTTTCACAATAACTTCTCTTCATCATCAGAATCTGTATCCACAAACGATTCTTCATCATCAGAATCTGTATCCACAAACGTGTACTTTCTTAACAGGGGGTCCAAAATGTATTTTCTCTTCTCCATGGCGTATTTTTCCGCTTCGCTGACCCCATAACCCTCGTCCTCCCCGAAGTTTCTGAGCAGTTTCCTTAATTTTCCCATAGACTGGCTCTAATCTGAACTTCCTTAATCGAGTCATTTCCCGTAAGAAGCGCTTACAGAGAGAAGCTCTCACGCTGTCTTTAAGGGATTCCCTGGCCACTTTGACGGCTTTGTTTCTGGGCACACCATTCTCAATATATGATGCTTTCAGGTCCTGAAATTTGGCTTCATTATCTTCATATGCTTTTAAGATTAGGTCTTCTAATGGGCTGTGTTCGCCGGTCCCATCTTCTGAATATTCACTCCCAGTAGTTGATTCACTCTCGAATTCACTTTCCGAATCTATATATGCACTCTCCGCTGAATCTGACAGGATATCACTGTGACCTTCCATTATTATTTTAGAACAGTACTATTTGCAGTCTAAATTGACAACTGATGCAAAACCACCACCAACTTTATTTTTATAGGCGGTGCAATGAATTATGGGATAGGTTTTAGACAGAAGATGGATTAACTCCACAGGGGTTCTCCGAGGATTGTTGAAAATCCAGCTACGACGGGACGCAGCAAGTCCCTTACAAATTGGCCTTCCTGTATGATTCGTCTTGTTTCGTATGGGGGCAGTTTTTGGCATAGTTCCCTGAGTTCATACTTGTGTGGAATTAGTCGGGCTTTGTCGGCGCCTGTCGTAGGCACGTTGAAAGCCAAAAAATTCGAGACACATTCACATATGCAGAGAACCAAGTCATCACTTGCCGTCTCCATCGCAATGTTGGATTCGTGTTGATCTGCTTGGGCAAGAAATCGTAGTGATTCTATATTTCTTTTCAATCTCTCTACTGCTTCATTTTTTGAGACCTCATTTTTCTCCATCTTTTTGTAATTGCCGTGGGAGTAGCCATCTTTTACTTTGTGCGTTAGTGATCTTCAGAACGTCTTTCCACGCGAAGAATATGACAAGAGGTCACCTTCTTCCGACGGAACGCCTTCACCGCCTATTTTTGTGGAGCAAGACACCATACAGTGTCTTAACAGGCTATCTGATCTAGAAAATAACTTCCCACAAGTCTCACACGTAGGCATTTCTCCACACTGTGCGTGCAAATTATCAACTGACCAAGCACACCAACAACATGACATTTAAAAAAGCCTTATGAAGAATTATGGGATTGTTGTGAGAAGAGACTAGTTCCTCCACCACCACCACCACCACCACCACCACCACCACCACCACCACCACCACCACCACATGGCACCCACATGGCACCCACATGACTCATCACCCCATCATTAGCTATTCCAAAATAACCACATGTGCCTCCACCACCACCACCACCACCACCACCACCACCACCACCACCACCACCACCACCACCACTGGGCACCCACATGGCTCATGTGGTTATTTTGGAATAGCTAATGATGGGGTGATGAGTCATGTGGGTGCCATGTGGTGGTGGTGGTGGTGGTGGTGGCACCCCCATGACCCATCACCCCATCATTAGCTATTCCAAAATAACCACATGTGCCTCCACCACCACCACCACCACCACCACCACCACCATCACCACAGGGCACCCACATGACTCATGTGGTTATTTTGGAATAGCTAATGATGGGGTGATGAGTCATGTGGGTGCCATGTGGTGGTGGTGGTGGTGGTGGTGGTGGTGGTGGAGGCACATGTGGTTATTTTGGAATAGCTAATGATGGGGTGATGAGTCATGTGGGTGCCACCACCACCACCACCACCACCACATTGCACCCACATGACTCATCTCCCCATCATTAGCTATTCCAAAATAACCACATGAGTCATGTGGGTGCCCAGTGGTGGTGGTGGTGGTGGAGGCACATGTGGTTATTTTGGAATAGCTAATGATGGGGTGATGAGTCATGTGGGTGCCATGTGGGTGCCATGTGGTGGTGGTGGTGGTGGTGGTGGAGGAACTAGTCTCTTCTCACAGCAATCCCATAATTCTTCATAAGGCTTTTTTAAATGTCATGTTGTTGGTGTGCTTGGTCAGTTGATAATTTGCACGCACAGTGTGGAGAAATGCCTACGTGTGAGACTTGTGGGAAGTTATTTTCTAGATCAGATAGCCTGTTAAGACACTGTAGGGTGTCTTGCTCCACAAAAATAGGCGGTGAAGGCGTTCCGTCGGAAGAAGGTGACCTCTTGTCATATTCTTCGCGTGGAAAGACGTTCTCAAGATCACTAACGCACAAAGTAAAAGATGGCTACTCCCACGGCAATTACAAAAAGATGGAGAAAAATGAGGTCTCAAAAAATGAAGCAGTAGAGAGATTGAAAAGAAATATAGAATCACTACGATTTCTTGCCTAAGCAGATCAACACGAATCCAACATTGCGATGGAGACGGCAAGTGATGACTTGGTTCTCTGCATATGTGAATGTGCCTCGAATTTTTTGGCTTTCAACGTGCCTACGAAAGACGCCGACAAAGCCCGACTAATTCCACACAAGTATGAACTCAGGGAACTATGCCAAAAACTGCCCCCATACGAAACAAGACGAATCATACAGGAAGGCCAGTTTGTAAGGGACTTGCTGCGTCCCGTCGTAGCTGGATTTTCAACAATCCTCGGAGAACCCCTGTGGAGTTAATCCATCTTCTGTCTAAAACCTATCCCATAATTCATTGCACCGCCTATAAAAATAAAGTTGGTGGTGGTTTTGCATCAGTTGTCAATTTAGACTGCAAATAGTACTGTTCTAAAATAATAATGGAAGGTCACAGTGATATCCTGTCAGATTCAGCGGAGAGCGCATATACAGATTCGGAAAATGAATTCGAGAGTGAATCAACTACTGGGAGTGAATATTCAGAAGATGGGACCGGCGAACACAGCCCATTAGAAGACCTAATCTTAAAAGCATATGAAGATAATGAAGCCAAATTTCAGGACCTGAAAGCATCATATATTGAGAATGGTGTGCCCAGAAACAAAGCCGTCAAAGTGGCCAGGGAATCCCTTAAAGACAGCGTGAGAGCTTCTCTCTGTAAGCGCTTCTTACGGGAAATGACTCGATTAAGGAAGTTCAGATTAGAGCCAGTCTATGGAAAAATTAAGGAAACTGTTCAGAAACTTCGGGAGGACGAGGGTTATGGGGTCAGCGAAGCGGAAAAATACGCCATGGAGAAGAGAAAATACATTTTGGACCCCCTGTTAAGAAAGTACACGTTTGTGGATACAGATCCTGATGATGAAGAATCGTTTGTGGATACAGATTCTGATGATGAAGAGAAGTTATTGTGAAAAATGTACTCTATAATATGTTTGTAATACCACAGAAATCAAATTCCACAAAATCATGTAAAATGTTTGCATTTGAAATAAAAAATCCTAACGTTGAAATATTTTGTTTTGTTGTTTATGACTTTAGTTTAGCCGAGTCATAGTAGTGGTTATCATTAATCCTACAAGAAGTCATGTTATCACAAATATTGCACAATACAGTTGAGTAATATCCAATGTCCAAACTACCAGTAGTGTCCTCCAGGTAATCCCCTTAAAGATAGCAATAATTTCTGAAATAAAAGAACCCAGGTTTAAATATATCTCTGAAATGTTCTCGCAATACTGCCCGAATGTTACTTACTTAAACAAACATAGGTATCTAATATCACAGAAGAATATTTTCAAGTTAAAACAATAAACAGAAAAAAACATTTCTTTAACATTAAATAAAAAAAACGGAAATCGGAAAATTAAATTCGAATTACCAGTTCACAAATACCTCCCCCGTAACCCCCACAAGAATACCTCCTCGGGACCCTCACAAACATCTCCTCCAGACCCTCCATCGAGATTCCCAAATTTCTCGAATGATACACCGAAATACCCAGAACCCCCCCCCCCCCCCCCGAAATGGCAAATCAAAATACTAAATTCGAATTTCCAGACCACAAATACCTCCCCCCTGTAACACCCAACAAGAATACCTCCTCGGGACCTTCCACAAACATCTCCTCCGGACCCTCCATCGAGATTCCCAAATTTCTCGAATGATACACCGAAATACCCAGAAACCCCCGAAATGGCAAATCAAAATACTAAATTCGAAATATAGCGCCGGCCGGTAAAGGGTTAATGTTAGGAGACCCGAGAACCCGAGACCCGAGAACCCGAGACCCGAGAACCCGAGAACCCCCGAGAACCCCCGAGAACCCGAGACCCGAGAACCACCGAGAACCCCCGAGAACCCGAGACCCGAGAACCCGAGAACCTGAAATGATCCCTGATCTCCGCACTACATACTACTAATGTAATTTTTTTTCCTTTTTCATATTTATGACTAAGAGTCCCAAACAAGCTCTGAATTATAGAAATCAGTCGTAATGCCAAGTATGAAGCATTGTAAATAGTTTTTATATACTTTGTATTGATGTAAAATCTGGCACCAAACTAGTGTTGAGACAGGGATTGGTGTTGGTTGGAAAGCTAAAAAAGTATGCAAAACAGTTTTTTTTTTTTAAAATGCACATGTAGAGAGTAATTGCCTTGGATGTTTTGCCTTTTGTCTCAGTAGAACCCAGCATCACAATCAGAGAATGTTAAATAAACTAAATCTAAATAGCACACTTCTGGTAACTTATGGTTCATTTTTAACATTGGCCATGTTTTGCCATCTCATCCAAGATGTTCTCTCTATTTTTTTACCATGTTTCTTCTATACAACGAGGTAAATGCCTTCCTTGGCTGCATTATAGAGAAACTGAAGATACTTCATATTATCAACGAAACGGAGAAGATAGGTAAAAACAGGAAAAGAAAACAGATTGGGGGAGTCATTTCACCATGTGACAATATAAATAAATGAATGTGTGCTCACAGGCTGAGCGAAAGAGCAAAGCGGCGAGGTTTAACATACGCTCCGAGCCGCAAACCTCAGACCATGTTTCCGTCAACTCATCACAATAACATATATGTTCCAATAAGACACTACCCATAGTCCAAAACCTGCATCAAGGGGTGCTCGAGGCTTATTTACTAAACTTGTGACCGTTAAAAGTTGCCTTGTTCAAGGCAACTTTTAACGATCACAGGTTTAGTAAATAAACCTCTCGTGTACCCCACGTCGGCAATGGATAAACAACCAATTATGCAGATAAACTCATTCCATCTCAGTTCAAATGGTAAATCGGTTTGTAATTGAAACAACACTTCTTTCGGAACACCGTCTCCTGCATGTGTGGAAAAAAAAACGGAAAAATGAAGCGGCTTGCTCGTCACTCCGTTGATGAAGCAATTTCGAAACGGGCGACGTCATTTCAAATATTTCGTTTGGTGACGCCAGACGGTAACATTTGAACTGGAGCCGTAAACATAAACGAAATTACGCCAGCTCTCATCCAATCAGAGGGCGAGGATTTTACTCTTATTGGAACATAAATAAATGAATGTGTGCTCAGGCGGAGTGAAAAAGTCCGAGTTTCCAATCCCTGAGGGTCATACAGAACATGATCAACAAACCATATCGCTCATGATCTGTACGCAAGTGTATGATAAGAACTAATGTCTGGTACCTCTCATTTCAAAAAGGAAAAATATGACTTCAAAGCAGATGGCCTGATCTTGTGGTCACTGCTTTGGCTCATCAGCGTGAAATGTCCCAAAAGAAAGGTTCTACAAAACTGCCAGTTAGTGTGATAACCCAAAATAATAAGTGAAAATCATTGGGGCGTATCTTTTTGTTTTTGGTCTCGATATCCCAGTTCTGAATGAGAGTGGTCTAGTTGATGTAATCTACAGCCATAATTCCATACAAAAATAAATTTAAGCAAATGATCTCACGGTTAAAGATGGCCTAAATGTACTCCTGCATAAACAAGCTCTGTTGCTCATGCTTTGTGTCAATATGAGTTAGGCTGCCGTAGGTGTACCACCATCCCATCGCACATCGCCCAAAGGCGGCATTATCCAAGCTGAGTAGGAGAGACAGAAAATGTAATTAATGAAAAAGCGCTATAACTCATTATCGGAATGTGTGGGCACCATCTTCTATGTACCTGCAAGAGAATGCCATACTGAACATGCATGTGAGGTTTCATGAAGATCCAAACATCTAAATTCGTGGTGTTATATTCTTGGTTGAACTCTCGAAGAGATTGGGGAAATACTGGATTACATGCGTCCATCTGTCCGCCCGTTGTTCCATCCATCTGTCTGATTATGTAACTCCACAAATATTAGTTGGATCATCCATGTTTCATTTCGCAGTTATTTTTGTGGTTATCTTGCAAATTCCAACAATTTGCGTACTCTCTGGTTTTCATACCCATGTCAGCATTCAACGCCAGGAAAGCAGATTTTAGTTTCTGGGAGGGGTGGGTGTCCCCAAAAAATTATGAAAACAATTGCGAGTTGGGGTGGGTGGGTCTTAAAAGTGAAAAACAAAAAAACAAAAAAAAAACAAAACAAAATAAAACAAACAAAAAAAACCAAACAAACAACCCCCCCCCCCCCCCCAAAAAAAAAAAAAAAAAAAATGCCACGTTGTGTCTGCAATTTGTTTCCTGTCTTCCATCCCCACACTCTGCTCAGAATAGGAATAATGAGTAAACGACAACTATAAAATCTGCAAAATAGACACGTCAAGAAAACTGTTTCGTGCCTTTTAGGTCTCCCGGACCGCTTCCGATACCCCGTCCATCTCCTACACCGTAGACAGAAAGATGATTGATCAGATCGACAGCAGGAAAGTTCTGATAATATTTTCAACTTCATAATGGGGAATTTTGTCAGAGAGCATTGACATGAAGTCGGAGGCGATGGAAGCTCAATGATTTTGGAGTGGCACAAACATCTAAGACGCACTAATTGCACTATGGCTCGGCCCAGTAAGAGAAAGTTGAAAATGGAAACAAGATATGCCTTTACATTGGTTCTCAGACCATTGCATTGTTTGTGCATTGGGAGGTGTAAATGTGAATTTGTGTGCGTATTGGTGCGGGAGTACAGATAAATATACTCTTCGTTTGAACAAACTGATGACACCCTTTCATGTCACGCCACGAATTACAGTTATATATCAGCAAATTTAATGTAGGAATATTCGAGAGGCTCTCTTCTTAGGGACATGGTGATACGGTCTGGATCTGTTTGCTTCTTCTACCTTAATCATGCCCCAACCCGAAGGCCCGCCTTCGGATTGAAAGATGGTTAAAATAGATCAAGCAGGCCGGACCTGCTTTGGTCAAATGCAACTAGATTTGTTTTCATTTGCAGATAATATACTACTCAAAGTTTGCTAAGCACCAACTATATCCAACTCCCTGTTTTACGTTTTAGTTGAAATATTGTTATGAAAAGTGTATATATTTTTTATGTAATTATATCTTTAATGGTTTAAGTACAGAAATTAAGATTTTGTTTGTGTTTGACATTACTTTTTAGCTTTTGAATACGATAACCATGAAAAATGGATATTATTGATAAAAGAGGAAATTTTTCAAATTTGCCAAAAAGTTAACGGAGCGAACTGCTATGGGTTCAATATCGAGTATCAGACCCATTATTGTTAAATACAGCTTGACAACGCCTTCTCATGCTCCCAATCAGATTCCAGATGGTCATTTGTGGGATGTTGTTCCATTCTTGGACCAGCATGGCACCAAGCTCCTGGACACTTCTTGGTTGGACTGGACGGACTAAAATTGCAAGCTGCAACTCATTCCAGACATGTTCGATTGGATTGAGGTCAGGGGATCTTGCTGGACAGTCCATACGCTTAATCCCCTCCCTCTGTCGGTACTCCCGGACAGCATGGGCAACATGAGGACGGGCATTATCGTCCATCAGAATGAATCCATCACCCACTGCACCTGCATACAATCTGACGTGGGCATCCAGGATCTCATCAATATACCGCTGTGCAGTCAATGTACCACGGTCAACGACACAGAGCTCTGTACGTCCATCCCAGCTGATGCCGCCCCAGACCATTATTGACCCTCCACCATAGCGGTCATGCTCAGCAATGTTGGCTGTATGGAATCGCTCTCCTGGTCTTCTCCATACCCTAGAACGCCTATCTGTGTTGTCTAGGCAGTACCTTGACTCATCTGTAAAAAGGACAGGTTGCCAATCTTCTCTGGTCCATCCAACGTGATCCATAGCCCATTCATATCGTGCCTGGTGGTGGTTTTGGGACAGCTGAATGCGAATACATGGTCTTCTCGATCGGAGACCACCTTCGTGCAACCTTGCCTGGATAGTCTGTGTCGAAACATTTACCCCGGATGCATTCTGAAGGTCACTGCTAAGCTGGGTTGCTGTGTCAAAGCGGTTCCTACGGGCCTGAATGATCAAAAAACGGTCTTCAGCTGCGGATGTTGCCCTGTCTCTGCCACCACCATGTCGTCTGACTGGTGTGCCATACTGCTGAAATCTTGCTCAGGCTATGGTGATCACCCTATGGTGCACACCAAGGGCTTCACCAACCTCACGATGGGTAGACTATTGTTCCCCCATCCCTACAGCCCGCCACATTTCTGCTTCAGACAAATGTCTTTTTACATTTGCATTCGCCATATTCAATCATTACATCACAAGGGTTTGTGTTGAAATGAAGACTGACTACCCTACACATATCATGTACATGTCGACAGTACACGAAAACATGATGAAAATCAAGGGGTACATGCTTTTCATAAATGTCACGAAACATCTGCCTGTCAAGAGAGCTAATGTAAACACTGGCGACCATCTCAATACATTCCTCAATCATATCCACCAAAAATATCGCAAATGTGTCACAAGAAAATTTCACAATGACGTGTCAAAAATGTGGTGCTTAGCAAACTTTGAGTAGTATATAATAGTGGAATGCTTACATACTGACACATCTTCGTGCTATCAACTTCTGTGACTCATTGTATAATCGTGCTACATGTTTGTGAAAAAGGTGGAGTGGAACGTGCCCCCTATACCCCCACCCCTGGTTCCGTCACCTCCCAATGAAGTCTATTTTAGTTTTGCCTTCTTGAGTCTTAATCCGCCATGGTTCACTAAGTTGAAATATTGTTGCAATGGTTACTTAATTTATTTTTTCTTAAATGTTGGTTTAAAAAGAAGTTTATGCATTTTCGTGCATATAGTTTTGTTTTAAACAAATGGAAGCTACAACCTTCTTTAAACTGAAAGACTCGGTTTCTTGAACCGGCTTAGCCTCTATTTTTGTTTATAACAGTTTTAAAACTGTGCTAGAATTTCAGAAAGTTAACCATCGGCTAGCACGCACATCCAATTTTGCCTTTTGTGAGTGTGGGTTTAGAAATACGATGTGATTATTTTGCAACATATTTTTATTTATATGTAGTTTGATTTAAAAATACAACAAGGTTAAGCGGGTTTAATATGAGAGACCCAGTACCCGAACCAGCTTAGACTGTTTTTCTTTTGATCTCTGTTTTCATTTTTATTCTTTTTCTAACTCCTTGCATGCTGCTGGGGGATATTCCTACCAGGACCTCAAATCTATTGCCATTGAAATAAGCATAATTTGGGCTCATATAACCAAATTTCCCCCTATAAACTGAATAGACTTTTTAACCAATAATTTCTTGAGTTTAATTTAGATGAATTTTTCATCAAATCCAGTCATGGCTGCAGCCATGACTAGATTTGATGAAAAAATAGTTTGAAAATACCCAACAGGTTAAGAGTTAAACCGCGCTACAGCTCCAGAACGCCAACCATCAACTGTCACGAACATTATTACTTGGAATAAAGCTTTTTTCAAAGGTTTTTTTTCAAAGCCGAATGTAGTATTTTTTCGTTTTGAATATACAACTAAGCCAACAACTACATTTTCTACTGATCTCTCCATCCATACTTTTCCAAAACTGTGGAACAAAGTCCCACATACTAACCAGTGCTACTTTTGTATTGTTGTAGGATTAAATTATCAGCCATCCTCCATACAAAACCTCAATACAATCGACTCTTTATACATTACGGAACTATACTGGGAGATGCCATTGTAAAAACTGGATTGATACAGATTGATAGACTTTATACACGGTTTATATAAACAAGATATTCACCACCACTATCCTCTTATAAAATACGCATACATTGGAGGACGGTTTGTGCTTTATCAATTCTAATCTTTGCAATTTAAACATAATTTCTACTAATCAAGTACTTCAGCCTCTGTAACATTGATGTCTTCGTGTTTGGTTTGTGTTATGTTTATTGATCTTTTCCACGGTACCGGAGAATATTGTTTGATGAGACAATACTGTGGTGTGGCATGCATTCTTTATAAGCACAATATGACGCAATGCACCAATAAGACTAAAATCCATCTCCGCCCTCCGATTGGACGAGAGCTCACGTAGCTTTTTTCTATGTTTACGGCTCCAACAGCATATGTTACCGTTTGACGTCACCACAGGAAATATTTAAAATGCGTTATTCTCAGATTTCAGTCTAAATTGGATAGCATATGGGAATTACGAATAATGATATTTATTAGTGTTTAACGACACTTTAACAGCCAGGGTCATATCGTGTCGGTGACAGTTTTACGGGTGGAGGAAGTCGGAGTACCCGGAGAGAACCACCGAGCGACGGCGAGCAGTTGCCAGCTTCCCAACATCGTAACTCCACACTGCAGCACAGGCAGGGTTAGATTGGTTGAAGACATGCGCAACCATCGACGTGCAGTACGCTTTAGTATACGGCGTCATCGTGCCCCCATGTGGACAATTGGGGTTAAGTGCCTTGCCCAAGGACACAACGCGGGAGTCCGAATCGATCGTTCAGACGGTCACACAAATAATGATATACGTAATGAACAGTATGTATTGATGCTATGGTACAAAAATTACAAGGAGACGGCATAAACAGATTGGCTGTCTACCTGCCATCTCCTTAAAGCAAATCGGATTCATCTATTGGAGACCTACAGGCCACAAAAATGAACTTGTCTCATTTTAGTAAATATTACTATTCGCTATAAAAGGGGGAATTGGCCAAATACATTCATAATGTCCTGAGTATCCATCGCTCTCGGTTCAATTACTTCAGCGGAAAAATTCTTCATCTCACAGGGGGCAACTAGAATTCGGCGCGAGGCGCAGCAGGGTGACAATCAACGATTCGTCAAATACTGAATGACAATAAAGAGACCGGCATGGCGAGCGAGATACAAACTCATCAGACACAGTTCCGTCCCAACAACATGTAGCTTCAGAACTGTGGCCGGTGAAACAATGTCTCACTACTTTGTTTTGTTCACTCAATTGAAGTGTTCAAAGAGTGACGCAAATAAGATGCTCTGCACCATCATCACGTAGTGTGAATGGAAAGCGCTAATTGTCACACCATCGCATCGCGCGCAATGTCCGTTCTTCACAAGAAACGGCCTTTAAGCAATGGAGAAATATGCTATTTGACAACAAAGTGATGAGATTCAGAGTTCATGATTTGAACTAAGATGGAGTGACCTCGACCTTTATCTGATTTATGGTTTGTTTGTCAAGTGGCGTCGTGGGGTACACGAGAGGTTTATTTACTAAACTTGTTATCGTTTAACCCTTTACCCAACGCAGAAGATATCAAAATTTATTATTTTAAATACCATTTTTTTTAATTTTTCAAAAATATCAACAAAACCATATTATGTGACCCCTCCCTCGTTGGGACGAGCTCGACGAGCTCGTTCCAACGAGGGGTCACATGATATGGTTTTGTTGACATTTTTTGAAAAATAATATTTTTTCAACTGCTGAATTTGCATATTACGCGGGCGGATGCGGCCGATTCGTTGGGTAAAGGGTTAATCGTAAAAAGTTGCCATGTTCATTTCACGATTTGGATTTTGGGCTATGGGTAGGGTCTTATTGGAACATATACATTACAGTGATGAATTGACGGTAACATGGTTTGTGGTTTGCGACTGGGAGAACATGTGTAATCTCGAAGGTCCGCGTCTCGGATGAACATAAACTCCGAGCCGCAAACCTCAGACCATGTTACCCTCAATTCATCACAATAACTTATAATGTTCTCTCGAAGTGAAGGCCGTATTTTTAATACTTACGCCGCACAATGGCCACAATGCTGTGTTGGTATCGCCCTGACGTCCTTAATGAATGTGAAAACCGCTACTTATTCCCAGTTTCTTATTCGAATTAGTTACCAACCGATTTTATCGGTTGATAACGAATGTCGAGTAAGGAACTGGGAATAAGTAACGGTTGTCCTTAATGATCTCGTATTAGGCACTACCGTCGACGGGAAATGTACAAATATTACTGTCGTATTTGTTGGAAGATTCGGTAATAATTCAATCCCACAGTCCACTTGGACTGTAAGATTAAATTATTACTGATCCACCTTTCAAATTTGGTATTTACTTTGCCGGGTTATAGCATTGGGGTTTAAACTGAATGGTCGGCGGTTCGATTCTGACCGGCTGCAACTGCGTTTACGGCCACGACACTTTAGCCCAACTGATTATGGAGTGTAACCATTCAAATTAAGACAAGCTAAAGTTTATTAGACAAGCTTGAGTTTAGACATATGAACCCAATTGGGTTCATATTGACTCAGCCCAGTTGAGGTGGGTTGATTTATATCCCTTTGAACCCAAGAGACCGCTTTTCCGGTCCAGGAACAGGGTGCGCCATACATTCATTAAGAAGGGTGGCTGCTAAGTTAAAGTGAGTGGTAGAGCAATCAGCCTTGGGGCTGCATGTTGAAAAAAATATTGATTGGTCTACCCTCAAATAATAAATATGGACTCTTTCAATTACGTCCATTGAACTTACGTGGAAGATACCGGGATTCAAAGAGTTAACCCAACTGATTTTAGAGTGTAAACACAAAATTTCACTTCTTTAATAATTTGTCCGACGAATTTGACAATTGCCAGATATTATTATATGAAATACCAGTTCAAGATTTCGTAGAATTGCTGTGCATTCACATTCACAGCATTCCGAATCAACACAGTCGAAGTTGGAACACCTGTTCCTGTAGACCTAGTAGACCTAGACAAGCTCTCAGGCCATCAGTCAAATTCTGTAAGGAATGCTACACTGTTACGAGCTATTTATTTACCCACTTTTTGTGGTGTTTGCGCGAAGATGCAATATGATGTCCCTCTACTCACAAAGATATATGATATCCTATCGTGCTCCAGTTATAGATATTCCAATTCAAACACTTCATTCACCTTGAACACTTCAAGATATAAACACATTGAATGGAACTGCTCGGCATAATTATAAAACCACAACTGCGGTTAGTCCTCATTAAAATATTTAGTTAACAGATATGTATAGTAGTAATGGTAATGTCATCAAAGATTCTGTTAAATCATGTCTACACTGAGAAACATTTTTGCATTGTTTAAAGAAATGAGTGCTTATGTTATTTTTAAATTCAGTCTTATTGAATACTTCAATTTGGTCGGAAAAGCAAGATGTTCGCGTTCGTTTTTCTGATCAACTGAACTATTCCATACGATTGCATCTGAAAATAGGCGATGAACTATTAAAGAACTAGACATATCAGCGTCAGATTCCTTTAAGAATTTAACTGGTGGTTTGGATCCTCGATGGGCATATACAAAGCTCAGCTACCATGGGTATACAACGTTACTGGAAACAGCCTTACAGCTTAGTATATTCATATCCCGCATAGACATAGAACTGTTACAGGAAACTGCTAGTTTGGTGACATGTCTGTAGGGAGGCCCTCAACACTAGTCACGGTGATAGGAAATGAAATGCAAAAGGCCGTGGCAATGTACCACGGCTTTTTGCATTTCATTGCAAAAAGCCGTGGTGCATTGTCACGGCATTCGACGTGACTAACTTCAACCTACGCATAATTGTTTACAATTGGCTGTAACATTAGTGCAAGTCCTACTTCGGAACCAATTCAACTGTTTCAAAACGAATTAGGAAAAGAATGTGAGTGCAAAAGCACAAGAAAAAAAGATCAATAATCAAAATGGTCGAGCGAGTTCAGCGCTCGAAAGTACAGGTACTCTCCTTACACACCTCCTGCATTTATCGTGCGCATGCGCGAACTACCGTGACGTCAATTCCTTTTATTTCCGTCACCTTCAATGTCGGATTTTTTTAGGCTAGGCTTTGTGTTTGAATGCTCTCAAAAATTACTTCCTGATCTGATTATATCATTATATCTTATACTGAGATCCGTTGTACATCCAATGGATTTTATCCTTTACTCAAGCTAGAAAACTGTTATTATTATTTATGCATTTTAGCTGTCTTCTCCTTTTGTGTTTCGTTTCGCGAAAAGTGACCCGCGTTGGTTTTCGTATTTTCGTCGGACAGAAGTTTTGTGATTTTGTGGACTTTTTCCCCTATCATTTTCCCCCAAATTCTAACCGTTTTTGGACCATGCCAAAAACTGTCCGTTGTTCAACATGTTTCCAGGTGAAACATGTCGATGATCTTCACACATCTTGTATCACCTGTACTGGTTGTTCCCAGGCCAATCCTTGTGACGTCTGTGGGGTTTCGTTCTCTAAATTCTAGTCCTCCGTGAACAGTAGTGCTAGTGCTCGACCACCCCGTTTTGGGGCAAAGTGAGCCGTGCCTCATCAGATATTCCTGAGAGTGCACGTAGGGAAACTGTCACGCTGGATGTTGGGCAGTCTTTTTGGTAGTAGATTCCTCCGCAGTTGTTGGTGGTGCTGGTGATGAGGTGCCGGAAGTGGGGACTGCGGTCTCTCTTCCGTTGGCACCAGTGGTCACCCTGGGGGCAACTGTTTTCGTTGAGACGAGTTCTTCCAAGGTCCGCTCGGGCGCTGTCTCTGACTTTCCGCCGGCGTCACTAAAGGTGCTGAGGAATTTGTTACTGCTGCTCCGATTCTGCATGACAGTCTTGCTTCCATCTCTCCTGGAGATGGTATACAGGCCCAGTGGCCTGTGCCTGTATCTGATGATGTCATGCAGGGTTCCCAATCTTCCCTGGCTTCTCAGCGAAGCTCGATGTGTTTGTTTGCCGCGTCTCATCTGGCTAGGTTTACACCTGGTCGGTTGGGTCCTATGTCGCTTCGACAGCGATTCCTCGACCCTGTCGGGTGAATCGTTTGTTGTTCTGCTTTCCCTTGCAGGTGGACCGATCAGTGGGAACAATGGCAACCAGTGCCTTCTATGTCACAGAGGCAGTGACAGTTCCTGTTAATTGTCACCCTTGGCACCTTCTTCCGGTGATTTCTCACCGTGTTCCAAGTCTACTGTCGATCGAAGTACATTGTCGGTCTGTGGATTTGCCATCGGGACCTTCTGTAGCTCAGAGGCCAGTGACGGCTACCTTTTACTCTTGGGATAATCCCCCGGTGTTTTCTCAGCGTCTTCCAAGCCTGGATTCCGATCGACGTCCGTCGTCGGTCTCTTGGGAGGATTTGCAGACAGGGCCTTCTGTTAAACAGAGGCCAATGGCGGTTTCCTGTTACTCTTGGGACAATCCTCCCGTGTCGTCTCATCGTCTCCCAAGTCTGGCTGCTGATCACTTCCGTCGTCGGTTCCACCTGAGGATTTGGGCTTTTCTTCCAGAAGGGTTCACTGGGAAGACACCTCATCGTCGCTACTGGCTCGGCTGCATCGACGGGTTCCCAGGGTGAGCTGAGGCAGACCGTTCTGACGCCAACCCGGTTGCTTTCTGACTACCCACAAGGTGGCTTCCCGGTGCCTCCTGCTGCGCAACCTTATTTAGTCGATCGCAGAGATTCCTCTCCTGATACTTTGATCAGTAGCAGAGTTTTCTCACCTGGCCCATTCGATGCTGTCCAGCATCCACGGGAAGTTCCTGCTGGTCAGCCTGAGTTGGGCAACGTCTCTGCCATAGAGCATGACGATATGCTTGAAGACGACAAACTCATATCGACCTTTTGGCAACTCGCTGGAATCACCAGGTATAGACCTCCGTCTCTCCTTGTCCAGATCCACCGGCATTTTCAGTAGACGCTCTATCTCTCCACTGGACAGCGTGGGTCGGCTGTGCGCTTTTCCTCCTGCACCGATTCTTCCTCAGGTATTGTCGACGATTCGTGCTTGCAGTTGATCGCCCCTCTGTCTCCACAGAGGGTGTAGGTCAATCAGCTGCGGCCTCTGTTAACAGGTCTGCCAATTCGTCTACCTCTACGCCGCGATCTTCTTTGGCAGGGCCTGCCCAAGAAGAACAATCTGGAGAACCTGTGCATTCACGCCTGTCTTTTATCAGATCTAATCTCTGACGTTGCGGTTTTTCAGGACGCTCAGTGGGGTGCATTTCTGCACCACTGGTATAACTTATGCTGCTAAGTGGAAACTTTTCTGTCGTTGGTGTTCTGATCAATATGTGGATTACCGAAATCCGTCAGTCGCTCAAATTGCGGAATTTCTGGTATACCTTGTTGATTTCAAAGGCCTTCAGCCTGTAACCATTAATAGCGATCAGTCTGTGTGGCCGGAAACTTTCTCTTATGTGGGAAAGCGGTGCATCGGTCGTAATCTCTTTCTCTCCAAGCTGATTCTTTGAAAAGGCCTCGAGTTTTGTGTCTTACACCCAAATGGAACTTGGCATGGGTGTTGCATTGTTTGGAAGGGGCACCTTTCGAACCTTTATCCGAGACCGATATACGTTTTCTCACATATAAGACTGCTTTCCTTTTGGCGTTTACTTCTGTCAAACGTGTCAATGAGCTTAATGTGCTACCTATTGATTATTTTTTTCAGAAATGCTGCTAACTTCTGATAGCTCTTTTCTAGCCAAGATTCAACTTCCAGATTGTGTGCCACCTCTCATCTGCATACGGGACCCCCCCCCCCCCCCCTTTCCTCCCCCGTAGATGGCCGGAGGCTTGTTCTGTGTCCTGTGCGGGCGATTAAGAGATATATTTATCGCACACAATTCATTCGGAGGGGTCGGAAGGCGTTCTTTTTTGTCTCTCATAACGGGAAAACGATCTATCTCGTCTCATTCTATTTCCAGATGGATTTCTCTTGCAATCAAGCCAGCTTTTTCACGTTTGACTGTGACGGATCTTGTTTCGAAACACTTTAGTGCAATTCAGCCATTTGTAAACAGTTGTGAGTAGGTCGATTAGGAATTAATTTTTTTTAGTAAATTTTGTTTCTTAACATACCTACCACAATTATTTTCCGGAGGTCCACCCTCCAAGGAGTTATGGCTGATATCTTTATTGCCTCTCCGCTAAATCACAAAATGTCTCGTTGGCGAAAATTCGGAATTGACGTCACGGTAGTTCTCGCATGGGCTCGTTAAATGCAAGAGGTGTGCAAAGAGTTCCTGTACTTTCTAGCGCCGGTCTCGCTCGATCTTTTTTATACTTTTCATTTGAAAAAGTTAATTAAGCTTGATTTATCTACGAGGTAGGGCTTGCACTAATGTTACAACAATTGTGGTAGGTATTTTAAGAAACAAAATTTACTATAAAACTTTAATGTATGACCGAAAAGCAAAAATAGACAGACACAAGAACAGTCCGGCAATGCCGTGTCATTGTTAAGCAAATATGGGTCAACATCCCCAATATCCGAAGAAAAGTATAGGCTGGAGTACGGGGAAAATACATAATCACTTAAAAGCCCTTACATACTATTTGCAACGCGAACGATGCGATCAACATGTAATCGAGACATTTCTTTAGTTTGAAGTTGGGACACATAGTATTGTCTATAATTATCCTCATCTGTGGAACAAAGAAAATAATTACAGCGACACAAATGCCCACTCTGAAACATGGAATCTTTGATAATAATTTTGAAAAAAACAATTAATATTATAATCACCGGGAGCTGTCTGTTGTTTTTGTTTATTAAGAGCAACAAGGGGAAGTTTTTCTTTATTTCCTACTGACATCATAGGACATAGGTGGGTTTCTCAACAATTACTTGCTTCTTAATTGGACCATCCTCGCGTGTCTAATAATTTCAGGGGAGATAACTTTATAGAAAGTCGATTTTAACGTCGATTTAAGTCAGGGATGGTTATGATCCAGTTACAAGGATCACGGTCTTCATAAGCGCGGATCGATACAACAGTCAGTTCGGTCTTGAATAGCAGGCAAATGCAAAACAATATTTTCCACCAGACAGCAGATAAATAGTTCACCCTTGAGAAGCAGGCAAATGCAAAAATACAAAGTTTTCCACCACATGAGAGATAGCGGCAAGAATTGATCCTAAGAAGCATCCATGTACATTCTTCGATTCATGACGCATCTTTTAGTCTGTACTGGGAGAAGCCACAATGCTTCACAAGTCCACCGCGGTGCGAAATTGAGTTCTGTCATTACCCATTCTTTTCTATAGAACTTGAATCAATCACAAACTTACACACTGTGGGGTTCATTAGTCAAAAGAGACCGATTGGTTTTCAAGCAAAATAACGATTTTTCAAAATGTTTTTATTCTCTTTATATCATTTGAAGGAAACATAACAGTGGGTGCGATAAGAAAAAACTGGTCGCCAAATGAGTTAAAAGAAGAGAGAGGGGAAGAGACAGCTCATACTCACAGAAAACACTGTGATGTTAGTTAGGAAAATAACTAACACTTGTTTGTAGTACGAAGCGCATCTACTAACAAACCTCAACGCATACATGATTAATGCATTGCAGTGCAACTAATGTAACCATCATTTTCCAATGGGAGGGATTTTTGCAGATGGTTGCACTTCTATTTTTTCAGGATTATTGACAAATATTATTGTCGTGCAGTAGTTATAACTATACCACGTGGTGTTTGTGAATGACACAGACAACTTTGAATGCAAAAGCCGTAATTATTTGTCGAGTTGTATAACTATAAGCATGCATGTGTTATCCCTCAGTTATAAACTTTCCACACACCATTTGAGTATCTTTTTGTAAGACCACACACAGGGGCGCAATTAACATTTAGAACTTGAGTGGGAGGGGGCACGACCGTAGAAGGGCACCCACAGGCTACGATCTGTACTAGTGGTGGGCCATGTGCCTTTGTGTCATAGCAGTTATACAATACATAAATCTTGGATTGGGACTGGCGCACTTCTTAATTGAGATAAACGCACGTTTTTTTCGCATCTTCGAATGCCGTAGAAAAGACAAATCACTCTAACGAATCTTCGGTCACATCTTAAGCACGTTCGTACGCATAGCGAAAACACCCGGATTTTAAAACAACCGGGATATCACCAACACCTTATATTTCATCGCCATTCGATATAAAACGTTCGACTCTCACGGTCGCGGAGCCAGAATCGCAAATCGGTGAAGGAGGGGTTGCATTTACAATATGAGTTGCAGATCGGTACGCTTCAGGAATATGCAGATAGCCTGAGAAGGCCAAGGTATAGAAGTAGGTGATTCCTATGTAACGGGGCGGGGTCTAGGGGTTCCCGAAATGCCCCATGCATCGCGATCTCTCAGATGCCCTCACCAGCCACGACTGTCTCGAAACTGACCCCTCTACATCCCAATATCTCCCGAATATAACTTAAAATTCGATATCCTTGAACCATGTCCACTCGATGCTATTGAATAAAGAATGTGACGCAACACAGAAAAGAAAGATATTAGGTGAATTTATTTTATAACAAATGTAAAAAGTTTAACAAAAAAATATATAGTCTGCATAACACACCTGTGCAGTGGATGGAGGAAGGTGGTGAGATCACTGGGTGAATTAATGCATATCACACAAAATCAATAAACTTTGTCAGTTAAGTTATATCAGCTCAGACAGGACATAACCTATAATCAAGCGAACAGACAAGCTACCAAAATGAACTACAGGCCATGTGGGATTTCCTAGGTTAACAATCTTACAACCGGATGAACGGGCAGATTTCCAAAATGAACTGCAGGCTATATAAAATTGATTACGTTAACAGTATCTACGACCTCATAACATAAATAAATGAATTATAGGAACCTACATTCTTTAGTAAACTTGTTTTAGACAATTTATCCTGAAATACACTTTACAATAATTTAGGACGACCACGTTTTTATTTCACATTATTTTAGGGACACCCAATAACTGTATATGAAAATTACATTTAGTGGGACCATTTTATTTTATTTTATTAAGGTTTAACGACACATCAACAGCCAAGGTCATATCGTGTCGGTGACAGTTTTACGGGTGGAGGAAGCTGGAGTACCCGGAGAGAACCACCGAGCGACGACGAGCAGCTGCCAGCTCCCCAACATTGTACTGCAGCACGGGCAGGGTTAGATTGGTTGAAGACATGCCCTCATGTGGACAGGCGAGGTTAAGTGCCTTGCCCAAGGACACAACGCGGGAGTCCGAATCGATCGCTCAGACGGTCACCCATCCAAGGACTAACCGGGCTCAACGTTGCTTAACTTCGATGATCTGACGAGAACCGGTTACCACAACGCCACCGCGCCACCTAGTGGGACCAAATGTTAGATGTAAATGGTTACATTTAAGAGGACCGAATTTTTAAAAGTGAATTATTTCATTTTATTTCTGATTAGAAGCAAGCTATCATCTATTCAAACTAACGACAGATGTATTTTGACTTCGGCAGGGCTAAGAATACTCTATTTTATAAGGGCTTATAAAGCACACCAAACACCCGGAAGCCGGACTTGTAGGTCCTTTCTGAAAGAAGAAGAGAGATTTCGACGAACATGTAGGTTCTTAATTGCCACTACACTGCGTTTTATAGTGGCATAAACAAATAGATTTACTGGTACGTTTTGCGCAATACGACAGTTTACGAACATCGCTGCCCGTGCATAAACTACACACAACAGTGATTCTGATAGGCAAGAAGGGAAAAATCTAATCTGCCTTTCATAGAAACTGAGGTGCCCTTGCCAAAATGGTGGATACAGTAAATTTATTCCATCAGCGATGCGGTTTGAAACTTTGACATTTTAAAATTAGAAATAACAATTAAAAACTAGAGATAAGTATCTCCGACTATTAAAAATAATCAAACCCACTATAGTTAAACTTTAAAAAGTGGCGATAACCTACACGGAAGATCTAAGGCAACTGACAAAATTCGATAAACATCGATTCACCCAAATCGATCCCGCCACACCTCCACGGAAAATGTTTCAAATGATGAAACCTGCTTGGGAGGTATAATATACAAAATTCGCATGCAAAATAATGTAAGTATTAAAGAAAACATATTTATTTTATTTTCAACCGTTTTTCTTCCCCCAAAACAAATCGTATTCCCACTCCCATTCGCCGAAACTGGCATTCCACTCCCAGCATCGTATTCCACTCTCAGCGATGACGGACTATTTTTTATTGTTTACAAATCGGTTGAGTAGAATCAATTCTAAAGGGTTGTTTTGGGAAAACAAATAAGGAGAAAATAAAATAAATACAGAAGTTTACAGCTCGGATTCGAGAGCGATTTCATCCTCTCGTGAGCCGCGCGGATTATTTCGCTCGGCTAACGCCTGGTGAAATAATCCTCCGCGCGCCCCACTCGAGGATAAAAATCGTACTCGAATCCGAGTGAACTGCTGTCTTTGTATTTTATTAGCTTTAATCGCTGTGGGTCGTACGATCCGTTTCACCACTATGAATGAAAGTTTCTTCCACAGCAGTTATTATTGGCTTCCACCTCAACTATCATGATCGCTGTGATACGCCACTGCTACCACTTCTAGGCCACGCCACTTTTAATTCATATTGTTCTCATTCATTAAAAACAGATTGAAACATGTGTGTGTGTGTGTGGGGGGGGGGGGGGGGGGGGGGGCGCTGTTTCGAATCGTTACACGTCAGTTTGTACAGTTGAACTGAAGCGCGGTTGAAGTTCCTCAAAATCTCTTAAAGTGACAAAAATAGCCGCGAATGACTAACGCTAACAAAAATCGTATATTGACTGATTTCCCCTAATAAAATTAAAACTATCAACAAATCAAGTTCAGGTTCCGACTCCTATTATGTTGTGACCAAGGTGTTGAACAGAATTGCAATTGACTTGGTATGAGGCTAACTGGTACATGAGCCTGTATTTGGATTTGAAAACATCAGTTATTTAGCTGTTTTCACACAACTACGCATGCCTTTTTGTGCGTGAACTTGATTTCTTTTCACAATTCACTGTTGACCACTAGAATGTACGAAACAGCATGTAAAGATTGAAAAATAGTGAGATTTTAAATAGTCAACCCAAATTAATTCCACACTGAACCCTTTGAAATATACCTTTGTTTAGCATGGTCGCCAGCATATGAAATCTACCAATCCACCGAATTCCTTTTTGTTTGTGTTTGCTTGGAAGAAGCAGTGCCTTTTTCAGTATTTTCGGAAATTTGTTTGGATTATCACGAATTTATTTTACGGGAACTCACCAGAATCCAATATAAAATGATTGTCCGAGAAGAGAAGATAGAAACATTGGGCCAACCATGGAAGACAATTTATCACTAATAAATGCCATGTCCTGGTTTCTTTGAGCTTGCTAAATTCCTCAAAATCACCCCAAAGGTATATAATATTAGATTTAATCCAATGCTTGTTGCAATCGTAAAACTCATATTACTTAAAACCTTCGGACGGGGGCGCGGTGGCTCTGTAGGTAGAGGTGAAGGCTGCAAGCCGAGAGGTCCTCGGTTCGAATCCCACCTGCGGCAACCCCGTTGTGTCCTTGGGCAAGACACTTCACCCCCATTGCCCATGTGGGGGTACGATTACGCCGTGTACTAAGGCGTACTGCACGTCGATGGTACGCATGTCTTCAACCAATCTAACCCTGCCTGTGCTGCAGTGCGGAGTTACGATGTTGGGGAGCTGGCAGCTGCTCGTCGTTGCTCGGTGGTTCTCTCCGGGTACTCCGGCTTCCTCCACCCGTAAAACTGTCACGGTCATGATTAGCCATTGTGCATAAGTATGTGACCTTAAACATCAATAAATAAATAAATAAATAAACCTTCGGACACTTTTTTGGGGGGGGGTGGGGGGGGTGGGGGTGGGGGTTGGTGAGCAAAGCACATAAAACGAGATAACACACGTACTTATATTATCAATATTGCCTGGCTTAGAGTTGCCTATGACAAAATAGTAGTCTTCGAGGAAGAATAGCCCACGCGCCGCAGGCATGTGGGCTATTCTTCCCCGAGGACCACTATTTTGTCATAGGCAATGACATCAAAAGATGACAGACAAATTAAAATCATTACATACATATGTGCCTGTGATGATTCCAAACATCCAAAAGCTATCAACATTAGTTACTTGAACGTTGGAGTGGATTTGTACGTTCCAAAACTACTTCGATGTTTCAGGTGCCAAAAGTTTGAGCATTGACAAGATTCTTGGTGAGGAAAGCAAATCTGTTATAAATGTAGCTTAAATCATGACGGGCCGTGTGAAACAAGATATAAATATATCAGGGCAATCGCATGCCATGACCCTGCTCGGAAGAAGGGAAAGCTAATACAAAAAGAAAAAAGCGAAAGACATTAGTTTTAAATAGGCCAGGGACATCGAAACATCAATGCCTGGCATGAATACGGCAATTACATCTTATGACTCATCGTTAAATCAACTGAATCACTTACATGTCAAACAGAATTTACCATAGGAAACAACAATCTAACTGACCAAGAAACGCTTAAGCCACAACACAAAAACGAACATAAACAACAAAAATCTACCGGTTGACCGAAGGGAATTTGAGAGAAATTGTTTTCTCCTTGGTGGAAGTTGTATTGGACAGTTGTTGCACGGGTTTCAGTGGTCAGTCAGCGCAACGACTTATAACCAAGTTGTTCATTAAATTTTTGTATGGCCCTCTCTTTGCTTTCGCATGGGCTTACTTTATATTGCATCTTCTGAGTTCCGCTGCGCACGCGCCTTATTATTATTAGAGCGTATGGACTTTTGTCTGATTTGGATACAATGCGGGTGTTGTAAGTTATATATATATATATTTTTTTTTTTGGGGGGGGGGGGGTAGATAGTGCGGAGGTATTATATTTCATTTCCCCACAGATATATTTGGTGTATGCACATCTGTCAAGTTATATACTTTATTGTGAAATTGCTTCACACTGTGTGTTTTTGTTAAAATCATTAAAAGAACAGCGTATGCATGTCGAGCACCGAACATTGCACTTTCTGGTACTGTTGATTATTTGGGGGCGTATGGCTGGAAGAACAATAAAACAGACCAGCAAAATAAGAAAGACAACACAAAACCCAAACCAGAACACACACAGAAATCGTAGGAGTAGAATCTGAGTCAGAGCCAGAGAAGAAAACGAGAAAGTTTGGAAAAAATGAAAATAGAGAATGAAAAACAAAAACAGTTATCAGACTGAACACCCAAAGCTCTGTTACCCGTAACAGATTTGTGAGCTTTGAAATGGCGGACGTCGGTGAAAGTATCGACGAAATATTTGGGCAACAACACTCGACATCATCTCAGAATTGGTCCCCGAGAAATAAGTTTCGTATATTAAATTGGGCAGATGATAATACTCTTCTTGTTCGTGAAACGTGACATTATTCACAGTCCTGTGCCTTTACGCGTCCCGTATTTTTCGTTGGGTGATTTTAACGCACATAGCTCACTTTGGGGTGATTCTTGCAGACAAGAAGATGTAAAGGCTAACCAGTGGAAAAGTTAATTATAAAATATGACTTGTTTGTTTGATGATAAGTCTGACACTTATCTGCACCCCTCATCTGGTTCGTACACATCAGTTGATCTGACAATTGCATGCCCTTCCATCGTCCTCGATTTTTCTTAGAAGATCGAAGATGACTTCTGCGGGAGTGATCACTTTCCAATTGTGTTGGAGAGTGTGGTTCCGGCGGCCAATGAGGGTATGCTCCAGTGAAATTTTAAAAGGCGGCCTGGAACACTTTTTTCAACACTATGTTCCGAACGGCTTACACAGGTGAAATTTCAAATTTCAAGAAAGTGCTGATCAACTGTAACATTTTACTTCAGAATTACTTGACATTGTCAAGACGGCTATTCATAAAACCTCGGCAAATCCAAAACGGTTCACAAAACCAAGGTTTCATAAAGATTGCAAGCTGACTATAAAGGAACGCAAGAAATCAGAACGTGAATTCAATAAATCACCAATAACAAATAATTTAGACAAACTACGAATTAATCGGACAAAGACCAGCCAACTTATAGGACAAAAAAGGCAAGTTCTTGGCAAACGTATGTTTCTAAACATAACCAATACACATCCATAAACAAAATGTGAAAACTGATTAAAAAATTTAAAGATAAAGAAATAGATTTAAACCAGAACACCTGGAAGATAACAACACACTAATTACATAAAAAAGAAAAATATATATTAACCCTTTACCTAACATGGAAAGCAGACGACACTTGCAAAAAAAATTCTTGAATAACTAATTTTTTTCATTTTTTGTCTCAAAAACATAGGTTATGACCCCTCGTAGGAACGAGCTCGACGAGCTCGTTCCAACGAGGGGTCATAACCTATGTTTTTGAGACAAAAAAATGAAAAAATAATGAAAATTAATTGGCGATTTTTGAGAATAGTGCTGGCCGTTTTTGGCCGTTACGTTGGGTAAAGGGTTAAACAAAATAGCCTCAACATTTTCTAAACACTCGTCGTCTGAACATTGTACTCCAGAATTCGTTAAAATTAAAAAACAATAGGAAAAACAAAAGATTAAGTTTGCCTTCGATTACATTGAACCTTTCTCTATGGAAATTCTGAATAACTCTTTGCAGAAAGCAAAACATACTTCCACTGGACCCGATGAAATACACTATCAAATTATAAAACATCTACAACAGTCATCACTTGAATTTTTTCCATTAATTTTCAACGACATTTGGGTGACTGGCCAGTTCCCACCTTCTTGGTTTCAAGCAGCGATAATTCCTATCCCAAAGCCCCGTAAAGACCATTGTAATCCAAGCAATTACAGTCCTATTGCATTAACAAGATGTCTGTGTAAAACCCCGGGAAGGATTATCAATGACTGACTTGTCTGGTTTCTGGAATCGAACAATCTACTCTCGAATGTTCAGTGTGGTTTTAGAAGTCAGCGGAGTACTGTGAATCCTTCGGTTAGACTTGAAACGTTTATAAGAAATGCCTTTGCCAGGAGAGAACATGTAGTCGCTATCTGTTTTGACATGGGAAAGGCATATGGTATAACGTGGAAGTATGGGATTTTAAAATATCTTCTTAACATGGGGTTGAGAGGACGTATGCCTCTTTTTATAGAAACATTTTTAAAGGACCGCCAGTTTCAAGTTCATGTTGGGACGACATTATCTGATCATCACAAACAAGCTCTTGGGATTCCTCAGGGTAGTATTTTATCTGTTACCCCTTTCTCGGTGAAAATAAATAGCATCAGTGACGCAACTGAGAATACAAAGCTGTTGTCTGTTGTTTTCGTTTATTAAAAGTAACAAAAGGAAACTTCGCTTTATTTTATACTAATGTCATGGGTGTTTTCTCAATAAATAAATGCTGCTTAATTGGACCTTCCTCATCCTTCTTATAATGTCAGGAGAGACAACTTTATAGAAAGTCAGTTTTCATGACGAGATAACTCAGGGATGCCAATTTAATGGCCCAGTCGTTCTTATTTTCTGTTGATTTGTTGTCATTGCTACACAACAACTTTCTTAGAAGTATTGCCACAATCGTCGATAACTCTTGGGCCCACATTAAATCACATAGTAACATTTTGTTGAGGCCTGTCGGTTTGAATAATTCTTATGGCAAAATCGACCTACCATAAACACGTCTTCTTTTAGGCATTTCTTACAGACATTAACATGCGTCATATTAAACTTTTCAATCAATGTTAAAAAATGATCATTCTCGGTGGTGACACAGAAATCCCGATTAGATGTTAAATTAATTAGCTCTAAAATCCAACTCCATAAAGGGTACGCACAGAAAAACAAAAATAATTTGGGGCTCAAAAGGCAATGTGTCCATTTTATTCAAATGCAATGTTTGAACAATGGTACGGTAATCGGAAATGGACAATATAGACAATAGTTTACTGCGCGGATTCGAGTACGATTTTTATCCTCGCGTTGGGCGCGCGGAGGATTATTGAACTAATGAGAGGATAAAATCGTACTCGAATCCGAGCAGTGAACGTTTGTATTTATTTTGTTTTCTCCTTATTTGTTTTCCCAAAACAACCCTCTATAATTGATTCCATGGTTACATTCAAAATACGTATAAAAAAATAGTCCGTCATCGCTGAGAGTGAAATGCGATGCTGTGAGGGAGTACCAGTTTCGGAGAGTAGGAGTCGGAATACGATTTGTTTTTTATGAAGAAAAACAAATGAAAATAAAATAATTAAATTACCTTACTGTTCAATATACAATATTCAGCATCTATATTTAGTTACATGTGACATTTACACTCAGAGAAGTTCTCTCAGCTTTGGATTTATTCAAGTTCAAAATCCTCTCAGCTATATCACGTTCGTCATATGATTAATTCTTATTAAGGATTTGGTTATAATTTTTATTTAGATTATGTTCAGTAGGTTTTTGAACAGATATGTTTGTTTATCGGTGTTAGATTCCCTTTCAACACATTTGAATGTATTGGTGTTACAGGTCCTTTCCAACATCGTTACATCTATGTCACGACTACATCACCTTGATTATCGAGGTATTTGAGGTGATTTTGTCACATTGTGACTGGTCAGTTTAAGTTTATGCATGTTTTGGGGGGTTTAATCGTTTACCTAAGATAATGAACATAACCGACCATCGCTATTCACAAAAGTGCCATTATTTTGCCTCATAACCACAGCTTATGAACCCCTCATTGGGACGAGCTCGTTCAGCGCGTTCCAATGAGGTTCGTAAGCTATGGTTTTGAGGCAAAAAATGAAAATATTTAGTTATTAAAGAACGTTTATTGCCGGTGTCTTCTCGTATTCATCTCAGGTAAAATGTTTAACTTAATTTGGCTTGTTCGCGAATTCAAGAAGGGGACGGGGACACGGAGCTCCCTGGGGCACTCGTTTTTCAAAGAAGAAAACATTTAAAAGAAGAAAAATGCCCATTTCTCTTAGCAGATGTTTAAAAAAAATGATGCTATGCCTGACATTCCTGCCCAAACTATGAGCTCGATGCCAACAGTTTCGAGCTGGAGCAATGGAAAATGTTCAGCTTTTGGGTTAAAGATATTGGGATAAATCATCGCAAGACACCAGCAGCTACATCCCATTGAAACGGAATCACAGCTCTCCACATAATGGACAAAACTTCGGAAAAATAATTTAGTGCTGATCGTCGTGTACAGACTGAGACGCTAAATGGTTTCGATCCATCATTTCGACATTCACACGTGGCTCCATCAGAAATGATATACATAGAAAACTATGGCTATTTATAGGAATAAATTTTCTTCTTGTATTGATCAAATCTAAGCTTGGGGTTTTTCTACCAAGAAATCGATCGGTGGGTGTACGTAATACCAGTGCAGTCGGTTCGAAAACACGGTTTCTTAAATGCTCTCCCGATTGGATCGTCTGCCGATCTTCTAAAAATAATCATAGGACCAGCTCACAATACCGGAATTCAATATAGAGAGCACGTGTGTTAATTCGAGGGACGAGACGATACCGTATCTCCCGGAGACCGAATCTCTGGTGAACATGCTTCAGGAATAAAAATTACCATTCTTCAAATTTGGTAAGTTGTTATTTTTTCCTTTCTTGCGTTATATCTATCACACTTTGTAAGAGCTGATGACGGTTTTAAATGAAAAAGAGTACAATTTTTAGATGAAGCAATCCAAAAATACATTCCCGAGACAGCGTATTTGTCTACTCGTGAATCTTATCCTTTCGAGACATGGGCACAACTCTTTATTTCCTAAAATGAAATTGTATTTTATGCGTTTGTGTCTCCATCAGTGGCGTCTTGCCCCCCCCCCCCCCCCACCCCAACTTTTCGCTGCCTCTCAAAACATTGGTCCAATGCAACTTTCGCACAAGATAGAGCCCCAAAATGGTGACAATATAGGGGCTACACACCCTACAAATGCCTCAGATTATTTACTCTCACAGCAGTAAATTTTGCACAATTTTCTCGAGTGCTCTCTCCTCCCACTTTCCTTCGGGAAAGTGGCTGGAGGGGGTGGGGGTAACAACCAGGAGGTTCTAATCAGGACTAGGGCGAGTCCTATCTAGCGCCCTCTGCTCGTTGCTGCTCTCCCACTTCCCTTCAGGGAAGTGGGTGGAGGGGTAACAAGTTAGGACTAGGGGAGGCCCCCGAAACCACACACAACGACCTTTCAAATATTATCTCTGCCCCCCCCCCCCCCCCCCCCCCCACTGCAAACAAGCTAGCTAGAGCATCCCCATTATAGAATCCCGGTTATGCGCCTGGTCTCCATATCTTACACACCAAACATCACTGTTATAGAAAAATGGTCCTGCCTTCCGATCACAATAATTGTCTACTAAAGTCCAACATTTAAACCTGTCTAACATAGAACTTTATGTAACTTTGAACTGGTCAAGGCTTACTTTCTTTTTTCCAGACAGTCCTTTTGCTGTTACCCTTTTTCAAAATTTATTAATCGAAAAGAAGACATTTCTGAGAATGCAGGTCTTCACATAACGAAGTAAAGTTTGTGGCAGATTTGTCGCGATGCGAGCGTTGTGCTTATTGCGATCAAATGATTATTCACGATGTTTCTTTTCAGTTCGCAATGTTGATACAATCTGGTATCTCAATGTTAAGTCGTGAGTTGCAACCGTAAATGTAATGAAGTGCCATAAATGTAATAAACCTTAAACTGACCGTAAATGTAATAATGATGGCCAAAAATGTAATGAACTACTACTATAAATGTTGAGTGGCGTGTTGCAACCGTAAATGTCATAAAGTGTCATAAATGTAGTAAATCTACAACTTACCGTAAATGTAATAAAATTGGCCATAAATGTAATGAACTACCATAAATGTCTTCAATGTTGAGTCGTGTTGCAACCGTAAATGTAATAAAGTACTATAATGTAATAAACCTACAAGTTACCGTAAAAGTGATAAAAATCCCCATAAATGAAATAGACTACCATAAATGTAATAAACTGCGGTAAATGTAATACAGTAGAATCCTCTTAATTGAATATCCATTTTGCCAGTGAAAATTATTCAATTAACAGGGGTATACAATAAACAGGGATTTGGTCAGTTTCCTGTGTTCTGGAGGTAAACTGAGCATTTATTCTATTATATCTTGTTTGACAGAGCTCATAGAGCTCTGTCAAACAAGATATAATAGAATAAATGTCTGTATTGGATGTAGTGAGGCCAAAAAGGTTGATAAATAAGGGGAATTTGGTGCGTGTCACAGTTATTTTTTTGACATATTACAAAAATTTATATACAATTAACAGGAGTTTACTCTGCAACCCATATGCAATTAACAGATCAAATTTATACTGAAGGTATGGTAAATGGTTTTGTGTTTGAAAATTATATTCAATTAACCGGGATATACAATTAAGAGATATCCAATTAAGTGGGCTCCACTGTAACATATTTTCAGTTTGTTGTCAAGAACTTGTGGGAACAAAACATAAACTGGTAGGGTCTGAGTATTCTAACTATTATTAACAGGAAGACATTCAACTCTTCCAACGCGGTATGCACAAATTTTGCGTGAAGAAAAAGTTGGCCGTCTTTGAGCAGGCAAGAAATTAAATACCAAAGTGGGAAGGGGAATCGGTAATAATTTAATCCTACAGTTGGGCTGTAGGACTAAATTAATACTCAACCTCCCTTCAAATATAAAATAGACTCGTTCATTTCCCCAGTCAAGAGTAGTGCCACGGACGACACCATTCAGTGACTTGGTGTTGAAAGGAT
Organism: Pictodentalium vernedei; assembly: GCA_031216915.1. Taxonomy (NCBI): domain Eukaryota; kingdom Metazoa; phylum Mollusca; class Scaphopoda; order Dentaliida; family Dentaliidae; genus Pictodentalium; species Pictodentalium vernedei. The sequence goes on from CM062290.1 coordinate 212,872,660, forward strand.
CAAACCACTTTAAGGTAAATGTTTGGTAATTTATGATCACGTTTTGTAACATTCAGAACACTCAGACCAGTTTATTTTATTTTTCCTCGAAGTTCTTCACATCAAACTCACCAAACTGAAAATGTGTTATTACATTTCTGGCAGTTCGTTACATTTATGGTGGTTTCTTACATTTATAGCCATTCTTTTTTTAGGTATAACAATTAAAATTCCTCTCTGTTAAGACCAAACAGGAGCAATGTCCGAAGTCTTTATATCCAGTTTATATCCTTCTCTTGTCTTTGTATGGTTGACAAGGACAAGTCAGAGTTGGAATTAAGGATAAATATTATACGATAGCTGAGATCATTGGTGTTATAAACAGGTAGGAGGTACTTCATTTAAATAGCACTGCTTATAAAATATTCTATTTGAAGATTGGTTCTCAATTCTCTTACTTGCTTGTTCCTAAGTTTTCGATATAGTGCTAAATTTTCTTTTTTTTATTACATTTACGGTACGAGTAGGTTTATTACATTTATGGCCTTTTATTACATTTTCGGCTGCAACAGCCGTGCTTTAACCCTTTACCCAACGCAGACGATACCAAAATTTATTATTATAAATATCATTTTTTTTAAATTTTTCAAAAAATTTCAACAAAACCATATCATGTGACCACTCGTTGAAACGAGCTCGACGAGCTCGTTCCAACGAGGGGTCACATGATATGGTTTTGTTGAAATTTTTTGAAAAATAATATTTTTTCAACTGCTGAATTTGGATATTACGCAGGCGGATGCGGGCGATTCGTTGGGTAAAGGGTTAAAACGATATACAAATTGAAACATAAATAATCACTGATTAAAATATTCTCGCAACGAATCGTTGGGTAAATATTATATTCAGGGATTAGACCTAGAAAAGTTAAAACTATATTTCTTAGGCCCTCTTGCATGGTCCTTTTGGCTACCCCATGCTCTCTTTGTATAACCAATGAAAACTTAAAAAATGAAAAGGAAATAGTTTATATCTGATATTTTACCCAAGTTAATAAAATTGATAAATGTGTCCCTTGAGTGCAACATTCAAGGGACGAAATACACCACCACCCATGCTATTCCGTAGATTATTAGGCCTAAAACATAAAACAAACCAAGAACATAAACTCTTCTTTTTTAGTAGCAAAGAAATAATTACAAAAATCAAATATAAAACCGCTGGCCCCAGAAATGGCCCGAGAAAACAGAAGATCTACTTCAGATGATGTGTGAGGATTTTTTGTGCGGAAACTGAGATTAGTAACCAAGAAGATTGCAGGTTATCCTTAAAGCGTGATCTGCTGTGACTTTGGGTTCTATGTAGCCTTGAAATTCGATTAGATGCGAAATCGTCCCGGTGATTTGATTCATGCTGATTCGGAAATTCTCGAATCATCATGACGTTCTCGGAGTCTTACCACTGTATCGTCCTCAACTCTTCTTTTATCATCAGGTCTTTCAAACACGACGGTAGAAACATAAATTGATCCAGCACTTCAAAATATTTCACAATTTGGTCCCCACGTATGTATCAAACAGAATCCCTCCCCTATTTGAATCAATCAAACCCACTTTCTCCGTGGAGCAAACAATCGTCGCTTACATTTTTGTCGAACCCAAAACTACCAAACATCGTTCATTCCCTTTAAACAAAACTAACAAGCTACCTTCACACATTAGGAATAATTCTTTTTGTAGAGTTTAAAAATTATCTTAATCGGAATGATAACCGACCACCACAGTATTTCGTTCATTCTTCCTCTCATGAAGCACAAATATTTCATTTCAGAATGCGTTTGCAGTAATTTGAAGGCGCACCTCTACGATAACCATCTTGTCGATTCCCCGTACTACTCTGGTAGAGAGCGCGAAACCGCTGAACACTTTTTATTAAGCTGCCCCATTTAGGCTCAAATACGCAGAGCGACACTTAGCCAACTTCCGTGTCCACCTGAGGCCCATTTGGTTGACGGCCATTACTAATGCCGTTATAAATATACTACTCAAAGTTTGCTAAGCACCAAATATTTGACACATCATTGTGAAATTTGCTTGTGACATATTTGCGATATTTTTGGTGGATATGTTTGAGGAATGTATTGAGATGGTCCCCAGTGTTTACACCAGCTCTCTTGACAGGCAGACTTTTCGTGACAGTCATGGAAAGCATGTACCCCTTGATTTTCATGATGTTTTCGTGTACTGTCTACATGTACATGACATGTGTTGGATATTCAGTCTTCATTTCAACACAAACCCTTGTGATTTAATGATTGAATATGGCAAACGCAAATGTAAGAAGACATTTGTCTGAAGCAGAAATGCGGCGGGGTGTAGGGATGGTGGAGCAAGGGGCTACCCATCGTCAGGTTGGTGAAGCCCTTGGTGTGCACCATACTGTGATCACCAGAGCCTGAGCAAGATTTCAGCAGTATGGCACACAGTAAGACGGCATGGTGGTGGCAGAGACAGGGCAATATCTGCAGCTGAAGACCGGTTTTTGATCATCCAGGCCCGTAGGAACCGCTTTTGCCACAGCAACCCAGCTTCGCAGTGACCTTCAGAATGCATCCGGGGTAAATGTTTCGACGCAGACTATCCGGGCAAGGTTGCACGAAGGTGGTCTCCGATCGAGAAGACCATGTATTCGCATTCCGCTATCCCAGATCCACCGCTAGGCACGATATGAATGGGCCATGGACCACGTTGGATGGACCAGAGAAGATTAGCGACCTGTCCTTTTTACAGATGAGTCAAGGTACTGCCTAGACCACACAGATAGGCGTTCTATGGTATGGATAAGACCATGAGAGCTATGTCATGCAGCCAGCATTGCTGAGCATGACCGCTATGGTGGAGGGTCAATCATGGTCTGGGCGGCATCAGCAGGGATGGACGTACAGAGCTCTGTGTCCTTGAACGTGGTACATTGACTTCACAGCGGTATATTGATGAGATCCTGGATGTCCACGTCAGACTGTATACAGGTGCAGTGGGTTATAGATTCATTCTGATGGATGATAATGCCCGTCTTCATGTTGCCCATGCTGTCGGTGAGTACCGACAGAGAGAGGGGATTGAGGGTATGGACTGGTCAGCAAGATCCCCTGACCTCAATCCAATCGAACATGTCTGGAATGAGTTGCAGCTTGCAATTTCAGCCCGTCCAGACCAGCCAAGAAGTGTCCAGGAGCTTGGTGCCATGCTGGTCCACGAATGGAACAACATCCCACAAAGGACCACTAGGAACCTAATTGGGAGCATGAGAAGGCGTTGTCAAGCTGTAATTAACAATAATGTGTCTCATACTCGATATTGAACCCATACCAGTTCGCTCCTTCAACTTTTTGGCAAATTGAAAAATTTCCTCTTTTACCAATAATATCCATTTTCCATGGTTATCGTATTCAAAAGCTAAAAAATAATGTCAAACACAAATAAAATCTTAATTTCTGTACTTAAATCATTAAAGATATAATTAAATAAAAAATATATACACTTTTCATTACAATATTTCAACTAAAACGTAAAACAGGTAGTTGGATAAACTTGGTGATTAGCAAACTTTGAGTAGTACAAATACAAGTATCAGACCGATACCGCTAAACAATTACCGACACTTGACCCATTACTACAAACGCAGCCGACCGGCCTTGTACACTCATGGAAGCTGTCCCGGGATTTCCTTGCTCGCCTTTGACTCGGAGAACCGTTGAGTCCTCTTACAATTGTAGCTCGCCGGTACTATTTCGTTCGCATTCACTCTGTTTGACTTGAAAACTGATGTTGTAAAATTTATTTCCCAAATTATGAGCTGCGCACTGATATTATATCGAATAGAACGCACTTGACACAGCAGAAGCTATGTGTGGTAAGTGTCTGGGTTATAGTAGTCATATAACTAACATCTCGTGTCATTACAGTTGTAAGTGTTTCTTTCGTGGAAACTACCTTTTTTGTAAGCTTTCGGCTTACTGTCGAATCCACACACATTTCATTTTTGAAAATGGAAACTGTTCCGGGATTTCCTTGCTCGCCTTTGACTCGGAGAACCGTTTAGTCCTCTTACAATTGTAGCTCATCGGTACTATTTCGTTCACATTCATTCTTTTTAACCCTTTACCTAACATGAAAAGCAGACGACACTTGCAAAAATATTCTTGAATAACTAATTTTTTGTCTCAAAAACATAGGTTATAACTGGGTCATAACCTATGTTTTTGAGACAAAAAATGAAAAAATAATGAAAATTAATTGGCGATTTTTGAGAATAGCGCTGGCCCTTTTTGGTCATTACGTTGGGTAAAGGGTTAACTTGAAAACTGATGTAAAATTTAGTTCCAAAATAATGAGCTGCACACTGATATTATATCGAATAGAACACACTTGACATAGCAGGAGCTATGTGTGGTAAATGTTTGGGTTATAGTAGTCAAAAAAACTAACATCTCGTGTCATTACAGTTGTAAGTATACCTTTAATAGAAACGACCTTTATAAGCTTTCAGCTTACTGTCGAATCCACAAACATTTCATTGTTGTATATTTTCTCTCTGATAATTGGAAATAAATATTGTTAAGAAATAACTGTTGTTTTCCTTCGGTTTATGCGATATAAACCGAAAATTTTCAGCACAAGCTTCATAACTCGCGTAGTGAGTTATGATTAAGCTTGTGCTGAAAATTTTTGGTTTATATCGCATAAGCCGAAGGAAAACAACAGTTATTTCTTATAATTTAATCCGGCTGAAATATTAAAATATAAAAACTATGTGTACGTGAACGAAAAACTTTTAATTTTCGCAAAAGACAACAGTCAAACTCAGGAAAGTGTGCCACAAACAGGTTACGTCAATCATTGTCAAATTGTTTGTTGTTTTGATTTTCGATCGCAGACGACAGATATTTAACAAGTCACGCAACAATATCATTAAAACATTTTTTTTAAGTTCCCCCAAAATCATGTTTGTGTGTATGATCTTTTATTCGTCTCCCACTTCGGTATATTTTATTAAATTCAATTGTTCCCGAGAAATTATCATTATGTTCTCGCTGACTGGAGGCGATGAAAAATCGATCATTGATCTTTGTTTACAAGCTTGTTGTCCATCTATCAGTCTGCCGTCACGCCCTCACAGTGACAATTGGATTGAATGGGCGGGGCTTCCAGAGTCTTCAAAGTTGGATCGGATGTGCGAACGTGTAGCGACATTCCAAATCATGACGCGATTTGGTTTATACGATTTTGACGACTTTCACGCTGTATGCTTTCAACCAATCAAACGCAGATGCGTGGCAAATGATTAAATTATTTCAAACTAAACTAAATCCTCTTCCTGAATCGATTCGGGATTCGATTCAATCCAAAATTTGAGATTTGCGGGGCCCAATATCCACGCCTCAAAATATTTTAGGCGATCTTTTCCTCGCTCCTCCCAATTACTAGATCTCAGACATTGCATTCATGTCATCATAAGCTTGTGGAATGATCGTTTCGTTTGCCTATTTATTCGCCTGTAAAGGAATAGGGTGACATGTGTTTCGTTGTTCACATTACTATACTACGTACTATATTTGAAGGAGATTTACTGGAATTGCTTTCGAAATTCATTTGTTAAATATTTCAGAACTATGATCTTTATAATGAAGATTTAAAAATGTTGAGTTGATACTGGCAATATTTACGGTTGTGAGGAGGTGCGATATTTACAATTTGAAGAGTCGCGAGATTCGATTGAAGATTCGATTCTATTCGAAATTCACTGCCTGATCCGATTCGGTATTCGATTCTATCGGAAATTTTCGAATAGTCGAAATGTTCTCAAAATTCTACCAAGTGTCGCCTCTCGTACCATTCTTCTATCACAAGGAGCCAATACTATAAAACTTTATAATTGTATTTTCTAGAGTTGTATTTTCTATCTATTAATAAAACTAACTAAAATGAATCATTAGCATTTTGAAGGATATGGCAATTTGCCAGCTGGCAAATTGCCAGATTCTTTGAAAATGCTAGCAGCTCATATTAACCCATTTGAAGTCATAACTAGAAAATACAATTGTAAAAGTTTTATAGTATTGACTCCAGGTATTCTTCACCAAGAAGTGTTCAAGGAGGTTACACTTCCGAAACTATTTTGATTCTGTTCTAGAATATCCCGTTTTTTTTATTGATTCACCCAAACGGTTGAGTCGCCGTTTCATTCAGTACTTGAGCTGAGACTGGCAATATTTAAGAATGTGCAATATTTACAATTTGAAGAGCCGTGAGAATCGGTATACAAATAAATGTAGATTGCAATTGTTATATATGAGGGTACAAAAACACAGATCCCTCAATGAAGTTTCGCTTTTGTAATAATTATCTGTATACCATCTATATGACTTTCAAGTAATAAAATAAAATAAATATTTCACAGTATATGTTCTTTTCTTTGAGATTCCCAAGAAGTATAACTCGATACACGTGCCACATTCTAGTATAAATTCAGTCTGACATCAGTGCAAGAGAAATGGAAAAAAAATGTTCTCAAACAAATCCAGGAGCAACGGATACAATCATATCGGGATTCTCTAGTTTGATAAATGGGTGTTACGGAATAGAAGAAAACTGTAGAAATTAGTACAAAATAAACTAATTTGCTGAGTAACCTCTCGCGTGGTTGGTATAAATATTCTTGTCAACCCTTTACCTTACAGCCGCAACCGCCTGCATAATTTATCAATTTAGCCGTTCAGTTTTTTTTCAACAAAACCATATCATGTGACACCTCATTGGAACGTGCTCATCGCGCTCGTTTCAATGAGTGGTCAAGTGATGTGGTTTTGTTGAAATTTTAAAAAAAAATGAGAACAATAATATTTAGAATAATAAATATGGATATCCTGTGCGTTGGGAGAAAGGTTAATGTACGTTAATATCTGTTGGTATAATAATTTAACAAAAAATTAAATATCCATAACACCAAAGAAAACAAAATGGCGAGTTGGTTTTGCTGTTATATCTCTTTTCTCCTCTGAAGGATGACCCTGGACGCCCGGGAAAAACAAAAGATAGAAAAAAACGTTATGGTCTCACACGCTTCAGAAACCTGCATCGAAAAGCTGAGGCAACTAATGTTAACCCTATCAACGCCAACTCAAGAGTATTCTCTTGGATTTGTGAACGTACAGACAAAAAGAAAACTGAATTTTAGTTTCAAAAATGAACTAGTTGCCTGTTTTTAGAATGCATTAATCCTTTCCCGAACGTAACGGCGAAAACCGGCCAGAGCTATTCTCAAAAATCGCCAATTAATTTTCATTTTATGTCTCAAAAACATTGGTTATGACCCCTCGTTGGAACGAGCTCGTCGAGCTCGTTCCAACGAGGGGTCATAACCAATGTTTTGAGACAAGAAATGGAAAAAAAAGTTATTCAAGAATTTTTTTTACAAGTGTCGTCTGCTTTTCATGTCAGGTAAAGGGTAAATCATGTCCGCTTTGTTCAGACAAAATAGAATCGGATGATTGGTATGTTACAAACACTTCACAAGAAAAAAACCCAAACAGGTTGGACCAAGAAAGAACAAACTGCATAACTACTACTAAATCTCTTACGAACCGTTATCTCCCCAATTCAAGGTTCGAGCTTGGTTCTCAAATTCCCGGCATGGTGGGGCGAGAGTTAAAAAAAAAAAATCACGGTGTTTTCGGGTCGTTAACTGTCGGTACAAACTTGAAACCTAATTTGGTATACTTATTTAACCCTATACCTAACTTGTCGTGGCATCCTCTCTCGTAATTTGCAACCTGAGCTATTGAAAAGGGTATTTCTCAAAGCATTTTCACAAAACCATATCATGTAACTCCTCATTGGAACGAGCTCGTTCCAATATTACGGGGGGTCACATGATATGTTTTTTTCAAAATTTAAAAAAAAAAGTAAATAGAATAACAAATTTTGATATCGTATGCATTGGCTAAAGGGTTAAAGCTGTCAACTTTTTTCCAAATTTGTGGCTTTTTGAGAAAATGTTGGTATTCGAGCAACCAGCAATTTTCCCGACGAACAAGAAAATTTTCCGACGGATATATCATGGGATGAGCGAATTGTTCACCCTGGCACCCCATTAGCATCGTGCCTGCTTAATTCCCATCTATCCAATGGCCAAACAATACTATTGTTTGTTTGTATCTTTTATTCCTCAATTTACAGGAGAGTTTAACCCTTTACCCAACGTACCGTCAAAACCGGCCAGCGCTATTCTCAAAAATCGCCAATTAATTTTCACTATCTTTTTCATTTTTTGTCTCAAAAACATAGGTTATGACCCCTCGTTGGAACGAGCTCGTCGAGCTCGTTCCAACGAGGGGTCATAACCTATGTTTTTGAGACAAAAAATGAAAAAAATTAGTTATTCAAGATTTTTTCTTGCAAGTGTCGTCTGCTTTTCACGTTAGGTAAAGGGTTAACAACAACGTCTCGAACAAACACAATTTGAACAACAGCAACAAAAACAAAAACAGTAAAAGAAATAAAAGAATAAAAATTATAATGAAACTTTAAAGATACATAAAAATAAACTTAGGTGTGGCCCTTTAGCCAAAACCATCAGGGGTGGACTGGGCCTAAAAAACGTTTCCGGGAAACTTTCCAATGTGCCCCGGACACATTTTTTATTTTTTGAACCGAAAGAACCCAACATTTGATTGGATGGCGCACCATCCAGATGTAACCGAGAATTTATGACGAATAAAATTTTGTGGTCAGAAAAACTTGAGCAACTTTTTATCAATGATTTTACAGTGTTACACTCTCGTATGACCCAGGCACTGAGTGTTAGGACTGACAGTCAACTGCCAGTCCTGATATTCGGTGCATGAGTTATGGGATGGTGTACTCTTGCCATTTCATTGGTGATGTACTTAACAAGTAATACATGTAGTTGAAGATCAGTGATAATGTCTCAAAATGTTGTGGTAGTGCCACGGTAATTGGATTTTGCCACAGCAGTTAAGTGCTATGGTAGAATATTTCTCCGGAGGTCCATTGGCTGGGACATTGCTGTGCGCAGGTCATATGTACAGAATTTGATAGCCGTAGTATGGTCATAACGCGTGGATTGGCGCGCAGATCAACGTGCTGTTTGTGCGCATTTCGTGACAGGACTTCTAGTTTTAACTGTAATCTGTTGACAGCCATTGCAGGACACGTCAAACAATTGGTAGGTGTATTTTGACCACACATATATATATATATGTTGACCTCCTAAGAATAGGTAACAAATACTATTGATAAAGCGACGTGGAAAGACCCTATTATAATGCACTTTGAAAACACGAATGGAAGGAAAAATACTCCCCCCCCCCCCACCACCACAACAACAAAATATCCATTAAAACTGCACTATTGCAGACTGTTGGCGATGGCCCCATGGCACTCTTCAACAGTTTGTAAAAAAGAAATTCTACATGTATAGTAACCACCCCTGCCTAGGATTTGTATTTTGAGCTGTTCCATTGCAAACTGCAGACATGCGTGTATACTGAAAATACAAACATAAAGGAAAACACACCCTGCCCAAAATTTATTTATTTAAATTGTTCCGTCGTTGGCTGTTGAAGAGTGCCCATGGGCACACTCCGATGGTTTGTAGTGAAACGGTTTCATAAAAAATGAATTCTGCTAGTAGATCCCTACCCAGAATTTGCTCTGAGCCGTCTTGTTGTGGATCGTTACCGAAAACCTAAAGATAATAATACACATGCATTCTGATCATGTACCTACAGCTCTTCTAAGAAAGGGTACCGAAAGCTATCGATAAAGTGGTGTGAAAAAATAAAGTGGTGTGGAAAAAACTTAAATACAATGCACCCTGAACACATGAATGAAAACATAGTCCCCCCCCCCCCCCCCCCCCCTATAAAAAAAGATAAATTGTTTATTAGGACCCATGGCCATTCTCCGACAGCATGTAGTGGGTCAGTCCTATAGTAGTCGAATACCACTAATACAAGATATTATACAACCCTGCTCTGAATTTGTTCACGGAACTGTTATATTGCAGATTATAGACACACAGTGGACATACAGCCGGAGGTCCTTGACACAATTTTGCATTGTTATTACATGTACGCACAATTTCCACGTTGAAAAACACCCGAAGCATGATAAAGATAGACGCGCTGATTGGCGTGGTGTTTGCGCGCATTTCGTGACAGGACTTCTGGTTTCAACTATACATGTACATTGCGGGTTGGGGTGTGTTGTGGCATGGCTGCGGTTGGCGAGGTGTGTTGCTGCTTCTGTGCTGATAGTGCCGGGTCTGGAATCATTTTCTGGAGGGCTTTCATGGAGAGGTTTCCAGTGGGTGATGTCAGGTTCTGGTGTGAATGTGGCGGTATGCTTCATTATTGGGCTCGTGTTGCAGCTTGTTTCGATTCGTTCTGTATGTGTCAGACCTTGCGTTCCCCCAAATTTGGGTCGGTTGAGGGTGTGCCCAAATTAGAGAACGGCGCCATACAGCTTGTTTGCAGACAATAATTATTAAAGTTTCAATTGTAAACTATTGCATAGGGTGCAAATATGATATTATTTCTGGCCCCTGCGGTGTGGTTTGTTGGCATGTATGACAAAAAAACTGAAGTCTAACCCTTAACTTGCCGAGCAGAATTACACACATTTTCGCCGGATCTAGTCATGGCTGCTGTAAAGCAGCCATGGCCGCATTTTGTGAGAGACTCGTGTGAATTTAACTCCGAAAATTATTGGTTACAAAGTACATTCAATTACAGGGGGAAAATTTGTTAAATGTACTCAAATTATACTAACTTCAAGGGTGCAACTTTCATGTTCCGGGCAGGAATATCTGCCAGCAACATGCGAGGAGAAAATATTTTGGGATCAATTTTGGTGTGCCCAAATTAAATGAATATAAAGGCCTATGTGTATACTGAAAACATGAACGTGTAGCAAAATGCTCCAGCCCAGAATCTGCTCATCTGAATTGCTTTATTGCAAGCTGTTGGGGATTGCCCATGGGCAATCAGCCACAGCTTGTACTACAGGCAATGTAGAGAAGCAGTTCCATGGAAACCAAATACTACCAATACATCCCTACCCAGAACTTGTTCATTGAAATGTCCTGTAGCAGATCCATACTGAAAACATAAAGGTAATTATATATTATGATCAGCTAAATATGTGCTGTGCTGCCGTCGTGGACGCGTCGGGGTCCGCGCTTGGGACTTTTGTTGCGCGATGCGGTTCGGGGATGGTCTGCTGTGTCGCCTAGCGGATTTTCCGTTAGTGAGGCACCGGATTGAACCCGTTGCCTCATTGATGGAGGTTTTGCTGAGTGGCATAGCTGATCATTTATGGGTTGCATGTGTGGATTCGGGCCTGCTCGCGATGGTTGTACAGTACATGTAGTCCCCCTACAAATAGGTACCAAAAACTATTGACAAAGTACTGTGGAAAAACCCTAATACAATGCACCCAGAAAACATGAACGGACAAGAAAATCCCCCCTCCTCCGATCCCCCCCACCCCCCCCCCCCCCCCACCAAGAAAATTTTTTTTTTTGCTCAGCGGAATGCTCTTTTCACCCTGTTCGGGGTGGCAGTTTGTGGTGAAGCAAATCTATAGAAATAGTAACTGAATACTACTAATGTTCATTAAGTCGCTCTATTGCAGATTGCTGACCTACATGTATATTGAAAACTCAAATGGAAAGGAAAATACACCCCCCCCCCCTCCCCAACACACCCCAAAATTAATATTGCTCAATAGAATGCTCTGTGCGGACTGTTGGGGATGGCTACGGGCACTCTCCAGCATTTTGTAATGGAGCAATTCAACAGTAAGCAAAACTACAGTACAGTCGTCGTGGACTTGTCACTTTCCACGCTTGGACAATATTTCCACGGACGCAATAATATTAGATTCCAAGCACTATTTACAGGAATAATCATCAACATTTTAATTAATGAAGCGGGTACAACCCAGTGCTTTATTAATTAAGATTTTGCTAATGATGATTTCTACTACCTGGTAAACAGATGCGTGGACACAACTGCCCACGTGTGGATTACGACCAGTCCACGGCGACTGTACTGTACCAATACACCCCTGCCCCCCCCCCCCCCCTAACCAGAACTTGTTTGAGATGTTCTAGTATTGCAGGTTGCAGACCAACTTGTATACTGAAAATACAAAAATACAAATAGGAGGAAAAATTGATCATTAGAAATGCTTTGTTGCAAACGTATGGATTTGCCCCACGGGCACTCACCGGCAGTTTGAAATGAAGCAGTTCGATACTAATAAAAAACTACCCAGAATTTATTTGAGAAGTTCTACTGCCAATTGCAGACCTACGTGTATACTGAAAATATAAAAATCCTCCCCCCACCTTCCCCTCTTCCAAAAAAAAAAAAAAAATGAAAAAAAAATTGTTTATTAAAATTGCTCTGTTGGAGATGGCCCTTACTCTCCTAAAGTTTGGAATGAAGCAAGACCATATTGATCAAAAACTATTAATATGCCCCTACCCAAAATTTGTTCACTGAGCTGTTCTATTGTTGACCTACGTTTATACTAAAAACACTAATGGACAGAACCCAACCCAACCCCACCCAAGCCCCCCAAAAGGAAGAAAATACATTTGAATTTTTTTTTTTATTTTTAATGTTGCTGTATTGCAATCTGTTGGAGATGGTCCATGGGCACTCACCAGGAGATTGTTATGAGGCAATTTTATTCTATATCATGCACACATTCTTAAATCACTTCAAATGCATGGGCTAGAACATTGGTGTAGCACCACTACTCCAGGACAAGATACATTGTGAAAATACCTCCAGAGTTACCAATTTCAACAAAAATGTTCAACATCACTTTTATTTGGCCATTGCTCTCAGTGGGCAAGTACATGTATGAGTACAAACATATTATTATTCGGTCAGTGTATTTGTTAAAAATACACCTCATCTGGAACCCAAGAGCTGTAACAAAATCCAAATGTTAACACATCTCTAGCTCATCAGTTGCTTACATGTACATGTGCAATGTACTCCAAATTATTCACTCCAGTCAAGTACCATATTAACGTTAACAGTAGGCAGCCCTGCGACTGGTAACTCATCTTCATATACCGCACATAAAATATGTAACGTACCGTATTAACGTTAACAGTAGGCAGCCCTGCGACTGGTAACTCATCTCCATATACCGCACATAAAATATGTAAAATTAAATTATATTTCCCTAAGTTCATGTACATGGAACATTGTCAGCTGTAGCAATTTCTCCATTTCGTACTGTGATCTTTCCAACAATGACTTTATGATAATGGCAACATACATGTGAGAATCTATTTAATGCACTTCTGCTTCAGGTAATCCCCACACCTGTTGTAAAACATCAGAAACACCTCAATACTTTCACTATCTTTCCAACAATGACATTATGATAATGACATCATACATGTGAGAATCTATTTAATGCACTTCTGCCTCAGGTAATCCCCACACCTGTTGTAAAATATCAGAAACACCTCAGTACTATCACTTGCAGAATGTTGAAACACTGTGTCATTTTCATATTTTAAAAGATATATCACTTGATCATGAGATCTGTGTACCACACTTTGATCTATCACTTGAAAAGGAGACCTGTGCTCCACACGTTGACTTATCAATTGATTATGAAGCCTGCGTTCCACGCGTATCATTTGGGTAATTACTCACTCCCGTCGCCTTGGTTTTTCATTCCTTCACTGGCCTCAGTCTTTATTTCGATCTCCCTCGTAGACATATCCACCCTAAGAACACAAGGCACCGCTAAATTCCCTGCCACACTAATATTCGTTTTGAAACGAAACATTAAAGGGACGTCCAACCTAACTTTGGTCAAATTTCGTGTAATTTTCTTCCAAGTCTAAAAAAGACACAAAATGAATAACCCCAATAAATTATATACCAAAATGCTTGGAATGAAACATAGAACATGTGGAAACTGAACTTTGCCATGGAACTGCTGCCATGTGGTAGATAGCACCACCTGAAAGTCTGCTATGGCATAAGTAACCGACCAGATTTAGACAATAAAATACCTTAAATTTGTTGAATAGTTAAATTCTGCAATCCTTCTAGTACAGACTCAGAGAAATCCTTTTATCATTCTTGCAAGGAACAGACCACAAAACAAATTGTAATTTAGGATGCCTACATTTTAAAAGGGCTGCCATTTTTCTTGTGTTTGTTTACCCTTTGTGAAGTTCACCAAGGGTCAAATCCACACAGTTCAGAAGAATAAGTATGGAGTCATGAGAGAGTGCATCAATGAAAAATGAAGAATGTCCAATGTGGCTTTTGTGAGTCTGCTGTGACCATACCCCCCCCCCCCCCCCTCACAATCCTGTGCCATTTTGCATGACATCTGTATCAAATTGGTAACATACGATGAGATTGATACACCGAAAAAGGGTGAACTGCCAAACTTCCTCATTTAGTGTTATATGTGTCCATTTCTGGGGTTGCATGAGCAGTGACAGCTGCCAAGGGTGTAATTTGAATGTTCAACTGTGGCCAAAACAACAAAAAATTACCTGCCCTGCATGCTGAAGACTTTCACCAATCGGCCACACTTAGTTAGACATCCTGGCTTCCAATTCATTTATATACATGATTTGGTATGCTTCATTTGTTTTGGAACTATCGGCCTTCCGTAGTTGCTGTTTGGGGAAGTTTGACTGTTGTTTTCTCCTGAGATTTAAGAACATTAATAACTGATCTGCTTACCAATACTAATTTTATAGGCGGAGGGCTACCAACCAGAACAATGTCGGAATTGTGTTGTTTATTAAATTCATTTATCTGAACACTTACGACATGTTGTGGTCTCATTTCGGTAATCCGTGTGAATTTTTGTTCGCCTAGCGGAGTTTCTCTTTTTTTGTCCACAGAGTGTCAACACATAGATTTTCGCAACCTGTTGGTGCTAACAGCGCTCAAAATCGACGTTGATCCGTCTTATACACAATGCGGTTGTGTGAGGGAGATATTTAAATTTACGATGGTACGACATTTCTCAATATTTGAAGAACAGGAAAACACTTTTCTGATAATTCTCCTTGACATTGGTCTTCTGTTTTCGTAGCAGCATCCTTCATCAAGCCTTCTCTACGTCACTAATATAGTTCGGCGACAGTAAAATTATTTTTCGTAAGTATACAATTGTGATCGGCGACAGTAAAATTATTTTTTCGTAAGTACACAGTTTTGATGACTGTAATGTATGTTGATGTGAATATATTTTTGTTTTCAAATATAATTTTCCACTTTTATGTTCTGATCATCGTCACCAACAAAATAATAGTAGTTCAAATTGGTGGCGTATTAATCCCTTGCTGAGACTTGCGTCAAATTGTACAGTTTGTGATATGAACAGCCCTACAATGGGCTGAATCTCGCAATTATCACATTGTCAGTTGAATATTTTCCTTTGAATGTATCGTGAGTTGTACATTACATCGCCTGCCAGATTCAAAAACAGCAGTGAAATGTTTGAAGATTTCAGATCGTGGGAAATGAAATCTTTTCACAACTTCACCAAAAAACCCACGTGATCACAACAACGTGTCGGACAAACAGAATGAAGCGTTTGTGGCCATCCATTTCCCCCTGAGCATTCTCGCCACGTTGGTGACGAAATGATAAATATGCTTTCTCCGAGTATGGAGTGTGGAGTCTTTTATTCACAACACATATATTCGAATTACCGAGCTATTCCTTGTTAACCC
This sequence comes from Pictodentalium vernedei, assembly GCA_031216915.1. Lineage (NCBI taxonomy): Eukaryota > Metazoa > Mollusca > Scaphopoda > Dentaliida > Dentaliidae > Pictodentalium > Pictodentalium vernedei. The sequence goes on from CM062290.1 coordinate 212,888,464, forward strand.
CGACGGTTACTTATGCGGCTGCCAATTTCTTTGTCATAAAATGCAAAAAATTTTTTTTTTAAATTTCCAAAAAGTGGGTAAATTCGGGTTTTGTATACTTTTGTCATTATTTTGGTATATAATATGTCGTTATTCGCCGCTTTAATTCGTTTTTAGGGCATTGTGAAAATTTACAAAAAATGCCCAAAAGTTACGTTGGACGACCCCTTACGGTGCACTGAAGAATCTGAACGCAAACTGGGTACAGCTTGTGCCAAAGTTAGTATCTGACGAGCGTATAAATTCTATTTCACGAAAATTCGCAATTAGTCAGTGGATACATTCTAGGCGTCCCTCGACCCCAAAAGTTCAACGATGTGCTGCTTCAAAATTCTGGACAGCGTACAAGATTAGGACGATAACTGCAGTCGGAAATGGTGAATTTCGGTAACAGGAATTAGAATTTTAAAGAAAGTTTTCAGCGGTGTGGTGATTGTTACTGCAAATCCACGTGTACGTACCCACAAACCGGTTTACTTTATAAACCTGTATACAAAAATAGCCGAGCAACTCTGTAGAATTATAGTCGCTGTGTGGCTGTACTTATCCTGAATCGCACTCCTACTTAAGTTTGACAACTGAGAGACATTAGTGTCCTGTCCCGTGGCTGCTGGTTCGGGGGAGCGGTGTGTAACTTGCTCCTCGGAGTCCTGCTACTGTCTGATTAGATAATCAGTGAACAAAATGTGTCCTTCTGGAAAACGTCGTAGACTAGTCTTGCTGGCACGCGGCGCAGCTCTGACGTTGTAGGTCGTCACAACATCAAGACGATGGGACGGCGTTGTGTGTTTGTAGGAGGGTCCTACTCCGGTGAAATTTATCGGAAACCTTCAGATCAACATCCCCTTTACCAATCCCGTGGCCTCGAGTCAGCCGCGATGGCATCCCTGCAGGCGCGCAGTGCAGCTGCTGCGTTCTTATAGCCTTGCCACAGCGCCTTGACGTTGTGGTGACGTTGTTGTAGCGTTTTGGTTGCGTTGTGTGTTTGTAGGGACGGCATGAGAATGTGCCGTACTTCGTACATGTATGCGAAGCATTCGACTTGACGTAGCTTTGTGCATTGCCACCGTCGATATTCGTGTACTAGATGAACCCCTTCTGTTTAGCCATTTCGAGTCTGTGATGGGCTCAACGTAGAGGTTCTTCTTCTACTACTATATATTATAATTTGAGCTAATCGAATCGGCAAGATAGTCTGCGATTGAAGACTCTGACATCACTACCCCACCCTCCTAAAATCCCCAACATTCAGACGATTCCAGACACGTCATACTTGTATACATATATCATAGCCTTTTTTCTGCTCCTTGCATTACTCATTCTCCAAATGCAACTTACATGTATCTTTTCCTATCACAAAGCCCAGGAAGGTTCCACACATCACAGCCTACATTCTGGTTTAGTCCCACTCTTGAAGTATACTAGTAGGATTAATCAGGGAAGGTCCATCTCAGACAAAGGCTGATTTGGGTACAAAAAGAAAAAGAGTGGGTCTGTTTTACCCAAATGCCCGCATGGGAAAGCGCCACCAAAAATGTCTCTACTTCTCCGAGGTACTGTCTGCAAATATCCTGTGCGCTTCGGCGCAAAAGGCATAACACTGATGCTGTTACTCAGCATTCTAACAACTTGTGATTTGAACACAGATCACAACTACCACCCCGTATTGTACTCATTTCAGCCTGGGTGGAATAAAACGAATTCAAAGCTGTTCAATGATGTTCTGACCTTCCAGAATAAGTTATGTCCCATATTAATTTGTCCCCTCACAGTTGGTCCCGACCTTGTACATGTATGCTGTTGGCTTCATATATTTGGCGACATCGAGGTGAACTCAGGGCCAGGAACACCCTCAACATCAAGTTCCGATCTTGATAGTTTTTTCATTGGGGCGCCTTCCGAATCTAAGACGAACTTTCTAAGATTGTTTCATCTGAACATTCAAAGTTTAAAGCCGAAACTTGATCTTGTATGGTGTGAAGCAATTGATTATGATATTTGTGTTTTCACTGAATCGTGGCTCAGTGAGTCCGATGAAAACGCTAACCTGGAAATCCAAGGTTTTCACGACCCAATCAGAAAAGACCGACCAACCAGAGCTAATAGTGTAATAGTGTATGTTAGAAACACACTGTCCTTCAAATGTCGGCAAGACCTCGAAGTTGCAAACCTGGAATGCATTTGGCTACAGGTAAACAGTAGCAACCAAAGCTTTTTACTTGAATCCTTTTATCGCCCGCCGAACTCCGATAATAATGTCTGGGAACTCATTTCTGAATCCTTGGAGCGGGCGATAGATTCCAATATAAAATACGTCGTATTAGCAGGAGATTTTGGTGACGATCAAATGACACCACAGCCAAGGCCATTTAAAGATATACTGAAGCAATATAATTTATCTCAAGTTGTGAGACAACCGACATTCTTCACCGAAACCTCGTCAACCTTGTTAGATCTCATAATCACAAATAACCAGGATTTCGTTAACGCACAGTTTGTTGAAGACACCTTTTATGCTGAACTTAAACGATATCATTGTCCTATCGTGGCCGAACTTAAATTTCCAACAAAACATAATTATTCAGTCAAGCGACAAGTATGGCTCTATGCAAAAGCCGATTTCACCGCATTTAATAAGTGCATTGTGGATACGGACTGGGAAGACACCTTATCTTTGCAGTCGACAGTCGCTGTTGTGGATCATTTTACAACACTCTTAGGTAAGATGGCTTCTAATTTTATCCCTAACAAACGAATCTCAACGAGACCAAATGAGCCCAGGTGGATACATGACGGAATAAAGCGTCTAATTCGTTAGGTTCCGATCCACAGTTTCGCACTATTGCACAGGGGTGAAATTCTAAACATAGGGCATATGTTGAAACTAAGAGATTTGCAGTCATGGTGTCTACTTTTTCATTTTGGTCACTGGTGTCATGTCTGTGTGTCTTCCGTCCGTCAAGCTAAAAACCTTTCATATCTAGAGAGCACACCCCCCCCCCCCCCCCCAGGCTATGGTTATCACTGCTTATTGTTTACATTTTGATTGTATTTAACAGTGTTATTGGCAGGACCTGGTTAGTCAATGTGGCTGGTGGTAATAACAAAAAATGCTCCTTGAGGTGGCTCAGAGAAATGTGTGGGCCGATGTGGTGTGGTCTGGTGTGGTTGTGAGAATCAGACAAAAACTGGCTGCAAAAGCTATTCGGCAATCAGAAAGGCCATGCTGTATCTTGTTACTGGTTGAAAATAGAGACTTGTGGTTTTTGTTCATTCAACTCAGGATAGACTCCAGATTCTTTTGCCTGAGTGAAATCCAAGGGGAGATCACTCTTGTTTTCTCTTTAAGGTTCCGCTCCACAGTTTCGCACTATTGCATAGGGGTGAAATTCTAAACATAGGGCATATGTTGAAACTAAGGCCATGTAAAATAGAGATATATTTTTAATATCAGATATATGATTACATTAGGTTTTTTGTTGAACAAGAGAATTTGAAGTTTTGGTTCCAAAGTTGGAGTCTGATACATAGGGGTAAATTACCAGATGAATTATGGGAAACAGTGGCTTCGAAAAATTGGCTATTTTTTAAAATGTAATTTTTACACGGGTTTGTTACCAGACAGGTAACTGAAAAAGGAGACGGAAACATATAAAAACTTTTTGCATTTTACAAACAGGGGATGCTCTGTTCCAGGGGTGGGTAGGTGAGGTTGGTGGGAAAATTCTGCTTTTGAGGCTGCTAGGTGGCTGAAAATGACTGATTTCGGCATTTTTTCATGCAATTTTTCAGGTTGAAGTCTGGCCTTTGACAATAAATTATTCCACCCACATTCAGATTGTTTATTTCTACTTAGTCAGATAGTGTTATATGTTTTTGTGGATTTGGGAAATGTAATACATGTTATGAGTTGGATAACTAAGCTACAGAATATTTGCATTTGAAGAGAGTGTATGGCATGTCATATTTGGAAATGCCTGGAAAACTGTGGCGCGGAACCTTAGCGAAAGAGCCTTCATCGCCTAGCGAAGCTAAAAAACACTGCGCATGCCTGGGAGAATATCGTAAAAAAAGAAATGAAACTACCTCTTCTGTAAGGGAAGCCAAGGCCAGACATTTTAGTGACATTGACAATACACTGAAATCCCGTACAGTATTAGCCCAGCTTTGGTGGAAAACACTAAAATCTCTTCTCGGCAGTAAAACCTCGGAGATACCAGATCTCCACCACAACGGTCAAATACTGAGCACAGAAGTCGAAAAGGCCGAAGCTTTCAACGAGTTTTTTTGTTCGATATCAAATGTCACTGATTCCAATGTTGTACTCCCACCACTGGTATTCGACCCCAATCATCCAATCCTCGAAAATATCACCCTTACCCCAAAAGACGTTCTCGATGCACTGAAGTCACTCAACGTCTCGAAAGCATGTGGTCCCGACAAAATAAGCCCAAGAATTCTCAAGGAATGCTCAGATAGCATAGCCAAACCATTGACTATAATCTTCAACCGCCTCCCTGTTTGTTTTGCTTTGTTTTTTAACAACCGCGGTACATATCATACATTCAAACCCCATCCACACCCCTCTCCAATTCGGTCAATCACGATCCGTCCCTCTTGTCGTTTCAAGTACCTCAAGTAACATGGGTAACTCTATGCTGACAAATGTCCAAATTGGTTACCCGAATACCTCTCGTTTATTTACAACTCGCGGCTCCAGAGATCCGTGAGTCTCATCCTATGGCAGGATGACAGTGCAACCAGGATATTGTGCAGGTCGGTTGACCAAGCTACAACTACTGTTTCTATCAAGATTAATTAACGTTACCAGCATCGGACGCTTTCCCTGTGGGAATAGTTGTTAGATTATACGTGGAACCATTCCAAACAACCTGGGCTTCTCCTTTTTTAAACCTCCACCCTACATTCCTTTCCTCATACTCTCTCATTTCATTTTACCTCTTACTCTTTTCTGTTATGTTCAACCCGTGTACGATAATTTATTTCCACATTTTCATCGTTTGTCTTTGAACTTCCTTCGTTATGTTGCTTCGTATGAGTAATTTGTTACAAGGAGACAGCTAACATAAGCTATAGCTTGCTGCTGAATCCTGTTTCCACTTTCACATTTATGTATCTTGATGAAATGTATCGTAATATTCTGTCAAATTAAGGAAATAAAATATTGTTTAAACTAAAGAACGTTGCTTCCTTCCTTGCATCTGAGCGATCAATGGCAGTCCACATTGAGGGCATTTTCGATGGCATTTTTGTATCATCTTTGCCGCTCATTTGGCAAAAATGGTTGCACCAAAGGGGAAACCGGTCTCGTCTCACACGAAGGCCTGCAGGCCTATGTTTATATTGGAGGGATGGGGGTGGGGGGTTGGAATGTAACAAGGAAATAGACATGGCGATTTACATACACTACGTCATTTATTGTTATTCTGGAGTTGAAGCTTTATGAACCACTATAAAGGAATAAATGTTTTATTTTATTTCAATCAGTGCGATGGCGTCATTAAACAAAAGATTATACTTTTCCGATGATGAATAGTAGAGAATCGATATAGTGGATGTATACGACTAAAAAAAATAAAGATTTACTATGAAATATGAACATGAGTTTTGACGTCAATGAATAAGGGCGATCTATTGTTTTCTGTTTTTTTATTTTTTGTAAAACTCTGCATCTGTGATCGTTAGACAACTGTTATTATAGAAATGTGCGGATCGAGAGGGAGCACATCGGGTGACGCCTCCCTTGTTTTCTGTGTCTTAATTGTTTTCACAAGGACCGAAACCAGGGATGCGCCATATAATCGCGATAAAACCAGAGGCAATGGATGCCCATGTGTAATCGCGGATAACACCGTATCTCATGCATGTGGATATACTTCCTGTTCCGGGTCCCATTTGACCCGTTATAAATTGGCTTTCCATTTTTCACAAACTGAATGATTTTGTACAAAACTGCGGGAATATTTGGAGTGCAAATAATACTGTAGTCATATGCAAGCTAGCCACCAGAGGGCCACACTGATCCTCTATTTTTCAAAAGTTTTCTCGAAGAGGCTCTCGAACCCCGCAGACGAGAGAGGAATACCCTCTCCGGCACTCGCCCAAACTCCAAACGCGCTTCGGACGACCCTTCGGGTCATGATCCTGGATCGAAATATGGCGCCCACCAAACCTACAATCCTGGTTCCCCAACGGATAAAGTTAGTAGAACCTGAATACGGTCAGTATTTCTACTACTACTTTTAATACCGTACTATCTGTTTATTGTTTATTGGGATTTGGCGACACTTTCAACAGCCATGGTCACATCACATCGGGCAGTTTTACAACCGGAGCAATTCGGAGTCCTCGTAGAGAACTATCGAGCAGCGGGGAGAAACTGTTCGTTTGTCTTCAACTTACTCTGCATAAACAGAGTTAGAAGCGATTGAAAACAAGTGCACCAGCGACGCACAGTACACCTCAGTAGACAGCGCCTCCGTGTCCCACATGGGCAATCGGGGTTAAGTGTCTTGCCCAAGGAAACAATAGGTACGGCTGCTCAGGATCGAACCGGCGACCTTTCGGTTTAAAGTCTAAAGTTCTCATCAATGAGGACGCCACCCACGTACTGTCACACCCTTAATTAATAACAAGAGGTCTGCATCGCAAAGCGCTGCTAATGCCCCCGACCGCAAAAAAATGTCAAAGTCAAAAGAGTGAAAAGGGGCTATAACTCTGGAAAAAATGTGTGGACGAAACTCACGCTATCCAGGTATCGTTCCCCCATGATGCTCTGTCACCACACTAAATATCATTTAAATCGGAGTTGCAGTGGCTTAGATACAAGGGAAAATGTTGGTACAGACGGACGGACGGACGAATGGGCGGACGGACGGACGGTCGGACGGATGGAGGGCTCCACTAGATACCCCTTCCACTCTTCAAGTCGGGGGCATAATAATAATTTTACACAGGTGGAGCTCTATGGTTGTACAAAATTGCAAAATGCCTTATGGAAAGAAAACTAGAGTTTGTTACTGTGATTATAACTCTCTTGTGAATCGGTCGGCCTACCTTATACGGCCGCCGTGGACTGGTCACTTTCCGCGCATGGGCAACATCTCCACGGACGGAATAATATTAAATTCCAAACACTAATTACAGGAATAATCATCAAAAATTTAATTAATGAAGCAGCGGGTACAACCCGGTGCTTCATTAATTAAATTTTGCTGATGTTAATTTTTATTATCTGGTAAATGCATGCGTGCACATCACTGCCCATGCGTGGATTACAACCAATCCACGGTGATTGTATTGTACTGTTTATAAAAAAAACCCCTGAAATCTCAGTTTTCTCTTGCAAACTTTTATACATTACGAGAAACACACAAAGATTTCCACAGCGAAGTGAGCATCGCGGCTCATTTGGTTAGCGCATTAGATTTCAGGTCGAAACATCTTTTGGTCCGATCCTGAACCGCGCCTTGTCTGTGGGCAAGGTACATAATTCTAAATGCCAAAATTGGAGAATGATGGTCCAATATGCTAAAATATACTGCTAAGTCACACTGCACATCAATGGTGCGGGTATGGTCAAAATGTTACCAAGCCAAAACGTAACATTTTATTTTGGTCAAAACGTAATATATTTTGGTCAAAACGAACTTTTCAAAATGTAACTTTTTGGGGTCAAACCGTAACTTCTCCTATGGTCGGAACGTAACATTCCGATAGACGAAATATAACATTTTGTTTGTAGTTTCAAGGGGTGAAGTCAAGACAAGAAGACATCAAGGTAATTTTTTAATCATAAAATAACCATCAATATAATATGCCCGTTCTGTCTATCTTCTCTCTGTCTCTCTCTCTTTTCCCCCTCCTTCACCCTCTGCGTGAATACAAAAAGAACGGTGCAATGAGTAACATGAACAATAATGGCATACAGACTAGACACAGGATGGGATTCGGCAGCAAGCATTTTTGCTTTTGTGAGCCGTCTCCGGGTCACAATTTGCAATCTCTGATAGTCATGACGAGGGAGGTGATTTATGTATGATAATTATAATTTATAGTATCACCCTCTGTCTGTGTGTGTGTGTCTCTCTCTCTATCTCCGTCACTAAACTCAATATTTCTGTTTAAGAGAGATCTGTAAACTAGTCGAGCGTTTTTTAAAACAATTTAATACGATCAATTCTGTATGCAGGTCCAAAAACTGGTAGCGTGTGGACGCCGCGCAAATGTGGTGAAAGTCATCAACAGCCGTTTCAGAGATGAATCCCAACAAAACGAAAACATTTTTTTCAGTTAAGGGCTCTTATCCCCGTGTGACACAGTACCGTACTTGTCAAAAGCAAATACAAAAAACACACGACAAACACCACTCATTGGAATACAATCCTTCAGTTAATTCCAAAGTCAAAATAATACGAAAACTGGTCCAAAACTGTGTATATCTATTGTAATTGTTACAGGGCGATTCACTGCCGGAAAGCATTAATAATTAAAAAAAAATCGCATTTAATCAGTTTTGATAGCAGTTATTTTTGTTTTCCACCGTACATGTGAAGCTCTGATAAAGGGTGAGTGGAGTTTTTATTGTTATTCACACCTAATAACAATAGGCAAATCCACGAAATTGGCTCATAACAGCGAAGGGTTTTCTCATAATTTCTCTGTGTCTCTGCCTGGTTGAAAATGAGACCCCAAATGTAATTTTCTATCAGACATTAAGCGTAGAAAATATGGTGCAAAATTAAGATATTACAACCATATTTAGAATAAAATTTATGAATGATTTAGCGTATACTTTCGGGTTTATTTAGTGTTTTTACGATTAGTAGTTTACTTGCGGTCTCTTTGCCCCAGCTTGTCCCAGAAGGTATCCGGAAAAAATGCCCTTAGGACATTATGCCCTCGGACAAAATACCCTCAGACAAAATGCCCTAAGGGAATATGTATGGGTGGACAAAATGCCCTTAGGACATAACACCCTCAGACAAAATGCCCTCAATTGAAAAATATATAGCTAGAGAGATATATAAAAAGGGAACACATTTGACAGGGAATGGAAATAAAATAATTTGTTGGAATGGTATTTTTTCTGTACTTGTTTTGGGGACAAAATAAAAAGAATTTAGAAAACCCGAAATAGAAGCAAATTAATTTTATTTATTTAAAGTTGCATGTGACCCAAAATCCCCTCCCCGAATCGGGTACTACAGATCTTCATTGGTATGATCAACTGGGTTTGACATGAGCCCAAGAATCAAATCTTGCCTTTTATTAAAAAAATATGCTTACTATATTGCGGGAGAGAATTGATATCTTAGACTGCATTCCAGGATAAATGTCCAGACTGGAAAATTGTGTGTGTGTGTGGGGCGGGGGGGGGGGGGGGTCCCAGCACACATCCCCCACCCCTGGGTTTGTGTAATATTAGGAAATTAAGACACGTTTTTGGTAGGGGCGGAATGTCAGGTTTGTTGTTGAAAGAACTGAATAACAGCGTTTCACTCCTTCAGCATAAATGTAAACTCAGAGACAGTCATACGCCCTCGGTTTGTACCGTATTGCTAGTGTTCATCACAAACAGAGTTAAACAAAATGTTTTATAAAACGATGAGATAGTAAATGGCGATTGGATAAGTACACCGGTCTCTCATTCCAGAGGTCCTGCCAACGATCCTACGATTGAGAGTTCCACAAGTGTCCGAACATTCTCTGGCAGCTTCTAATGTAGGGTTGATGTTGTCACACTCAGTTGGATGTGGATCGTAAAATGGCTGTATTATTTATTTATTTATTGGTGTTTAAGGGCACATACTTATGCATAATGGCTAATCATGACCGTGACAGTTTTACGGGTGGAGGAAGCCGGAGTACCCGGAGAGAACCACCGAGCAACGACGAGCAGCTGCCAGCTCCCCAACATCGTAACTCCGCACTACATTACAGGCAGGGTTAGATTGGTTGAAGACATGCGTACCATCGACGTGTAGTACGCCTTAGTACATGGCGTCATCGTGCCCCCATGTGGACAATCGGGATTAAGTGCCTTGCCCAAGGACAATGCGCGGGAGTCCGAATCGATCGCTCAAACGGGCACCCATCCAATGATTAACCGGGCTCGACGTTGCTTAACTTCGGTGATCTAACGAGTATCGGTTACCGCAACGCCACCGCGCCCCCAAAATGGCTGTATCCCCTTTGTGGAACGAGACACATCCCATACATGGACACACAAAATACATTATAAATCTCTTAACGTAGTATTCGACAAGAGAAGTCACCAAGTTTTCAGTACGTAGGTTGCCCCACATTATACGTGGCCGATCCAGGATTCTGGGTTTGGTGGAGCGAAACATTTCGATCCTGGGTCACGATGCGATGGATCACCCGACGCGCATAACGGCGAGTTTGGGGCAAGTACGCGAGGGATATTCCACTCTCGTTTGTGGAGCCCGAAGGCCTTCCCGGAAAAATTATTTAAAAAATGGAAAGTCAGTTTGGCCATCTGGTTGCTAATTTGCACATGTATGAGTACAATATTTCCTAGTTTTGAATGAAAAATTTAAGTCAAATTATAACGACTCGAGAGAGGAAGAGGACATGCGACAGGCTACAGGCGATATAACTCTATGCATGGGTTATAGTATACCAGAGGTAGTGAATGTCCATGTGTTATCCAGGGACCGACCTGGGCATTTGAAAATAAGAGCTAGACTAAAGAATCTACTTTGGAAATCTAGAAGCCAGATTTACTTCTTCGACGGTAGTGCTAAATTATTGTTGATTGTCAAAATTTGTTCATATGTTTTTCCTTGTTACAATTTATGGTCTCTCATTCCAGAGGTCCTGCCAACGATCCGAACGACTGAGAGTTCCACAAGTGTCCAAACATTCTCTGGCAGCTTCTAATGTAGGGTTGATGTTGTCACATCGTTCCACTCAATTGGGTGTGGATCGTAAAATTGGCAGCTTCTAATGTAGGGTTGATGTTGTCACATCGTTCCACTCAGTTGGGTGTGGATCGTAAAATGGCTGTATACCCTTTGTGGAACGAGACACACCCCATAAATGGACACACAAAGTACATGATAAACATCTTAACGTAGTATTCGACAAGAGAAGTCACCAAGTTTTCAGTACGTAGGTTGCCCCACATTACACGTGCAATAGAACGAATACAGTCACCGATCCAGGATTCTGGGTTTGGTGGAGCACATTTCAATCCTGGGTCACGATGCGATGGATCACCCGACGCGCATAACGACGAGTTTGGGGCAAGTACGAGGGGGTATTCCACTCTCGTTTGTGGAGCTCGATGGCCTTCCCGGGGAAATTATTTCAAAAATGGAAAGTCAGTTTGGCCATCTGGTGGCTAATTTGCACATGAGTACGATATTTCCTAGCTTTGTATGACAAATTTAAGTCAAATTCTAACGACTCGAGAGAGGAAAAGGACAGGCGACAGGCTACAGGCGATATAACTGTATACATGGGTTATAGTATACCAGAGGTAGAGGATGTCCATGTGTTATCCAGGGACCGACCTGAACATTTAAAAATAAGAGCTAGACTAAATAGTCTACTTTTAAAATCTAGGAGCCAGATTTACTTCTTCGACGGTAGTGCTAAATTATTGTCTATTGTCAAAATTTGTTCTTGTGTTTTTCCTTGTTACAATTTATGGGAGAGTGCCGAAAGGCACTCTCCCATAAACTGTAACAAAGCAAATCCACACAGTTGATATAAATGCTACTTCAAAGATAATATGTACATTTGAAGCCTTTATGTTATAGCACCTTCACACCAGCAGAAAGCCCAAATATGGGCATCAAGCACTCAATTAGTTAACTGTAGTTATATTTCTTTTTGATAATGATCTTCTTGATTGAAGCTTTCAGCTGTGTAGGACATACATTTGTTCATTTTATTACATTCGTTTTTGGCATAATTAAAATTGCTTCTGAAATGATTGAAAAATATTTTTATTGCACAATAACCATTCATTTTTACAATAGTTCCAAGTCAAGTTTTGGCTTCCTGAGTGAGCAATGGAGGAAATGGGGTCTTACAGTTATGAGCCAACTTAGAAGCCTATATTTAAGATTCAGGAGCCAGATCAGAATTTTAGGAGTCAAATTCACACTGGCTCCTTACTTGGTCGGTCCCTACACTGTTATCGCGGATAATTTCGCTTCACCCATTGGAAGGTCCAATTAAGAAGCAAGTACCTGCTGAGAAAACACCTATGACATCAGTAGAAAAAAATTAGATATAGTTTTTCCCCAAATTTCAAAAGGCTGGGGCTCAAAATGAGATTGAAATTAAAAGATAAAAAAAAGAATTAAAATCGACATCGCACGCTACGGGGGTCGAAGTTTAAAAAAGTGAAAAAAACGCGTAAAATTATGATCACTATTTACAACTGTGCCAGATTTCGTGAGTGTGACGATGAGAGAGTGCCTTGAATAATAATATAATTTCATCAGAAAAAAATCCAGATGGTTTTGAAATCGCAAAGCGAATTTTCAGAAGTCATTCAAGGAAGCACGGCCAACGCCGAGATGGGCGGCCAACGCTGTTTTGTCAGGCAAACGCCTTTTTTGGTGTATATTGTGATTATATTTTAAAAAATTCGGAAGGCAAATGCTGAAAAAGTGGCTGAAAAGAGAATGTAAACAGAAAACGTTAGATTGGTACCCCCGGCATTGTTTATGTCAAATCTCTGTAATTTGACGACTAATTTTGAGCAATAAATAGTCACTCTTATTTTTAAATTCACAAAATTCATGAGGCAATATTCAGGCGGCACATTCGGTTTTATGTGAGGAATTCTGATCGATTGCTTGTGAGTTAAACTTGGAAAACATGCAGCCATAAACTCATTAGTCTACATTAACTGCAGAACGTGGTGGCTCAATAGAGCATTGCTCTTTAACCCTTCACCCATCGTAAAGTCCCAAACTGGCCAGCGCTTTTCACACAAATCACCATTCAATTTTCATTATTTTTTTCATTTTTTATCTAAAAAATAGCTTAAGACTCTCATTAGAATGAGCTGGTTGAGCTCGTTCAAATGAGGGGTTATAAGCTCTGTTTTTACGCAGAAACTGAAAAAAATAGTTATTCAAGAATTTTGTTTGCAAGTGTCGTCTGCTTTTCATTTTACCTTAAGGGTTAAACCGAAAGATCGACGGCTCGACCCTGACCTGCGCCATCCGCGCTGTGTCCTTGGGCACAGGCGTACTACACGTCGATGGTGCACTTGCCTTCAACCGCAACAAACTCTGCGTGTCGGGTTAGAAAGTTGGAGTCTGCCAGACGCTCGCCCCCACGGTCGTTCTCATTGGGCACTCCGGCTTTCCCCACCCGTAAAACTCTCCAACTCGATATGACCATAGCTATTGACTGTGTCGTTAAACCACAATAACAAATCTATATTAACGCTTCACATGACGTACGACGTATACGAACAACGATATTCTCAAAAATCGCCATTTAAATGTCATTTGTTTGCCTTCAAAACAAAGCTTGTAACCCCTCATTGAAGTGAAATAAAGTTCCGCCTGTTATTTGTTTTAAGTAAAAGATAATTTATCAATGAATCTGCAATTCATAGTTTTTCGCCTAATGTGTTGAAGGCGGTTTTTCCTACTAAGGACACACATATATATATATATATATATATATATATATATATATATATATATATATATATATATATATATATATATATATATATATATATATATATATAGTTCTATATTCTGATAAAACAAATCTGTTTCAAGTGTGCTAGGCGATGCAAGGTCTTAACGCGAAAGGAATTCGTCTGTATTAAGCTCAAACAGCACAAGGCGAAAAAACAATTTTCACCTAGCTTTCGGTCTGCCGAAAACCTTCTTCAGGGTACAGACACAACAAGAAAATATACACACAAGCCAGGGGGAGGGGGCGGGCGGAAACAAATGCCTGAACATAGGTGGAAGTTTTTATTTTGCAGATTTTTTGACCCACCCACCCTTTCCTACATATTTTTCCATGACATTTTTGGGACCCACCCCCTTCTCATACATTTATTATAGAAAACGTCGGCATTCAAACACCATCTCGAAACTCGTAATGTACACTGATTCAATGCATATTTTTATATCTTCAAACATGTTTCCATTTACTCTCTCAGATGCATTTTTCAAGACTTACCAGATTCACATCAGTTCACAAAGACACATTACCGTATAGCTTGAACCCCTTGTGAGTCGGGGTATAATAAATCCATATTTGGTAGCCAGGTTATGAATGCACAGCAGCGATGGTCTGGCTGTTCAGATAGATATTTCACTATATTCATGTAGCCAGTTCTGAGGAATTTTTTCCATCCTTATTTTGAGGTCTCTGTGTGGATGAGTTTGTTTGTTCCTCCGCACTGGGTGGTGGATTCTTAGGCTATCTCGTGGTTTGAGTAATTATACCTTCATCTTGGGAACTAACAACGTCGTGATATAGGCACCCTATAGCCATAGTTTCTGAAAGCGACGTAAAACCCCAATCAAACCTCATCAGACAAACTAAATGTATAGCTTAATATTCTTCCAAATCTAGTTTCTTGGTGGGTACCTTGCAAATGAAACTCCAATATTCTTTTTCCCAGAAACCTTTGATTTTTAACCAAATTTAAATAAGCTTTTCCTAATTTTATCTCTGATATGCATTTCAAACAGTCTAGTTTCTGTACATATATGCAGGCATGTGTGAGCACTGTTCCTGCTGTGTCCATAATTAATTTACTGCGGCTCATACTGTAACCGTGTTTTTGTTGCAAATATTGGTTGAGTAAATGGAAACTTGTTTTTGTTCTGGCCCAAGAAGAGCAAACCTTTTGTTTTTATTTTTGTTATGGCATCTGCATAGCAGGATAGATATCAAAAAGACTTTTTGTTTTTGTTAAATCAGCCTTTTTGTTTTTGTTGAAATAAAAGTCGATATTTTCATTTTTTTTCATTTTGAAAAATCATTCCCACCTTACTATTATGACTCATTAGACAGTATTATATATACAATGCTTCATTTTAAAGATTGTTACATAAAAAACCCCGAGAATATGAATAAATTATGTTGTGAATAGATATTTTAGTCGACTTTCGTAAAAATTGACGGACAATTTTTTCCATTCAATATCGGACACCCACCCCCATCCTCAAGTCAGTTTTTGGTGAAATTCTCCAATATTTTTCATATTAAGGGGGTTAATTTTGTTAATAATGCTACTAAATGGGCTTTTGTGGTTAATTGGTGACATTTTGTTACTGTCTTGGGCACAAAAAATGTCATAACAGAAAAAAATGCATTAACTGCACATTTGTTTGGCACTTGATCACGCACCTATGTTCACGCCTTCTTTTTGAGCACCCCCCCCGCCCCCGCCACCACCTGCGCAAACGACAAAAGATATGAAATGTAGCGATAAAAACTCTCGTAAGCCCAGTTCTGACAAAACGAATGTGGTGTACAATCCGAAATAAAAAAAACCGTTGCAAAAATAGAAAGCAAAAAATAAAAAATACCGTTGGACATACTTTGAGATTATTCTTATAACTCCTACCGCGTTGTGTCCTTGGGCAAGACACTTCATCTCCATTGCCAGCGGGGGGGGGGGGGGGGGGGGGGGGGGGGGGGGGGGGGGCACGATGACGCCGTGTACTAAGGCGTACTGCACGTCGATGGTACGCATGTCTTCAACCAATCTAACCCTGCCTGTGCCACAGTGCGGAGTTACGATGTTGGGGAGCTGGCAGCTGCTCGTCGTTGCTCGGTGGTTCTCTCCGGGTACTCCGGCTTCTTCCACCCGTAAAACTGTCACGGTCATGATTAGCCATTGTGCATAAATATGTGACCTTAAACATCAATAAATAAATAAATAAATTATAACTCCTAACATCCAGAATTGTTTTCCTGTTGCAACATACCCTCAAACACGTCATATATATATAAAATCAAGAAAAAAATCATCAAAGTTCAAAACAAATACAACCAAGCCATTACATTTTTCCTGCTAGCGCTTTCACCGCTCTTTGAGTGGATCTTCAGGCATGTTTTCCCCCACAAAACCATATCATGTGATCCCTTCTTGGAACGAGCTCGTCGAGCTCGTTCCAATGAGGGATCGCATGATATTGTTTTGAGGAACTTTTTTGAAATACTTTTTTCAACTGCTTAATTTGTAAATTACGTGTGAGTATGAGAAGAATTTGCTAAGTAAGGGGTTAGAAGTACAGTGAGTTAGGTTAAAAGTTCGTACCGACAGTCAACGACATGGGAGCACTGTCGGAAAAGTTTCTCTCCCAATGATGTCGGAAAATTTTGAGATAATGATTTTCGGGCGGGGTAAATCGGAAGTCTGCAATGTGCTGACGACCGAATCTGTGGGATGATTTATCCTCAATGTTTCTGGGGGTGCTTCCTAAACAACAAATATAAATTTCTGTGTGTTAGGTGTTAAAAAGCAAACGCATGGTAAACCGGTAGCAGGCAATGTGCTGACAATGGAATCCGTGAGATGATTTATCCTCGATGTTCCCAACAAGTCCCAATGGAAAAATTTTGTATCGAGTTTTAAATCAGCCGTCGCCACGGAAACGTAATTGTCTTTATTGCGTATTTTAAGGTTTGGTCGATGGGATTTCTCACCAGCTTCTATAAATAGCTTTTCAAGATTCACTTATGAATACCATTGTTGATTTTTCGATGCGTACCTTGTTATAATGATGGTACAATACACTTTTCCAATGAGCAATCTAAAATCAACAAAAGGCAGTCACAATGGCAATTTCCATTTAAATTACTAACGATTTCACGGGCAGGTGGCGTCTTCGAGGGCTTCTTTTTTCAGATCACATTTGAGTGAAAGGAAAAGTCACAATTCCGATGTTCACCTTGGATTCTGTTGTCCGGACCCGTTAACCAAACATTGAAGAGAGTTCAGACCTTTTCTCGCACAACATAAGAATGGAAGGAATTGGAGAGGCAAGATCTTGGATGTGTTGGGCAGATGTCTGCCTCGCTGTGACACAATCCTAAATCTACCTCTATGGTTCCCACAATGGGGCGGGGCACACCTCACCATATGTATTTATTAGATATGACTTTCTTTCCCAGAACTGCCCATTGTCAAGTTCAGCAGATGTGACTTCAAACGCGGCTGATATGACGCCGATCTCGGCCAATATGAACCAAGCTAGCCCCCCCCCCCCCCGATATGCTGGTTATTCGCCGAACGCAATCAAACACTAAAATTGGCGTTTCCGAGCAAAAGGAAGCAGTTTTTGTATGGTGAGGAATCAATGCCTACAACAAGTAAGGATTAGGTGGTATTCGGGTCAGTGATATACACCTCTGGTCAGACTCTCATGGTGTCGGTCTATGCTTCTTTTAGCACTCATCTTTTAAACATTTTCTTCCACCGTTAAGTGTCCCACGGTTCCATGCAAGTTAGTTCTGGCCAGCCTCCATCCCGCCTCTGACCGCCAATGTCCACGTCTGATCATGAATTCAAATGCTAATTGCACTTGATGTATCCATATTATATATCGTACCATTAAAGTATGGAGGTGTCAACTGCAATGCTGAAGGACAGCAGGTGGCACCTTTATGCTTTCAATGGACGATATACTGCTCACATTTTGTGAGAGTGGTGGCCGAGTGGATATGTGCGCTGGTCTCTCGTGCCAGAGGTCCCAGGATCGATCCTCGGTCGAGGAAAGTTCTCGAGGTGTCCGAACACTCTCTGTCAGTATCAGTTGTGGAGTTACTGCTGTCACGGCGTTCCGTCCTATCGGGTTGGGATGTAAAATGGCTGTCCTCCGTGCGGAGAGAGACACACTCCGTACAGGCTAACGATCCCTTCGTGGTATTCGAGAGGAGCGAGGCCACGAAGTTGCCGCTGTGAAGGCCATTCCATACACCTGCGCCACTGGACCAAGGAGAGGCGTTCATATAAGTTGCATAACTTGCTCGCCAATCCCTGTAAAACAAATAATCTTAAAACAAAAAAACATTTTGCTAAGCCACACTCCAACTCATCTACATATTTGTACATAAAAGGTTAACTCTTTACCTAACACGAAAAGCAGACGACACTTGCAAACAAAATTCTTGAATAACTCATTTTTTTCATTTTTGTCTCAAAAACATAGGTTATGACCCCTCATTGGAACGAGCTAGTTCCAACGAGGAGTCATAACCTATGTTTTTGAGACAAAAAATGAAAAAAATAATGAAAATTTATTGGCGATTTTTGAGAATAGCGCTGGCCGGTTTTGGTCGTTGCATTGGGTAAAGGGTGAAATACGTACATTTTTATGTTTGTCTGTTTGTTCATTGGTTGCTTAAGGGCATTTTCAACAACCAGGGTCATATCGTATCGGACACTTTTATGGGTGGCGGAAGCCGGAGTACCCGAAGAGAACTACAGGGCAGTGGTTAGTAACTATCAGACTCTCTAATTTACTATTTCCACACAAACAGGGTTAACATCGGTTAAAGTCGACGCGTTGTACATCTGCGGTCGACGTGTCGTATACCTATGATATACTTAACTTCAACCAATGTAACTCTGAATATGCCGGTATAGTAAAATGGAGTGTTCGACATACATTCACGATTGATTAGTAGTTCTCTTTGGGTATTCCAGCTTCCCCCACACTTAAAATTGCACAACATCGTGTGACCAGGTCTGTTGAAAGTGTCTTTATAGTCCAATAATCAAATAAACATAAAAATGTACAGATCATTTACCAGCTATTTAGAAAAAAGTCGATGAATATGGAGTGATCGTCGGCAACATGTGAATAGAATATTCAGCTAATGCAAGACTTTGTTTGAATTTTAAAATACCTCTTTGGTCACCACAAAGTCCAGCTGACTTGGCAATAGTTCAGAAACTATCATCACCGTTGTATGCGATACTGATGTTGACACAAAATCGTTAAAGTTTCTTGTAGGTCTATAATTAAGAATATGTTCCACAGTTTCCCCACTGGGGAGAAAAACGGAAAAATGGTTAGCGCGTAAGCGAGACATTGCTGCGCTTTCATTAGTGTATGTATTGGACTAATGTTAAGGATAGAAATGCAAGCCACTGTATTGTTTTGCATTGTTAATCCCATAAAGACTGGTGGTAGCTTCCACGTAGGTTCGATAGAAGCAACTGGAAGAGTCCATATTTATTATTTGGGGGTAGACCAATCAATATTTTCAACGTGCAGCTCCAAGGCTACACTTTGAAAATATTGCCTGTGCTACCGCCACACTTTAACTTAGGAGCCACCCTACTTAATGAAAGTATGGCGTATCCTGTTCCTGGACTGGAAAACTCGGTTCCTCGGGTTCCAAGTTGTAATATCCGAGTAATATACTGGCACCGTATTAGCCCATAAGTCTGAACGTACATGCTCACTGTACGCAACTGTACACAACATCGCGGAATTGTAGATATACAAGGCGAGGGGGACACCCCTCCCCCCCCCCCGAAAAAAAGAAGAAAAAAAGTTTTGTCATTAAACGATAGTTCATATCCGCTGTAGGAGGACAGAAAAAAATGACTGCTAAAAGACACGCTTACGGAAATAAGGACTTTTAGACACCTATTCTGATTTTTCTTTCCAAACTTTTGGCTGCACATTGTCCTATAATACTTTCTTCTGGTTTCCATTCTTATCGTTGGAAAATTTACGGGTCTTGCCCAAGTACGGGAAAAGATGATCTATCTATGAAACGCGAGCGATGAAAACAATTTGATGAAGATTGGGTACTTCTATTCGAATCGCGCTGATTCGGAAATTTTCGAATCGTAGAGATGTTTTGAAAATTTGAAATCGTTTCGATGATTTTGGGACATTTTCGAATCGTCGAGATGTTTTCAGAATCTTATAAAGTGTCTCCTCTTGAACTCTACTTCTATATTCTGTATCTTCTGTACAGGATACCTGATGGTAGAAGAAGAGTTCAAGGAAATTCCTCATTCGAAACCCCTTTGATTCCATTTTGGAATATTCTGCTTTTGTGATTGATTTGCTCAAGCAGACGAGTCTCCTTCGCATTTCATATTGTGGCAATATTTACGGTTGAAAAAGGTCCAAAATTTGTAACTCGAAGAGCGATGAGAGTCAAGAAGAGATTCAATTCAATTCGATTCGAAATGTCCTGCCTAATTCGATTCGGGATTCAACTAGATCCACCATCTGAGATACGCAAAGAAATGTGCAAGAGTGAATAATATTGTGAAAGTTTTTACGTGATACATTTTCACTAGTCCGGCACAGGCTGGACCTAACCTGGAAGTTTTGGCGTGGATGCAATGTTTTTGACGTTTCTAGAGTAACTTTTTGTGCTGAATTCGAATCCATTTGATGCCAGTTTGTAAACTTTAAGGAATTTGAGTTATTTGCATTTTTTTTCAAAATGGCCGACAAAATGGCGGAAGAAGTTTTCGAAAACTAAGAATGAGCAATTTTGTGAAATTTTATCGCCCTTTCTGAAGGACATCATTATGGTAAGTTCATATTTACCTGCCCACCTCATGTTAAATAAAAACTGTTGGGTTATTCAGCCTTTGTTATGTATAAAGAATAAAGAATAAATAAATAATAAATAAAGAATAAACTTATATCATATTTCGCTGCGGCTGGACACTGGAATTATTTTCGCTATGCTAGCGTATACCTGATAAATATGGAGAAACTACCTCTTGACCTGCCTGCTGAAGCATTCTATGAACCGGGAGCATATATTGAGACACAATCCTGGATTGTGGAACGGTATTTGGTCCGACATGATGATAGCGACAATAGTCATGAGGTACGGGAAGGGACCTCATGGAATGAAAGGCATAACACTACGGCCAAAGTCAGAAGTAGGCACTTAGTTTGGGAATTTGCAGTAAGATGCAATATGATCTCCTTCAGCTGAAGAAGGATCTTTCCGAAAGTATCGATCTCGCTCACAAAGAGGAGGCATCGTCAAGAATGAAAACTGACCTGGCCGATCATAATAAAACACGGACAGCCTTGAGCACCTGCATGTCACCAACAGACACCGATGAGCATCCCGAACAAATTGTGAACATTGTTGATGGCAAACTATCCAGAGATTCTGTGAATGTCGATCGGGGGTATAAAATAGGATTAAAACAATACGAAGACTTTCAGTCCACTCTTCTGAATGGTTTTTACCACCCACAGAGTAAGAAAGTAATTACAATGGCTGCCAACAAACGTTCAATCAAAGTTGGAGAGACATCACTTGTTGACACTTCTCTCATATATTCAAGAATCATTGCCCTCCAGTCCTCTGGCTAAACTTTGCCAATGAAGGATATACTGAAATACGAGCTTGCACCTTTCCCTTTATTTATGTTCCTGGAATCGGGTGACTTTCGTATTGCCAAATCCAAGTCTGATCTGAAGAATAAGCTTGCATATGTAGTACCCTCACGAAAGTTACTTGTACCGCAGTGCACTGTGATCGACGGCTGTGCAATCATGTGGGTACTGCACTGGCCCACAAACGGTACTGTCGCAGAGTTTGTGTCAACATTCTCTAATTTTATCACGACACACCCTCGTGAAATCGAATGTATATCTTGCCTTTGACAGGTATTTCGACTTTAGCACCAAGTCATCTGCCCACACAGAGCGTGGCAAATGCATATCCAGAAAGCGCAAGCTGGCACCTAACATCCCACTGCCACCAAAGCAAGTAGTTCTGTCGAATTCCACAAACAAAAAGCAACTCATAAGTCTCATATGTTTCACAAATCACCGAATGCGTCGCGGAATTGTAGTCACTAGAATACACTAGTCATAGCAGGTGAATCTTAAACACCAACACTCATTAGATCAGGCGACGTGTAAGAAGTTGGTGAGTTATACATCGAGCACGAAGAGGCTGATGCTATCATTTGCCAACAAGTCAATTACATTCAAAGATCACGCAAAGACATTTGCCGCATTAATGTCATATCAGATGACACGGACGTGTTTGTCCTCCTAACTTTCTTCTGTTGGAAGAACAAAATGGGCTGCTTATTGACTATAGAAGCTACGATTGGGGAAAGAAAGGTCATTGACATAGGTGAAACATGCAAGAAAAATGCCACAATTGTCCCAAAACTAATCTCAGCACATGCACTATCGGTCTGTGACACTGTCGCACAATTGTACGGTGTGGGCAAAGTAGGTATGTTGAAGAGACTACAGGGTTATTCACTGGACGGGCTTGGTGATCATCGTGCAGACATAGGCGCTGTGTTTGTCTAAAGTACCCTCCTGATCAGTGCTTGTTATGATTATCCGGTTACAGAAATGACCGAAGTCAGGGTCAATGTCTGGACGTTGACGTTTTGCACACAATCTATACCAGAAACGTGTTGCTACATTGTCTGACTTGATCTCCTAATTAAGTCTCCAAAATATCTCACAGCTGACTATGAAAATGATTTCCTCGACAAATTGGTTGATTTTCCAGCCATCTTGGCGGCCATCTGTATACCTACAAAGGTCAAATATCTTGAATTCCTTGGATTTAGTGTAATCTGTGGGTTGATTTCATTTTGGCACAATGATATACCCTATAAATAACGGCACAACAGCATAGAAATGGTTCATTCTTAATGTTCCGAAAATTCGGCCGCCATTTTGTCGGCCATTTTGAAAAAAATGCAAATGACTCAATTTCCCCAAAGTTTACAGATTGGCATCAAACGGATTCGAATTCAGCACAAAAAGTTAGCATAGAAATACCAAAAACATTGCGTCAACACCAAAATTTCCAGGTTCGACCACCCAAAATCCACTAATCTTTGCCGGACTATTACGGCGTTCTATCAGATGTTCGTTTGTGCAGAGACAGTTGATTTTTCTTTCTGAGATCATATCATTTTAGTATTAAATTGTACCACGAGCTAAGAGATAAAACTATGTCCCCATATCTGTTCACGCTGTACGGATTTGTGACTACCTGAAGTCAGCCGTATCGCTTTAGCTGGAGGCTCATGGGATGCGACCGATTTCGAGCAGGTACTACCCCGTGTTACTGCGGTTAACTACACGACCCAGTACTATTTACACACTGCTTCTTGAGAAAATCGCTGTGATTTTGTTCACCATTTTACACATTGAGTCCAAAAATTTTCAAAATGACATAATTTCAACACTTGATAATTTTTTTATGTGCTCAGCTATAAATTACGAAAACAGTTATAAAACCTGATATCTCCATATCTTACGAGCGTAAAATACAGAGAATCAGTTTCATGATAGCGAAAGTAAACGCGATGAAGTTGACGTCCCATGGAGATCTTAAAATTCAAAGTTTTTAGGGGGCCGTGGGGATTTTTTTGCGAGGGGGATTTTTCCCAAGCCCTCCTCCCCTGGTTACACCACAGATCGAAACTAGTGGAATATTTTCCTTCTGAAGACCGCATAATAAAATATTCTGGAGTGTTTGGCATAGTTATTTGGGCTTGAAAACTTATGCATTTCATCTCGTGACAAGCCGCTCGTGAAAGTGCATGTTTTCGCATGCCTTCACATAAGGTAATTGTCGGTATCAAAGCAATAATATTTGACACTCTCTATATTTTGGGCGCAATAATTTGGACCCATACCTTTAACCGACATGAAAACAGTTCTGGATGTTCCCGTCGAATATTATTAAATAGTCCAAAGTAAGAAGAGAACGGGCTGTTTTTGTCACTTTTCAGTGACTCATTTTAGAAATTGAACACTCTATGGCATCCAGATAGAGATATATGAGGTCCTTTTAATCTCCATAAAATCAAGTCGAATTGGTGCATAATAAAATATAGATCTCCACAAATCTCAAATTTCAGGTGGAATTGAAACGGACAAAGGACTTCAGATCGAATCAAACTTCGAATCAAGTTGTAAATATTGTACCTTCTTCCAACACAAATATTTTCAGTCTTCACTCGAGTATTACAATAAATGGCGATTCATCTATTTTAAGCAATTTAGTCAAAAAGTTGAATATTCCAAAACGGAATCAAGGTAGTTTCAGAAGCGGAACCTTCATGAACACTTCTTCTATCATCATGTCTCCTGTGCAGGAGATCTGGGACCAATACTATAAATTTTCACAATTGCATTTTGTAGAACTGTATTTTCTACTTATTAAAATAAATGACTAAAATTAATCATTAGTATTTTAAAAGATATGGCAATTTGCCACATCTTTGAAAGTGCTAATGATCCATTTCAACCCGTTTAACCCTTTACCTAACACGAAAAGCAGACGACACTTGCAAATAAAATTCTTGAAGCATTAATTGTTTTGATTTTTTGCGTCAAAAACATAGCTTATGAGCTCTCATTGGAACGAGCTCGTTGAGTTCCTTCCAATGAGGGGTCATAAACTATATTTTTGTGAAAAAAAGAAAAAGTAATAAAAATTAAATGGTTAATTTTGTGAATAGTGCTGGCCGGTTTTGGTCGTTGCGTTGGGTAAAGGGTTAAAGCCTTAAATAGAAAATACAGTTCTAGAAAATACGATTGTAAACGTTTTATAGTACCGGGTCCCGATGATATAAGATGAGTACCAGTCGAATCGAAAATAATCAACGGGGCGATTCCGGATCGAATCGGATTTCGAAGCGTCGCACGTCGCAGAAAAAATAGCATATTATCATTTGATTCATTGCATTTTAGAATCTGAAATAACAATGTGAACAATACAAATGTTATTCAGGCTGTCTTGCACCCCGAGGATAGTGGAATATTGATATTCATCTGAAAGATACCCAATTGAAAGCAACGTGTGTTCAACGATCGAAGTCATGTGTGGTTGTTCGATGAAATGCCAAGACGCCACATGGGCTTTCCGAGTTCGTTTGCAGCATAATTCATCCATTAAACGGGAAAATCTGCGTGCTTGTCCTCCCAATAACATTTAACGCCGTGCAATCTGGCGTTAGTTGTTGTGTTCACAGCGTGTATTCACCATTCATTAAGTGCACTCAGAATACACTTGTGGGTTAGGTAATTGACGGATCGAAGAAAGACATTGTTTATGAAGTTGAAATTTTGAATTGTGTTACAGCTTCCTGCTTATTGGTTAACTCACTAACCATTTACCTAACGAATTAGCCGCGCCAACCCGCGTAATTTACAGATTAAGAAGTGGAAAAAGAATGATTTTTTTTTCTCGTAAACCGTATCATGTGACCCCTCATTGGAACGAGCTCGTTCCAATGAGGGGCCAAATGATATGGTTTTGTTGAATTTTTTTGTAAACTTTTGTAAAATAATAAAAATAACTATTGTTGATAGTGTGTGCGTTGGTTAAAGGGTTAACAATTTTAGGGGTTAATAACCTCAACATTGCTATGTGGCTCCCTCCGGGTACTTCGAATTCCTCCACTCGTAAAACTGTCCGACACACGACATGGCACCATGGCACTGCTGCTGAAGGTGTCGTCAAACCCATAAATAAATAAATAAATAAATAAATAAATAAATAAATAAATAAATAAATAAATAAATAAATAAATAAATAAATAAATAAATCTGGGTAGGTGTAAAATAAATTTTCGTCTCTTTGGTTATTAGTTGAACCGACCGTATTCAAAAACGATTGGTTGTCTGTACTACTGTGCGATTTGTAAAAGATTATTTGTCCGTCGAATGTTGCATTCTTACCGCGTGCAACATTGTCCAAAGCATGATGCAACAGCGGTCCCAAAATGATGCATAACGAAAGGTTTGCAGGCGTGAACGAGACAGAAACTGATGAGTGCGAATGAAAAGTACGTTTTGGTTTCGCAAAACACTTTAGAAGTTTCTTCACTTCTTCAGTTTCTAGCTGACAGAAATAAAAAAAACAAAAAAACAGAAAAGTAAATCACTGACATAGACTGTAAAAATAAATTGTTCTTATTAATATGTTAATTTTCCCCCAACTTTCCGCGTCTATACTCATACATCCTACCTTGAAAGAATAAAGGTACCAACAGTAATGCTTAAACACTGCCGTTGGCAACTTTATATTTTGAAGGAACGAAATGCTGTAAGCTAATATCTGTATCACATACCGTGCAAAATAGGACCGGGGGAAATATATGAAACATTGCGCATACTGGCACATGTGAAAACCAGATGATTGTCATTAAACTGGGCCTAACGTAACTGATATCTGAGGTTTCAAAACCAAACCTGACGTCCTCATGTAACTCATACAAACCTCTCCTAGTTCTCAGAACTAGAACACACCATTCCCAGTTCTTAGCTTAGTGCTGAACCAGACTTTTAACGTTTCATAGAACTTGAATACACCTTTCCCAGGTCTTAGAACCAGAACTCACTTTTCCCATTTCTTAGAATAAGAAACATTTTTCACATTTTTTGGAACTAGAATACATGTTTTCCAGTTCTTAAACTAGAACGCGCCTTTTCCAGTTCTTAGTGCCCATTTCCGGCTGGTTAAACAGCGATACACCTTAAAAGCTTAGGATTCATGTTTTTCGTGGATTTCACCAAACTCCTCTTGCAGGTTTTCAGGAAACATTGGCCATTAGAAGGCCTTGGTGTGACATTACATGTTGCATGGACAACATATTCCGGTAAGCGTTTTTTTAGCCCTCCAAGGGATGCTATATGTCTAGATTTTGGTAAAATGGGCTGTGTTCGGGCACCAACAGAACCCATTGGGTATGTCACAGCTAAGCGTTTCTTATTTCACCCGACGCAGAATCCATGTAGGATTATTTTTGTTAGTAATAAGGGTATTCAAAAAAGCAAGCCTTAACCCATTTTAGACTGGTTAAAGAGATATACTACTTAAAAGCTTAAAATTCACATTTTTCGGGGATTTCTCCAAACGCCTCTAGCAGCTTCTCAAGCAATATTGACCATTGGCTGCCTTCGTGTGGCATTACATGTTGCCAAGACAAAATATTCCGTAAGCGTTTGTTAACTCTCCATAGGCTGCCAAACGTCAACATTTTGTGAAATTTGGGCTGTTTTCAGGCACCCACAGCACCCAATGGGTATGCGACTGAAAAACATAATTTCTCTTAACGGAAGAGGAATGCATTGGGAATCAATTTTGCAAGTAATAATGGTATTAAGAAAGCAAGAGTTAACCCATTTTGGAGAGGTTAAATAAATGCACTCCTTGACATCTTAAAAATCCACGTTTTCTGTGGATTTCTCCAAATGCCTTGTGCAGATTTTCACGAAAAGGTGGCATTGGCAGGTCCTGGTTTGACAGTACATTCTGCATGGAGGAACTATTCCGGGAAGTGTTCGTTAACACTCCGTAGGCTGCCAAATTTGGAAATTTTGATAAAATAGGCCGTTTTCAAGTAGCCACGGCACCCAAAGGATATGCGGTCATAACTTCTTTGTCAGATGCAGAATTCACGTCGGATGAATTTTGTAAGAAGTAAGAGTATTAAAAAAACACGACGATTTAACCCTGTTTTGAGAGATAAAGAAATAGACCACTTAAAGGCTTAAAATTCACGTTTTCTGTGAATTTCTCCAAACGCCTCTTGTAGACTTTTAAGAAAAAATGGTCATTTGCAGATCTTGGCTAGGCAATGTATAATGCACGAAGTATTCCGGAAAGCATTCGTTAACCCTCAACAGATTACCAAAAGTCAAAATTTAAATAAAATTGTCTATTTCCGGGTACCCACATCACACAAAAGCTATGTGACAGATAAACATAACTTCTTTTATCGGACATGGAATTAATAGGGGATCAATTTCGTAAGTAGTAAGGGTATTCAAAAAACCTTGATGATTCTCTGGAGAAAAGTAGTATAACTCTTGGCGATTTGTCTGATTTGTTGATTGATGGTAAAATCACCATGGTAATGCCAAGTCGTCGGATGGCTGACGAACAATCAGTGTCGAACGCGGAAAAGGACACCCAGACTTGAAGTCTGGTGGAAAAAACAGCGTGGAAACTAGTCGCTGGTATCAGTCAGTACCACTTCTTTGTGAGGAAGTAAAGGACCTGGAAGCAAAGCTCAAAATGATAGAGTTCGTGAAGCCAATTATTGGATGGCAGTGGAGGACACTGACAATAAATGGGAAATATATATTTCAGAGTACTACATGTTGCAGGAGGTACACTAAAATGCAATGAAAAAAAACCAAGACCAAAGGGAGAATAAGTTGGAAAAACTTGAAAGAGAGTGCAAGGAATATATAAATTTTCTCTTGGAGGACACGAAGTTGAATGATAAAATAATGGCAGCAGTCAACAGTCGAATTTCTGGGAAAACGCAGATATCTGAAGTTAATGAATATTCAGTCGAAAATATCATATCAGAGAAAACAAATTCCTGTCCTGAGAGTGCAGATCTTGTTACGACCGAACATGCTCTCAGTAATACAAGCTTAGTCGATCGAGATGCCTTCAAACGCGAATTCGAAAGATTGGCAGGCCTTCTTGAAGCTTTAGGTTTTTCGACTCAACTATGTGGAATAGGAATTTCTGGTAATATGGGTTTGATGTCGTCAACATCGATTTCGGATGAGATAAAGAACGAATCTGAACAATTTGTTTCATCATCATCAAGCAGCAGCCAGACATGCAGTTTTCCAGAAAATAATCTAATTGCGGATGCAATTCCTTTAGATACCAGAAGGGGGACTTTAGTGCCAAGATCTGGAAACTTCACAGAGATTTCAGTTACTCGGCAGACGGGCGAACATAATTCCATATCTGAAGAGTGGGCTCTTACACAGTGAAGAAGATCCTAGAACATCCACTCTGAATAAAACGTCATGTTCTTTTTTGTCTGTTTCGTAGAGTAAGAAGAAAGGTTAAAAAGTCCAACCGGAAACGACCGAGAAGAAATAGATGTCCATACAAAGACGATCCAATACAATCTGACCGACAAACACCAACCAATATAGCGCCTAGAGATTTTGCCACTCCATACGATACCAGACACGAAACTGTTTCCCGGTGTAGAAAAGGATACTGTCAACCGACTCCTATCATATCTGTTTATGACATTAAGAGTGGGAGAAAATCCGCATCCACCGGAACCATTCAGAGTTGACACGGGACGCAGTTCTAGTCGGATATCGTCAATAGCCCGACTCTGCCTACAAAACATTGACCACACGGTAATTTTGGTCTGCCATGTGCAAGACAAGTTCCTTTCCAGGAAATACATACGGTTTCAACCAAGAGTATCCACTCAAGTATAAGATAGCCAACGGTCACCAGTTGATAAGTCCCATCCTGGATTTGGTATCTTATTAATTCCTACCCCTGTTATTGGACCACAATTTCAATGGACACCCAGCCCGTCTTCATTGTTCTATTTGATAAACGCTCCAGTATTTTAAAAATAATCATTTCCATGACACATTAGCTGCAATTTTTTACCGATACTCATCATAGTACCGTGTGGTGAATCAGAATGTACATAAGCTGTGCAATCCGCCGAGAAAATAAATTGCTTCGATTTTTAGAAATTTTACATTTGTACATATTTAAATCATTGCTAGGACAAATTTACACTACGTCCGAAAATACTGTCGCGTACGTTGCTCATTGCGATTTTATCAATACGTTACATGCGAATTCATACGTAAAGTTCCTCAGCGATATAATAAAAAGCTTTAACTTTATTGCGTATGTTCTTATTTGAGGTAGACCATGGCAATGACGGCTATAATGTTGATGAAGGAGGAAGAAGAGGATGAGTTGAGGAGGACCTTTTTAGAATCCTTTGCTCCTCATCCTGTGAAAGAAATTCATATGATGTACACTTTATTTTCTACTATCAAACTTGTATTCTTCCACCAAAATATAAGTGTACACTGAATATAACATTGTACAACTTAAGACAAATGTTTCAGAGCAGTTAAATGGGTAATTTTCAGTTGGAAGTAACAAGAAAAAATACCTGTTGTCATCCACGTTCTGAAAATACCCCTTTCCACGTGCAAAAAATATGTCGTAATCAAGGGGATTCCCATGCGTTTTCAAATGCGCTACGTTAAAAATAGGTGCTACAACTATTTTTCTCGCATCGAATTGCAGCGCATTCATTTTCTCGCACGAAATGTGTTATCCAAATGAAAAAAACAGTAGGACGCGCTATTTCTGATGCCAGAATGCACAACAAATAGGACGTAATGTAAATCTGGCCTTAACCGGAGGTAAGAGCTTCAGGTTAACCGTGTTTTTTATCATTCATTAATATTGATTTTTCATCAATGAAAATTGGAGTTTTCAGCTTTAGATTTTCACTGATTTCCCCATGAAGGAGATTTTCTGGCCCCTTAAAGAAAACTTCATTGTGCAATGTACAATAGCACTTAGTTCGTTGCCTATTCGGATATGTATGGATATTTATATTATAAAATGAAAGAATTAGCGACTGGTTTTATCCATAACTCTCTAAAAGCAAACTTTAAAATGTTGCTAAACATTTGTTGCTAAAGATGTGTTAAATTGTGAAATGGAATGCCTTATTATTACGTCAGCTACGAAAGTGTTCCAGCACCTGGACACAATATTCCCTTCTTTTATTTGTCCATGTTCCGGATCATCACAGTGCACGATTTGTCTTTGTTTGTACATTCAATACGGCAATTATTTTTTACCACGGCTAATCTTCCTGCTTCTGAGGATATCTGTGAAGCTCGACTTTGATTAGTTGCATCGGTATGCTTAAGATTAGGGTTACATGTACGAGCATTGCATCATATGTATTAAGTTTTTGGTGACTGTATTTAGATCAGTCTTCACATTTGTGTTCTTTTGCAAATTGAATGTTACCTGATATGAGCTAGGACCAAGGAGATATCTATTGAAAACCATTTCATACATATTTTAACATGCTAGTAACTGCCTGTTTGCAACAATGAGTATAGATGCTGTAAGTGTAATTATCAAAATATAAAAATGTAAATATACTTCTAAGTCCCTTAACAATTTTAATTATTCGGTCAAAACCTTCTAGATACTTGTCTTAACCCTTTGAACACTAGTGGTATCTTCCATATCAGTTCAATGACAACAACTGGAAGAGTCCATATTCATTATTTAGGGATAGACCAATTAATAATTTCAACGTGCAGCCTTAGGGCTTCACGTTGAAAATATTGACTGGTCTACCGCACACATGCATCCATTCTATTTCATGAAATTATGACCTATCATGTTCTTGGGTCCCATTTTTCAGAGTTAGCAAAATGTGCAGAATTTATTTATTACACGCCTGTTCTATGTAATCCCCATCTACAGCAACACTGATCCATGCGGAAAATGAAACTCTGTTCCGCACATATGCGTGGAACGGAAATCGTTGACGGACTATTTTTATAAAGAAGCGAAATTTCACTGGAATTTTCCACAAATCGTGCACCGCAATTACAATTTGAATCGCTAGCGGTAGCTAAAAAACGTCTCCTGAGTTGCAATGTGTTCTTTTGCATCCTCAAATTTTTCTTTTGGATTCGGTGGAAAATCAGACGTCGTGGCTTTGTTTTTTATTTTTAATTTGTTCTATTCACACTCGCTTTAATTCGACCCAGTAGCACATTGAAGGACCAATGAGATCCCCCGATCTGTTAGATCGTAATATGTAGGTCAGCCAATCAGGCGGTGCGACTCTCTGATAGCCAATGAAATTGACAAGAGGTTGTATGAATAAGTAATTCATAAAGCTGCAAAAATACGAAAAGATTACAAGTGCAGAAAGCGGTTCGGTTATATGATAAAGCGGAGTATCAGACTTCAAAATTCGTGATATCCTCACATGGAACTTAAAATCGTAAACGTTATGAATCTACTCACAAAACAAAAGACGACAGAGCACGTGTGCGTGCGTAGATCTAGAGGTTCCACTTGAGAGTGCCAACTAATTAATCAAAAGGAGATGACAGTAACAACCGGTAAAAGTTGTGGGGGTCATACACTGATGCAACGGAAGCAGATTTTAGGAAAATTTTCACTATAACCTATCATTTTGTTGCCCAACACCGAATTGGTTTCTCCTCACACTAGAAAACAAACGAATCAGCATGTGGAATTCGTAAAATTAAATACCCAGTGATTGCCATACAAGTTCTCAGGTCACAGGTCTAATTCTGTAACGAATTCAACGGTGTTAAGGACTGTTTTGTTCACTCATCGTTTATGGAGTTTGCAAGTACGTATCCTCGTTTCTTTGCAAAGCGAAAGTACAGTACAATCGCCGTGGACTGGTCGTAATACACGCGTTGGCAGTGATGTCCACGCACACGTTTATCAGGTAATAAAAATCTGCAGCAGCGAAATTTTAATAAATGAAGCACCCGGGTTGAACCCTGTGCTCCATTAATTAATGTGTTGATGATTATTCCTATAATTAGTGTTTGGAATCTATTATTATCGCTTGGGCTGCACGGTATATCGATAAACCGATATATACCGGTATTCAAACCAATATCAATTGAATACCGGTGTAATTACAAAAATATCGGTTTATCGTCATTATTTATTTACCCACAATTTAATTTTCAAGATGTCTTGAGTTTTTTTTAACTGTAGCCCCGAATGAATAATATTATCCCTTTATCCAAGGAATCGTCAGTTTGTGCCCTCGTAATATACAAAATCAGCAGCTGAAAAAATAATCTTCAAAAAATTCAACAAAACTATCATGTGACCCCTCGTTGAGCTCGTTCCAATGAGGGGTCACATGATATAGTTTTGTTGAAATCTTTGGGGAAAATCTGATAAACTAATTTTGAAAATAATACATTTTGATATCGTCTGCGTTGGGGGAATGCTTTTCGAACCGCATCATCAAGGCATGCTAATTCGTTCGTGCCTCGAGTCTCGATTGTGGTACTTGTGTTCATACATCTGAGCAGTTTTCGATATACCGGTATACCGCGGTATTTTTTGGAATACCGATACCGGTATTCAGTTTTGAATATCGTGCAGCCCTATTGCGCATGTCTTCAACCAGTCTAACCCTGTCTGTGCTGCAGTGCGGAGTTACGATGTTGGGGAGCTGGCAACTACTCGCCGTTGCCCGGTGGTTCCCTCCGGGTACTCCGACTTCCTCTACCCGTAAAACTGTCACTGACACGATATGACCCTGGCTGTTAAAGTGTCGTTAAACCCTAATAAATATCATTATTCGTAATTCCCATATGCTATCCAATTTAGACTGAAATCTGAGAATAACGCATTTTAAATATTTCCTGTGGTGACGTCAAACGGTAACATATGCTGTTGGAGCCGTAAACATAGAAAAAAGCTACGTTAGCTCTCGACCAATCGGAGGGCGGAGATGGATTTTAGTCTTATTGGTGCATTGCGTCATATTGTGCTTATAAAGAATACATGCCACACCACAGTATTGTCTCATCAAACAATATTCTCCGGTACCGTGGAAAAGATCAATAAACATAACACAAACCAAACACGAAGACATCAATGTTACAGAGGCTGAAGTACTTGATAATTTATCGCGTCTGTGGAAATATTGCCCCTCCATGGAAAGAAAGTGACCAGTCCACGGCGGTCGTACTACGAACATCCTACATTCCACATGCATTGATATAAATATGAAGCATACCAGTGACATAGAGGTTTGCGTAGTTGCGTTATAGGTAGGAAATGAGTGAAATATGAAGGGATTGAGTGAAACCGCCATCACTGGCTCTCTGTTTCGCTTCAAACGTATGTTTAACTGTTAACGTTTTGTAACGAGCGCAGTGGCTCAGCGGTCACGGAAATGGACTTCAGACCTGAAGGTCCACAGTTCGTTCCCCACCAGGGGTAACTGCGCTGTGTCCTTGGGCAGCGCACTTAATTCCGATTGTCCAAGTGGAAGCAAGGTGGCGCTATGTACTAAGTCGTACTGCACGTCGATGGCGCACTTGTCTTCAAATTATTTATTTATTGAGGTTTAACAACACTTTCGTCAGCCAGGGTCACCTCGTGTCGGACAGTTTTACGGGTGGAGGAAGCCGGAGAACCACCGAGCAACGGCGAGCAGTTGTCAGATTCCCCAACATACTAACTCCACACAAACAGGGTTAGCATTGGTTGAAGACAAGTGCGCCATCAACGTGGAGTACGTCTTAGTACACAACGCAAACAAAATTCTTGAATAACTAATTTGTTTCATTTTTTGTCTCAATTTATTTATTATTTATTTATTGGTGTTTAAGGTCACATATTTCTGCACAATGGCTAACCATGACCGTGACAGTTTTACGGGTGGAGGAAGCCGGAGTACCCGGAGAGAACCACCGAGCAACGGCGAGCAACTGTCAGCTCCCCAACATACCAACTCCACACAAGAAGGGTTAGCATTGGTTGAAGACAGGTGCACCATCGACGTGCAGTACGCCTTAGTACACAGTGTCACCGTGCCCCCACGTGGACAATGGGGGTGAAGTGTCTTGCCCAAGGACACAACGCGGTTGCCGCAGGTGGGATTCGAACCGAGGACCTCTCGGCTTGCAGCCTGCACCTCTACCTACTGTGCCACCCCCAATACAAAAAAAAAAAAAAAATAAATAAATAAATAAATAAATAAATAAATAAATAAATAAATATTTTTTTTGTAAATAAAGGTCATATGAAGGGGTTTACGTCACAATATGGTGAATGCTGATAAACTCTTTTGTGCCTTAAAACATGGAAAGTCGCATGATACATAAAATACTGAATAACACTTTGCAGTTGGGAAAAAAATAACAGGCCTTGTAAGTTTCTCATAGTTCCCATTTGTATTTGTCACTTTTTACGAAAACCACAA
This sequence comes from Pictodentalium vernedei, assembly GCA_031216915.1. Classification (NCBI taxonomy): domain Eukaryota; kingdom Metazoa; phylum Mollusca; class Scaphopoda; order Dentaliida; family Dentaliidae; genus Pictodentalium; species Pictodentalium vernedei. The sequence continues at coordinate 212,923,328 of CM062290.1, forward strand.
CAATACTAACAGTCCTGAAAACTCATATCTAACAAATTGTCAAGAAACAAATAGACGCAAAAAGATTCCCACTATCCAAGTTAATCTGTCACTCTAGAAATGAAAAGAAGTGTCTACAGATAACATTTGATTCTCTATTCTCGTCGGGCAAAAAGGTTTCACCCTCAGCAATTCTGAGCTTTCTGTACGCCCAGTTTTTACTAATTCACTCTTAAATAAGTTGGGTTAAAAATCAACCCAAATCAACTCGGTTGAGTAAATATGAACCCAATTGGGTTCATATTCACTCAACCCAGTTGATTTGGGTTAAGTTTTAACCCAACTTATTTCAAAGTGAATGAACCGTCTTCAAGTAAGTAAATGTACGTGCACTGATAACGCGCAACCTTACTCTCTTTTAAAGACACACTTGCCAAGTGATTCTATCTCACACTGAGTTAACGGTATAATGGGACTTTGACATTCAAGCTCCTCATAGGTCATGCTGGTAACAAACATATTACACTTAGCTGAGAAAGTAATTATACCAAATGTACAAAGCACATACAGTTGCCAAACATTCATTGATTTCCCCCAAATAGAATTACTGGTTTTGTTATGACGTCTGTAGAAATAGTATTGATTTTTATCTCTGTTCTTCCTAATTTTTCCATATTTGTTCACAGGATAATTAGAAGTGATGTGTGTTAGAGCTATACAAGTTATTTCCAATGGGCACTCACACGCGACCGGAAAAAAACTCGTTGATTTTGTTGGTGTTATGGACAATGCTGCAGCTTTTGTTAGTGAAGCTGCTGTCAAGAGTAACGGAAAAGGGAGTGGTGAGGCTACCGAGCTCTTGTACATGCATTTTACGTAATATTAACCGATCGAGCATGAGGTATTTCATGAATCTGAAGAACCTGTCCAGGGTATACTTAGTGAACCAGAGGTACTCAAGTGACGTCACTTGATCATCTACTCTATTGTTCTATTAGGTATTTCAAGTTATTTGCATACCCCGAAAAGACAATAGAACCAGGGTGTAAAAGATATGTGAAGATGCAACTGCTTGAATTTAATTTTATATCGCCTTTGTCAACCAAGAATTCCACCAGGCATAGTGCTGGGTCCGAGCCACTGAAGTGAAAAGTGTTAAGTGTTTCGGAAGCTGGCCCAGGTGGGAGTCGATCCCGGGTGTACGACACCCTATAGCTCGGTCATAAATGCTCTGCCACCATACCAACCGAGCGAACGGCAACCAACCAATTTATAGATAAGTTAGCCGCTCAGCTGTGTGCTGTTACCGAAACCAGCCGGCACATTCGGAAGTGTTCTGAATTCAGCATTGACGGGGTCCGAACATGGAACAACGACATCCAGACTCCCAGTCTGCCACCATATCGATTGTGCTACCGAACAACTCCTCAAAAAGTCGGAATTAACTCAGAGCAGTCCTTTGGCTCACGTTCAGAACCCGTGCACTTCATACGAATGTCGTGCATTATCTTCTCCGTCCCCAGAATCTTCGCCCATGACGATAATCCTTTATGTAACAAATGGACAAACTCCACGCATCATTATAAACAAAAATAATTATTTATGTTAATTATTTTTAAATTTTGTACTCTCTGGACATAGATTATGTCATCTGAATGAAACGAAAACACGTTTTGAAGCAATAAAAGAAAAAAAGTGGTAGTTATGCAGGAATAAGTATTGGCACAAGCTCTCTGGACATCAATCTAATTCCGTAAGGAATCTGGCTCTTTTATAGTCTGTTTGTTTACCACTTTTCGTGGAGGTTATACACAGACTACCATTGATTTAATTCCATGTCCATTTATGCACAAATTTATACATATACAGATATTCATTCGTGCCCCAGCCATAGATATTATAATCAATAAATACTTATTTTCCCGTGAAAACAAAGATATTAGCGAAATTGGTGGGATTACGCAACGTAATCACGAAACCACAACCGGGGTGAGTCTTCATTCATAAGTGTTTAGTACAAACATGTTTAACTGTATTATGACGTCATAAAAGATTCGGTCAAATCAATTCTCGATTGAGAAACATTTCGTGCTCTGATTCAAAGAAAAGGAATGTTTATGGTACTTTTAGATTCAATTGGATGGAAAATTGCAGATCGTCTGAAAAGCGAACCATAGGTTCGCTTTTCCGACCAACTCAAATAATCCAAACGATTGAAACTAAAATATAAGCGATGGATTATTTAATGGCCAGACTGGTTCCAGGCCACAGAAGCGTCGAATTCTTTATATAATTTGATTGATGGGTTGAGGGCTTGGTGTTGGAAGTGTCGCCTGCATTTCGTGTTTGAAGGATGAAAGATCAAAATAGTGACTCGTTGGCTCCGAAAAGCCATTTTAGCCTCGTTTCAAGCCTCTGTCTGTGTTGGCCAGTTGTGTCAATATTATTATTATTATTTTTAACCGTACTCGTTAGCTTTGAAAAGGCATTTTAGCTTCGTTTCCAGCATCTGTCTGTGTTGATCCAGTAGTGTCAATTTTATTTTTAATCCTATAGCCACCCCCCACCCCCACCCCACCCCTCCCACCCCCTTAAATGTTCTGGGGATAGGGTTTGTTTTGTTTTTTAACATGAGGCAGAAGAAAAAAATTTCAAGTATTTAGATTAGAGAGCAGGGGAACGACAGCATCCCTCCCCGGACACCTGCGGATCTGTAGCAATTGCTTTACGTCAGCAAACGGAATACTGGTGTAACTGAAACTTCGTCAATTTCCATTCTCAACACCTCAATCATTCTATTCTCACCTAATAATTACACGACAAAGTACGTGATTGTCAATGATTGAATGGTGATGCTTCGGGGACTGAATCAAATAATAGGCACAATTCTCTTCGGTTTAATTGAAGATGCGATCTTCCGTAAAATTACCCCAGAAAACAAACTTGTTCTGCAACTAGGATGGTGGTTATACAAGATAGCTAACAATAGAATCAGTGCACAAACTGTCCGCAACAGACTCGCTGAACACGGCATCCGAAGTAGGTGTCCATACCACGGACCAATCCTTACCCAACGTCATCGTACCGTCAGAATGGAATGGGTACGTCAGCGTGTTCGCTGTACTCAGCAGCGTTGGAGCACAGCTCTGTTTAGTGATGAATCACGATTTTGTCTACGGCGCGCTGATGGTAGGGCAAGAGTGTATCGCCGACTAGAGAACGGTTTTCTGATACTTGCGTGCGGGAAGGCGGCCGTTTCGGCGGGGTAGTGTAATGGTTTGGGCAGGAATTTCCTTACACCATCGAACGCAGTTGATCTTCATCGATGGTAATCTGAATGGACAGCGATTTTGGGACGAAATTCTTAACGCTGTTGTTGTCCCGTTGTTCAACGCTAACGTCGGATTGCAGTTATTCCAGCAAGACAATGCCCGATGTCACGTGGCGCGTTTCTGTCGTGACTTTCTTGAGGAGAAGAGCATCGAACTTCTTCCCTGGCCCCCACTTTCGCCAGATTTGTCGCCAATCGAGCATCTTTGGGATCAATTGGACCGTCGGGTTCGAGTTCATGATCTTCAGACGTTAGAAGATTTACGTAATGTTGTAAGGCAGGAGTGGAACGCAATGCCACAGGGTGACATCCAGAGACTTATTAGGTCCATGCGCCGTCGATGTCTCGCCATTCAAGAGGCAAACGGTGAACACAACGCTATTGACTGCATGTGTGAACTTTTCATTTCATCCCATGCCCGAATTGCGACGTCCTGACGTGACGCTGGCAACAGTAAGAACATGAAATTATGCAAATTCATACAGCTAGACTCGAAATATGAATTTACAATAATTCGTTTGGGATTAAAGTCGATAATACTAAAAGAATTGCTCCTCAAAGTTTATTATACTTTCTTTTTTGACTCAGTATAATTTAAACAACGCTTCATTCGGAACATCGTCTGCCGCACGTTTGAAAAATCTACAAAACTGAAGCGGTATGCAAGTCATTCTGTCGACGGAGTAATTGCGAAACGAGCAATCTCATTCCAAATATTTCGCGTGGTGACGTCAAACGGTAACATATGCTACTGGAGCCGTAAACATAGAAAAACCTACGCGGACTGTCATCCAATGAGAAGGCGGCGATTTTAGTCTTATTGGAACATGGGGGATTTCAGTAGCTGGCAAAATATTTTGATAGATAAGATTTTTTTTTATAGATGAAATGCAGTTTTAACTCCTTGCATGCTGTTGTGGATAATCCTACCCGGGACAGGATTTCTCTTGCTACTGAATCAAGTGCAATTTTTGCACATTTAATCAAATTTTACCCCCGCAAGTTAGATGGATTTTTTCACCAATGATTTCTTAAGTAAAATTTAGATGAATTTTTCATCAAATCTAGTCATGGCTGCTCTGATGCAGCCATGACTAGATTTGATGAAAAGTATCTTGAAAATACTCAGCGGGTTAAGAGTTAAGAAAGTTTTTGATATGTTATAACTCAATGAACAGTTTTACAGTGCAAGTCGATAATGAACAGCGAGAGTATTGTCCCGTTTGTCCCACTTTCTTAATACAAGGAGCAAAATATAGTGCAACAATCAGGAATCGTTTATGAATTCTCCAGCGGCTGGATCAAATGATTGGATTTATAGTTAATTTCACAGAAGTGGGTGTTCGATTTGAGAAAACCCGAGAACAAAAGTTTAAGTTGTTAAACAGATAATTGCAAGTTAATAATTTTGACGGTTTATTAATAATCAAATTAAGTTCACACATTATACCAAAATACACGCAAATGAACATAAGTAATCAGCTGGAGTAAAATTAAGAAAGTTGGACACACGGGAATAAAGCACTGCAAGCCTCGATTATCCATGTGTCGTGTTCCCGATAATTGGTTCCTTGTTTCACTCCAGGAAACTATTGATAAAGAATAAAAGTTGTGGGGTTTTATTTTTGCAAATTCATCCAATATTTACAAAACAAAAACTCTGGATTGATTACTTCAAAAGTGATGTAAAATGAGAAATCTCGATTTTATATTTGTAATATCGCGATATTGGGTTTAGCCCATACCGCGGATGATCAGTTTGCGTTTTTCGTCAAGCGGGTTTATCCGTGTAACATGGAAAGCGTTTTTGAAGAAACCAGCAAATCACACTCAACTTAACAGATGTATAAAATGCACATTTTTATTTTCCCATCCAAACAAAAAGCAAATGATTCTCCACTTAAACACACTCGACTCGCCATTGGCAATACATCGTCCTCTGGGTTCCAATGTGCCAGTAGGCACATAGAACACATTGGAACTCAGGGGACGAATTGTCGGTATCACATAATCATTTCTTTGAAACAAATAATACTTTCTACTTATTCAGAAATATCAGTCTGCAAAGTAAGTTAGATAAACAGTCGTTTATATAAAGACAAACCCGCAACTATCTTCTCATATTGTGGTGGGGGAGGTGTGCGACACGTTTTTCTCTGAAGAGAGGCCCGCAGCTATCTTTAGATAGTGGGGTAGGGAAGGGAGGGATGTGACTCGTGCGTGCCCGACCATTACATGAATTTGCCCAACGGTTCTAATGCGTACACATCTATGATTACTGGCGTGTTATTCGGACAATGCATCCATAAGCACCGTTAGTAGAAAGGGTAATCGGTAGTCCCGTAATAAATGTCGTGACAAATTGCCATGGTTTTTATCGCGGGACTACCAATTTCGTGTCTCATTTATAGGACTGGTCCGATTCACCTATCACGGGGTATGGGCAAATGCGGGAGTTAATGCGTGGAATACTATTTAATAGAGATCTGCAACTTAGAAGTGGGAACAGCCCAAGGCAATCAAAGAACATCTCGTCAGTTAGAAAATCAGTAAAGACTAACCAGAATTGACGAGAAGGGGGTCAGTGCAAAAAGGTCTTTGAGCAGCCTGTGTGATAAAAGAGAAGACGGTATTTGAGGAGTACCTGGATGGTATTTCTGGTGAACAAGGGTGATCAAACTGATGCCGAGGTCGCTGGTGCGTGGGTAGAAAATTGGGAAAGATGGTGACAAGGGTTGCCAAATGTGTAATTTTCGAGTAATGGATCCCCTGTAGAACGTTCTATCAGAATGTCCGAGATATCAATCTGACAGAACAGAATTCACAGGGCATATAACGAGGAAGTGGGAGGAGAGAATGAAGGATATGTAGGGCTCAACTTTGGGTCCCAATCTGTTTTTACTCTATATCAATGATATCCACCACACCACCTCTATTGATCTTCTTTTTTTTTGCAAACGATACTATCGCGTTTTCGTCTGACTCTGACGTACAACGACTAACACAATTTGTTAATAATGAACTTCAACATATATTTACCTGGTGTTCCGCCAGTCAAGTTCTTTTGAACTGCAAGAAGCCAAAGTATATTTTAATCAATCCCAGTTCAAAATGGGCAACCCCTTTTAACGAATCCATAAAAATCAATGATAATGTATTAAAACGGGTGGGTGTAAACAGGGATGAAACATTTATTAAGTTCCTTGGTGTTAATATTGACGAACACCTGTCCTTTAAATCGCATATCTCCCACCTGTGTTCTAAGATAGCGTATGCAAATTATGCACTTAACAGGGTCAAATCTATACTTCCCTACGATGTCATGAAGACTTTATATTTTGCATTGATACACAGTCGTCTAGTATATGGTATACAGATATGGGGGAAGTCAAAATCAATTAACCAACCTTTCCTACTACAAAAACGCCCAGTTCGAATAATTAATAACGCACGTTTCAACACCCATACTGACCCTCTATTTGCTCAAGATAAAATAATGAAAGTTACAGACCTTTTCAAATTCCATGCCATGTTATTTTTATTCGATTGGAAAAATGGATCTCTTCCCCAGTCATTAAATTCATTGTTTTCACTCTTTAATAATAATGCTACTGGTCCCACCACCAGGTACTCGGTATCGATTCGCGTCTGCATGACAAGAACAATATCCTTAGATTACCTCCCTTGTTTCAACTATCCTTGGCTTTGGAATGACCTGGAACCGAGTATAATAAATGCTACTAATTGTACTGCATTTAAGAAAATGTTAACGCAAATAAATTCTCTCAAATTATCAAACACAAATAACATGTAACGACCCGTATTGCCTAGACTGTACTAGATAGTTCACTGTACTAATCTGCAATACAGTTCCGCTTTTACCGGTTAGCTCGTCAGTTTGTCACTCATCTTATTCCCAAATTATTTTCAATATTATTTTCAATGTGTTCTAAAATATCATTGCTATTTTAAGTGTCTCGTTTCCCATGCAACAATGCAACAATACAACATTCCTCCAAAAGGATCTGTATTTCCCTCTTCCCGGCTGTACACTCCGTCTGATATGATGTTGCTCTAATACTATTTTTTACCTCTGGGGTAGCAGGAAGACAGCCAGTCTGACTATGCTGTCCCCCAACGGTATGTATATGCATCACAAGATTATTCTGTAAATGCATTGATTATTATATTTTACATACCGTTAAATAAAGGAATAGAATAGAATAGAAAAGTTATTGGGAGACACAAAAGAAAGGGTTCGTAATCTGATCAGTAAAATTGAGAAGAAAGAACTGAGGAGTAGCAGCAAACAGTTCGTTTCTGATTGCTCAGAGGCGAGAAGAGGCGGGCGGGGGGAGCGGCATTTGGGAGCACAGGGATAATTAAATCCTTCTCATCTAAAAAACACGACAAATCAACAGCTGTACGAAGTTATTATCATTACCAAACTAGCAACTACCAAGAGTAGTTTTAAGCCTATGAGGAGGTCTTTGAACATGTCATTTATATGTCAATAGTTGTCTGGCCCACTTCTACCCGACAAGACAACGTTTTACTTTGGGGAGGGGGGGGGGGGCAGGGAGAGGAGTTCTTGTCTAAGATATGATATTCATACATTGTTAAATGCACGGTAGACGCGAGTGGCTGTAGTGGGATGAAGGTGAAACCTGATATTATCACCACTTTACAGGACGTTCCCACTGCATTAACGGAGTTTTACTAGAATTTTAAAATAGCGTAAAGCGTGACAGATCACATGATGTGTTTGGCCTTTAACGAGTGAGAATCTCAATAACAGCCCAACACGTCACGTGATTACATCCTTTCGATCGATAGTTCCCAGCATTCATCTTCACTCAAAATTCCACTGTCAATAACAATGTGTAAACAAGTTTCACTTCGGAGTGTTTTTGTCATGTCACGGAGGGAGTATGCACGGTGATTATACAAGTCTCCAACCGTGTTCCAACTACTGTTTGACCACTTGCAAGTTTCCCGAATTCTCCATTGGCCGGACAGTCGATAGTCACGTAAACGTTCGATTTCTGTTTGTCAGCAAGCAGGCGATAGTTGTAGTTCAGATATTTGAACGTAATAGCTCCTCCCCCCCCCCATAGTCACGTGGCCGCCAGACTTCTTTTTGACGACAAAGCAGCCGATAGTTGTAATTCAGCTATCAGAACGCAGTGGCTGCCCAGCGGGCAGACACTACGTTCAGACAGCCGAACCTACGATTAATTTTCATATTTAAGGTTATAATAAATAATGCTGTGACATCTAATTCCCACTGTACAATTCCATTACTGCCCACTTTCAGTTATTGATAGTGTTTTACGACAGCAGTGGTAATATAACAATAACATGAATTTGGAGGGCGTTACGGTTTATTAGCGGCCCGAGAGGAATGAATAACAACCCGAGGGATTATTGCCGACCCGAGGCGAAGTCGAGGGCTGTCAATAAATCAGCGGGTTGTTATTCGGTCTTCAATGGCCGTTAATAAACCGGGACACCCGACAAAATCATGTCATTCCATTATAACCACGACCGGAAGCGTGCGGCGAGCTGTTAATGAATTTTGTTGTCATTAACTCCCGCCGCTCGCTTCCGGTTGCAGGTCGCCCCGCTAAATTCCGTTCATATACTAGAGTACACCCGCTAAATTGGTAATAATAACAGTAGTAACATGACTTTGTCGGGCATTTCGGTTTATCAACGGCCCTCCAGAAATGAATAAAAACACCAACCCCTACCTTACTGGCGGCCATCGACTGCATCCTGGGCCGTTTATAAGCTGTCGGGCTGTTAATAATTTCTATTATGCCATTAATAACCGGTAATGCCCTCCAAAATCAGGTTCTTTTTATATTCATTCCCCCGTCCCCGACAAAAGCACTCACACACATTAATAATTACGTCACTGAAGCCTTGTCATTACGCATTCATTTAGAACTTTTTGGCAACGCAACCTTAAAATTCCAGAGCATGTCACTCAAACTGAATCTTAATGAAGGAATTGATTCCATCATTCTAATGCTGAGAGTGCAAATGCACAAGGAGAGAAAAATCAATAAAAATGAACCTTCAACGTGTTTGCTATAATATTAATCATTGAAAGTTACAAACGTGCTGTCGTGTTATACAACTTGTGGCGAGTGTGTATGTTATTTGCTATCTTACTTCAGTTATTCAATAATTTACCAGTGAAATTACATTGAGTGAGGTTAATTAGTGTTATGGATTATTCTCGATGATATCCGGATTATGTGTTTATGAGAATCTGGATTAGTTTCTGGCTTTTAATAAGATTAAAGTAAATGCCTATTTCCGCAATCAACGTGAATATTAGCTCAGCAGTTTCAGCTTATCGAGCGTCCGTCCGTCCATCCATTCGTTCGAGGGGCCGCCCACAGCGATATCTTATCAGTGAGTGGATAGATTTCAATGGAATGTGATATGAGGGATCCTTATGACAAGCCTCTCATGCACATGTTATAAAAAAGTTGCCCGCCTTTTTCCAACAGAGTTTCGTTCTTGAGTTCCTTCCTTTGTTGTTAATTCATTTTTGCTTCATTGGTCCAACACTGAGGTGGGGGATATGAACTGCCTTCAACAATAGCTGTTGTTTTTATTTTATTTTATTTATTTTTCGATGAACGTAAGGAAAAATCATTTTTAAAATTGGTTTCGTTAAAGTAATTCAAATGCAGAAAAATATACATTCTTTTGTCATTTTTGTGGATTGTTTGTCCGTTGGGCTGTTTTTAATCCTGCAGTGATTTTGTCCGTTGGGTCTTTTAATCTACTTCTTTTGAAAACGTTAACATATTATCCACATTCATGAACCTTCAAGTCTTTGCCTTGTTACTGTTTAAGGGAGAGTGTCCTTTTAAATTCTATCATATTTTCAATTTTTGACTCAAAAACATAGTGTCCCTACTCGTGGCAGGCAATGGCTTTTATGCAGTTTCTAATATAACACCAGAGATGTGGCGACGGGGGTTGGGGGGGGGAGGCGGGTGTTTCAAATGCAGAGCCCCCACCCCGAACCAATACCCCTAGTCATTTCTCTGTATACCACATCGACGGTTTACTCAATTTCGAAGAAAAGGGGACCGGACTCACAAGAAAATTTTCAGCCGATGGGCCACGGGGTGTAACCCGTTTGCCCATCAAGTGGAAGTTGTCTATTGCTTCTGGTGCTTTTTGAGAAATTGTACATGATCGTTAGGTGGAAATTTACCCACCCACCACGATGTTTTAGCAGTAATCCACCTTATATCGGTAACTAGTTTGGTAGAAGGGAGCGTAGTGGCTCAGTAGTCATCACATTGGACTGCATACAGAAAGGTACATGGTTCGATCCTCACCAGGGGTAACTGCCTATTGGCAAGGCACTTCATCCGGATTGCCCGTGTGGGGGAAGGTGACGTTGTGTACTAAAGCGAACTGCACTTGTCTTCAACCAGTGCTAACGTTGGGTAGTTAGTACGTTGGTAGTATCGCTGTTGCTCGGTGGTACTCCCACTTCCTCCACCCGTAAAACTGTCCGACACGAGGTAACCCTGGCTGTCGAAAGTGTCATTAAACCCCAATGGTATAATTCAGGTTGACTGATATTCTATTTTGTTTGTTGCTCTTCAAAATAAGTACTCCATGTCGGTTTGGTGTTCTTTTAACCCTTTACCCAATGTAACGACCAAAACTGGCCAGCGCTATTCACAAAAAAATGCCAATTAATTTTCATTATTTTTTTCATTTTTATGTCTTACAAATATAGATTATGACCCCTCATTGGAACGAGCTCTCCTTCGAGCTCGTTCCTATGAGGGGTCATAACCTATGTTATTGAGACAAAAATGAAAAAAATTAGTTATTCAAGAATTTTGTTTGCAAGTGTCGTCTGCTTTTCATGTTTGGGGGGGGGGGGGGGGGCAGGTGTTTCACCTGCCGCCCCAATTTCGACCAAAATTTTCAATAGTCAGAAATTTTAAGCCTCAAACCACTAGCAGTTGGAATTTTCATGCCCAAGCTATTGTAGTAGTTTCGTTGCATTTTATATCTATAGGCGTGACCGTTTTTAACCCTTTGAATCCTGGTGGTATCTTCCACGTAACGGTCCGATGGAAGCAATTGGAAGAGTCCATTTTTATTATTTGGGGGTAGAATATCAATATTTTCAATGTTCAGCCCCAAGGCTGCTCGTTGAAAATATTGATTGCTCTACCCCACACTTTAACTTAGTAGCCACCCTACTTTATGAAAGTATGACGTATCCTGTTCCTGGGTCGGAAAAGTGGTCTCTCGGATTCAAGGGGTTAACAGACGTTTAGTGCTTTTCATCCAAATTTCGGGGAATGTTTCAACTTGAGTCAAAATGTCGCCACATGGGGACAAAAAGGCACCATCTGCAATGCCCTGTTGTACTCAAGAGACGATTTCCAACCCTGGGTCCAAAAGGTAATATTTTTCGAACACAACGGGGTAAGATGCATTCGGATTTCTTCAGCAGTCGGAATTTAGCGGGTAGTATTGGACAATTCTAACTATAGGAAGGGCCTTGTGCGGATGATTTTATCAAAAGTCAGATGTTCGGTAGCCAGTTGCGTTACAGATGGAAATGCAGAGCCCCCACCCCGAACCAAGACCCCCTAGTCATTTCTCTGTATACCACATCGACGGTTTTCCCAACTGCGAAGAAAAGGGGACCGGACTCACAAGAAAATTTTCAGCCGATGGGCCACGGGGTGTAACCCGTTTGCCCATCAAGTGGAAGTTGTCTATTGCTTCTCGTGCTTTTTGAGAAATTATACATGATCGTTAGGTGGAAATTCACCCACCCACCACGATGTTTAGCAGTAATCCACCTTATATCGGTAACTAGTTTGGTAGAAGGGAGCGTAGTGGCTCAGTAGTCATCACATTGGAGTGCACACAGAAAAGTACATGGTTCGATCCTCACCGGGGTAATTGCCTATTGGCAAGGCACTTCATCCGGATTGCACGTGTGGGAGAAGGTGACGTTGTGTACTAAAGCGAACTGCACTTGTCTTCAACCAGTGCTTACAATGCCTAGTTAGTACGTTGGGTAGTCTGACAGTTGCTCGCAGTTGCTCGGTGGTACTCCCACTCCTCCCACCCGTAAAACTGTCCGACACGAGGCAACCCTGGCTGTCGAAGTTTGTCATCAAACCCCAATGGTAGAATTCAGGATGACTGATATTCTATTTTATTTGTTGCTCTTCTAAATAAGTACTCCATGTCGGTTTGGTGTTCTTTTAACCCTTTACCCAACGTAACGACCAAAACCGGCCAGCGTTATTCACAAAAATCGCCAATTAATTTTCATTATTTTTTAAAATTTTTTTGTCTCAAAAATATAGATTATGACCCCTCTTTGGAACGAGCTCTTCGAGCTCGTTCCAATGAGGGGGCATAACCTATGTTATTGAGACAAAAGGGGCGCGGTGGCTCAGTTGGTAGAGGTGCAGGCTGCAAGCCGAGAGGTCCTAGGTTCGAATCCCACCTGCGGCAACCGCGTTGTGTCCTTGGGCAAGACACTTCACCCCCATTGCCCACGTGGGGGCACGGTGACACTGTGTACTAAGGCGTACTGCACGTCGATGGTGCACCTGTTTTCAACCAATGCTAACCCTTCTTGTGTGGAGTTGGTATGTTGGGGAGCTGACAGTTGCTCGCCGTTGCTCGGTGGTTCTATCCGGGTACTCTGGCTTCCTCCACCCGTAAAACTGTCACGGTCATGGTTAGCCATTGTGCAGAAATATGTGACCTTAAACACCAATAAATAAATAATAAATAAATTAAGACAAAAAATGAAACAAATTAGTTATTCAAGAATTTTGTTTGCAAGTGTCGTCTGCTTTTCATGTTAGGCAAAGGGTTAAGAAGATCCACAAAACTACTGTTTCATTTAAAATCCCTATCAAGCCACCTCACGATGTGCAAAACTGATTTGATCAATTGAGTTATTATTCATCGGTATAAATTTGAAAGGCTCCGAACTATTTTTATTTTGAATCCTCGTCAAGCCATCTTATGATATGTGAAAATTTGATCAATTGAATCATTCTTCATTGGTAGAATACTTTCAAGAATGTGCCGTTTCACCATAAACTGGAAACACGGACATAAAACTAGTTTATGGCAATTAATAACAACCAACAGTTTCAGGATATTATTCCCGTAGGACGCCTCTCAAGAACAAATGTTTGTGAGCAAAATATAGCACGCTGGTTTAACATCTTACCTAACGCAGTGGTAATATCATGACTAGCGCCAAGGGCATTCGTGGGAAAGAGAGCAGGGGTATCAAAAACCGCACTCAGCTCTGAGTATGAGTTGAGATCGGGAGTTCATTGTTGTTCAAATCACTCCGGTCTTTGACAGATCTATTGTAGTTATTTTTATTTTCTATTTTCAGTCAATCTTTTTACTTCATAACTGATAATGACATTTTACTTTCCACTTTTTTTCTTGCCACGATATAGCCTTAGCTGCTGGTGTGGCGTTAAGCACCAATAAATAAATAAATAAGACCGGGAGTTTATAACGTATTATAAATCATAATGTGACAGTCAGCAGTATTGATATTATATATCGTCCCTTGGGTGGATCATGGTGCCATCTGAAATTTCAAACTCAACAGACGATGTGTATATATAACGCTTTAGAGCTCACCCCGCCGATTGTTTGTCTTCTTTGTTTGGTGAGCACGGTAGCTCAGTGGCTACGGCACTGAACTTCAAACCGAGAGGTCCACTGTTCGTTCCCCGCCAGAGGTAACTGCTTTGCGTCCTTGGGCAAGGCACTTAATCCCGATGGCCCATGTGCGGGCACTGTGGCGTTGTGTACTAAGGCGTAATGCACGTCGATGGTGCACCTTTCTTCAACGAACGCTTACCCTGCTAGGGTGGAGATAGTACGTTGAGCAGTCTGACAGTTGCTCGCTGGTTCTCTCCGGATACTCCGGCTTCCTCCACCAGTAAAACTGTCCGACACGAGGTGACCGAAAAAGTCATTAAACTCCAATAAATAAATCGACCGGCTTCCGTCATTATGTCTGATCCCCTAGTGGAACTGACACACGTAAAGTAAGTTGGACATGAAGAGTCTAGAGTTTTTCATTTACATCGTTCTCGGAAAGTAAAGTCTTTAATGCACTAGTGCACTTCTGGCGAAAAAGGGCACACGCTGCCCACCTTGCCCCCTCGTCTCAGGTCAAGGAAGCAGCTGTCCCTTGCTTCCGTCGCCCTTGGCTAGTGCTATTCACAAAAAACACCATCTGACTTTTTTAATTGTTGCCTCCGAAAGATAGATGACCTCCCCCCCCCCCCCCCCCCCATTAGAACGATCTCTTCGAGATTGTTCAAATGGCGGGTCATAAGCTTTATGATTTAGAGGCAAGAAAATAAAAATATTTTGTTATTCAGGAATTTTTTGCAGGTATCATGTGTTATTCGTGTTAAATCGACAAATGGAACGACGAAGGCCCAGAATTTCAGTGATATACGATATATTGTGGCAAATCTTGTCATATTCGCTGTAGATGATTTCAGTTGGAATACATCGTCCGGACTTCCTTGTACAGCGGCAGCGCGACGGGAGAGGTGGGGTCATGTATAACAATTGCCACCCCTTCAGTTGCATGTCTTTAGATGTACTTGAAATATTAGTCATTCGGGATTACAGTTCAAAAACTTCTGGGAAATTTATTTGTAGATAAATAAAATACATTTAGTAATCATGGCACAGCATCTTATTTAATTAACACCCAACGTACTCCAGATTAGGTCATGCTAGGGCCCCAAATTCCCAAATCGGGTACAATAGACCTCTCCATTTGTTTGCCCGACTATATGTGTGGCCGAGGTCCAATTATCGAATCCAATCTTTTAACCCATTACCCAACGTAACGATCAAAACCGGTCAGAGCTATTCACAAAGATTGCCATTCAGTTTTCAGTATTGTTTCATTTTTTGCGTCCAAAACATAGCTGATGACCCCTCATTGGAACGAGCTCGTTGAGCTCGTTCCAATGAGGGGTCATAAGCTATGTTTTTAACGCAAAATTAAAAGAAAATTAGTTATTCAATACTTTTGTTTGCAAGTGTCGTCTGCTTTTCATGTTAGGAAAAGGATTAGGAATGGACGCGATTACAAGCAAGAGCGAATCGATATCTAAGTACCCAATCCAGACGAAAAAGTTCCGAGTGGAGAAATTATTGAAGGGGTGGGTGGTGGTGGAGGGGGGGGGGGGTAACCCCCCTCTCTTTAAAGACTTACTCGCTTAAAAGGGTAATGACTTTACTAATGAGACGTGAACTGCTGACTAATCCAAACTGTTTCGTGAATCGTCTGTCGCCACACATGGGTTTTCATTCAGGTTCAGCTCAATTCTAGATCTTTCCGCTATATTCCTGCAGCTCAGAACAGTTTTCAAAACCTTTTTTTCATTACATGATCTTATCATCTACAAACAATAATATTAACCCTTTGAATACGAGAGGCCCTTTTTGGTCCAGGAACATGATACGCCATACTTCCATTAAGCAGGATGGCTGCCAAGTTGAAGTGTGGGGATAAACCAGTCAATATTTTCAACATGAAAATGTTGATTGGTCTAACCTCAAGTAATAAATATGGACCCTTCCAATTGCTTCCATTGAACTGACATGGAAGATACCACCAGGATTCAAATGGTTAACCAGACTGTTTTATCGATCTATACTGTTGCTTTGTTATAAGTCCATAATCGTACACTACCTATCGAGAAAAGTTGCAAACTAGTCGTAATATATTTAATCCACGCTTACTTTTTCCTTACTGATATTTTCTTGCCTGAACATTGATTCCAAGAAAATTTCTAACGAGAGCTTCCCAGTACGCCATGTCAAGTCTTGATCAAATCAGTAAAAGAAAAAGATATTTTGTATTCCAGTTATCCAACAACTTATTTCAGCTGGCGGCGCATATATCCGTACCGTTCATGGTAAGCCCCCCCCCCCCCCCTCCCGCTTCGACGATCATGCCTTAAAACATTTCACGGGAGCTATTACATTAAACGTATTTTAAAGCACTTTGTTTTTTACCAATCCTTTTTATGACCATTAAACTCATATTTAAAAAGGCTCCAAAGCACGATCGAGCAACAATATTCCGGAAGAAGCACCAGTCGTACACGTTTGTGCGAAAATAAACCCTGGTCAGTGTTTATTGTTATCAATTCGTGAGCTGAGCAGAGAAAAAAATTACTTGAGTTTTGAACCATTTTTTCAATAAAGTTTTGTTACCGAGTGATCCGAAATATCGCATATTAGGATAAACAAAAAATACATTTGGTTCACGGTCATTTAATGCTTGAAGTCAATGAGACAGAGCGTTTTTTTTATTATTTTATTATGTTTGTTTGTTTAATTTATACCCCTTTTTCGATAAAAAATAAAGGCCACTCGGCCACCCGAGAAAAGTGAGCAATTCGAGGTATTTGAAAAAAATGAATTTTTCGAAGTCGAAAAAGGGACATAACTCTGGCAAAAAATGTTTCACCAAACCCCGATTTCAAATTGACCTGTATATTTTGTTAATACACCTACATATCCAATTTTATTTGATTCGATCCACAACAACTAAAGTTATCATCTGGGAACACCCCAAAAAGAAGAGTTTTCGAAGTCGAAAAAGGGGTATAACTCTGGTGGACCGCACCCCAATTCGAACTTGACCTGTATTGTATGTTAATACACCTACATACCAAATGTCATTTGATTTGGCCAACTATAACCAAAGTTATCATCGGAAAACCAAAAAAAAAAATGAATTTCGAAGTCGAAAAAGGTCCATAACTCTTGCAAAAATTATCGAACCGCATCCCGATTCGAACTTGACCTGTATTGTATGCTGAAACACCTACATACCAAATTTAATTTGATTTGGTCAACTATAACTAACGTTAACGTTATCATCCGGAAACAAAAAAGAAGAATTTTCGAAGTAAAAAAAAAGGGCATATCTCTGGCAAAAATCGTCGGACCGCACTCCGATTTGAACTTGACCTGTATTGTATATTGATACATATACATACTAAACTTCATTTGATTTGGCCAACTATAACTAAAGTTATCATCGGGAAACCAAAGTGGGTCGAACGGATGGATGGACACCGAAAATTTTTTTTTTTCACAACAGAGGAAACTGGATGTTTACAAAACAAATGTACTAAATATACAATGTATTTTAATCACCCTTTGTTGTAAACATTTACAAATAAACATACATCAATCAAAAAAGGTAAACATTTTTAAAGTCTCATGATCCCTGATACAAACATTTTTTCCGAGTTTTGGGGTGCAAATTCAGTTGATTGTTAAATAAAAACAATCAACCATAGTGTTTAATTTTTTTTAAAAAACGTGATCCAAAGATGGTGACAAAGTATCATCGGCCATTGTTACTGGTAATCAGATCACATCAAGCAGTACACCAAACAAAAGTTCTATTTTGGCAGCAAAAGCTTTATACCTAGCTCTTGAACTCATCGAGGGTGTAAAAGAAAGGAAATAGATTATATTTTCCAACTACATGGTGAGTGGTGGGGGTGGGGGCGTGAAAAACGTCTAATGGAAACCCAGCAAAAACAACTCGTGTGGCAAAAACCTTAACAAAAATCGCACGAGAAGGAAAATAAACCCTTTTTTAACCCTTTATCCAACGTAACGACCAAAACCGGCCAGCGCTATTCTCAGAAATCGCCAATTAATTTTCATTATTTGTCTCAAAAACATAGGTTATGACCCCTCGTTGGAACGAGCTCGCCGAGCTCGTTCCAACGAGGGGTCATAACCTATGTTTTTGAGACAAAAAATGAAAAAAATTAGTTATTCAAGAATATTTTTTGCAAGTGTCGTCTGCTTTTCATGTTAGGTAAAGGGTTAATCTCTGCACCCGATTCAAAGAAAATTTGCAACGAAAATAGCAAAAATTTAGGTGATCTATCTTTTGAAAATTATAACAATATAGGTAAATAGAACCATACTAACATAGGGGCATTTGTAACGAGCTCAATGGTCTCATTCCAATAGTATCCACATTTCTATGGCTTGAACAAATGTACAAAGTTATGACGATATTGCCATATTTGTTCTACTATTATTTTGACGATCGAAAATAATTTAAATAAATGTGTATTTTGTAGAAAATATTTGGAGAATGACGGTGTTAACGTATGCTTGGATAGGTTTAACCCTCTGGACCCGAGAGGCTCTTTTTCCGGTCGAGTCGGGACCTTGATACGTCATAATTTTGTTAAGTAGGATGGCTACTAAGTGAATGTGTGAGTTTGTGCAGCCTCAAGGCTGCACGATGAAAAAATGATTTGGTCTACCCCAAATAATGAATATGGACTCTTCCAATTGCTTTTATTGAACCGACCTGGTTGATACCATCAGGGTTCAAGGGATTAAAGTCCGATCAATATATATCACAATGACATCTTCTGCATAAAAATTAACGAAATAACAAAAATAGTTGCTGAAGTGGAATAAAAATTGTGTAAAAATAATCTCGAACAAACAACATAGGGTTTTCCTCCTACCCATGCAGTTTGCTAGGTTGTTCAATAGGTGATCTTTTCTGAGGGTTTTTTCAATTAGGGCTTTCCCCTATATTCCCTCTCCCTAATGTCTTCGTTTTTATGTCTGGTTTGAAAACGGCAGAAAAATGTCGAATATTGTATGGACGAATACTTTTGACTGCATACATATTTCCCTCGAGAAAGATGTGCGCACTGACAGTCCCGATACATTATTCGCTCAGTTGTCGAATAATCGATAGAGAAATTTAATTTATGATATTCAGGGAGGAATAGATGACGTATTTTCTCTTTCCTCTTGATAGTTTCTCAGCATGGTTGCATGATGTATGACCCACGTCAGAGAAAAGTTTCTGTTCAGTGCTAATTTTTATGAGATAACTGACAACAGGCTACCTCAGCGTCGTACTTTGAAATAAATATGTGAAAATTACGTGTGTGGAATTGATTGCAACCAACATGGGCTAGAAGATGCAGACAAAGCGTATTATATTCAGCGCGTGCCTTTTCCGTGAATCTGGAAATAAATGCAAGAGGCGTGTTTGGCAAAAATGACGGGACTCTGTTATATCTGAAGCCGATGTAAAGAAATTCCACCAATTTAGATTATATGTTTCCAGACCGTCGGGATGTTTGTACATTTACCTTGTTTGCATAACCAGCCCCTAATAGTTGATGAAAAAATCATCGGTGTGGAATTTAACCCTTTGAACTCTAGCGGCCTTTTTCCGTGCAGGGACATGATACGTCATAACGTCATTATCTTTTTTTTTTTATTATTATTTTTATTAGGGTTTAATGACACATTAACAGTCAAGGTCATATCGTGTCGGTGACAGCTTTACGGGTGGAGATAGACGGAGTACCCGGAGAGAACCACCGAGCTGCCAGTTCCCCAACATAACGTCATTAAACATGATGGCTGTTCAGTAAATGTGTGGGGTACACCAATCAATATTTTCGACGTGCAGCCCTAAGGCTGCACGTTGAAAATATTGATTGGTCTATCCCCAAATAATGACTATGGCCTCTTCTAATTTCTGCCATTGAACTGGCATGGGAGATACCACTAGGTTTCAAAGGGTTAAGGGAGCTGCAAAAGAGCGTCGTTGAAAGAAAAGGAGTGACATACATAGTTTATATATCAAATCTCTCTTTGCAGAGAACCTGCAAAAAGAACGATGGTGCGTTATTTGTCAATTCACAAATCCACACACCGAAGAGGATTTGTTTCTCGAAAAGTGGTAATGCTCTTCTGTGTGTACGCTTTAAAAGAAATAAAATACATATACCGTCCTTCTTGGGGAAAATGAAGTGCAAAATTTGAAACAAATTTGCTACTATCTTCGAGGTAGTCTGAAATTTAGTTTATTATAAGACAACCACAAATAGCTCCTCAGTATCGCTGTCGTTTGTTCTTCCATTTTGGCTCGCCGGAAACGAGCTCCTCAATAAAATATGCCTAACGGAAATCGAAGTCAGTATCACCGTTGTTTGCTCATCTATACTGGTTCGTCAGAAAACGAGCTCCTCAATATCGCTGTCGTTTGGTAATCAATTCTGGCTCCCCGGAAAAAAACGAGCTTCTCAGCTTTTCCAAATCCATATCACGCCTGTCTCAAACGAGGCTCACCTGACGTCAGTGACGAGCGAAGATTTTCGAGGCGACAATTTTCTAATAAATGAAGATTAGAGCTTCTTTACGTTGAACACTCTGGACAAACAAACAGGTGCTCGACACAAGCTGAGAACCCGAGAAGATGATATTTAACAACTTTTCCTCTTCGCCCCCTCCCCTGTTGATATATAAATGCCAGGAAGTATACCACTCCCCTTTCCAAAACAAACCTTTTTTCTATTCCTCTCAAATTTTAACCACTTGTTGTATTTCCGAATACCAGATATCAGGTTAAAGGACCAACACTAACCTGTATAGTGTTGTATCACTCAGCTGTTGGCAGTTCTTGAGTTATTCATAACTGTGGGAATTTCGGAAGAAAAAGCAAAATGAATTATCACGGACACAAAACGGGTAAATAATAAATAGGGCACGACCTAAATTCCTGGTTTTACGATCACTCCAAGCTATTTTCTGTTCCAACTAAAGCAAATTCCCAAATTGCCTATTTCGTATTCCCAAATTGCCTATTTCGTAGCACTGTTTTTTTTAAAACACAAATTCAGTTCGGTCTCATTTTTATAATTGTCCACTTACCAGGTGCTTCATTAATTAATTTTTTGATGATTATGCCTATAATTAGCTTGGAGTCTAATATTATTATTTCCGTCAATGGAAATACTGTCCTCCCCTGGAAAGTGAACAGTCCACGTCGGCTGTACTCTATCACACAAAGGTAGCCATTTTCATGCACAAAATATCCCCATCCTTCCATTTGCTACTGTTCGTGCCCACAGATACCGACTTCATCGGGATATAGGAATGTTATCATAAAAGATTAAACGTGTAGTTTTTAAAATAATGTTACAGACATAAAATTGTAATTTTTAAAAGAAACAAAACAAAATCAACTCATCTGCCCTGCAAATATGAACTTTATCCGACACATCTGATTGTTTTTGGTGACATATATATAGGTCCAATGGGTCGAGTGGTACTTCATATGTATTCATACTTATTTTCTTAGCGTAAGTCACATGTCACAATAATGCAGGCATTACTACTACAAGTGATAGGTTAGTATTATTTAAAAGTGGTACTCCCAAATCCAGAATTAGTCGAATATTTAGCGCCATGTGTTTAACCACCATCATTTGCAGCGTTGCATTGATTAGTACATCGGACTTGTGATCAAGGGTCTGAGGGTTCGGATCGGACCCGCGCCAGTTGTGCTGTATCTGTAAACAAGCAGAAACGGCTAAAGCTTAATGATGGTGTGTAATGTAGAGAAGATGTCCAAGACAAGGGCCTACCGTATTTTTTCAGCCTTATGAGAGAACAAATTAAAAAAAAAACAGATAAAAAACCCCGTTTCCTTGATTCCCAGAAATTGGTGAGAGCGACAGTAGGTTTCAGGAATTGTGTATAGGGAGAGGGAGAGGGTCACCGCTTAATATATTATACTTTCGAAATAACAGACCACACCCTTTCGTCACATCTACTGATTTCTATGCAACTGGATTGTTAAAACTCTAGAAAAAAGGTCACTGCTCACCCAACCCCCAAGATGGTCACAATTCAATCTACGTGATAACTCCCCTCAACTGATGATGTTTGATGACGTAAAAGCTGTTATGCTGTGACTGTAGTCACAGCATAATAGCTTTCACTTCATCAAACGTCATAGTGTTTACCTAACACGAAAACTAGTTACACGATTTATTTATTTATTGGTGCTTAACTCCACATCAGCAGCTAAGGCTAAATGGTGGCGAGAAATTGGGGGAAAGTAAAACATGTCATTGTGAAGTATGAAGTAAAGGATTGAATAAAAATAGACATGTGTGGCTTGAACAGTAATGAGTTTTGAGACAAGAGAAGAGAATACCTTATATATCAGCTCGATGATTTGAGACTTGAAGAGCCCAAATTGAAAGAATAAAAACAATTTTAAAATTTATTAAAAAGGTTGATTACTTTCAGAAATGATAGAATTTGTGCCGGCTCGTATGATAAAACAGATCTCTTAGAGATCCAACAGTAAAATACTGCTCTCTGACATGATTAAAATCAGTGCAATGTAAAAGAATGTACTCGGTTGACAACATTTGCTTCAAGGAACACACTCTGGTTGCATATTGCCATCTAACAAAAAGGAATGTGTGACCGATATGACATCGCGTCAGAATTATTTTCTACAAAGGTTACTAGACGAGTACTGAAAAACAATATTTGGTCGGAAGCAATAGAGTTTGTTATTTGTTGCCCCATCCCACTCAGTCTGTCACGCACATTTGATGTATTTACTGGTATGTGGATTGTAATCACTGAATGGAATCTTAAAATCAGCGATAGGCTTGTTTAAAGCCTGTTTTGCTGCACTGTCTGCCCTGATGTGGCCGGAGATACCAACATGTCCAGGTAACCAGCAAAACACGACATCATATTGGTCAGACATGGAGTATTTAACTTCTGACGTTGTTCCAAAATGAGAGGGTTCCTCAACTAAGGGTTGAGTACAGACAATAAAGAGGAAAGAGAGTCGGAAAAGATAATCGACTTCCTTCCCTGAACATTCTTGATGTTACAAGCGCTAGTTGTAACGATTCAACTGCAGCTGTGAAAATAGAACTTTTATTTGATTTTCTGATCGAGGTGATATCTAATACTTTATCACCATCTTTAGATCCATCGGCATAGAACCGTTTATATGCACTATACTTGGACTTGATTTCAGACTATTTCTGCTTAAACTGCAAAGATTTTGTTTCAGACTGTTCTGTAGAAGCAAGGTCCAAAATAACTGTAGGTTTTTAAGATGCCAAGGAGGAGTATATGCTTCACGATTCTCTTTTATCAGATTCAACTATGGCGGACTCCATATGGGTTTAATTCTAATTCCCAGTGGAGGAATATGTTTCTGGTGTCGGTTAAACAATTATGCATTTTGAGGATCAGAGACACAATTATAAGCACGGTTTGATGGATGAGTCAATAGTTTGGAACACGCTGGAGTGACAATTGAATCCCGCGTTTCTCAAGAGAAGGCTCCTCTGCCTCAACAGACATTCAATCAACTGGCGATCTTCTAAATATACCCAGGCTAATTCTTATACCACTGCCACGAACTGCATCAAATGGTTTAACAAATGATCTATACAGATGGAGTAATGTTGAGGAGGTTAAGTGTTTTTTACATTTCAATCTTAGTTGTTTCATATAAAAAGTGAAATTCAGTTTATTGTCAAACAAAAAACCCTAAGAATGTCACGTCTTTTACAACTTTAATAGGACTCCCATCTATTTGTAATTCCGGATCATAGTGGAGCTTCTGGATGAAACATTTCGTTTTGGTCTTCGAAAACCTGAAACCATTTTCAGTTGTCCATTTCTGAATTCTGTTTAAACACACCCGAAGTTTGCGCTCGATGGCATTCATATTTTCGCTGCTATAGGAAATTTAAAAAAAAATCATCATCAATATACAATGAAGAGTCAACCATATTTTCAATTGCGTCGATGATGCCATTGATCTTAACTGAAAAAAAGGGTAAGAGATAAAATACTACCCCGAGGAACCCCTAATTCTTGTTCGTGGGGATCAGACAATGTAGACACAACACGAACTTGAAATTGGCAAGCCTTTAAAAAAAAATTTATAAAAGAGGCATACGCACTCCAAAGCCAACGTAAAGATCTTTTAAATCCCATACTTCCACATCGTATCATATGCCCTTTTCAGGTCAAAGAAGATTGCGACCACATGTTCTCTCTTGACAAAGGCGTTTCTTATGAACGTTTCAAGTCTAACCAAATGATCGACAATACTTCTCTGGCCGCTGAAACCACACGGAACATTCGCAAGTAGATTGTTCGATTTCAGAAACCCGACAAGTCGATCATTGATCATCCTTTCCATTGTTTTACACAGACAATATGTTAAGGCAATAGGCCTGTAATGACGTGGGTTGCTGCAAGCTTTATCAGGCTTTGGAATAGGAATTATTGTTGCTTTGGGCCAGGAAGGTGGAAACTTGCCGACCCATATTTCATTGAAAATTGATAAATCTTTAAGTAATAATTGTTGTAATTTTTAAAAATTTGATATATTTATATAGAGAATATACCCATAGTAGCTTGGTGTACCAAATGTTGACCACGAGTGGTGAAGTGGTGTAAACCGCGAGCCTTTGCCTAACACCACTTCACCACGAGTGGTGAACATTTGGTACACCAAGCTACTTTGGGTATATTTTATTTATACCAAGATCGTCAGATTAATAAGAGTTTAAATGTTAAATAAATCAATATTCACACGTGCGAATCTGTTTTTGTTAGCTCACCTACTTTTATTGAAGTGGTGAGCTATTGTCATAACCTCGGGCGTCGGCGTCGGCGTCGGCGTCGGCGTCCGGCGTGTCCAATATTGTAAGATTTAATGTTAAGGTTAATTTCTCAAAGATCAGTGGGCTCAGGCCTTTGATATTGCATATGTAGGTTGTAGGGGACTATCAGAACAGTATTTAACCCTGATACTACGACTTTTTTTTCCAAATTTCACCTAAAATTTTCTGCCAAATCTTGTAAGAATTTGCGTTTCGGTGTTGTAAGAATTTACGTTAAAGTCAGCTTTTGTGCAGATTGTGCTGCTTTAACTTCTCATTACTGTTGATTTTCATATTTCAATAACAACTGTAGGTATTAACCCTACTGTATACAGAAATGTAAAGGAAATTTTCTTTTTTGCAGTCAAAATTTTCATGTTTTTCTCGGACTTAGTAAATTTTAAGTTGTAAAACTTTGTAAACTTGTTGTGTTTCTATGTGTCTTTCCAGGCGATTAATATTCTACATTTGGGTTACTGAACTCCATTGCAGTAATATTTAACCCTCATTACATGTATATTTGAGGAATTTGAGGCTGATTTTCTGCCAACACTTGTTGTAAGAATTAGCGTTTAGGTGTTGTAAGAATTTTTTTTTGGCGTTAAAGTCAGCTTTTGTGCAGATTGTGGTGCCCTCACCTCTCATTACTGTTTATTTTCTCATTTCAATAACTACTTTAGGTATTAACCCTACTGTATGCAGAAATTTAACTGATTTCTTCTCTTTTTTCAGTCACAATGCTCACGTTTTTCTCTGACTTACTCAATTTTGAGTTCTAAAAGTTATAAAAGTTTGTGTTAAGGTGAGTTCTGTTTCTATGTGTCTTTCCAGGCAATTGATATTGATATTACATGCATATTTGAGGAATTTGAGGGGTATTTTGGGGACTTATATTCACTTTCTTTAAAAAAAATTTTTTTTAACTTTTTTTTTTTATTTAATACTTTCTCATACTTGTTACTAGTAACATTAAGGCTTATTTTAGTTGTTAATGTGATGTATTTTTGTTGGGACTTATAGTCACTTTCTTGAACGAATGTTTTTCCGCAACTACTCTTTAACCAATGAATATGGGGGGCGCGGTGGCTCAGTTGTAGAGGTGCAGGCTGCAAGCCGAGAGGTCCTCGGTTCGAATCCCACCTGCGGAAGCCGAGGTGTGTCCTTGGGCAAGACACTTCACCCCGATTGCCTACATGGGGGCACGATGACGCTGTGTACTGAGGCGTACTGCACGTCGATGGTGCACATGTCTTCAACCAATCTAACCCTGCCTGTGCTGCGGTGCAGAGTTCGGAGTTACGATGTTGGAGAGCTGACAGCTGCTCGTCGTTGCTCGGTGGTTCTCTCCGGGTACTCCGGCTTCCTCCACCCGTAAAACTGTCACAGTCACGATTAACCATTGTGCATAAGTATGTGACCTTAAACACCAATAAATAAATAAATAACCAATGCATATACTTCAATTACAATTTCGGTGATTCTTCAGTGGGCTCAGGCCTTTGATATTGCATATGTAGGTTGTAGGGGACTATCAGAACAGTATTTAACCCTGATACTATGACTTTTTTCCTAATTTCGCCTAAAAGTTTCTGCCAAAACTTGTAAGAATTTGCGTTTAGGTGTTGTAAGAATTTGCGTTAAAGTCAGCTTTTGTGCAGATTGTGCTGCTTTAACTTCTCATTGCTGTTGATTTTCATATTTCAATAACAACTGTAGGTATTAACCCTACTGTATACAGAAATTTAAAGGAAATTTTCTTTTTTGCAGTCAAAATTTTCATGTTTTTCTCGGACTTAGTAAATTTTAAGTTGTAAAACTTTGTAAACTTTGTGTTTAGGTGAGTTGTGTTTCTATGTGTCTTTCCAGGCGATTAATATTCTACACTTGGGTTACTGAACTCCATTGCAGTAATATTTAACCCTCATTACATGCATATTTGAGGAATTTGAGGCTGATTTTCTGCCAAAACTTGTTGTAAGAATTTGCGTTTAGGTGTTGTAAGAATTTGCGTTAAAGTCAGCTTTTGTGCAGATTGTGGTGCTTTCACCTCTCATTACTGTTTATTTTCTCATTTCAATAACTACTTTAGGTATTAACCCTACTGTATGCAGAAATTTAACTGATTTCTTCTCTTTTTTTCAGTCACAATGTTCACGTTTTTCTCTGACTTACCCAATTTTAAGTTCTAAAAGTTTGTGTTAAGGTGAGTTCTGTTTCTATGTGTCTTTCCAGGCAATTGATATTGTACACATGGGTTACTGAACTACATTGCGGTAACGTTCTTTAAAAAAAAAATTTTTAACTTTTTTTTTGTTTATTTAATACTTTCTCATACTTGTTACTAGTAACATTAAGGCTTATTTTGTATTTTTGTTGGGACTTATAGTCACTTTTTGAACGAATGGATTTTTCGCAACTCCTCTTTAACCAATGAATGTACTTCAATTACAATTTCAGTGATTTTTCATTACATAATGCCATTTTGCACCGCCTATTTTATGTTTTTTTGATCTGATGTTTTTTTATTTTGTAAAAATAAATTTATGAAAGCCTTTCCTAATTCTTATTTATGATTTAATATCTGGCCTCACGATTCATATTCTTAATCCTAAACATTCCTAAAAGAAAAAAATGCTTTTATATCCAATGATTCTATGTTGAATTGATTGATATATAATAAATGCAGAAATATAGACTTTCCAAAGCCATCACATAAACCACATTAATAATTTGATGCCTAGTTAATGATTTATATTAACTAAATATTAGGCATGTTACATTGGAACGACATTATCAAGCGCGAATGTAGGTGCGCGTTGGGATGTAACATCCCTCTTGTTTACATGAGCAACGGTGAGCAGTACTTCCGCTGGCAATGTTATCACCGAAACGAAATGGAAAACGAAACGCACAAATTACGGGGCCCTTTTCATTTTAATAACATAATAACATACTTTTTCGTGTTATGGATGCTTTATTAACACGAGACAATGCATGTTTGTTAATTTTTGGTGTCTTATGGGGTAAACTCATTTAAAAACGTAAGAAATAATCGCCACTTTCATTTCACTCTTCGCGAGGCGACATGCGATAAATTTAGACAAGTTCGCATTCAGGTCAACGTCACCAAAGGTCAACTTGGATGTATTTCCACTGTAGATGTAAAGTTTAGCTATTCAAATCCCATTGCTGGCGTGTTCACCACAGTTGGTGTATAAAGCTAAAATTTATGGCATAGGCTTTTCACATATAGTAGAATAGGTAATCATGGTATAAAATGAATTTCATCTGGTCCAGTGGCAGTATTCTTTGCATTATGCAAAGAGTTATTCAACTCTTCCATGGAGACAGGTTCATTGTAATCCTCGAAATTGTCCGAGGTAACTTTGATCTTTTGTTAGGCTTTTCCCTCTGGAAAAGACTATTGTTTTTCTACGGATTATTATTTTTTGGGTTTTTTTTTTTTTTTTTTTTTTTTTTTCCCACACATTTTGTCCGTACGATTCAGAAGCCATTTTCGAACCCATTTTCACGAAATTTTGCACACGCATAGAGGGGCACAAAAACTAAAAATGTACCGAAGCGGAATTTTCGATTTAACCCTTATTTTGTCAGAATTGGGAAAAAACTGCCAAAATTGGGGTTTATCGGCACTTTCTCGAAACACGTCTTGTAGATTTTTTTTATACATTCGTCATTGCTAGACCTGTCTGTGACACGCCCTTTGATACACACGACATATCAGAGGATGCATATGGTAACCCTCCACAGGCTGCCAAACATCGAAATTGTGATAAAATACGCCGGTTTCAGGCCCCCACTGCACCCAAACAATACACGAGAGATAAAAATAACTTCCTTTATTGGGAGTGGAATTCACCGAGGATCATTTTTGTCAGTAATAAGGGTGTTCAAAAAACCAAACGTTAACCCGTTTTGGGCTGGTTAAACAGCAATACCCCCATAAAGCTCAAAAAATCGTATTTTCCGTGGATTTCTCTAAACGAGTCTTGTAGATTTTGAAGAAAAATTTGTCACTCCCAGGCCTTGGTGTGACAATAGAAGATGCATGGACAAAATACTACGGTGAGCATTTGTTAACCCTCCACGAGCTGCTAAAAGTCAAAATTGTGATAAAATGGGCTGATTTTGGACGCCAACTGCGTCCACTTGGTGTACCACCGAGAAAGGTTCCTTCTTTTATAGGACGCAAAATTGTTGGGGAAACATTTTTGATAGTGGTAAGGGTATTCAAAATTCGAAGTCTTAACCCATTTTGGACTGGTTAAAGAGAGATACCCCTTAAAAGCTTAAAATTCCCATTTTCTGTGGATTTCTCTAAAAGCAACTTGTAGATTTTCAAGAAAAATTGACTATTCGCAGGTCTTTGTGTGACATTACAAGTTGCATGGACAAAATATTCCGGTGAGCATTTATTAACCCTCTACAGGTTGCTAAGCATCGTAATTTTGTTGAAATAGGCTGTTTTCAGACGCGCACAGCACCCAATGCATACCCGAGAGATAAACATAATCTACTTTGTTGGAAGTAGAATTCACCGAGGACCAAATTTATTAGTAATAAGGGTATTAATAAAACCAAGCATTAACCCCTTTTGGGATGGTTAATAGCAATACCCATCAAAAGCATAAAAAATCATGTTTTTCCTGAATTTCTTTACAAACGTCTCGTACGGTTTCAAGAGAAAATGGCCGTTGATAGGTCTTAGAGTCACATTACCAGTTGCATGGATAAAATATTCAGATAAGCATTTGTTAACCCTCCATGGGCTGCTAAATGTCAAAATTTCGAAAAAAATAGTCTGTTTTTGGACACCAACAACATCAAATGGAAATGCAACAGAGAAACGTAACTTCTTTTCCTGGACGCAAGACTGATAGGGAAACATTTTTGTAAGTAGTAAGGGTATTAAAAAATTGAGGTCTTAACCCATTTTCGCCCGGTTAAGGAGATGTACCCCTTAAAAGCTTAAAATTCCCATTTTCTGTGCATTTCTCCAAAGAATCTAGTAAGTATTCAAGAGAAATTGACCATTTGCAGGTCTTGGAGTGACATTACAAGTTGCATGAACAAAAGATTCCGGTAAGTGTTTGTTAACCCTCCAGAGACAGCAAATTTTGAGAAAAATGGGCTATACTTGGCCACCCATTACACCCAATGTGTACCTGCGAGATGAACATAACCACCTTCATTGGAAGTGGGATTCACTGAGGATCATTTTTGTAAGTAATGAAGGTATTCGTAAAACAAAGCATTAACCCGTTTAGAGCTGGTTACATGTTGATACCCCTCAAAAGGTTAAAAATTCATGTTATCCGAGGATTTCTCTAAAACATCACGTAGATTTGCAAGAAAAAATGGCCATTCTCAGATCTCAGTGTGAATTACAAGTTGCATGCACAAAATATTCCAGTAAGCATTTGTTAACCCTATGCTGGTTCTCAAACATCAAAATGTTGAAAAAGTGGGCTGTGTTTGCATACCTGCAGCACCCAAAGTTAAGAGGAGAAATCAACATAAGCGGAAGTAGAATTCACTGAGAATTATTTTTATAAGTAATAAGCGTATTAAAAAAACAACCCTTAACCCGTTTTGGGCTGGATAAACAATTATACTCATCAACAGCTTAAAATTCATGTTCTCCCTGGATTTCTCTGAAAACATCTCGTAGATTTTAAAGAAAAATGGCCATTCGCAGTTCTTGGTGTGACTTTACAAGTTGCATGAATGAATATTCCTGTTAGCGTTTGTTAACCCTCTACAAGCTGCCAGACATCAATATTTTGGATACATTTGAGATAAAATGGCCCATTTTCAAATAGCCACAGCACTACGTGGGTATGTGTCAAACAAACATAACTCCTTTTGTCGGTCATTAATTTGTTGTACGACGATATTGACATTAACCCACTCCACCGTTAATGATGTTTTTTACCTAAACATTTTTTTTTTATCAAACTGAGTCATTTGTGACTACTATACACACTTTTCTCATAACCTCAATGAAGGAACGTCAGTGAGACAGTTAAAAATTATTCATCAGACACTGTGGGGTCATGAAAAATCATGGAATCTCATCGGGAAAAGCCATGATTCTCCAGAATCATAAAGTCTAGTTTTTCCTGATGTTTTTTAATCTTAATGAATTCCGGATTACAATTTTTAAACGATGGGTGTTTAGAAAAAGTGGAGTTCAGTTTGTTTAATATTTCGTTTTTTGATGCGATTAGTGTTTTGTTATCTTCCAGTGTTGTATAGCTCATTTTGTTGCTTTACCTTTAATTTGGTTAAGCAATATCCAAATTTTGTTGATGGGTGTGTGTTGGTTTAGTTTCGAAACATACGTTTCCCAGAATTTTTCTTTTTCTGTTTGATAAGTCGTCTTGTTTTTGCCCGATTTATATATACTTGGTCCAAATTATTTATAGTTGGTGACTTATTAAATTCCCGTTCAGTTTTCTTTTATAGCCTGTTTGCAATCATCGTCAAAACATGGTTTGGTGAAACGTTCTGGATTTGACGAGGTGTTTTGGAATGGCTGTGTTTGCAATGTCATTAATCTGGTCTACTTGATCAGCACTTTCTGCAAATTTTTTCCATGTTAAGGGTTTAGAACAAAGCGATGAGAAAGTGGCCCAGTCTGTCTTTTTAAAGTTCCTCTGAGACACTCTCCCATCCTTCACCGGAACCACACTTTCCAGCACAATTGGAAAGTGGTCACCCCCTCACAAGTCATCTTCAACCTTCCAAGAAAAATCAAGGAAGACAGAAGGACATGTTATTGTAAAATCAATTGAAGTGTATGATCCAGATTCATTATGCGGATAAATATCAGACCCATCATTGAACAAACACAAGTCATATTTTGTAATAAGCTCTTCTACTATTTTGATGTTATTTCTTCCTTACTACAGGAATCTCCTCAAAGAGGACTATGCACATCAAATTCCCACAAACATAATATATGGGGTAGGAAGTTGGTGTACGAGTTGTTCAACATCATTCATCTGAAGAGCCTTATTTGGAGAAATGTAAATGGAACATAGTGTAACTGTCTTATCTAAAGTTAGGCGCACCGCTAAGCCTGTAAACATGT
This sequence comes from Pictodentalium vernedei, assembly GCA_031216915.1. Lineage (NCBI taxonomy): Eukaryota > Metazoa > Mollusca > Scaphopoda > Dentaliida > Dentaliidae > Pictodentalium > Pictodentalium vernedei. The sequence continues at coordinate 212,955,366 of CM062290.1, forward strand.
CTGTAAAGGTACAGAATTGTGAATAATGTCGTTTCTAAGACAGACGTTCCATGGATATGAAGATCTTTATCATCTGCCCAGGCATTATACAAATGTTGGAGAGTTGAATGATCTTGAGTACCAGGTTTCTTTAAAAGTATCCCCTGCAGGCAAAAAGCAGTAGGTGAATATTTTTGGCTTAGAAGGCACACTTCATTACAATTCGCTATGAAACCTCGACAATTCCATTGTAATATATTGTTTTTTATTTTATTGTCCATATTTGGTTGGAAAACCAGATGGTTGACATATGGGCGAAATCGCCTGGTAGATTTCTTGGGCGACTTATTTCTTGGAGACCTATTTTGAGAAGAGTTCGGGAATAATTGCCAGAACTTTTCACTGATGCACTCACTGTCTTCCATTTGTGCCAAGTTCTCAAACCTTTTGTGGGATACAGGATCGCGTAGAGCTCAGGAAGTTCTATCTGATAACTGTTTTTGTTTTTTCTTTTCTAAATTCTTTCGTTCTCTTCGTTCTTGTTTTCTTCTCTTTTCTGACTCTGATTCAGATTTTGTTGCTGTGATCTTTGGGCTGTGCTTTGTGTGCTGGTTTGGTTTGCTCATTTTTCCTGTCTTTTACAGATGTTTTGTTTTTTGTTCTTCTTTACTGTTCAGATTTAGAGGTATCTTTTCTTTTCTGTTCAGATTTATATGGTCTTTTTCTTCTGATGTTTTTGCAGTATTCCGTTGTGTTTGAGTTGACTTTGGTTCACTTTGCTGGATTTGCTCTATTGTAAAGGCCGGTGCTAAGAACGGAATTGTGCTGTTGTTAAGCTAAGTTGTTGCATAGGATGGTAATGATATAGTCTCTCCAGGCATTGACGTTACAATTTCTCTGGACTCTTTAAAACTAATGTGTCTCTCACATTTGACTTTTTGTATTTCTCTCTCCCGTTTCCAGACAGGGCAATCTTTGATAAAGCTGTATGATTGCTCTGACAATTGCAACATTTTACAGCATTATTAGAAGGCCCTTGGTGATGTCCGCATTTGAAACAGGTTTCTTGTCCCCTAGAGTTATATTGTCCGTGCCCATACTTCTGGCACTGGATGCATCGAAGTGGATTTGGGATATGCAAATCCACTCCGATGTTCATGTAACCCACTTTAACTGATTTTGGTGGTCGAGAAGAGCCGAAAGTTAAAATATATGTAGTGGTTTTAATTGTGTTACCATCATTTTTCGGTTTCAATTCTTGTTACGTCTGTGATGTTTTACGATTTGAGTTCTTCCTTTATTTCCAATACATACATGCCAGAAAGTTCTCTTGTTCTCATTAGTCTTTACTGGTATTCAGTGTCTTGTGCGCAAAGGCAACAACTTTCATATCTAAAATCTTGTTAATTTTCAATAAATTATTGCTTGGAATTTCGTTCTACATTCTACTAATATCCCCGATCTCATGTTTTTACCCCTTTCACTGCTCCAGCAATTCCTTTAATAGTTTTTTCGAGAGCAAGTGGATGAATTGTCGATGATTGTTTTCCTTCTTCTTCCGCATAAATAATAACAAATGTAGGCCAATTCTTTTCAATAGATGGGGTTTCTTGATCTGAGTTAGAGTCTGATATGACATCACTATCTCGTTTTTGTTTTTCCTGTGGATTTTTTTCCATATTCATTTGTAAATTCTTCAGTCTATGACTCTCACCTTTACTCTGGGGCCAACCTGGGAGGGGGCGGGGGGGTGCTGTGGTAAGACACTTTACTCTATGTGACCAACGAACGGTCCGTTGAAAAGATGTCAATGATCAGATCACATATTAGACACCTTTCGCATAATGAACGACGACTGATAAAAATTACGAATGGTTAATAATAGTTGTAAATTCGTCGGACGATCAAAAAACCTTTTCGCAGAATTGACGGCTACGAGTCCGTTTGTGTTTCGACGAATGATTTGACTGCCTGTAAGAGATGAAAATTTAGGCCACATGACAATTACAGTTTAAGGACATAATCTTTGAGTAAACCCCTCATTAAGTGGCGGAGAAACGCTCTCAAACTTTTCGCAGTATGATATACCTGCGTGTTTTAATGTGAAAACGTATTATTACGGATAAGAAAGAACACAAATTCCAGTGACATAGTAACCCATTCATAATTCTCATCAGTCATCGTTCATTGTGCGAAAGGCCCCGATTATAATATTATATCAATAAGTCTACAAATGCTCGCTAGCCACTCCTTTTTGTTCGTATGTTATGATCTAGTAATGGTTTGGTCTATTTCTTCTATTTCGACCATCTTTCAAGCTTATTCGTTTTACAAGGATTGGAGAACAAGTTATGCAACTTATATTAACACCCCTCCTTTGCCTAATTGCGCATGAATTGTGGGATGGATGACCATCGTAGCGGCAACTTCGTGGCCTCCCTCTTCTCGAATACTACGAAGGGACCTTTAGCTTGGAGGGAGCGTGTCTCTTTGCGCACAGAGGGCAGCCATTTTACGTCCCCATGGATAGGACGGTACCCACAATTGATGCTGACAGAGAGTGTTCGGACACCTCGAGAACTTTCCCCGACCGACGATTGATCCCAGGACCTCTGACATGAGAGATCAGCGCACCTATCCACTGCCCACCACTCTTTGGGTGGGCGAGTGGTTGAAGATGAATGAAATAGACGGTAGTGACCAGACCGGCTGAAGGTGGAATTCGTTCGCCAAATTGAACTAAATTTGTTTACATTTGTAGATAGTATATCACAGGAACGCTTGTTCATTGGCAGTTTTGCATGTTCTCAAATTTTAAAACGTGTCGTGAAATCACCATGTAGCATGTCAATGAAAGAATGCGGGGGAAGGAGGGTGGGGCACCCTTGTACAACCCCAGTTTTACCGCCGCTGTGAACAAGACACCTTACTTGCTCTACTGAGAATGTGATAATACAATGAACCTTCAATCAATACGATGACCTCATGCCTCGTCTATACGAGATTAGTAAGCTGAAAACGTTTTGTAGTTATAAACCCTCATAAGCAGGGAAGTTATATAGCAAAGAGCTCAGTCTGTCTTTTCGTCACGCCCGTCCATTCGTTCCTTTTGTTCGTCTGTCAGAAAAATTTGTTCTTGCGATTTCGCTCTGCTGCTTCATATTAACATTGTTCAGTAACGTTTATTATGCGTTAAAATTAACAGAATGATTGCATTTGTTTGTTGCATTTTGCCCCCAATTTAATTATTTGGATAATAACTTGAACAATAGACCCCAGATTTCTATAAGATTTAATAGACTGCTTTATATTAACATTGTCTTGGACAAGTTAAAAAAACACAGTAATTTCTCAGAAATTGAGAAAATTGTTGTCCTTTATTGAATATTGTTCGAAATTACATTGTTGATGCGATGCCTTGAACAGTGAATATTAGACTTGATAGCATGATTTGTATTGATAATGACTTCAACAAGTTAACCCTTTGAACCCTGCTGGCATCCTCCATGCCAGTTCAGTTGCAGCAATTGGAAGAGTCCATATTCATTATTTGGTGGAAGACCAATTAATATTTTCAACGTGCAGCCAACGGGCTGCACGTTGAAAATATTGATTGGTCAACCCCTCACATTCATTTAGTAGCCATTCTACTTAATATAATTATGACGTATGATGTTTCTGGTCTGGAAAAGCGGCCTCTCGGGTTCAAAGAGTTAAAACATTCCGATGACTTCCCGAAAACCGAGGGAGTTATTGCCCCCTTGTTGGTCGCGTTTGACTTGTATCTGTAATATTTTTGTGATAAAATGAAGTATCAAGTTTCAATAAATTTGGATGTGTTGCTTATGCTTATATCAACACTGTTTTGGATTAGATCGTAACCCATGGTGATTCGTTGGAAATGAAGATAGTTATTGCCCTTAGTGTATTTCATGTTCTTGGTCTAGCTTAACAATCGCAATATCAAAATTGATAGCGATTGGAACAAAAATCGGCATTTTGTTTCACAAGCAAAATATATGAATTTTTAATTATTCAAGAAAAATATAAGTGGCATGGACGAATCGTGTTGAACATACCCATTATCCAAAGGCACAACGTTGATGACAAGGACCAAGCGCAAACCAACGCAGTCCAATTATTCACCACCCAGTCGTACTTGATAAAAGATTAACATTCTTTTGGTTAATGATGACGTATCGATTTGTCATTGTAAGAACAGCTTACGGGTTGTGTCAAGACCAGACAAAGACAAATAGTGTATTCTATTTTAGTTCCAAAATCTCATATTATAGATGGTGTTTCGCATGCAATAAGAAGAATGAATTATGCTTCTTACTTTTCAGATTATATACGAAGGCGTCTCTGGCTGTCTGTAAGAGACGAGAAGAAAGAGATAAGGTTTTGCCTGTGTTTGATTTGTCATTCTTAGGATGAACGTCACACCAGCGCGATAAATAGTCGGCTTACTGTAAGTAATTTCCCTCTCTGTGTAAACCGGGGATTATACATACGTTATCATTTCAACTTCCACAATATCCTTCTCACAAGTTTCGAGTTTTACAGAACGCGGTGAGAGGATTACACATAAACATTCACGAAGTGGAGTTTTCACTGGATAAAAAACACATGTCTGAAAAAGCAACAAGCACAGTTTCTGCCAGTGGACATCCGGGTTAAACCCGGATGTCCATTGGCTAAAACTGCTTATCCTTCTTATACGGGAAATGACAGCTATTATCTGGGTGGAAGCTCCACACTACGAGTGTTTTAGAGGTTATCCATTCTTAACATAGTGTATATGCAGACCGACAGTTGATTTCGAGGAAAGAATATTAAAATTATTTTGGAAAATATTTTTTCGAGATAGAGCCCGAAATCTCGAAGTTGTTCCGAGATCTCGATTTTCTTTTTGATAAAAGGACTGCTTGCCATACGTATTCTATGATAAAAAACACGAGGTTTTGAGAATAACGAAAGACAAGTCTGAGGTTAATATGACAGATTTGGATGGGGAAAAATGAAGGTTCGTGACACAATTTTAATATTCCGAGACTAAAAGTCGGTGTGTGAAGACAAACTAATGTTACAAGGGAGGCAAGATCTTTTGTTGATTCGGAAAAGAAAGACCAAGCAAATTCCAACTGTGGGCTTTGTCGATGTTTGCATGAGAAAAAACAAAGAGTAAAATATCTTTGTATTTCGAACCAGATTATCGGACTGTGATCATTTACGCTTTGAACCCGAGAGGCCTCCTTTCCGGCCCAGGAACGTGATACTTTGTAACTTAATTAAGCAGGATGCCTGTTAAATTAATGTGCTGGGTAGACCAATCAATATTTTCAACGTGCAGCCTTGGGGTTGCACGTTGAAAATATTAATTGGTCTACCCCAAATAATGAAAATGGACTCTTCTATTTGCTGTCATAGAACTGACATGGAAGATACCACCAGTGTTCAAAGGGTTAACACTAAATATGCAAATATGAATTTTGTAGTTTTAAGCAACAACATCTGCGAATCAGCTTGGTCTAATAACCACGAACAATAGAGAACTTGTCTTTAGTATGGGGCGAAGAAAAAGAAAGCAAATGAGACTTCTGGCAAAAGATTGACCTTGCTTGGTAATATGACTTTCTTAAACAACTCCTCGTTTTTTATCCAGAAACATGGTCCACAAGTCTTCATACTATATGTTTTAAGAATGGAAATGGTAATCATTGTTAGTTATAAATGTTTTACGAAGGTTGAAATCCTACACAAATAACTACCTAAACGGGTAGCGTACTGGCTCCCACAAAGACTCCTGTGTTCTTCGTTTAGATGGAGGCCCTGTTGTTAAATGTGGATAGGCGTTGCACTTGATTATTTTTAAATAAAACGCTTGATGTTTCAAAAGATTATTAATGTTTATTTGTTATTAATCAGGTACTATATACACCCAAGCTGACAGTGATATCGATGACATAGTATTCCATGTGGAATAAGATATTTTGAAGTCGTCCATTGCCTTCGTTTCAACAGCCATAGTTGTCTGATTGGGAGCTAGAAATGCAAGCGAATGAAAATGTGACGTTACGTACACAATTTAAGTAAATAACGAGCGTAATACGTTGGCACGTGGGCAGCGGCGACACCGTACAGCTGAAAGTATGTATGAGGTGGCTGAACGCACGCGTTCGGACAGCTTACACTCTAAAATCAGTTGGGTTAAAAATCAACCCAAATGAATTGGCTTGGTGAGAATGAACCCAAACTGGGTTCATATTAACTCAAACCTGTTGATTTTTAATCCAACTGATTTTAGACTGTATCGAAGCTGCAGATTGCTAACCTATCTGTCGCCATTACGGGATCAAATGAAGAATAGTGTTGGGAAGTCTAGTTTTTCCAGAATAACGTTTGAAGGCCACCACCTGTTGGAAGCTTTTCGACCAAACGGCCGGGTTGAGGCGGAATATTACCCAGTTGCTGGGCAAGGACAGTAACATTTTGCTGTATTTGAAGAGATGTTTACTGCAATAAATTACATTTGGATTATGGTTGTTTTAGGGATTTTACTATTAAAGTTCTAATATTGTGTGCAATCCTTTGAACAGACTTTTTTCAACAGACTATGTGTCAGTCACAAGAAAATGTTGCGAGTACGACCTTTAATGAAACACACAAAGTGATGTCTGTCATTTTATGAAGCACTGACAAAGATCTTGCCTACAAAGCAGGAGCCAATACTATGAAACTTTTGCAATTGTATTTTCTAGAATTGTATTTTCTACCTGTTAATATAGCTGACTAAATGAATCATCTGCATTTTAAAAGATATGGCAATTTGCCAACTGGCAAATTGCCACATCTTTGAAAATGCTAATGGTTCGTTTCCACCCATTTAAAGTCATAACTAAAAAATGCAATTCTAGAAAATACAATTATAAAAGTTTTATAGTATTGGCCCTTCGGGATGTAACAAGTTTTTACAAGTGTGCACATCTTGTTGAATTTGCTTTGTCAGCAGTGCATCGATAGGTTTTTACGTGTGAATGGGGATGTGCTGAACTATACATTTTCAAACAGGAATGAGCTATTCAAAGCAGGGGAGATATTGGAAAGGGCTGTACAATTTGGAAATTTGGGAAATGTTTGACCAATGCGTAACCTTCTTGATTATAACTCTTACCAGTCATGGTTAGTGTTTTCTCTAGAGAGAATGGACTTGCCATGTTAGCTAGTTACTCTGGGAGATAATCGTAGCGTCAAACCCATAAACAGTGAGATGGGCGATATACCAAAAAATTGGGCACGGTTGCGGTATGTCGGAGGTACTGACTTACGGTCAGATCGACGCAATCGTAAATTACAGATTTTCGTACTTCGGATTTTCTACCAGGTTTATTATTCAGTACCCACTTTTCAACCCCGGGTGACGGAAAGAGGAGGAGAGTGGTCGATTCGTCATCAGCGAATGAACTCGAAAAAACACATATGCAAGCGGAAATTATAAGCGGATCACTCAAATCTAAAGTAGCATCAACAATGAATCTCCTATACAATCCATTAGGTTTTACCTGGCGGTGAGTTGGGTTATCTTGGAGACTAAAATACCTGAGTATCACAAAATCGATCGCGGAATCTGCCCAACCGAAACGAAAACAGATGAGTCCTGAAAGTAGCACTCGTTTGCTTCGCCAGTCGGACATGGTCTGATACCAAATCTCGTATCGATAATGTGGAACTACCTCAATTGAAAACAGAAACAGAACTGAAAATTTCAATACTTTCAAGGTCAGCATCAATGGTTTTATTATATGCTTTTCCCAAAATAACTACACAATTAGTTCAAATGCCCGTGAGATAAAAATAATATCTTCATGAAAATATAACCATTTTTGTCACCTGGCATAGCCGTTTTACGACTTGTTTCAGGAGCGGTGGAAACTCGATAAAAGTTTAGGGGCACAAATTCACAATGCTACCATGGTTCGACCCAGTGTGAAAAAAGTTACAATCGAATATCGGTAAATGTACCATGACTCGCTATAGTCTCTCGTTTAGATGAATATGTCGCTGTGTTGTCACTGCCCTGTCCGTTTCTTTTACTTCAACCATCTTCCGACCCGAAGGCCAGCCTTCGGGTTGGAAGATAGTTTAAGTAGAAGAAACAGACCGGAGCGACCGAACGTGGGATTCCTTGTCTAAATATTGGTTTGATTTGCAAATAATGTTGCAGGAATGCCTGTATATTGACACGTTTGCATGTGCTCATTTTAACTCATGGTGTAACTGCGAAACATATCTCTGGAAAAAAGTGAAGGGCCACGTGCCCCCCTGTGCCCTCTGGCTCCGGCGCCTCTGACCTTTTTTGCTATTTCGTGCTTATTTTATTTTTTACTACTATTTAATAGTCACCTTCGGTTGCTTTGATTGGTCCTTTTCGACGCACTCGACCGTTTGTGGCTATTATCGTTTGAACCTGACGAAAAATAACTACAGAATGTATTTACAACGCACCAGAATGATATTTCCCGTGAAATCATCTTGTGGGACCACTTCATAGAAAGCTATATGGCGATCGGATTTTTAAACTGGATAGGTAACTAATAATTCGAAACGGTTTTGTTCGGTGAGCGCGCGTAAAACAATCACTTCTTTTGAAACGTATCAGCGGCAATAACTTCGAAGTTGGAATCTTCCCCCCAAAACATTCACCAACAGCACAAATTCATTTTTTTTCAATGTATGTGACTGCGTTCCATACTTTAGCATTGTTGGGAGTTGTTTGTTTGAAAATGTACTGGAAATGCTACTCTTAATACCAGTGACGACACAAAAAAACGAAGAGCTTTCAGATAACAATGCAGGACGGTCGTTTTTTTAAACAAAATGTCAACTTAAGGATCAATTGTTTTTCCCCCAAAATCCCCCGGAATGAGCAACAGCAAATGCAAGAAATAAAAAAAAATCCACACTGTTTGGTACCGGATTTATTTCACTCGTGAAGATGAAATAATTTTCACGCGTGGCAAAACTATATATCTTTTCGCACCTCAACGTGAAATATTAACTGCAGATATCAGCTGTTATGTTTGAGTCGTGGTGTATAATCAATGTTTGTCTTCGTCTTACAGCAAAGTGGGAGCTTCTGACATCATGGTTTATACTCTTACTAACAAATGCCTCCTCTCTTGCGCAGTCAATGATATGTTGGAGATACCTAATGTTTCGTGGCGGATCCAAGAATTGTGTAAATGAGGCTCGTCGACTTCGTCAAGAGCATTGTACGAGGACGCCACAGAGGAACTGGTCTGTCTGCGACCCCCCCCCCCCCCCCACACACACACACTCTGGAACAGTAGCATGTTATACAGCCGTATTGTCCCTAAATACCCTGTATAAGAGTTCTGATGACAAAGGAGGAGTTCAAGAAGATTCCGCCTCAAAAACCTCTCTGATTCCGTTTCTGGAATATTCCGCTTTTTTAATTGACTTTTCCAATCGGACGAGTTTCCGTTGAATGCAATTCTTGAGTGAGGACTGATGATGTTTGCTATATTCTATGACTTCGTTTCCATATCATCTGCCTGACTCGATTCGACATTCGACTTGGCTCGAGATTTTAGATTCGCTACGCCCTAGCACTACCCTGGTATACCACGGTATTCTGAGACAACATAGGTGTATCATAATCAGCGTAACTATGAAGGGGAGAGGTTGTAGAGGGTGTGACCCCCTCCCCCCAAGTCGGGACATCTTAAGGGGTCGTCCAACCTAACTTTGGTCCATTTTTTGACATTTTTCCCAATGCCTCAGAAACAGATAAGAGAAGTAAGGAAAGGCAAATTATATATCAAAATAATGAGTAAAGTGCATAGAAAAGGTACATATAATTTTTTTCAGGAAAAAAAGTGAATTTTAGGATTTTGAAGAAGATTAATTTGCAAATGGCGTAAGTAACGAACCGGTAAAACCACAAAATAATCGGTGATTCGAAAGCCTTGTCGTCAATATAATGATAACATACTACAGACTCGGAGAAAGCATTTTTTTGACACACACTCTGGTGGGTTTTGACGTTTGAATGTAATAACACCAACACAAATTTTGGATGTTCCGGATGTGGCCATGTTTCAATGATGTTTTTCCGGTCATGTGATTACGATGTGGTTCTTGCAGAAATACTCAATTTGGGCAATCGTAAGAATGCAAGGACGTGATCACGCCCTTTATTTGTTTGAGACAATGTATGGACGGATTTGCAAACAGGTGACAGCAAATACTTGAGTTGTTAATGTCATAACTGCAAAATATGGTTCGAAATTCCCTCTCGAGTTTACAGGCCGTCTGAACTTTTTTGTTGACGAAAAGTCTGAATTATTGCGCACTAGAAAGACAACATGAACCACTTATAAAAAAATAACCGAGTGTATAAAATCGGGACGATACACATAAAATAAGGCAATATTCATAACAAAGTAAGCAGAATGCTTCAGAAATCACTTTTTCACGAAGTATATTCCAAGTGACCTGGAACTATATTGAGCGTGTTGATTTCCCCCGATGTTGTGATGTTGTCAGTTACCACGGACTGTGTTGATGTCTGCAAAGGACCGATTGAAGATGGGTTGAAAATGATGCATTCGTGCTTTTAAATAAGGTGCGCTTGGACGATGCTGAGAATTTAGTTTTTTCTTTCAACCAACCATAGTAATACAAGCGTCGATCAGTGTCTTTTATGATCGTTTTACACTGACAAATGTGACAAATCTCCTTCACTGGAAACCATCCCCCAATTTGCATATCACAATAAACATAACCGCTGTCACTGAGTGACAGCGTGGCCGTGTGGTCAAAACCGAAACGAATTATCGAATGCACGGTCAATATTAGCTGCAATTGGCTTTTAAACAAATGAAATACACGAAATATTCGCAATTTCATCGTTATTCATGCCGAGTTACTTTTTAACCAGACCACATGCGTTCAGTTTCGTTTGTCGGCATCAAACTGATATTGTTTGTGGTAATTAAATAGTACGAGAAGGCGAAGGAAGCCAAATATTTTCCATCATCTATTAATTAATTCAAATTGATAATTTCTTTTATTTTACTGAAATTATGAACTGATAAGGTGGGTGTGTTGCGATTATTATGCCCCAGACCTGGAAGTTGGAAAATCAAAGGTGCATCTAGGGCCGTGCAGTGGTGACCCCTGTCCTCTTAATCTTAGTCTTACCCATTCATCATTACATGTACCAACATTCTCCCTTGTATCTCAACCATTGCTACTCCAATTTGAAGGATATTTGGTGTTGTGATCGAGCATCATGGGGAAACAATGCCTGTGTTGCTGCTGTAGCATGTGTTTCTTCCCACATTTTTTCAGAGTTGTGGTACTTTTTCACTCTTTTAAAATTTTGTTTATAACTAGTTGATTTGTTACAATTTGTTGCAAAGTGCCTGCTAATACCCTCAATTGTATTGCTACAGAATCTTCTGGTGAAGATTTTGTTCCTATTGCTTATCAAGCAATAACCTAATAAATATTCTGTATAAAGCCACAGATCTGATGTTTGACACTTTTATCGGAGCTGTTTTGAAGGCTTATGGGACTCAAAATGTTGATTATGGCAGGACGTTTCTATTCACCCATTAATCGATAAATTAAGTGTTATAGTTGGAAGTAAGAAGCATGAAAGGTCCAGAACTAAAAGTATAAAAAGAATGTTTTGCAATGTAACATGATTTTTGCAGATACACTTATTTGGAGGGTTACCTGTCTTATAGTGTTTGGAACATGTGTGGCCAGGATCTTTAAAAAGAAAAAAAAGAGTTAAAACTTTGAGAAAAATAGGCATATGCCTTGAGTGCCGGAGGTAGAGTCATACAAGGAAGCGAGCCCCCCCCCCCCCCCCCAGGAATTTTTTGTGTCAAATGGAGCTCACTTGTCACCTTTTTGGGATTGCCTTGTGTACTGCGTTCTTGAAAAACATATGTGAGACCCTCTGGGTGTGCCCTTCTGATCTCAATATGTCAATAAGCCTCCTTGGAAAAGTACATGCAATAATGGTTATGTAAGGTTGATTTGATGTGTTTTGAATAACAATGTACTTTTAAGTACATTAGATGGTTTATTGCAGTGACATGTTACAGTTACAGTACGTGGAGAGTGGATTGTAACTAAATCACCCGTGGAGTGGAGTTATCACCCAAGCTATAACTTTCAAATTTTGTATATATCGACATAAAACACAAGCAATGTTTCAGCCAATGGACCTCCGGGTTTAACCCGGAGGTTCATTTGCTGAAACTTTGCTGGTGCTGGTTATGCTTTGTAACACATTTGCAATTATTGCTCGGGTGGAATCTCCACTCTGCGGGTGAATTAATGATAATACACTCTCCACGTACTGTACCCTTATTTCTTCTCCAACAGATATCATGAGTGTATTGGTGTCCAAGAGTTAAACAAAGCTATTATACTTATTGATAAACCAGACAAATTTAACAATTTAATTATTATCAAATTGGTGCATGGGATAAAAGGGGTTACAGTGCAAGGGGTTTGTAAATATATTTATGCAACTACAATGTATGACTTTGCAGTGCATTCTACATAGGAGAATATCATATTTTCTTTCCAAACCATTACAGTAACACATACATCTTTATATTGGGAGACACTCTTTTGTCCTTCCATACTTCTTCTGCTGGACTCCTTCAAGTTGACCTTTGTTGAACTCCCCAAATCAAAACATAAACAAAAGAAAATGTCTGCCTTCAGTCAGTGGGCACTCCACTTATAACATTTGGTCTCAATCTTTATTACTTTCATGAATTAGGAAAAGATTTCTTCGAGTATGTACTTAAATGTTTATAGAATACAGCTGTTATTTTATTTTGAGGTATTTTATTGTAAAAAAATTGTTCTCTTACTTATGCCACAGCAGACTTTCAGGTGGTGCTATTTACATATGGCAGCAGTTCCATGGCAAATTTCAGTTTCCACATGTTCTATGTTTCATTCCAAGCATTTTGGTATATAATTTATGGGGTTATTCATTTTGGGACTTTTTTAGACTTGAAAGAAAATTACATGAAATTTGACCAAAGTTAGATTGGACGTCCCCTTAAGATATCAATTCACTCTTCCTACTAACTTAAAAAGCTAGTTTCGATACTCGTACTTACGTCAGACATACAGTCGGTCATACAAATGGAGGTCTTGAGTACCTGATGCGGACTGCTAGGGAGCAGGCATGGCCAGTTTGGAGTACCAGTACAGTACGTGTTAATTATTAACTAAGAAATTGCTTCACGGCGACATGTATATTTTATTTACTCACTAATAATTTCGAAGAAGGTTCGAGTCTTTTTATGCCCCCCGCCAATTTGGCGAATGTGCATTAAGTGTTACCCTTGTCCGTACGTACGTACGACCGTCTCGAATATGGTTTCCGGACAGTAACTGTAGTTTAACTGAACGAAATGAAACAAAATTTTGCACATAGGTTTATAACTACATAATACAGGTTGGGATTGATGGTGGGCTTGTCCAATTGTTTTTGGCAAAGTTATGACCCTTTTAAGCGAGGAAATTAGTGTCCCATGGACATATTTGGTAGCCTGCTGTATTGGTGCTATGGTTTAATGGAGGCAAGATAAGATTTTTATTAATTCAATATCAACAAAGATAAATGACTAGAAACTCATGCTTAGCAGTAGGGGCGGGGGCATAACCACCCTTGGCGTTGCACTTGTTTTTAATTGTAATGCCGACTGAGTATTATTCCAAACTATATCATCAAGGCGTACCTTGATAATGTAGTTGGAATATTAGTCAGACGTGACTCGAGCCATCACAGTCGGGATAAATCAGGTTCACCACCCCCCCCCCCCCCCTCACAATCGGCCATCTTTGCGGCTTCCGTGATCAAGGTACCCTTTTGTAAGGGCGTTCTGTGCTTTCTCTGGCATCGTCTTGCACATGAGGTTACTGGTAAGGTGAGATGTGGGAAGTGGGAACTAAAAATACAATCTAAAAAGACGGCAAGATTATTAAGATAGAATACAAAGCGGGTGGAGTACGAGGGAAAATTTAATTTTATTTCAAGAAAAATATCTCATTCGACGCTCTGTTTACTTTCTTCTTTCTTACGTCACACAGTTGTTTTCCATCGGGCCATTTATTCGCGTCATGGCGCCAGTCAGATGCACGACGATCAACGTCAAATGCATTCGTACAAGCCGTTTTTACATGTAGGCCACATTCCAGGCGTGGTTTTCCTAACACATTTTCAATGCCTAATGCCTGTATAGTATAGGGTGATATTGAATACACCAACCAGTCGTGGTATAAAATATTATTACGTAGTTTAGTGATATTATTGATAAAAACACAAGCAAAATATTTGATAATGCTTAGTTGTATTCACGTAACCATTTACCTAACACGACACGAGGACAACCTGTATAAAAAGCATGAATATTTACAGATGTGTAGTCTTTTGGCATTTGAACATATCTCATGATGCTTCACTGGAACGAGCTCGATCCAATGAGGTGCCATAATCTATGTTTTGGAGGCATAAATTAAAAAAAAAAGAATAAAATTTGAATATGAATAAGGCTGACCGTCATAGGCGTTACTAAGATCCTGCAAATCTCAGATTTCGGGTCGAATCGAATCGAGAATCAAATCGAAGCTCGAATAGAATTTCACCTATTCTCCAGTTGCAGATATTACATCTTCTTACAAACTTGAAAAAAATCAAATACCGTCTTTTAATATACGCTAAACGATAGATTATCGAAGAAATTGCGGAAAGAAATCGTATCCCCCACTGTGAAGATATAGAAGTTTTCACTTTCACGGTATCAATCAAAATGGCGGCTTTCAAAGTATCACTTCAAGGTGAATACGAGTCAAATTATCACTGGAAATGACCAATTTGTTCTAAAAACGAAAAAAGAAAAGTAAATCTAGTGTCCTTGAGTGCATACCGATCATTTCCAGCAATAATTCAACACGTATCCACCTTGAATTGATGCTTGAAATCCGCTAGTCCAAACATGGTCTGACAGTCCGTAATATAAGTTTTTGGTTTGGTACGTCCTTTGGTACGCTATCTGTTCCGAGTATCAATCAATTCACTTCCGCGTAACAATGATTCAGTGTGCTGTTTACTTGCACACATCAATTCAAGGTTGAAACGAGTGGAATTGTCAGATTTTTATAAAAAGCGTATAATAAAAAGAAAGTCTAGTGTTTTTGAGTGGATACCGAAAATTATCTCATTTGTGACCGAGAAGAATGGAAATTTTCTCTCGCGCAAGCGCTCGCGAAAAATAAACATTTGTCTTGGTCACTCATGAGAGAATTTTCGGTTTCCACTCCAAAACACTAGATATCCTCCATTTTCCACGTACCCAAGAATCATAATACAATTCCAGCAGTAACTCATCTGTTTGGGAAAGCCATTCAAAAAGCAAAATATTTTTTAATCGGAATCAAACTTACTTTCGAAAGCGGAACCTCCTTGGACTCTTCTGTCATCAAGTCCTTGTACAGGAGACCTAGAAGAAGAGTTATAAACGAGACACTTGGTGGGATTTTGAAAACATCTCGACGATTCAAAAATTCAGAATCAGCTCGACTGGAATCGAAACATCGAGACGATTTCGTGTTACATCGAATTTAGAAACTTCGCAGGGCCTTAGGCGTTACGTTAGTTAAAGGATTGATATAAAATCCACCACTGTCATTTGTCGAATGTTTAACCCTTTGAACCTGAAAGACCGCTTTTCCGTTCCAGTAATTCTGAGTCGACCTAAATTCATAAAGAGGATAGTTCCTCGGTGAATTTGTGTTGTACACTAATCAATATATTCAACATGCAGCCCTAAGGCTGCATATTTAGAATATTAATTGGTTTTACCCCAAGAAACGAATATAGACTCGACTCTATCAGTTGATTGTTCTGAACTGGATTGGAATATCCCATCAGTGAGTGTCCAAAGGGGTAATGGTTTCTCTAATGATTAATATCCTGTTACTTTTTTATATTTTCAGCCAAACATGCAGACGGCAGATGACGTCAGTTCCATCCGCCCATGGTGCTTCATCACTGACATTCTTGGTCTGTTCGTCTCCCAGAACAACAAACCAAAGACTCTTCCAAAAGAATCAAAACTTCTTCCAAAACCACAGAGCGATAACTCCTCTGCAATCAACTACCCGACAATTGTAGAAATTCGAAAATCTATTCCAAACCATTGTTTTGAATTGAATGTTCGCTTATCTCTTTTGCACACTCTAAAAGACATTTGTTTAGTTATAGGACTTTACATTGCAGCGGAGTATGCATGGAGCATATTACCACTATGGACTCAGCTTATTGTAACACCAGCGTACTGGTTCGCCCAGGGAACAGTATTTACTGCAATATTTGTCCTTGGTCACGATTGTGGACACGGGTCTTACTCCAATTCACCGATGCTCAACGACATTATGGGGACAATCCTCCATTCGTTTTTGTCAGTACCGTACTATGCATGGAAACTTTCTCACAGGAATCACCACAAGAATACAGGAAATATTGACAAAGATGAGGTATACTATCCAGTCAGACAGAAATATCACAACGGACGGGGATATCTTCCGGGGTTTGGATTGGGTGTTGGCTGGTTCTTCTATCTACTGTCCGGATACAAGCCCCGACAAGTGAATCACTGGAATCCGTACCACCAGTTGTACAGCGACCACGTCGTGGCCTGTTGTGTGTCAATCGCATCAGTCGGCTGTATGGTGGCTGTATTATTCAAATACTACGAATATTTCGGTTTCGGATATTTCTTCTACCATTATGCTGCACCCGAGTTTGTGTTTGCCAGTTTCATTGTCATCATCACATTCCTCCACCACACAGAGGAGGGAGTGGTATGGTACGGTAATAACGAGTGGACTTACGTGAAAGGACAGTTAAGTTCCATTGACCGGGATTACGGATGCATTCATCACATAATACATTCTATAGGTACACACCAGATGCACCACATGTTCACAAAGATACCACATTACCATCTGGAAGAAGCTACCGCTCACTTCCGACAAGCATTCCCGCACTTAGTACGATACAGATCTGACCCAATTCTTCCGTCATTTGTTCGCATGTTCAAAAAGTTTATAAAACAGTATGTCATTCCTGACGACACAGCTATTCATATATTAAAGTAGTTTTAAGGTTTTTATTAGCACTTTAATTTATTTTATTTTTTAAATCTAATAAATTTTTTATAAATTATTCAACATGTAAATAGCGATTAGTAGTGGAGGATCCACCATTGAAGGTGGGAAGGAGGAATTATCACTCTCCGCTGTTTCATATAGGCGCTGATAATGAAGGGAGAGGAGAGAGACGCGTACCTTTCAATTCAAAAGATAAATCGGAGAAAAAACATGGTCAACGAAGAAGCATTTTATTGTTATTTTTGTTTATGACTCCCAGAAAAGATTATGTCGATGACGGATGTGGACTATTTTCATTAAGCTGATACTATTTTTGCGTAAAGGTAACCTCAGATTCAAAGAGAGACACGTCAGTCTTTCAATGTTTTTTACGGGGACCCGCATCCTCTCATCCACAACGCCTCAGATCTTTGACGTTACGGCTCCAGTAACCGAGGCCTTCCTTCATCTGCCCCTTATAAAGAAGTATCATGACACACCGTGGCGATGTTCTAAAATATATTATCGTAAAAAATTGCGAATGGGTTCACAATTGTTTGAACTGTCAAAATAACTCAGTTCCGCTACCGCCACTTCCCCGCCACACACATTTAATCTTTTACCTAACATGAAAAGCAGACGACACTTGCAAAAAAATCTTGAATAACTATTTTTTTTTTCATTTTTTTTGTCTCAAAAACATAGGTTATGACCCCTCATTGGAACGAGCTCAATGCTCTCGTTCCAACGAGGGATCATAACCTATGTTTTTGAGACAAAAAATGAAAAAAATAATGAAAATTAATTGGCGATTTTTTAGAATGGCGCTGGCCGGTTTTGGACGTTACGTTGGATAAAGGGTTAAACACTCTGCTATTGGTGCCGTTAAGAAAATTGGCCGGTTGTTTATTTCCCCCCATTCACATTCATCTCATGCGAGGCCCCTTATGTTATCTAAATCTAATCATCTAAAACGTTTAGAGTTCTGTGATTACAAAAACGTACAGAGAATTTCGACCGTTCACCTGTGTAAATGTATCGCGATTATATCGCGATCCGATCGGGAAATAGAACGCTTCTGTGTTCGCAGAACTCAATTTTGCCTATTTTTGGAAAAGAGTATCAGCTTTGAGATAGCCTATGTAATATCCACTCGTTTTGCTTTGCTGTAAAACGTTTGTTCTGTCGTGAGAGCTGTTAACACTTTGCCTTAGAATTTCGAAAGAGTAATGTCGTTTTCATAGTATTTGGACAGACTATGTTTTTTTCAGAAACTCACTGAAACTTTGAATCGAGGTATGTTGCTATTCCCTATACCATTTTTCCACAATGATTGTCGTCTCCAATGCTTTTGGCAGACTGTGCTTATTTCAGACACTCGTTCAGACTAGGAATCATGGTATGTTGCCCTTCTTTGTATAGAATGATGACTTCATTGTAATTGGACAGAAGGTGCTTTTGGAGACTCTCGTTGAGTCTTGAATCAACGTGGTATTTTCCCCTTCCCCACCATTTTTTCATTCTGGATCCACCACTGGTAGATTAAACAATAAACATGAAGAAAATATCAAATACCAAGCAGGGCTCCAAATAAGATGCGAATAAACCTTGACCTTTTTCTGACGTAATGGTCGCCGCATTTTACGAGCGCCATTCACAAAAAAAAAAAAAAAAAAAAAAAAAAAAAAAAAATCCCCGTTCAAATTGGTTTCAAAGTTTTGCTTCCAAACATAGCTTATGACCCCTCTTCGGAATGCGCTCGTTCTAGTTAGGAGTCATAAGCTATGTTTTGGGGGCAAAATATTTTTATTTTTTGAAGAACACATTTGCAAGTGTCGTGTGCTAGTCGTGGCAGACAACGTCATGGCCAGCTTTTATCTTCAGATCAGTGGGAAAAAAAAACGGTTTGGTTATCTCCCCTGAAAATGTCGTTTTGAGGATTGAAAATTAGCATTATGGAGATGGGAAAGTTTTACAAAAAATTCCTATGATTAAATAAAATGTTCACTTTTGAAAAGTTACATTATGGAAGCGCATGGCATCTGAAAGTTCAATATATTTTCTTTATAGTAATTGTTGAATGGTGCCAGTTTACCATCTGAGATTTGTTCCTTAGTCACTTACAGGATGTACTGCATTCTCCAGTGCAGCTAAAAATGTTTAAAAACAGTGTTTCCCTCGGCTTTTGGTCATCTATATACGATTTTTAGTTGGAAAGATGTCTGGGAAGCGCATCAATTCGAAAAATATGATCTTGTGTCTACTGTCTAGTGGAAATATCTATCGGACCCAAGCCTTGAGTTTTGCTCCTTTAATGTCCAAAGTTCTGTTTAATCTGATTACGTTTCTCATACCTTGGCCGATAATCTGTGACGGAATCAGCTGATGGGTTCTGAAAGTCGATAAGGGGAGATAACCGTCCACTTGAACCATTTACTTGAAGTGCAAGGCTGGGTATGATGGCAATGGCAAAGCTAGTATTGTGAGTATAGCCTAAAGTGCTTAGAAATTCAGTGACAAATAGTTTAAATGGCAGAAAGGCGTCATTCAATATTATTCAAAATATTCAATATTACGTAAGCATTTTGATATCACTTACGTTTGGAATTTTAGCAATGGCATAACTTTACAGCGTACAAATACGCTTTTAAATTTTGGAAAACAATCTTTGATGATCTCTCAAAAATGCTGTTGTTTTCGAATCGAACACATCCGATTTTGTAAGCACTGGCGATCGGATCTGGCTGAAAAGTGAAAAAAAAGAAAAACATTTGATAACAGAATCGAAAAAAAAAATCAATTAATAAGCTAGTGCCTAGCTTTTTCGCGAAAGGGATTGTGTGACGTCACGTAGCCGTATTGCAACAGGTAAATTACCAAAGTAACAGTCATATGAACCCAGCGCTATTCACAAAATTTGCCATTCAAAATTTCTTATTTTTTTCAATTCTCGCCTAAAAACATGCCTATGACTGTTCGTTGGAACGGGCTTGTTGAGCTCCATAAGCTGCATTTTTCAGTTCTTTAAGAATTTTGTTGTTGGCGTCGCCTCTCTTTGTGTTAGGTAAAAAGTTAAATATATTTTAGATAAAGTTTTCAAAGTATACAACACGCATGGGAGCGTGATGGCTCAGAGGTTACGGAATTCGACTTCAAACCGAAAGGTCCACGGTTCGATCCCCACCAAGGGTAAGTGCGCTATGTCCTTGGGCAAGGCACTTCATCCCGATTGCCCACGTCGGTGTTCGGTGGCGCTGTGTACTAAGGCGTACTGCACATCGACGATGCACTTGTCTTCAACCTATGCTAACCCTGCTTGTGCGGAGTTAGTACGTTGGGGAGTCTGATATTTGCCCGCCGTTGATCGATGGTTCTCTCCGGGTACTCCGGCTTCCCCTACCAGTAAAACTGCCCGACACGAGGTGACCATGGCTGTCGAGAGTGTCGTTGAACCCCAATCAATCAATCAAATAATTAATACAACACGCACTGTAAGATAAGTCCAAATAGCCCTCTATATCGAAATCTTATCTGGAGCTCTGAATATTGTGATTAGATGCAGTTGCATCGAAACAAATATGCATATAAATTACATTAATGTTTATCAATCAAAAAGTGTTAGTTAAAAAATGTTACCAAGTTTATCACGCAATGAACCATCCACACATGCTTCTTGCAGATGAATATCATTTGCACAATGGAAATGTATAATCGTCGGCTGAGTGCTAGAATGTTCTATGTCCCATAGGGGACATAGAACATTCTAGCAATCTGGCGACGTAATGTCAGAGTGGAAAAGATAGAACAATATAACAATGAGTGAAAGCTGAAGAATGGGCAACTCTATCTATTTAAAAATAGCGGATCTCCTCAACTTGTTTAGTTTTCAGGGCTCACTGTCATGTTTACAATACATTTAGTGAAAAAGATTTGGGGTTAAGCCGTTGTGTCACTTCTATTTGCCAGTTTCGGGGCGATCTCTGAGTTATCTTGTCATGGAAATTGACTTTTGATAAAGTTATCTCCCCTGAAATTATTGGACGGACGAGAAAGGTCCTATTTAGAAGCACGGAATTCTTGAAAAAACACCAATGACATCAGTAGGAAACAAAGCGGTGTTTCCTTTTATTACTTTTAATAAACAAAACCCCAGACATCTCTAGGGGCTGTCTGTGGTTTTCGTTTATTAAAAGTTACAAAAGAAAACTTGGCTTTTTATGGCAAGCTTATTAGAAGCAACTAAGTGACTTTCCACTTTGTCTCTTTGTTTAGCGAATGTATTTTTACTGTAATTTGTTTTATTTTTCCAGGAAAACAATTAGCAAATCTTACCTCCTATACTATTATATTAATGGAAAGGATAGTTTTTGTATTATAAGTCATGATGCATGAGTACACCATTGATATTATGAACAGGAACAAGTTACAGAACATCAAAAGATGGTGAAAGCGCCGTTTTCTTATTTTTAAATGAGTTTAAACAGCGAATAATAGTCAAACGTTCAAACTGGTTGGGGAAAAATTGTAAAAAACAGCTTCTGTATTTTTATAGTACTCTAGAAGAAAATGCCTGGTGTTTGTGAAATCCTGCGCGCATCGATGGTACAACTTCGCTAGCATTTCGAAATTCCAATTTTTATATGACATTCCCATACCCTTTGTGTTGAAAGTATTGACAACTTTAGAAAATTAAGGGAGCTAACTTTCCTGTAAATCTCTTCCGAAAGGCAAAAACTGTCAGCCATGTTTATGACAATGGTACACACACTCTCCTCCGATCTGAGTTCTACACGCGTTGTAAAACGCCACCTGCTGCAAGAAAAGAAATATAAAACCTGGGAGAAATCATTAGGTTCAATATAGTAAGGGTCAGGGTGGAGGCCACTGCTAATCCTCACCCTTACTGAACTGATCCTAAATCATTACGGACGCCTCTCAATAAGATCAATTCAATGTGGCGATTCTGTTTCTCAGTGTGTTAAGTTTGCAGAACAAAAACGGTAGAGGCAACATTTAAATATGATACTGTTGGACAGAAGTAGTTATTATTTGTTGGCAACATGGAATATGGAATGAAAATAAACACAGAAAAAGTGAGGAGGTCGGGTATTTTCAAATAAATTCCTTTGAGTCCCCTTTTCCTGAGTTACATCTGATAATGTACTTGAACATGTTAGTTACGAAAGGGGCATCTTTTGAAATGGCCTTTCATATAAATTTTCAAAATTTATTGCACAAAAATTCAATTTCTGTACAATTTCTAGGTTCTAACGGATGCACTTTAGCATAAATAGTAACAATTAGAGCTGGGAGGTTTTGATTTTTCAGATTCTGTTTCGGTTCGATTTCAGGAAAAAACCTCGGTTTCGGTTCGGTTTCTCCTCTAGGATTATTGCCAAGTCCCTGAAATAAGTTCTGTGAGATTTCCAGACGTCAGATGCACAGACCCCGTTTGCAGGTTCTACCAGTTTTTGAAATCTGTATGCCTGATGTATCCAACAACTTATGGTATGCCTCGAACTTTGTTAGTACATAAGAACAAACTGATGAATAGACATTATATTAGTTTACATTCTGCCAATTAAGAACAGATAGTGAATACTAAACTCTGAAAAAAATCCGCAATAGTTTGTAAGACACCACTCAGCACAAAAACCATATCCGTAAGTATTTACATTAGTTCAGATCAGTTTCCCTGTGATCATTCTTGGGGGTTCTAAAAGATCAGTTGTAAAGTCTATTCAGTCAGAAAAAAGAGAAATCAGGGATAACAAATGAATAAAGTTCATCTAATCTATGTTGTGTTCCCATTGTCACATTTTTTCTTTATTGACTCGTCCGGTGGACGAATCAATAAGGGAGAAAATCTGACAATGGGAACACGACGTATTCGCCCCTATACCGGATAAAGTAAGTGACGAGAGTCCATAGTGACGACTAGTCCAATTCTCTCCCATTAAGACAGTTTGATCAGTTTATATGCACAAACATAGCAAAACCATTTGGTCGGTTTTTGGTGGGTCTAGCGGTTTGGTTTTCTGGTTTGCCACAAAAACCGGAACCGAACCGAAAAACCGCCCAGCTCTAACAACAATAGAACTAAATGTGTATGCTTGTAATTATTTATTACATAAAAAAATCCATTCCGTTTGTAAACAATGAAGACAAAATTTCATTGCAAACTGCCAAATACAGTTAATTTAAATATGACGCATAAAGAGTTGTGTGGCCTGTTATGACGTGTATCTGTCTGTCTGTCTGCTGTATGTGTGTATGGGAGAGGTGGATGGGGTGGATTTTGTTACTTATAATCTGTGTGATAGAAGTTTCTACCTTCACATATTATACTAACTACTGAGTACGACAGTATTCCAAACCTATCTCCACAAACATAATACTTAGTCCACTAGACTCTGAACTGTTCTTGAATACCTTTCATCGTGAGTGTTCTTCGATTCGAGATCCTCTGTCTGATTCGATTCGGTATTCGATTCGATCCGAAATTTAGGATTCGCAGGACCCCACACGCCAGTTTATAATATTTGACAAGAATAAGGGGCCAATCCGAGCCACCAATCAAATTATGTAAGAAATGCGGCACTGTTAAGGCCAAGAGCCATCCCAATGCGTAACTAGTCCATCGCCTATGTATAGATTCAGTCGTCTGGAATATTTCAGCTGGCCGAAAATGCAAACCCACGATTCGCTTTTCCGACCAACTGAATATCCTAATATCTAAAATATGACATAAACATTAAATTTCTTTGAATCAACGCTAGATATGTTAATCGAGTCTTGAATTTACCGAATCTTCAATTATATTACCGGCACTATTAGATATGTTTGTAAACAAAATTCACATGAATGGGGACTCATCACGGCTGTCGTTTTATGATTACGCTGCGTAGTTCCACTAACTGTGTGAATATCCTGATGTTTTCAAGGTGGAATAAATACTTAATTGGTGAGAATATATATAACTGGAGCCTACAGTAATATCTGTTTATTTTGGGAGCAAAGGGATATCACATTTCCTCAACGGTAGTCTTCACGAAAAGTGGATAACCAAACAGACCATAACATCGTCGTATTCCGGACAGAATTAGACTGGTGGCCTGAGAACGTGGGACAAAACCTAGCTTGGTTGGTAACCATTACTTACAGCACAGGACAGGTTCAAATTCAGGAAATACCGACAATGTGGTTGGCAACTAACTTACACCCCGTCCTTTTCTTCAGTCAACAAAGCACACGGACTCAGGTATAGTCAGTGGACCAGAGGCGTTCAAGTGACGGACTCGGGTATGCTCTGCGGACAGAAGTATTCAAGTAAGTAATAGTTACCAACCTGGATGGAGGTATTCATGGATTTGAACAACCTGACAGCGTGCGGCGAGTGACGCCGAATCGTGTAGTGGTAAGGTGTTGCATCACACTGGTTCAAATTCATGAATACCGACAGCTAGGTTGGTAACTGACTTACGCCCTGTCTTTTGTACAATCAATAAAACGCCTGGAGTCGGGTATACCCAGTACACGAGAGATATTCAAGTGAACACTCGATCCATTGTTCAATCAGGTATTTCAAGTTGGCTACTCACCCCAAAAAGACAAAAGAGCCAGGATGTAACGTCCCTTGGACACCTAGACTATTGCTCAGTCGACAAAATACACGGGCTCAGGAAAACACATTGAACCAGAAGTATTCAAGTGACGTCACTTGAACACCTAGTCTATTGCTCTATCGGGTATTTCAAGTTGTTTTCATACTTCGGAAAGACAATAAAACCAGGGTGTAATGAAAACCACCAAAATCATCTGCACACCTGACTGTTAATGTTAAATTCGGATAAGAATTAGGAATACTCGTGGTCGTTTGCATCAAAAAGAAAAAGACACCTGAAAGTATTTTCAACATTCATTTTCCACATTGAGAGGCTCTTACAAACTGCATTTCCATGAGAGCCTTGGGAAGTTGACCTATACTTGATTACTTTGATAACAATGTCTGTCTACTTGTAAAATAGGATCCGGTAGCCAACACCTGGGATGGGAATCCACTAACGTAGATCCGTAATACCCACATGAAAATATTGTCCATTATAATCTATTTCCAACAAGCTATGAAATTGTTTAACCCTCTACAAGGGGGCGCGGTGGTGTTGCGCTAACCAGTTCTTTGTCGTCAAATCACCGAAGCTAAGCAACGTCGAGCCCGGTTAATCGTTGGATGGGTGACCGTCTGAGCTATCGATTCGGACTCCCGCGTTGTGTCCTTTCGCAAGGCACTTCACACCGTTTGTCCACATGGGGGCACGATGACGCCGTGTACTCAGGCGTACTGCACGTCGATAGTACGCATGTCTTCAACCAATCTAACCCTGCCTGTGCTGCAGGACGGAGTTATGATGTTGGAGAGCTGGCAGCTGCCCGTTGTTGCTCGGTGGTTCTCGCCGGGTACTCCGGCTTCCTCCACCTGTAAAATTGTCACCGACACGATATGACCATGTCTGTTAAAGTGTCTTTAAACCCTAATAAATAAATAAATAAATAAATAAATAAATAAATAAATAAATAAATAAATAAATAAATATAACCCTCTACACACTGACTTCGAAATATCAAAAGTTTTAAGACCTAATTTTTTCCCATAATACAACTAGGTACTTAATCAAATCAGTCTTGTTTGAAGGAGCCCATTGAGCTCTGTCAAACAAGACTGATTTGATTAAATTCCGAGTTGTGTTATGGGAAAAAATTCTGCTTGAAATTTCGATATTTTGGCATCAGAGTGGAGAGAATTAATTAAAAAAATATACAAAGCCTGTTGACAGCTTTGAAAACGATGGGCGTAGAACATATGCCTGGTGAAGTCGAAACCCAACAGGGGTTGAAGACCCAGAAGGACAAGAAATGAACATATTGCTATTTTAACTCGATGGATAATGTAATATATCTCACTTACTATAACATTCTCAGAATTTCGTTGGATTCGAGACGCCACGTACCAACCTTGTATATACCATACACAGTCGGTTGAGATCTTTACGCGGTTAACAGGGTGATCCCATCTTTGTTTATTCATCTATCAAAATGACGTCAGGCGGTTACCGCTTCATGATAAATAAGTGAAAAGTCCATCTTTTATTAACCATTGCAGTTGTCAATTCAGTATATAGGATAAATAGTCGGTAATATAGATTTACTACATAGTTCGTTAGAGACCTAATACGTTATGTACGGTGTCACTGAATTCCATATTAGACCAGAGGTCTTACCTTTTATGGAATTTATTCAAACTGAATGTACCATATGAGGTCAAAGTCAAGGTGTTTAACTTATAATTGTACGTGGTATGTAATGAGTATCTTTTGAGCTTCTTTCTAGTTAATGCACTGTTTACATAAGGAATGCTCGTTTGTTTCTGTTTACTTCTTGAGTTATGAACCCCACAAAAAAACAAGGACCAAACTGTGTGAATGGGCGTAGCCCATTTACACTATGTTTGGCCTTTGTTTTTTGGAGGTTCATAACTCAAAAAACAGACAGAAACAAACGATCATTCCTTATAATTAAACAGGAGTGGAAATAAATTTAAACAATCTCTGCTTTGTGGAGTTAAAATGAAAACCAGGTCGAATCATGCTTCCTTGCTATCACTGAATAAAAAGGCACAGTTTTCTAAAACCCTGTTTGAAATAACGATACATTTCGCTGAAACATGTTCTTGTGTTATTAAAACTTTTATTGACCAATGAATTGCTTAAGTTAAAAGGAACATCATAGGCCACGCCCACACAAAACTTCAATCTCCTTTTCCACTTGACAGGAGGGTGCTGTCACTCAAAGCAATACTAAGTTAAATTCAATTCTGATTTTGACCATTTCCTGAGAAATTGAATGCACATTTTGTAAATGAACCCAGATGGCATGAAGTTGGTTGAACTTTGTCTCAGAAAGAGTTCGTTCAGGCTATTTGAAAATTGGAAAGTTTTGTTCGCGCGAGTTTCGTTTGTGGATTATTATGACCGGCCATTGTTTACGCTTGATTTGGGTAAAACGATGAACGCGGACGATCACCTATTGCGTATAAACAAATTGAATAAAGAGCATAAGGATTTCATTGCTTATTAAATTTTATTTTGAGATTTTTTTTAATATGATGAAATAAATATTAATTATTTTTCATGTTGAAACAATATGAGCGTGCAGGGGTTCTTTTCCATTCACCCAGTGCAACGTGAGCTTTACGACACACATTGGGGTCGTGGTTTTAGGCGGGCCTAAATGCGTTTTTTTTCGGTTCATTGTGTTTTAAAAAGAAAAAAAAAGAAATACTTAAGCCAATCATTTTGCCTGAAAATGCTTGAGCAGAAAAAAGGTTTAATTATATACTAATATTCTGTTGACAAAGTTGTCCTAAACACGTTTCATTAGACCCCTTTCGGTTGGGTCGCATCGTAATTGTATACCACAATCGTCATCTAATGAAAAAATATTACTCATGGAGTGAAATTTTATGGCGATTTGATTTGTTTTGAATCGGAATTACTCGTCGCTCAACAAGCTCTAGGTAAAATGAGTTATTAACCCTTTAACTCTAGCGGTCGTTTTTCCGGTCAGCAACATGATACGTCATAACGTCATTAAATAGGATGGCTGTTCACTAAATGTGTGGGGTAGACCAAGGCTGCACGTTGAAAATATTGATGGGTCTACCCCAAATAATGAAAAGAACTCTTCTAGAGATACCACTAGAGTTAAAGGGTTAAACATATCTAATCTGAGTAGAAAGAAACTGTACTAATGTTTTCTGTGTATAGTACGTATTTACATGATTAATTATTGATTACTTCAACTATGCAATTGCAAGATCTTTAGATCATTTGTCGTGCTTTTTTATACAATGGTGTTCTTGGATGGAATGAAATTGTTTGTGTACCGGGTTACTATTTGAGCGCGTTTCCTCGTTAAATATCTCCTATTAACCCTTTGAAAACGAGATGTGCTTTTTCGGGTCCAGGAACATAATACGCCATAATTTAATTAACCCTTTACCTAACACAACATTTTAACAAAATAAATTAAATTTCACATTTTTCAAAAAAATTCTCACAATTTTTCAGTAAAACCATAGAAATATGGATATCATTAGAACCGGCTCGACGAACCGGTCCTAATGATGTCCATACTTCTATGGTTTTCTCAAGACATTTGTAAGATATTTTAGAATGTGGTTGGCTTATTTCGGTAAATTTCCTGGCCGTTTTTGGCCGTTATGTTAGGTAAATGGTTAAGTAGGATGGGTGTTGTGTGGGGAAAACTAATCAATATTTCCAACGTACACTCCTTAGGGGTGAATATAATAATGAATATAGACTCTTCCAATTGCTGTAATTGAACGAACAGGGATGATACCACCTGTGTTCAAAGTGTTAATGGACACCAGAGAGGAACTGTGCTGATCATTAGCAGATTTTATCGAGGCCTGGCCCTATCAAATTTTCTCTGGCCCCTCTAAAACATTGGCCCAATGCAAATTTCACATCACATAGGACCCCAAAATGGTCTCCAATTTAGGGGCTACACACGCTACAAATGCCTCAGATTCGCTCTTACAGCACTAAAGTTTGCAATGTTTTCTCGGGTGTGGGTGGGGGCAGTCCTAACTAGGACCTCCCGGTTGATGTTTTCTCCCACTTCCACTTCAGAGGGGACAAGGACCGTAAGGGCCTAGTTAGGAATAGGGTAGGTTCCCGAAACCATGCACAACGGTCTTTCAAATATCATCTTTGCCCCCCCCCCCCCCCCAAAAAAAAACAAAAAAAAATGCCTAGGGCACCCTCTGTTATTGAATCATGGCTACGTTCCTTGTCACTTTAAACTGAAAATCCACGTACGAAATCGCCCAGTCGAGAGTTTGAGCTGAAAAGACGACACTGGTAGTGAAGACAATAACGAAGTTTACATTTAAAGAAAACTGAAATTCCAGTCGGGAATAGAAATTCACCAAGAATGTTAACTTTAATAAACATTTAACCCTTTACCTAACATGAAAAGCAGACGACACTTGCAAAAAATATTCTTGAATAACTAATTTTTTTCATTTTTCGTCTCAAAAACATAGGTTATGACCCCTCGTTGGAACGAGCTCGACGAGCTCGTTCCAACGAGGGGTCATAACCTATGTTTTTGAGACGAGAAATGAAAATATAATGAAAATTAATTGGCGATTTTTGAGAATAGCGCTGGTCGGTTTTGGCCGTTACGTTAGGTAAAGGGTTAAAAATGACAACACTAATTTATGACTTTAACCTTTTGATACTGTGTCTAGAATTATGAATATTTTCAATATTTGTT
Organism: Pictodentalium vernedei; assembly: GCA_031216915.1. Classification (NCBI taxonomy): domain Eukaryota; kingdom Metazoa; phylum Mollusca; class Scaphopoda; order Dentaliida; family Dentaliidae; genus Pictodentalium; species Pictodentalium vernedei. Next base: position 212,984,922 of record CM062290.1, read on the forward strand.
GTTTTTTCCAATTTCAATTTTTCATATTTATTGTGGATTGAGTATTCAGAAATGTTTAATATTGTTGATTTTTCCCAAAACAACCAAATCTTTTCATATTTGCATTTAATTACATACAATTTTATCATTATACACTGCATACTTCACTTCATTGGTAATCAGCGACAATGTTTCTTTTCGAATCTCTGAGAGCTGGTCAACAAAAGGTGTAGATTTTATTGCAAGTGGAATAACCGGAGTTCGAACCCTTGTCGAACTTTTCTTTCGACACCAGCCGCCTAGTGAAACGACACTAAACCACGTGAACCACCTAGCTACCGACATTCGGTTTCCCTCGCTTATTCTGATTCTCGTTGGGTGGATGAAAGAAGAGATATCACTGACACAGACAAGGTACTGTTTGAGGAACGAAACCATCCGCGTTGCGACATATGGGCCTCCGGCAGACCCCGCGTACGGCCTAGTGGTGTACGTGTTTTAATGTACTCTTTGTCGGGTGGTGCACACGGTTTCGTGTAGTTTCGTTTGGAGTGTCATGGGATACCTTCTAGGTAAGGGTTTCTTTTCATTTTAGCTTCGAGAACATAGTTTATAGCTCGCCAATTGATATAACACAACGAATGTGTTTGAATGATGAGTCAAAATTTACTTTTAGAAGCAAAAATAAAATAGCAGGAATTTGGTGTGTTAACTCCTTACCCAACGTAATGTCCAAAACCTGCCAGGGCTATTCCCAAAATCACCCCTCAAATTTAAATATTTTTTTCATTTTTGTCTCAAAAACATAGCTTATGGCCCCTTCGTGGAATGAGCTTGCGGAATTCATTCCAGTGAGGAGTCATAAGCTATGTTTTGGGGTAAAAATTATTTTTTTTAGTTATTCAAGAATTATTTGCAAATGTTGTGTGCTATTCGAGTTGTGTAAAGGTGTTAATGGAGTGTGCATCGAAGGGCAGACTGAACAATGTTGGTTCATAAAGAGTTTGATTGTGTGCAGTTTCCAGCGCGTGAATGTTTCTGTCGGGAAACTCTAAAATCGTTTCTTTACATTGGACGTAAGAAGGGAGAAACATTTTAATGCAAACGTTTTCACAGAATGTTCACGTCTTCGAAGATTTCGGCGCAGTGTCGTCTACCCAGAGATGAAAACAGGTGAAACTGCACTTTTCGAGACACACCCAGCCGTTCAAACTACAAACTTAATAATATCCACATTTGGGTTCATAGCAAACAGTGTGAGACGTTTCGCTTTCTGTTCAGACGAAACATTGACTTGCCAGTGCTCCACTCAAAGGAAACCGCCATATCCGACCAGGATTATTAACAAAATTACCCTTTAAAGTTTATTCTTTTTTCATTTTTTGGCGCCAAAACATAGCTTATGGTGCCTCATTGCAAGGAGCTCATCGTAGTCGTTCCAATTTGGTGCCATAAGCTTGTTTTGTGGCGGGAAAGTGAAAAATATAGTAATTTAAGAAATTCATTTTTGAAAGTGTCGCTCTCTAGTCGTGTTAGACAATGGGTTAAATCCGATGCGAAAATTTACATTTGAAGAGCTCTGCGAATCTCAAATTTCGGGTAATATCCGATCCGGAATAAACGAATCGAATCTCACCCTTCTTCAGGTTGAAGATATTTAACCTTCATTTTTCAACCGTATATATTGTCAATCTCTACTTAAGAACTGTATTCTACGGCGACACGTCTGTTTCGGCAAGTTAATCAAAAAGTGGAATATTCTAGAACGGAATCAAAGTAAATTCGAAAGCGGAACCTCTTCGAACTCTTCTTCTATCACCAGGTCTACTGTACAAGAGACCTGATGATAGAAGAAGTTTTCAAAATGAAACCAGTGATAGGATTTGGAGAACAATTCAACGATTCAAAATTTTCCGAATCGGCGCCACTCAAATCGAATCGAATCGAAACATCAGAGCGATTTCGAATGGAATTGAATTTCAAAGCTTCAAAGGGCCTACATCTGGGGTACTGAGCTGTAAACTTTTTATCGCGACTTGAGACATATCATATAGTTCATGTTTGAGGAAGGCTTCAATACGAAAATCGTTTGTAGAAATTTACGAAGCTTTCGCACCTTGACTTCTACCACAATTAAAAGCAACGCTAGTTTATGACTTTACAAATATTGATATTTCGTCTTCATTTTAAATGTTTATTTAATATTTGTTGGGTTATTTGATTTCTAATTATTCATGTGTATTATTGAGTGAATACACGATACCCATATGTTCTTCATAAAATTTAAACTTGTTTCTTTTCAGTTTCAAAAACACAATTTATGGTTAATCATTGGAACGTGCTCCAGCAATTTCCATATATTATGTTTTGAAAGCCTAATGCAAAAGTAAGAAATGTGAAGCAATAAAAATGTGTTTACACCTCTTGTCAGGTTGTTCTGGTTTAGTTGGAAAAAGTCTTAGGTCGTTTGCAGCTCCATTACATTATGCATTGTACAGTAAAATATTGGAGTGTGGTGGCTCATTTGTTAGACCATTGGTCTCGAGATCGAAAAGTGGACGGTTCATATTTGGCCTGCGCCAATTGCGTTGAGTCCACGGGCAACAAACTTCACCCCGTTTGCCCAAGTGGGAGCACAGTGGCGCTGTGTTTAAGGCGGAGGGAATGCCGACGGTACACACGCCTTCAACAGATGCTAATTTTGCATGCGCTGGATTAGTAAGTTGGAGCGGCTTTCTCAACCACCCCCCCCCCCCCCCACCGTAAAACCGATATTACCCTGATTGTTGAAAGTGCCGTTAAACCACAAACAAACAAACATTAAACCTGTAAAATCAGTTTTGCAGTTTGGATGCTATGTGCTCTTATATCTTTCCGGCTTCCGAGAATTCCATTGGGTTTAGACGTCATGTGCAAACTTTGAATGAACCAAACACAGTGTTTTCAAATCAATACACGTCTCAGCACCAGAGTGGTCCCTTGTTTAATCCTTATAAAATGGTGACAGATGGCAATTCCTTCACGTTAAACAAGTAAGAATTCTATAATTTATTATTGCCCGGTTCTTCGGTATATAGAAAAGGTAGTCGGCACGATGTAGTTGTTACATGGTTTGTTGTTGACCCAGTATGGTATATACCATGCCAGTCAATTCCATACTGGGAAAGAGCTCTTATATCTCTCCCAGTATGGAGTTAACTGGCATCGTATATACCATTTCAGATCACAAGCAACCAGTGTAGATACTAATTTATACCATGCTTAAATATTCTACTGTACATAAAAAGCCTAGGACATAAATTTTAGCTTTACACACAAACCGCGGTGAACACGCCAGTAATGGGATTTCAATAGTTAAAATTTACACTACAGTGGAGCTACATCAAAGCTGACCTTTCGTGACCTCGTCCTGACTGCAAAGTTGTCTAAATTTGTCGCTTGCCGCCTCGCGAAGAGTGAAATGAAAGCAGCAATTCTTTATTATGTTTTAGATGAGTTTATCTCAGAAGATACCACAAATTAACAAACATACGTTGTCTCATGTTAATAAAGCTTTAAATAAATCGAAATAGTATGTTATTATGTTATTAAAATGAAAAAGGCTCCGTGATTTATGCGCTTCTTTTTCCATTTTGTTTTGGCGATAAAACTGACAGCGAAGTACCGCCTACCGGTGTTCATGTGAACAAAAACAGATTCGCACGTATGTTGGTTTACTGCTCAATAAAATCGAGAAAAAATAATAGCGACTCTTAATAATCTGACGATCATGGTACACCAAGCTACTAGGGGTATGTTGTATATATACTACTTAGATTCTAATAAGGATCACTCCTACCATCTACATATTTGCAGAATGTATTTTATATTTTATTATGTGTGACATATAGACCCCGTGGGTCGGGTGCTTATAATATCTTGATGTATCTCTGGAATAATGTAATGGTAGCACATGTCACTTTAATAAATGATTCTACTACTGTTTGATACATACAAAGGTCAAATGAGTATGGTTTTAAGTTATTTTAGTTTAAATAATATTTATTTCCAGTTGTAATACAAAGACGTTATTACATAAGTACTATTTGTGGATCCGACTGTAAGCTTTAAGCTTATTTGATGTCGTTTCCACATTCACAGTGCATTTAACATATACAAACGGAAGAGGCAGATATTGAAACAATAATAAATTTGACGTTTTGAAATACATTTTGGCCCATTGTGTGTTCCAATCAGCTTGTTCTTGGAAATATATGTAAAAGGCGAGTAGTTATAAATGTACGAACAAAAATAGGAAAAACATCTATTCTACAAATGGAAAAAAAGAAGGAATGAAAGTGGAAGGCAAGAGTAGATTTGGAAGAGAAGGTGGGCTAGAATATGTGATATATGAAGGTCCGCATATCGGTTGTGATTATAATCATAAATTTGTTGGTGTTCAAAGCACTGGCAACTTGTAAGGCTCTACCGTGAATACATCAGTGAATAATACAAGCGATCAAAATACAATAGGTAGATACCAGACACGCCTGTTAGAGGGTTACCAAGGCCATACGAGGAACCAGATGTGCAGACGATCGCCACTTGACCAAGTCCGGAAATGAGCAGACCGTCGTCCGCAGAATGAGGTCCCCAGAGGGCGAACTTGATGATGCTACCCTGGACAGCAGGGCATCACCACCAAACTCACCCCCGTGAACTTCAATCTGAATCAGGGTTTCAGGCCTAAACAGAAAGAGGCATCCAGAGCATAAAAGTGACCCACTATATGTTATAGCATCAGTACATTCACCCTCTAGAGACGCCACCCCGCAAAGCTAGTTAAGTTATTTTATTTCTTCATTGATTTTTTTTCTCAAAACACTTCATCAAAACCATATCATGTGACCCCCTCATTGGGACGAGATCCCCGAGATCGTTCCAGTGAGGTGTGACATGATATGATTTTGTAGAAATGTTTTGAAATTTTTTTTTAAATTAATAATTAAAATAACAAATTTTGAAATCAGGTGCGTTGGGTAAAGGTTTAAAGAAAATTTGAACATGACCAACAATGGCTCATAGAAGTTCATAAATCTTGTTCGTATTTTTGCATTTATTCGAAATTCATTACAACGCTAGTTTATTACTTTACACCTGTTGATATTTTATCTTCAATTTAAATATTTTTAACATTTGTTGTTTTATTCTATTCCCAATTATTCATATTTATTGTTGATTAAATATTCACGAATATTAACTCTGTTTAGTTGTTTGTTTATTCAACCGAACTGTAATTGGCCTGCGGCAAACTCATGGCATTCCGTTTACATTGATGGGTACTCCGGCATTTATTTGTGAAAAGCAATAAAAGATGTAGTTGCAATGGCTTTGTAAGTTCTAATGGAAACAAACTGTGCAACAAAAGATTGGTGAAATGAAGTAATTGCTGAAAACATTCTGTTGAGTGACGTTAATGGAATAGATGCCAAGTGAGTAACCGCCAGTTCAGTCGGACGCATTTTGGCCCAATCTAATCTAATTGTATCTGATGCGTCTCCAGTCTCACCTAGTACTCATTGATTCAGACGCACGCATTATCGTCGAATCTAATTCAATTGCCCGGTATACATGCGTCAGTCTCCTTGGGTTGTTAACTCTTTACCTGCTAGACCCCCTTTGGACATTTCTGACATAACCAATTATTATCAATAAACCCTGACATCAGGGATTCCCTGATTAGCATTTCTGATCCGCATTTTGGACGAATCTAAACTAATGTTAGGTTCTATTTGAATTATATACGACGATTATTCGTCTGTCTGAATCAAATAAACCTTTCAGTCGCATTTTAGTCGATTCTTCGTCTGAGAGTTACGCATTTAATGTATCTATTAGATTCGATGCGTCGTTTAATTCAGACAGTAGAAATAGTGATCAATCTAATCTAATGTTCCACCGATGTTCGACTGTGTTCGGTTAGTATCGTTTGCATACCGGTTTGTGCTGATAGGGGAATCATTTTTGCCAAATCAAATTGTTATTGTCAAATAGGTTATGATAGAAGTCTAGCGAGGTCGAAAACGCAATCCTACGTTCTGAAACGGAAAACTAATGCTGAGAGTTTTGTCAATTTCAGAGCCATTCTAGCAGAATGCAACTTCTCCCCAACTATGGATTCCAGCTGTCTCAACATCGTTTATGATACATTCATGAATATATATCTCAACGCATTTAACTAGTTAAACTAAATAAACGTCGCATAAAACGACAACCATGGATGACGAAGGGATTAATAATTTCATCAAACAACAATTTAAAATTTTGCATTAAAAAAATATAAAACCCGAAGAATACAAAAGATCCAAAACTACAAAAATGTACTGTAGAATTTTCAATAAAGTTAAAAAACAGAGTAAAGCTATGAACTGTAGGAAAATACTGAATGAAACCACGTATAATATTCGTCTAACCTAGAAGATTATTTTGAACGAAGCAATTAGAAAAACATAAGTCATCAAAACTACCCGCTTTCTTCGTTCAAGACAATCAGGAAATTAATGATCCACACGACACGAGATAGCCCAAGAGTTTAACGTTTTTAAAGTTTTTTTTGTAAACATAGTCCGGCGAACATGCGAAAATATGGGAAATGCGGAAAAATGTTTCCATGGTTGTATGAAAAATCCCGCTACAAATAACTTCTTCGGAAGTCCGACATGTGTTTATGAAGTCCTAATGTGGTTACTGAATTCACTCAAATTATAAAACAAGCAGAGTCTGGAATGATTTAAATACGGAACTTCTAAAAAATGACAATAGACCTAGCAGGCGTCCCTTTAACACATATCTTCAATTGTGCATTTGCGGGGGAGGGGGATATTCACAAGTAAAATGAAAATTGCAAAAGTAATTCCCATTCTAAAATCAGGCGATGAACACACTTTTACGAACTACAGACCTATCATCTTGCTGCAGACTTTCTCAAAAGTCCTAGATTAATAATGTTTTGGATCATTTCAGTGTTTTGCATTCTAACCGAGATGGGTTATCCACCCAGTGCTGCATCTGCTAAAACACATTGGACAGGAAATACACAGAACAACACACGCGTGAGGTTGAGTTAATCGATATGGCACGAGCGCCAGAGCAGAAGGATAAAACGAGAGGCCGCAGGCCTCGCGTTGTATCCCTCCATGATGGCACAAGTGCCATATCGATTAACCCGTTCACACGCGTGTACCGTTCTGTGTTTATTACACACCTTCACGGCTATAAAAAACATTATTAGAAGGACACTCAGCAATTCATTTGACAACTATCATTAAAAAGAACAAATTTGATCGCAAACCAAATTTGCGAGGGGAATCCGTGTTACTATTTCGTACCATGAGCTCCAATGAGTTCTATGTGTCTACTGGCACGTAGAACACATTAAAACTCAGGGGACGATTTTCAGCTATCGCTAGGGATTCAAATTGCAATTGCATTGCAAGATTTGCAGAAAATTCCAGTGAAATTTCGCTTCTATTTAAAAACCGTCCGTCAACGATTACAGATTTTCATTTTCCGCATGATTTAGTGTTGCTGTAGAAGAGGATTACATAGAACAGGTGTGTAATAAAATAATGAGCTCAGTAAAGATAATACGCTGGCTCTCTTCTTGGACCTATCAAAGGCTTTATGCATTACATCATGATATTTTGATAAGTAAGCTGAATAGCTATGGTATAAGAAGAGTAGCGAAGACTGGTTCAAAAGCTACTTGTCCGGCAGACTACAGAATGTCAGCTACAATGATAACAGATCTGAAATGGTTGAGATAACGATTGGTGATCCCCAGGGATCAGTTCTTGGCCCAATACTTTTTTATTTTGCTTATAGATCAACGCCATTTCGAGATGCACCTTCATAACATCTCTTCCTGTTTGCTGATGATGCAACAGCGTATTCATCGGGTCTTGACGCATGCACACTAAACCGCCTTATAAACAGAGAACCTAAAAAGATATTTGTTTGGTGTTGTGCAAACTAATTAGTCGTAAAATGCCAGAAAGAACAAATATATCTTGCTCAACCCAACACAAAGTAACACACAAATACAAGTGGAATCAAATATCTTTAATTCTTTATAAACAACGAGAAATTATGTTCTGTAGGGTCAGAAGAAACTGAGATGACGATTACATTTCAAGAAAAACACATTGGTGAAAATTTAACATTTATGGATCACGTAAATAAACTTTGTTCTAAGATTGCATATGCAAATTTTGCCCTAAGTAAGGCGAAGACTGTATTGCCGGCGGATGTCCTGAGAACACCATGCACTAATACATAGTCATCTGGTATATAGAATCTACATCTGCAGAAACTCGAAGTCAGTGAATAAAATGTTGTTGCTGCATAAACGTCCTCTGTGCATAACACATAACAAACGTTATAATGCCCACACAGATCCACTGTTCTTAAAAAACAAAAAACTGAAGGTGAACGACTTATTTCAACTTCATGCGAATTTTTTTGTTTTTTGACTTCCTCTACGGTAACCTCCCCCACTCATTTGAAAATTTTTCAGTTTCGTCAGCCATCGATCTCTTAGGAGCAGTCGACAAAGTAGTCTATTAACCACGCCGGGCAACCGGAAAACGTAGGAGTGACGATACAGAAGAGTGACTTCCAGTCAGAGAGGAAAATAATGCCGCCACGTGCAAGTAAATGCTCGAATTTTTCTGGTTTTCTCTTAATTTGTTTGGAAATATGACCTGTCTGAATTAGAGGACTTTATTATCCGTTTGCAATGATTGTTCTCATAAAAACAAGAAAACACGAAAATAGCATAACTGTGCTTTGCAAATGAAACGATGGATTTATTTGGCTAGGTTTCGTAGTTCAGAACCATTGAATAGAACGAATGGTGATTTCCTGATCGAACACACCAAAAATTATTATCTTACTCCTGAATACTTAATAACAGTAGTGTATTTTCTTAGAGTGGTGCCAACTGTATTTGTTCCGTTGGAGTGACTGGAAAGTCACAGGGTGATAAAGTATGAGCAACTAGGTGCTAACGAAGGAGCGAAAACAAAAACTGTGATTGATCTAGTCTATTTACATGACGTTTGTAGTGGGTCTTGCCTTAAAAATAAGATTCACCTTGTATATTTTGGATGAGCTATCTTTTTGGGAACCGACGCAAAGAGTTATTATTCTCAGTGGATCGAAATAAATAATACAAGTCATAATAGGTGAGCTGTTTCGAAATAATAGCAGGTCGAAAAAAATTTATGGCCATATTTTCTTGTTTTTTGTGGAAGCCAGATGACTAAAATCCTACATCCTGTCAAATATTCCCAAATTGGTAAGGGGGAGAGAAAGATTAAGGTGGAACCGGCAGTGGTCATCTCCTGTTGAAACCTATCGGTGCCAACATAGTATTACGCATTAGATCACTGTGAAATTCACTCATGGTATAACCAACTGCGTCTATTTTTCTGTATAATTTGTTCAACGCACTAGTATCGTGACATTTACTTCATTATTTTTGTTTTCATTCCCTTTTTTGTAATATTCATTAACAATGACTGGCGATGAATCGCATCGCGATGTTGTCTTGATAATTCCAACGAGGATCATTGTGTCATATGCTTTGGTGATTTTAAAAATGTTTCCCCAGTTACTGTTACGAAGGGGTTGTCGAACCTAATTTGTTTCAGCCAAAAGCGAGGGAAGATCGAGATTGCATGTTATTTGAGAAGTAGATCTGAGATGTCACTTGTTGGTAAAGCCCTCATTCACGCTAAAATGCCATGCGAATTTGTAGACGAACGACGTAGTTCATTGAATGCCAATTCTCGAAGCAATGATGAGACCAATCCCGGGAAAATCAGGACCAATCTACCTTCGTTCAATATCAAAGCCGACTGTTTCGTATATGGTAACACTCACTGGGGGTGACCGACCCTTACAGAATCAGTTCGTTTGTTACTTCCGCTCGGGTTCGTTCGCGATTTTTGCGCTGATTCCTCCGATTTTAACAAGAAGATGCGTGTTTATTGACAACAAATGACATAAATATGGCGAGTATTTAACCAGAAAAGAATATGGTGGGATTATTACAGTTGCTCTGGGTTGGACTGAGTCATCGATCATCTCCAGTTACAAAATCAGAACGTACTTTGTTTCTGTTCATGTGAAAACTGGCACTGATCAGTCCAGTTCACGAAGACTTTCCATAAAACCCGATTCACAAACAAGATTGTTTTATGAAGAACATAGCAGAGAAACACAATTACTCACGAAATCTTCAATCACCATAAGTTAAATAGTAATATTATTTTACGTAGTTTTGAAGCCAATGAGCTAATTTTGAGACATGTCATGGGCGCTGATTCTTTCCACCAATTGCGCAGATTCGTAGTCAGGCAGATCTGATGGGCCCCGATTCGTTGCAAAGCAAATGAATGAGACTTTTCTGAATAGTTCTCACAAAATGATCAGTATCACATACAACTCAGTGTGGTCGAGAACAAGAAATAATTCTTCCTAGCAATGCTATGCATTCAGAATTATTATAAAGTACATAATTTTGACCAATTTGTGAAGTATATCAGTTCGAGTCATCGGTATATTGGTTGGAAGGTATACAAGTATATTCTATCACATATTATCGTAAGTAGTAGTGTATGTTCCCCTACAGGTATAGTTTGGGGGACCCCGGTGGGGGGCCCCGGAAGTGACGTCATGCCACGTGGCGCCATGTTGTGTTGTTATGGTAACCCGCGTGAGCGGCCATGTTGTGACGTCATCTCCATAGTGATACGTGGTGTGAGTGCGCATGCGCAGCGCGTGTTGTTAGGGTGATACGTGTTTCCGTTGTCCATTTTGTATACTGGAGGCCGCCATCTTGTTTCTATGGTAGTACGTGATTGCCATGTTACCTAAGGCCCACAGTATGACAGGGGTATGTTCGGGGGGTATGTTCGATTGAATCAGAGTATTTTCTGGAACGATTTCCCTGGATGATTACCACAAACAACCCGACAATCCCCCCAACTCACCAAAATCTATCCTAATTCACCGAAATTGACTTTATTTCCCCAATTTATCGGCTTAGCACGTAGTGCTATAGTACTAAGGGGTACAAGGGGGTGCATTCGATTGAACAGGAGTAATGTTCTGGATTAGAATTCTCCCAGAATCCCTTTTTGGATCCCTATCCCATGACGTTTTTCCCATTAAAAGACAGGTTCCTTTGGTAATTACCCAGAATTCTCCGCTTCTGTCTATATATGCAATAGTTTTCGTCTATCTGACCCTGTTCCTTTATTCTAGAGTATACTCCAGTAGCAAAGAAGAGCCTATCAATTGGAACAGCTTTACTTATTATTACTATATTTAGCAATTTCTGGTCTATTCTTGTTAGTTCTGACCCTATTCCAAGTACTCTTGTTGTTTCATTTATCTAGATTATAACTAACCAATCAGATTGCTTGATTTCCCATAATCTGTATGCAGAGTTATCTCCCTTCTGTATAACAAAAGCAGCCCCAAAACCAATAAGCTATCGAGCAGTTACTGATAAGTCATTGCTCGAACGACTCGAAGCTCATCGAGCAAATGAGCCTTAGAGCAACTGCTCGATCGAGTGACTCGGCATATTGCTCGAACGACTCGAATCCCATCGAGCAAATGAGCCAACGAGCAATTACTCGATCGAGTGACTCCTCGAACGACTCGACGACTCATTTCAGAAAAAAGGGATTCCATAGCCACAGACGTTTTCGAAAAAGGGATTCCACAAATGGGATTCCAAAAAGGGATTCCAAAAGTGGGATTCCGTCTTATGTCGAGTGACTCGCAACTATTGCTGGAATGACTCGAATCCCATCGAGCAAATGAGCCAACGAGCAATTGCTCGATCGAGTGACTCCTCGAACGACTCGACGACTCATTTCAGAAAAAAGGGATTCCATCGCCACAGGCGTTTTCGAAAAAGGGATTCCACAAATGGAATTCCAAAAAGGGAATCCAGAAGTGGGATTCCGTCTTATGTCGGGTGACTCGCAACGATTGCTCGAACGACTCGAATCCGATCGAGCAAATGAGCCAACGAGAAATTGCTCGATCGAGTGACTCCTCGAACGACTCGACGACTCATTTCAGAAAAAAGGGATTCCATAGCCACAGGCCTCTTCGAAAAAGGGATTCCACAAATGGGATTCCGTTTCCATCTTGTGGCCAAAGCTCCAAGGCCACTGCAGGTCTATGGTCTATCTGTCCTATCATTAGCTTCTACAACAGTCTTGTTCCATTGCAGCCTTGTACCAGTACTATTGACTAAACTACCATCCATTAATATTGACTTGTATCACTACTTCCTAGCTATACCTTCGCTCAAGCCTTCAAAATGTTCCATCAGATTTTCCCTGTATATACATAAGGCATTCCGTAATTGTGATTCCTAGCCGATTCCGTAAAATTCGGATTCCGTGATTTGACATCGACACTCGAGGGAATGGAAAGGGATTGATAACACCCAATTATTACTACAAGACCCTGAACAGAGACATCCAGCCACTACAAAACAACAAAGGTACATATCCAACATAACCAAGATCGAAGTGAACGTAACAAAGTGAACGAAGATCGAACTAGTTGGAAACAACTGAACAGAGACAACCAACCACTACAAAACAATAAAGGTACAGAACGAAGATCCAACACAACCAAGATCGAAGTGAACATAACAAAGTGAAGAATATCGAACCGATCTGATCGAATATAAACGAAGTGAATTGACCATAAAAAGTGAACGAAGATCGAACTGATCTGATTGAACTACAACCCCTAAATATAACCCAATGTTAACCCTCTTGAACTGTTTGAAATGAACTACAACCCCAAATATAATACTGTATTAACCGTCTTGAGCAGATCCAATGAAGGTATCGAAGTGAATTGACCATAACAATTTGAACAAAGTTTTGAACTATATCCCTAATGAAGGTATATATAATTAACCCCTTTGAACTCTTTGAATGAACTTTATGGAATTAAAACACTCTTTGAATTATTTGAATGAATTTTTTATACCTAATATAAATAAATACCTTTGAACTGAATGAACTATATCCCTAATGAAGGCATTAACACCCTTTGAACTGAATGGGCTTTTAAACTGAATGAACTACAACCCATGTTTGTTTTTAACACGTCAATTCGGGTCAAACCACCCATCCCGATTCACGGGATCCCGAGCACCAGTTTAGAAAACCGAAAGATTTCATATTTTCCATGGTTCAATAACTGGGTTGGTATGCCAAGCACATGCAAGCTCATGCAACAGCACAAGATCTCACAAGGCGAAGGAATAATTGTAATAATTGTTTGTTTCCTCGCAGGTAACTCAAAACGACACTCGTCCCCATAAAACTCTTTTCCGATGTGAATCGTCGACATAATTAATAATAAATTTTTCATCTTTTTATGGAATCATATGTGGCTTTCGGTCCCACTGGAAGGAGCTCAAGGAGCTCTCTCCGATGCGTGGTCGAGGCAATGCATATCTGTGACAAGTAATAAACAATTTTAATAGTGACCTAACGAGAATCCCGATAGGAAATTCTCAGTGAGCCTCCACATAAATTAATTAAGGGCTACTACTAGCCACTCTCCATATTCTAATCTGTAATGACTCCTTACCGAAAAGTCAACTTTATGTATACTCACGGCTTTCAGATTTCAGACTATGACCATTCCAACGATATATTCTACCTAGTACCAAATATGCCAACCCCCACTACAAACGATCACTCACCCACTATACCAATGCTTGTTCTTTGTTCATTGTACAAATGTTCGTTTTTCATTTTACTCGTTCAAGTTTGCTTCTCTGCTTTCTCTATATGTCTTCACTTCCATTCAAGAGATCAAGAATTGCCGTTGTCTAGCTTTAAAAACACTCCTCATGACGAGGTAAATCTTATAACCTATATCCTCATCTCGCCTAGTAATTATACTTTTAGTCTCCAGTTAAGCGCCTTTCTCAAGCCTTACCTGCTGACCTCCGTTGAGGGTCCCTTTGGATGTATTTTAATAATGTATCTCCTCCGTTTCGAAACACAATGGGGATAAATGTAGAGCAGTATCGAATATCCATCGGGACTTTCGGCGGAGGTAGCGGGCGTGCTTGTGCCATAATTTCTAATGTTCTACATAATGCGAGGCTCTCTGTCCGTCTCTCATTTCTAAGCCTGTTGTTTCTGTTCGTCACTTGCCTTGTATGTTGTGGCGATATAGAACCGAACCCTGGCCCAACCGATAACTCTCACGAAAACCTCCAGAGGTCCCTATCCATTTTCCACTACAATATACGTAGTATCCGAACAAAATTAAGCAAAATCGAAGATATAGTTCAAGAATATGATGTGGTTTGTTTTACCGAGACACATCTACAGAGTAGTTACAGTTCCACCAATATCCTCATTCCAAATTTTTCGGCCCCAGTTCGCAACGACAGAAACCACTCTGGTGGAGGAATAGCCGTTTATTTCTCGAAAAGACTAAACTACAATCGTAAGACCGAGCTGGAATTTGATGATTCCATAATGTGGTTCGAGATTTCTTCGAAATCCAGCACAATCTTGATGTCAGTAACCGAAAGATCCCAACAGTTTGCTAATCCCGAATATTGGGAACTGTTAGATGCTTCAATTGAGAATGCCCTAAATGTCCAACAGGCTATAGTAATAGTAGGAGACTTAAACTCTGACCTAAGAAATCCGCTCTCCAGACTAAATGAAATAATAAATCGCTACAACCTCCGTAATGTTATCGATAAGCCAACAAGAGTTACGCCAACCTCCCAGACACTTCTTGATCCAGTAATCATTAGTGAAACAGTGAACCTTGTTGAGGTTGATACGCTTGACTTGGGCATGTCCGATCATTATGCAGTTTATATCTATGTCTCATTTGAACTTGACAATAGGCAGGCTTTCTATCGTACCGTTCGAAATTATAAAAAGGCAAATTTTAAACGAGCAAACGAACTGATCTGTCAGAAAGACTGGAAATCAATAATAGATGACCATGCAGATGTTAATGTGTCCCAAAAAAAATTCTGTGAACATTTTATGGAGATTATGAACACCACAGTCCCAAAATCAACAGTCCAAATACGCCCTTATGACAAACCGTGGTTTACTTCGGAACTCCGACTCGAGATTAGGCGTAGAGACCGTTTCAGACGAAGAGCTCTAAAAACAAAGGAGCCACACCATTGGAACTTGTACAAACATTCACGAAATACTGTAAATAACATGAAAAAACACGCAAAACAAATTTACGAAGATAACATCCAAGACAGATTATCGAACGCCCCCAGCCCCAGAGATTTTTGGCATATTATTCTAAATTTGTTAAACAAAACTGACGAAAAAATAATCCCGCCCCTTTATCGTGGTGATAGCCCCGATCCATCCGTTTTAACAACGGACGACCTAGAAAAAGCTGTAATTCTGAACGAAACTTTTATAAAAAACGGTACAATTGATGATGAAAACACACAACTTCCAAACTTTCCTACAAAAAGTCACGTTATCCTTTCGAGCATTCTCTTTGATATAAAAGATATTACAGATGTTATTAAGTCGCTAAATGCAAACAAGGCCCATGGCCATGACGAGATCAGCATTAAAATGCTGAAGGGGACTGTCGATACCATCGCAGCACCATTGAGTATGCCCTTTCAAAAAAGTTTCGATACCGGAACATATCCAGACGAATGGAAGAAAGCCAATGTAATCCCCATCTTTAAAAAATTAGATCCCGCGGACAAAAACAACTATCGGCCGATCTCCCTTTTACCAATCTTAGGGAAAATCTGTGAAAAAGTGCTCCTGAAATCGGTTTTTACTCATTTTCATCAGAATAATCTTCTATATAAATATCAGTCCGGCTTCATCCCTGGCCACTGCACTACTTTTCAACTTCTTGAACTATATCATTCGCTATGTCAGTCACTAGATGAACGACTGATGACTTGTGCTATATTTTGTGATATCTCAAAGGCCTTCGAGAGGGTATGGCATAAAGGTCTTCTCTATAAATTAGAGCAATATGGAATCTCAGGTCCTCTGTTAAAATGGTTTGACAGTTACTTGAAAAATCGTAAACAACGAGTATTGGTGAATAACACATACTCTCCATACAAGCTAATACAAGCTGGTGTCCCTCAAGGATCTGTCCTGGGACCTTTCCTCTTTTTAGTCTATATCAACGATATTGCAGACAAATTAGAATCCCTTACGAGATTGTTTGCTGATGATACATGTCTCACTAACGGTAAAAGCTCCAGTTCTGAACTAATAACCATTTTGAATAATGATCTGGCCAAAATATACTCCTGGTCTCAGAAGTGGCTGGTGTCCTTCAACCCATCTAAAACGCAAGCTGTCTACTTTTCTCGAATCCCTAATCATAACCATCCAGATTTGTTCTTTAACGAAACTCCGATAAATTTCTCCGATTCACATAAACATCTTGGTTTAATCCTGCAGTCAAACTTGAAATGGGATCGCCAGATAGCGGAAATTTGCAAAAAAGTTAATGCACGCTTGTCCAATCTGAGAAAACTCAAGTATAAACTTGGGAGGAAAACTCTGGAACAAATATATTTCTCATTCATCCTGCCACTCATTGATTACGGTGATAGCGTCTGGGACTGTGCTCCTAAGCTTCTTCTAATGAAACTAGACCGACTACACCACGATGCAGCAAGAATAGTGTCTGGTCTCACACGATCTGTTTCATCCGAGCGTATACTCTTGGAACTTGGATGGCGCTCATTCTATGAGAGAAGGCAACATCATAAACTGTGTGCTTTTTTTAAAATATCTAATAACGATGCTCCAGATTACCTTGTTGAATTATTACCTCGTACTGTAGGTGAAACAGCAAATTACAATTTACGTAATTCTAACAACTAAACCATGTACCAAGCGCGAACAGAACAATTTTCAACTACATTCTTCCCTTCATCTTCCAACATTTGGAATGAGCTCCCAACTTATACCAAATCTGCGTCAACACTTTCTGTTTTTAAAGGTAACCTTGCTAAACTGAACCCTTCCGTTAAACCACCTTCATATTTCTATACAGGAACCAGGAAAGGAAACGTTCTCCACTGCAAACTACGAAACTGTTGCAGTGATTTAAACCACGACAAATTTAACAATTTTATCTCCTCTACCCCACAATGTACCTGTGGCAATCCCCAAGAAGATGCACACCATTTCTTCTTTCAATGCCCGAACTACCACCCTCAAAGATTGATCTTTTTTAATGCTGTTATCACGCTCAATATATCTAATGTTGACGAGCTACTTTATGGAATAATCGGTTTAACAACAAAGCAAAACGAACTTTTATTCAGGAAAGTTCAAACATTCATCCTTGCGACTGGCAGATTTGAATAAGATCACCTGAACCCAAACGATGCATATTGCACCCTTGGTTGTGTACTAGCGTGCGTTGAGACAACCGTGGCGTGCTGTGGAACTGCATTTTAATTTTAATGTTAATTTCCACCAATTTGTTCTTAACTTACACTCTCTCTTTTTCTAAAGACGATAGAGATCCAATAATGCAAAAGTCAGCAGGCGAGCCTAGACAACGGCAATCCTTCACTCTAATCCTATAACTCTTTAACACCTCGAGCCCCGGTGGCCCTTTTCGGACAAAGCCAGTGGAACACCCCGTTTTCCGTGACAAAATAATGTTAAATAAATAAGTAGTACAGACCAACCACTGTTTCCAACGTGTGGCCCCAAGGCTCCTCGTTGGAAATACTGATTGGTCAGCTCTAAAATATTGAAAATATTGATAATAGACCCTTCTAGCTAATTCTAGTGAACTGATGTGGAAGATACCACCGGAGCTCAAAACGGTTAAATCATTATCTCTCTAAATCTCCAATCTTCAACCCTTTAGCTGATGACTACACTAATTCTTAGTATTTCTATATTGTATATAATTGTGCCGCAAATGTTTAATTATTCTTGTTTAAGGAGAGGAGTTTTTGTAAGTTGTGATAACTTGTTCTCCGATCCTTTTTGCTGTATATAGTGGCAAATAAAATATGTTTAAACTAAACTACAACCCATAAAACTAAATTCTTCCAATAGGGAAGGGGAATACCCTCGAGTGTCGATGTCAAATCACGGAATCCGAATTTTACGGAATCGGCTAGGAATCACAATTACGGAATGCCTGATGTATATACAGGGAAAATCTGATGGAACATTTTGAAGGCTTGAGCGAAGGTATAGCTAGGAAGTAGTGATACAAGTCAATATTAATGGATGGTAGTTTAGTCAATAGTACTGGTACAAGGCTGCAATGGAACAAGACTGTTGTAGAAGCTAATGATAGGACAGATAGACCATAGACCTGCAGTGGCCTTGGAGCTTTGGCCACAAGATGGAAACGGAATCCCATTTGTGGAATTCCTTTCTCGAAAAGGCCTGTGGCTATGGAATCCCTTTTCTCTGAAATGAGTTGTTGAGTCGTTCGAGGAGTCACTCGATCGAGCAATTGCTCGTTGGCTCATTTGCTCGATGGGATTCGAGTCGTTCGAGCAATCGTTGAGAGTCACCCGACATAAGACGGAATCCCACTTTTGGAATCCCTTTTTGGAATCCCATTTGTGGAATCCCTTTTTCGAAAACGCCTGTGGCTATGGAATCCCTTTTTTCTGAAATGAGTCGTCGAGTCGTTCGAGGAGTCACTCGCTCGAGCAATTGCTCGTTGGCTCATTTGCTCGATGGAATTCGAGTCGTTCGAGCAATATGCCGAGTCACTCGATCGAGCAATTGCTCTAAGGCTCATTTGCTCGATGAGCTTCGAGTCGTTCGAGCAATGACTTATCAGTAACTGCTCGATAGCGTATTGGTTTTGGGGCTGCTTTTGTTATACAGAAGGGAGATAACTCTGCATACAGATTATGGGAAATCAAGCAATCTGATTGGTTAGTTTTAATCTAGATAAATGAAACAACAAGAGTACTTGGAATAGGGTCAGAACTAACAAGAATAGACCAGAAATTGCTAAATATAGTAATAATAAGTAAAGCTGTTCCAATTGATAGGCTCTTCTATGCTACTGGAGTATACTCTAGAATAAAGGAACAGGGTCAGATAGACGAAAACTATTGCATATATAGACAAAAGCGGAGAATTCTGGGTAATTACCAAAGGAACCTGTCTTTTAACGGGAAAAACGTCATGGGATAGGGATCCAAAAAGGGATTCTGGGAGAATTCTAATCCAGAACATTACTCCTGTCCAATCGAATGCACCCCTTTGTACCCCTTAGTACTATAGCACTACGTGCTAAGCCGATAAATTGGGGGAAATAAAGTCAATTTCGGTGAATTGGGATAGATTTTGGTGATTTGGGGGGATTGTCGGGTTGTTTGTGGTAATCATCCAGGGAGGTCGTTCCAGAAAATACTCTGATTCAATCGAACATACCCTCCGAACATACCCCAAGAAACCAAGATGGCGGCCTCCAGTATACAAAATGGAAAACGGAAACACGTATCACCCTAACAACACGCGCTGCGCATGCGCACTCACACCACGTATCACTATGGAGATGACGTCACAACATGGCCGCTCACGCGGGTTACCATAACAACAGAACATGGCGCCACTAGGTCACGTGACATGACATCACTTCCGGGGTCCCCCACCGGTGTCCCCCAAACTATACCTGTAGGGGAACATACACTACTACTTTCGTATTTAGCATAAATATGAAATGTACATCTATAAAGATTCCTGTGCTAAGAAGGTTAGGTGTTTCGTGGTCAAGGAATTACCCAACCGAGCCTCTCCGATACGAACACACCCAGCGAAGTTTTTTGGAATAAGCATACAATATTTTCCTATTCCACCATGTTATGGCTCTGACACCCCCTTTAACTAACTGCAAACTATGGATGTTATAAGAAATGAATGGCAGATCCACCAGGGGGGGGGTGGGTGGGGGGGGGGGGAGTCTGGGGGTCTGGAGAATAATAAAATTGCAGACACTAATGCCTTTTTTTTGTTTTCAACCCATCTGATTTTTTTCCTACTTTGCCAATTTTTCCCAGTGTTATCCGGACACCCCACCCCTAAACACAATGATTCTGCCTCCCCAAACCCGCAGAATATCTAATGGTCAGAAATGGCCAGAATTTTAACCAAAATAAGCCAACCACACTCAAAAGCATCTTAGATAAAACCGTCGAGTCGATTCTGATGATATCCATATTTCTATTAGTCAGGAGGATATGGCACGTGAGGTGGAAATGTAGTACAGACTTTTTTTGTTGATTGATATGAGTTGATATACACCTAAGGTTGGAATTTCCGGAGGGTGTGCAAAATTTCGCCCGGTGCTATTTTTAGAAATCCAAGATAGCCGCCGGCACAATCAAAATTAGCTTAATGAACTATAACTCCCGAACTGCTTGTCGTAGAGACCTAGTTTTTTGTTATACACCCAGGTTTTCGACCATGAGGAATCCAATGGTAGTGGTACTAATAAGGCGAGGTGACTCTGACGTTAGCAAAATCCAATATGGCCGCCAATATAACCCAGTAGTGGCTGAACTGGCAGTCGTGCGTGGACAAATTACTAGAATGACGATCGATCAATCAATCATTCAAAATCAATCAACCAATCAACGAATTATTCAAAATCAATCAGCCAATCGATCAATCAATCATTTCAATCAATCAATCAATCAATCGACAGATAGTGAACTGAGCGACCATTTTGTTCTAATTTGGGCTATATTCGAGTGGTTGTTTTTGAATTATAAACCACTTGGCCAGTTACTTGAATCAAATTTATTCACAACCTGGTCGTTATTGGGGCATCTGTTTAATCTCCTCCATCAGTCTCTGATGCGATGCTTCCAGATTCATCAAGGTCGTGATGTGACTTCGTCAACGGATTCAAGCAACCATCTCCACCTTCACAAGCACAAAATACGGTGCATCCTAACTTCGAGCAGCTGCAAGCTGCTGTCCGGCACCTGGGTGTCTTGCAGTTGCATCAAATCAGCTGCAGGACACTTGAGGGTGCATAAAGTGTATCGGGTGGTACAGTTCGAGGAACCATCACGCCCTGATGATCCAGCTCCCAGCCGTACGAAGTAGGATCCATTTCCGAGGGTGGTGACTGTCCGAGTGAAGATTTCTAGTGGGCCACCTGCAAATGACATCTCTTCACATTTTCAATGAAAGAAGCAGTGGTTGGTGGAAGAGAATTGAGCTTGACCGATGTCACACCACTTTTTCCTGTTTTTGTCTGCCATATTTTCAATCTGCACTCAGTCATCGATGAACATGATTCGGTCACCTTGCCAGACGCCACACAGATGAATTTTGTAACCTGAGCTATCACAGATTCCATATCAGCTTTGGTATCACCGATCAGGGAGAGGGAATAGTCACCCTTCTTATGAAGTTTGAGGACACCGGCTTTCCCGATCCCATGCAAGGATGCGACTGTATCTGCACCAGATAGGCCACGGATAGCAAGAAGATCATCTGCCACATCACTGTGTTCTTGTACAGTTGCCCGGATATCCATCACGGCACGTTCCTTAACAGGAGATGACATGCACATTGGAGCAGGGTTTTCCCCTATGCACTGGCTATTGTAAAAGTGGCAGAGCAGAACAAACACATCTGTGTCATCACAAACAACACGGACAGTCTTGCCTGACAAGGAAGAAGATATTGCATGTTGTGCGATGAGAATATCAGCCTCCTCATGCGTCGAACAAAGATCCTGACGATCTATTCTAATTCCACTTGCTATCTCAATGGGTACGTCACTGACACCGGCAATGATCAGCGAGTGCTTCTGTGTTGCTACAGTAACAAAGTCTGTGTCACGAAGGCTCTGGACGAGCAAGGCTTTCAGCTGGATCTTGTTCTTTGTATTGGTAACAACCTGCTTCGGCGGAGCATGCATCTCCAGTCTGAGTTTATGCACACGACTTGCTGATTTATCCCGCTGCATTCTGGTAGAGTTTTTTATGCTGTTTGAGAAGTATCGGTCAAAAACCAGTCTCACGTCTGCTGACTGCAAGGCCTGGAAGACGAATGCCTTAAAAGTGTCTATATAGACTTTAAGTTTGTCAGATGGCCACGTAATTGTCCACACAAGTGCTGAAACATCATAGATCACAACATCGGAGCCGACGAAAGTGCGGTCTTATACGGTGATCTGCAGCTTCTGTTTCAGGATTGACTTTGACTTGCAAATTTTTATTGCGCCATCCGAATTAAACATTGATAGTGGGTATGCGGCTAATTCATATGCCAAAACATCATCCAATTTGATATTTCTTGAACTCGCAAGGAGGCCAATAACACGAGCATATATCAATTCCTGGTCATAAACACGTTCTTTACCTACAAGCATGTGTTTCTTATGCGCATCCATTGTTATCACTAGTTTTCCAAGAGAATCATAGAAGCTACCAGGCCATCCGTTTCTGAATTCACTTATCGCTTGTTGCCCAAGGATGGTGGCTTTCTCTGCATTGGCATCAGGATGAGCAATCTGCCCATTGACAATGTTCATCAATGCCCCGTCAGGGTGAGACGCGTCATCTAAGGGATTTATACACATTTCCAAAGTGTTCCGTAGACTTTCGCGATCAGCATGATCCGCCTTGATGCGCCCTGTTGCTTCCTCCTTGTGTTGCATGTGGATGACATTTTGATGAGTGTTGCCCATACTCTTGGCGTGTTGTGACAATTCTCCACAGAGGGCGAAAATCAGAGCCCACTTTACCATTTGGTGATAGTCTGTTGCCACACCTACAGCACCGGCAGGACCATGCTCCATCCTCATGTAGGTTGTTTCGATGAACATATCTGTCCATGTGGAGTTATAGATGCCTGGAATGTGACGCACGAACGCCCCGTCCTGAATTTTCTTCATACTTATTGCGTGTTCAATTCCATGAAAACTGGATCATGATGACGGCCATATTGGAATTTGCCGATGTCAGAGTCACCTGATCTCATTAGCACCACTATCATTGGATTCCTCGTGATCGAAAACCTGGGTATAGAACAAAAAACTGTGTGTCTACGATAAGAAGTTCGGGAGTTATGGTCTATTTAACGATTTTTGGGTGTGGTGGCGGCCATCTTGGATTTCTAAAAATAGCACCGGACGAATGTTTGCACACCCTCCGGAAATTTCAACCTTAGATGTATATCAACTCATATCAATCAACAAAAAAAATCTGTACTACATTTCCACTTTCACCCCCATTTCCTGGAAATTCCCCCTGACTATATAGGTTATTTGTCAATTGAAAAATTGTGAGATTTGTTTGGAAAAATCTACAATTTAATTTATTTTTTTTAAAAAGGTGTGTTAAGTGAAGGGTTCTATGTCATAAATAAATCAACTTATATCTTATAACTTATCTATGTGGAAGGAAGTAAGCTCAGTCATTTATGTTTTTTAAGTGTTTTTTTTTCATCTGAGGTTTTCAAAATCATTACTCATTTTTAATTTCATGTATAGCCCTGGCAGGGCTAGTAAATGTTTTTTTGTTGGAATCACTGTGCTTGAAGTAAAAGCCAGTAATTTAAATTTGAATAGTTGTTTTTATGTTATATTCTTCCTGCAATGGCCATGAACAAGAAGATTCCTTGATATTTTCATACCAGATCTGGATAGATAACTGGATTGAAATTTTTTTATTGCTGAATAGTACAATGCTGCGGTGGCTGATTTGATGCATAAGGATTTTTTTTATCTCATTGTAACGAGATACTTATAACGAGATAATATTTATACAAGGGGCGTCACATATTTTGGAGGCGGGCTCGGTTATTCGCCTTCTTACGTACATGATGTTTGCAGAAATCAATGATAAACTTCGGATAAATAGCTCAGAGCTCTGTCAGTGCAAGCAGGAGTGACACAAAGTGATAATCACTTCAATGTCATTGCAAGATTTTGTTTGAAACAGTAGTTCTGTGTATTACATCCCCGCATGGCAGTGGCTGCTTCAGGGCAAATGTTTGGGTAGGCGTGTTTGTGTGATTGGGGGGGGGGGGGGCGAGAGGGGGGGGGGGGGCTCAGTCTTCCCGTTTTTGTGAGAACCCAGACAATAGTATTTGCGTTTTTGAGACTCCTCGCAGATTTCTTTGTTTTCTCCAGGTTCTCACAGATGAAAGAATGGGTTAGGGTTTGTTTTCTGAGTCCTCACCACGACAGCTAAACAAGATTGAGGGTTTGTGTGTGTGTAGGTGGGTGGGTGTGCGTTATCGGTCTTGTGCTTATGGATTGTATGTTGAATTTTACCATCTACCTAAGTACATGGATTGATTCCCAAACGTGTATGTGGGTAAATTGTAACTTTCTGTTGTTTGAGATCTTCTTTTCTTTATCTCTTTCCACATTAACCCCAATTTATGTGTTCCTGTCGCCCTCCACACCTCGAAGTACTGGTTCATTCTTCATCATGTATACATACATGATCACAGCCCTGAAAGATCTTTCTTCATCAGTATACAATTACATAGCAAAGAACTGCCGGACTTGGAAGATTCAAATATTCGCTTGCCTTTCTACAAGTCTATATACCAGTATAATACTATTTCTCATAACTCTCTGTCTCACATTTTCTTTCGTCCCTGGGGTATTCATTCTCCCTTCAGGACTATGATATAAATCTTTATTTCCAAATGGAACAAAATACTGCATTTTGATTGGCTGAGAGGTACAGTGTAACTTGCAATCCACAGTGGGTTTTTTTTTACACCGTGTTTAACCACGGTGTAAAAACAAGAATATACAAGAGCAAACTATATGGCTAAAAAAGTACCCATTTTTAATTATTAATTCATACCTTCTGCTCGGTTATGTTAGAACAAAATAAAAATACAGGAAATTTAATATTTATCTGCAATAAAATATTACAGATATGGATGTCATTGGAACTGGCTCACTGAGCCAGTTCCAATGACATCCATATTTGTCTGGTTTTGTTAAGAAATTTACAAAGTACAATTGTTCTGTCAGTGTTTGCCCACAATGTAGGTTAAAGTATTAAGTACACCAAAATTTTTGGAAATAAATCCGTTATCCTTGTGTTTTCCAGGGTGTATGAGAATTTACACCGGTTTGGGAACTCATACACCCTTCGGCTTCGCCTCAGGATGTATGAGTTCCCAAAACCGGTGTAAATTCGCCTCAGGGTGTATGAGTTCCCAAACCGGTGTAAATTCCCATACACCCTGGAAAAAACAGGGATAACTAATACTCTCTATTTTGGATGCAGTGTGTAACAATCTAATGAGGGTTGAATGCGGCAAACTAGCTGTAACTACGGATAGCACACGGATCTGTATGTCTAGGGCAGAGAGGACAGCTGCGCATCCACAGCCCCAAAACATTTATATCGCAAAACATATATCTGTCGGGTATTTTTACCTGCGTCATCTGACGCCACCCTCTCTGTATTGTTATTTATATATACACCTGGAACTTAATTAAGGGGCTATATAAGTAATGAAATTTTGTTTATTTTGAAAATTCTCACCTCTGATATTCCTTCAATTCAATTTCAATATACACAAAATGTACATCAAAATGACAATTGAGATGTATAGAACATGAAACACATGCGTGATCAACTCATAGAGTCGACTGCTGGCACCACTGGTTCCTGGAAGTCTGCAGCCGTATTCGTACCAGATCTGATAATATTTCACGAAAACAACTTGTGGCCAAATGTGCTTTACATATCCAAGAACAAAGCTACTGGATCAAAATTCTTCAAAACACGGCGACAGAGCTGCATGGGGGTAAATTCCAAAGCCTTTGCTTTTGTTTACGTATGAATATACTTTCGATTTCCGGTCGACGTCATCGGACGGAAAAAGCATGTAAAAACAACGCCGTCTAAAATCAAATAATGAAAAAGATCGCCTTCATGCAGTATACTGTTATTAGATAGAGATTACCCAGTTGCCATATTCAGTGCAAGGCATCATGACACCTGTTGAAATATCTTAGATTTACGATTTTGTTTTTCGATGGAAATTCGTGGTATCGAGTGATTTCCGCATGTCTGCCGAGCATGGAAACCATCTTCAATAAAAAATGCAGACAGTGTTGTCCTTTTTAAAAATGCAGTCCTATCACTGCACTCGAAAGCGTTTTGAATGCCCAGCTTTGTTATTGAATATCTGAACCACATTCGGCCACGAGTTGTTCTTGCGAAATATTATTTTATTATCAGTTCTGGTACGAATACGATAGCAGACTTCCAGGAACCAGTGGTGCCTGCTGTCAACTCTATGAGTTGATTACATATGTGTTTCGTGTTCTACATATCCCAACCTTCATTTTGATGTATAATTTGTGTATATTTAATCTGAATTTAAGGAATATGAGAGGTGAGAATTTCAAAATAAACAAAATTCCATCACTTATATAGCCCCTTAAACACCCCACTGTTTTTTCGAAGTGGTGTTAATAGAAACTGTCATTACTTTCATGGTATCTTTAAGATGGCCAAAAGTTATTGTTTGCGGAAAGAATGGTCTATTGACAAATGAAAGACAACACAATGATGAAAATATGTAGTATTTTAATGGCGCTAATTATACATATCTGTCACTAATGTTTTTGATGGAAAAATGTTCTCTCGACAAGTACGGTACTGGAACGGTCCATGATGAAACAATGGCGGTAATTAATGACAAAAAATGTAACTTGTGATCTCCTGATCACAATAGCAGTGTCTGACGTCAGTAGCGAGTGTATCCACCTCGTGCCCGGATGACAGCCTGAACACTCCTCCTAATGCTACCAGTGAGCCTTCTGATACGGTCCAGAGGCAACTACTGCCACTCCTCATGCAATGCAGCTTCCAAATCGGTCGAATTCTGTACAGGCAGATCCCTTGTTTGCACACAACGTGCAAGAAAGTCCCAGATGTGTTTTAAGGGATTCAAATCAGGGCTTATTGCAGACCAAGGTAGTGTTGTAATAGCAAAGTTCTGAAGGAATGCTCTCACGGCATGGGGACGATGCGGCCTTGCATGGCGTCCACTAACACAGGGCGAGTAGCCAACGGGTAGTTGTCAAAATGAGGCACAGCAACCGGATTGAGAATGTCCCGGATGTTCAGTTGACCATTGAGATTCCCACGTACAGTCACCATATCAAGTTTATAATCACGAGAGAGGTATCCCCAGATCATACTGATCCCCCACCAGAAGGAACAGTAGGTCTGATGTCCCTGAGTACGTAAGCATTATTTTTATGCCTCCACACTCTCATGCGACCATCTGCGACGTGCAGCAGGAACCTACTCTCGTTTGACCAATGGACTCTCCTCCATGTCCTGAGATTCCAATGTTGTCGTGTCATACACCACTCCAAACGTCGTCTTTGATGCTGATCGGGCAGAACTGGACGCTTGATGGCCCTTCTTGGCCTCAAACCCAGTGCTTTGAGAGGGTTTCTGACAGGTCTGCTCCACAAACGCCTGTTGGGGAGCCAAAGGCGTTTCAAAACCCCACTTGAAGCAAATGGTTCACGCCTAACGAGGCGTGTCAGACTCCGATCTTCCCGACGAAAGGTCTTTCGGGGTTGTCCAGGCCTTGGTCGGTCCTTAACATCGTCGGTTTGTTGATTTTGTTGGACAAGTCCGCTGATGACAGAATGACTATAGCCAAGTTGCCTTCCAATAGCTTTGAATTACATGCCTGTTGCATTCCTGACAACGATTTGCATCTTAGTGCCTCTGACAGTCTCCTCCTTGTCATGTCAACATTTATTGATAAATTTTCTTGTTTTTGTACTTAGATATTGCATGTGAATGATAGGTTTTTTTTGTGACATTCGTGTGTAGCATGCTTCACGTGGACGAGGGGGTGTGGTTGGGGTACGCTAGCAACCAGAAGCATCATGTTTCTCGAAATAAAATGTACTGCAAGACATAGTAATCATTAAAACATAATA
The DNA here is from genome assembly GCA_031216915.1 of Pictodentalium vernedei. Taxonomy (NCBI): domain Eukaryota; kingdom Metazoa; phylum Mollusca; class Scaphopoda; order Dentaliida; family Dentaliidae; genus Pictodentalium; species Pictodentalium vernedei. Next base: position 213,012,948 of record CM062290.1, read on the forward strand.
ATCAGTAACACCAACGCTGTCATGAAACATTTCAGGGGGTGCTTAATTAAGTTCCAAGTGTATATTTATGTAACCCCCCCCCCCCCCCAACACACACGCACGTTCATTACACGATGTTCAGCCGCATTACGCAAAAATACAACAAATATGTAATAATACTGCATCATACAATAAAAATACAATGAATTATGCAGTAACACTGAATTATGCTAAGAAAAATGAAGCACTGTGCAACAACTGATTTTATGTTTAACTGGCTGCAGGGCGGGTTATTCTGGCGTGTTTTGCTCGACATAAAACGAAATGTTTTTTCCTTACTTTCTCGTCATAACGAGATGCTAATCGTTATAACGAGATGTTGTCGCGTTATAACGAGATGTCTTCTCGTTATAACGAGATGCTAAGTCGTTATAACGAGATGTTTTCTCGTTATAACGAGATGTTAAGTCGTTATAACGAGATGTTTTCTGGTGTGCCCCCCCCCCCCCCCCCGGATCCATTGTGGTCGTTGCATTTTGACCGAACGAAAAATTCAACAAAGTGTGTGAATTCTATAATGGGATTCTCACAAAGCTTCGTATAGGTCTATACCATGTGATTTACAAGTTAGCCCCCAAATTAAATGAATCGCCTCAGCTGATAAGTAGATCGCGTCACTGACTAAAATGTGCACAACGGGGGAACATTTCATCACCCGCACCCTTTATTGATATTCTGATTGATTGATTGATTGATTGATTGATTGATTGATTGATTGATTGATTGATTGATTGATTGATTGATTGATTGATTGATTGATTAATTGCTTGATTGATTATCAGCACGCGTGTGGGCCATTGAGAAATGAACGCAACGGTCGTTGCGTGTTGGGTCATGGACTTTTATAGTAATTTTCACGCAGCGGACCTGTGTGAACGCCTGGGGTGTCTAAATGAGAATTGAATCTCGCCTTTTTCGACTTCCAAATGTAGTTTTTTGGAGCAAGGAAAAACAGAAAAATGAACTCCGAAGGTGTTCATTCTTGTTTGCATGGCCAAAAGCTTCATTTGAAAGTCTAAAAGAGGGGGAGGGGAGGATTATATATAAAACACTTTTTCAAAAGATGCATGTAATATGTACATGTAAGACCACATATGTTCACTATTTTCCCATCCGCAGATAAAAGAAGTTAACCCCTTACCCAACGTAACGGCCAAAACCGGCCAGCGCTATTCTCAAAAATCGCCTATTAATTTTAATTATTTTTTCATTTTTTGTCTCAAAAACATAGGTTATGACCCCTCATTGGAACGAGCTCGTCGAGCTCGTTCCAATGAGGGGTCATAACCTATGTTTTTGAGACAAAAATGAAAAAAAATAGTTATTCAAGAATTTTTTTTGCAAGTGTCGTCTGCTTTTCATGTTAGGTAAAGGGTTAACTGAAAAAAACAATTGTATTTAATATATTATATGCCACGCATATTTATTATCGACCATAACTGAAAACTACAAGGAGTTGAGCGAAACAATATTAACAATGAACATAATTATCCATGTACAGCATGTGGAGGGTGAATTGTCGCTAAATCGCGGTGGGTTAGAATTCATCCAATGGACGTGCGACCCGGTGGTCCATGGGGTGACATTTTGCTGGTGGTTCTTGTATTTTGACGCAAAATTATAGAAATTTTACAGGTGGAAAATCTACATCACCGCGATTTAGCGACAAGCCATCCCACGTACTGTATTGCAGTGTACTGTTGAAATTTAACACCAGCTAGTAAACCGGCATCAACGCAGCTCTTCCATATATCATGTATTAATAACAGCAAAACGCATATCAAGGTCGGGATTGTCGATTTTTTTCATAACCTTCTATTGTATGAGGATTACAAAATGAAATCAATGTTGAATCGCCTGCGAATCAGCACTTAGAAAGAGAGGAACGAACGTGATCGGAACCATAAAATTCGAGCGTTCATCATGGTAATTTGAAACGCTTCGTACTCATAACATACTACTGATTTGGTCTTAATTCTTTCAAAGTTTACAGATCTACCTGAACGGGAGAGAATACATTTTATGTGAACTGTGCATGTGCTGGAAATTTCCAGCAACCACTTCGACAATTTCCCTATGGAAAATGCACGCATTGTGCTCGTGGCTGTATTATATGTCACAAAACTATTCTAGGACGCTAAAATAAAGTTATTACGATGATTTTATTAAGGCCAATGGCGTCCGTAACCAATATTTGACAAAATACCCATGTTATATTCACATTTCTGTCATCTTCTTTAGAAAACAAAGCTTTCTAACTTTTTTGAAAAGCGGGAACGAATCAGCTTCAAAACACTAAACGAACTGATTCTATAAGCACCGGTCACCCCCAGTGAACACGGCTGTGGTACATAACCGACACCCTGGAGGATCAGGTGTATACAACGTACTTCAATAGAAATGTGGGATCGCATTCTAGAACACTGTGATAAGAGATGTGAAGAAATTGCATGCCGGGTGAAAACCCGTGTTCTCCCCTGTATTGACTTAGTTGCTGTCAAAGCTGTTTATCATACTGATTGCTTGTCGCGTTTCACGTCAAATCGATGCGTTGGAGATATGCCTAAGACGAGTACAGATATGGGTCATTGGTTAGATTACGTCGGCACGGTGCTTGAAAATGAAGCTGATAAGCTTTATTCTTTGTCTGATGTATACCCTAAGATACAAGAGATCGCGAGAGATAAACTAGTCTACTCCTATAAATGGTGCGAGGAAAAACTCAATGAGCGTTATGGGGTTGCATATTTTTAGCAGAAGCTGATGGACGACGTAATGCCGTCTTCTTCGGAAATATGGCACAGCATATGGTTAACGAAACTTGGTACCCCGAAAAGGAGGAACAACTCAACTATGAATCAACAAGGACAGTTAAAACTGCCGCGAAAATTATAAGGTCACAGATCATGGAGCAAGATTAGTTGTAAAGCATAACCTAGCACTGAAGATGTGATTAATGCAGGTCAGAAATGTGTTCCCAGTATCCAGAAACTCTTTTGAAAGTTCTTGTTTCATCTGAGCTAAAACGAAATAGTATTGGACATGCGATTGTTCAGTCAACTCGACTGAGATCTGTCATCCCTCCTACACTTTTTGGTTCAGGTGTCGAGCTTGATCATATATTCGGTTCCAGGTGGCTAGTTAACGAATTTTATTTTACAGTCAACATGTATTTTGTCTGTGTTAACTCCGAAACTGTCGTGTATCCGACCCCCTGATACAGATGTTTGTATCGGGGGGTCGGATAGAAGCACGTTTCTTCGCCTGAGTTCCTTTTTGTTCTTTTTGTTCATCCGTACGAATAAGTAGTTCGTTATATATTCGTCTACATTCTTGACTTATTCCCAATATATGTAAGATAAAATGATTTTTACCATTATGTGGATGTACAAAATATGTATCCGAGTCTCGCTCCGGGTTCTAAGGGTAGATCACGACTCGTCTTCGACTCGTCTTGATCTGCCCTTCGAACCCGGAGCTCGACTCGGATACATATTTTGTACATCCACATAATGGTAATAATCTCTATGTATCTTTTGGAATATTCCATTAGCTATGATGAAGCCGTTAAATACAAGCAGTCTGTTATTGCAACAGGGAATTTGCTCCAGATACTCGCTGACTGGAATCTTTTAATCGATGAATGTTCCTAGATCTAATTTCAATAAAAACTACGAAATATTATTCTCACGCTACGAAACCTTCCATTCATTATAAATCGCCCCTAGAGTGCAACAAGGAGCCATGTGCAATGCTAAAGCATTGTAGATGGAGCTTTGTACTCAAGGGACGAAATGTACACCGTCGAAATGAACCTGAAATAATTCTTCTATTTATCCATATCGTTTCGGACCTTGTAAAGTCACAATTTATGTAGTTGACCATGAAGGGGGAATACTTGGCCTTCATTCCCGAGATATCGGTTAACAGTTACATTATATTTTAGGATTCCGAGATCGGGTGATCATCTCGCATCCAAACAATATAACCACATCAAATGTATTTTTAATGCTGCGTTTTGTCGCATTGGGAAAATGTAGCAACGGTCTCAGTCAGTCCCGCAACCTTCTGAATCTCTAATTTTAAATTAGAGCAGTTCTCTTTCCACACGATGCTGTGGTTGTATCCTTCGAAAAGGAAAAACAGTGCTTTACACTACATGCACTTATTTATTCTTATTTGAGTTTTAAAAATCTGTGGCATTTTGTTTTAAAAAGGTATTTTGATTATTGAAAATCCTAGATTGTATTTATTGGTAGAAATTTTCAAATGGCGCTCCTTTCCTGGTGTATGTTGATCGTTTTGATTTGCTGTCAATATTAGGGCCCCGCGAATCAGAATTCGAATCCTTGAATCGAATTTCGAATCGAATCGGAGGTCTGATGTCGACATCGACTTCAAATCTAATCGAAAACAGCGAAAAACAATTTTCGTGCAATTGCTTGTTATTTTCCCAAATGATTTAATTATCAAACATATACTTGCGTGCGAGGTAGGTAGCCTGAGTACTACAGTACTTATAAAGTGGAGACCGGGGTTCCCGCGGTCCATTCTTTAGTTACTGTTGTTACAATGTTACTTACAGGGCAGACGACCAAGGCAATAAGCAGACTGAACCGAAAACGCAACGGGCAACTATTCCTCCATTTCTGTTGCAATATTACGTCGGTAGAAGATATTGATTTGCCCTCGCCCCTTTGATTTGAAAGTGTACTAATGAGGAAGCCGATTTGATGTCGATCCCGAATTAAACCATCAATATCGACATCGAATCGAATCTTAGGAGCTTCCGCGGTCATAATCAAAATACATTGCATATGCTTTTTAACCCTTTACATAACACGAAAGGCAGACGGCACTTGCAAATAAAATTAGTAATTAACTATTTTTTGTTCATTATTTTGCGTCAAAAACATAGCTTATGACCCTTCATTCTTCCAAACATGTATAATGTATTTTGGAAAAAGACAACGTGCCATCATTTTTGGCGTGGAACTGTATTTTTCTTATGGAAAACAGTTATCAATTTATTTTTATAGTAAGCAAGCGAAAATTTCTGTCATTGCATTCAGAGTCGAATGTTGTTTGAACACGTTCACAAAAAGAGCCATTTGCTTCATGATTTGGCACGGCACGGATAGAGAAATGAACAGCACAAACTCAAATAAGGAGTGATAGGAGAGGATCAAAACACATATAAATACAATGTGCACACTCAATCGAGAAAAAAATATGATCGAGAATTAACCCTTTCAATCGTGGTCGTATCTTCCATGTCAGTTCAATGGCAGCAATTGGAAGAGTCCACATTCATTATTTGGGGGTAGACCAATCAATATTTTCAACCTTGGGGCTGTACGTTGAAAATATTAATTGGTCTACCCCACACATTCACTCAGCAGCCATCCAACTTATGATTATGAAGTATCACGCTTCTGGGCCGGAAAAGCGGCCGCTCGTTTTTAAAGGGTTGATTTTATCCAGAAGGGAACAACATGCTAAAGGTTTGTGATCATAAATTGAACTAAAGTTTTAGATTTATATTCAATGTCAAGCCAAGCTATTGTCATGGCGCGCACGGATGTCTGTGAATCTGTTAGACTGTGGGTCTGTACGTCTGTCCACAATTTGTTCATCACAGGCTACAACCAGCAGTTCTTTTCGGATCATCACCAAACTTCATATGCATGTTCAGCTTCATGCCTAGATGAGAACGTCCCATTATGGTCACGGTCGGCTACCCACAATGGCCGCCACAGCAGCCAACTTAGATTTCTAAAGAACACCCTGTAGCAATTGTCTTGAAATTCGACAGGATGACTTAGTTTGATGGGTAGATGAGAACGCCCGATGTTGGTCATGGTCGACAGCAACCAAAGGGTGCCACCAACAATGGCCACACACCAGCCATTTTGTGTTTCTTCAGCGCAGCCTACAGGTTGGATTTATACATAAATTTTGATGAAGTCCAGAAGGATGACTTTGAATGGTGAGTAAATAAGAATGTCTTTTTGGTAAAGCGTTGGCTATACACAATAGCCGCCCAGGCAGTCTTCTTGTATTTCTTCAGAATACTCTGCAGGTGGCACTGATATATCCATTCTCTTGAACACAGTAGCTCGACACTTTGAATGAAGAGTAGATAAGAACATTCTATTTTGGTTACAGTTAGCGCCCATAATAGCCACCACCTGCAATGGCTGTCATAGCAACCATCTCGGATTTCTTCAGCAGAGATTACGGGTTGGATTTATTCATCAGTTTACATTACGTTTTACAAGGTGACTTAGTATGATGAGTAGATGAGTATCTCTTTTTGCTAACGTTTGGCTGCCCATAATGGCAGCCGCAGCAAACATCTCGGATTCATTCAAAACACTCTGTATGTCGCATTTATGCATCACTTTTCTTGAAGTTTTGCAGAATTTCTTAGTAGGATGAGTTAATAAGAATGTCCTATGTTGGCCGCGGTAGGTCTCTTACAATGGCTGCCACGACGGTCATCTTGGATTTCTTCTGCTCACCCTACAGTCTGCATCTATGTATCAGTTTTATTGAAATTTATAAAGATGACTTAGGATGATGTTTAAATAAGAATGCCAAGTTTCAGTCGGGGTTTGTCACCCTCCGTGGTCGCCATGGCAGCTACCTTGAATTTCTTCAGCACATCCTACAGGTTGCATTGATGGAGTTTCTTCAAACTTGGCAGGATGACTTGATATGATCAGAATGTGACATTTCCGTCATAGTTGGCTGCCTGGAATGGCCATCATATTTATTTTTTACTCTTATTAACGTATTATTTTTCTGACAGGTAACAAAAAATCAATAATTATTACAGAGTTTACTTTAATGCAACATAAATTAAAGTAATTATGACATTAATTTAATAAATGCCACATAAAACTAATGTAAGCAACATTGTCATTGACACTTTCCTTCTTCTCATCTTAGACTGGTGCTTATTTATTTTTTGTGTTTACGTTTTGCATATTACTTTGTACAATGTATGCGCAGAAAATAAATTTACAACAGAAATAGCAAAGTTTTACTCTCAGTCATGGGGAGAAATCAAACGAGGGATTTCCCAGTCGCATCTTAAGAGCACTGAACTTTCATGAAAATCGTACGCATTCTAATTTTTAGACGTTGATTCCTCATGACGTCACTTCAGTGTTCGGGCATAATGGTAGGGAATTTCCTTGGACGCCAAAATATGTTTTTTTTGTAGAGATAATATTCCAAAAGTTTCGAAAGGATGAGCGTCAAAATTAAATTGATAATTTAAGTTGAAGAAAAAAACATATCACTCAAATCGTGGATCGAATTTCAAAAAGGGTACAAACAGAATACACCAATTTTAATAACCGTAAGGCGATGTGTTAAGTTTCAAACCTGTATCTTTCATAACCATGGATCATAGCGCATCACAAAATTAATGTTTTTAATGAAAATGTCCGAAATGGCCTGTAGCTAGAAGTGACATAGACACGACAAAAATGAGATAAATGGGAAAAAAATACAGAGTTTCTAAAAAATTTTAGCTGTACAAAATACTAAACTTTCATAGAAATGCGATGCGTTTTGATTTTTTAGCCATCGTTGGCTTCAATACACAGTTTGGTCAAAAGGGTTGGGAATTTCCTTATGCTGCAATATATTTTTATGTATGTTTTTTCGGAATATTATTTTAAAAAAATTTGGAAGAATAAAAAAAGATGTTGATAATAAAAGATAAAAGAAAAAGGCGTTAAATTCGCATGGCTTTCGTCGTTGCAGGCAATTTGAAATACAAAAAAAAATGGAACGTATCCAAAATGGCTTAAAATTTGAAGTGACGTAAAAACGTCCAATATGGCGATAAATCGAAAAACTAATCGAAAAACTAATGAATGCATTTTCATTTTTTGAGCTCTGCCAAATTATTAAAATTTCATGAAAATCCGACTCAATTTAATTTTTTTTCGACGCTGACGTAAATAACGTTACCCGAAAATTCAGAACTAGCCGTTGAGAATTTTCCAGATCGGCAACACCTTTTTAAATAAGGTTTTTTCTTGGAAAATATATTTCCATAATTTCAAGGAGGAAGGGGTTGACACCCTCGTTGATATTAAAAGTTGAAGAATAAACACCTAAATTTGACGTTGTTGTGGATAAAGATCGAAAATCTAAATCCAAAATGTTTAATCAGAGGTAATTGTTAACAATTGTGTATCTTTACAAATGGTACCACAGTGAGGTAAAGGTAAAATGACTAACGATTGCTGAAAGTAATTTCAACTTCGTTGAATGAGTTAATAACTAGAATATATTAACCCTTTACCTAACATGAAAAGCAGACGACACTTGCAAAAAAAATTCTTGAATAACTAATTTTTTTCATTTTTTGTCTCAAAAACATAGGTTATGACCCCTCGTTATAACGAGCTCGACGAGCTTGTTCCAACGAGGGGTCATAACCTATGTTTTTGAGACAAAAAATGAAAATATTTTGAAAATTAATTGGCGATTTTTGAGAATAGCGCTGACCGGTTTTTGCCGTTACGTTGGGTAAAGGGTTAATTACCATTAAAGTTTAACCGAGTCCGTATATCCAGGCAAGACGCTCCTTGGTTCGGCGACTTTACCTGTACTTAAAGGAGGTTGAGAGGCCTTGTTTTGAGATTTCTGACGTTAACGAATTTCATAGGTTCGAACCGATTATTCAACGCCCTTTTCTATCCTTACCCAAAAGAAAGTTTGATTTTCATCAAAGTTTTATATTCCCCAAAATGTTCTCCTACCACGGAATCATGATAATAATTCAAAATGTTATTTCGGAGACTATATGGGACAATCTATAGCAATATATTCTAATTTTCTGTTCCGTTCCGTTAGAACATGGCATCATGGTTCGACTGAGAAATACACCTTTTAAACAAAAATTGTTTTCTCCATTCCCGTTGTTAAACTGTGGCGCGTAACTCTACCAATGTTATTCTTCAGTATTGTCTTTAAAATAATAGCAATCTCGCTAGTAGCCAGACTAAGATAGCTCGTCCCAAGCGGTCTATCTGAATCAATGTATCCACATTCTTATGTTGTTCGCCATTGAAAAACTATTTAATAATCAAATTCACTCAAATATACTAAACAATGAGCTACTTAACCCGTAGGTTATATAAAATTAATTAACCATCTAAATGACCCATGATCCACCCTTAGAGTAAAATGCTTTATTCTGAAATTCTTAACACTTTTAATAATTGCTAACCTCCTCCCGGGTCACACTACCATCTCTTTCTAGTGGTGAGTGGACTTTACTAAATTTCGCCACTACCCTTTCTTGCCCATTAATAAGCTAGGAGAACACAGCTCGGCTGGCGAGAACACTGGCATCTGTTTCGAGAATAAACTCGTGTTAAAAAACTAGGGAGACCGGAATTGGACTTTATCATAATTTATCTTTTAGCACTCGAAAACAATTTGTCTAGTCTAATCCTATTCAAACTGGACATAATGTTTGGCCAATTCCAACAATGACCCAGCCAGGTCAGAAAAATTTAATTTAAATTTCCGTTAATATGAACACGGTTCGATTAAGCTACGAAATATCTTTAAGACTTCTCGGAACCAGTCAACCAGTCTTCGATCCAAACCAGCTTCTCTGTGTCAGCCCGTATCCCCTTAGAGGACAGAAAAACACGAGGTGACCCATATAAGACACCTTGCGCCTAAAAGGCACACATGGAAGGTTTTGACTTTAACCAAACGCCACTACATTCTTTGAACTGCTTCTTCCATCCTTTCCGCGTATTCCGAGAAGAGTTTTGCATAAACTATTATGTCGTCAAAATATATGACATGTTTTTCATTGTAGGCCCTTCGGGACAAGCTAAGTGAGCCTATCGAAGAATATAAGAAACCACGCAATCCCAAAGGGAGTACTATAAACTCATATAGCTCTTGCACTGTATTAAAAGTTGTTTTGTCTTGAGCGGAAGAAGTTTTTTTCCACCAACCAATAGCATGAAGCGGAATCAAGCGGGGAAAACCAGCACGCTCTCGACATTACTTCTAAACTATCATCAATACAGGGCAGGGGGTATGCGTCCTTGTGAGTAATTGCATTATGTTTTTAGAATTCCAAACAAAATCGTCGTAGACAGCCATCGTTTTCTTTACCAAAACAACGGGAAGTACCCAGGGGCTTTCAGGTTTTAAATTAAACCTTGCTCTAACACCTCCTTTATTAAGCTCCCGGGCCACCAGTGCAGTTTAGCTCTTTTCTTTACTGATCATCCGTACGCTTTTCCGTTGTATAGTATCTAAGTATCAGCGACTTACGGTTCTTTCTGTAGAGGTTTAACAGCGTTGTTCAGAACATGTTGTTTTAGCTGTTTGCACTAGCGATCGAACCACGGGCTCTGGGATCTCTTTTTACTTTTATCGCGGCTATTGTTGTGGTAGCTGCCCCATTAACGGTATTCTGTATGCCAATAAAATCTGCTTCATCGATAGCGGAGCCACTACTGTCGCGGGTACAGAATTGCATAAGGATGTACACATTTTTCGCTTACCCATAAGCAAAGTTTAGCTATTAAGAGTTGACATCATGGCGCTTCATAAATTCTGACACATACTTTAATTGATCACTTGGCCACTTTCAACTCAGTTTTATGAATCCTTCAGTCGAATGACAAACTTTCATGAATTAATTCCAGTCAAAATCAAAGACGACAATTTTAAACAAAACCTTTTTTAACACCAAACTTCTGGAACGTGTAGCCGGAGTCCCACGGAACTGGGCAGATGTAATCCTTTCAAATTCCACAATCCTAGCAGTACTTCTTCATAAACACACGACGAAGGCTTACGCTATTGTTTTATTCTATATATCAATGACCAGCCAGGCGCAACAGCGTAAGCTTATTGTCGTAAAGCGTATAACTATGGGAAAAGTTGCTCACTAAAAGCGCTTGTCAAAACAGTTATTACGTTCAACGATGGTAACATGCCGTTCTTCTCAAAGTTGGTAGCCAGACTACTGGGTTTACAACATTATATACAGGGGGAAAAAGTAGTGTGCAGAGTATCAAAGTGGATGGGGAAAGTACAGAAGATAAAGGCCGTATCGCTTCAGAGTTAGTCAAGCACTGGGAAAAGATAAACGATAGGCGATGGGGCAGTGGGTCCCCACCAAAAAGAAATACACTGGTGGAGGAGAACCTATCCAATCGTGTATGTAGCGAAATAACGGCAGAAGAAGTGCGGAACGTGGTCTCGAAATTAAAAAATGGTAAAGCGGGAGGGACTGATGAAATTCCGAACGAATTCCTCAAAAATGGAGGGGAGGCACTTATTGAAGTCCTGACAAACCTTTTCAACCTGGCTCTGCGAAAGCAAGAGGTCCCCAGAGAGTGGAGGGAAAGTAAGGTGTCGTTCATACACAAAAAGGGGGATAAGGAAGTTCAAGATAACTATAGGGGGATATCAGTTAGTAGTAACATCGGAAAAGTATTCTGTAAGGTCATATACGGTAGACTAGAGGAAGTTATTGAAGAGAAAGGTTTTTTAGGAGAGATTCAAAATGGTTTCAGGAAAGGACGAAGAGTCACTGATCACCTATTTACACTCACCCAACTGATAGAATCAACAAAGGCTGAAAAGAAAAAGATGTTTATGGCATTTCTAGATGTGAAAAAAGCGTACGACCGAGTGTGGAGGGAAGGTATGTGGCGAAAGCTCGAGGGCATCGGACTGGGGGGTGACTTTGTGGGAATCATGAAAGCACTGTATACAGATGTGCAAAGCCAACTCAGTCTAGGGAGTATCACTACAAAACGAGTCCCTATGGATATAGGCCTCAAGCAGGGGTGTATCTTTTCACCGATTTTGTTTGCATTGTATGTTAAAGATTTAGGGGACGAACTAATTCAGAGTGCGGAGGGGGTAAATGTTGGAGACATAAAGATACCAGGCTTATTCTTTGCGGACGACATGGTGTTAATGTCTAGAACTGAACAGGGGCTAGAGAAACTGCTGGAAATTGTTGGTAGATATGGGAACACTTGGCGGCTCGAACTAAATGAAAATAAAAGCAAGGTAATACCCGTTGGACGCATGGTAGATATGACGAAGAGATGGAGAGTGGGGGAGTTCTCAATCCCCGAAGGGGAAAGCAAACAAATCACTGTAGGAGAAACGGGAGAGTATGAGTATCTAGGGGTAAGCATAAATATAACGGGAAGAGGGGTGTACAGAAATTACTCAGCCAAACTGATTCTGAAGGGGAAAAGAATTCTGAACCAACTAAAACTTTTAGGGAAAAATAGTTTCAATAAGGTCTTTGTGGGGAAAACACCGTGGGAGAGGGTGGGTTTACCAAGTATAACGTATGGCACGGACGTGATTCCATTAAACCAAACCGTTATTAAGAAGTTGGAAAGTACACAGAATGATGCCGGCAGATGGATAACAGGGTCGAGTAATGCTGCAGCTTTGGAAGCAGTAAGGGGGGAGCTTGGGTGGATGAAAATCAAGGACAGGGTAGATTTGGGAAAACTGTGTTACTTTAACTACTTGAGAAACCTGCCTGACAACCGGTGGTGCAAATTGATGCTCGATACCATTTGGAATTCTAATATAGAAACGGGGTGGTCAAAACATGTGAGGGAACTAATGGACAATTACTCTATAGAGGTCACAAACATAGAAGTAGGAATGAAAGAAGGCAAAAGGTTTGTCAAAGAGAGAGTCATGGAAGATTGCAATCGAAACTGGCGAGCAGGGGTTAGCGTGAAAAGATCACTGCAGGGTTTACAATATAAAGAAAAGCCAGCTTTTGAGAAGTACCTAGATGGCACCTTTGGAGGGTCACTGCTGTTCAAACTGAGATCAAGATCACTGGAGCTTCGGGGAAAAATTGGGAGAGAAGGGGAAAAGGGATGCCAAATGTGCCACTCTGGAGTAGTGGAGACCCTGGAACATTTTCTCTTGGAATGCCCACAGTATATACCTCATAGAATAAAATTTACTGGAAGAATAAAGCAGAAGTGGGGTGAAGAAACAAAGGATAGATAGCTGAAGGGGGACACGAGGGAGAGGGTAGGAATGCTTATTGAAGAAATTGAAAAAGAGGAAGTGAGGGACACTATTAAGCAGTTTATATCTGAATGCTGGGAGGAGAGGAGAGGAAGAGTGGGTGGGGTGCAGGGGGAATGATGGCCTTCTCTTATGAGGACCGCGACAAATCAGCGGCTGGCCAAAGAGTTATTATTATACAGTTATTCATAACAACGGAGGATAAACATAACTCCAAAACAGCAAGGAAACCTTTTTGAAATAAAAGATTTGTCAAGCAGTGTTCACCTGTTATTTGAAGGACTAATCATTTTTTTTTTATATATATATATAATTATCGGTGAGAGTGGTGGTCGAGTGGATAAGTGCGCTGGTGAATGTTCTCGAGGTGTCCGAACACTCTCTGTCAGCATCAATTGTGGAGTTGATGCTGTCACAGCGTACCGTCCTATCGGGTGGGGACGTAAATGGCTGCCCTCTGTGCGGAGAGAGACACACTCCGTGCAGGCTAAAGATCCCTTCGTAGTATTTGAGAAGAGCTAGGCCACGAAGTTGCCGCTATGTCATCCCACACACCTACGCTACTGGGCCAAGGAGAGGCGTTAATATAAGTTGCATAACTTGTTCGCCAATCCTTGTAAAAAAATAAGATTAAATTAAGGACTAATCAGTGATTATCTGCGTATGCATACCATACCCTCACAACCAACACTGTAATTACTGCATAATCATTACAAGAATTAACACTTATGCTTTCATTTTATTAAAATACGCTGTGGGTCATTTATCCTTCGGAAGCAGCCTATAACATTATGTAACACGGTGAGCTTATTACTGTAACTTATTCTGATTTTCGGTTTCTCTAGTGGGCGTTGTGGGTAAAACTGCCGGCGGACGGTTCGGTCTCGCCGGCGGAAGAAATTGACGGAATTGCGGGCGAACGATTTGGATAGCGGACAACATGGGTTTTTTCCACCTGTGCATTACTGAGGTCTGTACATAGCATTGTGGTCCATTCTCACCTTCAGCACACCACTTTCTGACAAACATCTTGACTTGAAAAGTGGCCCAGTAGCCATACGGAGGATTCCCAATCCAACTTAACATCCATAGTTGATACCAGAGTATATCGGAGTGCACACCCACACAAAACATGTTGTTAAATGCCTCTTGGTCCTTTAAGAACGACATTGCATCCAAGAAATGCAGTTGGTGGCCTCCAGGTAACAAAAATGTACGCCGGAAATAACTGTCACCTTCCAGGGGTGTGGTACGCGTGTGCAGTGACACCACTACTATGGCAAGCAGAAGACATCCATGACAAACTAAGTGCCATCCATGCTTTACTACAATATGACGTCACTTCATATTCACCCTTCTGTTCGCCCAATTATGTGGATTTCACGACAGTGCAATGCTGCTAGTGAATTACCACGGAGGGGGGTAATTTCAAACTATCGTTTTTGGTATCCATTTTGAATATTAAACATTGCGTATCACATACATCCATGAATGTCTCTGCCTGGTTAACTTGAAATCTGCCATGATAAAAAACATTTTGACTGCACCAAACTGTTCAACTGTGGTGATTCTCAAGTTGGCATTTTTCAGGCGACCAACTTCAAAGAAATGAAAGTCAAGTGCTCCGAATGCGGGTTGGTGTACACCCCTTTCATCGTGTTCGGCGCCATCAAATCATGTTAAAATACTTGCCTACGGTTGTTACCACAAAGTGATATCGCTAACAACGGTGCCGGAAGCATCCGTGGGCGGGGTGGGGGATCGGGGTAACAAAAAGGGCACTAGACCCTGGTATGGGTTAAGACGGGATATTACAATGGGTCAATAGTATCAACATTTTATGTATATCGTCCCTTTTATACCCCCCCCCCCCCCCCCAAATGGCCATTGGCTCACGTAAAATACCGGTACGTTAGAAACGAATACTCCAGAGTTTCTCAGTTACAGTTCTCAGAAAGGGTGTCGGGTCGTTTCGCCCCAATACCCGTTCTCCCCTGGTCGTTTCGCCCCCAAGATTGGACGAAAAGACCTGAGTCAGATGTGAGTTTTTTTTATTATTTGAATAGTTTTGAACTGTTTTTCCACTTCACTATTTATTTGGACAGTAAAAATTATAACTAGAAATCTTACCTTTTTGGAAACGATGCTTGAAGAATTTGGAACAAAAAATCACAAGGCAGAAAATTATATTGCACTAGCTGTTGTGTCGGGTGTATATATTGTTATGGAAATGAAAATATAAAAAAAATCTGTTGTTAGTACTGACATGAGTGTATCAAACTTTAATCAAGTGATAACGATTAATCAGCAATGTTATTGCAATGTAAACAACATCAGCAAACTGTCTTTTTAACAGTCCCTTTATGTGATCATTGCAATCGTCTGTGATGTACCTGCCGCCCAAACCGCTATATCGCTGATGGTATCAGAGTTGATACTGCAAGACACCTAATTTTTGCCACACCACTACAGCTACAGCTTCTAAAAACCGCATCACAATGGTATATGGACGGTATTTTCAGAGTAGTAGGCGCACCATTCAAACCTGCTGGACAATTGATGTCGGTTCACGCCTTTGTCACCGATGGGCAGAAGAGAAAACAGTTTCCTCTGTTTTGTGTGATTATGTCCAGAAAGAAAAAGATCGACTATGAAGCTGTTTTGACAGCTGTAACGGACAAGATCAACAATCAACAAACAGTAGACAGTTTTGTTCTAGATTTTGAAAAAGGTATATATCCTCATTGTCCTTTTAAAACATCAGTATACAATACAATAGATAGACAATTGACAATAATTGACAGATAATTGACAGGTGGCTATGGGGTAACAGGACAAAACCCCCTCAGGACAAAACCCCATCAGACAAAACCCCCTCATTTTTTGCATCGTAGGACAAAAACCCCTCAGGGAAAAAACCCCTCGGGACAAAACCCCCTCAGACATTATATATATTATATATTACTAACTTGTGTTTCATTAAAAGTACAGATGGCTGTTGTTGTTGTTATAACAACAAATCTCCAAAGTACTGGGATACTAGCTTGTGTCTTCTGTTCCATTATTTCTTTCATGTACAGCTTTGTTGTTTTAGTAATACCGTTTTGCAAGCTATCTGCACTTTCAATTTTTCAATTTTGCTCAAATTGCTGGGATACTAGCTTGTGTCTTCTGTTCCATTACTTCTTTGAGGTATAGCTTTGTTGTTTTAGTAATACCATTTTGCAAGCTATCTGCACTTTCAATTTTTCAATTTTGCTCAAATTGCTGGGATACTAGCTTGTGTCTTCTGTTCCATTACTTCTTTGAGGTATAGCTTTGTTGTTTTAGTAATACCATTTTGCAAGCTATCTGCACTTTCAATTTTTTAATTTTGCTGACTTCAATAACCATTTATGTTGTTTTATTACACTGGCATGACAAAGTTTTAGAACAACATTCTCTGTCATAATGTTATAAATATGCCAGTTTTGTGATGCTTTCTCAGTATTCAAAATATTGTCAATTAGTGCTATATTATGGAGATTATCAAAAACCACAAAGGTGGTCTGAAACTTGTGCTTGATGGCTACATGTATACTAAGAAATACACACGTCAAAATAAAATCCGATGGGAGTGCTCAAACAGATCAGCATTTTTGTGTAAGGCAGCTGTTACTACAAATGTTGAAATGAACTCTGTTTTTAGTTCCACCGAACATTCGCATGATCCTAAAAACGGCGGCGTTGAGGCAACAAAACTACGTGCAGAGATGAAAGAGCGGGCTCCAGGTTCAAGAGGTACAAACAGCCAGCTCCTGACAGACACTATTGCAACAGCCCCCGTTTCCGTACGAGCTGCCATTGGGGATATCAACTCCGTGAAGCGTTCTCTCCGTCGTGAACGAGCTAAATATTTGCCACAGAGCCCAAAGACTTTATCAGAGTTGATAGTTGAGGGAGAGTGGGCATTATCATCAGATGGAGACTTTTCTAATATATGATAATGGTGTTGACAGTACCAACCGTATGTTGGTGTTTGCTACCAATGAAGGGTTAAGACATCTCGCTAATTCCTCATCTTGGTTTATGGATGGAACTTTTAATGTGGCACCAAAACTCTTTAACCAGCTGTATGTAATCCATGCTGCCCTTGGTGAAAGTTCAGTGGCTTGTGTGTATGCTCTGTTGGTGGACAAAAAACAATCTACATATGAAGAACTGTTTGGGGCAATTCAGGACTATTGTGAAACTTTAGGATTCCAAGTAGACCCAACGACCATTACAATGGACTTTGAAATAGCTGCAATGAAGGCAGCGACAGAAATATTTGGTCCACAACTTGTTATACATGGATGTTTTTATCATTTGACTCAAAGTACGTGGCGCAAAATTCAGAGTTTGGGTTTGGTAACCTGTTACAGGGAGGATGACAATGTTAAGCATTTTTGTGAAATGTTGGACAGTCTAGCCTTTCTGCCAGTAGATGACATTCATGAAGGCATGTCACATCTGCGAGATGTCACCCCTGATGGACTAGAACCCCTCTTGGCCTATTTTAACAATACATATGTGACTGGGTCTTATAGAACTATCAAACCACCATCTCGACCTGATGGAACACTTGCCCCAATTAAAGTCAGGCGCTTACCGCCTACGTTTCCACCTCCAGTTTGGAATGTGCATGACATAACAGTTTGTGGTAATGCTCGCACAAATAACATTTGTGAAGGTTGGAATAATGGGTTTATGAAACTTGTAGGCCATGCACATCCAACAGTCTGGAGAGTAATAGACAGTCTCAAGAAAGACCAGGTATTGGTCTCTACAACTCTCCTTAGACATGAACGAGGTGAACCTCCATCAAAACGTCAAAGAAAACACACAGTTAAACTTCAGAAGAAACTTGTAAAACTGTGTGAGGATAGGCGTGAGGGTAAACTCAACGTGGCAGACTTCTTGAAATATGTTGGTTATTGTATTCGGTTTTAGAAACTTCACTCATATATATGAAACAGTTTTAAAAATATAGTGCTTCACCTATACGTCCGTCCGTCAACACGGTAAAAACATTACATGGTATCCATATCACAGGTTAGATTTGTGTAATAAATAGAGGATCAACAACGGGTTCCCATTTTATAGCTCTATTTACAAAACGAGTTCAGTAAATTAGGTATTGGCCGAGCTTTAGCGAGGCCAAGACCTAATTTACTGGACGGGTTTTGTAAACAGAGCTACAAAATAGGGATCCGTTGTAGATTCTATTTATTACATGATCCAGGGTAACTCAAAAACGCGACTTGAACCACATTGAATTTTTGTGAGTGTCAATTAGATTTATTATCATTGGATAATTACTTTATAGATGTTGTAATTTGTAAGGCAAGATGATCCTAATTAATATAATAATATTTGTATGTTCTATAGTTCTGTGTGAAAAAGATCGCTAGCTGTTACATGTTGTCAGTATTATATATATGTATGTCATTAAATATTAATTACAATTACCTGCAAACAAATTTAATAAAACTCTATATTTGTTTAAATATTCTTTTTATTTATTCACTTCAACATTTATCACCTCAGTTTTTTCATCATCATTTTTTTCTCAAGAGAGGGGGTTTTGTCCATTTTGTCAGTAAAAGTGAGGGGGTTTTGTCCGAGGGGGTTTTGTCCTGAGGGGGTTTTGTTCGAGGGGGTTTTGTTCGAGGGGGTTTTGTCCTATATTCGGCTATGGAGAGGTGTCCGGAGAAGCAAGAAATGTAACTGAAAATAATTAAACTTGATTGTTCGTATTCAATGTAAAAATAATAAAATTAGGAAGTGGAACTAATGATCTGATATATGTAGCTTCATTACAGATGCAGCAAGTTTAATAATCATCAAAGATAGAGCAGTTAATATCTTTAACTTGCAGTCACACGACTGCTGGTTAAAGATATTAATTGATCTATCACAAGAAAGCACTCTTCCAGCCATGGGCATGGCTTCGCATTAAATGTTATATCCACTTTTTATTTCGTCATAGTGTTGTTATTTTATGCGTCTATAAACATGTAAACAATTGAAGGAGAAAAATAAAATTTAATAAATGGTATCATTGCTAGTCCTGTTGTTGATTCATCCCATCAAAACCGTCAGTCGTTGTCCCGATATAATTTTCTTATACGTTATTTATTTTATGTGGCGATATTGAGACAAATCCTGGGCCAGGTAGTACCGACTCAGATTCACTCTCGATATTACACTATAGTATTAGGTTTAAGGTAGAAAACCTTAAGGACGGTTTGGAGGATTTTGATATTTTATGCTTCACTGAGACCCACATTGAAGATGATTTTAATTCGGATGGAATTCAGATACCAGGATTTTCAACTCCAACTCGGCGAAACCGCGACCAATACGGGGGTGATATTGCCGTTTATTTCTCAAGCCAATTACATTATGTAAGAAAACATAACTTAGAAATTCAAGATGATATCTTATGGTTTGAGGTAGGTGTCGTAACCTATGTGGGATACGAGGAGTAGCGTTGTAGCTTATTGTTTCTTGAGGACTCGTAATTATTGACTTTGATACGTTTAGGTTTTAATCAATAAAATTTCAGCAACAGGATTACAGGAAGTAATATTTGTAAACAGCTAAACTAAAGTCTGATTCAGAAAAGAAACGAAACGAAACATGTAACCGAATTCCGGAAAATGTCTATATCATTCACCCCCACCATTGAGATTAACTTGTACTGTTTTCTAAGTTTCTGTTGTAAATTCAAAGATCGAGAACTTTTGGTGCTCTTTTGATTCGTGACGATCGACGAATGTTTGTACGCGGATCACCTTGCGGCTCGGCCTCGGTTTTACGTTCTTCAACATTATCTGTCTCCTTGTCAGTGTTGATAGATTTATAACCATTGGTATGCGCAGATTCAGAGCTTTCCAAATCGGGTACAACAGGAAATTTTTCAATATTAATATCACGATCGACATTTTGCTCTATTAGAGATGGAATGGAATTGGAGATGCAATATCCCTGGGTTGAGCACCGTCAACAAGCGATGGTGCGGAAGGTGCAATGTCTTTAGTTGAGACAGTTTTCTCTTGCCCGTTCGGTAATCTAATATATGCATATTGATCGTTGGCTTCCACTAATTCGACTTCATCAACATATGGGTCATATTTACTATTCCGAACGAATCTTCGCAACAGAACAGGTCCGGGAATGGTTAGCCAGGTCGGTAGAGAAGTGCCGTTACTGGTATGGCGAGCAAATTTGAAGAGTCTGTCGTGAGGTGAGTCATTAGTAGCGGTTGAGATTAGTGAACGTAATGAGTGTAACGCAACAGGTAGTACATTTTCCCAGTCACTGTTCAACATCCCACGTGAATGAAGAGCTAACTGAATCGACTTCCAAATTATGCCGTTGAAGCGCTCACATTGAGAGTTCCCTGTCGGATTATAGGGTGTTGTTCGACTGGTCATGACTCCGCTCTGCTGTAAGAATTCCTTCAAATTGGTACTCATGAATGATGCACCTCTGTCCGAGTGAATATATTTTGGCATCCCGAATACACTAAACAACTGAGTTAAGCAAGTGATCACAGTTTTGCTACTGACATCGGCACAGGGAAATGCCCATGGGAATCTGCTGTATTCATCAACAATCGTAAGGATATACTTATTCTTGGATGAAGATGGGATAGGTCCTTTAAAATCAATATTCAGTCTTTCGAAGGGTGAGGTCGCTTTTATCAGTTGCGATGGAGGTTTATTGTAGAATCTTGGTTTCAACAAACAACATGTTTTGCAGTTATTACAGATTTTCCTTACTTCTTCGGTGGAGTATGGCATGTTCTTGCTCCTAATGTATTGCAATAGTCTTGTTACTCCAGGATGACACAGATCATTATGCAATTTTGCAAGTTTTTCCATCGAATGATTCACGGTTATGCTTGCAGTAATGCGCGACAACGCATCAGCAGTGGTATTTAAGCAACCCGGTCGGAACTTGATGTCGTAAGAATAACACGATAACTCCAATTTCCATCTTTGGATTTTGTCATTTTTAATTTTTCCTTTATGACTTTCATTGAATATGAATGAGACAGCTCTCTGGTCTGTGATGACCGAAAAACGTCTGCCAACAAGATAGAAACTCCATTTTCTGATAGCTTCTACTATCGCGTATGCCTCCTTTTCAATAGAAGAATGATTGCGCTCACTGTTGTTCAATGTTCTTGAGAAGAAGGCCACTGGGCGATTGTTCTGGTTCAGTGTCGCGCCAATTGCAATGTCAGAGGCATCTGTCTCTATTGTGAATGGTAGACTGTCGTCTACTGAAGCAATAACTGAGTCAGCAATTGTTTGTTTCAGTTTTCTAAAACACGAAACTTGGTCATTATCTAATGGGAATTTATCAACAGATGTCAGCGGCCCTATTAAAGCCGAAAAGTTCCGAATCCACTTAGAGTAATGGGCGAACATACCAAGAACTCTGGCTAACTCTGGTTTATTCGTAGGTACAGGCATCTCGAGCAGAGGACGCATTCTTTCGGAATCTGGGCTCATTTCACCATGTTTTATTGTATAACCCAAGAGGTTGATTTCAGTTTGAGATAATACGGTTTTATCATGATTGAAGGAAAGATTGTACTTTTCGGCAACACATAATAGCTTTGCGAGTTCTCGGTCATGATCGGCCTGATCGATTCCCGCAACTGTAATATTGTCCACGTAGGCAAATGTTTGTTTCAATCCATTTTCTTCAATGATAGCATCAATAACTCGCTGAAAGGCCGCAACTCCATTGGTAACGCCGAAGGGAATTCTGCGAAAATTATAAAGCTTGCCATTTGCCTCAAATGCCGTGTAGTCTCTTTCTGATTCGGGAATTGGAATCTGATTGTACGCTTTTCTAAGATCTAAGGTAGTGTAGACTTTATACTGTGCCAGAGAGTTAACCATGTTGTCGATTCGTGGCATAGGGTAGGCATCGCACTGGGTGAAGCGATTTATTGTTCTTGAGTAATCGACTACCAGGCGTTTCTTTCCATTGTTATTCTTAACGATGAGCACCTGAGATCGCCAGGGCGACTTGCTCGGTTCAATGACTTCCTCTGATAGTAAACGGCTTATTTCTTGGGTGATAAATTTCTGGTCCTCTCTGTTGAATTGTCTTGATTTGGTAGCAATAGGCCTACAATCCTCACTCAAATTATGAAATATCGATTGAGGTTCTATGTCAGCGGAAAAATTTGTCCCAGTTTCAGTTTTACAAATAGTTAGTTCTTTCTCTGGTCCACCGAAAGAAAAATTCACAGTTTTATGTTTGGACATGAAGTCTCGACCGAGAATAACATCTGTTACAAGGTTGTCCAATACGAGGAGTCTCACATTATAGGTGCGATCTTGCAATGACATTCTCACCCAGCAGCTACCTTTAATGGAAGTTTTGCAGTCACTAGTAGCGAATGTAACAGTGTTCGATGATGGATCGATGTGAAGTTTTAACTTGAGAACAGTCGATTTCTTAATGAATGATCCAGAACTTCCTGTGTCCACCAGAGCAGTAAGTAAACAATCATTGACAACTATTTTGTGTGTAGCATTGTTTGGTAGCAAAGTCGGCGAAGTGTTTTCAATTGAAGTATTGCTAACAGCCAGTGTAAATTCTGAACTTTCTTCGATTGCAGCTGACCTCACTGTTCTACACATATGTCCTTTGTGTCCGTAACGCGAACATTTCGGGCACCGCACGTTTTTCGCAGAACAAAGATATCTGGGGTGAGCTGGTTCTTCACCACAATTTCCACAATACGATTTCTGAGAATATTGTTGACGAGACGGTTGTCCTCGTTGATAACGTTTATTGGAAGTTTGTATTCTCGCGTTTTGTACAGCATTTGGAGTCGAATGTGTATCTGGTGCTGTAGACTTGTGATTGGACTCGTGAAGTGTCGAATCGTCTGCCGATGAAATTGATAAGGCGTTGAGAGGAGTTTGTAGATTGTATGCAGCACTATTCTTCTCTGCCAGTTCGAGAGATTTGGCAGTCTGTTTTGCTGTCTCGAAATTCAAATCAGCATTTTCTAGCAAGCGTTGTCTGATATGAGTAGAAGCGAGACCAGAAATAAATGCATCCAGCATACTTTGTTGTTTGTTTTGGTACGCCGTCAATGCATCAAATTGACAGTCTCGGGCTAAAGCTGACAGTTCATTGATATATTGCTGAAGATCTTCACTTTGTTTTTGTTTCCTGGTAGCTAGAGCATATCGTGCAGCAATTTTGTTAGGACGTCGGTCGTACATTTCAGAAAGGCTGGACATTGCTGAGTCGTAGGTATCAAATTGTGATATGTAGTGAAAAACTTTCTTGCCGACGTTCTTTCGGAGAAGGCGAAGCTTACGGGCGTCATTGTTATTAACATCATCGCCCTGTTCGTCCAAATAGCCCTGGAATATTGCTTTCCAGTATTCCCATGCAAGCGTGGCTTCAGGGTCGTCAGGATCTGCGTCCAGTAAATCCGGCCTCAGAGCTCTGTCAGCGTCAAAGGGCATTTTGCAATCTTATTGATTAAATTGTCATAACCTATGTGGGATACGAGGAGTAGCGTTGTAGCTTATTGTTTCTTGAGGACTCGTAATTATTGACTTTGATACGTTTAGGTTTTAATCAATAAAATTTCAGCAACAGGATTACAGGAAGTAATATTTGTAAACAGCTAAACTAAAGTCTGATTCAGAAAAGAAACGAAACGAAACATGTAACCGAATTCCGGAAAATGTCTATATCAGTAGGAATTAGAAATAAGTTTCTTCTCCGTGTCACGTAGAGTTCTGAGAGATTTTGTGTGGCCGATTACTGGACAAAACTTGATGACTCATTAGAAACTGCACTAACTATAAATTCACCTATAATACTCATAGGAGACATGAATTGCGATTTACTGCAATAAGTGGCCCCCTTCAGTTAATTGTAACTAAACATAATCTCCAAAATGTGATAAATGAACCGACTAGGATACCATAACTAAGCAGAACCTTGATTGATCCTATTATAATTAGCATCACGGTCGATGCTGTTCGCTCAGGAACCATGGAACTTGATATGTCAGATCACAAGGCAACATTCATGTACATTCGGTTTTCGCATTTATAAGAGCACCAAGTACTACTAGTGTTGTGTGGAATTATATGAGGGCGGATATCGATAAACTAAATCCACTGATTTCGCAGAAGGGATGGGATGAAATCATATTAACTCCAGCTGATATAAACGTATCTCTATGCCAATTTGTGTCTACGTTTTTGCGATTAGCTGAATCATGTCTTCCTCGTTCGGAGGTGACGGTACGTCCACATGATAAACCATGGTTTGACAGTGCAATTAGGAATGAAATGCGTAAGAGGGATCGTTTTCGGCGATATGCATTGAAATTTAATACCATTGAATCCCGGCAGAAGTATAGGACATCGAGGAATAAAGTAAACAATTTGAAAAAAACATGCCAAGCAAAAGTATTTTGATAAAATTGATGAATCCCTATCCATTAATCGGGAACCTAAAAAGTTTGGGCATACTGTAAAGCAGTTTCTGAATAATTTTGCACCCTAGTCGATAATCCCACCACTTAAGCGAATTTATGACGAAGGCCAAACGGAGATTGTAGTAAGTGACCCCGAAAAGGCGGATGTATTAAACAGAACATTTCTAGATAATAGCAATATCGATGCATCAGATCATCAACTTCCTGCTTTCAAACGTAAGTGTCAATCTGAACTGTCCACTATTGATGTTACAGAAAATGAAATCGTTGACATTATACATCAACTTCAAATAAAAAATGCCTGTGGTCATGACGAAGTTCATAAATTATTAAAATTAACATGCACTACTATATGTAAGCCTCTTACAATGTTGTTTAATAAATCTCTGGAATGTTCTGTTTTTCCTACTGAGTGGAAGCTTGCAAATGTGATACCACTATTTAAGAAAGGTGATAAATCTAATGCCAATAATTACAGACCCGTTTCTCTCTTAAGCTGCCTCGGCAAACTGTTGGGACGTGTGGTATTTAAAAAGGTTTATAAATTTTTTGACAAAAATGAGCTCTTCTTTTGACTTCAAACAGGTTTTTTTTTTTACCTCAGAATAGTACAGTCTATCAGCTGCTTGAGCTATACCACAGCTTATGTGTCTCAGTTGATAGCAGGCAATTTACTGTGGTGTTTTCTGTGATATCGCTGAAGCTGTTGATAGAGTCTGGCATCCTGGCATAATTTTCAAGCCGAAACAGTATGGTATATCTGGTGGATTATTAAAATGGTTTCACAGTTACTTGTCAAAAAGAAAACAAAGAGTTCGGATTAACTCAAGCCTTTCTCGGTACCGAAATGTGCCATATGGCGTCCCACAGGGTTCAGTTCTAGGTCCTTTCTTATTTTTAGTTTACATAAATGACATTGCCGATAAACTAGAATGCGTCAGCAGATTATTTGCAAACGACACTTGTTTGACCCAAACCGAACGGTTGACAGCACTCTTGGCAAGAAAGCTGAATGCTGATATTGATAAAATGAAAGAGTGGTCAGATACATGGCTTGTAAAGTTTAATCCCGATAAGACAAAAGTGATGTATTTACTCTGTGTAAAGATTTTATTTATCCTGATATAACCTTTCTCGGATCAGCACTTGACTTTGTGGACGAGCAACTGCATCTTGGTCTAACTCTTCGGTTAAACCTCGGCTGAGAAAAACAGATAGATAAGATTTGCAATCAAGCCTACTCGAGACTGTCTCAATTAAGAAAGTTAAAATTTATTCTAAGCCGCAAAACTCTGCAGCAAATGTATATTTCATTTATCCTCCCAATTCTTGAATATGGCAGTGAAGTGTGGTCAGGGGCTCCCCAGTATGTACTTAAGCGATTGGACGATATCCATTACGATTCTGCCCGTATAGTAACTGGTTTAGCAAGATCAGTTTCTAGGGAACAGCTTTTTCTTGAACTCGGATGGCAGTCTCTCGAAGCGGAAAGAAGAATGGTTAAAAATATGAGCACCTTTTATAAGATTGTTCATGGTCGTGCGCCTAGGTTTTTACAAGAGTTGCTGCCGCCGACAGAGAGTTGAACAAATTTTATACGGAGAGGCAAGTTTATCAAATGAAAATAATAAGATTATTTTTTGAGCAGTGCATCGTTTTATATCAGATTCGAAGAGGTTTAATATATAGAATATAGGGATTATGAAAGCATTATATAAAGATGTACAGAGTGAACTTAGCCTTGGTAACATTACAACAAAACGTGTGCCTATGGAGATAGGCCTAAAACAGGGGTGTATCCTTTCGCCAATTCTATTTGCATTGTACATCAAAGGTTTAGGAGATGAACTCCTGCATAGCGACGAGGGGGTTGCAGTTGGTGACTTGAAGATCCCAGGCCTATTTTTTGCAGACGATATGGTGCTAGTGTCAGAAAGCGAAGAGGGGTTAGAGAAGATGCTGGGAATTGTTGGGAAATATGGGAGCAAATGGAGACTCGAACTTAATGAAAGCAAGAGCAAAGTTATACCCGTGGGCCGCAAAGTGGACCCCACTCGAAGATGGAGAGTGGGGGAGTTCTGCATTCCGGAAGGTAGCAGTAGACTTCTTAGTGTAGGAGAGACTAGTGACTATGAATACCTGGGGGTAAATATAAACATCACAGGAAGAGGCATCTACCGAAACCACACAAATAAATTGATTCTGAAGGGGGAGCGAATCCTTAACCAAATGAAACTTATAGGGAGAAACAGTTTCAATAAGGTTTTCGTGGGGAAAACCATTTGGGAAATGGTGGGTCTGCCAAGTATAACATACGGTACGGAAGTTGTACCCCTAAACCAGACAGCTGTTAAGAACTTGGAAATCCTGCAGAACGATGCAGGCCGATGGATAACAGGCTCGAGTAATGCCGCAGCACTAGAAGCAATCAGGGGCGAGCTTGGGTGGATGAGGATCAAGGACAGGATAGACCTATTGAAACTCGGTTATCTTAATTATTTGGTAAATCTCCCCGATAGCCGATGGTGTAAAGTAATGTTCCTGAGAACTTTCAACTCAAATATCAAGACGGGGTGGATGGTCCAAGTGAGGGAGCTAGTAGAAAACTACTCAATGGAGATCTCGGACCTTGACGTTGGGGCAAACCAGGGCAAAAAGATCGTCAGAGAAAGGGTCAAGGAGGATTGTAACCGTAATTGGCGAGAGGGGGTCAAATCAAAGAGATCTTTGGGTGGCCTGCGTGATAAAGAGAAGCCTGGTTTTGAAGAGTACCTTGATGGCACCTTTGGGGGGTCACTGTTGTTCAAGCTGAGGTCGCGGTCCCTGGAGCTGAGGGGAAAAATTGGGAAAAACAGTGAAAAGGAGTGCCAGATGTGTAACGTGGGCGGGGTGGAGACCCTGGAACACTTTCTTATAGAATGCCCAAAATACCAATCTAAAAGAACAAGATTCACGGGGAGTATAATGGAGAAGTGGGATGGGAGAATGAAGGACATGTGGTTAGGGGAGACCCAAAGGAGAGGGTTAATATACTAATCGGAGAGATTGGGAAGAATGGGGCAAGGGATGTCATCAAGCAGTTCGTCCCCGAGTGTTGGGAGGAGAGAAGAAGCGCGGGAATAGGGAGAGGCAGTTGGTAGAACATGGGTAACCAAGGCCTTCTCACACGAGAACCGCGACAAATCAGCGGCCGGCCGAAGTGTTATTATTATTATTAGCAAATAAGTTATCACCTTTCCAAAATAAGTTATTTTTATCCGTACCATTACACTTATGAAATACAGTTGTGAAAAAATTCAACGCTAGTTGCAGGTCTCAGAGGTATAGACTTAGTTGCAAACAGCTCACTCGAAAAAGGGCATTATTATTGTTATTATTATTGCGTCACTGTGCGTTTAACGTGATGTTGATCACGAGGCAAAGACATTCCATCTGCCTCACTACATAAGGTACGAGAAAACTGGATTGTGGTAATTTATAATTCAAATTCTACATTTTCTATATTTTGTTCATTATTTTTCTTTTTGTTCTTTTCTTGTGTTTTCTCCTTTATTTTCGAATTGTATTTTATGTTTATAGCACTATGGTCTATCGCTGTTAGAATGTTATGTTTATGATCTGGGAGAGAAGATTTGCTAAGTGGTGAGCACTTGTTCTCCAATCCCTTTTGCAAATAACTTAAATGCGAATAAAATATGTTTAAACTAAACTATAATTTTCAGGAGCAAAACGACCCACCTCTGAATGTGGAGCGAAACAACCAGGGGCGAAACGACCCGGGGCGAACGAGAGTTGGGGCGTAACGACCTTTTCTATGAACGTCGGCAACATTGTGCCAGCCAGTGCAAGGGAGCGAACCGCACAGACATAATTATCGGAGCTGAGCACTTGACTCGTTTTCTAAAAAAACTCAACCATTATCTCCCTTGAATAAGAAAGAGGAAACGGGAAAACAGCCACGCAAACATGACTGGTTTGTTTGGAAAAACCAATAAACTCAACAAAATATAGAATATCTGGCGTGATTGATTCAGCTACATACAATTTATAAGATTGTCGATGACAACACTCCAAAATGTCTGTGAGTCATCTCTTTTTGCACTCTCTGTGGAAAGCCTAATTACTATAAATGAATCCAATTGCTTTGCAATCACAACTGACCTGTTGCAACTTACAGCTACAAGTTACAACTGACACACGGAGTCACAAACTCACATGCGGAACTAGAAATTTTATTTATGTTGTGTCGTTACCTGTAGTTCGTTCGCATGTTTTACAATTGAAGTAACCCCCCTCTCCGGGGGGGTGCGGTGGCTCAGCTGGTAGAGGTGCAGGCTGCAAGCCGAGAGGTCCTCGGTTCGAATCCCACCTGCGGCAACCGCGTTGTGTCCTTGGGCAAGACACTTCACCCCGATTGCCTGCATGGGGGCACGATGACGCTGTGTACTGAGGCGTACTGCACGTCGATGGTGCGCATGTCTTCAACCAATCTAACCCTGCCTGTGGTGCGGTGCAGAGTTCAGAGTTACGATGTTGGAGAGCTGACAGCTGCTCGTCGTTGCTCGGTGGTTCTCTCCGGGTACTCCGGCTTCCTCCACCCGTAAAAACTGTCACGGTCACGATTAGCCATTGTGCATAAGTATGTGACCTTAAACACCAATAAATAAATAATAATACCCCCCCCCCCCCCCCCCCCCCCCCCACACACACACACACACACACACACACACACATATCCAGAAATATCGTTGACGTTGGCGGGTTAGTTTGTTGAAGTTCAGAAAAATGGCAAATGTCTAGAAAGTTTCCTGGACTCGTTCACTTTGATGGACACTACATGTAAATTGAGGACTCGGACTCAAAACACATACTGAATCAAGGACTCTGACTCCAGTTTAATGTTCAGATTTTTTGTTGAATTACCAGTGATTAAGGGCCTATATAAGTAATGAAATTTTGTTTATTTTGAAAATTCACACCTGATATTCCTTCAATTCAAATTAAATATACACAAAATATACATCAAAACATTACGTGTACAGTACCCATATGAGACTGGTCAATTAAAACCCCAGTTATTGATGCTAAATTTAGATTAGTGCTGTCTATTTATAGAGGAACTATTTATGAGTGGGCGTGTACAATTAATTACTTATCTTCATTGGCATCAGAGCAGCATTAACAAGAACATTGGCTTTGATATATTTTATTTCATTCAAGTGTTCCAACTTTTAACAACCGATAAACTAGAAACATAATACACTGCACATAGATATTAACATAAAAAAGTTTGTTTTTTGCACATAGATATTTACATAAATGAGTTGTCTTTTTTTAATCTTTTAACTTCATTTGGTTTCTTATAACTAACATTACAGTACGTTCAACGTGGATTGAAACAAAAACGCCGCCGCGGTGTGTTCTCCATTGTGGAGTTTCAGTGGACCGCAGTGTTTGATCAGTGGAAGACAGTTTTCAAAACACTGACCCGCCGTGGTCACGAGCGTTAAGGGATTAGCTTATAATTGCTTTTGCTTGTCAGTTTCTCTGCTGATTAATAAATACTGTCTTGTGACATCAACTGGCAAGACAACTGCGTTTGTTACTGGTAGTAGATAATTTATTTTAAATTAAAATTGGAATTTGGAGGAGACAGACGGCGACTATTTCTGTGGTTTAAAATTGTAAATTGGGAATAGAACAGTCAGTTCCATTTGGTTAAGTACAAAGTCCTCGTCACTTTCGAAACTAAACTGTTGTGTTTGCGCGATCGATTTGATCGAGGAAATAAATAAATCAGACTTGAGAAAAACAACTAATTATCGCGAAGTCCCCAATTTCACATTTTGTTTACAGCTGTAGGCCAACACGTGGTGAACCGTGTTTTCCTTGGGTGGGAAGTTTAGGCGAAAAAACCTCCTGCGACCAGCCCATCCTCTTTCCCGTCTTACTCTTGTCGGGCTACGCAATTAAAGATTCTTATAAAAGGATATAGTAAAAAGAAAAAATAGTGTTTTTGAATGGATACCAAAAAGTATCTCACTCGTGACTGAAACTAATGATTATTTCACATGGGGGAGGAGGGGGGTGGACGGGAGATATTTGAATACCGCGGAAACAAATATCCTTCATCCAATTCTGTAGGGGGTTGTAAATACTTTTATACTCTTTGCATTTTCCGATTTTTCAACGTTCCTCGATATTGTTGTTATTTGTATTATCAATTGAAATTGTTAAGCCGGGGGTGGGGGGGAGTGGTGGTGTCGCGGTAACCGGTTCTCGTCAGATCACCGAAGTTAAGCAACGTTGAGCGTGGTTAGTAGTTGGATGGGTGACCATTTCAGCGACCGATTCGTGCTCACCTGCGTTGTGTCCTTGGGCAAGGCACTTAACCCCGATTGCCTACATGGGGGCACGATGACGCTGTGTACTAAGGCGTACTGCACGTCGATGGTGCCCATGTCTTCAACCAATCTAACCCTGCATGTGCCGCGGTGCAGAGTTCAGAGTTACGATGTTGGGGAGCTGACAGCTGCTCGTCGCTGCTCGGTGGTTCTCTCCAGGTACTCCGTCTTCCTCCACCCATAAAACTGTCACCGACATGATGTGGCTGTTAATGTGTCCTGTTAATGTGTCGTTAAACCCTAATAAATAATAAACAATAATAGCTAAGCCTGAGTGTATTTTAAAATACGTGGGTGAATATAAGGGGGATACCGAATTAAAATATCTGCGAATGTGCCATTCTAAGAGAGAGTACACTTCAGTGGGAAAGAGATAGAGAGAGACAGATATACATGATGGGGGGGGGGGGGAGTAAGAAAAAGTGAAAGAAAATTAGTACACGAAAGTATACCCAAGTGCACTTGGGCGTATGTCTGCATATTACTCTGTGTGTGTGGGGGGGGGGGGGGGGGGGGGGGGGGGGGGGGGGGGGGCGGAAGTGTGTGTGTGTGTGTGTTGGTGTGCATGCATGTGTTTTGGTTTTTCGGTTTGGGTTTTTTGTTTTTGGGGGGATTTTTGGGGGGGGTGGGGGGT
Organism: Pictodentalium vernedei; assembly: GCA_031216915.1. Taxonomy (NCBI): domain Eukaryota; kingdom Metazoa; phylum Mollusca; class Scaphopoda; order Dentaliida; family Dentaliidae; genus Pictodentalium; species Pictodentalium vernedei. Next base: position 213,044,635 of record CM062290.1, read on the forward strand.
GGTTCTTTTATGAACTACTGTAAAAAAAGACCTACCTCTGATGAAGATATGTCTCATAAGCCTTCATAGGCTGGATTTCATATGAATATTTTGTAAATAATCTGTATATTATGTATGTGTATGGAAATGTGACACTTAAATAAAATATTCTACTAGTACATTAAAATAGTCGGGATTGATGTGATTAATTAAATATTGTAGATTAAACTACCACTTGGACAAGGTGTGAAATAACATTTGAGTGGCGCAACAAAGCACAGAGCTGTCCTTCAAACCAACATCTGTTTTAACACCTCTACACATGACAAGCTTGAGAAAAAATAAGAGACAAATCAACATTTTCAATTACTTTTTTTTAATTCAGCAATCATAATTATAACCATATGTAAATAAAATCAATAGAAAATAATATTTTTTTTATTTTTCAATAATGACATGCCGATCGACAAGCCAGACCACCACACGTCATAACCCTAGCTCAAACATGCCCCCGAAATTTCGTATTATAATTTTGGGGGTTTGTCCCCCCACACGTGTCTTGAAATCCCAAAAAATTAAAATAGGTCTTTCAGGCAGGAGATTTTAGTTCCTCTATCGGAGATTTTCTGGCGCCTACCCCCTGATTTTTACGTGCAGCCCGCACATCAAAAATTTCAGTGTCTTGCAGTGTAAGATTCAGTCATCCATACCACTCCTAAATGGTGAAGTAAATAGCCCCCCCCCCCCCCCCCCCTCATTCCCCATCCCCGAAACGAGGCAATTGGACTCCAGACTCCCATAAACCCACACGCACAAATAGGCCTATATCATCGATTGCTTGCCCATCTGCACCCCCCCCCCCCCCCCCCCCCCCCCCCCCCCCCACAATCTTGGCCAGTTTTGCTTGTTAGTGCATGCAGGTGCTTCAATATATGGATTCCGAAGCGTGTTGGGCTGAAACGTCCAGGGCCACCACAAGCATTCCGTTTTCGTTAATGTAGTTTATTTATGTTAATTCCACTCTCAACATGTACATTTTAACATTCCACTCTGGACTTAATATTTAAAATCTTAAATCGGATTCCCTTCCTACCCAACCAACAATTTATTCAAAATTCAGTACCGGTAACATGATTCTTCTCCGTCAATAGCTATAGTTTGGTAAAGACCGTCGGGGGAATGTCCAGATATTGTGCTGGTCAAGTTATAATTTTTTCAACTCACATCCATGATTTCAGTACGGTATAATATTTATTTTTTCGTAATTCCTCGAGTTCTGAATCGATTTTGATGAACAACATTCGGAATCGCAATAGCTTTTAATAACTGTTTCAAATATTGAACTATCTTTTTAATATTTCAAGTAAAAGTAAAGGTAATTTTTCATTGACTGTGAAAAGCGACTGAGAGATCAAAGATAAACCGACGTCAACCAAACATCCCATCACACAGTTTGACATATTCATGCGAGATTAAAAACACTATTCAAACTCCATATTTTGATCGTTTTTTTCTGCCATATTAATGCGTTTTATTATCAAAAAACATGTATGGAGTATACATATTCAATTTGTACTTAAGTGCAATACCTAACAATCACTAAACAACAATGACCTGAAACTATTTTTTGTGGAAGAATAAACCTGATTACCGCACTTGCAAAAAACACAAGTTAATTATAGACAAACTGAAATCACGTGGTGGGGTTTTGAGACCCCACCTCGTAGTGTAATTAGTGGGGTCTCAATTTCTGTGTTCATATGGGCAGCGTACACAACATGATCTAGATTGAGATGTATAGAACACGAAACACATGTGTAATCAACTCATAGAGTCGACGGTAGGCACCACTGGTTTCTGGAAGTCTGCTACTGAGCCTACTGTATTCGCACCAGAACTGATAATTTAATAATATTTCACGAAAACAACTCGTGGCCAAATGTGCTTTACACATCCAAGAACAAACCTAGGGGATCAAAATTCTTCAAAATACGGCGACAGAGCTGCATGGGGTAAATTCCAAAGCCTTTGCTTTTGGTTACGTATGAATATACTTTCGATTCCAGTCGACGTCATCGGACGTAAAAAGCATGTAAAAACAACGTCGTGTAAAATCAAATAATGAAAAAGATCGCCTTCATGCAGTATACTGTTATTAGATAGAGATTGCACAGTTGCCATATTCAACGCAAGGTATTATGATACCTGTTGAAATTTCTGAGAATTATGATTTTGTTTTTCGATGGAAATTCGTGGTATCGAGTGATTTGTGCATGTCTGTCGAGCATGGAAACCATCTTCAATAAAAAATGCAGACAGTGTTGTTCTTTTCCCAAATGCAGTCCTATCGCTGTATTCGAAAGTGTTTTGAATGCCTAGCTTTGTTCTTGGATATATGACGCGCATTTGGCCACAAGTTGTTCTGATGAAATATTATTTTATTATCAGTTCTGGTGCGAATACGGTAGCAGACTTCCAGGAACCAGTGGTGCCTACAGTCGACTCTATGAGTTGATTACATATGTGTTTCGTGTTCTATACATCCCAACCTTCATTTTGATGTATAATTTGTGTATATTTAATTTGAATTTAAGGAATATGAGAGATGAGAATTTTCAAAATAAACAAAATTTCATTACTTATATAGGCCCTTAACCACATGTAACGGCAATCTTATCCTTGTGATGATCAGCAAAAATCATTTAACTGTTAAACTGCCATAACATATTCCCAATAGCCATCTTACTTTGTGGAATGCTCCTATATTTTTATTTAAAGACTTATCATTCATTTATTTAGTTGGGATAAACTGACTTCTTGTGAACTATCGATCGACTCCCGTCCATCTCCATGGCTTCATTTAACCATTTATCTGCGACTAACTACCAAACCCAACCGCGTCAATGCTCAAAATATCCGTTCAATGCTTTTCCAAACTTGGAACCAAAGGCCATAATATTATTTTGGTGTGGAATATCCTGTGGGCCCAATACATGCCACACAGATTTTGTGTTGAAAATGTGTTTCCAATTTAAAACATGTATATCCTGGTGTATTCATCTTCGATGACAGTTAATGCTTTACATCTATGAAAATGTGAGAGTTAAGAACTAGAAATATACCTCTTTTTATCATCAGGATATGATGTATTGTTCTGGTGAGGCAAAGTATGAATTGGCAACACATTTTCAGCACAAAATCGATATGGTGTATGTTAGAAGCAGTGGGGCTTGTCACGCAGAAAGAGAAGATATTATGATCTTTGGATCCAAGCATTGGTGGCGCTTCATGGGTGAGGATGGGGGGGGGGGGGGGGGAATGATGACATTTTACCCCATAAGCATAGACTTTGCTTCCTCCCTGTCACAAACGTGCTCATCCATTCAGCCAGGTACACCCGAAACGTGAACCAATTTCCTCCTCAATTACAAGGTTGGAAAGGCAGCTGGCATGTGGGACTCTATATAGATTGGTCATAAAATGTTTCAAACATTCCCCACCAGTGTGGGGGGTGGGGGGGGGGGGTCACCTTCTCCCACACCCACCACGGCATTACGTTCCTCGATGATACCCGCGGAATCACTTTTCGAGCAAAATCTTTCAGCTCCATTTGAGCCATCATTGGAGCTGAACCGGCTCATCCAATGAGGGGTCATAAGCTTTGTTTTGGAGACAAAAATTGAGGGGGGGGGGGGGGCTAGTCCCTACAAAACAAGCTTGTGTCAATGGGGTTCGTAGGTTATGTTTTGCGGACAAAAATTGAAAAGGGAGGTAGTTCCTACAAAACATTTACATATGTTCCTCTATTTACATTTTTTACAACACCAGTACCAGTATATGGTGTTTTGAGTGCTTAGTTTAAACAAATGACGTCTTGAATAACTAAAACATTTCAGATCAAGTCTAAACGCTCGTTCTCCAAAGCTTTCGGCCATCTTCAGTGGATATATTGGTATCAATATACCCACTGAAGATGGCTTCAACCGAAAGCTTTGGAGAATGAGCTTTATACTTTATCTAGATATCTTCGTGGTCCATGTTACGGCATTCGCCTACTGAATAAAACATTTCAGTTTCAAGTACGGCAGCCACCAGCAAAATGTCACGGCAGTTTGATGTGTTAAACAGTCTGGACTACCTCACAGGGATGGTTAATTTTTACTTTTGGCACAATGATTAATAAAGATCACTATAACGTGGTAAATCACTGGTAATTCAACAAAAAACTAAGCACTTAACTTGAGTCCGAGTCCTTGATTCAGTTTGTGTTTTGAGTCCGAGTCCGAGTCCAAGTCCTCAATTCATATTTAAACGTTCACATTCACAGTTCAGCCCCTTTGAAAGAAGCAGCTCGAAAACAATGCATATCAACACCAGCTTTCAAACAAGTCCACAAAGTGGAACAAACTGAAAAATGATTCAACATCAAACCTGAATTCAAAACCAAAAAGTAACCTAAGAAATATGACCATCAGTTTAGTGCTGAAATGGTTGGCCCATTTTTGTAACTGGCTAACCGTCGGGCATATCCAGATTTCAACTGGATATCCATTAATTTCAACCGCTGTTACAGTCAGTCAGACAGTAATGGGTCAGGCGATGTTGAGCCTTATGGGGCTATATAAGAAATGGAATTTCGTTTATTTTGAAATTCCCACCTCTGATATTCTTAAATTCAAATTAAATATACACAAATTATATACCAAAATGAAGGTTGGGCGATAGAGAACATGAAAAATATATGAAATCAACTCATAGAGTTGACAGCAGGCACCAATGGTTCCTGAAAGTCTGCTACCGTATTCATACCAGAACTGATAATAAAATAATATTTCCTGAGAACAATTTGTGACCAAATGTGCTTCACATATCCAAGAACAAAGCATGGGCATCAAAATCCTTCAAAACACAGCGACACAGCTGCATGGGGGTAAATTCTCAAAGTGAATGCTTTGTTTACATATATTCTTACTTTCGATTTCCGGTCTACGTCATCGGACGGGAAAAGCATAGAAAAACAATGCCGTCTTAAATCAAATAATGAGAAAGATCGCCTTAATACAGCATACTATCATTATATATAGACTGCAAAGTTGCCATATTCAATGCAAGGTTATCATGACACCTGGTGAAATTTCTTAGAATTACGATTTTATTTTTCATGTAAATTTGTTGTATCGAGTGATTTGCGCATGTCCATTGAACATGGAATCCTCTTCAATAAAAATGCAGACAGTGTTGTCCTTTTCCCAAATGCAGCCCTATCGCTGCATTCGAAAGTGTTTTGAATGCCTAGCTTTGTTCTTGGATATGTGAAGCACATTTGGCCACAAGTTATTCTCATGAAATAGTATTTTATTATCAGTTCTAGTACGAATATGGTAGCAGACTTCCAGGAACCAGTAGTGCCTGCTGCCAACTCTATGAGTTGATTACATATGTGTTTCGTGTTCAACACACCTCAACCTTCATTTTGCTGTATAATTTGTGTAATTTAATTTGAATTTAAGGAATATGAGAGGTGGAAACTTCAAAATAAACAAAATTCCATTACTTATATAGCCCCTTAAAAAACTCAACTCTGAAGAGCATTTCAGATAAAAATTTTACTCTGGGTTTGTGAAGTAATATGTTGCCCGTCATCTTTGAAAGTTTTGCAAGTTCATTGTTGTTTTTTGTTGACAAAAGTGATTTTTTTTTAAAAGACTGAATGTGCGCCGGGAGATAATTTCGACACACGAAACCGCCCAAAAAATTTTCATCTCAACCTTGGGAAAAAAATATAAAGAGTGTGAATGTAAGTATTATTATTTGAACAGGTTTGTCTATGCTTCAAATTCACGATAAAATAATTGGGTTAAATATCGGGCATCATGATATATTTATTCTGTTTCAACAGCAAGTCGAGTTGTGAATACTGGGTCACTGTCAGACATGCACAGTAAAACCTATTGAAACACTGCTCAAGTTGATCTATTTTTAGAAAAGTAACGCAAAACTACTGTATGTGATCCATTTTGTTTTCACTTCTTTCCACTCTAAAAGTTATGACTAGTGTGGTGAAATTAATTCAGACACAAAAGACTTTTTGTGTCCAATATAAAGTGAGAAAATAGGTTGCTAGTGGATGCCAAAGAGGGTGATTCTTTATAGACACAAGTGACCAGTTACTGACCAAATTACGACAGTCAAACGATCTAATTTTATAAAATAAACATAAGCTTCATCTGAAGAATTCAGCTGCAATAATGAGCGTCAGATGCCTGTCTGCCAGTAACAAAAAACAAAATTTGGATAATTTATTTTATTTGAGAGAAATAAATGAAAATATGAAAGGTGACCCATTATACCCCGAATGACTGTATTGCATTGTCTATGATGCTAAATCAGTAAGGAATGTCAAGAAAACTTTTCAAAACACTGCCACCTGACTTCTGCTAAACATAAACAAACAAACACCATCGAGAGACGATGGAAATGGCCAATGTGCAAACGATCGTTAACAATTCATATGACTGCAATTGTACCACATAAGAGTGATGATATATCGTAACTGAGGTCACCCTACATTGCCTGTTCACAAAACTAGCGTGGCATGCAGCACACCTGAAACAAAGCATGGGTGCACAATTTGTTCCCAAAGTTGTTTATTTGAAGTGAGGGGTCGATTGTCATTGATATTAGTTAAAAATTTTCCAACCAGTTTGTAAATTGTAGTTAGGCATAGTTAATTGAATTAGCAAAGGACCTCTTACCTTGAGTGGCTTCAATTTGATGTGATCATAGGGTGATTATGCACTCCTAATTTTATGAGTACCTTTTTCTGTTCAACTTCAATGCTCAGACAAATGTCACAAACAGTTTCACATTTACATTTGCCTATTCCTCACCGGCCTTTATATTACCCTAAATTCAAAGCGGTAAATGTGTGCCCAAATTAGGAGATGGCTACCAACAGCTTGTAACATTCTAAAATAAAGCTATATGCAAAGAAATACTTTTACATGATGCAAAATATGTCTTAAAAAGCCCTGTATTATATTCTGTTTGTATGCATATTGACTAATCATATAGTTTCTCATATTTTGGGCACATTTTTCACTTGAATCTGATGAGCCCAAATTAGGTGAATATAAAGGCCTGATTCCTTACAATGAAATTTCTGGCAGGAATATGTTGAGAGTCATGAAGGTGATTATATGCCTCAAGACCAAGAGTCCCTCGTGGTCCAACATTGACCTTTGAAAAACAAATTTTAAAATGCTGGATTTTAAAATAGTTTTTTTTTATGACATATGTTCATACTTTTAAACAGTTCAGTAAAATCAAACCATGGTGTTTCTGAAACACGGTAAGTACCGAACAGTCCATTTATTCTGGAAGCACCATTACTCACACTGAGAGATGTTTTCAACGTTATAATCTGCAAAATTTAACAACATCTCATCAAAAGAGAAGAATATCAAATTTGTATGTAGAAGACTATGTTACATTGACAGGTACATGCTCACTGCTGCCCACACAGAAAACAACCTGCAGTGCACTTGACTGTTTGCAGTTTGATACAGAGTAACAAACATTTATCCAAACTTGCCAGCCCAAGCGACCAAAATAACTGTTCACTCAACATTCCAGCACCTTAACCCTTTCATGTTACTTCGAGTACACATCATTGTAAATCAACAAAATCAACAAATTTTTGGTAGCTTTGATAGTGCTTACATCAGCAAAAGAATTCTAAATAAATTTCAGGTTCAGTATCGGTATCAGTATTTTTCAGGTAAATTCCTCGGTTTCCAGGGTATTTTTTGTTTTTAAAAATTTCATTAGCAATTTCCATCTTGGTGTCAAAAAGTGATGATAAATAGAGTGAATATAAGGCCTGTATGAAAGAAAAATAGTCAGCATTTGGGTATTTTTGTTTAGCCTTTTGCGATGCGAATCCAGTGATCAAATACCCTGGTTCCAGTATGGTATTCGGTATATGCACAGAACACTGAAAGTAGTCATAAACTGACCCAATTTCCCAACATTCATCCATATAGTAACTTAAGACGTTCCGCGCTGACATCTCATGAACTTGACAAGTTGACAAGTTAATTCAACTGCGATAACTGATTAGTAAAGAAAGTTTATTAAATGAAGCACTCGATTCAGTGTGAACCATCACACTGAATCGAGTGATTCATTAAATAACTTGCCAAGATAATCAGTTGGCCTCTATGTGTTTCATACCATGTCCCCCAATGAATCAGGTAGAAGAAACACAGCAGTTCAGGAGAAACATTGCATAGGTTCTTCACCTTTAAAGCTTTTCATTAAGTTTTCACTAGTAGTAACACTCTTGGTCAGTCCTTCCCTCCTTATCTTTCAAAGTAGCAACAAGGTTAATGTCCACTGTCCAGTGAATCCAGTGTCCAATATCCACACAAATATGCAAGTAAATTGAAGTAATGCAAATGTAATTAATCTCTATGATAATCCCAGTTGTGAAAACATTGTGCAATCATTGCCAACCTTTCATTGTTTGGGTTCATCCTTGAAAAACATGTAAAATAAAATGTTTTATGGCATTCATCTAGTTGAAATAATAGGGTATTTTGAGTGGAATCATGCTACCAGTGTTCACTAACTATACTTATGTTTCCTGGCTTCATACACATTTCTGAAAATTTCAGAAAATCCCTGATTTGACAAGATAAATTAGGGCGCATTTTCATTTTCCATCAGAAAATAATGTACAAATCAGAGATTTACAAATAGCAGCAAATCATTTTCAAAGCATTTGCAGCACCTTGATCGATCAAATGAACTTCGATAATGCTAAATCTGATGTCGCCTGTTGGCTTCCATATGTTATTTTTTAATGTCTTAAAATTTAGGTGAATCACGTCTTTCCAGTGTGCACTGGTGTGCAGTATCTTCCCTCAAAATTGGGAGTATTCTACTACGGCAATATACTGGCGTCGTAAAAAAACGGTTACTATGGTAGTTACTATGGCAATCTTTTTAAGGAATTAAAATGAATGTACTATTTGTTTTGTGTGTTTTTGATGTACTTAAAAACCCTATTGAAAGCTGTGCAGTGAGTTTTGCTACCAGTTTCACCAACTCTATGACTCCCTACAAAAAGCCCCATATACATAAAAAAAGCCCCATATACATAAAATATTAAAGATAATCCAAGCATTCCCTGACATATACATGTACATGTAATACACACCACGATATGGAGTTCTATCATTTTGATTACCCATTAAACTGTAAATGCATGGATCACGGGTGAATGGAGACAGCCTGTTAAAAAATAATACAAATTTCCTACCTTTTCTCTGAAGTAATTAGCATGATAAATCCTATTATCCTTCGAAGCCAAGTGTCAAAATACCCATGGATATGATAGCATAAATGTATCTAGAATAACTGAGCTGATATAACAACTATTATTTGTCACTTATTATTAAATATCCTTGTTATGAAGCAAGCACATCACTTGTTGAAGTATTGCATTGGAATGAATGCTAGGCCTGCTTTTAATTTCACTGATATCCATTATCTGCCATGGCCCTGTGCTGACAACCACATCGATAGACCATTTTACTTTGGCTGTGATTTGCCGTCACAAATTCAAACTACTGCAGCATTTACTACCACACTGCCACTCGCCGTAGTGAATTTCAAGGAATGCAGTATAAATTATTTATTCGAAGGAATATAAAGCAGATGATCGGATATTAAAGCTTGGGGGCTTGTTAGCTCACCGAAGGAAGCTTAACTTATCACTTGCCGTCCGTCGTTGTCCCTCGTCGTCGTCCGTCGTGAACATTACATTATCAACTTCTCCTCCCAAACTGCTGGGCCAAATTGAACCAAATTTGGTGTGCATGTTCCTTATCATAAGTCAATTCAAGTTTGTTCAAATAAACTTGCCGCGCCCACAGGGGGCACCACAAGGGGCATTACTCTGATAGCACCCAGAATCATCATTTAGAATCTTTTGATGTTTGGTATATAATATCTCTAGGGGGGTTTGTTCAAATCGAGTCCCTGGGTTAATAATTGGGCTCCTTGTAGGAGCCTGAATTTTAACTTAGTGAAATATAAGGAAATTTCATTAAAAATCTTCTTCTTCAGATCCACCAGTCAGAATGCTTTCATATTTGGTGTACGATATCTATAGGGGGGTCAGATTCAAGTTTGTACAAATCGGGTCCCTGAGTTAGTATTTGGGCTCTCTATTGAATCCCCAAGTTTAACTTCATGCAATTTGAGGAAATGTCTTTAAAAATCTTCTTCTTCAGATCCACCAGTCAGAATCCTTTCATGTTTGGTATACAACATATATAGGGGAGTCAGATTCAAGTTCATTCAAATCAAGTCCCTAGCTTTATATTTGGGCTTTGGGTTTTTTGTAATAGTCGAAAAATGAAATGCTGACAGTTTTTGCCGTCATCAATTTAAATTACTCCCAAACCGTCCTCTGGCTAATTTGTCCTCCTGCAATTGGACTCAAACCTGCCACTAATTTAACTTGAACAACAGTCTTCAACAGTGCCCAAACTGTCTTCTAGCAATTGGACTCTAACCATCCTCCACAAAAGGAGTGATTTCTTATGGATAACAGAACAAAAATAACGGAAAACTAATTGTTTTTTTTTATGTTCAACTTCAGTAAATTAAAAAAAAAATACAATAAATATGAAAAAAAACATGGTGGAAAAGTTAACTATACTAAAATAAATATAAAAAGGGATTGAACAATGACATTTCAAATGTGGTACATGTAGTTACATATTATGTGGGTGCTTTTTTTCAAATATCGTATTTTTATTGGCTATCAAATTATACCGGAGGCAATTTTATAGTGTAATGAAAGGGCGTGGTGCCATGTACAACTTTTATTTTGTTATCAGGTATTAAAAAATACCGCCAACCAATTGTAATGTCTGATAACAAAATAATATTTGTGGCTTAGCACACAAATTGCTGTTAGTTAACTACGATAAGGGCCTAGTTCTAAAGGGCATGGTAGCGTTTACAAATATTATTTTAATTACAAATGAAATTTATGAACAGTGCTATGCTATTATTAAAAGCGGAGACATATAAGCTTATAATTAAATGGCACATATATTTATGAACAAGCACACAATATTTATTTTAATAACAAAATGAAATTTATGAACAATGCTATGCTATTATTAAAAGCGGAGACATATAAGCTTATAATTAAATGGCACATATATTTATGAACAAGCACACAATTTGCTATGATTGGTGGACAATGATTGTCATCTGATTTACTGTACTCAACTTATGTTTACACAGACATCAACCAAAAAATTAATTGCTACTTCTAGTAAAAAAAACCCAAATGAAACAACGAAAAATTTATCCAAAGTTTAGTTAATGTGATTTTATAACTATTATAGTGATGAAGTTATAAAAAACAACCATTTTCTCTATATATCAACGGGAGAACAGTTTGAGTCTATTAGCAACTGGTTTGGGTCAAAATCTAGCTGTTGGTGAGATTCAACTTGTAGAGGACGGCTTGAATGTGTTCATTCAATTTTTTGCTTCAACGCGGATGTATAATCAATAAAAAATATGCAGAGAAGTGAATTATATTCAATAAAAGAGTATTTTATTATAAATATTTCAGTGATGTCCAGTATGTTTTTTCTGTTTCATTCAGTTCATTTGCACTGTCTTGATCAATGTACGAGTGCCAAAATGAAAATAGGTGATCTTACAAAAAGTTAAGTTCCCAACACTGTTGTTAATAAAAAATTTATATTAAAGCTTGACAATATGAATTATTTACACTTTTTTCTCCTTGTAGAAAGCAGGTGCTGGTAGAGGCAGTGGTCGACCTCCTGAACAGTCTGGTGCAGAATCTCCAGCAAAAGCACCCACCACAAAGGTAATTAGTCTGCTCCTCATACATGTATATGCAAGTTGATAGTCATTCACCACTAATTACTCACAGAATGGATTCTGCACCAATAGAGATGGGTGGTACACCATAAATATTGTTTGGTGTTGTGCCAATACCGACTGAGGGAATCTTAAAATATTGCAGTTTAAGTATTGAAAAATGTTCCCAGTATAAGCTAAAAATTATGATCAGTCAGCAGGAACTTTTCCAAAATGGCTTACAGGAGGAGCCCATAGTCTCTGACTTTTGGACACATATCACCAGTCATTTGATGTTACGATAAAGCTAAGAGAAAATACCCAGGGAAGAGTGTCTGTGTTATTTCCACCATTTTGACAAACAATACAGTCTTTCTTTTCTTCATCAACCTTCTCTATCCTCGCAAGTCTATAAGTTGAATACAGACATTCTGTCCCAATTGTGGAGGCACGGTGGCATTGTGCACATAGAGTTGTGTGGTTAACCGAAAATTTGGTCTTGTTATCAAAACCGAAACAATTACAGGAAACCCATTGTTATGGTTTTTGACTTTGTTGAAAAACTCGAATCAGGTCTTCACTTCTCAGACTAAAGAGAGAAACAACCTAAAGTCAACCCTGTTTTCAAACTTCAGAGTCGCGAAAGCCCTTTTTCAGAACAGCTGCACTAATTGGTATTGTGTTCGAGTGTGGCATTTACATGTACCACGAAAATAGGTGACAGAATTACTTCTCATGCATTGTGTTTTAAATGTTCATCTGTTTAGCAAGTGTGATCCCCTTTGCAGACCAGAACTTGTCACTTCTTCCACATTTATTTATAATGACAAATATATTTATTTTTACATGTAATTTTGAAAGCTTGAACTCCAAAGCTAGCGTCAAAATCACAGTGGAAGTTGGATGGAAATTTAGGGTTACAATGATCTGTATGAGTGACTTTTACTTGATAAAATTATTTTTATGGTCGGCATAATTTTTTAGAGTCAGTCAGGTTACCCAAAACACAAGGTGTGGGAGGTGGGGGGGGGGGGGGGGGGGGGGGAGGAGGCTAATTTTACAACAGACTCAAGGCAAAAATCATTTTTCTCAAACTTGAAATTCTTGAGATAATTTATGCAAGCACATTATGCATTATGCTCAGGAAATCAGAGTACCGGTATATTACACAGGTGCATTGCCCTGGAAAGGGAGTCCCTGTGACAATCTCTGGTGCCAAATACATCTTTCTATATGCAAATGCAATGTATTGTTATGTTTGTACAATGAAAACTGAAACCAAAACCAAAAACCCGACTCTTTCAATGAAACTGAAAACCGCCCATCTCTTAAGTGCACATTGATGGGACACTTCAGCCAATGCTAACCCTGCTTGTGAGGAATTAGTATGTTGGGGAGTCTGACAGTTGCTTGCCATTGCTTGGTTGTTCTCTCCAGGTACTCTGACTTCCTCCACTGCCTAACGTGAGGTGAACCTGGTTGTTGAAAGTGTTGCTAAACCCCAATAATAAATAAATAACTAAATAACAAGCATTTTGAGTATCTGCCTTCTCTAGAAAAGTAAATCACTGCTGGGCAGTATATCAAAACTACTGAGCCCCCACAAAGTAGATCTTCTGTTTCTCAGGCCATTATTTGTAAAATTTCTTGCGGGCGAGCGTTTTTTAACTCACCTGGCCTAAAAAGGCCATGTGAGCTTTTCACATTACTTGGTGTTTGGCGTCCGTAAACTTTTCACATTTTCATCTTATTCTCTGTAACCGCTCAGCCGATGTGAACCAAACTTGGCAGGAATGGTCTTTGGGATGTCCTCTACAAACGATCCTCATTTTGTTCCCGTCGGATGAAAAACATAGCTTCCAGAGGCATTCTTTGATTCTGGTTGGTGGATTTTCAAAAATCTTCTCTGAAACCGCTAGGCCAAATGCTTTGAAACTCACATAGATGATGACTGGGACCCTCTCTACCAACAATCCTCATTTAATGTTGATCGGGTTACAAACATGGCCGCACTTGCAGCTTACTGTTACTACAGAAATCTATGAGAAATCACATTTTCATCTTCTTCCCTGGAACTACTGAGCCGACGTGAACCAAACCTGGCAGAGATAGTCTATGGGAGGTCCTCTACAAACGATCCTCATTTTGATCCCATGGGTTTGAAAACATGGCCGCCAGAGGCATTCTTTGATTCTGATTGGTGGATTTTGAAAATCTCCCCTGAAACCACAGCGTCAAATGTTTTGAAACTTTGCATGTTTGATGACTGGGACCCCCTCTACCAACGATCCTCATGTAATGTTGTTTGTGTTGCAAACATGGCCAGAATTGCAGCTTATCATTACCTTATAGAAAACCCCAATTGAAAAGTGGGTGGTATATAGTGTTCACTTGGTCTGTCCGTCCATCCATCTGTCTCCATCTGTCCGTCCATCCATCCGTCCATCCTTTACGCTTTGGAGGGTACACATCTGCTATCCACAGCTCCTCCTAAACCAGTGAACGGATTTCATTGAAACTCTCAGACCCTTCTTTTACATACATTGAAGATGTGCACCTCCTATTTTCTTTTCAGATATTTTCATTTTTACAGTTTCCCATATTGAAAAATGAACTTTGTCAAATTCAATTGACATTTTGTACAGATCTGCTATCCGCAACTCCTCTTAAACCATTGAACAGATTTCATTGATACTTTCAGACATTCTTTTACATACATTGCAGATGTGCACCTCCTATTTTCTTTTCAGATATTTTCATATTTACAGTTCCCCATATTCAAAAATGGTCTTTGTCAATTAAGGTTTTAGTAGGGAGGGGTATAGATCTGCTATCCGCTACTCCTTTTAAACCATTGAATAAACTCCATTGGAACTCGCAGACCTTCTTTTACATACATTGAAGATGTGCACCTCCTATTTTCCTTTCAGATATTTTCATATTTCGATGTACGTCCATCCCATTCCGTTAAGCTTTAGGGATGTACACATCTGCTATCCGCAACTCCTCTTAAACCAGTGAACGGATTCCATTGAAACTCTCAGACATTCTTTTACATACATTGAAGATGTGCACCTCCTATTATCTTTTCAGATATTTTCTTTTCTACAGTTTCCCATATTGAAAAATGAACCTTGTCAAATTCAATTAACATTCTGTTCAGATCTGCTATCCATAACTCCTCTTAAACCATTTAACAGATTTCATTAAAACTTTCAGACGTTCTTTTACATACATTGCAGATGTGCACCTCCTATTTTCTTTTCAGATATTTTCATATTTACAGTTCCCCATATTCAAAAATGGTCTTTGTCAGTTCAGGTTTTAGTAGGAAGGGGTATAGATCTGCTATCCGCTACTCCTCTTAAACCATTGAACAAACTCCATTGAAACTCTCAGACATTCTTTTACATACACTGAAGGTGTGTACCTCCTATTTTCTTTCAGATATTTTCATATTCCGACATACGTCTGTCCGTTATGTTATAGGGATGTTACGCTTTGGGGAGGGGGTGGGGTGGGTGTTCACATCTGCTATCTGCAGCTTCTCTTAAACCAGTGAACAGATTTCATTGAAACTCTCAGACATTCTTTTACATACATTGAAGATGTGCACCTCCTATTTTGTTTTCAGATATTTTCTTTTTTGCAGTTTCCCATATTAAAAAATGAACTTTGTCAAATTCAATTGACATTCTGTACAGATCTGCTATCCGCAACTCCTTTTAAACAATTGAACAGATTTCATTGAAACTTTCAGACGTTCTTTTACATATATTGAAGATGTGCACCTCCTGTTTTGTTTTCAGATATTTTCATTTTTAGGGTTTCCAATATTTAAAAAATGTGCTTTGTCAATTCAAGCTTGCGAAGGGGGGGGGGGGGAGGGGGGGGGGGGGGGGGTTGACATTTGCTATCCGTGACGTCTTTTAAACTAGCGAATGGATTTCAATGAAACCTTCAAACATTCTTTTACATACAATGAAGATGTGTACCTTCTATTTTGTTTTCAGATATTTTCATTTTTACAGTTTCACATATTGAAAAATGGGCTTTGGCAATTCAAGCTTTGGGGTGGTGGTGTTGGTGGGTGGGTGGGGGGGGGGGGGGGGGTCAGTGTTGTTCTCTCTACATTAAACACACTTTTACTGTTGTAAAATGTTTCTTGGTGGGAGTGGGTGGTATCATTTAGTGAGCAGTGCTAACAGTTTTTCTAGTTTATTTTATTTTTTATTGCCTGTAATTATTTCTTTTCTGTCAAAAGTTCATGTTCTTGGTTTATGTTTTAGGACTCATAATCTACGGAATAGCATGAGTGGTGGTGTGTTTCGTCCCTTGAGAGCAAGAAGGCTTTGCAATGCTAAAGCATTGCAAAGCCTTTTTCACTCAAGGGATCAAATTTATCAATTTTTTGAAGTTGGGTAAAATATCAGACATAAACCATTTTATTTTAAATTTTATGTTTAAAATGTGTACAAAATATATCACACACATATTAATAATACAACTAAACTAATTGTGCTTTCACAAATATTTCTATTTTGTTTTACATCAACCCAATTCCTGCTTGATATTGTCTACGTCAGTTCGTTTAACAAAAAAAAACTTTGCATGAGGCCTAAAAAAAATGTTGTTTATTTCCACTAACGGATATTCCACAGGTAGGGTAGGTAGGTAGGTAGGTAGGGATTACATTTTATTTTATTTCATTTATTTTTTGTATTTGGTCAGGATTCATTAACTTTCCTCCCACTTTCTCTAAGTACCTAGATTCCAGTTCATTCAACACATGGGGGAATAAATAGGAGGTTTCATGTAACTTAAAAACAAATTTATTCTGTTTCAATGAAACATGTTTTATGTTATATTGTTTTTAACAAGGTTACATTTGTCATGCCATTTAATTATTGTCTGCAATTAGTCCTTCCCACATGGTTTGGGTAGAACAGGCAAAACCTCATACTGCAGTTCTGATTTATTATTGTAACAATTTTATACATCTTTCTCAAAGGAGGTTTCCACTCTCCCCTGAGATCACCACACTGAATGTAGCAGTCAGCATCACCAAGGGATACCACACAGGCAAACCCAAGGATATATTGCACCAAATCCTTTTCCAGAGGCAAGTCTGACACCCTAGTTTCTGGGTATGTTTTAGATTTCTGGAGCAATTTGCAGGTGTGTGGAAATTAAAATTTTGTATGCCCAGTAACCCAAAAAGGTTTAAGCAAAATCTTTTTGCTTAACCATTTTTAGCTTGAGCTTTTGTTATGGCACATCGTCCGTCTGTCCACAATTGGATACGGCTCGGGCTAGAGGCCGTATTTGTGAACCAATCTTTACGAAACTTCTTGGGTACCTTTGTTATGACCGTGGGACGAGAACGAGTGTTTCTGGGTGCGGCCCGAAATTCAAGATGGCTGCCAGCCGCCACCATTTTGTACCAACGATGCAGAAATTTGTTTTTGTACAGAACTTCCATATGAAAGCTCTGATTTGAATAATTTTTTGTATGAATGTTTAGTACCATGAGGTACATTACATATCATACAGGTTTTTTTCTCGTGCTTAAATTATGCAAATTAGACTAACTTTGATTTATTTAGTGTTACTTTCAGCACTGTCAGTGCAAATGCCAATACGGCTCGGGCTAGAGGCCGCATTTATGAACTGATCTTTACAAAACTTCTTGGGTACCTTTGTTATCACTGTGGGACGAGAACGAGTGTTTTTGGGTCCGGTCCGAAATTCAAGATGGCCACTGGCAGCCATTTTGTTCAAAATTAGGGGCAATCAGATTTTTGCACAGAACTTCCACATGAAAGCTCTGATTTGAAAATTTTTTTGTATGAATGTTTAGTACCATAGGATACATCACATATAATACAGGTTTTTTTCTCGTGTAGAAATTATGCAAATTAGATGAACTTTGATTTTTTCAGTGCTACTTACACACTGTAAGTACACATGTCAATACGGCTCGGGCTAGAGGCTGTATTTATCAACCGATCTTCACGAAACTTCTTGGGTACCTCTGTTATCACCTTGGGACGAAAACGAGTGTTTCTGAGTGCGGTCCAAAATTCAAGATGGCTGCCAGTGGCCATTTTGTACCGAAATTAAGTCTAAACAGTTTTTTGTACACAACTTCTATACGGCTTAGGCTAGAGGCCGTATTTATGAACTGATCTTTGCGAAACTTCTTGGGTACCTTTGTTATCACTGTGGGATGAGAACGAGTGTTTTTGGGTGTGGTCCAAAATTCAAGATGGCCACTAGCAGCCATTTTGTACCAAAATTAGTGCAATCAGTCTTTTGTACAGAACTTCTGTATGAAAGTTCTGATTTGAATAAATTTTTGTATGAATGTTTAGTAAAATGGAATACATCACATACAGTATGGGTTTTTTTCTCGTGCAGAAATTTTGCAAATTAGATGAATTTTGATTTATTTAGTGCTACTTATACACTGTAAGTGCACATGTCAATACGGATCGGGCTAGAGGCTGTATTTATCAACCGATCTTCACGAATCTTCTTGGGTACCTTTGTTATCACCTTGGGACGACAGTGACCGTTGGGAACGGCGAGCGATCGCGCCAGCGCACCATCGCGCACCGCTTTTTCGTATACCGCGAGTAATTAGTCGCGCACGTTTATCTTCCGGTCATGTTCAAAGCCTTCGTCGGAGAAGTGCAAAGTACAGAATAACCTGTCATGAGCAGGGGTCAGCCGAGTGGGCGAAGAAGTCACCTTGTCATTCCTCAAGTCGCCTTGGCTTACATTGGGGGCGAAATTCAAGTCGCCCTCCCAAACTTCCTTGGGAGACATGGCAGATTACTGTATTTTCTTATGTTTTATTTTTTAAAAACACACGCTTCCGCAAAAAACAGTAAACACGGTTGCTGTTAAAGTCCGTCACACGGCTATGAAAATAGCCAAAACTAGCCCAATTTTATATTTCTGAAAAGAATTGCAATGGCGTAGTCGTTCGAACAATTCGCCCCAACTGATGGCAACCAGCACAAAATGGCTATTTAAAAACAAAGTACCAGACAACAACGAATCACACAAGACACGCATCGAGTTAATTAGAATTTATTAAAGTTAACCGTCGTTTCAAAACAAAAAAAAATGTATTGGAGACAGTTCGTCCATATCGAAATTGCTTGCGGTTACGCTCTATTCCACTGAAAAATTGGCTGCATTGAAATTCGCCCCGCAATTTGCATTGAATGTTTTTCTTTGAAAACTTGTGAAGTTTGTTGGAAGGGGGTTAAATGTAATAAGGCTACAATAGAAATCACAGGTATTTGGATGGATAAGAATGGCAGACCTTCAAAGCACCAATCGCACGTGTCATTGAAAGATGGTTGGCAGAAATTGTCAGTTTTCTGAACAGTGTATTATTAGTTTAGGTGACGGGTCGTTTCGTTCCTTTTCCCTTTCGTCCCCCGGGTCGTTTCATACCTTTACCTTTTCGTACTGGGTCGTTTCGTACCCCTTTAGGTACGAAACGACTCACCTAAATAAAAAGGAACGAATCGACTCACATAAAAAGGGGGACGAAACGAGTCAGTTTTTGAGGGAAGAAGCGAGCGGACCTAAATGACAACTAAAAATGAATAGGGGGCGCGGTGGCGTCGAGGTAACCAGTTCTCGTCAGATCACCGAAGTTAAGCAACGTCGAGCGCGGTTAGTAGCTGGATGGGTGACCATTTCAGTGACACATTTGCGCTCCCGAGTTGTGTCCTTGGGCAAGGCCCTTAACCCCAATTGCCCACATGGGGGCACGATGACGCTGTGTACTAAGGCGTACTGCACGTCGATGGTGCGCATGTAATCATCATGGGCGTTTAAAGTCTTCTGGGGACGATGCATATGGACTATCCTAAGCTTGGTAACTGGCTTTTGAAATCGTTTTATGTTTATTTAACTTGTGAAGAATTGTGGCGCTACAGTGTCGATTTTCGTTTTCTTGATAATCTTTCTTGATGAGCTTTTCGATGTTGAGCATCCCAAGAAATGACGCCGAGTGTTGGAATCATTAACAACGGAAAACTGCAGTGGGAGATACAAAGGGGGGGGGGGGGGGGGGGCACTTGGGCGATAAAGGAGAAAGATAGCACCGTGAAACTATTGTATGTTTTCAGTGTGCTTCTTGTGATAGAAATTGCATTTGTATCGAAAATTAAGGAATCCGGAACATCATGTTTTTTTTACAATAATAATAGTTATAACACCTAGCATGCAATAAGCAGGGTTATGTGTTTAAAAACTTGTCATCGTACTAATTACGACACCCCCGAAGAATCATATGTTACTAAACCGTAGGGGTTGTTTACATAAAACCCTCACGGAAAATTTCTTTTCTCATTACATCGGTCCCCCCCCCCCCCCCCCCCCACCCCCACCCACCCTAGAAAATATCCTGGATCCGCCACTGGAAAACTGTGAAGAAAATTTCATTCCGAGTATCCTACAATGAAATTGCCGTTTTAGGCATAATGTTCTTTAAAAAATCTATACGCTGTACTGATTTTTTTTAAAGTTAAAAACTATGCCTAAAATTTTCGAATAAAAATTTAGAAAAATAGAGGTGAAAATTACCTGAGTCGTTTCGTTCCTTTTTAGGTACGAAACGACTCAGTACGAAACGACCCAGTACGAAAGGGAAAAGGTACGAAACGACCCGTAACCATTAGTTTACCCAGCGCAGCCGGGAAGGGAGACAACTGAAATGTTTTGTCATTTACCAAAGAAATTAATTAACTCAAATTGTTAATAACGCTTAATTTACGAAGGATATCGAAAACTTTTTTAACTACGCTTTTCAACTCAGTTAGGGTATTCAGAAACCATGAATGACCCAGCTTCTTATATGAACTTGAAATTTATTTTAAACACTTTAAATATTTTTTTAAAAAGAATATACCTTCTGTCACAGAGAAGAACACTCTCACCATGGGTCATACTAAATTTCAAATCCACATCGTTGAGGCAAATACAAAATCAACTGCACGGTAACAAGAAATCAAAGGAATTAAGAACAAAGTGAGTACCGCCAAAGCGTTAATCTGATGACATGTTTTGTTCATGATTACTCATCTGTTATGTTTACATTGCAACTGTGCTGCTTGATTTGGGGGATGTTTCAGTCAGACTGTCAAATTTATTTGTGCTGGAATGTACTAAGTCTGTGAAGTTGATTAAAAGAAAATCGGATATAAATGGGATTACTAATTCAGAAATCTGTAAGTAACAGGAAGTATAAAATAATTCTATTTAATTCAAATAAAAAAATAAATAATGATAATTTTCGAAGTTGGCCAACTCGCCCCCAAAATCGGGCCAACTCGCCCCAAAATTCTTATTTATGTTGGGTAAAGGATTTAAAACTCCACAAACCCCTCCACACAATCACATCTAAAAAAGAATTACCGAATGTGAAGACGTTTCGGCCCAATTTCTAAGATGTTTTGACCTCTTAGGGCTGAAACGTCTCAAGGCCGAAACATCATAAAACCAATTATTTTGGAAATCGCGCGTTATTAGGCCTACTGATTTCTCAACAGCAATCACCACCAATCCTCGTTATTCCACCTGGGGCGAATTGGCCCGAGGCATTATTTTAAAAATCACTCTCCTAAAATTTTTCACTCTCGTAAAATCTAAAAGTGGAGAGTGAATTTCCACTCTCCTGCTCTCCCGCTCCCAACGGTCACTGGGACGAGAACGATTGTTTCTGAGTGCCGTCCAAAATTCAAGATGGCTGCCAGTGGCCATTTTGTACCAAAATTAGGTCCAATCAGTTTTTTGTCACAACTTCTATACAGCTCGTATTTATGAACTGATCTTCACGAAACTTCTTGGGTACCTTTGTTTTCACCTTGGGACAGGAATGAGTGTATTTTGGGGTGCCTTTGTTATCACTGTGCTATGAGAACAAATATTTTGGGGTTCAGTCAGATCCAATCTGGGACTCAAAGTTTTCTTTTCTAGTTTAGCATCTAACTGTCACCCACCTTTACAATACTTTACCTATACATTTGTTACAGGCTACGGTCAGTATTTATGTACAGACCGTTACAATACTTTATATGTACCTTTGGTCATTACCTAGATGTTTGTCATTGCTGTGTCACATACTATACATGTACATGTCTTGACAAGTTGAGCTACAGTGTCATTGACACTTTCATTGGAGCAAATTATTCTTCACTGTAAAAGAAAAATGATTAATTCTGTCTCAGGGTGAAATTCAGTATTCTCAACCAATAGGGATGGTCCAATTTCTCATCAATATTTCCTTTGTTTTACTGATTATTCTATGAACAATAAATGATAGGTGGGTTGTAAAAACAACAAAAACACATTTAAATACATATTTAAACATAGTGTGTGAATTAAAATTTTTTTACATTTGTTGAAATTTTTTATGTTTGTTGATGATGACAATAAAATGGATGCGGTAGGCTACTTTTGTGAGAGGTAGGTAGGGTTAGCGGAAACAAACGTCTTTTTTTTTCTAGGCCTGAATCAAGTAATCCATATTATTATAAGTATTCGCTCCTCTTCATCCAAAAAATTGCGGACGATAGTTATGAAAACATCGTGCCACGTTCATGTTTGTCTTGCGATATTCGCCACAACATGTTGAAAATATTGCGTTATTGCTATAGGAATATCGCCAAATAAGGCGCTAATATGGCATCATTAACAAAACAAGATCGCCTATACTTTGTTATAGACTGTACTGTACATGTAAATCTTTCTTTAAACAACTTTGGGCAAATGAGTGCCTCAATTAGTCAATTTTTAGCTCAACTTGACAAAGTCAAGCTGGGCTATTGCCATCACTTCTCGTCCGTCGGCATACATATGTATGTATGTATGTATGTACGTCTGGGCGTACGTACGTCCACAATTTCCTTTGGCACACCTCACAGGTCGCATTTATGATCAGATCGCTTTGAAACTTGGTATGTTTGTTTGGGGTGACCTCAAGATGGGAACTATCAATTTTCTTCAATTTCCGTCAAAAAATGTTGCCACTGGCAACGTTCTTAGAACT
This sequence comes from Pictodentalium vernedei, assembly GCA_031216915.1. Taxonomy (NCBI): domain Eukaryota; kingdom Metazoa; phylum Mollusca; class Scaphopoda; order Dentaliida; family Dentaliidae; genus Pictodentalium; species Pictodentalium vernedei. The sequence goes on from CM062290.1 coordinate 213,067,607, forward strand.
TAGTTTAGTCAGACCTCAATATTTCCCTTTGGCACACCCTACAGGGCACATTTATGATCGGATTGCTTTGAAACCTGGCATGCTTGTTTGGGGTGACCTCTATATGTGAGCTATCGATTTTCTTCCATTTCCGTCTAAAAATGTTGCCGCTGGCAATGACCTTTGAACTTAGTTTAGGCAGGCATCAATATATTCCTTTGGCATGCCCTACAGGGTAAATTTATGATCAAATCGGTTTGAAACTTAGTATGCTTGTTTGGTGTTACCTCTAGATGGGAGCTAGCGATTTTCTTCAATTTCCGTCAAAAAATGTTGCCACTGGCAACGACCTTCGATGAACTTCGTGCAGTTATGCATCAATATTTCCATTTGGCGGGCGCACCCTGCAGTGCACATTTTTGACCGGATCGTTTTGAAACTTGGTGTGCTTGTTTGGGGTGACCTCTAGATGGGAGCTATTGATTTTTAGCTCAACTTGACAAAGTCAAGCTGAGCTATTGCCATCACTTCTCGTCCGTCGACATAAGTACGTCCAGGCGTACATACGTACGTCCACAATTTCCTTTGGCACACCTCACAGGTTGCATTTATGATCAGATCGCTTTGAAACTTGGTATGCTTGTTTGAGGTGACCTCTAGATGGGAGCTATTGATTTTCTTCAATTTCCTTCAAAAATGTTGCCGCTGGCAACGTTCTTAGAACTTAGTTTAGTCAGACCTCAATATTTCCATTTGGCACACCCTACAGGGCACATTTATGATCAGATTGCTTGGAAACCTGGCATGCTTGTTTGGAGTGACCTCTGAATGGGTGCTATCGATTTTCTTCCATTTCTGTCAAAGAATGTTGCCGCTGGCAATGACCTTTGAACTTAGTTTAGTCAGGCATCAATATATTCCTTTGGAACGCTGCAGAGGGCATATTTTTGATTAGATCAGTTTGAAACTTGGTATGCTTATTTGGGGTTACCTCTAGATGGGAGCTATTAATTTTCTTCGATATCCGCCAAGAAATGTTGCCAATGGCAACGACCTTTGATGAACTTAGTGCTGTTATGCATCAAAATTTCCCTTTGGCACACCCTGCAATGCACATTTATTATCAGATCACTTTGAAATGTGGTGTGCTTGTTTGGGGTGAGCTCTAGATGGGAGCTATTGATATTTTTATACTGTACCAATGACCCAGACATAGCTGGTGCTAACTCTTAAAATATAGGGCCAAACACAAATTTTGCCCCCCAATCCCCAAAATTTGCATCTAAAACTAAAGAAAACATGTCCTGAAAGGCCCTCCACACTTCGCCCCTACTGCGCATGCGCAGTGTCAAGGACGTTCTGAAATTGGCGCCATTTATCATTCTAAGTTTGGCCCTTCATCAGTTAACATCTGACTGATCTTTGTGCTTTTAAATCTCAGTTTAAATGATGCCAGACACATAAATATTAGTGAAATGGTGATTCTAAGGAGGATAGAAAAGGAGGAGAGGAAAAGAATGTGTGACAGAATATTATCAGGGCTGTAACTTAAAATTTTTTAATGAAATTATGTTAAGTTACCTATTTTCAAGGCAGCAGCCATTTTGTTGTCATTCTGATTATTTAGTTACACTGTTTTTTCAAGTGTTTTCCTCTCTCCCTGTCCTTTAAGTTCCCCCTTGCTATTCTCCCATGCTTTTGGCATAGTTTCTGTAATTATTATTACTAAAATTTCTTGGGAGTTTTAGCTGAATAACAGAATGAATTCTGTTCTTTCCCCATGTTTACGTCTTCACCTACGGGTGGTTAGGCGTTGTGTTCTGCATCTACCATCTGATGTTCTGCAGTTTCTTCCCTGGAAGTCTCTGTTTTGCATCAGATGGTGTATTTTTGGTAACTGATTTCGGGCCTGGGTGCCTGGAGTCTTATTTTAGTGTTTTTACACTCATTGTTTACATTTACAATAGCCCTCTGTGTGAGGGGGGGATTTCTAAATAATAATATCTTTATGTTATTTTAATCATAACTAGATACATTATTATTGTTCGTAAGTGTTGAATAAATTGTTTAAAATATTTTTAAAATTTTTGTCCACACTTAGGCTTGGGATCCATTGGGGCTCAACGTTACTTTTCAGAAACTTGGGCTGTTCTGAAAAAATATTTTTTCAAAATATTTTGATTTCAATTATTTTTTCTATATTAATGGATCATATTATTATTATGTATTTTGATTGCCAGGGGTTAGTGCGAGTACCAGGACTTGTTTTCTTTTCACATTGAAAGGATATTGATCAATTGTTTTAAGAGGAAGTCTTCCTCTGACCTTATTATCATTCTATATGTGGTCAGTGTACTCGCATTAACTCCTGTTCTGTATCGTATGATTTCGATGACAATATGGGAAGCGTATGTCACGGTATGTTGTTGGGGATTTGGACACTCCGGTCCTTTCCCCGCAGGGTCACTCTACTTTATCAATTTCTATTTCAGACGATCAAGATTAGGGTGATGTATCTGTGATGTCTTCCAACAGTGTGCCTCCGTCGTCACAATTAATGAAGGGCTAGCGGAAAAGTGCTCATGTAATACGCCAATTGCCTAAGAGGACCCTAGTAGGTTCGACGGCCTTTGACGTCCGCTAGCTCGCCCGGTGTAGCGTCCATTCACCGAATGGTTCGGCAGCCGGGTTCGTCCGTTGCGGTCTAGAAGGAATTTTGGGGTGATGCGAGCACTATAAAATTAACTTAATGCACACCCAGTGACGGCGGATCGGAGGGAGAACGGAGGAAGCCTTTTAGTCCAGTTCATAGCTCGTTCCGGTCCATCCGGACGGCAAGCGAGAGAGGCCCCTCTCTCGTTCAACAACATCTGGCCCCAGATGTTGTGGTACAAATGTGTCGCTAGCGGAGCATACGTCCGTCGCTCGGGACGCTCCGTTGTATAGGCAGTCCGCTGAGACTGCTAAGGCTTCCTCTTCTCGTCAGCGCACACGACCGCACCTTGGCTGCGTGACCGCCGATATATTACCAGCTTCGCCGATCAAGGATTCTTCGGCGACCAGGTCACACCATCCGGCAGCCAGGGATTCGAGACCGATGGACTCCGGACGTTTGCATAGGAAAAGTATGCGGGAGCCATCTGATGCGGAGCTGCCCTCGGCGAAGCAGCGATAGACTGCGCCTCCGCAGGTCTCGACGCCGGACATTCTTGTGCACATAGCACAGCTTATCGCAGCATCCCAGCAGCCGACAGAAACGGTGTCGGATCGAGAATTATCCGACAGCGCTGGGTCGGTAGCCGGGGACTCGAGGCCTGCAGACTCCGGACGTTCGCATAGGAAGTGTGCGGGAGTCAACGTACACGGAGCTTCCAGCGGCAGTGCATCGTAAGTCCGCTACTGCACAGGCCTCGGGAACGGACGTGCTTTCCTTAATAGCACAGTTTATCGCAGCATCCCAGCATCAACTGAATCTGTCGCATATATTTTATCCGACGATGCTGGGTCGGGACGCTCCGCGGAAGCGGGTACGGACGTCCGAAAGTTTCATCCGGTCCGACGGGATACCGAAAGGGATTCGGAGGATTTCAAGCTTTCCCTTTCGGAACAACATATGCTGCGATGCCGGATAAGAAACTGATAGCATCGGTGGACTTAGAAATTTTTGGTTCGGTTCAGGGACATCGTCCCTCAGTTCCGACATAGTCCAATAATGTCACACAAACTTTCGAATTATTGAACGACGCTATATATATTATTATTTTATGCTTGCTATCCAAGCATTTCTGGTTTCTTGTTCAAAGAGTTATGGAGATGTCTTTCAAAAGTGTGCCTCTGTCGTCATAGTTAATGAAGAGTTAGCGGCAATAAGTGCTCATGGAATATGTCTATCGCTTACGGAGTGACATTCGCTAGCTCACCCGGTGTAGCGTACATTCATCGAATGGTTCGGCTGCTGGGTTCGTCCGTTGCGGTCTAGGAAGGAGATTTGGGTGATGCGAGCACTTTAATTACTTTAGTACTCACCCAGTGACGGCAGATTGAGGACAGATCGGAGGAAGCCAACAACATAGGGGACCGCATGTTGTGGTTCAGATATTTTACATTCGGAGCATATGTCCGTTGCTCGGGACGCTCCGTTATATTGACAGTCCGAGAGACTGTCTTTAATGCTTCCTCATCCTCACAGCAGGGCACACGACCACACATTGGCTACGTGACCTCGAGTATCCGATCAGTTTCGGCATTCAGTGATTCCACAGCGAATAGGTCACGCCATCCGGTAGCCAAGGGACACGAGGCCTATACACTCCGTTCGCTCGCATATTGGAAGTATGCACGGGGTAACGATCTCGGAGCTTCCTGCGGCAATGCATCGTAAGACCGCTGCTCCTCAGGCCTCAGTGACGGACGTGCTATCCGAGTTAGCACAGTTGTTTCGCAGCATCCCAGCAATTGACAGTTTCTCGGTCGAATCAGGAATTATCCGACGGCGCTGGGTCGGTGCGGTCCGCGGTTGCATCAAGCTACGGACGACCGAACGCTTTATAGGGTCCGACAGGATGGCGAAAGGGATTCGAAAGATTTCGAGTTTTCCCTTTAGTAGTATCGGAAGATGCCTTTCATATCTTCTGGCATTTCTTCCAGTGATTATTTTTCGGACTTCATTGCTGCGATCTTGGATAAGAGACTTATAGCGTCATTGGACTCGAATTTTTCGATCGGTACAGGGACTTTGTCCCTGACTTACCGACGCAGTCCAATATTGTCATTACAACATGTGTTTTATTTTTCGACGCTATATATTTATATATATATACAAGCCTGCTACTGAGCATGATAGTTTAGTTTCTTGTCCGCGTGGCTCATTTCTGCCATTTTATCTGTTTTACAAATAGTTTATTTTGGCAGAGCAGGGCATACCGAGAGTTCATATGCGTCTAGACGGTGTGATTAAAGACTGCATATATTCTTTTTCGCCGTTTATGTCTTTTCCAATTTCAATGTTGGGAACGACATTATGTATTGTAGACTTAACTTAGACGCTTTATTATACGTAATCCGCCTTCTGAGGCGTTATCATTACGTCTTCAAGAAAAGATTTACGGGATATTATTCTCAATGTAATTTCTTTTGAGGGCAGTAGTTTGTTCACGTATAACTCCGCCCTTCAGTGGCTGATTGGAGTTGGTTAGACGTGACGCAGCCCTAGCTACATCCACGCGTGGATAGTAGGTTAAGAACTCTCTCAGAGTCGCTTCGTTCTCGGAGGAGCTTCTCTTCGACGGCAACTTTTCGGCAATCCATGAATTGCTCGATTTATACATTCTCTTGTCTATCTAGTGTTACAAGAGATTCAGACTGGGGCAAACATTCGGTGGTTGACTCAGAGAGTGCCGCCGCAGTTGCCGGACCCGAGTGTGGCTGTTATGACGGTTGCCAGTCAAACAGATTGGGATATATACTGATCCCTACGGATTCGAAGTGCCAGGGTCTTTGGGTTCCGCAGTCTTTTAGCTATCAGTTTAACTTCCGCGGAATAATGTTTTTTAGGCTTGCTTTATGTCATTGCATGAACATTATTCAGAAACGCATGCCCAAATTCCTGTCCTTTAATTCGACAGTAGTGGCGTATCTCCGGAACCAGGGAGGCACTCTTTCGTTTCCGTTATTCAATTTAATGGAAAGAATCCGTCTGTTGGTTATAGTACACCAAGTTCAGTTTTGGTCCGTCATATTCTGGGTCGTCTGATTGTTTTATCGCACTCCCGTTCTCTTACGGGTCGCTTGTTGCTGTCAGAATGGACTCTCAACAAACAAGTATTCAATCAGATTTGCTATCTATGGGAGCGCCCAATGATGTTTTATTTATGACACAGCTTGCTAATCAATTGCAGACGTATGTGTTGACTTGTCCAGATCTCTGAGCTAATACTGTTAACGCTCTATTGATCTATAGGACGGAATGATAGGATACGCGTATCCTCCGGCGCTGTTGTTTTAGCAGGTATTGCTAAGATAAACAACCACAATACATTTCTGTTGATAGCATCTCTATCTTCACAGAGATCATGAGTAATTTACTCTCTTGTCTACTGTGGATCTTAACGTGAAATCTTCCTCTATGTGAGGATCTTTTTTCACGGGATAAATCGTGTCATCTTTATCACAACCAGCAAGGTCGCAACCTTCATGTATTCCGTTGTGTGGTCCGTATTGCATTGTAAGCACTGTACTGGACGAGCTTTGGACGCGATTTCTTACTATAGGAGATCCTCTTCTTCGCTATTCTATGCGACTAAAGTGGAGGCTCTTCCGTTGTGGTGTAGGGATCATTATGTTCATATTGTTGATCCCTCCATACTACTCATTGCTATTTTTTTTAGTATACTTGTTTCACAAGATCTACTGCAGCCTGTTGTTATTTAGGTTATAGGTTTATGTTACCTCATACCTATGCACTCTACGATAGTTTACAATTGAGTCTTTTGTCTCTTTATCTAAGTCAGTTAGTAACTTTTTGATAAATAGACTTAGAATCTTTAGATTAAATTCCTATACGGATTTTAACTTCGGTTCTTATTTAGCTAAGTAATCATTTGAGCCTCTGGAAACAGTAGTTTTCAAATTCTGACCTTTTAGACAGTAATTCTGTTGGTTTCTCTTTTACTGTAGAGTCAGTGAGTTTCATGCACTATCGATGGATGATTTTCACTTTCATAGTTTCGGAATCAATACTTCCGTTACTATTTAGGTTGGATTGTTGCATAAGAGTTAGGCTCCTATTATCCGGAACCTATTATTTTAAGGTCCTTCCGTCTTCGTATGGGCATAGGCCTTTACTCTTTCCGGGTACAGTTTATGTATTTATAAACAGATATCTGTTTATTACAAGGGCGTAAGCTTCTTCTGTCTTTGATGTCTAGTAGAAGGACGTTACGCTCCATTTTATTGTTAATGGATTCTATTAACTAGCGTACTGCTTATGGTATATCATTGGCTTAGCAGTTGTGCTTAAGATTTCGGCTCATGAAGTAAGAGTTCTTCTACTTCTTGGGCTTACATTAATAGTGTTGCTATTATAGATTTTTGAAGGCTGCTCATTGCGCTCAGCCATCCACATTCATGAATTTTATCTCAGAAATATCGAGTCCATTTCTGGAGGCCTCTATTGTTAGGTCTATTATCTACTGCTCAGAATGTCATTCACTTAACAGTTGCTACTATAGCTAGGTAGGCTGTCTGTTTCGGCAGTGTCTCCGTTCGGCTGCCCTCTTCGCTCTGGGCTATTTGACCCAGGGCAAGAAAAAGGGGGGGGGGGGGGGAGGGTGTTCCCTTGGGTCACCTGTTTTTACTATGAAAACAAGGGGATACCTCCTCCGGAGTTAGTAATTCTGAGCTGTTATTGGGATGGTTGTTTAGTGAGAAGTTTAAGTTTATAAAATTCATTCAAGTCTTAGTTTTTAAAGTATAGCTTTTGAATATTGCATATGTCAACGGACATGATTATGCAATTCTCACACACTTTTAGGAGTATAAGAGTCTCTATTCTCTAGACTTACTTTATTATTGGCTTACTTTAAAAATTATTAGTATAAGGATGATTGGATATTAATAGAGTACATGGATGTATGAAGCTCAATTTTTGGAAGGTGTTGTATCTTTCTAATTTATCATAAATAAGAAAGGTACATGTAAGGCCTATTTCTTCTTTTCCCTACAGGGGATGACTCTATTTTATTTTATTGAGCGTATTCCATTTTGCTCTATGTCCTTGGCCCTCCAGCCTTTTTACTATTCAGCTATGTCTGGGTCATTGGTACAGTATAAAAATGTTAAAAAATTTATAGTAATTTATATATTTTTTATACTTACCAATGACTCAGACGGGGATGGCCCTCCCAGGAGTTGGGAACTCTTGCCTCCCCGCTGAGTACATAGCGCTTACCAGGCACTGGTTATTAGAATGATAAATGGCGCCAATTTCGGAACGTCCTTGACACTGCGCATGCGCAGTAGGGGCGAAGTGTGGAGGGCCTTTCAGGACATGTTTTCTTTAGTTTTAGATGCAAATTTTGGGGATTGGGGGGCAAAATTTGTGTTTGGCCCTATATTTTAAGAGTTAGCACCAGCTATGTCTGGGTCATTGGTAAGTATAAAAAATATATAAATTACTATAAATTTTTTAACTTTCTTCCATTTCCGTCAAAAAAAGTTGCCGCTGGCAACGTTCTTAGAACTTAGTTTAGTCAGAACTCAATATTTCCTTTTGGCACACCCTACAGGGCACATTTATGATCGGATTGCTTTGCAATCTGGCATGCTTGTTGGAGTGACCTCTAGATGGGAGTTATTGATTTTCTTCCATTTTCATAAATAAATGTTCCCGCTGGCAATGACCTTTAAACTTATTTTAGTCAGGCATGAATATATTCCTTTGGCACACCCTACAGGGCACATTTATGATCAGATCGGTTTGAAATCTTGTATGCTTGTTAGCTGTTACCTCTAGATGGGAGCTATTGATTTTCTTAAATTTCTGTCAAAAAATGTTGACCTTTGAACTTAGTTAAGTCAGACCTCAATGTTTCCCTTTGGTACACCCTACAAGGCACATTTATGATCGAATTGTTTTGAAACCTGGCATGCTGTTTGGGGTTACCTCTAGATGGGAGAAATCGATTTCTTATCAACCTACCTCAATTGTTTACTACAGGCTTGCACTACAGTGGAAGAACCTAACTCGGATAAAATACTCTCTATTTTAATCTTTCCCAAGATTTGGGAAAGAAAAGTGGTGTAAAAACACCACGAAAAAATAAGCCAAAACTGGGTCGAGCGCCATTGGAGCACACCCAATATGGGATGCTCTTCCATAGTACAAATCCACGACTTCCGTAAAACAGTGCGCAATGCGTCAATTCGTCATTCTTTTTTTATCCGAGACACGTGAAGGATGTGTGTCTGGGGGGGGGGGGGGGGCACTGTTGTTTCGTGGCCCCTCCACTTGACCATGTCTGGTGTGAGTTTGACCCCCTCCGTGGGGGATGTGCAGCTCCTCCTGCACCAGCGGGGGGTGGGGAACGCTGTCATTTCGGGGCTTCCCGACTCGACCATGTCTGGTGAGAGTTATTCCCCTTCCATGGGAAATGTGCAGTTTTTTATCGTGGTGGATACTGTGGGAGCTGTTGGATTTCTGGTGAAGAGATGCCTGGTTCCGGGACTATGCGCCCTCTCCAGTCGACATCTGAGGCTGTCACTAGAGTTGTGACTCCTCCTTTGGAGGCCGAGCCTGGTGGCTCTCTCCGCTTTTCCGCCAGTTCCAACAGCTCCCGTTGTATCTGCTGCTACTGCTGTTCCGTCTACAACGTCATTGGGCACCGTTTTTAACCGGCCTCGGCTTATCCCTGCCAGGGTCTGCAGGGATGTCTGCAGTGTGGTTGTGGGGTATCGGCCTCAGCCTTCCCTGACTTCAACTCGGCGAAGTTGGATGGGGTTGCCGACTGAACCCCCTACTGTGTCCTCTCAGCCATTGAGCACAGTAGTTTTATACCTGCAGTGGTCTGCTGCGGTGTCTGGTTGTGTAGACGTGGGGGTATCGGCCTCAGCCTTCCCTGACTTCAACTCGGCGAAGTTGGAAGTGGCTGCCGGCCGGACCCTCTACTGTGGTCTCTGCGCCATCGTGCACCACGGTTGTCATTGGATTCGGATGTTCTTAGTGGGACACTATGAACTCCGTGGCATTTCCGTCCACTCATTCTGGCCCACAACCAGTTTTGGGGGACCAACGTCTTTTGTGCAGCCTGGACCTTCTGCCCTGCAGAGGTCGGCGGTGACTCTCATGAGTTCCTGCTATGTTGATCCTCGGGGTGTGTCACACTCCTATACACGTCTGCCTTCAGACGTTTTGGCTGCCGCCTGTCGTCCCACGTCGGGTGTTTTGGAGGATCGTGACCCTTCGCTGGTTAAGAGGGTCAGAGGTGAAGCCACTTTGCCGGTTCGTTCCCCTGTCGAACCGGCCAGTATGGGCAGTGAGCTTAGGGAGGCCCTTTTCCTTACTCACTCAGGTTCTGTCAAAGAGCCTTCCTGTTGCTTCCAGCGAGGCAGCGAGTGGTTTCCAGGCGCCCCCTATGGCGCCGCCTCTCGGGATTGGGAACAGGCCACTTTCTGATCCCTCTGGTGTTCCGACACCATGAGAGGCGTCGGCTGGTTTGCCCACGATGGACTATGTGTCTTCCGACTCAGGGGAAGAGTCAGACATGCTTGATGTCGAGAGCCAGCAGTCTTCGGACTTGGAGGCAGCTCTTGATTTCGTGTTTGGGTTCCTTCCGGATCTCAAACCATCTAACCAGTCGACAGTGTCAGCCAGGCCGCGATCATCGATCGCGCACCAACAGCCTATGGAGCAACCCACTTCTGGGCATCTTCGACTGTGCCAGTCGGTACAGTTGATTGAAACATTTTCAGCCTTGGACTCTAAGCTAAGTTCTAAGGCTATGAAGGCTCCGTTCTTCACCAGGGTTGACACCTTTTTGCCTCCGACGCATTATCGTTCCTACGATTCCACCAAACCGTCAGTCTACCAGACTTTGACGGTTTTGGATCAGGACTCCAATTCCCTTGGGCTTTCCTAGTCCCAGTCTGCCGTCATTCCGATGACAACTCTGGAGTCCACGTTGGGCTTATCGAGAGAGATGCTTGGTATGCTTTCTCTCTCCGATCACGTCATCTCAGCTTTAGCTGCTTATCTGCCCCCAAATAAGTTTGATGAGGTACAGGCTCCTTTGCGTGTGCTGTCCAAGGCGCTCATACATCTTACTCACACGCTTGCCTGTAACACAGCTAATCTGGAATTAGTTCGAAGGGACTCTGTGCTGGACACCGGCCGATCCCTTCCTGAGGAGCAGTGCGCTACTCTTCGATCTGCTTCTTTGGCAGGTCCGCAACTTTTCCATGGTTCTGTGTTGACGGTCCGGGATGACGTCCTACGTCATTCCAACGATCAGCTGCTGTTTCTTCAGCTTGATCAGCCTTCTAGGGTAGGCACGGGCCGTTCCAAGCCTAACAGGTACCCTCTGCTTCCTCTGCGAAGCAAAGGGGCTGATCCTTCTGCCTCCGCTTCTACTTCTTACTCAAGGGGTAAGGGTAAGCGTTGGTAGTCTTGAGGGAAGTCCCAGGATTCTTCATTCAGTAAAGGAGGTGTTTTCTCCTCTTGCGAGCCTTGTCGGGGTTCGAAATGAAGGTCCTCACCTCGACCTGTCCCAGGTTGGAGGAAGGATAGCAGAGTTCGCAGACCGTTGGGCCACCATAACATCCGATCCTTGGGTGTTAGATGTTGTTTGGTCCGGGCTGCGAATATCCTTCCGAAGGCACCCCACTCTGTCCAGGGTGCCTCTTCCAACCGCAGTTCCTTCAGACATTTTACGTCGGAAACTTTTGTCCATGGAGATAGACAATCTCCTGACAAAGGGGGCGATTGAGGTCATCAAGAACATTAGGTCAGTGGGTTTCTATTTCCGCCTGTTCTTGTTGCCGAAAAAGGACGGCCGACTCCGACCGGTTATCAATCTGGGTTTCCTGAACCAGTCTATCATTGCTCCCAAGCTCAGCATGGAGACTTTGAGGTCGGTCCTCCGTTCAATTCTCCAGTGAGTTTTCGCTTCCAGCTTCGACCTGCTAGACGCTTACTTTCACGTTCCGATTCATTGGGCGTTACGGAAGTATCTCAGGTTCGTTTTTCTGGGGCGAGTTTACCAGTTCAAGGCCATGCCTTTCGGCCTCAACCTGGTTCCTTGGGCCTTCACCAGACTGATGTCGCATGTGATAGCTTTCCATCACACACAGTCCAGGGTGACTACTTCGGCATATCTGGACGATATCCTCCAGGGGCATTCCAATGCTGCCTTACTGGAGTCGGATGTCTCCACTCTGTTGAGCTTGCTCACGTCGCTAGGTTTCAGAGTCAACGAGGAGAAGTCGGACCTGGTCCTTTCTCAGTCGTTTTATCATCTGGGGATGGCTTTCCGCACGCAATTCAATTTGGTGGCGGTTCCCCAGGCCAAGGCTGTGATTCTCTCAGCTTTTGCTCTGTCCCAGTCCACTTCCGCAACGGCTCGGAGTATTCTCCGGCTACCCAGTCTCTGCTGTTCGGTGACGGATCTCATTCCTCTAGGTCGGCTGCGTGTAGACCTATCCAACACTTTCCGCTCAGTCGTTGGAGGCCGAATGTCGATTTTCTGGATCTGGTGCTTCAGTTTCCAGATTATCTTTATCCTCACCTTCTCCTCTGGGCGGATGTCCAGTGGCTTTCGCAGGGTGTTCCGTTGGACTTACCCACGTCTGATCGCGTTCTGATGGCAGATGCCTGCGATCTCGGATGGGGTGCGACGTTGGATCCTCTTGGTCTTTCCAATCACAGGATGTGGGACCAGGATCATGCAGCTCTACACATCACCCAGAAGGAGCTTCTTGCTCTTCTTCTGAGTTTCAGGCAGTGGATCCCTCACCTGTCGAATCGCCAGTTCCTTCTGTTGTCCGACCATTCGATGGTGGTTGCTTACTTTCGGAACCAGGGCGGCACGCACTCTGTTCCAATGTATGAATTGGCTCAGGATCTTCTACTGCTCACTCAGGATGTCCACGCCGGGGTGGCTGTTCGTCACATTCCCGGTCGTCTGAACGACCTAGCCGACTCCCTGTCCCATCGGGGCAGGGTCATTTCCACCAGGTGGATGCTCCACATGGCGGGTTCCATCGCTCTTTTGCGACTCGTTGGAACCATCCGGTGGACACTTTTGTGTCCCTGTGTCCAGATGCTCTGGCTTTCGCCGTGCACGTGGATGCTCTGGCCCTCCTTTGGGATGGTCTTGTCGGCTACGCCTTCCTACCGGTTCCGATTCCGCCTCAGGTTCTTGCCCAGATATGAACCTGCAGTCGTCAAATCCTTTCGATCACACCCGTCTCCTCGGTGGGTGTGGATCAATCTGCTCCGCTCTCTCTTAGCGGGGGTTCTGGCATGTCTCCCTCTACGTCGCGACTTTCTTTGCCAAAGTCGCCCGAGGAGGTTTTACGTTGACCCGACTTCATTGTGCCTTCGCACATGTCTTTTATCGGGTCCTGTCTCCTCCGTAGTGGTTTTTGAGACGTGCAGTGGAGTTGCTTTTCTTCTTCAAGGAGGCACTCACTCCACTGGTTTAGCCTCTGTAGCTAAGTGGAAGGTTCTTCTGTCGATGGTGTGTGATCACTCTGTTACTTCTGTCACTCCTTCGATCACACCACTTGTAGAGTTTCTGGTATATGTTTGTTTCTGGGGGTCTCCAGCAATGGGTACATGTCCATGCTTCGGAGACATTTTTTTCATATTTGATACCGCATTGTTTCGACACTCATCCTTGCCTCTCCAAGCTTGTTCAGCTCTTTTCCTTGAAAAGGCCTAGGACTTTACAGTTTCCTCCAAGATGGTCACTTTCTTGGGCGCTGCTCTGCTTGGGGGTGGGGGGCATTCACGCCTTTATCCTGGATGAATATGCGTTCTCTCACATGCCAGATCTCTCCTGCATCCATTTCTTGATGGATTTATCTTGCTATTCGTGCAGCTTCTGCTCGTCTAGCTACTGGTGACTGTTTTACCAATTGTTTTTTTTCTGCCACGAGGTGCGTGCATTGTCTTCCTCTTTTAATAACTCTGTCATGTTGTCGGATGACAGATGTTATTCTGGAATCCTTCTGGAGAAATGCTACATTCTCCTTTTATCTGCGACAGTTGCAGGAGCCGACAGAGAACCTTGGGGCCCTCTTTCTTCGGTTCAGGCTGTTGTCTATCCCAGCCTTTCAGCTTTTTCAGGGTCAGTTCCAGCGTTGTGCTGTTTCTGCTCTTTCTGTCTGTGCATCGCACTTCACCATACGCCTCATCTTTCATTGTCTTTTCTAATGTTTGTGATGCTATGGTTTGATAGGCCTAGGGATCTCTTCCTCTGTCCATGGTCCCAGTGCTATTGAGTTTTGTGTGGGTTGGTTATGTGATTCCCTCCAGCCTTTTGTCTATTCAGCCTGTAGTAAACAATTGAGGTAGGTTGATAAGAAATATAAATTTTATAGTAAATTTCCTTTCTTATTATACCTACCAAAATTGTTTACATAGAGGCCCTCCCGTCTTCTTATTCGGGTAAGAATCCTTCCCCCCTGCTGATCACATAACTCCTGTGTTGTTCGGAATCAAAAGAATGACGAATTGACGCGTTGCGCACTGTTTTATGGAAGTCGTGGATTTGTACTATGGAAGAGCGTCCCATACTGGGTGTGTGCCGATGGCGCTCGACCCAGTTTTGGCTTATTTTTTCTTGGTGTTTTTACACCACTTTTCTTTCCCAAATCTTGGGAAAGATTAAAATAGAGAGTATTTTATCCGAGTTAGGTTCTTCCACTGTAGTGCAAGCCTGTAGTAAACAATTTCGGTAGGTATAATAAGAAAGGAAATTTACTATAAAATTTATATTTTCTTCAATTTCTGTCAAAAAATGTTGCCACTGGCAACGACTTTCATTGAACTTCGTGCAGTTACATGTATGCATCAATATTTCCCTTTGGTGCAACCTGCAGTGCACATTTTTGACCGGATCGCTTTGAAGCTTGGTTTGCTTGTTTGGGGTGACCTCTAGATGGGAGCTATCGATTTTCTTCCATTTCTGTCAAAAATAGTTGTCATTGGCAACAACCTCTGATGAACTTAGTAAAATCTTAGTGCAGTTATGCATGAATATTTCCCTTTGACGCACCCTGCAGGGCACATTTATGATTGAATCGCTTGGAAACTGTGTGCTTGTGTGGGGTGATATCTATATGGGAGTTTTCCATTTTCTTCCATTTCTGTAAAAAAAATGTTGCCGCTCGCAACGACCTTTGAACTTTGTTTAGTCAGGCTTCAATATTTCCCTTTGGCACACCCTTCTGCGCACATTTATGATCGGATCATGTTGAAACTTGGTGTGTGTGTTTGGGGTGACCTCTAGATGTGATCTATTGATTTTTTTTCCATTCCATAAAAAATTATTGTCGTTATCACCAGGTTTTGAACTTACTGCATTTGTGCAGCAACTTATCCGTTTTGCACTCTCTGCAAAGTATATTTATGAATTTCCATAAAAAGGGAGAAAAAAACATTGCCACATGCAATGATCTTCAAACTTAGTGCATTTGTGCATTAACATCTTCCTTTGGCATGCCTCAGAGGGTGCATTCATTATCAGGTTGATTTGAAACTTTGTATGCTTATGCAGGGTGACAAAGATAGGAGCTATCAATTTTCTTTTCATTTCCATCAAAAACTGTTGCTGTTAGCAACAATCTTTCAATTTATTCCATTTGTGCATCAACATTCTTCTTTGACATGGCCTACAGGGAACATTTATCATAGGATTGTTTTTGAACTTGGTGTGCTCATTAGGCGAGGCCTTTAGATAAGAGCTATTGATTAGCATTCATTTCTGTGAAAAAAGTCGCCGTTTACAATAACCTCTGAACTTACTGCATTTGTGTATCAATATTCTTCCTTTAGCCAGTCTTACAGTTTACATTTAAAAATGCATGGATTACTTAGACGTTGTGCACACACAATGCTGTTATGTTGAAATTTTACCAAATAACATTGGTACCAATGTTCTTCAATTTCGCCATTTCACTTATAACTTCAGTTTGTCAAGTTGAGCTACAGTGTCATTAACGCATTCATTAAAATTTTGAGCTCGTTAGCACCATCACTTGAACAAACGTTCTCTGATTTGACTAATATTTACCATACAGCTCTTTTGCATGAATATATCAGTCAGGTTCAAGAACTGGCCCGGTCCAACTTTTCGTTACATAGTTTTGGGCCTTAATTAGTCAATTTTTATGAATTTTTAGCTCGTAAATGCAATAACTTGAACAAACATTCTCCGAATTGACTAATATTTGCCATACAGGATTTTTGCAAGAATACAGTTAAAACTAGAAGTCCTGTCATGAAATGTGCAAAAATAACATGTTGATATACACGTTAATGTACGCATTATTGCATCCCCGTGGGAACCCCGGGAAGTAAGCAACACTTGTTTCCTGTGGTAAACCAGTTCCGCTTTACTAGTAAAATAGGACCCAGTCACCAATGCTTGGGGTGAAAGTCCTCTAAAATGGGCAACGTGTTGATCAATGATTGACTAAACTTAACTTCATCTCCATGTTGTGTCACGATTAGCCATGGTGCATAAATATGTGATGTTAACCACCAACGAACAAACAAACAAACGCATTATTGCCCAAGTAAAGCTATCAAATTCTGTACATATGGCCTGTGCACAAGCAATGTTTCAGCCAATGGACCTCCGGGTAACCCGGAGGTCCATTGGCAGAAACATTGCATGTGTTTGCTGTGAGTAACTAGGAAAACCTGCCATGCTTTGGATGC
Organism: Pictodentalium vernedei; assembly: GCA_031216915.1. NCBI lineage: Eukaryota > Metazoa > Mollusca > Scaphopoda > Dentaliida > Dentaliidae > Pictodentalium > Pictodentalium vernedei. Next base: position 213,084,027 of record CM062290.1, read on the forward strand.
CATTCGATATGGCAATTGCGCGCATTTCCAATGTGCAGTTAAGCCTAGATAAGCACACTATTCGTGACAGGACTTCTAGTTTTAACTCTATCTCAAGCAAGTTTGAGAACTGGCCTGATCCAATTTTTCGTTACATTGTTGTGGGCCTTAATTAGTCGATTTTTGTGAATTTTGAACTCGTTAGGACAATAACTTGAACAAATGTTCTTCTATTTGACTAATATTTGTCATACAGGTCTTTTGCAATAATATCTCAAGCAAGTTTGAAAACTGGTCCAGCCCAGTTTGACTAATATTTGCCATGCAGGTCTTTTGCAATAATATTTCAAGCGGGTTCGAAAACTGCCTTTCCTAATTTTTAGCTCAACTTGACAAAGTCAAGATAAGCTATTGCCATCACGCATGCGGAAGTCTGTTAGTCTGAGTCTGTGAGTTTGTTCACATTTTCCTTTAGCACAAGCTACACCCCGTAGTTCTTGTCTGATCGTCACGAAATTTCATATGCAGGTTTGGGGTCATGTCAAGATGAGAACGTCCCCTTTTGGTCTTGATCGGCCAACCGGTATGGCTGCCCGAGCCCAAAACCTGAAAACCATTAGCGTCTACAGGTCGTATTTATGAATGGATTTCATTGTAACTTGGTAGGATGCCTCTGTATAATGCCTAGATGAGAACGTCCCATTTTGGTCATGATCTGTCAACCGTGATGGCTGCCCAAGCCAAAAACCTTATAACTTTTAGCACAGTCTACAGGTTGTGTTTAATATGGAGGGATTTCATTGTAACTTGGTAGGATGACTCCGTATGATGTCTAGATGAGAATTTCCCCATTTGGGCACGATCTGTCAACTGTGATGACTGCCTGAGCCCAAAACCCGAAAACCTTGAGCATAGTCTACAGATCATATTTATAGAGGGATTTCATTGTAACTTGGTATGTTGACTTCATATAATGTCTAGATGAGAAAGTCCCCTTTTGGATGTGATTGGGCAACTGTGACGGCTACAGGGGCCCGAAGCCGGAAAACCTTTAGCACAGTCTAGAGGTCATATTTATGAAGGGATTTCATTGTAACTTGGTAGGATGACTCCAACTAATGTCTAGATGAGAACGTCCCCTTTTGATCGTGATCATTCAGCCTTGCTGGCTGCCCGAGCCCCAAAACCTTTAGCATAGTCTACAGGTCATATGTATGGAAGGATTTCATTGTAACTTGTTTGGTTGACTCCATATATTGCCAAGATGATGACATCCCCTTTTGGTTGTGATTGGTAAACTGTGATGGCTGCAGGTGCCCAAAGCCCGAAAACCTTGAGCACAGTCTACAGGTCATATTTATGAAGGGATTTCATTGTAACTTGGTAGATTGACTTCATATAATGACTAGATGAGAACGTCCCCTTTTGGACACGATTGGGCAAATGTGACTGCTACAGGGGCCCGAAGCCCAAAAACCTTTAGCACAGTCTACAGGTCATAATTATGAAGGGATTTCATTGTAACTTGGTAGGATGACTCCAAATAATGTCTAGATGAGAACGTCCCCTTTTGGTCGCGATCATTCAGCCTTGATGGCTGCCTGAGCCCAAAAACCTTTAGCATAGTCTAGGGGTCGTATTTATGGAAGAATTTCATTGTAACTTGTTAGGTTGACTCCATATAATGTCTAGATGATGACATCTCCTTTTGGACGTGATTGGTCAGCTGTGATGGCTACAGGTGCCCGAAGCCCGAAAACCTTTAGCACAGTCTGTAGGTCATATTTATGAAGGGATTTCATTGTAACTTCGTAGGATCACTCCAGGTGATGCCCAGATGAGAATGTCCCCTTTTGTTTGTGATCATTCAACCATGATGGCTGCCCGAGCCCAAAGCCCGAAGACCTTTAGCACAGTCTTCAGGTCATATTTATGAAGGGATTTCATTGTAACTTGGTATGTTGACTTCATATAATGTCTAGATGAGAACAGCCCCTTTTGGACACGATTGGGCAACTGTGACGGCTACAGGGACCCGAAGCCCGAAAACCTTTAGCAGTCTACAGGTCATATTTATGAAGGGATTTCATTGTAACTTGGTAGGATGACTCCAAATAATGTCTAGATGAGCATGTCCCCTTTTGCTCACGATCATTCAGCCTTGATGGCTGCCTGAGCCCAAAACCCTTTAACATAGTATTTATGGAAGGATTTCATTGTAACTTGTTAGATTGACTCCATATGTTGCATAGATGATGACATCACCTTTTGGTCATGATTGGTCAACTGTGACCGCTACAGGGAGCCGAAGCCCGAAAGCCTTGAGCACAGTCTGCAGGTCATATTTATGAAGGGATTTCATTGTAACTTCGTAGGATCACTCCAGATGATGCCCAAATGAGAATGTCTCCTTTTGGTTGTGCTCATTCAGCCATGATGGCTGCCTGAGCCCAAAGCCTATAGCACAGTCTACAGGTCATATTTATGAAGGGATTTCATTGTAACTTGGTAGGTTGACTTCATATAATGTCTAGATGAAAACGTCTCTTTTTGGACGCAATTGGGCAACTGTGACGGCTACAGGGGCCCGAAGCCCGAAAACCTTTAGCATGGTCTAGAGGTCATATTTATGAAGAGATTTCATTGTAACTTGGTAGGATGACTCCAAATAATGTCTAGATGAGAACATCCCCTTTTGGTCGCGATCATTCAGCCTTGATGGCTGCCCGAGCCCCAAACCCCAAAACCTTTAGCATAGTCTATAGGTCATATTTATGAAAGGATTTCATTGTAACTTGTTAGGTTGACTCCATATAATGCCTAGATGATGACATCCCCTTTTGGTCATGTTTGGTCAACTGTGATGGCTTCAGGGGCCCGAAGCCTGAAACCTTTAGTTAGCACAGTCTACAGGTCATATACATGTATATGAAGGGATTTCATTGTAACTTCGTAGGATCACTCCAGATTATGCCCAGATGACAATGCCCCCTTTTGGTCATAATCATTCAACCATGATGGCTTCCCGAGCCCAAAACCCAGAAAACTTTAGTACAGACTACAGGTCGTATTTGTGAAGGGATTTCATTCTAACTTAGCAGAATGATTCAGTATAATGTGGAGATGAGGACGTCCCCTTTTAGTTGTAATCGGTCTACCGTCATGGCTACACAGGCCTGAAGACCGAAAAGCTTTAGCACAGTCTACAGGCCATATTTATGAAGGGATTTCAATGTAACTTGATAGGATGACTCATTTTGGAATAATTTCACTGTAACTTGGTAACTTTCATTGATATACGTTAACTGTGAGGGCCACATACATTAACTGTGAGGTCATATTAATCCACCCCTCAGCTCTTTAGTACAGTGTACACCTCATATTATTTTTTATTAAAAACATAGCATACAGGGAACAGAAATTAACATATTCCCAATTATCACAATTCTTGTCTTATTTCATAATTCTTTCATAAACATTGAACATTATCCTTTTCATCAAACACAACACACAGACAAGCTAAGCTACAGTGTCATTGACACTTTCATTCATTACAGAGTTATGGGCCTTAATTAATTTATCAAATGATGAACTTATTATCGTTATAACTTGAACAAAGGTTTGACGACCGACATATGCTAACTGGGTTTTGGATATGCAACATTTTCCGATTGCCACCACAACTGGATGCACATCTCTTGTTTTCAAATATTTGAATCAGTCCAGTGTTGTAAGAGTTTGTGTTAAGGTAGTTGTCCCAAAGTCAAGTACCCCTCAAGGCTTTAGTATTTAATAGGTGAATGTTCGGTATGCACCACCACAGTGATTAACCCTCATATTGTGGTGTTTGTTTTCAATTTTAATCAAAGGTATCAGGAAAACTTTTTTTTTTTGAAGTTGTATAAGATTGCATTTTGGTCAGATTTTGTGCATGTTATGTTGCTTTAACCTAGTTATTTGGTGTTTATTTGTCTTCTTAAGATCTCAGAGGCAACTAAAACCTTATTACTACAAAATTTAATGATATTTTTATATTATTTTCTCAAATTTTAATGTTTTTTGGGTTTTGAAAATTTATGTTGTAAGAGTTTGTGTTAAGGTTAACTGTTATTTATATTTTGCAATCAAGCTTTTCAGGTTGGTTTAAGGCCTGCACTTATATATTGTACTTGTACCTTATTTCACTGAATAAAAAGTTTTTCTTTAGACCAAGTACTATGTAGATTTTGGCAGGGTGTTTTTAGCTCACCGAAGGGAGCTAAACTTATCACTTGCCGTCCATCGTCGTCCGTCCGCCTCGTGAACATTTTTCAAACGACTTCTCCTCTGAAACCGCTAGGTCGATTTGCTTGAAACTTGGTATTGATGTTCATTACCATATGTCAATTCAAGTTTGTTCAAATGAAATGAACATGCCCACTTGGGGCTCCATGGGGGCATAACTCTGATAGCACCATATTAATTATAGAAACATTATTAAAAAATATTCTTCTCCAGAACCAGTGGGCAGAATCTTTTGATACTTGGTATGCAGCATCTTGATATGGGTCTGATTCAAGTTTGTTCAAATCGGCCCCCTGGATTCATATTTGGGCTCACTATGGAAGCCCAAATTCGAACTTAGTGCATTTCAGGCAAATTTCTTAAAAATCTTCTTTTCCAGATCCAGCAGGCAGAATCTTTTGATATTTGGTATGCAACATTGTGGGGTGGATCTGATTCAAGTTTGTTCAAATCGGCCCCCTGGATTGACATTTGGGCTCAGTATAGAAGCTCGAATTTGAACTTAGTGCATTTCAGGCAAATTTCTTCTATTGATTCCAGTCGTGAGGTTCTGGATGCAATGTCGTACGCAGACCATATCATTCGGGATTTGGCTCCGCGTCTTAGTGGAAAGGATTTTGACGACATTACTGCCATTCCGAGTCCTTTCTGGACCAATCATGTTAACCACTTATCACTCCTCCCTTCAGTGGCTAATTTGGAGTTGATTAGACGTGACTGAGCCTTAGCATCGTCTACCTTGATTGACGATCAGGTTAAAAGCGCTCTCAGAGTCACACCAGTTTATGGTCATTCTTGTTTTATGGCTAATTATCCTTTGTGTACGAGAAAGCTACCAAAAGGCAACTAACACTTTGTTGTTAAGGTCGTTTTCGCAGAAGCAGTCATCTGCTTAACATGGTACTCGAGGATACTCCTTTTCACAGTTGTCGAAGAGGGGTTCCTCGCGTGATTCTAAAACCCTCGTACGGCATTTTGGGAACCCGTCAATCTAGTGCCTCTGGTAAGGGGCGTAAGTTTGGTAAGGAAGTCTGACGCCTCTAAGCTGACGGCTTGAGGAGGTTCTCGGGGAGGATGTAGTTTCTCTTCCCGTAAGCCTCGGAAGTCCTATTAGTGATGTTCTAGACCTATTGCTCTCCAGTTGGCGGAAGGTTATCAAATTTTGCATCCAACTGAATAGAGATAGCGGAAGATCAGTGGATAAGGAATGCAGTCGAAAGAAGTCCACGTTGGACAAATCTTCCGGCATTTTCTTCAAGAGAGAGTCTCTTCTTTTAGAAGTTCAATCTCTTTTTGAAATGGAGGCAACAGAGGTTGTAGAGAATCCCAATTCTCCGGGATTCTACAGTAATTTGTTACTTGCGCTGAAGCCAGACAGCTCATTCTATCAGTTATAGACTTGAGCTGGATAATCAATTTGATCATAACTTCAAAGTTTTACATAAAACTATCCGGTCAGTAAGAGCGAGCCTCCGAGTGAACAACTTTGGGGCAAGCATAGACCTAAAGACGCGTACTTTCATGTCTTGGTCCATCCAGCATTCAGAAGTATCTTCGATTTGCAATACAGGGGAAGTTTACCAGTTCAGAGCGATATGTTTCGGTCTGAATCTGGCCCCTTAAACATTCACTTGCATAATGAACTCGGTCATGTCTTATTTCCGATCTCATTCGGCAGTGATAGTGTCGCCTTATCTGGACGACATTCTTCTAGATACGGCGACCAAAGTATGCTTTAGAACGATGTGCAGAGTCTGCTTCTGTTATTCCAATGTCTAGGTTTCATTGTAAATGATAGAAGTCGGATTTGACTCCGTCAATGTCCTTCATTCTCTTGGGAATGAGTTCCGAGATTCACTGCACTCTGGTGCATCCTCCTATAACCAAGGCGAAGCTGGTTAGTTATTATGCTTATTTTCTCCTAAATTCTCTTACAGTATCAGCAAGGGAGTTTATGAGATTGATGGGACTGTGCGGAGTGGCTGCAGAGCTGATTCCACTAGGTCGATTTCGCATGCGTCCTCTCCAGATTTTCTTCATTTAGAACTGGAGTGTCAAAACACATTTGCTCGAAAGTCAGATTGTTTTAACAGACATAGTTAAACATAAGGTTTAGATTTGGGCGGACATTCAATGGTTGATTCAGTGGGTTCCACTTCAATACTGGAAGCGGTCTTCACTATTATTGTGGATGTCAGACAGTCGGGTTGGGGTGCCTCTGTGATTCCAGCAGATCTAAGTGTCTGGGTCTTTGGGACTCTTGGTTCCTGGAGAAACACATAAATATCAAGGAGATGTTGTCCATTTGGCTAGCTCTTAAGCATTGGATACAGTTAAAACTAGAAGTCCTGTCATGAAATATGCACAAATAGCACGTTGATCTGCGCGTTAATGTACGCGTTAATCCCATAGTAAAGTTGTCAAATTCTGTACATATGGCCTGTGCACAAGCAATGTTTCTTCCAATGGACCTCCAGATAACCCGGAGGTCCATTGGCAGAAACATTGCATGTGTTTGCTATGAGTAACCAGGAGAACCTGCCGTGCTTTGGATGCCATTCGATATGGCAATTGCGTGCAATTCCAACACGCAATTAAACCTAGACAAGCGCACTTTTCGTGACAGGACTTCTAGTTTTAACTGTAGTTCACGTAGGGAACGTCCATGTTCAGATTTATCGGTACTCATTCCTTTCCTTCTAACTACAGGAGGACCTCCTCTTCATTTAACTATGCGGTTAAGTGGAGAGTCTTCTTCCATTGGTTTGCGGACCAGTCTGTGGATATTTATAATCCATCTACACCTCAAACTGCCAATTTTTAGCTCACCGAAGGGAGCTTAACTTATCATCGGCCGTCCGTCGTCTGTCCTCGTGAACATTTTTCAAACGACTTCTCCTCTGGAACCACTGGTCCGATTTTCACGAAACTCCACGTGGATATTCATTACTATATGGCAATTCATGTTTGTTCAAATGAAATGGCCACGTCCCACAGAGGCTCTGTATGGGGCATAACTCTGATAGCACCATATGAATTATAGAAAAATTATTAAAAAATCTTCTTCTCCAGAACCAGTGGGCAGAATCTTTTGATACCTGGTATGCAGCATCTTGGTATGGGTCTGATTCAAGTTTGTTCAAATCGGCCCCCCTGGATTTATATTTGGGCTCACTATAGAAGCCCGAATTCGAACTTAGTGCATTTCAGGCAAATTTCTTAAAAAATCTTCTTCACCAGATCCAGCAGGCAGAATCTTTTGATATTTGGTATGCAACATTGTGGGTTGGATCTGATTTAAGTTTGTTCAAATCGGCCTCCTGGATTCATATTTGGGCTCACTATAGAAGCCCGAATTCGAACTTAGTGCATTTCAGGCAAATTTCTTAAAAAATCTTCTTCTCCAGATCCAGCAGGCAGAATCTTTTGATATTTGGTATGCAACATTGTGGGGTGGATCTGATTCAAGTTTGTTCAAATTGGCCCCTGGATTCAAATTTGGGCTCAGTATAGAAGCCCGAATTCGAACTTAGTGCATTTCAGGCAAATTTCTTAAAAAATCTTCTTCTCAAGATCCAGCAGACAGAATCTTTTGGTATTGGATATGCAGCATGCTTATGGGGGTGAGATTCAAGTTTGTTCAAGCCAAGTCCCTGGGTTCATATTTGGGCTCACTGTGGTAGCCCAAATTATAACTTAGTTCAAGGTGAGGAATTTTCTTTAAAAATCTTCTTCTTCAGATCCAGCAGCCAGAATATTTTGATATTTGGTATGCAGCATCTTTAGTGGGGTGAGATTTAAGTTTGTTCAAACCATGTCCCTAGGTCCATATTTGGGCTCACTGTGGGAGCCCGAATGATAACTTAGTTCAAAATGAGGAATTTTCTTTAAAAATCTTCTTCTTCAGATCCAGCAATCAGAATGTTTTGATATTTGGTATGCAGCATCCTTTGGGGGGGGGGGGGGGGGGGGGGGCGGGGGAGAGATTCAAGTTTGTTCAAGCCATATCCCTAGGTCCATATTTGGGCTCACTGTGAGAGCTTGAATTGTAACTTAGTTCAAAATGAGGAGTTTTCTTTACAAATCTTCTTCAGATCCAGCAGTCGGAATGTTTTGATATGTGGTGTGTAGCATTCTTAGGGGGGTGAGATTCAAGTTTGTTAAAACCAAGTCCTTGGGTTCATATTTGGGCTCACTGTGGGAGCCCGAATGATAACTTAGTTCAAAATGAGGAATTTTTAAAAAAAATCTTCTTCTTCAGATCCAGCAGATGAATGCTTTTGATATTTGGTATGTAGCATCCTTGGGGGGGGGGGGGGGGGGGGAGGGGAAGATTCATGTTTGTTCAAGCCATGTCCCTAGTTCCATAAAATTTGTCTCTCATGACTTCATTCCTTTGTAGTGTTGATGAACCATGTCTAACTGAATGTGACCCCAAATACTTCTTTGAACCACTTTGTTTGAATCACTTTGCTCGGTGAGTGATTAAGGCCCCTTGGTGCCTCTTGTTTGTCTACCTCTTTGACGTATTAAAAATGCAGCCTGTTATTATTAAAGGCTATAGGTCCAAGCTCATATGCTCATCATGATCATTTGGCTATTGGATCAGATCTTTCTTTATCCAAGCTAGTTAGAAACTTCTCAATCAATAGACCTCAAACCTTAAGATTAATTCCCAAATAGTATTTAGTTTGGGTTCTTCGGAAGTTACTGGTAGCTCCTTCTGAGCCGTCAGATAAAGTTGAATTTAAATATCTTAATTATAAATGATCTTTCTCTTAGCCTTTGCGAGATAGTGAACTTCATGCTTTATCAGTGGAAGATTCTCATTTCCATAGTATGGGTAATACTGTTACTCTTTCTACAGAGGTGGGATTCTTGGCTAAGAACCAGATTCCGTATAGGCGGCCTAAGCCTATTGTTATTAGGCTTTACTGTCTTCGGACAACCTTAGACCAGTGTTGTGTCTAGTAAGAGCACTTCGTATTTATGAACGTCGCTCTTGTTTCTTTAGAAAAGTCAGAAAGACATTTTTTCTTTCTTTTATTCCTAACAGAAAAGATATTTCAGTACATTCGGTTGCCAGGTGAATTCATTTGGCAGTATGTATATTGCCTATCAGAATCTTTCTTCAGATCAGCGTTCTGTTAAATTGATTTTGGCTCATGAAGTTAGAGCATTGTCGTCTTCTTGGGCTTATTCCAATAGTATGGGTGACCATCTTAGTGATTAATTCAGACTCCCGTGTTCCCATGTTGTGTCCTTGGGCAAGCCACTTAACCCTGATTGCCCACATGAGGGCACGATGACGCTGTGTACTAAGGCGTACTGCACGTCGATGGTACGCATGTCTTCAACCAATCTAACCCTGCATGTGCTGCAGTGCGGAGTTACGATGTTGGGGAGCTGGCAGCTGCTCGTCGTTGCTCTGTGGTTTTCTCCGGGTACTCCGGCTTTCTCCACCCGTAAAAACTGTCACGGTCATGATTAGCCATAGTATGTTACCTTAAACACCAATAAATAAATATTCCAATAGTATTGCCATCACTGTTTTAACGAAAGCAGCTTACAGGACACAACCTTCTATGTTTACCAAGTTTTATCTTAGAAACTTAGAGTCTATTTCCGGTGACCTTAGATCCTTGGGTCCTCTTTCTGTCTCACATTATGTCGTCCATTAATGTAACATCTTTTACATATCTTAGGCAGTCTGCTCGCGCACTGATGCCGGTCTGCTGCTCTTTTTGTTCTGAGGATTCTTCCTTCAGAACAAGAGGAAGGGGGAGATGGTGTTCCCTTAGTATCATCTGGCTTTATAGTGATAAGCAAGGAAATGTCTCTCCCAAGGACAGTAATCGGGAGTCAGTGCTAAGTGGTTTTATGTGCAGCTAGGTGTGAACCAACAATATTGCCTTATTGCGTATTGTTCTTTTAAATGTAGCTCAAGGATTATGCTGGCATTAAATGGAGAATTTATTTATATTACTCCTTTAAATTGTTGGTGTTATGTCTTTCTCTTTTATTATAGAGAAAGGCATATGTAATTCCTCATTTATCTCCTGTTCTCATATAGGAGTCCTCCTTTCAGTCGGAGTAATAGAGTTATTATTGTTTCATTTTAAGTCCTAGGGCTTCCAGCCTTTTTACTATTCAGCTAAATCTGGGCCATTGGTTCTAGTATAAAAATATGAAAAATATGAAGTAATTTGTATATTTTTTATAGCTACCAATGGCCCAGACGGGGATGGCCCTCCCATGAGTGGGCACTCATACCTTCCCGCTGATTTATAACATTTAGCGGGCACAACTAGAAAGAATGATGCTTGGCGCCAATTTCGGTGTCTTCCTGGTTACTGCGCATGCGCAGTACAAAAGTATGGAGGACCAGATAGGACTTTGACTTTTCGGATTTGTATGCAAAGTTTGGGGGTTGGGGGGGTTCAAAATTTGTGTTTGGCTTTGGATTTTAATGAGTTTGCACCAATTAAGTCTGGGACATTGGTAAGTATAAAAAATATACAAATTACTTTAAATTTTTCATATTTTTATACAACAACCAGACTAGTTGGTGCTAACTCAAAAATTAATCCAGGCCCATACACAAATTTTGCCCCCCAATCCCCAAAATTTGCATGCAAAACCGAAAAAATAATGTCCTATCTGGTCCTCCATACTTTTCAGATCTGCGCAAGCGCAGTATTCAGGAAGACACCGAAATTGGCGCAAACCATCAATCTTTGTTTGGCCCTGAAGTCAGCAACATTGAACTGACATCTGTGCTTTTAAATCTAATTTTTGAGGATGCCAGACACAAATCAATGGTAAAATTGGTGAATCCAAGAACATAATTGGATGATGGAAGTGAACAACAGTGGTTTGGAACGTTCAGGGCTGTAACTTTATAATTTTTATCAAAATTATTTCATGTTTCCCAACTTCGGGACATGGGCCTGACGTCATCATTCTTGCTAATGATTTATCCACTGTTTGTTAAGTGTTCCTTCCCTATCCTTCCTTGAAGCCCTCTTAAACTCCCAAGCTTTTTGGCTCATTTTTATTGAAATTTTTTATGAAATTTCTTGGGAGTTTAACATGTATTACAGAATGTTTATTCTGTATATCCCCATGGTTACGTCCTCACCCTAGGGGTGTTTGGGTGTTTGGGTCATGCATTTTCTGTCTGATGGCTCATTTTTAGCTCAACTTTGACGAAGTCAAATTTGAGCTATTGTCATGGCCCGTCGTCCGTCTGTCCGTCTGTACGTCAACAATTGGCTATGGCTCGGGCTAGAGGTCGTATTTATGAACCGATCTTTACGAAACTTCTTGTGTACCTTTGTTATGACCCTGGGACGGGAACGAGTGTTTTTAGGTGTGGTCCGAAATTCAAGATGGCTGCCAGTGGCCATTTTGTACCGATGATGCAAAAATCAGTTTTTTGTACAGAACTTCTGTATGAAAGTTCTGATTTGAATAAAGTTTTGTACAAATGTTTAGTACCATGGGATACATCACATATAATACGGGTTTTTTTCTCGTGCGTAAATTATGCAAATTAGACTGACTTTGATTTATTTAGTGTTACTTTCAGAGCTGTAAGTGCCAAGCTGCTATGGCTCGGGCTAGAGGCCGTATTTATGAACCGATCTTTACGAAACTTCTTGGGTACCTTTGTTATGACCGTGGGACGAGAACGAGTGTTTTTAGGTGCGGTCCAAAATCCAAGATGGCTGACAGCCGCCATTTTGTACCGACGGTGCAGAAATCTGTTTTTTGTACAGAACTTCCATATTAAAGCTCTGATTTGAATAATTTTTTGTATGAATGTTTAGTACCATGGGATACATCACATATAATACAGGTTTTTTTCTCGTGCGTAAATTGTGCAAATTAATTTTGATGTTTTTTGGGGTTACTTTCAGCACTGTAAGTGCAAATGCCAATACGGCTCGGGCTAGAGGCCGTATTTATGAACCGATCTTTACGAAACTTTTTGGGTACCTTCGGTATCACCGTGGGACGAGGACGAGTGTTTTTGGGTCCGGTCCGAAATTCAAGATGGCCGATGGCAGCCATTTTGTACAAAATTAGGTGCAATCAGATTTTTGCACAGAACTTCCATATGAAAGCGCTGATTTGAATAATTTTTTGTGTGAATGTTTAGTATCATTGGATACATCACATATAATACGGGTTTTTTTCTCGTGCAGAAATTATGCAAATTAGATGAACTTTGATTTTTTCAGTGCGACTTACACACAGTAAGTACACATGTCAATACGGCTCTGGCTAGAGTCTGTATTTATGAACTTATCTTCACAAAATGTCTTGGGTACCTTTGTTATCACCTTGGGATGAGAACGAGTGTTTCTGGGTGCGGTCTAAAATTCAAGATGGCTGCCAGTGGCCATTTTGTACCGAAATTAGGTCTAATCAGTTTTTTGTACACAACTTCTATACAGCTCAGACTAGAGGCCATATTTATAAACCAATCTTTACGAAACTTCTTGGGTACCTTTGTTATCACCGTGGGATGAGAGCGAGTGTTTTTAGGTGTGGTCCGAAATTCAAGATGGCCACCAGCAGCCATTTTGTACCAAAATTAGTGCAATCAGTCTTTTGTACAGAACTTCTGTATGAAAGTTCGGATTTGAATATTTGTATGAATGTTTAGTAACATGGAATACATCACATATTGTAAGGGTTTTTTTTTCGTGCACAAATTATGCAAATTAGATGAACTTCGATTTATTCAGTGCTACTTACACAATGTAAGCACACATGTCAATACGGCTCAGGGTAGAGGCTGTATTTATGAACCGATCTTCACAAAACTTCTTGGGTACCTTTGTTATCACCTTGGGATGAGAATGAGTGTTTCTGGGTACGGTCCAATATTCAAGATGGCTGCCAGTGGCCATTTTGTACCGAAATTAGGTCCAATCAGTTTTTTGTCACAAGTTCTATACAGCTCGTATTTATGAACTGATCTTCACAAAACTTCTTGGGTACCTTTGTTTTCACCTTGGGACAGGAATGAGTGTGTTTTGGGGTGCCTTTGTTATCGCTGTGCTATGAGAACAAATATTTTGGGGTTCAGTCAGACCCACTCTGGGACTCAAAGATTTCTTTTCTAGTTTAGCATCTGACTGTCACCCACCTTTACAATACTTTACCTATACATTTGTTACAGGCAGCGGTCAGTATTTATGTACAGACCGTTACAATACTTTATGTGTACCTTTGTTATCAGGTCATTACCTAGATGTTTGTCATTGCTGTGTCACATACTATACGTGTACATGTCTTTGTCTTGACAAGTTGAGCTACAGTGTCATTGACACTTTCATTTCTTCATCTGAAGATCTTGCTTTACATCAGGTAGCTTTAAAACTTTTACTGACTTCAGGCCTTTTTTATTCAATGCCTGGGGTCTTGTTTCTGGTTTTTTCATTTGACGTTCTTTACATTGGCAACGTCCTTTAAATATATATAATTTCATCTTATTAGTCCCCTATGGGAACCATAAGGGGACTATAGGATGCACTCCGTTCGTCCGTCTGTCCATCTGTCTGTCCATCTGTCCATCTGTCCGTCTGTCTGTGTGTTTTTATGTTGCCACCTCTCCTTCCAACATGCTTTAAGCTACACCTTTCATATTTGATACACGGATAAATGGTTCTGAAGGGATGATGCACGCTTAATATATTTTTATACTGTACCAATGACCCAGACTTGGCTGGTGCTAACTCCAACAAAACCAGGGCCAAACACAAATTTTGCCCCCCAATCCCCAAAATTTGCATCCAAAACAAAAAGAAATCATGTCCTAAAGGACCTCCATAGTACGACTCTACTGCGCATGCGCAGTGACGCAGTCGTCCCGAAATTGGCGCCAAATATCTTTCTCTGTTTGGCCCTTCATCAGTCAACATCTCACTGATCTTTGTGCTTGTAAATCTCAGTTTAAAGGATGCCAGACACGTAATTTTTGGAGAAAATGTGATTCTAAGGAGGATAGAAGGAGGAGAGGAAAAAAGAAGTGGCAAAAAATAATCAGGGCTGTACTTAAAATTTTTTGTTGAAATTATGTTAAGTTGCCTATTTTCGAGGCATGGGCCTCTTGTTGTCATTCTTGCTAATTGTTGCACTGCTTATTCAGTGTTTCCTCTCCCCTAGCCTTCTAAAGTCCCCCCTTGCAATTCTCCCATGCTTTTGGCATATTTTTGAGAAGTTTCATTTCTAAAATTTCCTGGGAGAGTTGCTTGGTTACAGAATGTTTTCTGTTATTTTCCCCATAGTTACGTTTTCACCCATGGGTGTATAACGTTTGTGTTCTGCATCTTCCATCTGATGTTCTGCAGATTCTCCCCTGGGAGTCTCTGTTTTGCATCAGATAGAGTGTAATTGATGACTGATTCCGGGCCAGTTTTTTCAGTGCCTGGAGTCATGTTTTCTAGTGTGTTTACACTGTTTGTTTTCATTGGCAACAGCCTTTTTTGAGGGGGGCTGTTTGCCTTTGTGGTAGTTTATCTCATTATAAGATACATTTATATTATCCGAAAGTGTCTCATTAATTATTTTATATAATTTTAAAATTTTTGACCACACTTTGCCATTGGATCCATCGGGGCTCAACGTTACTTTTCAGCAACTTGGGCTTCTTTGAAAAAATATTTTTTCAAAATTATTTTGTTTTGCAATTGTTTTTTCATTTATTAATGGATCATGTTATTATGTATCTTTGTGTCAGGGGTTTTTGCGAGTAACTAGGACTTATTGTTGTTCTTTCACAATGAAGGGACATTGTTCAAATTGTAATAGGAAGAAATCTTCCTCTGACTTTCATGATCATTGTATTAATTGTAGTCAGTGTTCTCGCATTAATCCCTGTCCTATATGTGAACATTGGGATGAGAAACATTGGAAACGTGTGTCACGATATGTTGTTTCTGGAGAAAGGGCGATGCCGGCTCTTTCTCTACAAGGTCACTCTACTCTCTCAGTTTCTATTTCAGAGGAACCAGAACAGGGTGATGTTTCCATGTTATCTTCTTCAAGTGTGCGTCCGTCGTCACAAATGAATTCAGAGCTAGCGGCAAAAGTGCTCATGGAGATTAGACAAATGTCGTCCGCTAGCTCGCCCGGTGTAGCGTCCATTCACCGAATGGTTCGGCAGCCGGGTTCGTCCGATGCGGTCCAAGAGGAAATTTTGGGTGATGCGAGCACTATAAACATAATAGATGCACACCCAGTGACGGCGGATAGTATACGAGAACGGAGGAAGCCTTTTAGTCCGGTTCCTAGCTCGTCCAGGTCCAGCCGGGCCGCGAGCGAGAGAGGCCCCTCTCTCGTACAACAACATCTGGGACCAGATGTTGTGGTACAAAATGTGTCTTTAGCGGAGCATACGTCCGTCGCTCGGGACGCTCCATTGTATAAGCAGTCCGCAGAGACTGTTAAGGCTTCCTCTTCTCGTCGGCGCACACGACCGCACCTTGGCTGCGTGACCTCCGATATTTTGCCAGCTTCGCCGATGAAGGATTCTTCGGCGACCAGGTCACACCATCCGGCAGCCAGGGATTCGAGACCGATGGACTCCGGACGTTCGCATAGGAAAAGTATGCGGGAGCCATCTGATGCGGAGCTGCCCTCGGCGAAGCAGCGAAAGACCGCGCCTCCGCAGGTCTCGACGTCGGACATTCTAGTGCAGATAGCACAGCTTATCGCAGCATCCCAGCAGCCGACAGAATCGGTGTCGGATCGAGAATTATCCGACGGCGCTGGGTCGGTACGCTCCGCCGAAGCATCGGGGGTGGACGACCGGGAACAACGGAGGTCCGAACGGATGGTGAAAGGGATACGGATGAATTGGAGCTATCCCTTTCGGAACAACATAAAGCTGCCGTGGACTTCATCCGGCACTTTCTTCCTCAAGTTGTTCCGTCGGGCCAGACTGCTGCGCTTCCGGACAGGAGAATTATAGCGTCATTGGACTCTGAATTTTTTGAGCGGTTCAGGGACATCGCTCCCGAGTTTCCGTCGCAGTCCAATAATGTTGCAAGAACATTTGAATTATTGAACGACGCTATTTTTAAACTTGCTTCCAGGACGGGGAAAGCAGGTTTCTTGTCCGCAAATACTCTCAACCTGCCTTTCATTAATGCAAGGAATAAATTCGACACGGCAGGACAGGGTATACCGAGAGTTCCTCTGCGTATGGACGACGAGGCGGAAGACTTAGAGCTATCTTTACCGTCGTCAGCTTCTATTCCAACCGCAGTGTTGGAAACAGCTATTGCATCTAATAGAGCCAATTTAGATGCCTTATCTTACGCAGATCACCTTACTAAGGCGTTATCACTGCGCCTTCAAGGGGAAGAGTTTCAGGATATACAATCCTCTTTAAGACTTCTTTCAAGGGCAGTAGCTTATTCCACGTGTAACTCCGCCCTTTCAGTGGCAAATCTGGAGTTGGTTAGACGTGACGCAGCCCTGGCTACATCCACACTTGTGGATTCTAAGGTGAAGAACTCTCTTAGAGTCGCTTCGGTCTCAGGAGAACTTCTCTTTGACGGCAAGCTTTCAGCTATTTATGATAATATTAAAAAGAAAGCTTGTGATTCTCTGTTGTTCAGATCCGCTCCTAAAAGGTCGGATACAGCAGACACAAATAAGGCGGGCACTTCTGGGTCTTATGCGCCCAAGAGAGGTTCCTATAGAGGTTCCGGTGCGTCCTCTGGCTCTTATTCGAGAGACCGTCAGGATAGCGACTCTCGTTCGGGACGTCCTTCAGGCCGGGACAATCAGTCGGACGCCCCGAGGTCGACGAGGCGAGGTGCGGGTCGTGGAAGACGTGGTTTCTCCTACCGCAGGCCTCGCAGATCCAGGAGGTGATGGCTTAAACCTCTATCGCGTTCCGGTTGGCGGAAGGTTGTCGAGTTTTTCTCAAGAGTGGGCGTCGATTACGGACGACCCGTGGGTGAGAGGAGTGACTTCGGAAGGTCTAAAGATATCCTTCAAACGAAAGCCTCCATTAACTCGAAGTCCAAAGTGGACTCATCTTCCGTCAAATCCTCAGAAAAGAGACGCTCTGTTATCAGAGGTGCAGTCTCTTTTAATGAAGAACGCGGTAGAGGTCGTAGAAAACCAGGAATCTCTGGGATTCTACAGCCATCTGTTTCTGGTTCCGAAACCAGACGGCTCGTTCCGTCCAGTCATAGATTTGAGCTGGATAAACAAGCTGATCGTCGCTCCGAAGTTTTATATGGAGACGATTCGATCGGTCAGAGCGAGTATTCGGGTGAACGATTATGCAACGAGCATAGATCTCAAAGATGCGTACTTTCACGTCATGGTACATCCGACATTCCGAAAGTATCTACGCTTCGCAGTCCTAGGAGTGGTGTATCAGTTCCGGGCCATGTGCTTCGGATTGAATCTAGCACCCTGGGCTTTCACTCGGGTAATGAACTCGGTAATGATCTACTTCCGAGCTCATTCGTCTGCGGTAACGTCGGCCTACCTGGACGACATTCTTCAGAGGTACGGCAACGAGTTAACGCTTCAGAACGATGTTCAGAATCTTCTTCTATTGCTCCGACGTCTCGGTTTCATAGTAAACGAGGAGAAGTCGGATCTGGTGCCGTCCAAGTCATTCACTCATCTGGGAATGAGCTTCGAGACGCACAGCAATCTCGTTCGTCTGCCGTTAACCAGAGCGAAATTAGTCAGTTGTTACGCTCGCTATTGTCTGAATGCAGACAAAGTCACGGCAAGAGAATTTATGAGACTGATAGGTCTGTGCGGAGCCGCCGCGGATCTCATTCCGATGGGACAGCTACGCACACGGCCTCTTCAAATTTTCCTGACTCAGAATTGGAGTGTGAAAATTCATTCGCTCGATGTAGACGTTCTCTTGTCAGATCAAGTGAAACAAGAGATTCAGACTTGGGCAAACATTCAGTGGTTAACTCAAGGAGTTCCGCTGCAGTTGCCGGATCCGAGTTTTACCATTATGACGGATGCCAGTCAAACAGGTTGGGGTGCATCATTAATCCCAACGGATTCAAGATGCCAGGGTCTTTGGGATCCGCAATTCCTGTGCAAGCACATAAACATCAAGGAAATGATGTCAATTTGGCTTGCGTTACGTCACTGGATGGACATTATTCACGATGCTCATGTCCAAATCCTATCCGACAATACGACAGTAGTGGCGTATATACGGAATCAGGGAGGCACTCATTCAGTTCCGTTGTTCAATCTAACGGAAAGAATCCTTCTGTTTGCGTTGGAACATCACGTTCTTCTTTCGGTCCGTCACATACCGGGTCGTCTGAATGTGCTAGCAGACTCCCTTTCACGAAAGGGTCGCTTGTTGCCGTCGGAGTGGACTCTCAACAAACAAGTATTCAATCAGATTTGCTACCAATGGGAACGGCCAATGATAGACTTATTTGCGACACATCTCAACAATCAGTTGCAGACGTATGTGTCCCCGTGTCCGGATCCAAGAGCATTTGCAGTAGACACTCTGTCGATCCCTTGGGACGGAATGATAGGATATGCGTATCCTCCGGCGCCGTTAATTCAACAAGTATTGCTAAAGATAAAACAATCTCAATGCAAGATTCTGTTGGTAGCATCTCTGTCGCCACAGAGACCGTGGATAAATCTACTCAGGTGTCTGTTGTGGGACCTACCGCGGAAGCTTCCTCCACGAGAGGATCTTCTTTCGCAGGGGAAATCGCGCCAACTCCATCACAACCCGCAAGGTCTCAACCTTCACGTTTTTCCGTTGTGCGGTCCTTCTTGCATGGCAAGCACTTTACAGGACGAGCAGTGGACGCGATTTCTAACTGTAGGAGGACCTCCTCTTCGCTAAACTATGCGGCTAAGTGGAAGGTTTTCCGTCGTTGGTGTAGGGATCATTCTGTAGATATATTTGATCTCTCTATACCAGACATTGCAAACTTTCTAGTATACTTGTTTGACGAAATCAAATTGCAGCCTGTTACTATAAAGGGTTATAGATCTATGTTATCTGATACCTATGCACATCATGATAGTTTACAAATTGGATCTAATGTCTCTTTATCGAAATTGGTTAGAAACTTTTCGATAAATAGACCCAGAACTCTTAGATTAATTCCTAAGTGGAATTTAGCTTGGGTTCTCCTTAAATTGAAGGAAAAGCCATTTGAACCTCTTGGGACAGTAGATTTCAAATTCTTATCTTATAAGACAGCTTTTCTCTTAGCTTTCTCTTCTGCCAGAAGAGTCAGTGAGCTTCATGCACTATCGGTGGATGATTCTCATTATCGTAGTGTTGGGAACACTATCACCTTCACTACTAATGTCGGTTTTTTAGCTAAGAATCAGGCTCCTAATAAATATCCGGAACCTATTGTGATTAAGGCTCTTCCGTCTTCAGACGGGCGTAGGCCTTTACTCTGTCCTGTTAGAGCACTACGTATCTATAAACAGAGATCTCAGTTCATCAGAAAGGGACGGAAACGTTTCTTTCTGTCTTTGATGCCTAATAGAAAGGACATTTCAGTCCATTCTATTGCTAGATGGATTCAGTTAACTATCCGTACTGCGTATGAAGATTTATCTTCTTCTCAGCAGTCTGTGCTTAAGATTTCTGCTCATGAAGTAAGAGCTCTTTCTACTTCCTGGGCTTATGCTAATAGTGTTGCTATTACAGATTTAATGAAGGCTGCTTATTGGTCTCAGCCTTCCACATTTACTAATTTTTATCTCAGAAATATTGAGTCCATTTCTGGAGACCTGCATTGTTTAGGTCCGTTATCTGTTGCTCAGAATGTCGTCCACTAAACAGTTGCAACTATAGTTATGCAGGCTTTCTGTTCCGGCAGTGACTCCGTCCGGCTGCCCTCTTCGCTCTGGGCTATTTGACCCAGGGCAAGGGGAAGGGGGGGGGGGCGGGTGTTCCCTTAGGTCACCTGCTTTATAGTGAAAAGCAAGGGAATGCCTCCTCCAAGACAGTATTTCTGAGTCGCTTCCGGGATGGTTTTAAAGTGTAATATTAATGTTTAATTTCATTCATGTCTTATTTTTAAAGTGTAGCTCGGTGTGAAGCATTTGTATATGTCAAGTGTCAAATGGGCTTTAATATACAATACTCGGACACTTTTAAATGATTATAAAGAGTCTCAATTCTCTGGACTACTTTATTTATTGGCTTGCTTTAAAAATAATTAGTATAAGGGTTATACTGGATGTTAATAGAGAACATGAATGTTATTGTGCTCAATTATTAAGGGTAGTGTATCTTTCTAATTTAATATTAAATAAGAAAGATACATGTAAAGCCTAATACTCCTTTTCTCCTTAAGGGGTTACCTCTTTATTATATAATTGAGCTTATTGGATTTTCCTCTATGTCCTAGGCCCTCCAGCCTGTTTACTATTCAGCTAAGTCTGGGTCATTGGTACAGTATAAAAATGTTAAAAAATTTATAGTAATTTATATATTTTTTATACTTACCAATGACCCAGACGGGGATGGCCCTCCCTGAGTTGGGAACTCTTGCCTCCCCACTGAGTACATAGCGCTGACCAGGCACTGCCAGTAAGAATGATATTTGGCGCCAATTTCGGGACGACTGCGTCACTGCGCATGCGCAGTAGAGTCGTACTATGGAGGTCCTTTAGGACATGATTTCTTTTTGTTTTGGATGCAAATTTTGGGGATTGGGGGGCAAAATTTGTGTTTGGCCCTGGTTTTGTTGGAGTTAGCACCAGCCAAGTCTGGGTCATTGGTAAGTATAAAAAATATATAAATTACTATAAATTTTTTAACTTTTTTTTCAAAATCCAAGATGGCGGAATGGCAGCCATTTTTGCTATGTTTTTTAAGCATTTTATTCTCTATTTTTATGTTACCACCCCTCCCTCCAACATGGTTCAAGCTACACTTTTCTCAATTCTCAATTTTTAGATTCCATTCACATTTGAAATCCTGTCTGAGAACCTGTATTATACCCAAACCACCCCCCAGGTCTGACACTCCTGTTGACTGTTGTCATGAAACCCGAATTGTCCCCAAGCTGAACCATCCCCAGGCCAAACCGTCCCCAATTATTTTACCAAAACTGCCAGCTCCCCCCACCCCCACACCCCCTCCCCACCAGGTCTGATATTCCTGCTGACTGTGTTCATGTCTTACGTGACAAAAACACCTTATGTCACAAAAGCGCCGTAGGAGACTAATACCTCGGTGGTCAAACACTTGTTATTACTGTAGGACTGTTGTAAGATACATTTTACAATATTTCAGTAGTGTAGCAATTATTTTTGGAATTTTGTCCACACTTAGGCTCTGTTGGGATACCCTTGGGCTCATCATGTTCCCTTTGGGAACTTGGACTTTTGTCAAAATATTTTCGAAAATGTTTTTCAAATTAATTTTTCGATTTGAATTTTGAATGTTGATTATTATGTATCTTTATCATATATTTATTGTGGATTTGGTGGGAGTTCTATCAACTTTGTTTGATTAATCATGATAGCTTATTGCTCAAAATGCAAGGCGAGGAAGTCCTCAGATTTACATGCTTGTTGCCTTGCTTGTAGTCGATGTACTCCTGCTAATTCTTGTCCTTCATGTGTTGATTGGGATGACAACCATTGGACACGGGTGTCACGGTATGTTGTTAGTGGTGAGAGGCCAATGCCGGTCCTCT
This sequence comes from Pictodentalium vernedei, assembly GCA_031216915.1. Lineage (NCBI taxonomy): Eukaryota > Metazoa > Mollusca > Scaphopoda > Dentaliida > Dentaliidae > Pictodentalium > Pictodentalium vernedei. The sequence continues at coordinate 213,106,004 of CM062290.1, forward strand.
CACCGCAAAGTCATTCAAGTTTCTCAGTTACTTTTTCAGACGAACAAGAACATGGTGATGGTTATGTGACATCTACCAAAAGTGTGCTACCGTCGTCGCGCTCTGATGAACGAACAGAGCTAGCTGTCATGGTGCTCATGAATATTAGGCAGGGGATAAAGCCACTAGCCGGTGGTTTTAATCCCTTGTCAGCAGCTAGCTCGATCGGTGAAGCAGTTACTCCGTCCGTGACGCCGGGTATGTCCTTTGCGGTCAAAGGAAGTGTAGTGGGTAGAGCGAGCATCTTAAAATCTAAACATGCTCACCCAGCAACAACGGAACTAGGGAAGAAGCCAGCAAGTGTTGTGGGAAGCTCCGCGAGGTCTGAAAGGACCGTGAGCAGGAGAGGTCCCTCTCTATCCCAACAACATCTAGGGCCAGATGTTGTGGTGAAGAACTTGCATGGGCCTGAGCATACGTCCACACCTGTTGTCCGGGACGCTTCGTATAGATTGCAGCCGGCCTTGGCTACAGTCTTGGTTTCTTCAGCATCGAATACTAAGCACTAACGACCGCATCCTAGCTACCCAACTTCGGATATACAGCCTGCTACACAAAGAAGGGACCACTCTTCGCCTGTGAAGTCGGACCATCTGGTAGCTAGGGAGATGAAGCCTCGATCATCGGGACGTGCGGAGAAGTGAACCATCTCCGACACACTGTCCCAGGAGCAACAAACGGCAAAGAAGCAGAAGACCGCTGCTCCTCAGGCCTTAGTGACGGACTTGCTGTCGCAGATTGCACAGCTGATCACAGCATCCCAGCAAGTGCAGGTGCAGCCTCCCTCAGACTCAGAACCTGAGCTGTCGGACGGTGCTAGATCGGTCCAGTCGCCTGTTCACACAGATGCAAGGGACCGAGATTCACAACTGATTCTCTTGGATGGTGAAAGGGATATAGAAGAGGATTACCCTTCCCTTTCGGAACAGCGCACGCTTGCATTGGATTTCATCCATCAATACTACCCTGAATTTGTTCTGCCGAATCAGAATGCTGTGACGACAAGGAAGAAACTGCTGGTGTCAGACGCAGACTTTATCTGGACAAAGGAGGAAGTCCTTTCTTTTTCCGGTTCAGTCTAGGCAGGTGTTGCAGGCATTTGGCCATATAGATGCACCTGTATTTAACTTCTTGAATGCGAGAAGGAAAGGCTGTTTCTTATCTTCATCATCCATAAACATACCGTTTCTTGGACCACGTTCATTTAAAACAGTTGGGGAAGATGTTCAGAGAGTTCCTCTGCATTTGGATGAGCAGGTCAAGGTTCTAGAGGTATCCTTACCTGCATCATTCACAATTCGCTCAGACACAATTGAGATGGCAATTTCTTCAAATAGAGCGAATTTGGACGCTCTGTCCTGCGCAAATCATCTTACAAGAGCTATGGCGCAATGTCTCAACAGAAAGGAATTTGAGGACGTTCATACCTCTCTTAGAGTTCTTTCCAGGGCAATTATGTATACCACGTATAACTCGGCCCTAACAGTGGCTAATTTGGAGTTAATCAGACGTGATGCTGCACTTGCATCGTCATCACTTATAGATGACAAGGTGAAAATCTCTCTCCGAGTCGCTCCGGTCTCCGGACATACTATTTCTTTTCAACCTACTCACAATTGTTTACAATTGGCTGTAACATAAGTGCAAGCCCTACTTCGGAACTAACTCAAGCTTTTAGAATCTTTTCCAAACGAGTTGGAAAAGTACTAGAGTGCAAAAGCACGAAAAAGATCGAAAAAAGGGTCGAGCGAGACCAGCGCTCGAAATTACAGGTACTCTCTCTGCACACCTCTTGCGTTTACCGAGCGCATGCGCAACAACCGTGACGTCAATTCCTTTATTTTCCGCCATTGTTCATGGTCGGAAATTTTTGTGACTGTGCTGTTTATGATATTAATTCTTCGTGAACAACTTATTAATCGTCTTTAGTGTGCTACTGGATTGTATCCTTTTTCAAGCTACCAAATTATTACTCTCATTTAATGTTAATTTGTATTATTATTGCTGTGCTTTTCACACTTTATCTTGCCTTTCCCCCACGTGTGAACACGACCTTCGTTCTGTTTTCCGTCGGCGGGAAGCTTGATTGTTGTATTTATATCATGCCTAAGACTATTCCTTGTACCTCTTGTTTGCAGGTGAAACATGTGGACGATTCCCATACCACATGTGTCACTTGCAACAATTGCACTCAGGCCCAATCATGTGGTATCTGTGGGGTTTGGTCCTCTAAATTTTGGGCTTCTGTTAACAAGGTGGTTCTTTCCAGAGCTAGAACCCCTCGTTCTCGGGGTAAGGGTAGCCGTGCCGTTGCAGACATTTCTGCTGGTGCACGTGGTGACTCTGTCACACAGGATTCGGATCTGACTTCTGTGGCGAGCTCCTCTGCAACTGTTGACGGTGTTTGTTCTGTGATACCTGATGAGGAGACCGCGGTCTCTTTGTCTTCGGATGTCACTATTGAGGCGTCTGTTTTGGTTGAGAGCTTTTCCGAGGTCAACTCGGTAACCCTCTCCGATCTGCCTCCAACACCGTCGAGGGGGTTGCTACTCCAGATCCTATTCTGTCTGATGGTGGCTCTTCCATCTCTTCTGGGGATGGTCTACAGTCTCGGGGGACCGAGGCTGTATCTGCTGGTGTGTCTGTGTGTTCTCAGCCTCCCCCAGCCTCGCGGCGAGGCTGTGCGGGTTTGCTGTCTGCTCCGTCTCATCTGGCTAGGTTTGCTCCTAGTCGGTTGAGCCGGCCGGTCGCTTCGGCAGCGATTCCTCGTCCCTCGAGTGAATCATTTATTGTTCCACCTTCGCCTGCTAGTGCGCCGACTAGCGGGATGGTGTTGGGACGTTGGCATCCAGGGCCTGCTGTTCGGCAGCGGTCAGTGACAGCCCCGGTTAGCTGTCACTCTCGGAACCTTCCTCCGGTGATTCCTCACTGTGTTCCGAGTCTGGGTGTCGATCGATGCTTGCCGTCGGTCTCAGAGGATAGGCAGTTGGGGCCGTCTGCTGCGCAGAGGTCAATGACAGGTTCCTGTCATTCTTGGGACAATCCTCCGGTGTCTTCTCACCGTGTCCTAGGTCCAGCTACCGATCGACGTGCGCCGTCGGTCCCTTTCGAGGATTTGCAGGCAGGGCCTTCTGTTTCGCAGAGGCCAGTGATGGCTCCTGGGCGTCACAATCGGGACTATCCTCCGGTGTCTTCTCACCGTGCTCCTATTCTGTCTGCCGATCGACGTTCGCCGTCGGTTTCTTCTGAGGATTTGGGTTCTTCTACCAGAAGGGTCCATTGGGAGGACACTCCGTCGGGCGATTCTGCTGCGACGGATTCTCAGGGTGACCTGCGCCAGGCCGTTTTGGCGCTCACCCGGTTGCTTTCTGGCAACCCTCAAGTTGGCCTCCCTGTGCCTCCTGAGGCCTCCTGAGGCACAACCTCCTTTGGTCGGTCGCCGAGATGTCTCGCCTGGCCCCTTGGATACTGCACAGTATTCACAGGAGGTTTCTGCTGGTCAGCCCGAGTTGGGCTACGTCTCCTCTGCTACGGAGGATGACGAGTATCTTGAAGGTGATGGTCCCCCCTCGTCAGTCTTGGGGCAGGCTTTGGATTTCGTCTTTGGCTTATTGCCGGACGTTCTACCTTCCGACCAGCCTTCTGTGACCGTCCGGCCGCGGTCCACTGTGGAGCGCCGTAACCCTGTTGAGCCTTCTAGCTCCGGGGCTTTGCGTCCTCTGCAATCGGCTCAGGTGGTTGAGTCCTTCCAGGGCTTAGACGCCAAAATGCGTTCTAAGGCCCTCAAGGGTTCCTTCTTTTCTAGAGCTGATGCCTTCCTGCCTCCATCGCGGTTTCGTGTTTACGATTCCGTCTCTCCACCAGTCTTCCAAGGGATGACTACTGTGGATGAGGATTCTTCTTCCCTCGGGTTGACTAAGCCTAAGTCGGCAGTTCTCCCGATGTCGGTAGTTGAGTCTATGGTGGGCCTGTCCCGAGAGATGCTGGGTATGTTATCTCTCGCGGACCATGTCGTCGCTGCTCTGGCTGAATATTTTCCACCAGGGGAGTTTGATGACGCTCAGGCGCCTTTTCGCGTTTTGTCACAGGCTCTTATGAACTTGACTCACGCTCACGCCTGTAACACGGCCAATTTGGAGCTGGCACGCCGGGATGCGGTTTTGGATTCTTTACCATCCCTTCCTTCTGAGCAACGTGCTGTTCTGAGGTCTGCCTCTTTGGTAGGACCTTAGTTGTTCCATGGTTCCGTGGAAGCTGTTCGTGGCGAAGTTCTTCGTCATTCGAAGGACCAGCTTTTGCTGAGACAGCTTGACCCACCTGCTGCTGCGGGTGGGGGTCGTTCCAGGCCCGCCAAGCGTGCTGCTGCGTCTGCCTCGTCGGCGACATCGGCTACGCCTCCGGCTCCGTCTGCTCCTTCTGCTCATAAGAAGCGCCGACGTGGCCAGGCCCGCTGGCAGCCTCAGGCTGGAAAGTCTCAGGACTCTGTCACTTCCCGAGGTGGTTTCTCCTCTCGGGGGCCTCGTCGAGGCCGCAAGTGAAGGTTCTCACCTCGATTCGCCTCCAGTCGGAGGAAGGCTGTCGCTGTTTTACGACCGTTGGACAGAGATAACGTCGGACTCTTGGGTCCTCGACGTCATTCATTCCAGTCTGCGACTGTCCTTCCATCAGCACCCCAGTTTATCTCGGGTGCCCCTTCCGACTCAGGTCCCTTCAGATTCTCTGCGTCGGGACCTTCTGGTGCAGGAGATCGACAATCTCCTCACCAAAGGGGCGATCGAGGTGGTCAGGAACACCCTTTCACCGGGGTTTTACTCGAGACTTTTCTTGGTGCCGAAGAAAAACGGCCAATTTCGTCCTGTCATCGATCTGAGTACCCTGAACGAGTACATTATTGCTCCTCGTTTCAGTATGGAGACTTTCCGGTCGGTTCGACGTTCAGTTCATCAGGGCGATTTTGCGGCCAGTATCGACCTGAAGGATGCCTACTTCCATGTACCCATTCATCTGGCGTCACGGAAATACCTTCGGTTCTCGTTTCGGGATCGAGTTTTTCAATTCAGAGCTCTCCCGTTCGGTTTGAACCTGGCTCCTTGGGCCTTCACCCGACTGATGTCTCATGTGCTTGCTTTCCATCGCACTCAGTCGGCGGTGACTTCGTCCGCCTACCTAGACGACATCCTCCAACGGCACCACGATGCTGCTGTTCTGGAGTTCGATGTCCGGCAGTTTCTTTGCCTGCTAGCGTCGCTGGGTTTCAGAGTCAATCGCGAGAAGTCGGATCTTCTTCCTTCTCAGCGATTCCGTCATTTGGGGATGGATTTCGACACTCTTCACAATGTAGTGTCGGTTCCCCAGGCTCGGGCGACGATTCTTTCCGCCTTGACTCGGGACCTGCTTCAATCTTCCTCGGTCTCGGCCAGGACTTTCCTTCGGATGCTGGGCCTTTGCGGTTCGGTGACCGATCTCATTCCGCTCGGTCGCTTGTTTGTCCGACCTCTCCAACACTTCCTGTTGGATCATTGGCGTCCGAATGTAGATCCGCTGGACCTGGAACTCACTATTCCTCGGTCTCTGCTTTGTCACCTCCGCCCTTGGGCAAATATTCCCTGGCTGACACAGGGTGTTCCGTTGGATCTTCCTTTGGCCGATCGCATCCTTACTGCGGATGCCAGCGATCGGGGCTGGGGTGCGACGTTGGACCCTCTCGGTCTGTCTACTCACGGAGAGTGGGACAGCGAGCAGGTGGGCCTTCATATCAACCAGAAGGAGCTCCTTGCTCTTCTGTTGAGTTTTCGGCTTTGGATCCCTCATCTGTCGGACCATGTTGTCCTACTTCTTTCGGACAATTCGACAGTAGTGGCCTACATACGGAATCAGGGAGGCACTCATTCGATTCCTATGTATCGGCTGTCTCGGGATCTTCTTCTGTTGGCACGGGATGTGAACGCTCGGGTGTCCATTCGACACATTCCCGGGCGTCTCAACGTCCTAGCAGACTCCCTGTCCCGACGCGACAGTGTCCTTCCAACCGAATGGATGCTACATCGGTCGGTGTTTCAGGCGATTTGCGAGCAGTGGGGTCGTCCTCAGGTCGACCTTTTCGCTACTCGCTGGAATCATCAGGTAGAGACTTTTGTCTCCCCTTGTCCAGATCCTCTGGCATTTGCAGTAGACGCTCTGTCTCTGGACTGGACAGGCTGGGTCGGCTATGCCTTTCCTCCTGCACCGATTCTTCCTCAAGTTTTAGCGAAGATTCGTGCTTGCAGTTGCAGGATCATTCTGATCACACCCCTGTCTCCACAGAGGGTGTGGATCAATCTGCTGCGGCCTCTATTGGCCGATCGACCGATTCGTCTACCTCTACGTCACGATCTTCTTTCACAGGGTCGTCCCAGGAAGTATCACAACAACCTGGCGAGCCTGTCCCTTCACGCCTGTCTTTTATCAGGTCCAGTCTCCGACGTAGAGGTTTTTCGAGACGATCAGTGGAGTGCATTTCTGCATCGCGGCGACCTTCCACTGGAATGACTTATGCCGCCAAGTGGAAGGTTTTCTGCCGCTGGTGTTCAGATCACAATGTGAATTACCGTGATCCGTCTATCGCTCAAATTGCGGATTTTCTGGTTTTTCTTTTTGACTCCAAGGGCCTCCAGCCTATTACGATTAAGGGCTATCGGTCTATGCTGTCTGATACTTTCTCTTATGTGGGAAAGCGGTGTATCGGTCGTAATCTTTTCCTCTCCAAACTTATTCGGCACTTTTCTTTGAAGAGGCCTCGAGTTTTGCGTCTTACACCCAAGTGGAACTTGGCATGGGTGTTGCACTGTTTGGAGGGGGCGCCTTTCGAGCCTTTATCTGAGACCGACATGCGTTTTCTCACCTATAAGACGGCTTTTCTTCTAGCGTTTGCTTCTGCTCGTCGAGTCAGTGAGCTTCATGCGCTATCTGTTGATTCTGCCTTCTTCCGAAATGAGGCTAACAGTGTCACATTCACTACTGATTGCTCTTTTCTGGCTAAGAATCAACTCCCCGATTCGGTACCTCCTCCCATCTGCATTCGGGCTCTCCCTGCTGTAGATGGACGGAGGCCTCTTCTTTGTCCTGTTCGTGCGGTCAAGACTTACATTACTCGCACTCAGTTCATTAGGAGGGATCGGAAGAGATTTTTTCTGTCTCTCATTCCTAAGCGGCAGTCTATCTCTTCCCATTCTATTTCCAGGTGGATCTGTCTTGCAATCAAGCTGGCTTATTCTCGCTTGTCTGCATCGGATCTTGTTTCGAACCGGCTTAATGCTCACGAGGTTCGTGCCATTTCTACATCCTGGGCGTTCTCCAATTCTGTTTCGCTCCGTGATGTTATGAATGCGGCTTACTGGAGGAATGCTTCTACCTTCTCCTCCTTTTATCTCCGCCACCTTCAGCAGCAATCTGAGGACCTTTATTCTTTAGGCCCTCTCGTGGCTGCTCAGGCTGTGGTGCACCCTCGTTAAATTTTTTTTGTCGAGGTTGCGCTTCTCTCAGCCTTGTTCTTTTCAGGTGCCTTCTCTCTTTCTTCATTACAGGTTTTAGTTTTTGTTCTCTGCCATCCTTGCTTTCGTTCTGCTACTCTTGTTGGTATTGGTTATGTGATTCACCTCCTCCTATTGTTTTTTCAGCCAATTGTAAACAATTGTGAGTAGGTTGAAAAGAAATTAAAATTTTTTAGTAAATTTTGTTTCTTAACATACCTACCACAATTGTTTACCGGAGGCCCACCCTCCTTGGGGATATCTTTGATATCGATGCCTCCCCGCTAAATCACAAACTTCTCGTTGGCGGAAATACGGAATTGACGTCACGGTTGTTGCGCATGCGCTCGGTAAACGCAAGAGGTGTGCAGAGAGAGTACCTGTAATTTCGAGCGCTGGTCTCGCTCGACCCTTTTTTCGATCTTTTTCGTGCTTTTGCACTCTAGTACTTTTCCAACTCGTTTGGAAAAGATTCTAAAAGCTTGAGTTAGTTCCGAAGTAGGGCTTGCACTTATGTTACAGCCAATTGTAAACAATTGTGGTAGGTATGTTAAGAAACAAAATTTACTAAAAAATTTTAATTTTCGACGACAAGCTTTCGCTAGTCTATGATCAGGCTACTAAGAAATTGCCTAGTGCTCTGCTTTTGAAGTCGGGGCTCAACAACCCGCTTCAGCAGACAAGAGTAAAGGAGAGCATTTCAGACGGAAATGCCTCACAAGGGTACCTCTCTTATAATTACTCTGGAGGTCATCAGTATAGTGACTCGGGAAAGGGGTGGAGATCTGATCGGAACTATCGGTCAGACACCCTTAGGCCGATGGGACAAGGTTCTTCGCGAGGAGGACATGGTTTCTCCTCCCGTAAGCCTCGAAGGTCATACAGGTGATGGTCAAGACCTCTATTGCTTGCCAGTTGGCGGAAGGTTATCAAGCTTCGCGAAAAACTGGATAACAGTTACGGAAGACCATTGGGTGAGAAGTGTAGTCTCGGACTGCCTACGGCTATCATTCCAAGCGAAACACCCACTAACAAGATGTCCGCGTTGGACAAATCTTCTGTCAGATCTTTACAAAAGAGAGTCTCTCCTAGTGGAGTTACAGGCTCTCTTATCAAAGGAAGCAATAGAGGTCATCGAGAATCAGAATTCTCGAGGTTTTTACAGTCACCTGTGCCTCGTACCGAAGCCAGACGGCTAGTTCTGACCGGTAATAGACTTGAGCTGGATAAACAAGCTTATCGTGGCTCAAAAGTTCTAAATGGAGACCATTCGGTCGGTAAGGGTAAACATTCATTTTAATGGACCTAGTAAAACAAAAGGTCCAGATTTGGGCAGATATTCAGTAGTTAACTCAGGGAGTTCTACTGCAACTGCCGGATCCGGCTTTCACGATTATGACGGATGCGAGTCAAACGGGTTGGGGTGCGACCCTGAGCCCGTCAGACTTGAAGTGTCATGGTCTTTGGGACCCTTGGTTCCTAGAAAAACGCATAAACATCAAGGAGATGATGTCAATATGGTTAGCGATACAACATTGGATTAACATTCTAGCAGACGCTCACGTTCAGATATTGTCGTGACAACTCGATAGTCGTAGCGTATATAAGGAACCAGGGTAGCACTCATTCGATTCTGTTATGCTAACTAATGGAAAAAATTCTCCTGTGTGTCGTGAATCATCATGTGCATCCCTCGATCCGTCATATACCGGTTCATCTGAATGTAATAGCAGACTCACTATCTCGGAAAGGTCGCCTGTTGCCATCGGAGTGGACGCTCAACAAGCATGTATTCAGACAGATTTGCTATCAGTGGGATAGACCCATGATAGATCTGTTTGCGACGCATCTGAACAATCAGTTACAGACGTATGTGTCACCATGTCCAGGCCATCGAGCGTATGCAGTAGACGCTCTGTCAATTTCATGGGACAGAATGATAGGATATGCTTATCCTCCAACTCCGTTGATTCAGCAGATTCTGTTAAAGATCAAACAGTCTCAGTGCACCTCTGTCGTCACAGAAACAATGGATCAATCTTCTCAGGTGTCTGTTATGGGACGTTCCCCGGAAGCTTCCTCTGCGAGAGAACCTTCTTTATCAGGGGAAATCACACACACTGCATCACAACCCGGAAGGTTTCAACCTTCACGTATTTTGTTGAATTATGCAGCGAAGTGGAGGGTTTTCTTCCGTTGGTGTAAGGATCAGTCGATCGACGTATACGATCCGTCCATTCCAGACATTGCCAACTTTCTAGTCAACTTGTTTGACGATCTCAAACTGCAGCCTGTCGCTATTAAGGGCTATAGGTCTATGTTATCAGACACTTACACTCATCATGATAACTTTGCAATTGGATCTAATGCTTCATTATCCAAGAAATTTTTCAATCAATAGACCTAGAACCCTCAGATTAATTCCTAAGTGGAATTTGGCTTGGGTTCTGCTGAAGCTTAAAGAAGCTACATTTGAGCCGTTGGACGTTGTAGATTTCAAATTCTTGACCTATAAAACGGCATTTCTCTTAGCCTTTGCCTCTGCTATAAGAGTTAATGAACTTCATGCTTTGTCTATTGAAGAATGTCTCTACCGTAGTGTGGGTAATACCATTACTTTAACTACAGAAGTGGGATTTTTGGCTAAGAATCAGGCTCCAGATAAATGGCCTGAGCCTCTTACCATTAAGGCTCTGCCTCCTACGGACCACCGTAGACCTCTGCTGTGTCCAGTCCAGGCTATGCACATATGTAAACGCTGATCAGATTTTATTAGAAAAGGAAGAAAACGCTTCTTTCTTTCTTTAATTCCTAACAGAAAGGATATTTCTGTTCATTCTATTGCTAAATGGATTCAGTTGGCAATACGCATTGCCTATGAAAATTTATCTTCAGATCAGCATTCTGTTAATAAGATATCAGCGCATGAAGTTAGAGCTCTGTCCACTTCCTGGGCCTATTCTAACAGTATAGCCATTTCTGATCTCATGAAGGCTGCGTACTGGACACAGCCCTCTACATTTACCAAGTTTTACCTTAGAAATTTAGAGTCCATCTCTGGTGACCTTAGATGTTTAGGTCCTCTTTCTGTTGCTCAGAATGTTGTCCACTAAATTTTTTACATCTATACTTATTTAGGCACCCCGTTCCAGCATTGACGCTGTTCCACTGCCCTCTTCGTTCTGTGGTCATGTACCTCAGAACAAGGGGAAAGGGGGGGGACGTTTTTTTTTCCTCTTATGATCATCTGGCTTTATAGTAAAAAGCAAGGGAAGACCTCCTCCAGTGTCAGTAGCTCCGAGTCGGTGCTGGAATGGCTTTAATGTGTAGCTCGGTGTGAAGCAAATAATATGTCTCATTATGTATTGTTTTTAATGTGTAGCTCACCGTGAAGAATTTGTATATGTCACATGTCAAATGGGCATTAATATACAATCCTCGGACACTTTTAAATGAGTATAAAGAGTCTCATTCTCTGGACTATCTTTATATATTGATTGGCTTTCCTTCACCGAATTAGCATAATGGGTTATGCTGGCATTAAATGGAGAATTATATAATATGTAATAACTCAATTACATTGTTGGTGTTATGTCTTTCTCGTTTCTTGCAAATGAGAAAGACATATATAATTCCTTTCTCTCCTATTCTCCTGTAGGAGATATCCTTTATGAAGTGATTGAGTGATTGGATTTTCCTCTATGTCCTAGGCCCTCCAGCCTGTTTACGATTCAGCTAGTCTGGGCCATAGTTTGTTGTATAAAAATATTATAAATTCATAGTAATTTGTATATTTTTTATACTTACCAATGGCCCAGATGGGGATGGCCCTCCCATGAGTGGGCACTCGTACCTCCCTGCTGTTTATAACATTTAGCAGCAATTTTTAGAAAGAATGATGGTTGGTGCCAATTTTGGTGTCTTCCTGGATACTGCACATGCACAGTTCGCAAAAGTATGGAGGACCAGATAGGACATAAAATTTTCGGTTTTGCATGCATATTTTGGGGATTGGGTGGCAAAATTTGTGTTTGACCCTGGATTAATTTTTGAGTTAAGCACCAGCTAGTCTGGGCCATTGGTAAGTATAAAACATATACAAATTACTATGAATTTATAATTTTTGGGGGATTCATAACTCAAGAAATAGACAGAAACAACAATCATTCTTTATTTAAATTTGTCTGAAAGGTTATAGGCTCTCATAAAAACTTTCTTTTATTTTTGTCATTTCAGCTGGATTCTCTTCCAAGAGAAGATCTCATAAAATTTGTTAAAAAGCAGACTGCACTTTGCCAGAAATTCAAAGTGAAAGTAGAAGGTACATTTTCAAGCACTATTTATTCTCAGTACACAGATTATGTACATCTACACAGAGAAATTTTCATACTTAATTGTATACTGATAGGAAATTGGATTGACGTATTACAGAGATAGATAGATAATTTTATTTAGCAGGATACAAACTTGTACATTATGTCAACTGTTTAGGCTGGCAAAATTATGAAATTTCATGATCAACTTTTGAAGATGAATAATCGATTAAAGTCGACTTTAATCATGCTCTATGACCTCTACAAAACACTATTTCAAAAACAATATTTTTGATCATTAATTCCTTGGGTGGGACATTCTTTAGGCATGTCGGCAAGCTGCATGCTTATTGCACGCTGAGAAAAATACAGACTCCTGACCATCTCAGGCCCAAACTGGGCTCAGGTTTGGACCTGAGGTGGTCAAAAGTCTAATAATAGCTGCATTGAGTTTTAAGAATTTACATGCCTTGGCAAACTGAGAAGGGCAATTATTTGTATTCCCATACTTTCAAGAAGGTCAGACCTGGGGTCATATGTCGTATCTTTATACTTCTTTCCCATAGCAATTACAATGTATTTTGATAATGTACAGCCTCTGACACTTCTTTTGAGCACGATGGGGAGGAGAGTAATAACTAGTCTAATAATTCATCAGTAAAGGATGGATGGAAGTCCATATTTACGGACTTTGAAATTGTAGCTGATTAGGTCCCACAAAGAAGATCTTCTGTTTTTCAGGCCATTTTTTGTAAAATTGCATGCAGGTGGGCAGTTTTTAGCTTAACTTGACAATGTCAAGATAAGCTATTGCCATCATGTGTGCGGAAGTCTGTGAGTCTCATGTCTAGATGAGAATGTCCCCTTTTGGTCGCGATTGGTCAACCGTGATGGCTGCCCGAGCCCAAAACCCGAAAACCATTAGCACAGTCTACAGGTCGTATTTATGAAGGAATTTCATTGTAACTTGGTAGGATGCCTCTGTATAATATCCAGATGAGAACGTCCTCTTTTGGTCACGATCTGTCAACTATGATGGCTGCCTAAGCCCAAAACCTAAAAACTTTTAGCACAGTCTACAGGTCATCTAATATTTAAATGCGAATGTCAATCAATCTCTCTCTCTATCTTTGTTCTTTGAACTCCTCCGTTTCTCGACTGATCGATCTCATATTTTGTACACAGGGGTAATTTGTCCCTGCAAGAACATGGGATGGGTGCCGTTCATATGCGAAGGTGACTTTGACCTTGGAATTGATGACCTTGACCTTTTATTTCGAAAACGGCGGGGCTGATCAGGCTAAAATTTCATATATGTGTGGGTATATTGACCCATCGATCATTTTGACTTTAACGGGGTGTCTGTGCGGTGTGACCTTGACCTTCAAACTGGTGACCTTGATATATTCCTCCGTTTCTCGATTGATCTGATATAACCATCATCTCCTGTGCAACGCCGGGTATTCACCTGCTAGTATTTAATATGGAGGGATTTCAATGTAACTTGGTAGAATGACTTCGTATGATGTCTAGATGAGATCTACCCCATTTGGTCACGATCTGTCAACTGAGACGACTGCCCGAGCCCAAAACCCCAAAACCTTTAGTACAGTCTACAGGTCGCATTTATGGAGGGATTTCATTTTAACTTGATAGGTTGACTCCAAATAATGTCTAGATGAGATCATCCCATTTTGGTCGCGATTGGCCAACTGTGGCGGCTACAGGGGCCCGAAGCCCGAAAACCTTTAGCACAGTCTATAGGTCATATTTATGAAGGGATTTCATTGTAACTTGGTAGGATGACTCCAGATAATGTCTAGATGAGAATGTCCCCTTTTGGTCTTGATCATTCAGCCGTGACAGCTGCCCGATCCCAAAACCTGAAAACCTTTAGCACAGTCTACAGGTTGTATTTATGGAGGGATTTCATTATGACTTAGTAGGTTGATTCCATATAATGTCTAGATGATAACGTCCTCTTTTGGTCGCGATTGGTCAACTGTGATGGCTACAGGGGCCCGAAGCCCGAAAACCTTTAGCACAGTCTGTAGGTCATATTTATGAAGGGATTTCATTGTAACTTGGTAGGATGACTCCAGATAATGCCTAGATGAGAACGTCCCCTTTTGGTCACGATCATTCACCCATGACGGCTGCCAGAGCCCAAAACCCGGAAAACTTTAGCACAGACTACATGTCATATTTATGAAAGGATTTCATTGTTACTTGGTAGGATGACTCAGTATAATGTCTAGATGAGGACGTCCCCTTTTGGTTGTGATCGACCAACCGTGATGGCTACACAGGTCCAAAGCCCAAAAACCTTTAGCACTGTCTACAGGCCGTATTTATGAAGGAATTTCATTGTAACTGGATAGGATGACTCGTATTGGAATAATTTCACTGTAAAGTGGTAACTTTCGTTGATATACATTAACTGTGAGGGCCACATACAGAAATTAACATATTCCCAATTATCGCAATTCTTGTCTTATTTCATAATCCTTTCATAAATATTGAACATTATCCTTTTCATCAAACATAACACACAGACAAGTTAAGCTACAGTGTCATTGACACTTTCATTTATTTTATTTTTTATTTTTGTAATTATTTCTTTGCCATCAAAATTTCACATTATTGGTTTGTTTTATGGTTTAGGCCTCCTAATCTACAGAATAGCATGTGTTTTTTGTGTATTTCGTCCGGGTAAAATATCAGACATAAACCAATTAATTTTAATTTTTATTAAGTTTGCATTGGTTATAAAAAGAGAGCATACGGCAGCCAAAAGGACCATCTAGGGGGGCCTGAGAAACAGATTTTTAACTTTTTAAGCCTCATGGGTGTTTCTGATCACTAGTCAACTCCTCAATTAATCATGACAGGTCTATTAACTGTACAAAAAATTTCAACAACACAACATAAAATGTATACAGCAAGGACATGGAATAGCCAGATGGGTGTCTACCTGCCATCTCCCAAAGAAAAGATCGTTGCTAACCTAGTGGCAAAGTAAAAATTGAAATATTGGAGTTTGGGCAAGATGACTGAGAAAGCATAACTTAACCTTCCTGTCATGACCAGGCTAATAAAGTTAAAATTGCTGTTAAATTCAGGGTCAGATGTGGATGAATTTTAATTGACTTGGCTACCTATCCACTTACCGAGGTAACTTTTTACTACTGCCTAATGAGAGAAGTCTAAGAGGGGTGAGATATCCAGACCAATGCAAGTAATTATAATGAGACCTGCCATTTTGTATATGTTGGGTACTTGCTTGTGTGGAGTTAGTATGTTGGGGGGCTGACAGTTGCTTGCCATTGCTCAGTGGTTCTCTGGGTACTCCGTCATCCACCCATAAAACTGTTGTGTTATGATTAGCCACTGGGCAGAAATATGTGACCTTAAACACCAATAAATAAATAAATAATTTCTTTGATGTCAAAAGTTCATGTTCTTGGTTTGTGTTATGTTTTAGGCCTCATAATCTACAGAATAGCACGGGCATGGTGTATTTAATCTAGGAACTGGTGGACCTTAAATTTCGGGTCCAATTGAATCTCAAATCGAATCAGGTATCAGATTGTGAATTGAACTGAATCTCAAATTGAATCTCCTCACTTTTCAAGTTGTGGATATTGCACCTTCTTACAGCCTTAAATATTGTCAGCCTTCACTCGAATATTGTGTGCAACGGCGAAAACGGTAAATCAAGTAATAAAAATCGGAATATTCCAGAATGGAATCAATGTAGTTTCAGATGCAGAACCTACTTGAACTCTTCCTCTATCATAAGGTCTCCTGCATGGAGACCTGATGAAAGAAGAAGAGTTCAAGAGGAGACACGTTGTCAAATTTTGTAGGGTTTTGAGAAGATCTCGACGATTCCAAAATTTTCAGTTTGGCATGATTTGAATTGAATCGAATCACGGGGACTATTTTGAATCAAATCAAATTTCGAAGCTTTGCATTCCCCTAATTTCATACCTTGAGTGCAAGAATGTTTTGCAATGCTAAAGCATTGCAGAGCCTTCTTGCACTCAAGGGACAAATTTATCACTTTTATTAACTTGGGTAAAATATCAGACAAAAACCATTTAATTTTAATTTTTTAGCTCATCTTGACAAAGTCAACCTCAGCTAATCTCATCGCTCTCCGTCTGCCGTCCGTCTGTCCATCCATCCGTCGTCCGTCAACACCATGTTTTGGTCTTCTCCTCCAAAGCCACTAGGCCAATTCAAGTGAAAGTTTGTGTGAGTTATGGTCCCGAAGTGGCATTGCATTTTTGTTCAACTCAGCATGCCCAGCCCCATAGGGAGGTAGTGGGGAAAAATGCTCCAAAATATTTTTAAAATCTTCTTCTCGTGAACCAGTGTGTACAATGACTTGATATTTGCTATGGAGCTTCCTTTTTAGGTGTAGAATCAAGTTTGTTCAATCGAAGTTCGGGAAGCATTATTTAGTTTTGTAATGGGAGGGCTAAGATTGGCCCCGCCCAAAATTTCTATTTTCTGAACCCATGGTCTGGTTTGAACCAAATTTGGTATGTGGTATTATTGGGTCATAAGTACTTGACTCGTGCAAAAAAAAAAAAAAATTCCCGCATCCCCATGTGAACCCTGGGAGCTGAAAATAGAAATATTTTCAAATGCCCATATTTCCCAAACCACATGGAACAGAGAGCTGTTATTTGGTATGAAGTATCCTTAGGACCAGTAGAATTGAATGGTAAAAAAAAATTGCCATCGGTTATGTTAGGGTGTTCTGTAATGGGCATCGAAGAAATGCTGAGTCAGCATATTTGCAAAAATTTTTAAGAATATTTTCACCAGAACCAATCATCAGAATCTTTTGATATTTGGTATACAGCATTCATAAGGGGGTCAGATACAAGTGTGTTAAAATAAAGCCCATTCGTTCATATTTGGGCTCAATACCGGAGCCCAAATTTTTAACATTGGGTAATATAGGGAATATTCTTTAAAAATCTTCTTCAGAACCACCAGTCAGAATCTTTTAATGTTTGGTATACATCATTGTTATGAGGGTCAGATTCAAGATTGTTCAAACCAAGTCCCTAGGTTAATATTTGGGCTTTAACTTGGTTCAATATGGGGGATAATTTTAAAAAATCTTCTTCTTCAGATCCACCAGTCAGAATGCTTTCATATTTCGTATGCAACATCTCTAGGGGGTCAGATTCAAATTTGTTCAAATCTATATATTTGGGCTCACTATGGTAGCCCAACTTTTTACTTAGTGCTGTATGAGGAAATTTCTTTAAAATCTTCTTCAGATCTACCAGTCGGAATGCTTTCATATTTGGTATACAACACCTCTAGGGGGTCAGATTCAAGTTTGTTCAATTTTAGTGCCTGGGTTAATATTTGGGCTCCATATGGGAACCTGAAATTTAACTTAATACAATATGAGAGAATTTCTTCAAAAATCTTCTTCAGATCCACTAGTTAGAATGCTTTCATATTTGGTATACAACATCTCTAGGGGGTCAGATTCAAGTTTGTTCAAATTGGATCCATAGGTTAATATTTGGGATCGCTATGGTAGCCCAAATTTTAACTTGGTGCAATATGAAGAAATTTCTTTAAAATTTCTCTTCAGATCCAACAGTCAGAATGCCTTCATCTTTGGTACACAACATCTCTAGGGAAGTCAGATTCAAGTGTGTTCAAATCGAGAGCCTGGGTTAATATTTGGGCTCCCTATGGGAGCTGTGATTGGCCATGTTGCTGAAGGATTAAAAATTTTGTATTCAGTACCCTCTAGAGGTGTGTAACTAAGATTAATCCACATAGGTTGTATCAAAGGGCTTCATAGGGGAGCTCTACATTTTACATTATGATCAACTGAAGAAAAGGCATGATGCCCTGATTATTTTTGTCACTCCTGCAGAGCTCAAGGATTGACAGTGTATCCTATGGAAATGGATTGCTTAATGTAGACTCATTCTTGGACTCTGTTTATATTGTGTTCTGTTCAAGATGAGCGCTTCAGGCCCTGTGGGGCCTCTTGTTTAAGTTTGCATTGGTAAAAAAGAGAGCATGCAGCTGCCAAAAGACCTTATGGGAGGGCCTGAGAAACAGATTTTTAGGCCTTGTGTCTAAGTTTTGAGATGTAAAAATACTCAATTTCAGTATTTTTATACAACAACCAATGGCCCAGACTAGCTGGTGCTAACTCAAAAATTAATCCAGGGCCAAACACAAATTTTACCCCCCAATCCCCAAAATTTGCATGCAAAACCGATAAAAATCAAAATCCTGTCTGGTCCTCCATACTTTTTAGATCTGCGCATGTGCAGTATCCAGGAAGGAACTGGAATTGGCGCAAACCACCATTCTTTGTTTGGCCCTAAAGTCAGCAACATTCAACTGATATCTGTGCTTTTAAATCTCAGTTTTGAGGATGCCAGATGCAAATCAATGGAAAAATTGGTGGATCCAAGGACATAATTGGATGATGGAAGTGAACAACGGTGGTTAGGAACGTTCAGGGCTGTAACTTTATAAGTTTTTATCAAAATTATTTCATGTTCCCCAATTTCGGGACATGTGCCTGACATCATCATTCTTGATGATGATTTATCCATTGTTTGTTAAGTGTTCCTTCCCTATCCTTCCTTGAAGCCCTTCTGTTAAACTACCAAGCTTTTTGACTTATTTTTATTGAAATTTTTTATGAAATTTCTTGGGAGTTCAATGTGTATTACAGAATGTTTATTCTGTATATCCCCATGGTTACGTCCTCACCCTACTGGTGTTGGGTCGTTTGGGTCATGTATCGTTTTTTCTTCGTTTGAAGATCTTGCTTTACATCTGGTAGCTTAAAATCTGTTACTGACTTGGGCCTTTTTGTTCTGTGCCTGAAGTCTTGTTTCCAGTTTTTTCTTGATGTTGTTTACATTGGCAACGTCCTTAAATATATGTAGTATTTAGTTACTAATACTGTAAGATCGTTGTAAGATACATTAATTTATGTTCCAGTAGTGTAGCAATAATTTTTGGAATTTTGTCCACTCTTAGGCTCTATTGGGATACCTTTGGGCTCTTCATGTTCCCTTTGGGAACTTGGGCTTTTGTCAGAATTTTTTCGAAAAATGTTTTGAATTTAATATTTCGATTTCGATTTTGATTGTTGATTATTATGTATCTTTATCACATATTTATTGTGGAGTTTGTGGGAGTTTGATCGACTTAGTTTTGATTATGATGAAAGCTTATTGCTCAAAATGCAAGGCAAGGAAGTCTTCCTCAGATTTACATGCATGTTGCCTTGCCTGTAGTCGATGTACTCCTATGAATTCTTGTCCTACATGTGCTGATTAGGATGACAAATGTTGGACGTGGGTGTCACGGTACATTGTTAGTGGTGAGAGGCCGATGCCAGTACTCTCGCCGCAAGGTCATTCAAGTTTTTCAGTTTCTTTTTCAGAGGAACAAGAACATGGTGATCGTAATGTGACACCTACTAAAAGTGTACAACTGTCATCGCGCTCTGATGAGCAAACAGCGTTAGCTGCTAAGGTGCTCTTGAATGTTAGGCAAGAGATAAGGCCACTGGGTGGTAGCTTTAATCCTTTGCAAACAGCTAGCTCGACCAGTGAAACGGTTACTCCGTCCTTGGGAGCCGTGACACTCGGTATGTCCGTTGCGGTCGAAGGAAGTGTAGTGGAGATAAGGCCGTGAGCGGGCGAGGTCCCTCTCTAACCCAGCAACATCTGGGGTGAGATGTTGTTACGAAAAACTCGCATGGGCCTGAGCATATGTCCACACCTGCCGCTCCGTCTAGACTGCAGCCAACCACGGCTACAGTCACGGCTTCTTCCACTACGATCATAACGCACACACGGCCGCATCCTAGCTACCTGACTCGGATATCCAGCCTGCTGCGCAAAGAAGGAGAACCACTCTTTGCCCGTGAAGTCGGACCATCCGGTAGCTAGGGAGCCAAGGCCTTGATCATTGGGACTTTCAGAGAAAAAATCCATCTCCGGAATGCCGTCACAGGAGCAGCAAGCGGCTAAGAAACAGAAAACCGCTGTTCCTCAAGCCTCGATAACGGGCTTGCTGTCACAGATTGCGCAGCTGATTGCAGTCTCCCAGCAAGTGCAGGAGCAGCCTCCCTCAGACTCAGACCCTGAGCTTTCGGATGGTGCTAGGTCGGTGCAATCGTCTGTTCATGCAGATATAATGGACCGAGATTCGCAACTGATTGGTTGCGATGGATTTTATCCATCAATACTACCCTGAGTTTGTTCCATCAAATCAGCAAGCTGCAACAACAAGAGAGAAACCGCTGGCATCTCTAGATGCAGACTTTATACGGAGGAAGGAAGAAGTTCTTTCTTTCCCGGTTCAGTCTAGGCAGGTGTCGCAGGCCTTCGGCCATGTAGACAACGCCATATTCAACCTCTCAAGTGCAAGGAAAAAAGGCGGTTTCTTGTCAACTTCTTCCATAAATATACCTTCCTTGGACCACGTTCATTTTGAAAACGGTTAAAGAAGATTGCAGAGAGCTCCACTGCGTTTGGATGAGCAGGCCGAAGATTTAGATATATCCTTACCTGCATCATTCAGCATTCGCTCTGATGTAATGGAAACTACAATTTCATCGAATAGAGCTAATTTGGACTCAATGTCCTACGCGGATCACCTTACCAGAGCTGTGGTGCAACATCTCAACGGAAAGGAATTTGAGGATGTGTGTACCTCTCTTAAAGTTCTTTCCAGGGCAGTCATGTATGCCATATATAACTCTGCCCTGACAGTGGCTAATCCGGAGTTAATTAGATGTGATGCTGCCTTTGCATCGTCATCACTTATAGATGACAAGGTTAAAAGCTTTCTCCGGGTCGCTCCGGTCTCCGGACATACTATTTTTGACGACAAGCTTTCGTTAGTATTTGAACAAGCTACTGAGAAAGCGTCCAGTGTTCTGCTTTTGTAGTCGGCGTCTCAACAACCTGCTTCAGCAGACCGGAGTAAGCGAGGACGTTCCAAATCAAAGTCATCAAAACGCGACCTGATTTCCAGGTTGTCTCAAGTGACATTTTGGGAGAAAATGAGGTTCGGGTACCAGTGGAACCGGAATTTTATTGTGCGTCGACTGGTGATGAAATCTAGGCTGTATCTCATATCCCTACAAAAATATAAGCGATTATTGTTTGTCCCAAGTGCATCCAAAGCACAATTTTTCAGTTCCATCTTGGACTTCTGCTGAAACACTATACTTCCATATTGACACTTTTGACGATCAACCAAATGAACGATTCCATTTTGTCCTAACTGACATTGCATGCATAAAATGTTTACTTCGATCAATGTGGATCTGAATGTTACACCCTTCTGTGGTGTACATTCACCCCCTTGTCGGATTAAAGTCCAAGATGGCAGTTTTGATTTAGTACTGTTGAACACTGTTTTGTTGCCATGGGTGCAGATATGTTTACCAAAGTGTGTGTATGTGTTGGGGGGGGGGGGGGAGGGTGCAGGTGCAGAATCCTAAAACTCTAAAGCCTGCGCTCTGCATCGACTCGACATACATGGTGATCTACGATCTTAAATTGTAAATATAATTATCTATTGACTAAAGTGAATTTTTTGATTTGATTGGTTGATAGATACGTGGTATGAGACCATATTTATTGAAACCCACGATACGACTGCCCAGCCACTGACAAATTTCCCGTACCCAGTGGAAGCCTCGTTCCAAAATCTACAAATTGTCCATACCCCGTAGAAGACGTGTCATTCCAGTTTTACAGTGTACATGTATTATATTTTAATTTTTTATCTCCAAAATATAGCTCATGACCCCTTATTGGAATGAGCTTGTCGAGTACCCTCCAATATGGGGTTCATAAGCTATGTTTTTGAGACAAAAAAGAAAAAAAGAAATTCAATAATTTTTTTATACTAGTCATATCGTCATATTTTCACAAAAACTCTTTTGCACAAAAATTCCACAGAAACCTGTATGGCTCAACAATGGAAGATAAAAGATCTCATGCTGTGTGTGTTCACACATGAAATAGATTGTTCTTCTAAAACGGAAAGTCAATAGATAAATTCGTTACCCCGTGTCTGATCACGTGGTATGGGTTTTTACCTACCCGAAGCCAGCAGTATCCCATACGGCTGGCTTCGGGTAGGTAAAAACCCGTACCACGTGATCAGACACGGGGTAACTAATAATATCCAGTATTTAGAAAAAGCTGCAATAACACTTGAACATGGTCTCTCAATATGCTACAACACAAGGCGCCAGGGTCCCGAGTCTTGGATTGCATTAAAATAACTAAAATAACTAAAATAACACTCGAACATGGTCTCTCAATGTAATACAAGGCAGGGGGTCTGAGTCCCATGCCTTGTATCACATTAACTGGTGGAGTGCAATATTTTTTTTAGTCTTCTAGATATTTTCAGATGCCTTTGCTTTGAAACAATTTATGTGAGGGGTATATAGGCACTCTCCTACAAATTGTAACTAGGCATATCCACACAAACTAAATTTGTTCACGTTTGCTTGTTTATTTGTTTTTATATTTTTTTTTCTTGCTTTTTAAGGCTTTGATCTTCAAGATATTTCTCGAAGTTTAAGTATGATTTGATATCAACATCAGGCATGGTATTAGTAAAGGACTTATAACATGCCCGGGGGACATCAAATCATACTGGCATCTAAGTGGGAGCTATTTAAAATAAGATGTTTCGTCACAATTTCAATTCGTATTCGTATCTCACAGTCATCATGGTGATCTCATGAGAGACATGGATAGTAAAGCGGTGCTTCTTTACAAATTCTGTTTCGCTGACGAAATAGAACCCAGTAACCAATGTTTTTGGTGGATGTCCTCTAAAATGGGCACCAGGCTGTGAACAATTGGACTAAACTTGACATTTTTGGCTGTGTTGCTGTCATGATACACCCCACTGCAGACATATGTGACCTAAGCGCCTATAATAAATAAATAAAATCATGGAGATCATTATGCTGTGGAAATTGTGATGTTTAAGATGGGTGACTAGTCTACTGGAAATCAATAATACCAAAATCTGATAGCTTTTTCATTCGTTTATTTCTTTGTGGTTAAGGTCACATTTCACATCGTGACCAATCGTGACCACAGCATGGATATAAAGCCAAGTTTAGCCAATATTGTTTTTAGCCATGTTGTAATTTTTTTTAAGACTTCCCCCCCAAACATTGGTTACTGGGTCTTGTTTTACCAATAAAACATAGCTTGTTTCATGCTGTAAAAGCTCTGCTTTACATTCTAAAATTTCTACGAGAAGATTTATCCAATTTTATATATTCGCTCAGACAAATTTCAAGTATTCACATTCATCAGCTTTGCCCAGATGTTGGTAAAAGATGACAGTAAGTGGTGTGTCAAAATCGGTCTCTATAAGAATTGATCGTAATCTGGTTAGCTCAGTCTGGCCGAAATTCTACCCCATATCCATCTTCATTTGTCACGAGTAGCTGGCGAGTGAAGAGAAGTGCAGGGGCAGATTTCAACCACACTGTCGCTACATAAGAAAAAATTATGTTTTGAAAGTGCATGATGATTGACACAGTATTTCCTTCCAGTACTGAAGTTCCCCAAATAGTGTTGACCCAGTCCACATACTCAATACAGATGCTCCCCAAAATTGTTTAGGTACTCCAGAGGTAATTTGACCTGAGACTACTTTTGTTTTACAATCAGCGTTGTTCCTGATCACCGAGTCGTGGACGTGAATTGATTAAGATGTGACAACAAATAGGACAGTGAATGTGTCCACTGTCCACATAGGCACCCACATCGGTTGTTCATTAACACAGTGAGAATAAATGGGATGAGAAAAATGATTAACATTGGCCAGTCACTAGTCGCGTCTTTGAACATTCTGGTTATTGCAATAAGCTGTTTTGCACTATTGATGAATTCCTTTTTTGTATGATTAGGTCCCTGGGTGCTTGTATTAGACAGTTAGATAAAGACCGTGAAGTAGGCTTAATGTTGGGTGTTGGACATTAAATATCGTTAGACATTCATCTTTTGTCAGTTTCACGTTGGGTGTTGGGCATTCTTATGAGCTTTAGCTTTCGTGAGTTTGATGTTGAACATTAGTCAGCATTCAGTTTCACATTCAGCGTTTTACATTCATTTAACCTTCTGCAGTCAATTTCACCTCTGCAGTCAGTTTCACCTCTGCAGCCAGTTTTCGCGAAACTTACTGCAGGCAGAATGCAAAACGAATGTCAAGCACTGAACACTGAGCTACCTTCAGGCAAATGTCCAACGTTAAACTACCTTAATAACAATGTCAAACAAATGCTCAACGCCCAACGTCAAAGTAACTTCATGAACGTAGTTAGATACGCCCGTGTTTTCCAGATTCGTATGGTCGAATTCAAGTTGGCGCAAACCAAACCAGAAACGACTGTATTATTGAATTTCATCAGCAGTTGTACTACTGTACCTTTTCCTGTGTGATTCCTCTGGCTCTTGGACGATTAAAAAGGAAACTGACAGTAGTCATCAAACATTTATTCCAATTTAATTCAACTTTGTAAAGGCTTTAAATTAACAAAGCTCTATTCGTTCATATTCATTAACTGTTTTGGACTCGAAATGCCATTAGGAATAATACTCAAGATTACTTTAGGAAGTATTATTTCTGAACGGTAAAACAGGTTTCAGATCATGTGCGAAGGTGTGCATGGGCATGATTAATTTGTACTTGCATTTAACTGATATCTATGGGATTTCTAGAACGATGAAATATCATAGAATCCTTCTGCACATAGAGCAGTTAGAGTTTAATAAGCATAAATTCCATTGTGCCTTGCAGGATTTCATATCGTCGAAGGCGTCTGTCTTGTCCTAAGTACGTATTTTACTTTTGATTCAACCATTTAGAACAAAATGGAAGTGAAAATAAATGGAGGTGCCATGTTGGACTACGTATCACATTTCATTACATGTTTGTTCCATCTTGTCCCAAGTCCCAATCT
Organism: Pictodentalium vernedei; assembly: GCA_031216915.1. Classification (NCBI taxonomy): domain Eukaryota; kingdom Metazoa; phylum Mollusca; class Scaphopoda; order Dentaliida; family Dentaliidae; genus Pictodentalium; species Pictodentalium vernedei. The sequence goes on from CM062290.1 coordinate 213,130,897, forward strand.
GGGTACCCTTCCCCCAGAAACTTGCAGAAAAATATCATTTTTAGCCGCTAATCACCAACACCACATATTCAGTCGCACACAGAAATGATTTCTCTATCGTTTCAATTCGACACTGTATTTGTAGACCATATAGATTGCCCACACCAGACTTCCAAACTTTAAAAATCGATTATCTCGAAAACACAAAAAATGCACTTGGAACAACCTGGAAATCAGGTCGCAAAAAGAGAACTCCTCGTGAGGGTACAAGGAACCATCATACAATTACTCCGGAGGTCGTCAATATAGCGACTCGGGAAAGGGGCATGAGTCTGATCGGGACTATCGGTCAGACGCCCCTAAGCTGACGGGGCGAGGGTAATCGCAGGGAGGACGTAGTTTCTCCTCCCGTAAGCCTTGCAAGTCCTACAGGTGATGGTCAAGACCTCTGTTGCTTGCCAGCTGGCGGAAGGTTATCAAACATCGCGAGAAACTGGACAGCAGTCACAGAAGATCAGTGGATGAGAAGTGTAGTCTTGGACGGCTTACCGCTATTATTCGGAGCGAAACCCCCACTAATGAGATGTCAGCGTTGGACAAATCTTCCGGCGGATCCTTTCAAAAGAGAGTCTCTCCTAGCGGAGGTACAGGCTCTCTTATTAAAGGAAGCAATTGAGGTCGTCGAGAATAAAAATTCTCAGGGTTTTTACAGTCACCTGTTCCTCGTACCGAAGCCAGACGGCTTGTTCCGACGGGTAATAGACTTGAGCTGGATAAATAAGCTTATTGTGGCTCCGAAGTTCTATATGGAGACCATTTGGTTGGTAAGAGCGAGCATTCGAGTGAACGACAATGCAGCAAGCATAGATCTAAAGGACGTTTACTTTCATGTCCTGGTACATCCGGCATTCAGAAGGTACCTGCGGTTCGCCGTACAAGGGAAGGTTTATCAGTTCAGAGCAATGTGCTTTGGTCTGAACCTGGCTCCCTGGGCATTCACTCGAATAATGAACTCAGTAATGTCATACTTCCGGAGCTCATTCGTCTGCAGTAACGTCGGCTTACTTGGACAACATTCTGCAGAGATACGGCAACAGAATTATACTTCAGAATGATGTTCAGAGTCTGCTTCTGTTACTCCGACGTCTCGGTTTCATCATAAACGAGAAGAAGTCGGATCTAGCTCCGTCCAAGTCGTTCACTCGCTTGGGAATGAGCTTTGAGACTCACAACAATCTGGTTCGTCTGCCGTTACTCAGAGCGAAATTAGTCAGTTGTTATGCTCGCTTTTGTCTACACTCAGATGCATTAACAGCGAGGCAATTTATGCGACTGATGGGGCTGTGCGGAGCGGCTGCTGAGCTTATTCCGATGGGCCACCTTCGCACTCGTCCCCTCCAGATATTCTTTACTCAGAACTTGAGTGTGAAGACGCATTCGCTCGAAACCAGTTTTGTTTTAACGGACCTAGTAAAACAAAAGGTTCAGATTTGGGCAGATATTCAGTGGTTAACTCAGGGAGTTCCACCGCAACTGCTGGATTCGGCTTTCACAATTATGACGGATGCAAGTCAGACGGGCTGAGGCGCGACCCTAAGTCCCGCAGACTTGAAGTGTCAGGGTCTTTGGGACTCTCAGTTCCTAGAGAAGCACATAAACATCAAAGAGATGATGTCAATATGGCTAGGACTTCAACATTGGATTCGCCTAATAGTGAATGTCCACTTTCAAATTCTGTCGGACAATTCGACAGTAGTTGCTTACATCAGGAACCAAGGCGGCACTCATTCGATTCCAGTATACGAATTAACTGAGACGATTCTCCTATACGTCATGAATCATGGCGTTCATCTCTCTGTCCGTCATATACCGGGTCGTCTGAACGTACCAGCAGACTCACTCTCTCTGAAAGGTCGCCTGTTACCATCAGAATGGACTCTCAACAAGTGAATATTCAGACAGATTTTCTACCAGTGGGATTGTCCCATGATAGATCTTTTTGCCACACTCCTGAACAGTCAGTTACCGACGTTCGTGTCGCCATGCCCAGATCGTTGAGCGTACGCAGTAGACAGAATGATAGGATATGCATATCCTCCAACTCCGTTGATTCAGCAGATTCATTTAAAGATCAAACAGTCTCCATTACAAAATCCTACTAGTAGCACCTTTGTCATCACAGAAACCTTGGATCAATCTTCTCAGGTGTCTGTTATGGGACATTCTCTGGAACCTTCCTCTATGAGAGGACCTTCTTTATCGGGGGAAGTCACATACACTGCATCACAAACCGAAAGGTCTCAACCTTCACGTATTTCTGTTGTGCGGTCCTTCTTGCACAGAAAACAGTTGACAGGACGCGCAGTGGATGCAATTTCTAACTGCAGGAGGTCCTCCTCTTCGTTGAACTACACAGCGAAGTGGAGGGTTTTCTTCCATTGGTGTAGGGATCCGTCGATAGATACGATCCATCCATACCTAATATTGCCGATTTGTTGGTCTACTTGTTTGACGATCTCAAACTGCAGCCGTCACTATTAAGGGCTATAGGTCTATGTTATCAGACACTTACGCTCATCATGATAACTTGGCTATTGGATCAAATACAACATTATCCAAGCTAGTTAGAAATTTCTCTATCAATACACCTAGAACCCTCGGATTTATTTCTAAGTGGAATTTGGCTTGGGTTCTGTTGAAGCTCAAAGAAGCTCCTTTTGAATCGTAGAGTTCAAATTTTTACCTATAAAACGGCATTTCTCTCAGCTTTTGCATCTGCTAGAAGAGTCAGTGAACTTCATGCGTTATCTGTTGATGAATCTCACTACCGCAGTGTGGGTTTTTTCCCTTATGATCATCTGGCTTTATAGTGAAAAGCAAGGGAAGACCTCCTCCAGTGTCAGTAGTCCTGAGTCGGTGCTGGGATGGTTTTAATGTGTAGCTCAGTGTGAAGCAATAACTATGTCTCATTTATGTGTGGTTTTTAAAGTGTGGCTCACTGTGAAGTATTTGTATATGTCACGTATATATACAATCTTCGGACACTTTTAAATGAGTATAAAGAGTCTCGTTCTCTGGACTATCTTTATATATTGTTTTTTTTTTCACCGAATTAGCATAATGGGTTATGCTGGCATTAAATGGAGAATTATATATAATGTAATACTCAATTACATTGTTGGTGTTATGTCTTTCTCTTTTCTCATAAAGGAGAAAGACATATATAATTCCTATCTTCTATTCTCCTGTAGGAGCTATCCTTTACTGAAGTAATTGAGAGATTGGATTTTCCTTTAAGTCCTATTCCCTCCAGCCTTTTTACGATTCAGCTAGTCTGGGCCATTGGTTGTTGTATAAAAATATGATAAATTTTAAGTAATTTGTATATTTTTTATACTTACCAATGGCCCAGACGTGTATGGCCCTCCCATGAGTGGGCACTCATACCTCCCCGCTGTTTATAACATTTAACAGGCAATCTGTAGAAAGAATAATGGTTGGCACCAATTTCGGTTTCTTCCTGGATACTGCGCATGTGCAGATCTAAAAAGTATGGAGGACCAGACAGGACTTGATTTTTTCGGTTTTGCAGGCAAATTTGGGGGATTGGGGGGCAAAATTTGTGTTTGGCCCTGGATTAAGTTTTGAGTTATCACCAGCTACTCTGGGCCATTGGTAAGTATAAAAAATATACAAATTACTTAAAATTTATAATTTTTCGTTCGTTCTCAATCTTCTACCTTTCTTTTTGATGACAATTTGGAAAAGAAAAATCACTCTACACTTCTCTATCTTTTCTCAGATAAAATGAAAATATGTTGATAACACGACTTTACATGTCATGTTATGGCACTATGTGTCGCTTTTGTTATACATATAATAAGATAAAATAAATTCATTTCATTCATTATCATCAATTATTACTCAATCTTACTCATGTTCGGTAGGTTCAGTTTTGCACTTTATCAACATAAGGGTTGACTGGGTCATGATCTGGAAGGAATACTTCGGCCACCTTCCTCCATTCAACACAGTAGAATCTCACCTGTCGAAGAAGAAATACAAGAAAATTGAACCCAAGTTGTTATTTTAGTTTGTTTTTCTTGTTGAGATCATGATTTTGCAGTATTTATTCAGGAAATTTCGACCCCACTGGTGTAAGTGTATCGCAGTCGGATATGATTAATCGTGAAGAGAAACAGGTCTCTAAATTGATCTAATCCGGGAACATCACAGACTTGCAATATTCTTTTTATGCCTAATGGAATTAAAATTGTAAGATTCCAAATAGTACTTGAATGTTAATTCTTCACTTAACATGATTAGAAGATGATAATTGCCAAAACATTTCTTGCATAACTAATTTTTTTTTCATTTTTGCCTCAAAAACATAGCTTATGACCCCTTATCATAGGAATGAGCTCAACAATCATGTCCCAATGAATGGTCATAAGCTAAGTTTTTGAGGAAAAAATTGAAAACGTGAAATAATTTGAATGGTGATTTTTATCCCTGCCAAAACAAAATTTGCGGGGATATATACTGAGTCAAAAAAGAAAGTATAATAAATTTTGAGGAGCATTTGTTTTAGTATTATCGACTTTAATCCCAAACAAATTATTTTAAATTCATATTTCGAATCGAGCTGTATGAATTTGCATAATTTCATGTTCTAACTGTTGCCAGCGTCATGTCAGGACATCGCATTTCAGACATGGGATGAAATGAAAAGTTCACACAAGCAATCAATAGCGTGTATGTCCACCATTTGTCTCTTGGATGGCAAGACAGAGATGGCACATGGACCTGATAAGTCTCTGGATGTCACCCTGTGGTATTGCGTTCCACTCCTGCCTTAGAACATTACATAAATCTCCTTACGTCTGAAGATCATGAAGTCTTACCCAACGGTCCAATTGATCCCAAAGATGCTCGATTGGCGTCAAATCGGGTGAAAGTGGGGGGCCAGGGAAGAAGTTTGATGCTCTTCTCCTCAAGAAAGTCACGACAGATACGCGCCATGTGACATCGAGCATTGTCTTGCTGGAATAACTGCAATCCGACGTTAGCATTGAACAATGGGACAACAACAGCGTTAAGAATTTCGTCCCTATATCGCTGTCCATTCAGATTACCATCGATGAAGATCAACTGTGTTTGATGGTGCAAGGAAATTCCTGTCCAAACCATCACACTACCCCTGCCAAAATGGTCGCATTCCCTCATGCAAGCATCAGAAATCCATTCTCCTCGTCGGCGATACCCTCTTGCCCTACCATCAGTGCGCCCTAGACAAAATCGTGATTCATCACTAACAAAAACTGTGCTCCAATGCTGCTGAGTCCAGCGAACACGCAGACGTACCCATTCCATTCTGACGGTACAATAATGTTGGGTAAGGATTGGTCCATGGTATGGATGCCTACATCGGATGTTGTGTTCAGCGAGTCTGTTGCAGACAGTTTGTGTACTAATTCTATTGTTAGTTCTACCAGGAGTAATTGCTGCTGTCCTCGTCGCCGGAAGGAAGCGATTCCACAAGTGAGATGTCCTGATGTGTCAGTTTGTGTATGGGTCGTAACTCTTGGTTGACCTGAATGCGGTTGGCCGGCAGTAAATCTAGTGGTTCTATACCTTCTAATGAGTCGGTAAATAGTGGCCACAGTGACTCCGAACTCAGCAGCGATCTCATCTGGAGGTATCCCAGCCTCATGCATCCCAATGGCATGCAACCTCTGATTTTCAGTTAACCTTAGCATTTTTTAAAATATCGGGAGACAAAAACTAGCGTGTTTTCTCAATAACCCAGGCTCTCCAGAACAACATAACCCAAAGAAAATCATCAATCACCCATTCAATTTGACATTCTCAGGTAGCAGGTGCTATTTTGAAATCCGTAGCAAAATTGTATAGAGTTGGGTGGACAACAACAGCATGTCATTAAACTCTTTGCACGACTTCTTGTCCACAAACATGCAACATAGGAACTATTATATTTCATCCTTTATGCTATTTTTTCACATTTGTTTTTATTATACTTTCTTTTTTGACTCAGTTTTGAAATGAGGTCCATCCATCCATCAGTTTGTTTGTCCATCTATCCATCTGTAACAACTTTGGACCTTCGTATCTCAGTCAGTGGATGTTGGATATAAGTAATCTTTGGTATGCTGATAGACCACCATGGGGGAAGGATATTCACAAGTAACCGGTTTTGTCCATTTTTAGCTCACCTGAACGAAACTCAAGAGGAGCTTTACTAATCACTTTCTGTCCATCGTCCATCCGCCATCCGACATTAACTTTACATTATCTACGTAACCAAATTGAACCAAATCTGGTGTGCATATTCCCTATCATATGTCAATTCAAGTTTGTTCAAATAACGTTGTCATGTCTACGGGGGTGCCACAAGGGGCATAACTCTGATAGCACCCATAAAATACAAAAAAATCTTCTTCAGATCCATTGGTCAGAATCTTTTCATATTTGGTATACAACATCTCTAGGGGGGTCCAGGGAGCAAATTGTTTTGAAAATTTTGCATAGCAGTTTTTTCTTGATGATCACAGCAGATGATGCAAAGCGCCATCCGAACCGCATAGTGGTTCGCTGGGGGTGAGCCTCTCGTTGGTGGGGGTCCCGGGGTCCTTTGCCTGGAAAAATTTGAAATTTCAGAGGACAGGAGGTGCATTCTGGTTGATTCTGAGAGCATAAAAAAAAATGTTATGTGATCAGATGAGAGAGGAATGAATCAACTTTATTAGGGATTCAGGCCTATGCGGGAAAGGTGCACCATTGCGCTTATGCCCCGAAACGTGCCTACAGTTAAAATGGGGCGAGCAATTTTATTCATGCCTCGATAATCATTTGGGCGAGCACAACTCAGATTGCGAACACATCAGGGATGCCGCAAATTAGGTACTTTCAAATTTGATCCTATTCTCTAAAATTTAAACGTTCACATTACCTTAGTTTTTCGATAAATAATCCCTTGAATCAAAAGAATAGTTGCTCCATCAATTTAGCTGTACATATGCGCAGTTGTGTCTGTTACCAAATATTGAGTCAGAGATTTCCCAAAACGTGTGTGTTGTGGAAAATCCCGGTCAATATTTGGTAACAGGCGCAACTGCGCATGTGTACAGCACAATTGTCTCTTAGAGGGGGTCTGAACAAATGAATGACATTCACTCATTGATCGACCCAAAATGTGTAATATTGTTCGTGTCACCGTGTACACGTGCATTTGATGCGGGCAGTGAGTTGAAAATGCATGTATACACACACGTGGCATGTCTTCGGTTCTGTCTCATGTAATTTGTAAACATCTAATATGTAGTACTGTAATTAACTGAAAGTGAGCGAGGCTCAGGTCAGGAGTCATATTCTAATACATCTGACGTCAAATTACTCTATATAGTCTATATAGAGTAATTTGACGTCAGATGTCCCATTAAAAATAACCATGATACGTCATGGAGGAGACTCTTCCGGCTTTCCCGCTGGTGAATGCAACAGCATGCAAAGTTAACAGATTTCGGAAATGCGATTCATAGACCTAAACTTGCATCGATATGTGTGGATATTGCATCGCATTTTGCGATGCGATTCCGGTCATTTTGCTCCCTGGGGTCAGATTCAAGTTTGTTCAAATCGAGTCGCTGGGTTAATATTTGGGATCCCTATGGGAGTCTGAATTTTAACTTAGTGCAATATGAAGTAATTTCTTTAAAAATCTTCTTCTTTAGATCCACCAGTCAGAATCTTTTTTTATTTGGTATACATCATCTCTAAGTGTGCGAGATTCAAGTTTGTTCAAATCGAGTCCCTGGGTTAATATGTGGGCTCCCTATTGGAGCCCAAATTTTAACTTAGCCTATTGGAGCCCAAATTTTAACTTAGTGTAATATGAGGAAATTTCTTTAAAAATCTTCTTCTTCAGATCCACCAGTTAGAATCCTCTCATATTTGGTATACATCATCTCTAGGGGGACCAGATTCAAGTTTGTTCAAATCAAGTTCCTCGGTTAACATATGGGCTCCCTATGGGAGCCCGAATTTTAACTTAGTGCAATATGCGAAAATTTCTTTAAAAATCTTCTTCAGATCCACCAGTCAGAATCCTTTAACATTTGGTTCAAGTTTGTTCAAATCGAGCCCATGTGTTGAAAATTTTGGGTCTAGTTTGGACTCCAAAATTTGCATAAAATATTTTTTCGATTTTTTTATGCGTGTTATTCAATTTTGTAACGAACAAAGACCCAAAAAATTTTGGACTGAAAATTTTGTGTCCAGTTCCGACTTGCAAATTTTTGAAAATTTTTTTTGTTTTTTATGCATTTTGTTCAATTTTGAGACAAAAAAAAAAAATTTAGCCTGAAAATTTTGGGTCCGCTTCGGACTTCCAAAATTTTTGATCAAAATTCGCAACTTTGGTAGGGGAGGGGGGATTTTTATGCATTTTGTTTAATTTTGAGACCAAAAAAAAAAAAAATTTATAGCCTGAAAATTTTGGGTCCAGTTCCGACTGCAATTTTGAACCAAAATTCAGAAATAAAATATCAGTTTTTTATGCATTTTGTTCAATTTTGAGACCAAAAAAAAAAAAAGTTTTTAGCCTGAACATTTTGGGTCCAGTTCTTTTCAAAATCGAGTTCCTCGTTGAATTAGAGTGCTTTTATACGAAAATGTTTTTCCCTATGCCCTCCCCTCCTTATCATGGGGGTGGGGGGAGGGGGAGGGCAGTTGAATGTAACAAAATGTTTGGCTGCAAAATATATTTTGAAAGATTTAGAGTGATTTTATGCACCCCCCCCCCCCCCCCCCCCCCACCACCACCAAAATACCCCTATGACCACCAACCCCACTCCCCACCCTGGGGGTCAGTTAAGCAGAGGAAAAAAAATTGCTACAAAATGTGTTTTGAAGGAATTAGAGTGAATTTATGTAAAAAAAAAGGACCCCTATAATAGTTTCATGACTTCATTCTCTGAAGTGTTGATGAGCCATGATTAGCTAAATGTGATCCAAAATACTTCTTTGAACACCTTGTTTAAGAAGACTTCAAATCCACCAGTCAGAATCCTTTCATATTTGGTATACAACATCTCTAGGTGGGTCAGATTCAAGTTTGTTCAAATTGGGTCAAATCGGGTCCCTTGATTAATATTTTGGCTCACTATTGGGGCACAAAGTTTAACTTGCAATGTTTCTTTAAAATTTAAATTTCTTTAAAAACCTTCTTCAGATCCACCAGTCAGAATTCTTTCATATTTGGTATATAACGTCTCAAGGGGGATCAGATTCAAGTCTGTTCAATTTAATTTTTGGGCTCTCTAAGGGTGGGGGTGGGTGTGGCAGGGGGGGGGCATGTTAGGCTCAGGTTTATTCAAATCCATCCCTTAGTGTTTTTCCATAAAATTTCACGACGTCATTCCTTTGTAGTGTTGATGAACCATGTCCAACTGAATGTGACCCCCAAATACTTCTTTGAATCACTTTGGTAGGTGAGCGATTAAGGCCCCCATGGGGCCTCTTTTTTTCTAGAGTTATCAGCCTTTTTCCACTTTTTTCAACTTAGAAACCCTTGGCGAGAAACCCTTGGCGGTGGATACCAGTGCGTTGCACCTTGTTTTAATGGTAATGGGCAGTTATGTCCAGTTCATTAGGTGGAGGGTTGGGGGTGCGGTGGCGTTGCAGTAACCGGTTCTTGTCAGATCACCGAAGTTAAGCAACGTCAAGCCCAGTTAGTCCTCAGATGGGTGACCGTCTGAGTGATCGATTCGGACTCCCGCGTTGTGTGCTTGGGCAAGGCACTTAACCCCGACTGTCCACATGGGGGCATGATGACGCCGTGTACTAAGACATACTGTACGTTGATGGTGCGCATGTCTTCAACCAATCTAACCCTGCCTGTGCTGCAGTGCAGAGTTACGATGTTGGGGAGCAGGCAGCTGCTCGTCTTTGCTCGGTGGTTCTCTCCAGGTACTCCGGCTTCCTCCACCCGTAAAACTGCCATGGTCATGATTAGCCATTGTGCATAAGTATGTGACCTTAAACACCAATAAATAAATAAATAAATAGGTGGAGGGTTAACACCTTTCATGCTGCCGGATTATATTCCTTCCTGGACCGGATTTCTCTTGCCATTAAAATAAGTATGATTTGGGCACATTTAATCAAATTATCCTCCTGTAAGCTCTATGCATTTTGGCACCATTGATTTCTTGCATCAAGCCATGACTAGACTTGATAAAAAAATATCCTGAATATACTCAGTAGGTTAAGAGTTTATCAGTGTGTTAATAGTTTATATGTATTTTATCTGATAACCATAGAGTATAACAACCGTTGTATATACTTGAAGTATATACAACGGGTGTTGTATATAATTATAATTTATGCGAACGACCTCTGACCTTTTTCAATTCCATTTTCATTCATTCATTCATGAAACATCGTTATATCACAGGGCAGGTTTTAATTGTACGCTTATTGCACTTTGTCAAAATCCTCTGATGGTGTCATTTCTTATTTATTTTGCTTCAATAAAGGCAACCTAAAATTTTGCTTCAAAACATTGTAGAAATTACTTGAATGTTAATAGTAATTAGTATGCGGCGACTGCGAACTATTTATAGTCACGGCCTCGATCAAAAGTACTCGCGGAACTGCGCTAATTAAAAGTTCGTCGGCTCTACCTGAGAAAAAAACACTTCGTAAAAATTGTAAACAAACGCAAAATTATTTGTTATATTGGGACTACAGCATAAAACACGGAAGAAAACTGGAACTATGTCAAAAAAAGAATAACTCGACTGAAACACCGTTTTGTTACTGTTAATAAAATAGTTGAAATTTATTTTGTTCCAGCGCAGTAACATGATGCAAGAAGTGCAATCGCACTTTACAATCGCCGTCATCGATTTTGTAATGTAAGGGACACAAGTCTATGCATCTTGTCCTATTTCTTTTGTCTCGTAGACTGGTTTTCTTTGGAGGCCCGTGGGAAGCATATATAAGTCGGGTAGACGCATGAGACGGGTGTCTGTTTGTTATCCGATAAAAACAATAAACATATAGTGTGTTTTTATATCTGTGTTATACAACTCGTTGAAATATGGTTTATTTTTTCTCGGCGAAGCCTCGAAAAAATAAACCATATTTCAACTTGTTGTATAACACAGATATAAAAACACACTATATGTTTATTGTCTATATATCTTACTTGATGAAATAATCAAATTCTTGCATTAAATGTAGTACTCTTATAATGAAAGCAACTGAGAATGTCAACCGTAACCGTCCCATAACCAAAACGGCAAATGAACATACTTTTGCAAATTGCGTGCCATTCAAAGTTCGTTTCGGAGGTTCAATCAACAATAGGTCGATCAGAATTTTTTTTGTACCTGCGAGTTTGTAAATAATCAGTGATATGCCCATACCACGTGGAAGGAATAACAGTATGTTTATTTCTGGTTTATTTGAAGCATCGAGTATCTTTCAGAAGCAAATGTCTGCTTTGTTTCCATTTTCAATTCATCGCACCCTCACATGATGTAATCTTTCTGGTGACCTTTGTTTTTTAAATTATTTCTCATTTATCAGTCACAACGATTCAAATAAATCACTGTTGGTCAAACGAAATTATCAAGACGTTTTGGAATGAATATGTTGAAATGTGTATCAGTCTAATTGTTATTTACCACCTGCTTCGAATCAAGACTTACAGGTGCTGCCAGTGCCACAAAACGTTTTTTCAAGAGAAACAAGAAATTATTGATGCAAGCACCATTGTGCAAAATCTGAATGATTCTGGTTTCTTCTATTGACACTGTTATGCGACGCCTGCATTGACCCATTTCTTAGGGTGGGTGCGAAGTTTGTAGGGCCTAGACCCCTATACCCCCGGCCCAGCACAACCACTCCAGCCCCATTACACTCTGGCATTCATTTGCTATCTCAGTTGGTAGGAAATATGGATTGAAACGACAACTCCCTGTGAGTATTGATTTTTGGGTGGCAAGTCGTTGCTACATATTCGCCTTTTACAAAGAGTGGCGCAGGCATCGTGGGTGGGGGGGGGGGGGGGTGGAGGGGGGGACTGCAAACGAACCCCCTTTTACATTTTTTTCAAGAAAGAAAAATGCAAATAAATCTGAAGGCCACCAGAGGGCTCCATTTGGTACTAAATTTAAGTTTTTGAGGGGGATGGAGAGGGTGCAGCATGCCCCTGGCCTCTGGTATGCTCGTGCCTTCGGCCAGTTGTTAGGTCTCCTGGCTGAAAGGGGGGGGGGGGGTGGTGGTGGGGGGGGGGTCCTTATCAAGGACCATGCATATCAAATAGGGAGGGAGTGGGAGAAAATACTCCAACATTCTAGAAAAATCTTTTCATGAACCAGCGGGTACAATGACTTGATATATGGTATGTAGCTTCCTTCTGAGGTGTAGAATCAAGTTTGTTCAAACAAAGTTCGTGAAGCAATATTTGCCTTTGTAATGGGAGGGGCAAGATTTTTGGCCCCGCCCAAAATTTCTATTTTCTGAACCGATGGTCCAATTTGAAGTAAATTCAGTATATGGTATTATTGGGTCGTAAGTACTTGATTCATGCTAAAAAAAATGTCCATGTTCCCTGTGGGAACCCCAGGAGCTAAAAATAGAAAATATTTTCAAAAGCCCATATTTCCAAAACCACACGGAACAGAGAACTGTTATTTGGTATGAAGCATCCTTAGGACCAGTAGAATCGAATGATAACAAAAAATTGCCATCGGTTTTATTAGCGTGTTCTGAAGGAGGGCATTGAAAAAATGCTGATCCAGCATATTTGCAAATATTAAAAAAAAAGATTCTTCTCCAGAACCACTGATCATAATCTTCTGATATTTGTCATACAGCATCCATAAGGGGGTCAGATACAAGTGTGTTCAATTTAAGCCCTTCAGTTTGTATTTGGGCTCAATACAGGAGCCCAAACTTTAACTTAGGGTAATATGGAAATAAGCTTTAAAAATCTTAATTTTTTTTCAGAACCACTGGTCAGAATGTTTTAGTATTTGGTAAACATTGTTATGAGGGTCACAGGCCTGGCATTTTCATGAGAGCGATTTATTTGCTCGCCTACTGCTCGCCTTAAAAAATTGAGGGCGAAAAATAGCACTCCTAGCCTTAGAAATGAATGATTACCACAACAGTCTATTCCTAAAACCCATAGGTTTTCAAATCTGTGCTATGTTAGTGATCTCTGCAATATGGCCACACTGCCTCTCCCACACCTCCGGGCCTTACCAAGGCCTGGAGGTGTGGGAAGGGCAGTGTAGCCGTATCACAGAGACTACCCAGTTAGCTGTACCAAATATAATGTACAAAGCCCACAAGGCAGAATTCGTTAATAGTACAACTTCATTTTGCCACTTTTAGCTTTTGTAAGCTTGAGGAGGGCTAATCGCTCCCCTAGGCCATGTGAGGAGAGCGATTTTTAGCCCTCCAGCATTTTTAAGAATGCCAGGCCTGGGGTCAGATTCAAGTTTGTTCACATCAAGTCTCTCAGTTAATATTTGGGTTTCCTATAGGGGCCTGAGTTTTAACTTAGTACAATATTTATATATGAGGAAATTTCTTTAAAAATCTTCTCCAGATCCACCAGTCAGAATCCCTTCATGTTTGGCATACAGCATCTCTAGGAGTGTCAGATTCAAGTTTGTTCAAATTGAGTTACTGGGTTAATATTTGGGCTCTCCATGGGAGCTCAAAGTTTACCTTAATTCAATATGGGGAAATTTCTTTAAAAATCTTCTTCTTTACATCCACCAGTCAGAACCCTTTCATATTTGGTATGCAACATCTCTGGGAGGGTCAGATTCATGGACCCTTGGGTTAATATTTGAGTTCTCTATTGGTGCCCAAAGTTTAACTTAGTGCAATATGAGGGAATTTCTTTAAAAATCTTCTTCTCCAGAACCAGCAATTAGAATCTTTTGATATTTGGTATGCAACATCTTCAGGGGGCTCAGATTCAAATATGTTCTAATTGGGTCCCTGTGTTAATATTTGGGCTCTCTATTGGCACCCAAAGTTTAACCTAGTGCAATATGAGGAAATTTCTTAAAAATCTTTCTTCTTCAGATCCTCCTGTCAAAATCATTTCATATTTGGTATACAACATCTCTAGGGGGGTGGGGGGGGGGGGTGGGGGGGGTGGAGGGTGCAGATTAATTAAATTTGTTCTAATTGTGTCCCTTAGTTAGTATTTGGGCCTGAATTTTCACTTAGTGCAGTATGAGTCAGCATATTTGCAAAAATAAAAAAAATTCTACTCTAGAACCACTGATCAGAATCTTTTGATGTTGTATTTACATCATCCATGGGGGGGGGGGGGGGGGGGGGGGGGGTGGAGGTCAGATGCAAGTTTATTAAAATTAAGCTCCTTGGTTCATATTTGGGCTCAGTAGAGGAGCCTGAGTTTTTAGGCAATATGGGGAATAATCTTTAACAATCTTCTTCAGGTACAGATGTCAAAATGCTTTCATATTTGGTATACAACATCTCTAGGGGGGTGAGAATCAGATTGTTCAAATCGAGTGCCTAGGCTAATATTTTGGGCTTCCTATGGTAGGCCGAACTTTAACTTAGTGCAATAGGAGGAAATTTCTTTTAAAATCTTCTTCAGATCCACCAGCTAGAATGCTTTCATATTTGGTATACAACATTTCTGGGTGGGGGTTCGGGGGATTCAGGTTGTTCAAATCAAGTTCCTGGGTTAATATTAAGTCAGATCTGAGTTTGTTCAAATCAAGTCTTTAGGTAAATATTTAGTTTAAACAAAATTTATTCTAGAAAATAGTGTCATACGTATACATTACATAATGAAATAATATAACAACAACAGTTGACATAGTTGTACACGGTACAACAGTAGCAGTAACTGACATATAAGTAGACATGAATTCAACAAAAAGGCTTAGGCTTATATGAGTCATCTCTGTAAATATCTGGGCTTCCTATTGGAGCCTGAATTTTAACTTAGTCGAATATGAGGAATAATCTTGAAAAATCTGCTTCTTGAGATACAATCAGAATCTTTTTATGTTTGGTATATAGCATCCTCTCAGGGTTCAGATATAATTCAAGCAGGATTAGCATTGGTTGAAGACAAGTGCACCATCGACATGCAGTATGCTTTAGTACACAATGCCGCCATTCCCCCATGTGGGCGAAGTGTCTGGCCCAAGGACACAACGTGGTTGCCGCAGTTGAGATTCGTACCAAGGATCTCTCAGCTTGCAGCCTGCACCTGTACCTACTGAGCTACCATGGCCCCTACTAGTTATCAGTTATTGGTGTTTAAGGTCACATACTTATGCACAATGGCTAATCATGACCGTGACAGTTTTAAGGGTGGAGGAAGCCGGAGTACCCGGAGAGAACCACCGAGCGACGACGAGCAGCTGCCTGCTCCCCAACATCGTAACTCCGCACTGCAGCACAGGCAGGGTTAGATTGGTTGAAGACATGCGCACCATCGACGTGCAGTACGCCTTAGTACATGGCGTCATCGTGTCCCCATGTGGACAATCGGGGTTAAGTGACCATGGCCCCTACAGTCACAAGTACTCGGCCACCTACATTTTTCAGATTCCTAGTGCATTAGGGGTGTCCAGAGGGGTGTTTTGAAGTGGATCACGCCCATATCTCAGGCATGGTATGACCTATGGACTTGGGACCAACACCAAATGAGTTGACACTCGATGGAGATACAAAAGTATGGGTCAAGGCCACTGAGGTCACCTAGGGGCTATTGAGTGCATTTTTCAGAATTGCAGGAAATCATATTTTTTGACCCCCTAATGCATTCCCAAAGTTCATGCATGCATTTTTACATGAAAAAATGTGGTCATGGCCATCAAGTTTGAAATTGGGTCACACTCATATCTCAAGCATGGTATGACGTATGGTCCTGAAACCAACAGTATATGAGTAGAAACTTAATGGCGGTTCAAAAGATGGGTCAAGGTCACTGAGATCCCCCAGGGGTCAATCAGTGCATTTTCCAGAATTGCTGGAAATCACAATTTTTTGTTTCCCTAATGCATTCCCAAACTTCATAACATGCATTTGTACGCTAAAAATGTGGGTGTGGCCAGAATTTTTGAAAGTGGTCATGATCATATCTCAAGGATGGTATGCCATATGGACCTGGGACCAACACCAAATGAGTCGAAACTCAATGAAGGTTCAAAATATGGGTCCAAGTCACCCAGGGGTCATTGAGTGCATTTTCCAGAATAGATGGAAATCAAATATTTTGGAACCCTTAACGCATTCCCGAAGTTCATACATGCATTTTTCCACTCAAAAAATGCTGAGGAAAATTCTGTGGTAGCAATGTACATCGTCGGCTAAAAAATTTGCTGAGGGCGTAATGTTGTAAAATGTCAGGACTACCCCCCCCCCCCCTCCCCCCCCCCAAAAAAAAAAAAAAAAAAAAAAAACAACCCAGAAAACCTGTGATTCAGGAAACCCGACCAACCTTAAAAAAAGTATGCCGACCATAAAAATGTTATCGAGTAAAAGTCGCTCATTTAGTTCATTGTAACCCTAAACTTCAATCCAACTTCATCTGTGAATTTGAAACCGAATTTGGAGTTCAAGCTTTCAAAATTATGTGTAGAAATAAATATATCGGACAGTATAAATGAGGAGCAAGTGGCAAGTTCCAGTTCAGCAAAGAAAACCGCATTTGATAATGCTTCATCTGCGGTGTTGACAGGTTATGAATATTAATGAGTATCGTGTTCAGTTTCGTGTATTGGTACCGAATGCCCCAAATCTTGGCCTGCTGTCTTGAAAATGTCATTGGTGCAAGTAAAATGCACAACAGGTTTTTTTTTTTTAATTCCATTCAAACGTGTTAAGCATACCTGGAAATTACTGACAATGGCCAGCAGATGCATGGGTATTGCATTTAAGTAAAGTATGTGGTCATTTTTGGTAATTCGATATTTCTTTTATTTCTGTCAAAAACCACATGCCACTTTCAATTTCACGCCGAATGGGGAGATTTTTATCATTGGTCATTTCAAGGATAGTTTATTTAATATGCAAACACGCTTATACTATGGATACCCCCATCCCCCCCTCCCCCATCCTCCCCCCCCTCCCCAAAAAAAAGTTAGAAGAATAATTTGAATGCACTAACAACGGATAACCTCTTTAAATTGAATTTGAATTGCCTCAATAATCAATCAGGGTTAGTACATTTTCGAACAGAGTATATGCAAACTAGAGAAGCCCATCAATACGTCATTATCATATTTATAAACAAACCAATGAACCGCCAATGAACTGGGATTTGGGGCAATTTGAAACATGCTGTCAAAAAGGGAAATTTTTTCCGTCTAAAAAACAAGTACATTTGCTCCCGAAAAGCCACCAGAAGACTTCATTTTATAGCACGTTTTCAGGGTTTTTTTCTGAAGGGGAGACCCCCCAGGCCCCCTCAATGTTTTTGGCACCTGAATGCGATGACCCTCAGCGAGGGACAATTTCCGTCGGCATTTCTTTTGCAGAGGGAGTGATAGTGAATTACCAGGACTGTACCTGAGACCAACACTAAATGAATCGAAACTCACTGGAGGTTTAAACTATGGGTCAAGATCACTGGGGTCACCCAGGGGTCATTTTTCAGAATAGCTGCAATCACATTTTTTTACCCCAAATGCATTTCTGAAGTTCATACATTCACATTCATTTTCACACAAAAAATAATCAAAAATATCCATTGCTGATTCCTTTATAAAACACATTCAATGCTATGCACAGAAGTTATTTACAGTTTCTTGAGAAAGTTTATCTGAATCCTGTATGAAAATCTTTAAACGCTGTTTACAAAAACCTATTTCTGAATTCTTTAAAGATATTTTAGTTCAGAAAATAAGACTCCATAAATTCTTTTTCTATATATTTCTATATAATTTAGTTCTAATGCTTTCACCATCTTCACACACACTCGAATTTACTGGTGCAGTAAATTGTGTTTCTCTAGTTTGCTTTGTAATTTCTTTCTACTTTGTTTTCAGCAAACTGCCTTTAATTGCCAAATTAAAATTAGTACAAAATAACCATTTTCTATGAATGCTACTATTATATATGATATGAAGCATTAACAGGTTGGCCAAGAGGTATCCTAAATATTTAAAGGGATGACAAAACACACAGAATTTATTTATTTAATTATTGGTGTTCAAGGTCACATACTTTTGCACAATGGCTCATCATGACCACAACATGAAGATAAAGTCAAGGTCAGTCAATCATTTATACCCCATGTTGCCTATTTTAGAGGACTCGCACCCCAAGCATTAGTGACTGGGTAATAAGTGCATACTGAACTATATCAGGGTTTGTTCCAGTCTCATTGGGAAAGGGTCCGAGTCCCATTTCATTGGGAAAAAATTATGTCATATGGCCCATAATTTGGGAATTTTTAAAAATTAAATATATCATATGTCAATAGAAACAAGCACATTTACTGATTCAGTGATGCCCTTCTCTTTATATGGATCCTGGAATTAATAATCAACAAACATTATAAAGTAACAGAATCCACCCTATATCAGATAATTATCACTAAAGAAGAAAAAGAAGCATTAGTCAACCTAAAAGAGAAATGAATTGGGAAATTTATAATGAATGATGGGGAGAAATCATGTCTATGGGCAATTGTGAATGGGTCCCATAGACACCCAGAATCATCCCTGTACATTTATTACTCAATCTTGAGTATATTATTGTTAAATATATGACAACAAACATTTATATATTACCTGGCTACATAGCTAGTCCTAACTATAGTATCACTTCATAATAAATAGTTCTAATGACCATGATATTTTTATACTGTACCAATGACCCAGACATAGCTGGTGCTAACTCTTAAAAATATAGGGCCAAACACAAATTTTGCCCCCCAATCCCCAAAATTTGCATCTAAAACCAAAGAAAACATGTCCTGAATGGCCCTCCATACTTCACCTCTACTGCGCATGCGCAGTGTCAAGGACGTCCCGAAATAGGTGCCATTAATCATTCTTTGTTTGGCCCTTCATCAGTTAACATCTGACTGATCTTTGTGCTTGTAAATCTCAGTTTAAATGATGCCAGACACATAAATATTAGTGAAATGGTGATTCTAAGGAGGATATAGAAGGAGGAGAGGAAAAATGAGTGACAGAAAATAATCAGGGCTGTAACTTAAAATTTTTTAATGAAATTATGTTAAGTTACCTATTTTCGAGGCAACAGCCTGTTGTGGTCATTCTTGTTATCAAGTTACACTGCTTGTTCAGTGTTTTCCTCTCTCCCTTTTCTTTAAGTCCCCTCTTGCTATTCTCCCATGCTTTTGGCATATTTTCTGTAATTTTATTACTAAAATTCCTTGGGAGTTTTAGCTGGATAACAGAATGAATTCTGTTCTTTTCCCCATGTTTACGTCTTCACCTATGGGTGGTTAGGCGTAGTGTTCTGCATCTACCATCTGATGTTCTGCAGTTTCTTCCCTGGAAGTCTCTGTTTTGCATCAGATAGTGTATTATTGGTAACTGATTTCGGGCCAGGGTGCCTGGAGTCTTGATCTGGTGTTTTTACACTTATTGTTTACATTTCCAACAGCCCTCTGTGTGAGGGGGGATTTCTTGAAAATAATATCTTGATGTTATTTTAATCATAACTAGATACATTATTATTGTTTGTAAGTGTTGCATAAATTGTTCAAAATATTTTTAGAATTTTTGTCCATACTTAGGCTTGGGATCCATTGGGGCTCAACGTTACTTTTCAGAAACTTGGGCTGTTCTGAAAAAATATTTTTTCAAAATTTTTTGATTTCAATTATTTTTTCTATGTTAATGGATCATGTTATTATGTATTTTGATTGTCAGTGGTTGGTGCGAGTACTAGGACTTTGTTTTCTTTTCACAATGAAAGGATATTGTTCAATTGTAATAAGAGGAAATCTTCCTCTGACTTTCATAATCATTGTATATGTAGTCTGTGTACTCGCACTAACTCCTGTCGCTCGGGACGCTCCGTTATATAGACAGTCCGGAGAGACTGTCAATAAGGCTTCCTCATTCTCATGGGAACGCACACGACCGCACCTTGGCTACGTGACCTCCGATATCCAGTCAACTTCGCCAATCAGGGAATCTTCGGCGACCAGGTCACGCCATCCAATAGCCAGGGACACGAGGCCTGGAGACTCCGGACGTTCGCATAAGAAAGTATGCGGGAGTCAACGTACACGGAGCTTCCAGCGGCAAAGCATCGTAAGACCGCTTCTGTACAGGCCTCGGTGACGGACGTGCTATCCCAAATAGCACAACTTATCGCAGCATCCCAGCAACGACAGAATCTCTGTCGCATCATGTAATATCCGACGACGCTGGGTCGGGACGCTCCGCGGAAGCATCAGGTGCGGACGTCCGAAAATTTCATACGGTCCGACGGGATGCCGAAAGGGATTCGGAGGATTTTGAGCTTTCCCTTTCGGAACAACATAAGCTGCTGTATATGTCATCCGACTTCATCTTCTAGAGGTTCTTCGTCGGACCAGAAGGCTGCGATACCGGATAAGAAACTGATAGCATCGGTGGACATAGAGATTTTTGGTTCGGTTCAGGGACATCGTCCCTCAGTTCCGACACAGTCCAATAATGTCTCAGATACTTTCGGTTTATTGAACGACGCTATATATATTTTTATATGTTTGCTATTTACAAGCATGTCTGGTTTCTTGTTCGCAAAATTACTGAGATGTCTTTCAAAAGTGTGCCTCTGTCGTCATAGTTAATGAAGAGCTAGCGGCAATTAGTGCTCATGGATTACGTCAATCGCCTAAGAGGTCCCTAGTAGGATCGACAGAGTTGACATTCGCTAGCTCACCCAGTGTAGCGTCCATTCATCGAATGGTTCGGCAGTCGGGTTCGTCCGTTGCGGTCTAGGAAGGAGATTTGGGTGATGCAAGCACTATAATAGACTTTAGTACACACCCAGTGACGACAGATTAGAGGAGAGATCGGAGGAAGCCTGTTAGTCCGGTTCCTAGCTCGTCCGGTCCGTCCGGGCGGCGAGTGAGAGAGGTCCCTCTCTCATGCAACAACATATGGGACCGGATGTTGTGGTACAGACATTTCACATTTGGAGCGTATGTCCGCCACTTGGGACGCTCCGTTATATAGACAGTCCGAGTGACTGTCGATAATGCTTCCTCATCCTCTCAACAGCGCACACGACCGCACATTGGCTACGTGACCTTGAGTATCCCGCCAGCTTAGTCATTCAGTGATTCCATGGCGAACAGGTCACGCCATCCGGTAGCCAAGGGACACGAGGCCTGCACACTCCGGTCGCTCGCATAATAGAAGTATGCACGGGGTAACGAACACGGAGCTTCCAGCGGCAATGCATCGTAAGACCGCTTCTCCACAGGCCTCAGTGACGGACATACTATCCAAAATAGCACAGCTTATCGTAGCATCCCAGCAAACGACAGATTCTCGGTCGGATCAGGAATAATCCGACGGCGCTGGGTCGGTGCGCTCCGCTGTTGCATCAGGTACGGACGACCAAACACTTGATAGGGTCCGACAGGATGGCGAAAGGGATTCGGACGATTTCCCTTTCGGAACAACAGAAGCTGCCATACATTTCTTCCGGCATTATCTTCCAGAGGTTGTTCCGTCGGACTACATTGCTGCGATGCTGGATAAGAGACTAATAGCGTCATTGGACACGGAGTTTTGGATCGGTTCAGGGACATTGTCCCTGAGTTGCTGACGCAGTCCAATAATGTTAGAACATTCGAATTATTGAACGACGCTATATATAAGCTTGCTACCAACATGCTAGTTTAGTTTCTTGTCTGCAGTGCTCTATTCTGCCTTTCGTGAATTCTAGGAAAATTATTTTTTATTGGCAGAACTGGGCATACCGAGAGTTCCTTTGCGTCTAAGACGGCGAGGCTGAAGACTGGGAATTATCTTTTTCGCCGTCTATGTCAATTCCAACCACAATGTTGGAAATGACAATGATGTATAATAGACTTAACTTAGACGCTTTATCATGCGTACACCACCTTACTGAGGCGTTATCATTACGTCTTCAAGAGAAAGAATTCCAGGATACGATCCTCAATGAGATTCTTTCAGGGGCAGTAGTTTTTCCACGTATAACTCCACCCTTCAGTGGCAACCTGGAGTTGGTTAGACGTGACGCAGCCCTAGCTACATCCACGTGCGTGGATAGTAAGGTGAAGAACTCTCTCAGAGTCGCTTCGGTCTCGGAGAAGCTTCTCTTCGGCGGCAACCTTTCAGCAATCTTGAATTGCTCGATATACACGTTCTCTTGTCAATCAAGTGTAACAAGAGATTCAGACGTGGGCAAACATTCGGTGGTTGACTCAGAGAGTTCCACTGTAGTTGCCGGATCCGAGTTTTTCGATTATGACGGACGCCAGTCAAACAGGTTGGGACACAATTTTGATCCCAACGGATTCGAAGTGCCTGGGTCTTTGGGTTCCGCAGTTTTTAGGCAAGCACTTATCTTCCAAGGAAGAATATTATTTTGGCTTGCACTACGTCATTGGATGAATTTTATTCAGAAACGCATGTTCAAATCCTGTCTGATAATACGACAGTAGTTGCGTATATCCGGAACCAGGGAGGGACTCATTCGGTTCCATAATAGATTTTAACGGAAAGAATCCTTCTGTTTGTTATAGAACACCAAGTTCTGTTTCGGTTCGTCATATTCTCGGTCGTCGGATCGTATTAGCAGACTCCCTTTCATGTAAGGGTCGTTTGTTGCCGCCGGAATGGACTCTCAGCAAACAGGTATTCAATCAGATTTGCTATCAATGGGAGCGCTCAGTGATGATTTATTTGCATCACAACTCTCCAATCAATTGTACACGTATGTGTCACCGTGTCCAGATCCCCGAGCACATATAGTTAATGCTCTATCGATCTATTTGGACGCGATGATAGGATATGCGTATCCTCCAGCGCGGTTGATTCAGCAAGTATTGCTAGGATTATTCATTCACAATACAATTCTGTTAGTAGCATCTCTCTCTCCACAGAGACGATGGATAAATTTACTTAGATGTCTGCTGTGGGACTTACCACAGAAACTTCCTCCACGAGAGGATCTTTTTTCGCTGGGGAAATCGTGTCAACTCTATCACAACCCGCAAGGTCTCAACCTTCACGTATTCCGTTGTGCGGTCCTTCTTGCATGGCAAGCATTGTATAGGACGAGCAGTGGACGCGATTCCTAACTGTAGAAGGACCTCCTCTTCGCTATACTATGCGGCTAAAGTGGAGGGTCTTCCGTCGTTGGTGTAGGGATCTTTATGTTGATATTTTTGATCCCTCCATACCAGACATTGCAAACTTTCTAGTATACTTGTTTAACGAGATCATCTGCAGCCAGTTACTTTTAAAGGTTATAGGTCTATGTTATCTGATACCTATGCACCACCATGATAGTTTACAATTGAGCCTAATGTCTCTTTATCTAAGTTAGTTTGAAACTTTGCGATAAGAGACCTAGAATCGTTAGATTAATTCCTATTCGGAATTCAGCTTGGGTTCTTATTAACTAATGCAACCATTTGAACCCCTTGAGTCAGTAGTTTCAAATTCTGGCCTTTGAAGGCAGCAATTCTCTTAGTCTTCTCTTCTGCTGAAGAGTCAGTGAGCTTCATGCACTATCGGTGGACGATTCTCACTTTCGTAGTATCGGAAACTATATTACCTTTACTACTAATGTTGTATTTTTGATTAAGAATCAGGCTCCTAATAATATCCGGAACCTATTGTTTTTAAGGTCCTTCCGTCTACGAGCGGGCATAGGCCTTTACTCTGCCCGGATAGACCTTTATGTATTTATTAACAGATCTCAGTTTATCAGTAGGACGTAAAGCTTCTTCTGGCTCTGATGCCTAATAGAAGGTCATTACGGTCCATTCTATTACTTAATGCATTCAGTTAACTATCGGTACTTCTTAGGGTAATCTATGCTCAACTCAGCAGTCTGTGCTTAAGATTTCGGCTCATGAAGCAAGAGCTCTTCTACATCTTGGGCTTACGTAAATAGTATTGCTATTATAGATTAAAGTAGGCTGCATATTGGTCTCAGCCATCCACATTCACAAATTTTTATCTCAGAAATATTGAATCCATTTCTGGAGACCTGCATTATTTAGGTCCATTATCAGCTGCTCAGAATGTCGATCACTTAACAATTGCAACTATAGCTATGTAGGCTTTATGTTCCGGCAGTGACTCCGTCCTGCTGCCCTCTTCGCTCTGGGCTATTTGACCCAGGGCAAGAAAAAGGGGGGGGGGGGAGGGTGTTCCCTTGGGTCACGTGTTTTATTATGAAAACAAGGGGATACCTCCTCCGGAGTCAGTAATTCTGAGCTGTTACTGGGATGGTTTCTTAAGTGAAGTTATGTTTTTTAAATTCATTCATGTCATAGTTTTAAAGTATAGCATTTGAATATGTCACGTGTCAACGGGTGTTATTATACTATCCTCGGACACTTTTAAAAGAGTATAAAGAGTCTCAATTCTCTGGACTAACTTTATTTATTGGCTTACTTTAAAAATAATTAGTATAAGAATTATACCGGATATTAATAGAGAATATGGATGTTATGATGCTCAGTTATAGAAGGTATTGTGTCTTTCTAATTTATCATAAATAAGAAAGATACACGTGATGCCTATTCTCCTTTTTTCCTCCAGGAGATGACTCTATTTTATATAGTTGAGCTTATTGGATTTTCCTCTATGTCCTGGGCCCTCCAGCCTTTTTACTATTCAGCTATGTCTGGGTCATTGGTACAGTATAAAAATCTTAAAAAATTTATAGTAATTTATATATTTTTTATACTTACCAATGACCCAGACGGGGATGGCCCTCCCAGGAGTTGGGAACTCATACCTCCCCGCTGAGGACATAGCGCTTACCAGGCACTGGTGGTAAGAATGATTAATGGCGCCAATTTTGGGACGTCCTTGACACTGCGCATGCGCAGTAGAGGTGAAGTATGGAGGGCCATTCAGGACATGTTTTCTTTGGTTTTAGATGCAAATTTTGGGGATTGGGGGGCAAAATTTGTGTTTGGCCCTATATTTTTAAGAGTTAGCACCAGCTATGTCTGGGTCATTGGTAAGTATAAAAAATATATAAATTACTATAAATTTTTTAAGTTTTTTTACATCTATTGATACACTTAATGGCCATTAAAACAATTCTTAACCATTTTTCTGCATTTTGAATGGTTTAATGCCCATTAATTTTGTTTTAAAGCTACTATTGTCAACATTATTTTATTAATGCCCATTATTTTTTGGTTGGGCAGTCTGATGGGCATTACTTTATTGCACTTTCTTTTAATGGGCATTATTTTCCTTGCTTAATGCCCATTATTTTTGGGGTGTGCATCTGTTGGCCATTAATTTATTGCATTCTCTTTTAATGGGCATTATTTATCTTGAAATCATGGCCATTAAACAGAGTCATTACAAATTTTAATGGGTGTTAATGGGCATGAAACACATAAAACATTAAAACATGAAATTGGCCATTAAAATGAGCTATTTTAATGGGTTAACCATCAACCCATGGCTTTTTTTGTTACAAGAATTAATGGGTAAAAATAATGGATTTGGTTGAATCATCTTCCACAACCTTTTTTGTTTGGGTGGATCGATTTGAAAACTGCCGAGTGGAAGTCCAATCATGAAATGCAAGAGCATGGCTTGATCACTCGCTGATGTATTTATTTTTCATGCCATCCCACGGGCTAGAGTTTTCTCACTTTTTAGGTATTTGGTGAGATTAGTTGTCGCGATCATCAGAGGACTATTTACCTATTTTTGTCTTAATTACCAGTACCTGCGACTAAAATAGAAAGGTGCTCTTAAGACTCAGAGGGGCTACTTGGTAACTCACATTTGTAAAGTTAGGGATAGGCTTATGTTAAAGTATGAGCTCAGACATGAGTAACTAGTCAGTAACTAGTAACAAGTCAGTGCAGTATGTGATAGAAATTGGTAAATTGGAGGGGCGGGGGTGCCTGAAGTTGAAATCGGGAAAAAAATGTCTTTTCCCCAGCACAGGAAAAGGGACCCTTGTCACAGCATGTACTACCCGTGTGGATGCCTGAAAGCTTTAAATATTATCAAACTGATATATACCCCCCTCCCCCACACGCCCATCTCCTTCAGGACAGTGACATTGACCATCCAGGTCTGAACAGACTGAAGTTCAATCTGAACTCTTATTCAGTTTGATATAATTAAACCTTTTTTCTGTTCCTGCATTTTCAGGCAAAATGATTGACTAAATTATTTTTTTTTTTCTGTTCATGTCACAATGAACCGGAAAAAACGCATTTAGGCATGTCCTTAACACGCCCCAATGCCAGTCGTTAAAATTACACTGCACAGTGTGAATGGAAAAGAACCTCTGCATGCTCATATTGTTTCAAAATGAAAAGTAATTAATATTTTTCTCACCATTTTAAAAATACTTTCAAAATAAAATCAAATAAACAATGAAATCCTTATCATGCTATCTAATCCATATTTAATTTTTTATACGCAATTAAAATTAATAGATGATCGTCTGCTTTCATTGCTTTACCCAATTCAAACGTAAACAATGGCCGGTCATAATCATTGCCAACCTGTCATAAAGATATAATTGATCAGACTGATTTAACCCTTTACCCAACGTAACACCCAAAACCGGCCAGCGCTATTCTAAAAAATCGCCAATTAATTTTCACTATTTTTTTCATTTTTTGTCTCAAAAACATAGGTTATGACCCCTCGTTGGAACGAGCTCGTCAAGCTCGTTCCAACGAGGAGTCATAACCTATGTTTTTGAGACAAAAAATGAAAAAAATTAGTTATTCAAGAATTTTTTTTGCAAGTGTCGTCTGCTTTTCACGTTAGGTAAAGGGTTAAATAAGATTGCCACCTGCCTGCATGCACTGCACAGTGCTCTCCTTTCACCATCAACTGAATGTTTGTGGTTCACTGACAAGAGTTTAAATGAATATCAGTTCTCAAAATTTATGTCTGACATTTCTCCAAATGCAAAGTGTAGGCATTGTAGCACAACATACACAGCACACTGTTTACATGCAACTGGTATCCATAGAATGCATGATGCTGGATTTGAACTACGACACATTATGTACATGAGTGGACATCAAAATGAAGGTTCCGTCCGCGGTTACAATAAGGAATGTCCCATTTTAAAGAAACAAAATATCAGTCAAACACTGTCCCCCATGACAGTTCAGCCTTGTGCACAACAAGGTCAACATGAACAAAACGCTACATCACTGACGTCGATGGGATCCACAAACGAAACTCATGATTCATGAAATCAAAACTTTCCAATTTTAAAATAGCCTGAATGAACTCTTTTTGAGACAAAGTTAAGCCAACTTCATTTTATCTGGGTTTATATTGAACTCCGCATTTACAAACAGTGTTTTCAATTTCTCTGGAAATGATCAAAATCAGAATTAAATTTAACCTAGTGTTACTTTGAATGGCATCACCCTCACATCAAGTGGAAAAGATTGAAGTTTTGTGTGGGTATGGCGTTCCTTTTAACTTACGCAATTCATTGGTCAATAAAAATTTTAATGACACAAGAACATGTTTCAGTGAAATTATCGTCATTTCAAACCAAATTTTAGACAACTATGCCCTTTTATTCAATTCTCACTAAGAAGCATGATGTGACCTGGTTTTTATTATAACTTCACAAAGTAGAGAGTGTTTAAATTTATTGCCCCCCAGGTTTAATTATAAGGAATGATAATTTGTTTCTGTCTATTTCTAGAGTTATGAACCCCAAAAAACAAAGGCCAAACATAGTGTACATGGGCTACGCCCATTTTCACAGTTTGGCCTTTGTTTTTTTGGGTTCATAACTCAAGAAATAGACAGAAACAAACGATCATTACTTATATGTTTGATTTTTGGTCCAATTCATCCGATTTCTGTTCTTGTTAAAAAAAAAAAACTATTAGATTGAAAAGCTTCATTTTTCTAAAATTAGACTCTTTTTGTGACTGCTAATTGGAGCCCTGCGATTACTCGAATTTCGAGTTGAATCTCGAGTTGGAACACAAAATTGACTCGACTTGTCTCTGATTCAAGGATGACCTTTTTCTTGAGTCGATTCGGTCCCGATAAAGGACAAAGTTTTCATTGTGAGTTCTTTCTTTAAACGATGCAATAATACAGTTTGGCCATGAAAGAAATAGGAAAATATGTTACAAAACCCTGTTTATATCACTGTTAAATGATACCAACACGATTTACTGACTTCTCATCACGGCCTTAGTAAAGTCGGCATTATACATAAGTCATAACGGGATTCATCACCTGAGATACGGCTTTGCTCTCAAGGTGAAAGGCCCAATGGATGGTAGATAACTCTATTTGGGTAGAATGAAGTGCACTCCGAGCACTGAAGTCCGTGTACTTCTGTTTAATTAACTTAATCTGTTATTGGTGTTTTGACTGCACGAACAACCCAGTATGCCGTGCCTAATTTGGAAAACGTGTTAAAACTTGTCAAAATTGTTACTTGGAGGTTTTAACAGGCAAAAAAAGTCGGTAGCTTGTACCAAATATGTATACATGGAATAGTTAGCCGGTTGAAAGTCGGATTTACGCGATGAAAGAACGTTAAATCCCTCTCTGTTGAGAAGAAATCAGGCTGTCAGTTTTATAAGATTGACTCGAAAAATGACTCGACTTGCCAGTTTTAAACTAGAATCAAATCAAGAATCGACTCAAACTAAAATATCCAACTCGCAGGACCCTACTGCTAATCAGTTTGTCCCCACTGCTAATCAATTTTCCAGAACAGCGATAAAAACTGCTAATCAAATTTTTAAAAACCAAAAATACCCCGTTTTCCCAATGGCATTGTCCCTGGACTCTTTTCCCAAAGAGGGCTGAAGAATCCCTGATCACTTTTATAAAGGGTTAGAGACATGTCAGTTATGATTAATTTTGTTGCCCAAAGATAGGTGGTCCACTTTGTAATCATGAGAAAGTCTCTAAGGCAGTTATCATATTCTCCTGAAAG
Organism: Pictodentalium vernedei; assembly: GCA_031216915.1. Lineage (NCBI taxonomy): Eukaryota > Metazoa > Mollusca > Scaphopoda > Dentaliida > Dentaliidae > Pictodentalium > Pictodentalium vernedei. The sequence continues at coordinate 213,160,078 of CM062290.1, forward strand.
TAGACTTACAGGATGTGGCAATATCTAGATGACTACCCATGCCTTATGGCTTAAGTGTACAACTTTTATGGGCTTTTTCAGAACTCACAAAGAAGATTACAGAACTAGAAGGAAATCAGTCTTCAGGAGCAGGAAGTGAACAGGTAATCTTAAGTCCAAAAGAAAAATGATAAAGGTTATATGTGAATTTTATCACGGTGATTCCCTTGTCATGTATCTTATGACTAATACATGTAGTTACACTAAAGTTAGTCTTACATTAAAGATTTTATAAATACTTGGGGAAAAAAGTCCTTTTTACTTCTAAGAGTGTACCGTAGATTGCATTCTCCAGAGTGGACAGTTTATGCCTCTAAACAATAGGATAGTATTTTGTGACTGCTTCAGTCCCACAGTTTATGCTGCCCAGGATTGTTTTATTTCTTGGAAATCTTGAGTTCTGAGATTCCTGATCTCCTCAACCGCCATTTTCACAACTTAGCAGGCCTTTAACCATTAAAGACCCATAAAATCCGACTTTTACGTCCTCAGAACAGGTACTACCCTTAACAAGCAATCACGAGGAGATTGTGCTGAAAATAGAGATATTAGCTTGACAGTGGTTTCCAGTCAAGTCTTGGCTGCCTATACCACAAGGCATCCCTGACAAGGGAGAGGTGGCAGTACATCACACGTGTACTGTTTGATATTTGATAATGCTTTGTAAATCAGATCGTTGCTTCCTTTTAATTTTGTGAAAAAGTTTATTTTTCGTCATCTATTTTTGTTTATTTTGTATATGAAAGTTTATGTTTTTTAATAATAAAAAAAAAAAATAGAAGACATGACTAAAAGTCACTGCTTAGCTACTGGCAATGCACAGGTTGTGGTATTGCGGGTATTCAAGAAATTTTTCCAGGTCCTTAATGGTTAAATTCCAGCAAACTCACAGCAATAACCGATGTTGATGCCTTTAATCCCACCATGTGCAAAAGTTGTTTTCAAAACTGTTATATTTCTTACAGCAATAGACTGAACAGTCATTGCAAATTGCCTTTAACCTTCAACAGAGTGGTAAGAAAGCCTAGAATTTCTGAGGTACTTTGGTAATGAATAGTTAAGTATGTGGTGTAGCCCTGTAGGGACAAATAAGCATGAAATGTGCATAATCCCATTTTAACCCTTTTCTTAATGAATCGGACACATCGGTCCTTGCAACTGACAATTTGAGCAGTTGGAAACAAAAAAAAATTCAAAATCATCTTAAGCCTAAAAAAGTTAATAATCTATTTCTAAATGGTTTATGTCTGATATTTTACTTAAGTTAATAAAATTAATAAATTTGCCCCTTTAGTGCAACAAGCCTCTGTAATGCTTTAGCACTACAAAGCCTTCTTGCACTCAAGGGACAGAATATACCATCACCCATGCTCTTCTGTAGATTATGAGGCCCAAAAACATAAAACAAAGAACGACAAAAATAAAAAAAATGCCTGCCTCCATGCAATTTTAAAAAAACATGGCCTGAGAAGATCTACTTTGTGGGGCGTTATGTGATGCCTCATTTTGAATGAGCTGATCGAGCTTGTTCTTATGAGGGGTAACATGATATGGTTTTGATGAAATTTTTCAAAAAAATTGATAAAACGGAATTAAAATAACATTTTTTTTTTTAATATCATGTACATTAAGTAAGTAAAAGATTACCCCCCACACTCTGTTAGTGCAACAGAATTTTCTCACATCAATCTGTTTTTCTCTTATTTAACTGTGAATTTAACCAATTATATTTTGTTTGATACAATATGTTAAACCAGGTATATTTGTTTAAATATCAAACTGCATTATGGGAATTTGCTGCTGAAAACTTTGCCATTTTGACATCAGTGTGCAGAGGGTTAATATCCATTTTGTAGATTATTCCAAAAATGTGAGTAACCTCTCATAGACAAACCAGCATGAAGAACAGTACACATTTTTTCTAACGTTTGTCCTAAAAGTAAATATGTGTGGATTTTCACCTGGAGAATGACCGAATACATGTTGGCTGTTATGTGTAATACTTTTAGGTGGACAACTTCACCAAAGACATAAAAATAGTTGATGTACACTATATCCTTAACACTGACAAATATCCAAATTTGGTGTCTGTGTCTTGGTCATTTCAGTCTTCTGACTTGAGCAATTTTCTTTTTATTCAAGGATGGAAATAAACTTCAGGAACTTGAAAATAAAAATGCAGAATTACAGAATATTTATCAAGTATCACAGCAAGCACAGGAAGAAAGTCTGGAGAGATACAGGGTATGTGTATCATTTTATTTTAGTAATTTCTGAATCAAAGTTGGTATGCTGTATTATTTAGTGACGTATACTTGATTTATGCTGAAATAGTTTTTTTTCTTAAGCTCACCCAAGTGAAAGTCAAGGCAAATGGGAGCTTTATTGATCACTCTCCACCTGCCATCCATCCATCCATTGTGAACTTAACTTTATCAACTTCTTAAAAACTACCAGATCAAATTGAACCAAAGTTGGTGTGCATCTTCCAAATCATGTTATTTCAAGTTTGGTCAAATAAAGTTGCCAGGCCCACAGGAGGCACCAAAAGGGTATAGCTCTTGTAAGCACCCCTAAGTTGTTTTCAAAAAATTAAAAAATCTTCTTCCACACAACCACCACTCAGAATCTTTTGATATGAGGTACACAACATATTTTGGGGTGGGGATGGAGATGGAGGTGGATGTTCATGTTTGTTCAAATCACATCTCACATTTTAACTTAGTGCAATGGGGAACCCAAATTTTAACTTAATGCAATATGAGGAATAATCTTTAAAAATCTTTGCATTCACCAGTTAAAATTTTTGACATTTCGTACATGTATTCAGTATCCTCAGGGAGGGATCAAATTCAAGTTTGCTCTAATCACGTCCCTGTATTCCTATTTGTGTTCCGAATGGGAGGCCAAATTTCAACATATTGCATCGTGATGAATATTCTTTGAAAATCTTCTTCAGATCAACCTGTCAAAATATTCAATTTGGTATGCAACCTCCTTATGGAGCCAGATTCAATATTTTTTTTGGATTTTTTAATCAAGCCCCTGTATTCATATTTGGGATCCCCATGGGAGCCCAAATTGTAACATAGTGTACTGATGAATATTCTATAAAAATCTCTTTTTTTTGGCCCACCACTCAGAATCTTTTGGTGTACAGCATCCTTAGTGGGGAATCAGATTCAAGTAAGTTTGTTCAAATCAAGTCCCTGGGTTCATAGCTGGGCTTCTCATGGAAACCCAGATTATGACTTTGTGTAATGTGAGGAAAATTCTACAAAAATCATCTTCAGATCACTGATGCAGAATCTTTTTATATTTGGTATACACCGTCCTCTGTGGCGGTCAGATTCAAGTTTGCACAAATCAAGGCCCTTAGTTAATATTTTCCCTCCTTATGAAACATGGTATTTTATCATTTAGGAACTGGAAATGCAATTTAATGAGATGAAAACCTCAAAAGAAGAGGCAGAGAATAGATTACAGGCTTCAGAAATGCAAAGAAAGGTAAGCTTCTTGTCAGCACAAGCATCATTAACAACTGTATTTAACTGGTAGAGTGCTTCTTTTTCAATGTTCATTTGTAACATGAGTTTTATTTTTCATCAATAACATGCTACCAACAAGAGGGGGCTTTAATTTGGCAGGATTTTGTTCATAAATAATTGTTTTGTTGTAATTTATTGGAGAGTGCCTCTTGGCACTCTCCAATAAATTGTAGCAAAACATTACATGTATTCATTTTTAGCTCAGCTTTGACGAAGTCAAATTTGAGCTATTGTCATGGCCCGTCGTCCATCTGTCCGTCCATCTGTCTGTCCGTCCGTCTATCCGTCTGTCCGTCTGTCCGTACGTCAACAATTGGCTATGGCTCGGGCTAGAGGTCGTATTTATGAACCGATCTTTACGAAACTTCTTGTGTACCTTTGTTATGACCCTGGGACGGGAACGAGTGTTTTTAGGTGTGGTCCGAAATTCAAGATGGCTGCCAGCGGCCATTTTGTACCGATGATGCAAAAATCAGTTTTTTGTACAGAACTTCTGTATGAAAGTTCTGATTTGAATAAAGTTTTGTATAAATGTTTAGTACCATGGGATACATCACATATAATACGGGTTTTTTTCTTGTGCGTAAATTATGCAAATTAGACTGACTTTGATTTATTTAGTGTTACTTTCAGAGCTGTAAGTGCCAAGCTGCTATGGCTTGGGCTAGAGGCTGTATTTATGAACCGATCTTTACAAAACTTCTTGGGTACCTTTGTTATGACTGTGGGACAAGAACGAGTGTTTTTGGGTGCAGTCCGAAATTCAAGATGGCTGCCAGCTGCCATTTTGTACCGACGATGCAGAAATCTGTTTTTTGTACAGAACTTCCATATGAAAACTCTGATTTGAATAATTTTTTGTATGAATGTTTAGTACCATGGGATACATCACATATAATACGGGTTTTTTTTCTCGTGCGTAAATTATGCAAATTAGACTAACTTTGATGTTTTTTGGTGTTACTTTCAGCACTGTAAGTGCAAATGCCAATACGGCTCGGGCTAGAGGCCGTATTTATGAACCGATCTTTACAAAACTTCTTGGGTACCTTTGTTATCACCGTGGGACGAGAACGAGTGTTTTGGGGTCCAGTCTGAAATTCAAGATGGCCGATGGCAGCCATTTTGTACGAAATTTGGTGCAATCAGATTTTTGCACAGAACTTCCTTATGAAAGCGCTGATTTGAATAATTTTTTGTGTGAATGTTTAGTACCATGGGATACATCACATATAATACAGGTTTTTTTCTCGTGCAGAAATTATGCAAATTAGATGAACTTTGATTTTTTCAGTGCTGCTTACACACAGTAAGTACACATGTCAATACGGCTCGAGCTAGAGTCTGTGTTTATGAACCGATCTTCACGAAACGTCTTGGGTACCTTTGTTATCACCTTGGGACGAGAACGAGTGTTTCTGGGTGCGGTACAAAATTCAAGATGGCTGCCAGTGGCCATTTTGTATCGAAATTAGGTCTAATCAGTTTTTTGTCACAACTTCTACACAGCTCATATTTGTGAACTGATCTTCACGAAACTTCTTGGGTACCTTTGTTTTCACCTTGGGACAGGAATGAGTGTGTTTTGGGGTGCCTTTGTTATCACTGTGCTATGAGAACAAATATTTTGGGGTTCAGTCAGACCCACTCTGGGACTCAAAGATTTTTTCTAGTTTAGCATCTGACTGTCACCCACCTTTACAATACTTTACCTATACATTTGTTACAGGCAACGCTCAGTATTTATGTACAGAACGTTACAATACTTTATATGTACCTTTGTTATCAGGTCATTACCTTGGTGTTTGTCATTGCTGTGTCACATACTATACATGTACATGTCTTTGTCTTGACAAGTTGAGCTACAGTGTCATTGACACTTTCATTGTTTCTACCGCTATGCAAACAACAAGCTTTTGCATACAGTGTAAAGCCTCTATGGGGGCTTTCAGCACTTTTCAATAGAGCCATGATAGTGATTTCTAGCACGCGATCATTTAAGTTGATCCTTAAAATCCAGCATTCTGACTGTACAACAGACAACAAAATATTCTTTGATGACTTCAGTTTTCTGAGAGAAGAGTAAGAATTTCAGCACTTATATCATCTTTGACCAAGCACAGTGAGCAGGCACATTAGAGCAATCATAAAATCAGACAGAGAATTTTTGTGGGATCTCCAATTTATATATTTATTAGAGTTTAATCCTTGAAGCCTTATAAAAATAATTTTTTTTTGAGACTTTCTTGTCTTAACATGTACATGGAGAGCACATGTTCCAACATACTCTCTTTCAGGGTCTTGCTATTGAAAGTTACAGTACCTTTGCAGTGGTTTCTAGTGAAGTTACTGCTGCCATTACAGACAGAAGATCCCTCTGCATAGTCGAAGAGTTATTTTATTATATGAGGGAGTTAAAACATAAGTAGAATTCTCCAGACCTTTAATCCTTAAAGGCCTCAGAACACTGTCAGGTGCCCTTAACATGCTAGCATGAGGAGGTCCTGCTAACATCAGACAAATTACCTAGGCAGTGGTTTCTAGTCAAGTCTTGACTACCCTAACAGGCAGTCAACACTTGACCAGAGATCATTGCTAAGCCCCAGACATGCAGAGGCTGTGTCAGTTGTGAATTCAGGTCAGTTGTCTAGGCCCTTGAGGGTTAAGGACACTTTCAGAATCCATGACCAAATCAAATGAACATTTTGTTGATTCTAATTGTTTGCCTTGTGAGGATCTTTGCTAGAATCGAATATAATTCTCACATGAATTTTAACCCTGAAGGGCCTGGACAAGGATCTTGAATACCCACCCTTCCGCAGTCTCTTCGTCTAATAGCTTTGCAGTGATTTCTAGTCAATTCTTGGCTGCCTGTCAAGGCAGCCAAGACTTGACTAACAACCATTGCCAAGGTAATTTGTCTATTGTCAGCAGGACTGAGGTCGGAGAAGTCAGTCAGAAATAGGCCTTTAAGTTTAACCCTTGATTTATAAAAGAGGGGTTGGAGACGGCCCTCCCCACTCTTCCCAATTCCTCCACAGCTTGTTTGTAAAGTGATACATTCCTTTGTCTTGACTGGTGAACATTCTTAAATCTGATTGGTCTATAACTACATGATATGGAACAGCCTCACAATATTTTCACCAAATCACTGAGAAATTTCCTGTATCACAAAGGCAGGGTTGCTCAGGAAAGACCCACATCTGTGATGCAGATTTATTTTCCATTCCAGAAAATTAATTTCCAAGTTACCACCTCACTCTTAATGTAGAAGTGTTGCACAGATAACAAAGTGTCTTGGCCACAATGACTGCAAAGAAATTTGCACAGTTTTTATGCCCCCGAGCTCTTTGAGGAGGGGGCATTATGTTATCAACATATCCATCGTCTTTCCGTTAACTTTTCACATTCTGTCAATTAACTAAAGTTCTACCAACCGGATCTTTACCAAACTTCATATGTTGGTTAGGTGTGATGAGTGGAAGAAGCCTGTTTATTTTGACAATGATTTTATAAAGGTCAAGGTCACAGTGACCTCCAATGTTTAATACACTTGAAATTGGTTTCTGCTCTATAACTAAAGTTCTACCAACCAGATCTTTACCAAACTTCATATGTGGGTTAGGTGTGATGAGTGGAAGAAGCCTATTTATTAGTTGAGTTGTGATGAAATCAAACTCAACTTATAGTTTGATGAATGGCAGGTGGGCGGTTGGGCGGGCAGTCTTTTGGTTTCGGGTGGGCGGGAATAAATAATTGGTTTCCAGATGATAACGGTTCGACCCATGTTCATGAAAATTTTGTAGGTAGGTTGGCCTCGGTGAGAGGAAGAACCCTATTTATTTTGGACTCACTAGGTCAATGGTGAAGGTCACAGTGACCTTGAACATACTAAATCATAAACAATTGGTTTCCAGATGATAACTTGATAATGGTTTGACCTATGTTCATGAAACTTCTTAGGTAGGTTGGCCTCGGTGAGAGGAAGAACCCTATTTTTGGGGGGCTCGCTAGGTCAAAGGTCAAGGTCACAGTGACTCTGAACATAGTAAATCAAAACACTTGGTTTCCGGATGATAACTTGATAATGGTTTGACCCATGTTCATGAAACTTCATATGTAGGTTGGCATCAGTGAGAGGAAGAACCCTATTTATTTTGGACTTGCTAGGTGAAAGATCAAGGTCACAGTGGCCTTGAACATAAATTGTAAACAATTGGATTCCAGATGATAATTTAACAATGGTTCCACCCACGTTCATGAAACTTCATAGGTAGGTTGGCATTGGTGCAAGAAAGAGCCCTATTTATTTTGGAATCTCTAGGTCAAAGGTCAGGGTCACAGTGACCCTTCACATAGTAAATTGTAAACAATTGGTTTCCGGAAAAGTAAGTTGATAATGATTAAACTCACTTTTGTGCTGCCACAACTCGACATTGGATCGGTGATCCTATTGGCATTTTTTTTTACCATGATGTGCCAAAGATCAAGGTCACAGTGACTTTCAATGTTAAATACACTTGAAATTGGTTTCTGCTCTATAACTAAAGTTCTACCAACCAGATCTTTACCAAACTTCATATGTGGGTTAGGTATGATGAGTGGAAGAAGCCTACTTATTTTGAACATGATGTGCCAAAGATCAAGGTCACAGGGACCTCCAATATTAAATCAACTTGAAATTGGTTTCCACTCTATAACTAAAGTTCTGCAAGACTGATCTTGTTTTTTGGTAATTGGTAATTTTATCCATGATACAGGAGGGGCCATATGCCACGCTTTACATTACTCTTGTCTAATGATGAAATTGTGGCGAAAAAGAGATTTCAATTGATAAAATTGCCACCCTGTGTCTGTTCATGAAGTACACATTTTTATCTGCCTGCAGTCAGCCGTATCCCATGATCAGGGGGCAGAACGACACTTTCAACAGCCATGGTCACCTTGTGTCGGACATTTTTATGAGTGGAGGAAGCAGCAATAGCCGTGGAGAATCACCGAGCAGCGGCAAACAATTTTCAGACTCCCCAACGTATTAACTCTGCACAAGCAGGGTTAGGATTGGTTGAAGACAAGTGACATGCAGTATGTCTTGGTAAGCAGTGCCACCATTCCCTGACAAAGGCAACCAGGATTAAGTGTCTTGCCCATGGACACAACACATTTACCCGGCAGGGATTGAACCATGGACCTTTCAGTATGAAGTCCAATGCCATAACCACTGAGTCACCACCGTCCCCTTTCTTTCCTATTATTCACATTAAACATTGGAGGGTGTGGGGGTAGGTCGTATCTGTGGCTGTATTGCCTTTTTTTGTTAAGGTGTTTTAATGAGTTTATTTTTGAAGCTGTCTGTTAGTTATTGGTCAAAGATAATGGTATATGTGCACTGAATTTTGTGAGATACTCTAAGCTGTTAATAATCAGCATGATTCTGTGATGTATTTTTTCTTGTATCCTAAACAGGAATTGGCGGAGCAGGTGGAATGCATGAAGATGAAAGAGGAATCCATGACATCATCATTTCACTATATGCAAGAAGATCAGGATAAGATGAAGATTGAAAACAAAGTATGCTCTATTTACTTCGTCTATTTAAAATTTATTATGGTGATAAAAGTCTTTTGACCTCTTGTATAAGTAATAGAAGATCAGAATGTTCCAACCTCTCCCACCATAACATTCTTTTTTTTTGTCCTAATGTAAACAATGCAGTGTACCTGCTCTGATTAAATCTTAGTTGAATTTCTGCACACTGAATGGCAAAATACAAAAATTTCAAGCCACAAAGTTTTCCTATGAGGCTAAAAAAAAAGGTTTTGGAAAAAGGGTTTTGGTTCATGGGTAATCCCTCACTAAACTTGAATCCCCTTGTTGAAAGTTCTTATCGGCTTGTAGTGTCTACCAAAATTACTATGAAATTGCAAGGCTTTAAAATTTTACTGTTTTTGATTGATGTATATTTATTTGCATGTGTTTGTAACAATGCATGACTAAGGCCCCACAAGGTAGATCCTAAGGATTCTCAGGCCACTTTTGGTAAATTTGCATGTGGACAGCCAGTTTTTTGCTCACCTGGCCTAAAAGACCATGTGAGCTTTTGCTATCACTTGGCATCTGTTGTCCGTAAACTTTTCACATTTTCATCTTCTTCTCTGGAACCGCTTGAGCTGGTGTGATCCAAACTTGGCAGGAATGGTCTATGGGAGGTCCTCTACAAACAATCCTCATTTTGTTCCCGTCGAATGAAAAACATGGCCACCAGAGGCATTTTTTGATTTTAGTTGGTGGATTTCAAAAATCTTCTCCTCTGAAACCATAAGGCCAAATGTTTTGAAACTTCACATTATTGATGCTTGGGACACCCTCTACCAATGATCCTCATTTAATGTTGATTAGGATGCAAACATGGCCACAATTGCAGTGTATAGTTATTATAGAAACCCTATGGGAAATCACATTTTCATGTTCTTCTCTGGAACTACTGAGCTGATGTGAAGCAAACTTGGCAGGAATGGTCTATGGGAGGTCCTCTACAAACGGTCCTCATTTTCTTCCGTTGGGTTGAAAAATATTGCCGCCAGAGGCATTTTGTGATTTTAATTGATGGATTTTAAAAAATCTTCTCTTCTGAAACCACAGGGCCAAATGTATTGAAACTCTTCGTGGTTGATGACTAGGACACCCTCTACGAACAATCCTCATTTAATGTTGATCGGGTTGCAAACATGGCTGCAATTGCAGCTTATAGTTACTGTAGAAACCCTATGGGAAATCACATTTTCATCATCTTCTCTGGAACTACTGAGCCAAAATTGGCAGGAATTGTCTATGTGAGGTCCCCTACAAACAATCCTCTTTTTGTTCCTGTAGGTTGGGAAACATTGCCGCCAGAGGCATTCTGTGATTCTGATTGGACAATTTTGAAAACTGTTTTCTGAAACTACAAGCTAGGCCAAATGTTTTGAAACTTCACATGATTGATGACCTGGACACTCAATGTAAGAGGAACAACTTTGCTGTTATATGTTATGAAAAATATAAACCTTATTCTGGCAGGGTAGCTTGAATAGAACAGTAAGTGGAGAGTAGATTGTAACAAAATCACCTGTGGAGTGAAATAATCACCCAAAGTATCAGTTTCAAATTCTGTACATACGGACAAAAAACCCCACAAGCAATGTGCCAGCCAATGGACCTCTGGTTTTAACATGGAAGTCCATTGGCTGGAACTTTGCTTGTGTTTGTTATGCTTTGCAACAAATTTCCAGTGATTGCTTGGGTGGATTTCCCACTCTGTGGGTGATTTTAGTGATAATACACTCTCCACATACTGTAGCAGTTTTCTCCACTGAGAACTGGGACAATGATAAAATATTGTGTACAGTTTTATGTAGGGATGTAACTGGAAACAACTTTGCTACTATATGTTATCAGAAAAACTGTCAAGTTGTGATTGATGACCGGTGTTTGGAAAACTTGGTGTAATTTACTGGGGAGCTCTAAATGATAGTATACAAATATCTCCAGTCAATTATTAATCTTTGGTTTTATCATTCATTCAAGATAGACATAATGACAAATCCTTTGAATAAAATGTTGTTCTTTGTGTAACCTTTTACCTATCCAAAGCTCTTTGAAAGAGAGTACTGTCTGAAAAACTGTAATTTTCAAAATATTCTTTAATCTTCTTTTACTGATTTTTATTGAAACAGAGTTCATAAATGTGTCCTGGCACTATTTGGTAAGCAATATTACTATGATACTGTTGATTTCTAACTTAACCCTGCACATATGGTTTCAGAGAAGTAGGTATGGATTTCCGGCAATTATGGCTGGAATATTATGAAATGCAGTCTGTCTGTTCATCCATCTGTCCATTCGTTCATTCGTCTGCCTGCCTGCCTGAAAAGCATGGCCGCCAGAGGCATATTTTTATACGACAACCAATGGCCCAGACTAGCTGGTGCATACTCGATATTATCAAGGGCCAAACACAAATATTGAACCCCCAGTCCCCAAAATTTGCATACAGAACCGAAAATTAAAAGTTCAATCTGGCCCTCCATACTTATACTCTCTGTGCATGTGCAGTGGTCAGGAAGAGACCGGAATTGGCGCCAACATTATTCTTTTGTTTGACCCTAAAGTCAGTAACAGTGAGCTGACTTCTGTGCTTTAAAATCTCTTTTTTTGAGGATGCCAGACACAAATCAATGCAAGAATTGGATCCAAGGCTGTTAATGGATGATGGAAGTGAACTACGGTGGTTTCCGACGTTCAGGGCTGTAACTTTATAATAATTATAAAAATTATTTCATGTTTCCCATTGTTTCCAACCTTTAGCACAGTCTACAGGTCATATTTATTAAGGGATTTCATTGTAACTTGGTAGGATGCCTCTGTATAATATCTAGATGAGAACATCCCCTTTTGGTCATCTGTCAACCGTGATGGCTGCCCAAGCCCGAAACCCAAAAACTTTTAGCACAGTCTGCAGGTCATATTTAATATGGAGGGATTTCATTATAACCTGGTAGGATGACTCTATATGATGTCTAGATAAGAACTTCCCCATTTGGTCACGATCTGTCACCCGTGACGACTGCCCGAGCCCAAAACCCCGAAACTTTTAGCACAGTCTACAGGTCATATTTATAGAGGGATTTCATTGTAATTTGGTAGGTTGACTCCATATAATGTCTAGATGAGAACGTCCCCTTTTGATCGCGATTGGTCAACTGTGACGGCTACAGGGGCCTGAAGACCGAAAACCTTTAGCACAGTCTGTAGGTCATATTTATGAAGGGATTTCATTGTAACTTGGTAGGATGACTCCAGATAATGTCTAGATGAGAACGTCCCCTTATGGTCTGATCATTCAGCTGTGACAGCTGCCCAAGCCCAAAACCTGAAAACCTTTAGCACAGTCTGCAGGTCGCATTTATGGAGGGATTTCATTGTAACTTTGTAGGTTGATTCCACATAATGTCTAGATGATAACGTCCCCATTTGGTCGCGATTGGTCAGCTGTGATGGCTGCAGGGGCCCGAAGTCCGAATTCTTTAGCAAAGTCTACAAGTCATATTTATGAAGGGATTTCATTGTAACTTGGTAGGTTGACTCCAGATAATGCCTAGATGAGAACGTCCCCTTTGATCAAGATGATTCAACCATGACGGCAGCCCGAGTCCAAAACGCGAAAAGCTTTAGCACAGACTACAGGTCATATTTATGAAGGGATTTCATTGTAACTTGGTAGGATGACTCAGTATAATGTCTAGATGAGGACATCCCCTTTTGGTTGCGATCGGTCAACCGTTATGGCTACACAGGCTCGAAGCCCAAAAACCTTTAGCACAGTCTACAAGCCGTATTTATGAAGGGATTTCATTGTAACTTGATACGATGACTTGTTTTGGAATAATTTCACTGTAAATTGGTAACTTTCATTGATATACATTAACTGTGAGGCCACATACATTAACTCTGAGGTCCACATTAACCCACCCCTCATTTCTTTAGTACAGTCTACACCTCATATTATTTTTATTGAAAACATAGCATACAGGGAACAGAAATTAACATATTCCCAATTATCACAATTCTTGTTGTATTTCATAATTCTTTCATAAATATTGAACATTATCCTGTTCATCAAACACAACACACAGTCAAGTTAAGCTACAGTGTCACTGATACTTTCATTGTTAAATTACATGTGGGCAGGTGTTTTTTTACCTGCATCGCCAGCGGCAGAGCAGGTCTAGTAACCGCTCGACTCCGTCCGTCAGTCCGTCCGAAACACTTTTTCTGTCAAGCTTTTCTTGGCTTCTATGAAAGGGAATGATTTTATATTTGGTCTGCTGCTTCATAATGATGAGTTGTATCATGTAAGCAATTTTCAGATCTGCCGTGCAGCCACTTTCTGTTTGCCGATACTTTGAAATTTTACTGTACCCATTGAACATTGAAATTTTTCGTCAAACTTTTCTCGGCTTCAATGCAAGGGATTGATTTTATATTTCATCTAGAGCCTGATAATGTTCAGTTGTATCATGTATGCAATTTTCAGATCTGCCGTGCAGCCACTTCCTGTTTGCCAATTCAGTTGCATGCAGCAACGCAGGTCCAGACCCGGTATTGGTCTTGGCTTGTTTTATTTTGTTTTTAGCTCACCTGAGCGAAGCTCAAGGGGAGCTTTACTAATCGCTTTCCGTCCGTCGTCCATCCGTCGTTTCCGTCACCGTCCGGCGTAAGCTTTACAAAACCAACTTCTCCGAAGAAAGCACTGGCCCAATATTTTTCAAATGTTGGGTAAATGTTTATTACCTAATGTCAATTCAGATTTGTTCAAATGAAGTTGCCCCTCCTCCTGGGTGGGGCCACGCCCCCAAGGGGCACCAAAATCTTTGAAATTCTTTTTCTCATGAACCAGCAGTAGCAGAGACTTCATATTTGGTATGCAGCTTCCTTTTGAGGCATAGACTCAAGTTTGTTCAAGAGAAGTTTGTCGGGCATTATTTGCCTTCGTTACGGGAGGGGCAAAAATTTTGGCCACGCCTAAAATTTCTATTTTCAGAACCGTCAGGTCGATTTGAACCAAATCTGATATGAGATGATAGTGGGTCATAAGTAGTTGATTGATGCAAAAAAACATGGCAACCTCGGGAGCTAAAAATAGAAAAAACCTTAAAACTGCCATACCTCCAAAACTACACGGCGCAGAGAATTCTTATTTTGTATAAAGCTTACTTTTATCCAGTAGAATAGAATGGTTTAAGAAAATCCCTATTGGTTTGATCACAAGGTACTTTTTTCAGGACTTTGAAAAAGTGCTGAGTCAGCACTTTTTAACACTGTAGGCAATGGGAAAAAGATTAAAAAATCTTCTTCTCCAGATCTAGCAGGCAGAATCTTTTGATATTTGGTATGCAACATTGTAGGGTGGATCTGATTCAAGTTTGTTCAAATCGGCCCCCTGGGTTCATATTTGGGCTCAGTATAGGAGCCCGATTTCGAACTTAGTGCATTTCAGGCAAATTTCTTAAAAAATCTTCTTCTCCAGATCCAGCAGGCAGAATCTTTTGATATTTAGTATGCAACATTGTGGGGTGGATCTGATTCAAGTTTGTTCAAATCGGCCCCCTGGGTTTATATTTGGGCTCAGTATAGAAGCTCGAATTCGAACTTAGTGCATTTCAGGCAAATTTCTTAAAAAATCTTCTTCTCCAGATCCGGCAGGCAGAATCTTTTGATATTTGGTATGCAACATTGAGGGGTGGATCTGATTCAAGTTTGTTCAAATCGGCCCCCTGGATTCATATTTGGGCTCACTATAGAAGCTCAAATTCAAACTTATTGCATTTCAGGCAAATTTCTTAAAACATCTTCTTCTCCAGATCCAGCAGGCAGAATCTTTTGATATTTGGTATGCAACATTGTGGGGTGGATCTGATTCAAGTTTGTTCAAATCGGCCCCCTGGATTCATATTTGGGCTCACTATAGAAGCTCGAATTCGAACTTAGTGCATTTCAGGCAAATTTTTAAAAAAATCTTCTTCTCCAGATCCAGCAGGCAGAATCTTTTGATATTTGGTATGCAACATTGTGGGGTGGATCTGATTCAAGTTTGTTCAAATCGGCCCCCTGGATTCATATTTGGGCTCAGTATAGGAGCCCAAATTTGAACTTAGTGCATTTGAGGCAAATTTCTTTGAAAATCTTCTTCTCAAGATCCAGCAGGCAGAATCTTTTGATATTGGGTATGCACCATGCTTAGGGGGGTGAGATTCAAGTTTGTTCAAGCCAAGTCCCTAGATCCATATTTGGACTCACTGTGGGAGCTTGAATTGTAACTTAGTTCAAAATGAGAAATTTTCTTTAAAAATCTTCTTCTTCAGATCCAGCAGTCGGAATGTTTTGATATTTGATGTGTAGCATCCTTAGGGGGGTGAGATTCAAGTTTGTTAAAGCCAAGTCCCTGTAGGATCCCGAATTATAACTTAGTTCAATATGAGGAATATTCTTTAAAAATCTTCTCTTTTTTTTAGATCCACTGGTTAGAATCTTTGGATATTTGGTATAAACTTTTCTTAGGAGGAGCAGATGCAACTTGTTGAAATCAATTCTCTGGGTTGATATTTAGGCTACCATGTCAGGTGAGCACCCTCAGGCCCCTTGGGGCCTCTTGTTTATTTTTGTAATTATTTCTTTGCCATCAGAAGTTCATGTTCTTTGTTTCTTTTATGTTTTAAGCCTCAAATTGTACAGAATAGCATGGGTTGTGGTGTTTCTCAGGCCCTCCTGCATGGTACTTTTGGCTGCTGCATGCTCTCTTTTTAACCAACGCAAACTTAAATGAATAAAATAAAAATTAAATGGTTTACGTCTGATATTTTACCCAAGTTAATAAAATTGATATATTTGTCCCTTGAGTGCAATAAGACTTTGCCATGCTTTAGCATTGAAAAGCCTTTTTGCACTCAAGGGACAAAATACACCACCGCCCATGCTGCCAAGAAGATGAACTTTTGATGGCAAAGAAATAATAATTACAGAAATAAAAAATAAAATAAAGAAATGCCTGCCCACATGCAATTTTACAAAAATGGCATGAGAAGACAGAAGAACTACTTTGTGGGGCCTTATTTTCAGATTGTTAAAATAATCTATCATTTCAACCGCTAAGTATAAATTATAAGTACTTTAATCAGACCAATTCATTTGAAAAGTGGGAAGAAACAATTTTTTTTTTTTTCTGTTGGTCTTTGAATACAGTGTTCATTTTATATCAGTACTGCAGTAATGGTACAGTCAGTGGCTTCATAAGCCTATGCAGGGAAATGTTTGGTCTGACCCAAAGCCTGTGTTGAATAATGTGGATGTTGAAGAAAATGGATTAAAATTTGCATCATTTGACCGTTATTTATTGGTGCAACATAATTGTGTTCAAATAGATTCAAATTTAATGTAGTATCTATTTGGGTGTTTATGAATCTGATAACTCATACACATGCTTGAAAGTTACCTAATTTAGCATGGGTTCCATTAAAGCTTCAAGAACCCTCATCCCATCTTCCCATCTCCCCACCCATTTGAACTTCTAAATATGGTGGATTTTAAGTATCCCATATATAAATGGAATTTCTTGTGGCATTTGCTTCTGAAGAGTTCGTGAATTTCATACTCTGTCTATTGAAGACACTCACTATTGTAGTGTTGGAAATACAGTGGAGCCCACTTAATTGGATATCTCTTAAGTGAATAACCCTGTTAATTGGATATAAGTTTCCAACACAAAACCATTTACCATACCTCCAGTACAAATTTGACCTGTCAATTGAATATAGGATATAGAGTAAACTCCTGTTAATTGAATAAAAAATCTTGTAACCTGTCAAGACGTTACCCTGACTCTCCACCATTTTCCTTTGTTGATAGACCTATTTGGCCTCAGTACATACAGTATGGGCATTTAATCTATTATATCTTGTTTGACAGAGCTCATGGAGCTTTGTCAAACAAGATAGAATAGAATAAATGCTAAGTTTATCTCTGGAATACAGGCAAGTGACACAATCCCTGTTAATTGAATACTCCTGTTAATTGAATAATTTTCATTGGCAAAGTGGCTATAAAATCAACACAGTTCCACTGTACTACTATCTTAACTATTCAGGTAAGAATGTCAGCAAAGAACCAAACCCCCAATAAACTTAAAAACACATTGACACAGTCGAAGTTTGAATGCAGGGTTTGTTGCCTAACCTGAATACTGGAAAATAGAAATTTAGAATTTCAGGTCTTGGGGAAAAGTTCCCTTTTTCGACATTGCTGGAAATAGTGGAAATCTGGGCATTCATATCATCTGACATGGACAATAGAGGTATAAATAATTACATGACTTCATTCCTCTCTACTCTTAACTAGCCATAGATGCTTGATGTCACTTTATATTCTTCTTTAAGCAGTTTTCTTAGTTGAGCAATTGAAGCTCCTTGTGGACTCTTGTTTCTTGTCAGCATTCTGTTGCCTGCAAGACTTGATAAGAAATCCTTGCCAAGCTTTTTCACCCTTTACCTGACATGACTCAAAATCAGCCAACACTATTCACAAAAATTGCCATTCAAACTTTATAATATTTTGTCTCAAAAACATAGCATATGACCCCTCTCTGAAACAAGCTCAACAAGCTTGTTCCAATGAGGAGTCATGCTATGTTTATCAGAAAAAACAGAAAATCTTTAGCTTGTTCAAGGAATCATTTTAAAAGCAATTATCATCTGCTTATGGGGCAAGGGTTAAAAGCAGATTGGAATTGATGATAATAATAAGTTTGATATTCTGGGAGAGCTATCAAGACATTTAACTGTTATCTCACTGGATTGATATGTTTGCTTTCAGGAGCTTAAAGAAAAGATTAATGTGTTGACTGAAGCGAGGGATAAATTGTTGGAGACTGTAAAACAAGTAAAAGAAGAGAGGCAGAGTCAACAAGCTGAAGAAAAAGAAATATATAATGAAAACTTGAGGAAGGATTTGGAAAATCTAAAGCTCCAGCTAGAGGTAAATGCTGTTGTAGATGATTTGGGTTCTAGAGATGGGCAGCATTGGTATTTTGTGTTTGGTATCTGTTTCGGTATTTTTAAGGGAGTATACTTTGGTATCGGTTCTGTATTTGGTATCTGATTTGACTGAGATTTGCGGATAGTGCCAAAGGGGAATTCACATCAGGAAAATACAGATTAAGTTGTTTTGATATCATTCTACCACAAATCCACAAATTCCACTGCCAGTGAGCTCAACAGTGGCTTTCTTTTACAAACACAAGTCATATCTACAGTAATGTTGTGATTTCTTCTAAACACACCTTAACCTTTAAAGGCCTATTTGAGGCATTTGCAATCTCAGAACTTGTGCCCTTACCATGCCATCTTCAGGAGGTCCTGCTGACAATAAACAAATCATCTGAACAGTGATTTCTAGTCAAGTCTTGGCTGCCTGTTAAGGCAGCCAAGACTTGGCTAGTAATCACTATTAAGCAGCAGGACATATACAGGTTACAGTCTAGTGAGAAATCAGGACAATTGCCCAGGTCCCTGAGGATTAACAAAACGGAAAATAAAATCAGTGACTTCTTTCATGAAATTGAACCCTTTAACTGCTGTCAGGCCACATCAAGGCCTTTTAAAGAGTGAATGTCGGAAAATTTGAAAATTCAGATGGTTTTGGTATTCAGTGATTTTGGTTTGTTTTTTCTGTATTTCCATGATATTGGTATCGATTTGGTTTTTCGGTATATTGCCCATCTCTGTTTGATTCTTAGTGTCATTTTAGTAAGATTGAGTGTTCTTCTTAGCATTAGCAAATTAACCCTCTGCACACTGAAGTCAAAATATCAAAATTTCAAGTAGCTATGTTTTCTCATAATGCAGCTAGGAATTTAACCAACTCAATCTTGTTTGATGGACCTCAAGGAGCTCCATCAAACCAGATTGAATTGGTTAAATTCCTAGACGTATTATGAGGAAAATTTACATCTTGATATTTCGACAACTGTGTGCATGGGGCTAATATTTGTATGCTGGGTTAAGTTCTGCTAAAACTACAAAACTTATTTATTGACAAGGAGGTACAGATCAAGCTATAAGTAAGGAGAGGAGGAGGCACGAAGACTATAAACTGTAGTAGATTGAAATTGTCAGTGCAGATTGAAATGGTCAGTGCAGTTGGCATAGTGTGTGCTGAGAGCCCCTTTTGGTGAGGTCTCAGCTGTTGCTTCAATATTGAAACAGTTGATAAATGCAGTGTTGTGATTGTAAAGAATTCTCTTTGTCAGTTAGATCTCGCCATGACTTAGCCATAGATGCTGATGTTGCATAAAGCACCAGTAAATAAATTAATAAATTCTCAGATCATTACAGAAATTTGATGTAGTCATGACACATTTACACCAGTGCACAGAGATTCGAACATGTAATATTGCAAAAGCAAGGTTGAATCATTAAAAGCAAACGAAAATAATTTTGGAGATACTATGTTTTTGCATTACTTTTTGACAGATGAGATTCCACAGAAGTGTGCATAGATAGGTCGACAGAGAATTTCAACCAGTTCGCAACCAAGTCAAAATTATCTATTTTCCAATAAAACCATTCAGATATCGTTGTCAAAACAACTTACACATTACAGTACAAGTTGAAATAAGTTGTAACATAACTGCAATAAAATAAGTATACTGCTGCTTGTGCACTGATAAGACCAGAACCTGACATCATTTTCTGGAAAGCTCTCTGTGAGAGCTTTCCAGAAAGTGATGTTCATTTCTGGTCTTGTCAGTGTAGCAAGAGAAAGATACATAGTTTATAGCAGTTAACCTACAAATTTATTAAATAAATATTCCAGTTTTGTATGCCATTTGGCCATAGTTCACAGGCATCCGAACTTCTTGCAAATGAGCTTGTTCCAATAAGGTATAATAAACTATGTTTTGGAGGGCAACCCTCATTTCTTTAGTACAATCTACACCTCAAAGTATTTTCATTGAATACATAGCATTCAGGGAACAGGAATTAACATATTCTCAATTTTCACAATTCTTGTTGGATTTCATGATCCTTTCATAAACATTTAACATTATCCTTTTCATCAAAAACAACACACAGTCAAGTTAAGCTACAGTGTCATTGACCCTTTCATTTGAAAACCCTGATAGTGGCTTCTAGCACTCAACCAGTTAAATGGACATCTGCACATCAAAATTTGCACCAGTCACTCTAGTTAGCTTATTGAATGTCCGAAAAGAATTCACCTTAGGTGAGCTCTATCAAATAAGATTGAATTAGTTAAATTCCAAGTTGCATCATGGGAAACATTTGCTGCTTGAAATTTTGATATTTTGACATCACTGTGCATGGAGGTTAAAATATTTTGGTGTATTGTTGTAGGGAAAGACAGATGAAGTAAAGAAGTTAGGAGATGACATGGATGATTATAAAACTGAAGTGGAGAGACTGACTTCAACTCTAGGAGAGTTACAAAAAGAACTACATTCCAAACAAGAAGAACATGAGCTATTATCTCAAAAACTCACAATAGCTGAAAAATCTTTGGAAAATCTTAAGACCGAGATGAATAGTGAAAAAAGTGAAAAAGAGAATCAGCAGGCTGATGATCTTTTGAAATTTCAGAATGAATTGTATAGTGTTCAGGAAGAAGTTAAACAACTTGAAAATGAAAAACAAGACTATGAAATTGAAATTTGCAATTTGAAATCTGAAGTGAAAAATCTTGAATCTGAAAACAGTTTTCTTAAAGAAGAAAATACAAAACTCTGTGATAATTTAAATAATCAGACACACATTCCCAAAAAATTAGAATCTGTAAAAGCTGAAAATTTAAGTGCCTCGATAACTGAAACAGAATATGTGAAGGAGAAATCACCAGTAAGTGCATCTTCTGAAGATGGGAACCAATGTCCCAATAGTGTTACACTAGCAGACATTAATGATAAATCTGAAATTATTGAACATATAAAATCTTCTAATGGAGAAAGTCTCATCAAATGTAATAAAGAACTAGCTTTGTTAAACGATAGACTTGCTGGTTTACTGGAAGAAAAAAGAATTGTTGAAGATGATTTGACTAAGATGTCTTCTGAAAACAAGGAATATAAGCTTATTATTGATAAAAACCATGAAGAGATGTCATCTTTATCAATCTCTTGTAAAGCACTTCAAACAATAAATGATGAATTACAATCAAAACTTTTCAAATTAACAGATGACAATGACAATTTGAAAACAGAGCTTACTGAGTGCTCTAAGAGACTTGATGAACTGTCATCTCTGACCCAGACATCAGATCTCGATAAAGAAAAACTTGATTCTTTAGCTAAACTGTGTGATAACCTTCAAAGAGAAAAATTAAGCCTCAATCAGAATTTAGAAGAACTTACTAAAGAAAGAGAAAGCTTGTTGTCTCTCATTGAAGAAAAGGATATTTTCTGTGGACAATTAAAGTCATCCATTGAAAGCACTCAACTTAAGAATGAAACCATATCCACAACTTTGAAATCAGTAGATGATAATTTGGTTAGTCTCAAATTCCAGAAAGAAGAATTAGAATCAAAATTAAAAGCTCTCTCTCTTGAATATGAAGGTAAGTTTGAGATTGAAAAAGGTTTACAACAGTATGCAAGCCTGAAAATAAGCAATCTGACATTTGCAGAATGAGGTCCCCAGAGGGCGAATTTGTTAATGCTATCCCATACAGAGGGCCAATTTATACTCTGGGTACCTCTTTCTGTTTTGGTTTGAGACACTGATTCAGATTGAGGTTCACAGAGGGGAAATTTAGTGATGCTACCCTGATGTGCAGGGTAGCATCACCAAATTCACCCTCTGGGATCCTCAATTTTCAGATGACAGTCTGCTTATTTTCTGGCTTGACAGTATGATGACCCAAGTGGTCTTTTTTCTGAATCAGATTGCAAACAGGAAGAGACACATTGAACTCCCTACCTGTTGCAGGTGAATTTTCATGCCCAGAACTACAATTGAAACATGGAAGTCCTGTCACAATTAGCACAGAAAATGCTGGTTGGTTAATGAACTCCTTACTGCAGAAGAATAAATTAGTCTGAAACACACAAGAGCATTTGTGCTGTGCAATGCATAATATAATGTGCTGTTAGTGAGGCCGGTAGTGAAATCACGAACTGAACCGATTAAACAGAAAGAAAATATTAAGACTACAGTATTTGGAGGGAGGATTACTAGTACACAAGAAGCACTTGCAAACTTTCATCATATGGACCACCGGGTTGCACCCAGGTGGTCCATTTCATGAAAGTTTGCAAGTGTTTCTTGTGCTGTTATGAACAATTATAAATACTTTTCGAGTGGAGAATATATGTACTGTTATTAAGTAGTACTCCACACTCTTTGTGTATATGTAGTCAAATTTTAATATGTGTTTACATCATTACATATAAATGTATCCCAGTAGAGGTTAGGACTGATGTTAATGATCTCTGTTTACTAGTATAGAACTGTTGGGCATGCATTTTTTCTACAGGAATTGAGTTACGCTAATGGAGCAGTTTTGAGTTTGATAGGGACAAAAAGCACACATACTCAGCCTGCTATTACTTCAAAATAGTGCACAATACATTGACAGGACTTCTAGTTTCAACTGTAATATATACAAATTATTATAACATTAACTGATCTGGGGTCTGGAATCTTTTCAGTTGATGACAGCAGACCTGTTGTCTCTCCAAGTGTTGTCCAATGTTCATCGTTCATCTGTCTGTTGTCTTTCCATCTGGTGTGAACTTTACATTATCGACTTCTCATAAACTACTGGGACAAATTGAACCAAATTTGATATGCATGTTTCTTATCATATATCAATTCACATTTGTTCAAATGATGTCACCATGCCCACAGGGGTACCACAAAGGGCATAATTCTGTTTGCACCCCCAAAATTCTTTTACAAAATTAAAAAAAAATTCTTTTTTAGAAATTCCAATCAGAATCTTTTGATACTTGGTATACCGTATCCTAAGAGGGGTCAGATTCAGGTTTGTTCAAAACAAGTCCCTGGATTCATATTTGGGCTCCCTGTGGGAATGCCAATTTTAGCTTGGTACACTGTGAGGAAATTTATTTAAAAATCTATTTGGGATCTTCTAGTCAACTTTGCTTGATATTTGGTATACTGCATCTTTAGAGGGGTCAGCTTGAAGTTTATTCAAATCAATTCCCTGGATGAGAAATGTTTTTAAAAAATCTTCAGATCCATCAGTGAGAATCTTTTGATATTTGGTATGTAGCATCCTTAGTGGGGAAAGATTCAAGTTTGATCAGTTTGTTCAGATCAACTGCTTGAGGTTATATTTGGGCTTCCCATGGGAACCATAATTATAACTTAGTGTAATATAAGGAATATTCTTTAAAAATCTTCAGAAGTTTTTAATATTTAATATTCAGCATCCTTAGGAAGTTCAAATTCAAGTTTAGTTCAGATTAAGTCCCTAGGGTCATATTTTGGGGCTCCCAATTGGAACTTAGTGCAATATTCATAATATTCAGGGGTGGGGTGTGGGGGGAGGGGGAGGGTTAGTGTTCAAGTTTGTTAAAAATCAAGTACCAGAACTAATATTTTAGCTCACTGTGGGAGCCCGAATTTGTCAGAATCTTTTGATATTTGGTATTTAGCATTCATAGTGGGGTTCTTTAAGCACTCCCCATGGGAATCTAAATTTCAACTTGGTGCAATATGGGGAAAAGTCTTTGAAAATCTTCTTCAGATCTAGCAGTCAGATTTTTTATATGCCCGTTTGAAAAATGGGACATATTATGTGAATGGTCTCGCCGACCATCCGTCCATCCATCTGTCCGTCTGTCCGTGGACACATTTCGTTTCCAGATGATAACTTTAGTTGTAATGGTTTGAACTGAGTTAAATTTGGCATGTGGATTTAGTATAACAAAATACAGGATGGTTTCGATTTCCATTTCTAGCGGCCCATTTGCAGTAGAGTTATGGCCCTTTGTTTATGGGAATTTAGCCAAGTTCTCGTTTCCGGTTGATAACTTAAGATATTATACAGGGAATGGAAAGAAATTCGGTATGTAGATTTATTACAACAAAATACAGGATCAGTTTCATTTTGGGTTTTGAGAGCCCATTTGCAGTAGAGTTATGTCCCTTTGCTTATTAGAATTTAGCCCAATTTTTTCGTTTCCGGATAATAACTTCAGTTATAGTGGATCAAATGGAAAGAAATTTGGTTTATACACCTATTTGGAAAACGGGACCTATTATGTGAATGGTCTCGATGTCCGTCCATCTGTCTGTCTGTCTGTCTGTCTGTTCGTGGCCACATTTTGTTTCAGGACAATAACTTTAGTTGTTATGGTTTGAGCTGAGTTAAATTAAGCATGTGCATTTAGTATAACAAAATACAGGATGGGTTCAATTTCCGTTTCTAGCAGCACATTTGCAGTAGAGTTATGGCCCTTTATTTTTACACATTTGCTCTTGAACAGCAGTAAGCTGATAGTTGTAACTTTTCATATATCAGTGGAAGAAAATTATCAAATGTCCCCTTTTGGACGTGATTGGGCAACTGTGACGGCTACAGGGGCCAGAAGCCCAAAAACCGTTAGCACAGTCTACAGGTCGTATTTATGAAGGGATTTCATTGTAACTTGGTAGGATGTCTCTGTATAATGCCTAGATGAGAATGTCCCCTTTTGGTCATGATCTGTCAACCGTGAAGGCCGCCCAAGCCCGAAACTCAAAAACTTTTAGCACAGTCTGCAGGTCATATCTAATATGGAGGGATTTCATTGTAACTTGGTAGGATGACTCTGTATGATGTCTAGATGAGAACTTCCCCATTTGGTAACGATCTGTCAACCGTGACGACTGCCCAAGCCCAAACCCGAAAACCTTTAGCACAGTCTACAGGTCATATTTATAGAGGGATTTCATTGTAACTTGGTAGGTTGACTTCATATAATGTCTAGATGAGAACGTCCCCTTTTGGACGTGATCTGTTAGCCGTTGACGACTGCCTGAGCCCAAAACCCGAAAACCTTTAGCACAGTTTATGAAGGGATTTCATTGAAACTTGGTAGGATGCCTCTGTATAATACCTATATGGGAACGTCCCCTTTTGGTCATGATCTGTCAACCGTGATGGCTGCCCAAGCCCGAAACCCAAAAACTTTTAGCACAGTCTGCAGGTCATATTTATTATGGAGGGATTTCACTGTAACTTGGTAGGATGACTCTGTATAATGTCTAGATGAGAACTTCCCCATTTGGTCACTATCTGTCAAGCGTGACGACTGCCCGAGCCCAAAACCCGAAAACCTTTAGCACAGTCTACAGGTCATATTTATGGAGGGATTTCATTGTAACTTGGTAGGTTGACTTCATATAATGTCCAGATGAGAACGTCCCCTTTTGGACGTGATCTGTCAACTGTGACACTGGCTGAGCCCAAAACCCCAAAACCTTTAGCACAGTCAACAGGTCATATTTATGAAGGGATTTCATTGAAACTTGTTAGGATGACTCCAAATAATGTCTAGATGAGAACGTCCCTTTTGGTCGCGATCATTCAGCCTTGATGGCTGCCCGAGCCCAAAAACCTTTAGCATAGTCTATAGGTCATATTTATGGAAGAATTTCATCGTAACTTGTTAGGTTGACTCCATATAATGCCTAGATGATGACATCCCCTTTTGGTCATGATTGGTCAACTATGACGGCTACAGGGGCTCGAAGCCCCAAAACCTTGAGCACAGTCTACATGTCATATTTATGAAGGGATTTCATTGTGACTTTGTAGGATCAGTCCAGATGATGCCCAGATGAGAATGTCCCCTTTTGGTTGCAATCATTCAACCATGATGGCTGCCCGAGCCTGAAGCCCGAAAACCTTTAGCACAGTCTTCAGGTCATATTTATGAAGGAATTTCATCGTAACCTAGTAGGTTGACTTCATATAATATCTAGATGAGAATGTCCCCATTTGGACGTGATTGGGCAACTGTGACAGCTACAGGGGCCCGAAGCCCGAAGCCCGAAGCCCGAAAACCTTTAGCACAGTCTACAGGTCATATTTATGAAGGGATTTCATTGTAACTTGGTTGGGTGACTCCAAATAATGTCTAGATGAGAACGACCCCTTTTGGTCGCGATCATTCATCCTTGATGGTTGCCCGAGCCCAAAACCCAAAAACTTTTAGCATAGTCTATAGGTCGTATTTATGGAAGAATTCCATTGTAACTTGTTAGGTTGACTCCATATAATATCTAGATGATGACATCCCCTTTTGGTCGTGATTGGTCAACTGTGATGGCTTCAGGGGCCCAAAGCCCAAAAGCCTTGAGCACAGTCTACAGGTCATATTTATGAAGGGATTTCATTGTAACTTCGTAGGATCACAACAGATAATGCCAAGATGACAACATCCGCATTTGATCGCGATTATTCAACCCTGATGGCCTCCCGAGCCCAAAACCGGAAAAACTTTAGTACAGACTACAGGTCGTATTTGTGAAGGGATTTCCTTGTAACTTAGTAGAATGACTCAGTATAATGTCGAGATGAGGACGTCCCCTTTTAGTTGCAATCGGTCAACCATCATGGCTGCACAGGCCTGAGGCCCGAAAACCTTTAGCACAGTCTACAGGCCATATTTGTGAAGGGATTTCAATGTAACTTAACAGGATGACTCGTTTTGGAATAATTTCACTGTAACTTGGTAATTTTTGTTGACATACATTAACTGTGAGGTCATATTAACCCACCCCTCAGCTCTTTAGTACAGTGTACACCTCATATTATTTTTATTAAAAACACAGCATACAGGGAACAGAAATGAACCTATTCCCAATTATCACAATTCTTGTCTTATTTCATAATCCTTTCATAAACATTGAACATTATCCTTTTCATCAAACACAACACACAGACAAGCTACAGTGTCATTGACACTTTCATTTCAATTTCTATTTCAGAGATACATGAACATGGTGATGATATTGTGACACCCATCCAAGTGTGCTACCATCGTCGCACTCTGTTGAGCAAATAGAGCTAGCTGCCGTGCTCATGATATGCAAGGGATAAGGCCCCTAGTTAGTGTTCTTAATCTCTTGTAAGCAGCTAGCTCGACCCGTGAAGCGGTTTCTCCATCCGTGGGAGCCGTGACACCAGGTAAGTCCGTTGCGGTCCAAGGAAGTGTAGATGTGGGTAGATCGAGCACTTAAATATAAATAAGCTCACCCAGCGATGATGGAAATAGGGAGGAAGTCAGCAAGTTTCTTGTTGGGAGGCTCGGCAGGTCTAATAGACCGCATGCGAGGGAGGCTGCTCTCTAACCTAACAACATTTGCGGCCAAATGTTGTTAAGAGAAACTTGCGTGAGCCGGAGCATACGTCCGCCCACTGCCCATCATGTGGAGCAACCTGCTTCTGGGTGTCTTCGACCGTGCCAGTCAGTACAGGTGGTTGAAGCATTTTCATCATTGGACTCTATGCTGAGTTCCAAGGCTATGAAGGCTCCATTCTTCACCAGGGTTGACACCTTTTTGCCTCCGGTGCATTATCATTTCTACGATTTCGCCAATCCGTCAGTCTGCCAGACTTTGACGGTTTTGGATAAGAACTCTAATTCCCTCGTGCTTTCCAAGCCCAAGTCAGCCGTCATTCCTATGACGACTCTGGAGTCCATGTTGGGCTTATCGAGAGAAATGCTGGGTATGTTTTTTCTCTCCGATCACGTCATATCTGCCTCCAGATAGGTTTGACGATGTACAGACTCCTTTGCCTGTGCTGTCCTAGGCGCTCATGCATCTTACTCACACTCATGTCTGTGACACGGCTATTTTGGAACTAGTTCGAAAGGGACTCTGTGCTGGACACAGGCCGATCCCTTCCTGGGGGCAGCACGCTGCTCTTCGATCTGCTTCTTTGGCAGGTCCGCTACTGTTCCATGGGTTCCCTGTCGATGGTCCGGGATGACATCCTACGTCATTCCAAAGATCAGCGGCTGCTTCGTCAGCTTGATCAGCCTTCTAGGGGAGGCAGGGACCGTTCAAAGCCTAACAAGTACCCTTCTGCTTCCTCTGCGAAGCAAAGGGCTGATCCTTCTGCCACCGCTTCTACTTCTTACTCATGGGGTAAGGGTATGCACCGGCAGGCTAGAGGGAAGTCTCAGGATTCTTTACTCAGTAGAGGAGGTGGTTTCTCCTCTCGCGGGTCTCTTCGGGGCTCGAACTGAAGGTCCTCACCTCGATTCGTCCAGGTTGGAGGAAGAATAGCAGAGTTCGCAGACCATTAAGCCACCATCACATCCGATCCTTGGGTATTACTATTAGATGTTGTTCGGTCCGGGCTGCGAATATCCTTCCATAGGCACCTCAGACGTTTTACGTCGGGAGCTTTTGTCCACGGAGATAGACAATCTCCTGGCCAAGGGGGTGATTGAGGTCGTCAAGAACATTCAGTCAGTGGGGTTTTATTCCCACCTGTTCTTGGTGCCGAAGAAGGGCGGCCGACTCCGACCTGTTATCGATCTGAGTATCCTGAATCAGTCTATCATTGTTCCCACGTTCAGCATGGAGACAGTCAGGTCGGTCCGCCATTCCATTCACCAGGGAGATTTCGCTTCCAGCATCGACCTGCGAGACGCTTACTTTCACATTCCGATTCATCTGGTGTCACGAAGTATCTCAGGTTTCGCTTTTCTGGGGCGAGTTTACCAGTTGAAGGCCATGCCTTTCGGCCTCAACCTGGCTCCTTGGTCCTTCACCCGACTGATGTCGCATGTGATAGCCTTCCATCGCACACAGTCCAGGGTGAGTACTTCGGCATATCTAGACGATATCCTCCAGCGGCATTCCAATGCTGCCTTACTGGAGTTGGATGTCGACTCTCTGTTGAGCTTGCTCACGTTGCTAGGATTCAGAGTCGACGAGGAGAAGTCGGATCTGGTCCCTTCTCAGTTATTTTGTCATCTGGGGATAGCCTTCCGCACTCAGTTCAATACGGTGGCGGTTCCCAGGCGAGGGCTGTGATTCTCTCAGCTTTTGCTCTGACTCTGTTCCCAGTCCACATCCACGACAGCACGGGGTATTCCCTGGCTGCTCGGTCTCTGCGGTTCGGTGACGGATCTCATTCCTCTAGGTCGGCTGCATGTCAGACCTCTCCAACTCTTTCTGCTCGGTCGTTGGAGGCCGAATGTTGATTCTCTGGATCTGGTGCTTCAGTTACCAGAATCTCTTATCCTCACCTTGTCCACTGGACGAATGTTCAGTGGATCACGCAGGGTGTCCCATTGGACTTACCCACGTCCGATCATGTTCTGACGGCAGATGTCAGCGATCTCAGATGGGGTGCGACGTTGGATCCTCTAGGTCTTTCCCTTCACGGGATGTGGGACCAGGATCGGGCATCTCTACACATCAAACAGAAGGAGCTTCTTGCTCTTCTTCTGAGTTTCAGGCAGTGGATCCCTCACCTGTCGAATCGTCAGGTCCTTCTGTTGTTTGACAATTCGACAGTGGTTGCTTACATTCGGAACCAGGGCGGCACGCACTCGGTTCCAATGTACGAATTGGCTCGGGATCTTCTACTGCTCGTTCAGGATGTCAATGCCAGGGTGGCTGTTCGTCACATTTCCAGTCGTCTGAACGTCCTAGCCGACTCCCTGTTTCGACGGGGCAGGTTCTTTACCACCGAGTGGATGCTCCACATGGCGGTGTTGCATCGATCTCTTTGCGACTCGTTGGAACCATCAGGTGGACACTTTTGTGTCCCCGTGTCCAGATGCTCTGGCTTTCGCCATGGACGCTCTGGCCCTCCTTTGGGACGGTCTTGTCGGCTACGCCTTCCTGCCGGTTCCGATTCCACCTCAGGTTCTCGCCCAGATATGAACCTGCAGTCATCGTATCCTTTCGATCACACCCCTGTCGCCTCGGTGGGTATGGATCACTCTGCTCCGCTCTCTGTTAGCGGTGGTTCCGGCATGTCTCCCTCTACGTCACGACTTTCTTTGCCAAAGTTGCCCGAGGAGGTTTCAAGTTGACCCGACTTCATTGTGCCTTCGCACATGTCTTTTATCGGGTCCTGGCTCATCTGTAGTTGTTTTTCGAGACAAGCAGTAGAGTTGCTTTTCTTCTTCAAGGAGGCACTCACTCCACTGATTTAGCCTCTGTGGCTAAGTGGAAGGTTCTTCTGTCGATGGTGTGCGATCGCTCTGTTGCTTCTGGCACTCCTTCGATCACACCGCTTGCGGAGTTTCTGGTGTATGTTTGTTTCTGGGGGTCTCCAGCAATGGGTACAAGTCCATGCTTCGGAGACCTTTTTCATATGTGGTACCGCATTGTTTCAACACTCATCCTTGCCTCTCCAAGCTTGTTCAGCTCTTTTCCTTGAAAAGGCCTAGGACTTTGCAGTTTACTCCAAGATGGACACTTTCTTGGGTGCTGCTCTGCTTGGGGGTGGGGGGGGGGGGGCATTCGCGCCTTTATCCTGGATGGATATGCATTTTCTCACATGCCAGATCTCTCCTGCATCCTTTTCTCGATGGATTTGTCTTGCTATTCGTGCAGCTTCTGCTTGTATAGCTACTGGTGATTGTATTACCAATTGCTTTTACTAACTCCGTCATGTTGTCGGATGTTATACTGGCAGCCTACTGGAGAAATGCTACCTTCTCCATTTATCTGCAACAGTTGCAAGAGCCGACAGAGGACCTTTGTCCTAGGGGCCCTCTTTCTTCGGCTCAGGCTGTTGTCTATTCCAGCCATTCAGCTTTTTACAGGGTCAGTTCCAGCTCCATGCTGTTCCTGCCCTTTCTGTCTGTGTGTCACCAGGAACCATACGCCTCATCTTTCATTGTCTTTTACTAATGTTTGTGATGCTATGGTTGATAAGCCTCGGGACCTCTTCCGTCTGTTCACGGTTTCAGTGCACTTGGGTTATGTGTAGGGTTGGTTATGCGATTCCCTCCAGCCTATTGTCTATTCAGCCTGTAGTAAACAATTGTGGGTAGGTTGATAAGAAATTTAAATTTTATAGTAAATTTCCTTTCTTATTATACCTACCACAATTGTTTACATGGAGGCCCTCCCGTCTTCTTATAAGAATCCTTCCTCCCCGTTGGCGGATTCAAAAGAATGAGTTATTAGCGACGCATATGCGCACTGGCAACGGAAGTCGTGGAGTTGTACTTGGAAGAGAGCGTCCCATACTGGGTCTGCGCCGGTTGCACTCGACCCAGTTTTGGCTTATTTTTTCTTGGTGCTTTTGCACCACTTTTCTTTCCCAAATTGCGTGGGAAAGACAAAAATAGAGAGTATATTATCCGAGTTAGGGACTTCCACTGTAGTGCAAGCCTATAGTAAACAATTGTGGTAGGTATAATAAGAAAGGAAATTTACTATAAAAACGGAATGCTTGGCAAGGTCTGGAGCAGACTGCGAGCAGGAGAACCTCCTTTCTATCAGCAGTCGGGGTCGACTGTTTTTGGTGCGAGAAACTTTAGTGAGTTGGGACGCCCTTTTACGCTTGCGGTTCGGGACGCTTCTTCCACACTGGAACCGGATTCGGTTGCGACTATGGCATCTTCCCTTGCTTCATTAATGAAGCACATTTATCACAGACTAGCTATCTCACTTTGCAGGTTCGGGTTGATAGCTAGTCGTTTGAGACTAGTACTACCGTTTAACAGACTCCGATGGTGAGCTGTCAGACAGTGCTGTGTTGGTCCAGTCATCCGTTCAGTCGGATGGAGTTGACCATATTTGCGGATGGAACATTTGGATGGTGAGAGGAATATGGAGTGTGAGTCTCCATCCCTCACAGAAGGGCACTTTAAGACTATGAAAAGTCTTAAGCTCTTAAGAATATTGTTCCATTGCTTGGAGTTTTTTCCAGGGCAGTCATGTATTTGGAGTTGGTAAGACGTGATGCTGCCCTTGCGTCGTCATCACTTACAGATGACAAGGTGAAAAGCTCTGTCTGAGTTGCTCCAGTTACCGGAAATATACTATTTGACGACAAGCTTGCGTTGATATAGGAACAGGCTACAAGAAGCTTCCAGTGCTCTGCTATTGAAGTCGCTGTCTCATCAGCACACTTCAGCAGACAGGGGTAAGCGAGGCTGTTCTGCTTCTAAGAAAGCATCATGAGAATGTCTCGCGAGGGTACGATAACCCTCTTATATTTACTCTGGAAGTCATTATAGCGACTCGGGAAAGGGGCATAGGCCTGATCAAGGCTATGGATCAGACCCCCCTAGGCCGACGAAGGTTATCAGCTTCCCGAGAAACTGGACGTTAATCACAGAAGTTTCTTTCAAAGAAAGTCGCTTCTAGTGGAGGTAAAGGCTCTCTTTTTGAAGGGAACAATTGAGGTCGACGAGACAAGCTTCTTTGCGGGGAGGACATAGTTTCTCCTTCCATAAGCATCGTAAGTCGTACAGGTGATGGACATGACCTCTATTGCTTGCCAGTTGACGGAAGATTATCAACTTCAAGAGAAACTGAACGTTAATCACGGAAGTTCCTTTCAAAGAGAGTCGTTCCTGGTGAAGGTAAAGGCTCTCTTTTTGAAGGGAACAATTGAGGTCATCGAGAATAGATTTCGGTTGCTTGCCACTTGGTGGTAGGTGATCAACCTCGCAAAAGTGGATAAATTACGGAAGATCATTGGATGAGATTGTAGTCTCGACAGGCCTGCGGCTATCGGCCCGAGCAAGCCTCACTTACAAGAATACTTGTAAGACAAATCTTCCAAAAGAGGCTTTACTTCTGGAGGTATAGCTTTCCTATTGAAGAAAAACATTAGACATTGTCGAAATTATTCTCCAGTTTTTTAATTATCACCTGTTTCTCATCCTGAATCCAGATGAATAGTGCATAGATAGGCTGAGTTATGCCTTGGCGTCAAGACAATTATGTCATTGTGGAAGCCATAGTAGCCTTCTGTACGGCTACACCGGTCTCTTGGATTAGACTCTGTCCGCTGTCTTGTGGGAATAAAACCGAAAAAGATACTGTGCTTTTCGGTTTGTTTTTCCTAGGTGTCATAGACTTGAGTCTTATTGTTACACCATAGTAGCCTAGCTAAAATCATGAGTGAGATTTTTTCAGTAGTATGCAGTGGCATAACTGAATTTATTATCTCTTGGGACTTCGGTCTCTGGGAATTCAGGGCTGTTCATATAGCAGTTCTTCATTCCCTACCTTGTGCGACGATAATTGTAAGTCTCCATTAAGTGAGCCTTCAGGGTCGCAACTTATACCGATATATCTGTCTTCACGTAGATGAAGAGTTATAAGCTTTGGCTAGTGTTGTAAGTCTCCTTAGTGAGCTTCCAGGGCCTCAGTTATCAGCTTTTAATGGTCTTCACGTACAGGAAAACCTTTAGCTGCTTCAGCTAGGCTGAGTTAGTTGTCCTATTAGACATGATACCATTTGTTAGAGGAGGTTATTCTCTTCAAACTGGTATGGTTTGGTGTGAGTTATTATGTTAATACGGTGTATTTGCTCTACACGTCCTTCTCTGACCTTAGTGGCATTATGGAGTCGGTCAGACGTGAGGAAGCCTTGCGGTCCTATACTATTTGATGACTAACACAAGAATGATTCAAGTAATGCGGGTGAGGGGTGGGTGGTTCGATATGATTTTGAATCACCCCTCCCCACCACCAATGTGTTAACCGGCGATTACCGGGCAAGACGTAGTTTTCTTCCCATAAGCCTCGTATGCATTTAAGTATATATATGCATTTCATGACTTCCCGATTGGCGGCTGGGTCGTGTTCTATGCCGACCACATGGGCACATCCACTTTTTAGTTGGTTTGTCTCCTGTGATTGTTCGTCTATATGTCATATATGAGCATATGATTCATCATCAGTAAATTGCTAGCCTTTGGGTACCTGTAAGTCTCTAGTCAGTTAACTGGTATTCAGATGATTACATGTGGGATTTCAGTATTCGCATGCTTAATAAGTGTATTATTAGGCAGCTGCATTATTGTATGTTATTCACCTTAGAAACAATGAATTATTTTGGGGGCGGTCCATGGCGAGTCTGTTAATCATAGCTCATTCCATTTCTAAATCCAGGTTTCCATTAATTTCAGTACCCAATCGAATATAACTTGTCTATACATTCTCGAATATTCGCACATGTCTGGAAGCATATATATCGGATGGAACACTTCTGGGAGTATTATTTATTGGAATTTATTGTACACCTGAATGGGGTCGCCTGTGAATTACCTTGGAGGTGTGTTTACTCTCCAGAGATTATCCATTGTGATTCTATTGGATATGTGTATGTTGTATATATTATATCACCTGTTTTCGACCTATCTACGTATGCCGACTCCGGTTGACGTTACAAGCGGGCGCTATTAATTACCGGGATTGCCGCGATAACCTTAGCTTCCAAAGTGGCATTGAGCTCCAATTTATTAATAATAATTAATACCTGGGTGCCTGTTCGACGAATATATATTGTTATTTGGTACTGCTTTTACTGATTTCAGAGTGCTCCCCTCTTTGTTTTTGAAGAAGATTCCTTCAAAAAGGCGGGGGTGGGGGGTTTGGGATTTTTTAAATCTCCTTCGGCTTGATAAGTATGTAACTATGAGTGAAGCTTCTTTTGTCTGCAGATTATATCCTGGATACAGCTTGTGTATTATTGTATATGGCGTATGTTTGTGGGGTGGGGGGGGGGGAGGGCATTTACCCTTCACTCTCAAATATGCCGTCCTAATTTTTAGGGCTTAGTTCGGCTAGCCTTAAAATTGGGAACTCGTTATATCCAATTAGCATAG
This sequence comes from Pictodentalium vernedei, assembly GCA_031216915.1. Classification (NCBI taxonomy): domain Eukaryota; kingdom Metazoa; phylum Mollusca; class Scaphopoda; order Dentaliida; family Dentaliidae; genus Pictodentalium; species Pictodentalium vernedei. The sequence continues at coordinate 213,195,052 of CM062290.1, forward strand.
TCATTCATGCTAAGAATAAGGAATTACTTGAATTTGGTTCCTTATTTATGATATGTCTTTTCTATTACTGTATAGACAGACATACATGTAATTCCTTTTAAATTTAATTTCCTTTCTCCTTGGATTGCAGGCTTGGGACTATGTTGGTCTGCTAATTCTGAAGTCCTAGGCCCTATGCCTTTTTACGATTCAGCTTGTCTGGGCCATTGGTTTATAGTATAAAAATATGCTAAATTTAAAGTAATTTGTATATTTTTTACATTTACCATTGGCCCAGATGGGTATGGCCCTCCCATGAGTGGGCACTCATACCTCCTCGCTGAGTTATTATGTAGTGCTCTCTTCTACAAAGAATGATGTTGGCGCCAATTCTGGTCACTTCCTGATGGCTGCGCATGCGTGGAGAGTAAAAGTATGGAGGACCAGATAGGACTTTTAATTTTCGGTTTTGCAAGCAAATTTTGGGTATGGGGGTGTTCAAAATTTGTGTTTGGCCCTTGATAACTTTGAGTTTGCACCAGCCAGTCTGGGCCATTGGTAAGTATAAAAAATATACAAATTACTTTAAATTTATCATTTTGTAAATGCAGAGTTCGATATAAACCCAGATGACATGAAGTTTGGTGAACTTTGTCTCAGAAAGAGTTCATTCAGGCTATTTGGAAATTGGAAAGTTTTGTGCATGTGAGTTTCATTTGTGGACCGGCCATTGTTTATGTTTGATTTGTGTAAAACAGTGAATGCAGATGACCATCTATTGCGTATAAAAAGAAACGAACACGGAATAAAAATCTTGATGAGGATTTCATTGTTTATTAAGTTTTATTTTGACTCTTTTTAATATGATGAGATAAATATTAATTACATTTCATTTTGAAACAATATGAGTGTGCAGGGATTCTTTTCCATTCCAACTGTACAACATAATTTTTAATTTTTAAGATTGACATTGGGGCGTGGTTCAGGGCGGGTCTAAATGCATTTTTTTCAGTTCATTGTGTTATGAAAAGAAAAAAAGAAATACTTTAGCTAATCATTTTGCCTTAAAATGCATGAACAGAAAAAGGTTTAATTATAGGAAAGTAACCAAATCCCTGTTAATTGAATACTTCTGTTAATTGAATTATTCTTACTTAATTATTAATTGGTGTTTATGGTCATATATTTCTGCACAATGGCTAATCACAACCACGATAGTCTTACAGGTGGAGGAAGCCAGATGACCTTGAGTGAACCACCAAGCAACAGCAAGCTAATGTCAGCTGCCCAACATATCCAACTCCACATAAGCAGGGTTAGCATTGGTTGAAGACAGGTGCACCATTAACATGCAGTACGCCTTAGTAAACAATTCCACCATGCCCCAATCGTGGGCAATAGGGGTGAAGTGCCTTGCCCAAGGACACAACACGGTTGCGGCAGGTGGGATTTGAAAATGAGGACGTCTCAGCTTGCAGCCTGCACCTCTACCTACTCAGCCACCATGCCCCTAATTCTTACTTACAAAGCTATTCAATTAAGATCTCCGTGTGAACCCCGGAAAGTGAAGTAGTGCTTGTTTACTATGGTAAGCATGCTCTGTTTTACTGGAAAAATAGACCCTGGTAACCAATGCCTAAGTTGGAAGTCCTCTAAAATGGGCAACGTGGGTATAAACAATAGGCTGGACTTAACTTTATATTGATGTTGTGGTCACAATTAGTGATTGTGCAGAAGTATGTGACCTTATACACAAAAATAAATAAACGAATCAATTAAGATGTTTCTACTGTTTTAACATTTAATCAATTATATCTTGTTTGTGAGAGCTCCAATTTTGTCAAACAAGATCTAATAGAATAAATGCACTTATTTTATTTTCATTCGTTTTTCTTCCTCCAATACAAATCATATTTCTATTCCCACTCGTCAAAAATGGTATTCCATCCCCAACATCATATTCCTCTCTCAGCGATGCCAGACTACTTTTTTTATTTCTTGCTTACAAATCGATTGAGTTGAATCAATCATAAAGGATTTTTGGGGAAAACTGTTAAGAAGAAAGTAAAATAAATACAAAAGTTCACTGCTCAGATTCGAGTACAATTTTATTCTCTTGTGGGCTAACTGGGTTCTGCTCCAGCCCGAAAATAAGTAGACTGCAAAATGAGGTCCCCAGAGGGTGAATTTGGTGATGCTACCTTGCACAGCAGAGTAGCATCACAAAATTAACCCTCTGTGAACCTCAGTCTGAATCAAGGTCTCAACCCAAAACAGAAAATATACCTAGAGGATACATTGGCCCACTGCATGGAATAGCATCAGCAAATTCACCCTCTGAGGACTTCATTTTGCAAATGACAGGTTGCTTATATTCAGGCTTTGTTCTGCTGTATTGTTATATTCATGTTTTAGATAAGGAAAACAAATTACAAAGGGAACGTAAAGAGAGACAAAAGCTATCAGATGAGCTGGCATCAGCCAATACCTATAACAGTGAACAGAAACTGAAAATCACAGAATTGGAGTCTGATGTTGAGAATGCTATGGCCAGATGCCATGAGTTGGAACTGAATAAAGAAAATGCTAATGTTGAGAGTGAGAGTAAGAGAAGAGAAGGGGAGCTGCAGAAGTCGCTGAGTGATGTAAGTAAGAAAAATACTAATTTAGAACATGAACTTGCTCAGATTGAAGAGCAGAAAGAGGTTTTAATGTATGAAGTTACTGAACAAAAAGAGGAAAATGAAATATTGAGGGAAGAATTGAAATGTACTAAAGATAAACTTTCAGAATGGGATAGTCTTATGAGCTTATTAGAGCAGGAGAAGAATGCTGCATTGATTGAGGTTCATGATAATATATCACGTCAGCAGCTATTTCAGAAAGAATTTGATTTCCTTTTGGCTTCTCTCCATGATGCTCTTGATGAGCGAGATAGCTTCCAAGAGGAAGTATTTAAAATGTCTGGAGAAGAGAAATATCCAATGGAAGAACTCTCTGAAATGAAAAGGATGGTAGATGATATTATTAAAGAGAAAAGTAGGCTGGAGGCAAGGTTAGATGCAGTCTATACCTCAAAAGGTGATGATTCCATCGAGATTCAAGTTTTAAAGAGACAAATGGAAGAGCTCAGACAAGAGAAGGATGGTATTGAGAGAGAGAAAGAATCTATGTCTGTCATAGAAAGTCTTTCTGACGACAGAGAGAAAGTGTTGACAGAGGAATGTGAACAGCTGAAAGAATCGCTTCAGTGTATTAATGATGAAAAGTGTCAACTGATGGACTTGAACAATAGTTTACAGTCCTCAGTATGTAAGTTACAGGAAAAGGTAAATGCTGCTCAAAATAGTGTAACAGTTGCTCAAACTAAAATTATTGAATTAGAACAATTTATAAAAGATAGACAACCATATATTGAAGAGTTGGAAAATAAAGTACTTGACTTGTCAAACTCATTGTCTGCAACAAAACGTAAATATGATAATCTTAAAGTGAAATATGAGAACACAGAAAAGAGTAATGAAAAAGAGGAAAGTGCAATAGAAGATCTTAAAATGAAATTAGAAGAAGCTGAATCTGAGAAACAGAAGTTTGATAGAGCATTCAGTGATAGCAAGTTGAAGTTAGAAGGCGAAATAAGTCATCTAAAAGATACAGTGGTTCAGTATGATGAATATAAAAACAAACTTCAACTTGAAAATAAAAAAATAAAACAACAGTTTGATGAAAAGTGTAGAATATTAGATGAAACATATGCTTCAGAGAAGCAGTTGTGTTCTAAAGTGCATTCTTTGGAGACTGATTTGAAGTCCTCCAGAGATGAAATTGAGAACCTAATGATTGCAATAAAGCAACATGTTGCAGAAGCCAGTGAACTGAAACAGCAAATCACCATCATCACAGACAACAACACTGAACTCCAAAACACAATTACTTCATTACAAGTTTCTAGTCAAACTGCTCAAGCATCCCAGAGTTCTCTCAATACTGAAATCCAGTCACTTCATGAACAGTTACAGATGCAATTAAATCAAATACAAAGCTTGTCAGAAGAAAAACTAAATCATGAAAAATCTAAAGAAAATTCTCAAGAGATAATAAAGGTACTAGAAGCAAAACAATCCGCTATAAAAAGTGAGTATGATCACCTGGTGTCAGAGAGAGATATGCTGAGAGAAAGAATGTCAAAAAAGGAAGCTGTCTTTAATGAAAACCAATCTGAGAAGGACAGTTTTATTTTGGAAATTAGGCACTTAAAGAGTGAAAATATTAAAACAAAGAAAGAACATGAAAAGGTAACCTCTGAACTAAACAAGTCCCAAAATTTAGTTAAACAGATTAGTTTGGAAAAAGAAGATTTGAATTCTAAATTCACTGAGACCAAACAAGATGATAAAGGAGAATTGTTAACCAAAGAAATCTCTCTGCTCAAAGAGGAACTGGGTGCAGTTAGAACGGAGATGGAAACAATTAGTGTTGAAAATAGTAGGCTTCTTAATACTAAAATGGAATTGGAAGACTCTTGTAGTGGTATTAATTCAGAACTACAGCAGGTCAAAACAGAAAATGAAGCTTTGAATGTTAAATTCCAGCAGACTTTAATTATTCAAACTAAACTAACAGAAGAAGTAGATCAGTTAAAACAGGAAAACACAGAGATGAAACAGAATACTTCTAAAGAGGTTTCATCCTTGCAGGATCAGAACGATGAGACAATGGTAAAATTAGATAAAATGAGGTCAGAAAATGAGCATTGGCAGCAGGTCAGTGCCGAAGCTGTGTCAAAAATGAAAGAGCATGAGGCAGAACTTTGTAGATTACAGAATGTGGAGAAAGAGTCTAACATTAAGCTGGGTGAACTGCATACTCAACAACAACATGGTGATGAAAAACAGAAAGAGTTGGAAATATTGGTTCTTGAAAAAGAAGCACTGGCAACAGAGTATTCAAAAAGGTGTAGAGAAACTCAGAGTAAATATGATGATATACAGAATAAATATGTAGCTCTTCAGGAACAGGCCAACTTTAAGGAATCAAAAATTATAGAACTGGAAGAGAATGTTAAGTCATTTCAAGCACAAATGGTAAATATCTCAGATCACATTAATATATCAGAAGTTCATTTGGAAGAAAATGCAAATGTATTGAAACCAGACCAAACAGATTCCCAAGTGAAGACTCCTAATATACAACAACTTCTGGAAAAATTAAAGAGTGAAAAAGTGCAGCACAGGAAGACTGTTGTAAGTGATTTTTTTTACAAACAGATGCCGGTTTATACATTTCAGCTTCACTGCAGCAACATAGTGTATGGCTATACTAGCAGCGGCAACATAGTGTATGGCTATACAAGCAGCTTTATTTTAATCCTTATATTTTTATACTGTACCAATGACCCAGACATAGCTGGTGCTAACTCTTAAAATATAGGGCCAAACACAAATTTTGCCCCCCAATCCCCAAAATTTGCATCTAAAACTAAAGAAAACATGTCCAGAGAGGCCCTCCACACCTCGCCCCCACTGCGCATGCGCAGTGTCAAGGACGTTCCGAAATTGGCGCCATTTATCATTCTAAGTTTGGCCCTTCATCAGTTAACATCTGACTGATCTTTGTGCTTTTAAATCTCAGTTTAAATGATGCCAGACAAATAAATATTAGTGAAATGGTGATTCTAAGGAGGATAGAAAAGGAGGAGAGGAAAAGAATGTGTGACAGAATATTATCAGGGCTGTAACTTAAAATTTTTTAATGAAATTATGTTAAGTTACCTATTTTCAAGGCAGCAGCCATTTTGTTGTCATTCTGATTATTTAGTTACACTGTGTTTACAAGTGTTTTTCCTCTCTCCCTGTCCTTTAAGTTCCCCCTTGCTATTCTCCCATGCTTTTGGCATAATTTCTGTAATTATTATTACTAAAATTTCTTGGGAGTTTAGCTGAATAACAGAATGAATTCTGTTCTTTCCCCATGTTTACGTCTTCACCTACGGGTGGTTAGGCGTTGTGTTCTGCATCTACCATCTGATGTTCTGCAGTTTCTTCCCTGGAAGTCTCTGTTTTGCATCAGATGGTGTATTTTTGGTAACTGATTTCGGGCCTGGGTGCCTGGAGTCTTATTTTAGTGTTTTTACACTCATTGTTTACATTTACAACAGCCCTCTGTGTGAGGGGGGGATTTCTAAATAATAATATCTTTATGTTATTTCAATCATAACTAGATACATTATTATTGTTCGTAAGTGTTGAATAAATTGTTTAAAATATTTTTAAAATTTTTGTCCACACTTAGGCTTGGGATCCATTGGGGCTCAACGTTACTTTTCAGAAACTTGGGCTGTTCTGAAAAAATATTTTTTCAAAATATTTTGATTTCAATTATTTTTTCTATATTAATGGATCATATTATTATTATGTATTTTGATTGCCAGGGGTTAGTGCGAGTACCAGGACTTGTTTTCTTTTCACATTGAAAGGATATTGATCTATTGTTTTAAGAGGAAGTCTTCCTCTGACCTTATTATCATTCTATATGTGGTCAGTGTACTCGCATTAACTCCGGTTCTGTATCGTATGATTTCGATGACAATATGGGAAGCGTATGTCACGGTATGTTGTTGGGGATTTGGACACTCCGGTCCTTTCCCCGCAGGGTCACTCTACTTTATCAATTTCTATTTCAGACGATCAAGATTAGGGTGATGTATCTGTGATGTCTTCCAACAGTGTGCCTCCGTCGTCACAATTAATGAAGGGCTAGCGGAAAAGTGCTCATGTAATACGCCAATTGCCTAAGAGGACCCTAGTAGGTTCGACGGCCTTTGACGTCCGCTAGCTCGCCCGGTGTAGCGTCCATTCACCGAATGGTTCGGCAGCCGGGTTCGTCCGTTGCGGTCTAGAAGGAATTTTGGGGTGATGCGAGCACTATAAAATTAACTTAATGCACACCCAGTGACGGCGGATCGGAGGGAGAACGGAGGAAGCCTTTTAGTCCGGTTCATAGCTCGTTCCGGTCCATCCGGACGGCAAGCGAGAGAGGCCCCTCTCTCGTTCAACAACATCTGGCCCCAGATGTTGTGGTACAAATGTGTCGTTAGCGGAGCATACGTCCGTCGCTCGGGACGCTCCGTTGTATAGGCAGTCCGCTGAGACTGCTAAGGCTTCCTCTTCTCGTCAGCGCACACGACCGCACCTTGGCTGCGTGACCGCCGATATATTACCAGCTTCGCCGATCAAGGATTCTTCGGCGATCAGGTCACACCATCCGGCAGCCAGGGATTCGAGACCGATGGACTCCGGACGTTCGCATAGGAAAAGTATGCGGGAGCCATCTGATGCGGAGCTGCCCTCGGCGAAGCAGCGATAGACTGCGCCTCCGCAGGTCTCGACGCCGGACATTCTTGTGCACATAGCACAGCTTATCGCAGCATCCCAGCAGCCGACAGAAACGGTGTCGGATCGAGAATTATCCGACAGCGCTGGGTCGGTAGCCGGGGACTCGAGGTCTGCAGACTCCGGACGTTCGCATAGGAAGTATGCGGGAGTCAACGTACACGGAGCTTCCAGCGGCAATGCATCGTAAGTCCGCTACTGCACAGGCCTCGGGAACGAACGTGCTTTCCTTAATAGCACAGTTTATCGCAGCATCCCAGCATCAACTGAATCTGTCGCATATATTTTATCCGACGATGCTGGGTCGGGACGCTCCGCGGAAGCGGGTACGGACGTCCGAAAGTTTCATCCGGTCCGACGGGATACCGAAAGGGATTCGGTGGATTTCAAGCTTTCCCTTTCGGAACAACATATGCTGCGATGCCGGATAAGAAACTGATAGCGTCGGTGGACTTAGAAATTTTTGGTTCGGTTCAGGGACATCGTCCCTCAGTTCCGACATAGTCCAATAATGTCACACAAACTTTCGAATTATTGAACGACGCTATATATATTATTATTTTATGCTTGCTATCCAAGCATTTCTGGTTTCTTGTTCGAAGAGTTATGGAGATGTCTTTCAAAAGTGTGCCTCTGTCGTCATAGTTAATGAAGAGTTAGCGGCAATAAGTGCTCATGGAATATGTCTATCGCTTACGGAGTGACATTCGCTAGCTCACCCGGTGTAGCGTACATTCATCGAATGGTTCGGCTGCCGGGTTCGTCCGTTGCGGTCTAGGAAGGAGATTTGGGTGATGCGAGCACTTTAATTACTTTAGTACTCACCCAGTGACGGCAGATTGAGGACAGATCGGAGGAAGCCAACAACATAGGGGACCGCATGTTGTGGTTCAGATATTTTACTTTCGGAGCATATGTCCGTTGCTCGGGACGCTCCGTTATATTGACAGTCCGAGAGACTGTCTTTAATGCTTCCTCATCCTCACAGCAGGGCACATGACCGCACATTGGCTACGTGACCTCGAGTATCCGATCAGTTTCGGCATTCAGTGATTCCACAGCGAATAGGTCGCGCCATCCGGTAGCCAAGGGACACGAGGCCTATACACTCCGTTCGCTCGCATATTGGAAGTATGCACGGGGTAACGATCTCGGAGCTTCCTGCGGCAATGCATCGTAAGACCGCTGCTCCTCAGGCCTCAGTGACGGACGTGCTATCCGAGTTAGCACAGTTGTTTCGCAGCATCCCAGCAATTGACGGTTTCTCGGTCGAATCAGGAATTATCCGACGGCGCTGGGTCGGTGCGGTCCGCGGTTGCATCAAGCTACGGACGACCGAACGCTTTATAGGGTCCGACAGGATGGCGAAAGGGATTCGAAAGATTTCGAGTTTTCCCTTTAGTAGTATCGGAAGATGCCTTTCATATCTTCTGGCATTTCTTCCAGTGATTATTTTTCGGACTTCATTGCTGCGATCTTGGATAAGAGACTTATAGCGTCATTGGACTCGGATTTTTCGATCGGTACAGGGACTTTGTCCCTGACTTACCGACGCAGTCCAATATTGTCATTACAACATGTGTTTTATTTTTCGACGCTATATATTTATATATATACAAGACGGCTACTAAGCATGATAGTTTAGTTTCTTGTCCGCGTGGCTCATTTCTGCCATTTTATCTTTTTTACATATAGTTTATTTTGGCAGAGCAGGGCATACCGAGAGTTCATATGCGTCTAGACGGTGTGATTAAAGACTGCATATATTCTTTTTCACCGTTTATGTCTTTTCCAATTTCAATGTTGGGAACGACATTATGTATATTAGACTTAACTTAGACGCTTTATTATACGTAATCCGCCTTACTGAGGCGTTATCATTACGTCTTCAAGAAAAGATTTACGGGATATTATTCTCAATGTAATTTCTTTTGAGGGCAGTAGTTTGTTCACGTATAACTCCGCCCTTCAGTGGCTGATTGGAGTTGGTTAGACGTGAGGCAGCCCTAGCTACATCCACGCGTGGATAGTAGGTTAAGAACTCTCTCAGAGTCGCTTCGTTCTCGGAGGAGCTTCTCTTCGACGGCAACTTTCCGGCAATCCATGAATTGCTTGATTTATACATTCTCTTGTCTATCTAGTGTTACAAGAGATTCAGACTGGGGCAAACATTCGGTGGTTGACTCAGAGAGTGCCGCCGCAGTTGCCGGACCCGAGTGTGGCTGTTATGACGGTTGCCAGTCAAACAGATTGGGATATATACTGATCCCTACGGATTCGAAGTGCCAGGGTCTTTGGGTTCCGCAGTCTTTTAGCTATCAGTTAACTTCCGCGGAATAATGTTTTTTAGGCTTGCTTTATGTCATTGCATGAACATTATTCAGAAACGCATGCCCAAATTCCTGTCCTTTAATTCGACAGTAGTGGCGTATCTCCGGAACCAGGGAGGCACTCTTTCGTTTCCGTTATTCAATTTAATGGAAAGAATCCGTCTGTTGGTTATAGTACACCAAGTTCAGTTTTGGTCCGTCATATTCTGGGTCGTCTGATTGTTTTATCGCACTCCCGTTCTCTTACGGGTCGCTTGTTGCTGTCAGAATGGACTCTCAACAAACAAGTATTCAATCAGATTTGCTATCTATGGGAGCGCCCAATGATGTTTTATTTATGACACAGTTGGCTAATCAATTGCAGACGTATGTGTTGGCTTGTCCAGATCTCTGAGCTAATACTGTTAACGCTCTATTGATCTATAGGACAGAATGATAGGATACGCGTATCCTCCGGCGCTGTTGTTTTTAGCAGGTATTGCTAAGATAAACAACCACAATATATTTCTGTTGATAGCATCTCTATCTTCACAGAGATCATGAGTAATTTACTCTCTTGTCTACTGTGGATCTTAACGTGAAATCTTCCTCTATGTGAGGATCTTTTTTCACTGGGTAAATCGTGTCATTTTTATCACAACCAGCAAGGTCGCAACCTTCATGTTTTCCGTTGTGTGGTCCATATTGCATTGTAAGCACTGTACTGGACGAGCTTTGGACGCGATTTCTTACTATAGGAGATCCTCTTCTTCGCTATTCTATGCGACTAAAGTGGAGGCTCTTCCGTCGTGGTGTAGGGATCATTATGTTCATATGGTTGATCCCTCCATACTACTCATTGCTATTTTTTAGTATACTTGTTTCACAAGATCTACTGCAGCCTGTTGTTATTTAGGTTATAGGTTTATGTTACCTCATACCTATGCACTCTACGATAGTTTACAATTGAGTCTTTTGGCTCTTTATCTAAGTCAGTTAGTAACTTTTTGATAAATAGACTTAGAATCTTTAGATTAAATTCCTATACGGATTTTAACTTCAGGTTCTTATTTAGCTAAGTAATCATTTGAGCCTCTGGAAACAGTAGTTTTCAAATTCTGACCTTTTAGACAGTAATTCTGTTGGTTTCTCTTTTACTGTAGAGTCAGTGAGTTTCATGCACTATCGATGGATGATTTTCACTTTCATAGTTTCGGAATCAATACTTCCGTTACTATTTAGGTTGGATTGTTGCATAAGAGTTAGGCTCCTATTATCCGGAACCTATTATTTTAAGGTCCTTCCGTCTTCGTATGGGCATAGGCCTTTACTCTTTCCGGGTACAGTTTATGTATTTATAAACAGATATCTGTTTATTACAAGGGCGTAAGCTTCTTCTGTCTTTGATGTCTAGTAGAAGGACGTTACGCTCCATTTTATTGTTAATGGATTCTATTAACTAGCGTACTGCTTATGGTATATCATTGGCTTAGCAGTTGTGCTTAAGATTTCGGCTCATGAAGTAAGAGTTCTTCTACTTCTTGGGCTTACATTAATAGTGTTCTATTATAGATTTTTGAAGGCTGCTCATTGCGCTCAGCCATCCTTTCATGAATTTTATCTCAGAAATATCGAGTCCATTTCTGGAGGCCTCTATTGTTAGGTCTATTATCTACTGCTCAGAATGTCATTCACTTAACAGTTGCTACTATAGCTAGGTAGGCTGTCTGTTTCGGCAGTGTCTCCGTTCGGCTGCCCTCTTCGCTCTGGGCTATTTGACCCAGGGCAAGAAAAAGGGGGGGGGGAGGGTGTTCCCTTGGGTCACCTGTTTTTACTATGAAAACAAGGGGATACCTCCTCCGGAGTTAGTAATTCTGAGCTGTTTTTAGGATGGTTGTTTAGTGAGAAGTTTAAGTTTATAAAATTCATTCAAGTCTTAGTTTTTAAAGTATAGCTTTTGAATATTGCATATGTCAACGGACATGATTATGCAATTCTCACACACTTTTAGGAGTATAAGAGTCTCTATTCTCTAGACTTACTTTATTATTGGCTTACTTTAAAAATTATTAGTATAAGGATTATTGGATATTAATAGAGTACATGGATGTATGAAGCTCAATTTTTGGAAGGTGTTGTATCTTTCTAATTTATCATAAATAAGAAAGATACATGTAAGGCCTATTACTTCTTTTCCCTACAGGGGATGACTCTATTTTATTTTATTGAGCGTATTCCATTTTGCTCTATGTCCTTGGCCCTCCAGCCTTTTTACTATTCAGCTATGTCTGGGTCATTGGTACAGTATAAAAATGTTAAAAAATTTATAGTAATTTATATATTTTTTATACTTACCAATGACCCAGACGGGGATGGCCCTCCCAGGAGTTGGGAACTCTTGCCTCCCCGCTGAGTACATAGCGCTTACCAGGCACTGGTTATTAGAATGATAAATGGCGCCAATTTCGGAACGTCCTTGACACTGCGCATGCGCAGTGGGGGCGAGGTGTGGAGGGCCTCTCTGGACATGTTTTCTTTAGTTTTAGATGCAAATTTTGGGGATTGGGGGGCAAAATTTGTGTTTGGCCCTATATTTTAAGAGTTAGCACCAGCTATGTCTGGGTCATTGGTAAGTATAAAAAATATATAAATTACTATAAATTTTTTAACTTTTGTAACATTTTTGATTTATTTACATTTATTTCTAATTAGTTTTACTATTTTTTTACATTGGCATGGTGGGGGTTCAAACCCACGCTGAGAGAGTTTCCTTTGGCAACAACTGCCTAGCGAATCTATACAGTTAAATGTAGAAGTCCTGTCATGAAAAGCGCACAAATAGCATGTCGATCTGTGTGTTAATCTATGCATTATGAACCATAGTAAGGCTATCAAATTTCGTACATATGGCCTTTGCACAAGCAATGTTTCAGCCAATGGACCTCAGGGTAACCTGGAGGTCCATTGGCAGAGCCATTGCCTGTGTTTCCTATGAGTAACCAGGAGAACCAGCTGTGCTTTGGCGCCATTCGATATGGCAATTGCTCACAATTCCTTCAAGCAAATAAGCCTAGATAAGTGCACAGTTCATGACAGGACTTCCAGTTTTAACTGTACTGAACCATGCACACCACTCGGCCACCGACGGACTCCAAAAAAGGGAATGCTAGTTAACCAAGTATATACGAGGTCAGTTCAGAACACATGGAATACTCAATTATTTAATTATTCATCAGATAGTTGCATGTAAGTACTTAATTCTACGAACTGTACCTCTGATGGATAAGGCCTAAAAAAATAAAAAATCTGTTTCTCAGGCCCTCCCGCATGGTCCTTTTGGCTGCCGCATGCTCTCTTTTTATAACCAATTTAAACTTTAAAAAAATAAAAATTGAATGGTTTATGTCTGATATTTTACCCAAGTTAAAAAAATTGATGAATTTGTCCCTTGAGTGCAAGAAGGCTTTGCAATGCTTTAGCATTGCAAAGTCTTCTTGCACTCAAGGGATGAAATACACCACCACCCATGCTATTCTGTAGATTATGAGGCCTAAAACTTGAACCAAGAACATGAACTTTTGATGGCAAAAAAGTAATTACTGAAATAAAAAATAAAATAAAAAACCGCACGCCCGCATGCAATTTCACAAATAATGGCCTGAGAAACAGAAGATCTACTTTGTGTGGCCTAATTTACTATTTTTATTCAGTGTACATAATATGATTCAATACTGCTTAACCCTTTACCTTGACACCTGTAAACAAAATTCTTGAATAACTCATTTTTTGCATCAAAAACATAGGGTATGAGCACTCATTGGAATGAGCTGAATGAGCTTGTTTGAATGAGGAGTCATAAGCCATGTTTTTAAGACAAAAAATGAAAAAAATAATGAAAATTGAATGGTGATTTTTTGTGAATAGCGCTGACCGGTTTTGACCGTTACGTTGGGTGAAGGGTTAATACAATGTGTCATATAATTGAATATTTTTTTTTCCAGCAGCAATCTGTTTTTAAAATAATCAACAAAAATTTTCCCTTTTGTTTATATATTATTGTACAATGGAACCTGTCTTGAAGGACTGTTCTTGCAAAGCAAAAGTGGTCTTTCAATAAAGGTGTTTCTTATGACAGGTTTTATTTATGAATTTCAAGACATGAAAAAGGTGTCAGTTAAAGACCAGCACAATACTGTGTACATGGTTAACTGTTTATTCATTTTGTATTTATTTTCTCACATATAAATATTCAATATAAATCTTTCTCTATGATTTCCCTATTAATTGAATGAATAGAAGAAGTAGATTAGTTAACACAGGGAAACACAGAGATGAAACAGAAAACATTTTTTCTGCTGAAGATTTCTGAAGAAAATAAATATTCTCTACTACAAGACAATTTGGTTTATGGGACAGAGTATTGATTTTTATTATGCCCCCGCAATTCTGGTGAGGGGCAGTAAGGTTTACCCTTGTCCATCGATACGTTGATCTGATATTTTTTGACAAAGTTATGGTCCTTTTCCAACTTAGAAGACACATTGATATTTTTTTCTGGACGATAACTTTAGTTTGACTGAACAAAAGGAAAGAAAATTTTATATTTAGGTTTATAACCACATAATACAGGTTGGGATTGATGGTAGGCTTGGTCCGATATTTTTTGGCAGAGTTATGGACCTTTTCCAACTTAGAAGACATGTTGATATTGGTTTCCAGACGATAACATTAGTTTGCCTCAATGAAATGAAACAAAATTTTATCCATAAGTTTATAACCACATAATACAGGTTGTGATTGATGGTAGGCTTGGTCCGATATTTTTTGGCAGAGTTGTGGCCCCTTTCCAACTTAGAAGACATGTTGATATTGGTTTCCGGATGATAACTTTAGTTTGACTGAATGAAATGAAACAAAATTTTATACATAGGCTTATAAGCACATAATACAGTTTGGGATTTATTGGGGGCATGACCTGAGTCCGGTTTCAATGAAACTTGGAATATAGCTTACGGTAGACAACATACCAGACAGGTTTAATTTTGAGTGTGGTGCGATAATTTCTATTTGAGTTGTGGCCCCTTTTTGACTTTGTTAACCACTAAATATAGTTTATCATAAAGCAGGGGCATTAGTGTCCCATGGACACATTTGATGGCCTGCTGTATTGGTGCTATGGTTTAATGGAGATATTTATTAATTCAATATCAACAAAGATAAATGACTAGAAACTCATGCTTGGTAGTGGAGGGCAGGGGAATAGCCACCCTTGGCATTGCTCTTGTTTAAAATATTTCCCCAATCCCCTGCACAACATATCACATATGTCTACAGTACTAAAAGTGATTACAAAACTGGATTGAAAATTTCAAGCTGATCACGATAGGCCTGTCATGACAAACAAGAAGTTTACTAATCATTGGAAACACCCATAGTCGACTACATGTACAATTTCAAATGATTATGGGTTTTCATCACTCCTTTACTGATGAATGACTAGTTATTGCTGTCCTCCATCTCATGCTCGTAAGAAATGTCAGAGGCTGTAGAAGATAAAAATACATTGTAATTGATATGAGGAAGAAGTATAAAGATACAACACAGGACACCAGGTCTGGCATACTAGAATGTATGGGAGTACAGATAATTTCATTTCTCATTTTGCCAAGGAGTGCAATTGCCTTCTTAAATCTCAATGCTGCTATTATGACTCTTGACCACCTCAGGTCCAAACCTGAGCCAGGAGTCTGAATTTTCCACAGAGAGCAGTAGGCATGCAGCATGCCTGTCTGCCTAAAGAATTCCCGGCCTGAAGAACTAATGACAAATATATTGTTGTTTTCTAGAGGCCACAGAGTACAATTAAAGTTGGCTGAAATCGATTATTGGTCTTCAAAATTCAGTAATGAAATATCATAATCATGCCAGCTCTAGACCATTAACACAATCATCCCATATTAAAAACTCAGTGCAGCTTGTTAATAATTTTGATTAATTTTCAACTGTTTGAGTGCTAGAATCCACAATCTTGGGTCTTTTGAAGAGTGCTCAGACCCACCTTTATGACTTGCACTGTTTAGATTAGATTGTTGTGGTCCAGGCAGTAGAAAAAAAATGCTTACATAAAATTGTTTTGGTATAGTTTATTGAAGAGTATGTACTCTCCAATATATTGTGTTAAAACAATTCTGAAAAAATCTTTCCAAATGTCTCCCCTTGCTATGCATGATTTCTCACATTTCAAAAATAATTTATTGCACTGCCTGTTATTTATTTATTTATTTATTTATTTATTTATTTATTTACTTATTTATTGAGGTTTAATGACACTTTGGACAGCAAAGGTCAAGAGTTTTACAGGTGGAGGAAGCCAGAGGACCCAGAAAGAATCACCGAGCAATGGCTAGTAATATCCGACTCCTCAACGTACCAACTCTGCACAAGCAGGGTTAGCATTGGTTGAAGGCAAGTGCACCATAGATGTACAGTATGCCTTAGTACAGAATGCCACCATGTCCACACATGGGCAATCAGGATTAAGTGCCTTACCCAAGGACACAATGCAGTTATCCCTGATGGTGGGTGGAATTATAGACCATTCAGTTTGATGTCCAATGCCACTAAGCCACCGCACTCCCATTAATTTTATCAAGGATGATCAAAAAGTGCAGATAGCCTTCTGATTCAGCATTCTTAGAGTGCATTGGCATAGTGGTTACAGCATTGGGCTTCAAACCAAAAATTCCACTGCATTGTGTCCTTGGGCAAGGCACTTAATCCTGATTGCCCATGTGGGACATGGTGGTCCCATGTACTAATGCATACTGCACATTGATGGTGCACTTGTCTTCAATCAGTGCTAACCCTGCTTGTGCGGAGTTAGTACATTTTGTAGTCTGACAGCTACTTGCCGTTGCTTGGTGATTCTCGCTGGGTACTCCAGATTCCTTCACCAATAAAACTGTCAGACACGAGGTGACTTGTCTGTCTAAAGTGTTGTGAAACCCAATAAACACTAAACAACTTGTTGACTTTGTACCCTCAACTAGTCTCACAGTTTTATTCAGACTTTGTGATATTTTGGATACTAAACGGCTAGGATTAGGACTTAGCATTGTTGTTGCCATTTGCAGATTTATGGAGTGAGGTGCCACAAGCGAGGTGGCCAGAGTATCTTTTACTTTCATCCTGAGATGACAGCTCTAGTTTTTTTAAGGTGTGTCGATACACCATTCCAGTTCTTCTTCTTATATCAGGCAGAATTCTCTATAGGATCTCCAGGAAGTGTAGTATTGATAAAAGAAGTTCTGTTTTACTGATAAAGTAGGTCCTGGTAATCAACGTCTGGGGTGGAAGTAATCTAAAGTAGGTCATATAAGGATAAACAATTGACTAAATGTGACATTATACTTCTGTTGCTGTTATAATAATGTCAGATATGCTGAAAGTGACTTTAACCATTAAAGGCCTAGAGATTTTTATAAAGTTTTATGATACTTTCAAAATCTGCATCATGTGACTACCCAGTTGTTTCTAGGCAAGTCATATGGCTGCCTATATAGGTACTTAACTGCTAAGGTACCTGGAATGTAACATCAGTGTTAACAGATTGAGTGCTGAAAGCCACTATCATGGCTCTACTGAAAAGTACTGAGAGCCATTTTAGCGGTTATGCACTAGCTTGTTGCTTACTTTCACACAGGAAGAACTTGTTTATCTAAAAGTGTTCAGTTGCTATTGGCACTCTCTAATAAATTATGACAGAACAGTTATTTATGAACAAAAACTTTTAAAATAAGGCTGCCATTACTGGTAACATGGAAACTGTGGAAAATACTTCTATTGCTTTGAGAAATTATTGAGAATACAGTGGTTATGGCATTGGACTTCAAAACGAAAGGTCTATGGTTCAAGCCCCGCCAGTGGTAACTGCGTTGTGTTCATGGGTAAGGCACTTAATGCTGACTGCCCGTGTCAGGGCATGGTAGCACTGTGTACTAAGGTGTACTGCATGTTGATAGTGCACTTGCCATTAACCAGTGCTAAACTTTCTTGTGTGGAATTAGTATGTTGGGGAATCTGGAAGTTGCTCTCCATTGCTCGGTGGTTCTCTCCGGGTTCCTCCACCCGTAAAACTGTCCGACACAAGATGGCCATCAAAAGTTTCATTACATCCCAATAAATAAATAAAGTTGCTCGGTGGTTCTCTTTGGGTTCCACCACCCGTAAAACTGTCGGACACGAGATGGCCATTGAATGTGTCGTTAAATCCCAATATATAAATAAATAAATAAATAATGTTTGTTGGGGAGTCTGACAGTTGCTTGCCATTGTACAGTGGTTCTCTCTGGGTACTCCAGCATTCTCCACCCAATAAACTGTCTGACATGAGGTAACCCTGGTTGTCAAAAGTGTTGTTAAACCTCATTACACAAATAAATATTGAGAAATTATTTAGTTCGCTACTAGTTAAACGAAGACTGCATGTTACAGCACTGTTTTGTTGCAATAAAAAGTTTACAAATTCGAAATTAGGTATCTCACTGTTAAACAACAATAACTAAATGATCAGACAAGATACTGTGACACAAAGCAGTTGTAATTTCACAAATCCTTGAAAATTCATACCAGTAAGTGTGTTCTTAAATTTCCGATTTTGTTGACTGCAAAAAAAAATGATATTCTTGGATGGCTGTCTTGTGGAGTCTGTGTATATCAGAGGTAGCATTTGTATCAAGACATACATTTAGTTTCTCAATCACAAAAGTATGTTTTCATGTCCTCTGACAATTTTGCCCAAATGCCACCAGGAAAGAGTCCCATATTTGGCACCTGTAGACATCCAAAAGAATTCCTGTTATTGACCGCTGAGATCCATCTGTGTTGTGAGGAGAAATGTGGACAATATTTCTGTTGGATTCTGTCAGTCAAAATTCTCTGTCCACTTTTGTGATCACGGTACTTAACTCATACAGTGCAGTGTTGATTGGTCACTCTCCACGGTTGGGCAATATTTTCATGCACTCAATAATATTAGATTTCATACACTAATTATAGGAATAATCAACAAAAATTTAATTTATGAAGCACCAGGTACAACATGGTGCTTCAGTGATTAAAATTTTGCTGCTGATGATTTTTATCACCTGGTAAACGTATGTGTGGACATCACTGCCCAGATGTGGATTACGACGAGTCCACGGTGACTGTACTGTAGATGACGGTATGTTTCATGTCCTCAACTTATTCACTAGTGCATAGATTTTGAACTGTGCATGTGTACATGCATTTTTGTATGCATGCATCAGAAATTATATCTCTTTAACATTTCTCAAAAACTAATGACCATACTTCAAGCATGTATTAATCCTTCACCTGATGCAAAGGTCATATACAGCCAACACTTCTCACAAAAATCATTTAAATATTTTATGTTTTCTCAATTTTTGCCTCCAAAACATGGTTTTTGGCCCCTCATTGTAACAAGTTCATTGTAGCTCAATTAGAGATGATAGGATTTGCTAATTATGCTCAACAAAGAGTTAAAAACAAAGAGAGGGTATTTTGAGAAACATTCAAGTGCATACTTTTAAAAACAAGGTCATACTTTAAGGGCTGTTGTTGATTAGCATGCAAGCTTTTGTCTCAGCCATGGCTTTGAAACATCAGGTGAAAAAGTTATGAACTTTTATATCCACAATTTATCACACTGTCTATTCCGCCCCCTCCAAAAAAAAAATTCTTTGTAGCACCACTCCCTGTACATCAAAGAACCAATTTCGATGACACTTTTCCAACTAGTGCTAGGAGATATTAGGAGAAAATTTATTGTAATATTTCAAGAAAGATACCGTGGAATCTAGTAATATCATTCTTGACATCCATTGTCAGCCATTGACATTTGAAATAAACATCAATCCCTGGCCAATAACCAAACCAAAATGGCTATCGAACATCTGACCAACTTCAGTTGGAAACTTCATTGTCCAGCTCCATCACCAGGATGAGCTGTTCTGTGATTGCTTTTAACAAATGTAAAAAAATCTATTCAGTTAATCACTTTTAGGATCCCATTTTAATTCACAGAAAAGTTAGACTTGCTATCCTGTAATAATAGTTAGCTCCCATTATATGCCTACTTTTCAACTTCTCTTCAGTGTAAAAACAAAATGTTGTGCATACACTTAAGGTTGGTAAATTTCAAGCAAGTAGCTTTGAAACTTCTTGTTGTTAAAATGGGAACAAAAGCTGTTTTTGTTTTTAGCTCACCGAAGAGAGCTTAACTTATTACTTGTCGTCCATTGTCGTCCCTCGTCGCTGTCCGTCATCGTCCATCGTGAACTTTACATCCTCGACTTCTCCTCACAAACTACTGGACCAAATTGAACCACATTTGGTGTGCATGTTCCTTATCATATGTCAATTCAAGTTTGTACAAATAACTTGCTGCGCCCACAGAGGGCACCAGAAGGGGCATAGCTCTGATAGCACCCATACATTTTTTAAAAAATTCAAAAAAATATTCTTCTTCAGATCCACCAGTCAGAATCTTTTCATATTTGTTATACAACATCTCTAGGGGAGGGGGTCAAATTCAAGTTTGTTCAAATCGAGTCCCTGGGTTAATAATTGGGCTCCCTGTAGGAGCCCAAATTTTAACTTAGTGAAATAGGAGGAAATTTCTTTAAAAATCTTCTTCAGACCCACCAGTCAGGATGCTTTCATATTTGGTATACAACATCTCTGGGTGGGGGGGGGGGAGGGGGGGGGGAGGGGGGGATCGGGTAGTCAGATTCAAAATTGGGTCCCTGAGTTAGTATTTGGGCTCTCTATTGTTTAACTGGGTGCAATTTGAGGAAATTTCTCTAAAAATCTTCTTCAGATCCACCAGTCAGAATCCTTTCATGTTTGGTATACATCATCTATGGAAGGCAGTTTCAAGTTTGTTCAAATTGAGTTGCTGAGTTAATATTTGGTCTTCCTATGGCAGCCCAAATTTTATCTCTCTGCAATACGTGAAATATTCTTTAAAAATCTTCTTCTTCAGATTAACCAGTCAGAATCCTCTCATATTTGGTATACATCATCTCTGGGGGGGCCAGATTTAAGTTTGTTCAAATCGAGTTTCTCGGTTAATATTTGGGTTCCCTATGGGAGCCCGAATTTTAACTTAGTGCAAAATAAGAAAATTTCTTTAAAAATCTTCTTCTTCAGATCCACCAGTCAGAATCCTTTAACATTTGGTATACATCATCTCTAGGAGGGGTCAGATTCAAGTTTGTTCAAATTTGGTCCCTGGGTTGAAAATTTTGAGTCTGGTTCGGACTTAGGAATTTTTGACCAAAATTTGAAGAAAAACAATTTTTGGGGGGATTTTTTTTATACTTTTTGTTCAATTTTGAGTTTTTTCCATAAAATTTGCCTCTCATGACTTCATTTCTTTGTAGTGTTGATGAACCATGTCTAACTGAATGTGAGCCCAAATTATTCTTTGAACCACTTTGGCCGGTGAGTGATTAAGGCCCCTTGGGGCCTCTTGTTTTCATAAGTCATTTTTCTGCTGGTAGTTTCCAAATTAATGAACGACAGTGTAAAACCTGGAGAATGATGACTCAGTGGTTTATCCTATGGGCAGCTACCAAAAAATTGTGGTAATACCATTTTTATACCCCCGCTTCGAAGAAGTGGGGGCTATATAGGAATCGCCCTGTACGTCCGTCCGTCCGTCCGTCCATCCATCCATCCGTCCATCCGTCCGTACGTCTTTCCGGACATGAAATTCTTGTGTGCGCAACTCCTCCTACATTTATCAATCAATTTGGACAAAACTTTTCAGACATCATCACTACTAAGTGAACATGCGCATATTCCAAGATTTTTGATCTGCGACAATTTTAACCAGGTTTTCTCCCTTTGACTTAGATTTATTGTGTCTTTCCATCCGAACAAATTCTTGTGTGTGCAACTCCTCCTACATTAATGAACCAATTTTGATGAAACCTTTCAAACATCATCTCTACTAAGTGAACATGTGCATATTCCAAACTTTTAATCTGCGACAATTTTAACCAGGTTATCTCTCTTGAACTTTGATTTAATATGGGTTTCTACATGAAATTCTTCTGTGCGCAACTCCTCCTACATTTATCAATCAATTTGGACAAATCTTTTCAGACATCATCACTACTAAGTGAACATGCGCATATTCCAAGATTTTTGATCTGCGACAATTTTAACCAGGTTATCTCCCTTTGACTTAGATTTATTATGTCTTTCCGTTCGAACAAATTCTTGTGTGCGCAACTCCTCCTACATTAATGAACCGATTTTGATGAAACCTTTCAAACATCATCTCTACTAAGTGAACGTGCATATTCCAAACTTTTTGATCTGCGACAATTTTAACCAGGTTATCTCTCTTGAACTTTGATTTAATATGGGTTTCTGCATGAAATTCTTGTGTGCGCAACTCCTCCTACATTTATCAATCAATTTGGACGAAAGTTTACAGACATCATCACTACTAAGTGAACATGCGCATATTCCAAAATTTTTGAGCTGTGGCAATTTTAACTAGGTTATCTCCCTTTAACTTGGATTTATTATGGGTTTCTACATGAAATTCTTGTGCGTGCAACTCCTCCTACATTTATCAATCAATTTGGACAAAACTTTTCAGACATCATCAATACTAAGTGAACATGCGCATATTCCAAGATTTTTGATCTGCGACAATTTTAACCAGGTTATCTCCCTTTGACTTAGATTTAATATGTCTTTCCGTTCGAACAAATTCTTGTATGCGCAACTCCTCCTACATTAATGAACCGATTTTGATGAAACCTTTCAAACATCATCTCTACTAAGTGAACATGTGCATATTCCAAACTTTTTGATCTGCGACAATTTTAACCAGGTTATCTCTCTTGAACTTTGATTTAATATGGGTTTCTGCATGAAATTCTTGTGTGCACAACTCCTCCTACATTTATCAATCAATTTGGACAAAAGTTTACAGACATCATCACTACTAAGTAAACATGCGCATATTCCAAAATTTTTGAGCTGTGGCAATTTTAACTAGGTTATCTCCCTTTAACTTAGATTTATTATGGGTTTCTACATGAAATTCTTGTGCGTGCAACTCCTCGTACATTTATCAATCAATTTTGACGAAACCTTTCAAACATTATCACAACTAAGTGAACATACGCATATTCCCAAATTTTTGATCTACGACAATTTTAACCAGGTTATCTCCCTTTAACTTGGATTTATTATGGGTTTTCAAATGGGATTCTTCTGTGTGCAACTCCTCCTACATTGATGAACCGATTTTGAATACATGTTGCACATTGTAAATGTGTTTTTCCAAATGTAAACCATATATGTGTGGGCTCTTTAAGTATTCAGTGCTGTTCTGTGGAAGGCCACATGCAAATACAAATTTCAACAACAAAAAATGATCTTTATGTATACATTTCCTTATGGCCTTCGCCTACATGATCAGAAGTGCATTCCTCTAAAAACCCAAAGCGGGGGTATTAATCACCTTCAGTGATCGTTCTAGTTGTGTTCAATATACCAGTTGAATGAAAGTCTGTCGGTATTACTAATAGCATTGGATTTAAGACCATTAATAATTGGTATATTGAAATTCTGGTCTACACTAGTTTTAATTTTCATAAATAGCACAGACTAGCAGCCAAAACACCTATGGTTAACCATTTTTAATTGGTTTTTGGAAAGATTTCTGAAGATGTAATGGAAGTTTTTTTTTATTAAAAGAGTCTTTTTCCTGTTCAGCAGAAGGAAATCTGAGAAATGCTTTGCAGGTCCAGTACAAGGGAAAATGTTTCATGTCTCCTATTTTTTTGCAGCTTGTTTTTACTGGTGGTGTAAAATGTTGTTTGTCCCAATGTATTTTGTCTGAAATCTTAGAGTTATTTTTTCCAATGTCCATTTACGTTTGACAGTATATCTGCAGAAAAATATGTTGTTCAGAATCAAATGAATAAATTATTTCTGCACTCGACAGAGGTGAAGTTGGCAGTGTACAATGCTCAAAATTCATATGAGAATCAGAATCAACTCTTGTAAATGATTCTCGCTAGGAAAACAATGAGAATCAACTTTGATTCTCACAAATTGTTCACTTGATTCATGTCAGAGATTCTGTAAAAATCCTTAAAGGCATGGAGAATTCTACTTATCTTTTTCTCCTGCATAATAAGATAACACCTTAACTTAACATTAGTTTTTAGTGAAGTCTTGGCTGTCTATACATGCAGCCAAAACTTCACTAGAAACCACTACCAAAGAAAGGAACTGTAACTTTATTCAGCAAGACCACCAAAAACCTGTGTGTTCTACATTCGCACTTTAGAAACTCACTAAAATTGTAAACAGGCCCTCAAACCAAGCCAGAAAATAAGCTGACTGTCATCTGCAAAATGAGGTCCCCAGAAGGTGAATTTAGTGATGCTACCCTGCACAGCAGGGTAGCATCACTAAATTTACCCTCTGTGAACCTCAGTCTGTATCAGGGTCTCAAAACTAAGGAAGAGGTACCCAGACGATAAATCGACCCACTGTATGGGATAGCATCATCAAATTCACCCTCTGGGGACCTCATTCTGCAATATCAGCTTATTTTCAGGCCTGATTCAAACTTGTGTAAATATATAAATATGAGGTTTCATTTTTACTATGGAATATTTATTTATTGCTCTTATAAGTGTACAACTTCAAAATGATTATCACAGCAGTTCACGGGAATTAAAACTGGTTCATGAGAGTCCGAACTGACTCTCATGAAACAGGACAAATTTTAAGACCCGGGTGTAGTACATTTAATGTCGAAATGAACTTGAGTTTATGTTGCGATACGTTTTGTGGGAACCCCAGTAAGTGAAGAAGTGCTTTTTCACTTCAGAAGAAAAATTCTGCTTTACTGGTTTTATAGGACCGGAAAAACCAACTCAACTGGAAAGTGGGGAGCACATAATTATGAAGGAGTGGCTACACTCGATTTTATACCTGTGCTACGATCATGATTATTGATGTAGCTTTTATGCTGAATGTAACCTTGATCTAAAAAAAACGATGACAATAATTTGAAATCAGTTCAAAGTCTGTAGTATTTTCAGGTAGTTTCCATGAAATCTATTTGTAGCAACCAAAACTTGATGAACCATTTTAGGATATGTATGTGGAAATCCTTGATGGTTCAGTCAAATGTACAAAGTGTCAGATGGTTCAGTCAAATGTACATAGTTTTATTTCATTTCTCCCAATGTTAGAAGCATTGTGAGAGCTTTACTGATAAGCATTATTAGCTTCACTGATGGTTTTTGACTCCATGGTATTTCATATGTTCTTGACAATGATCAGGTTATAAAAATATTTTTCTCAAATGAAGTGAACTACTGCAAAATCCTGGTGTGTTGGACTTTCTACCCAACATTGAATCATGCTTTCTGAAATAGGCACAAAATGCACTGGCAAATTCTCTGCACATGGACAACCTGTTACAACCCGTTGATCCATAGACAGACTGAATGTTTGTTGGCACTTTTGTGCGTTGTTCACCAAAAATTTAAACATTGAGTAGAAAATCTTCACCACTGCAGTTAAGTAAATCACCCTCCTTGTATGTATCTTGATGTTTAACAAAAAGTATTACCTGTCCAGTCCTCCCTAAAACATGTTTTTCCAAATACATCGCTCTGAGGATGTCTTACCTTTTTTATGACAGAAATTGGCATACTGTTAAAACTAGAAGTCCTCTCACAAACTATGTCCTTATTTTAACATAATTTCATGAAGGAGTTGCACCAAATTTCTCTATCAAATGGCATCCAAAACCCGGCAGATTATCATGGTTATCAATAGAAAGCACAATCAATATTTTGGCCAATGAACCTCTGGGTTAAACCTGGACATCCATTCGCTGAAACATTGCTTGTGCATAAGGCATATGTACAGAATTTGATAGCTTTACTATAATTATAGCACACAGATCAGAGTGATGTGCTATTTGCAGGTAATTCATGACAGGACTTCTAGTTTTTACTGTAAATTGTAATTTTCTTCAGTTTACTGTTTTTTTACATAGCAGCTTTATTGGTGGTGGTATTTTTCTTCCTTATTTCCTTTTTCAAGCACTATTGTTGATCATTACTTCCATGCACATAGTCTTTGATACATTTTTCAAGATTTATTTGGGTATTTGGTAAGAATGTTTTTACTGACAAGGAAGTCAAAGGTATGATCTTTTCATTTTGTCTTTATGTGTATAACCTTCCATCGTCAGTCAGTTACAATTATTTATACAGTCAAACTTGTGGTATTAAGCTATAACAGTTATCAGTTCTGAATAGTTGTATCCAGTTCACAATAATTACTGCAGGAGGTTATTTCACTGAAGTGTTTCATATACATTGTTTTTCCTTAAATGGACATTCCTAAAATTCTGAAATAAGTTTTCATGGCATTTAACTCTTAACATACCGAGTATTTTCAAAAAATATTTTTCATCACATCTAATCATGGGTGCTATAAAGCAGCCATGACTAGATGTGATAAAAAATTAATTGAAGTTGGACTGTGGATGGTCAAAAAGTCTGCACAGTTTGTAGGTGAAAATTTGGTTAGGTGTGTTCAAATTTTATTTCTTTTAGTGGAAAGTGATTTTATGTTCTGCACAGGAATATCTGCCAGCAACAGGCAAGGATTTAAAGTCCAGTCTGAACCTTAAAAGTCCTTGAAAGTACATGAAAAAGATATTACAGATTAGGGCAAAGCGCTGAGATTCGATCTAATTCATATTCTGTTGTATTATTCAGGATGAATACATATCTTGGCATTATTCTAAATGCATAGTAAAGGGCAAAGTATCTTCTCTACATTTATGTTACAACAAGAATTCATTTTCTCGATTACACGTAAAAACGTCTAGATCAAATAGAAATCTGTATTGCTGGTTGTAACTGCACATTTGATCATTCGATTCAGAATGAGAATGTTTTTCACCTGCACACATCAGAAACTGATTATGCATGCCGAGGCCACCATTTTTTATTCCCTCGAAAAAAATTTGGGGGAATCTAGCCGTGACGTCGTCCGTCTGTCCATCTGTCCGTCTGTCTGTCTGGGCATAGACGGAATTCGTGTCCGCTCCATAACTTCTTACAGCCTTCAAGGATATTAATGATACTTGGTATTATTATTGCCCACAACCAGAGGGTGTGTCGCGAATAAGGTTGGAATGGCTATCAAGGCTTTTTTCGGGGGAATCAGCCAGCCTTTGGTGGCCATCCTCTAGTTGATAACAGTAATTGTATGATAAATAAATCACAAACTCAACAAAATATATTAGACTAGATCATTTTTTGTCATGATGATATATTTTTTGCTTAACTTGACAAAGTCAGGATAAGCTATTGCCATCACGCAGGCGGAAAACTTGTGAGTCTGCGAGTCTGTATGTTAGTCTGTGAGTCTGTTCACATTTTCTTTAGCACAGGCTACACCCCATAATTCGTGTCCAATCATCACATAATTTCAGATACAGGTTCGAGGTCATGTCTAGATGAGAACATCCCATTTTGGTCACGATTGGTCAACCCTTCCACTGGACCGGCACATGAGCTAGATTCCTTTACCAAAATTTACGAGTCATATGTATGAAGGGATTTCATTGTAACTTGGTAGGATGACTTGTTTTGGAATGATTTTACATTAACTTGGTAACTTTGGTTGCCAAACGTTAACTATGAGGGGAGGGCCACATCAACCCAGGCTTCAGTTCTTTATAGTACAGTCTGCACCTCAAATTATTCATATTGAAAACATAGCTTGTAGGGTACAGAACTTAACATAGTCTCAATTATCACAGTTCTTGTCTTATTTCATAATCCTTTCATAAATATTGAACATTATCCTTTTCTTCAAAAACTACACACAGTCAAGTTAAGCTTCAGTGTCATTGACACTTTCATTTACATTGTTCTACGAGGTTGTAAACCTGGAAGATAAATCAAAGAAACACACAAATGAAAGACTACTATAAACTTCAGCAGTTATACAAATAGAAACATGAATGAGCATTACATCATGCACATCACAAGAACGCAATACCATGGCGTCATGATTTTTCATTCATAAAACATCAATTCGTAGATGCTGACTGTCAAAATAAAGGTCTTATATCATAGGCTACACCCCATAATTCTTGTCCAATCATCACATAATTTCAGATATAGGTTCGAGGTCATGTCTAGATGAGAACATCCCATTTTGGTCACGATTGGTCAACCCTTCCACTGGACCGGCACATGAGCTAGATTCCTTTAGCAAAATCTACGAGTCATATGTATGAAGGGATTCCATTGTAACTTGGTAGGATGACTTGTTTTGGAATGATTTTACATTAACTTGGTAACTTTGGTTGCCAAACGTTAACTGTGAGGGGAGGGCCACATCAACCCAGGCTTCAGTTCTTATAGTACAGTCTGCACCTCAAATTATTCATATTGAAAACATAGCATGTAGGGTACAGAACTTAACATAGTCTCAATTATCACAGTTCTTGTCTTATTTCATAATCCTTTCATAAATATTGAACATTATCCTTTTCTTCAAAAACTACACACAGTCAAGTTAAGCTTCAGTGTCATTGACACTTTCATTTACATTGTTCTACCAGGCTGTAAATCTGGAAAATAAATCAAAGAAACACAAATGAAAGACTACTATAAACTTCAGCAGTTATACAAATAGAGACATGAATGAGCATTACATCATTCACATCACAAGAACGCAATACCATGGCGTCATGATTTTTCATTCATAAAACATCAATTCGTAGATGCTGACTGATTGTCAAAATAAAGGTCTTATATCATAACCTGTTGGCAGGTTACGCTATATAACATGGTGGTAACCCATAAGATAAAGGATGTTGTGATGCTTCTCTGCCTTCTCTGTTGTTACTATGCCAGTCATGCTTTTTTACATCTTGACGGGATTTAAGAATACAGTGGAGCCCACTTAATTGGATATCTCTTAACTAAATAACCCTGTTAATTAAATATAATTTCCCAACACAAAACCATTTACCATACCTTCAGTACAAATTTAACCTGTTAATGGAATATAGGTTTGAGTAAACTTCTGTTAATTGAATAAAAAATCTTGTGACCTGTCGAGAAATTACCCTGACTCTCCCCAGTTTTCCTTTGTTTATAGACCTGTATGGCCTCAGTATATCCAATATGGGAATTTAATCTATTATATCTTGTTTGACAGAGCTCATGGAGCTCTGTCAAACAAGATATAATAGAATAAATGCTAAGTTTATGTAGAATACAGGAAAGTGACACAATCCCTGTTAATTAAATACTCCTGTTAATTGAATAATTTTTCTTGGAAAAATGGCTATTCTATTCAGTTAACAGGGTTCCAGTGTATATAAATATCAACAAATAACACATGATCTTGCTCAAGTGAAATAGCACTTTAGTTGGTGCTGTTTATTTTGGTGGAAATTGTTTTAAGATGGGAACAGAATGCCATGCTATTCATATGTGGAAGCAATATTCAACCTTTGAGTCAAGATAGTTCAGAAAGATTGTTCAGTCTTTCTGGAAAAAAATATGAGATTTAATAGTAATTTAATAAAGTTATATTGTATTACTTTGTTGTAACCTGTGGTTTGTTTGTATATTGTGCAATTCACGGAATCCACACATAACCTAAATGGTCATTCGTGGGTTATTTCCAGGCCTGCAATGAACTATAATTTGCTCTGGTTATTCAAAATTCCTTAGCTAACAACAATTTCCCTCTTGTTATGACCTTGACTATTAATAGGTGTCTTTAAGTCAATTAAAAATCTAATTTATATCTTTTTGATGGGTTTGATAAGATTTCAAGTGATTAGATTTAGTATATGAATGTGAAGTTGATAACAGAGATTCTTCTGCAATTTTGGAGAAAAAAGTCCAGGTTTAATGGCATTGGGATAGTTCTCATTGTGAGGCTCAGTTTCTGAATTTCTTTGGAAGAGTAGAAACATACAAAGAAAAGGAATTTTACCCTCGAATAGAACATTAATACATGTAGTAAGTTTTACCACAACAAAATCATAAGTTTTATGATGCATAAAATATGTTCGCACCAGTCTCTGTAGTCCCTATTAAACTGTTCTTATACTATTGAAGAAGAACCTGTCATTTGCTCTTGAATTTACGTGCTTTCTATGCTTGCCTTGTTCAGGACACAATTGTGAATCAATTTTTTTGTTTGAGGGGGTACTGAGTCTTGGAAATTTTAAGAGTGGGAAATTGAAATTGAAAAAAAAATCATTCCCAGTAGAAATGGGTGGTATTGGAATTTTGAGTTCAGTATCGATTTCATTTTTTTCAAGGTGGTATACCTCGGGATCTGTTTGGTATTCAGTATCTGACGTCACTGAGATTTGCTGATAGTACCAAAGGGGAATTCACATCAGGAACATACAGAATAAGTTGTTCTTGCATCATTCTGCCACAGCGCCACAAATGCCACTGCCAATGAGCTCAACAGTGCATTCTTTTATGAAAACAACTCATACCTACAGTAATTTTGTGAATTGTTTTAAATACGCCGTAACCTTGAAAGCCTTATTTCATACATATGCAATCTCAGAGCATATGCCCTGACCATGCCATCTTCAAAAAGTTTTGTTGACAATAGACAAAGCACCAGGAAAGTGATTTCCAGACAAGTCTTGGCTGCCTATTGAGGCTGCCAAGACTTGGCTAGAAAACACTGCTAAGTAGCTGGACATATACAGGTTGCAGTCTAGTGAGAATTCAGGACAATTTCTCAGTCCCCTGAGGGTTAACAAAATTGAAAAGATAATCAGCCACTTCTTTCATGAAAATTAACACTTCACTTCCTATCAAGCCTCAACAGGGCCTTATAAATAGTGAATGTAGGAAAATTTGAAAATTCAGACAGTTTCGGTATTCAATGATTGGTTCGGTTCAGTTTTTCGGTATCCCATGATATCAGTATCAGTTTGGTTTTTTTGTATATTGCCCACCTGTAATGCCCAGATACCATGGGGAAGGAGTCCCCTATTCACTCCCGTAAACACCAAAAAGAATCCCTGTATAACAGTAAATTTGAATTGGCGTTTTGAACAAGTTTGACTGTATATAAATTATTGGTGCATGCCTGAATGTGTTGAATACATGTGTTTGTGAATACTTACCCTGTTCGTGGGGATTTGTGGTGTATAAATAGATAGCTGTTGTGGTATAGACAGCCTTTTTTCTGGTGCTATAGGTGACAGCACTTACAATATTGAAATTAACACGATGCTCAGACATGCAGCAAAATGATAATGACGAAAATTAGAAAATTATTTTTCTGAAGTCATGTCCTACCAGTTTTCTTCACAAATAACAGAAATAAAGCACTTTATAGCCAAAGACTATTTAACAGGGTCATTGCTTGTGGACCCAAATTTGGTTGCACTAGAAAGTTCTGAGGTCCATATCTGGGCTTCAACTTGTACAATCCAGGGGAATAAGAGGGACTGTATTTGACCTCACTTAGACTTATTGCCTTGCAGGTGTTTCTAGTCAAGTGTCATCTGCCTGTAAAGGGGTAAGGGGTGTCTATGTCTATGGGAAACTATGCCCTTCCATGATACCACCTGTCAGAAATTTTTGTTATCCGTTGGAAAAATTGTTGGTTGCTCGAACACCCAACATTTTGTCTTTAGGCACAAAGTCACAATTTTCATTTTTGAAATACTCTTTTGTTTCAAATATCCTTTGTTTGAAAATGGTCATTATAAGTATATGAGAATCCAGTAGTCATGTCCATGAAAAAAAATTGTGTATCATTATTTTAAAGAATTATATTTGTTAAACAAAAGTAATTCTTTATAATAATAATAATAATAAAGTACTTTTTCTGTCCTGTTAAATTATATTTGTTTTAACCCTTTACCTAACATGAAAGGCAGATGACACTTGCAGACAAAATTCTTG
The DNA here is from genome assembly GCA_031216915.1 of Pictodentalium vernedei. Taxonomy (NCBI): domain Eukaryota; kingdom Metazoa; phylum Mollusca; class Scaphopoda; order Dentaliida; family Dentaliidae; genus Pictodentalium; species Pictodentalium vernedei. The sequence goes on from CM062290.1 coordinate 213,226,780, forward strand.
AATAACTAAGTTTTTTTCATTTTTTGCATCAAAAACATAACTTATGGCCCCTCATTGGAACAAGTTCAACATGCTCTCATTCCACTGAGGGGTCAGATGCTGTGTTTTTGAGACAATGAAAATTGAATGGTGACTTTTGTGAATAGCACTGGCCAGTTTTATCCATTACTTTGGGTAAAGGGTTAACTGGTAGAGTGCTAGAAGCCACTATCATGTTTCTCTTGAAAGGAGCTGAAGCCACTTTAGTGGCTTTACAGTGTTTAGTTTATTCATTTATTTATTCAATGAATATGCCATATGTTACAGAATTGAACACCCAAAAAAAAAAAATAACAGTACAAGGAACAGTAGCTAACAATATAACATATATTTCAGAGAGAAAAAAAAAACCCAACAAACTGGTAAGTAATGGATGCATTTGACAGAAAGCCATGAGCTTATGTAAGTCATCTCCCAGAGGCCTAAAACATACAACAAACCAGGAACATGAACTTTTGATGGCAAAGAAATAATTACAAAAATAAGAAATAAAATAAAAAAAGTCATATCCACACACAATTTTACAAAAAATGTCAAGAGAAACAGAAGTTATACTTTGTGGGGGCCTAACTAAATAAATTTACCTTTGCCTTAAAAATATAGCTTACGACACCTCTTACTGGAACACTTCTTCCAACGAGAGGCCAAAAGCTATGTTTCAAAGGCAAAAATTGAAGAAAATGGACTTTAATCATATTCAGATTTTTGCAAATAGTGCTGGTCAGAAATTACTGTTACCTTAGGTAAAACCGTAAAAGGTAAATTTCACTGTGGGAACCCCATTTACTTGTTTGTTTACTGTGCTAAATTCTGCTTTACTAGTAAAATAGACATGGTAATCAATGCCTGTGGTGGAAGTCTTCTGAAGCGGGCAGTATAAGTAGAAACAATTGGCTGAACTTGACCTCATACCCATGTTGTGGTCATGATACAGCCATAGATGCTGAAAGTGACCTTAAACATCAGTAAATGAATAAATAAATAATAAGTAGCACTCAAGGATGACCGATTGTTAACTGCTAAAGTGCTAGAAGTGCATATTTGAGATTTGTTTTGAAGTGCAGATACCGTAACTTTAATAAGGCTTCATATTCAGCAGATGTACTTCATATTATCATTGAATTAAAATTATTTGCATGGATTTGCCTTGTTACAATTTCTGGGATAGCACCAATTTGCACCCTCTCATAAATTATTAACAAAGCAGAGACATATGAACAAATTTTCCTAAAATAATTTAGGACTTAACCTGTAACTGGTAGGGTGTTGGAAGCCCATATTTGGGCTTTATTCTGAAGCACAAGTACTGAGACTTAAAGGCTTCATATTCTCTGGATGCACTTCATGTTGAAATTATTATACACCCCACAACTAGTTGTGGGTGGGTGGGGAGGGGGGTGGGGAGGTATATTCCTTGTCCATCTGTCCATCCATCCATAGACATAATTTTGTCCAGAGATTTTCTCAGACATGTATGGGTCAATTCCTTTGAAACTTGGTATGGATGTCCACTATCACGGGAACCTGTGCACCTGTGATTATAGTTTTGATCAGGCTTTTTTGGCCAGAGTTATGCCCCTTTTGGTCTTAGAATATGGTGGCGGGGGTATCAACAGGCCCATCTGGGACAGTCACATCTCTGGTTTAGTCTGTGAGGATTTGTTTTGTTAGTTTATGGGAGAGTGCCTGCAGGCACTCTCCCATCAGTTGTAACAACACAAAGACATGTGAACAAATTCTGACAAAATTTAATTTAGCACTCTACCAGTTAACTGATTTGCTGTTTCTCTAGACAGGTATGTACAAGGAGAAGGTTAACCTGTAATCAAGAAATCAATCAAACTAGACAGCTGTCACCAACTGAAAAAGCTTTACTAGTTCTTGACCCTTTGAAAGCTCCATTTTTGTATTATGTTGCATGACGCTTGCTTGTAGAGCATTTTGTAACTAATAGTGTAGTGCTCAGGTTTGTATCTGTTGGAAGTGTCAGAAAATCAGGGTATTTGGAATTGATTTGAGCATTTGGAATTGATTTTTCCTTGTCTGAAAAAATCATTCATTTTTGGCTTTCTCGGTTTTTTTTCATGAAAAATCATGACAAATTTGACCCATTTTTTCAGAAAGTGATATCAGTTGATTAAAAAATGGAGGTCAAAGCTATCAGGATTAAAATTTTAACACACATAAATAAACTATACTTCCCATGGGAACCCAGGGAGGTATGATCAGAACTTGATTGCTGTGGTAAACAAGATCATAATATTTTTTTAATCGGTAGGAATTTGCTCTATAACATCTATGAAAAAACAGGTCATCATATTGTTTGTACCAGGCTATGAACAAAATCAATTATTGCTAAAAAAATAGCTTATGGCTCAATTAATGTTCTCCAATGACGGGTGTAATAGCCATAATTTGAAAGCCAAAAAAAGAATGTTAAGCTCCACAAAGTAGATCTTATATTTCTCGGGCCTTGTTTTTGTAAAATTACATGTGGGTGGGCAGTTTTTAGCGCATCTTGACAAAGTCAAGCTGAGCTAATCTCATCGCTCTCCGTCCGTCGTCCGCCATCCATCTGTCGTCCATCCGTCCATCGTCTGTCCATCATTCGTCAACACCACGTTTTGGTCTTCTCCTCCAAAACCACTGGGCTAATTCAAGTGAAAGTTTGTGTGAGTGATGGTCCCAAAGGGTCATTGCAATTTTGTTCAACTCAACCTGCCCAGCCCCATAAGGAGGGAGTGGGGGAAAATGTACCAAAATATTTTTAAAATCTTCTTCTCATGAACCAGTGTGTACAATGATCAAACGAAGTTCGTGAAGCAATATTTGGCTTTGTAATGGGAGGGTAAAAATTTTGGCCTCGCCCAAAATTTCTATTTTCTGAACCGATGGTCCGGTTTGAACCAAATTTGGTTTGTGGTATTATTGGGTCATAAGTACATGACATGTGCAAAAAAACAATTTCCGCATCCCCATGGGAACCCTGGGAGCTAAAAATAGAAATATTTTCAAACGCCTGTATTTCCCAAACCACATGGAACAGAGAGCTGTTATTTGGTTTGAAGCACCTTTAGGACCAGTAGAATTGAATGGTAAAATGGTTATGTTTGGGTGTTCTGTAATGGGCATCGAAAAAATGCTGAGTCAGCATATTTGCAAAAATTAAAAAAAATCTTTTCTCCAGAATCAATCATCAGAATCTTTTGATATTTAGTATACAGCATTTATAGGGGGGTCAGATACAAGTTTGTTAAAATAAAGCCTATTGGTTCATATTTGGGCTCAATACAGGAGCCCAAATTTTTAACTTATTCTTTAAAAATCTTCTTCTTCAGAACCACCAGTCAGAATCTATTAATGTTTCGTATACATCATTGTTATGAGGGTCAGATTCAAGATCATTCAAACCAAGTCCCTAGGTTAATATTTGGGCTTCCTACGGAAGCCCAAATTTGAACTTAGTTCAATATGGGGGATAATTTTAAATAATCTTCTTCTTCAGATCCACCAGTCAGAATGCTTTCATATATGGTATGCAATATCTCTAGGGGGGGTCAGATTCAAAATTTGTTCAAATTAGATCCATAGGTAGATATTTGGGCTCTCTCTGGTAGCCCCAATTTTTTTTTACTTAGTGCGATATGAGGAAATTTCTTTAAAAATCTTCTTTTTCCGATCCACCAGTCGGAATGCTTTCGTGTTTGGTATACAACATCTCTAGGAGGGTCAGATTCATGTTTGTTCAATTCATGGGCCTGTGTTAATATTTGGGCTCCATATGGGAACCTGAAATTTAACTTAGTACAATATGAAGGAATTTCTTAAAAAATCTTCTTCTTCAGATACCACATGAGCAGTACTGGTCATACTGTTGAAAAAGCAGTGTTTTATGTTTTTGTCAGTACCATACCAATGACTCTCGGTGCCTTAACTGAGAAAACTGGCTTCTTTAGCTCAACTTGACAAAGTCAAGCTGAGCTAATCTCATCGCTCTCCATCCGTCATCCGTCAGCACCATGTTTTGGTCTTCGCCTCCAAAGCCACCGGGCCAATTCAAGTGAAAGTTTTTGTGAGTGATGGTCCCAAAGGGGCATTTCATCTTTGTTAACTCATACACTCTCAGTTTCCCACAGGGAGGGAGTGGGGGAAAATGCTCCAAAATATTTATAAAATCTTCTCGAGAACCAGTGTGTTTTGGCCCCGCCAAAATTTTATATTTTTCTGAACAGATGGTCTGGTGTGAACCAAATTTGGTGTTTGGTATTATTAGGTCATAAGTACTTGACCCAAGCAACAAAAAAAAAAATTCCTGCATCCCCATGGGAACCCAGGGAGCTAAAAATAGAAATATTTTCAAACGCCCATATTTCCCAAACCACACGGAACAGAGAGCTGTTATTTGGTATGAAGTATCCTTAGGACCAGCAGAATTGAATGGTAAAAAACAATTGCCATTGGTTATGTTAGGGTGATCTGTAATGGGCATCGAAAAAATGCTGAGTCAGCATATTTGCAAAAATTAAAAAAAATCTTTTCTCCGGTACCAGTCATCAGGGGGGGGGGGGGGGGGGGGGGGGGCAAATAAAAGTTTGTTGAAATAAAGCTCATTGGTTCATATATGGGCTCTCTACATGAGCCCAAAGTTTTAACATAGGGTAATATGGGGAATATTCTTTAAAAATCTTCTTCAGAACCACCAGTCAGAATCTTTTAATGTTTGGTATACATCATTGTTATGAGGGTCAGATTCAAACCATTTCCCTAGGTTAATATTTGGGCTTTCTACGGAAGCCCAAATTTTATCTTTGTTCAATATGGAGGGTAATTTAAAAAAATCTTCTTCAGATCCACCAGTCAGAATGCTTTGATATTTGGTATGCAGCATCTCTAAGGGGCTCAGATTCAAGTTTGTTCAAATCAGATCCCTAGGTATATATTTGGGCTCACTATGATAGCCCAAATTTTTACTTAACGCAATATGTGTAAGTTTCTTTAAAAATCTTCTTCTTCAGATCCACTAGTCAGAATGCTTTCATATTTGGTATACAACATCTCTAGGGGGGTCAGATTCAAATTTGTTCAAATCGGATCCATAGGTTAATATTTGGGCTCGCTATGGTAGCCCAAATTTTAACTTAGTGCAATATGAAGAAATTTCTTTAAAATTTCTCTTCTTCAGATCCAACAGTCAGAATACTTTAATATTTGGTACACAATATCTGATGGGAAGTCAGATTCAACTTTGTTCAAATCGAGAGCCTGGGTTAATATTTGGGCTCCATATGGGTTGCCGGAATTGGCCATTTTGCTGAAGATTTAAAAATTTTGTATTCAGTACCCTCTAGAGGTGTGTAACTAAGATTAATCCACATAGGTTGTATCGAGTGGCTTCATAGGGGAGCTCTACATTTTACATTATGATCAACTGAAGAAAAGGCATGATGCCCAGATTATTTTTGTCACTCCTGAGGGACTCAAGGATTGACAGTGTATCCTATGGAGATGAATTTCTTAATGTAGAATCATTCTTGGACTCTGTTTATATTGTGTTCTCTTCAAGATGAGTGCTTCAGGCCCTGTGGGGGCCTCTTGTTTATTTTATTTTTTTAATTATTTCTTTGCCATCAAAAGTTCATGTTCTTGGTTAAGTTTTTGGCCTCATAATCTTCAGAATAGCATAGGTGGTGGTATATTTCGTCCCTTAAGTACACGAAGGCTTTAAATGCTAGAGCATTGCAAAGCCTTGTTGCACTCAAGGGACAAATTTATCAATTTTATTAACTTGGGTAAAATATCAGACATAAACCATTAAATTTTGATTTTTTAAAGTTTGCATTGATTATAAAAAGAGAGCATGTGACAGCCAAAAGGATAATGTGGGAGGGCCTGAGAAACAGATTTTTAACTTTTGTAGGCCTTATTATGAAATTTAAACTACAAGTGTTGTCTGCTACATGTCATAATTTCAGGTTTACAGTTGGTTAACCCATAACCCTCTGCACTCAAATGTAAAAAATTACCAAACTTTAATGCTAATTTTTAGCTTAACTTGACAAAGTCATGATAAGCTATTGCCATCACGCGTGCGGAAGTCTGTGAGTCTGTGACGTCTGTTCACATTTTCCCTGCAGTTCTTGTCTGATCGTCACAAAATTTCATATGCAGGTTTGGGGTCATGTCTAGATGAGAACGTCCCCTTTTGGTCGCGATCGGAAAACCGGTATGGCTGCCCGAACCCAAAACCCAAAAACCATTAGCACAGTCTACAGGTCGTATTTATGAAGGGATTTCATTGTAACTTGGTAGGATGCCTCTGTATAATGCCTAGATGAGAACGTCCCCTTTTGGGCATGATCTATCAACCGTGATGGCTGCCCAAGCCCAAAACCCAAAAACTTTTAGCACAGTCTGCAGGTCATGTTTAATGTGGAGGGATTTCATTGTAACTTGGTAGGATGACTCCTTATGATGTCTAGATGAGAATTTCCCCATTTGGGCATAATCTGCCAACCGTGACGACTGCCCGAGCCCAAAACCCGAAAACCTTTAGCACAGTCTACAGGTCATATTTATTGAGGAATTTCATTGTAACTTGGTGGGTTGACTTCATACAATGTCAAGATGAGAAAGTCCCCTTTTGGATGTGGTTGGGCAACTGTGACGGCTACAGGGGCCCGAAGCCCGAAAACCTTTAGCACAGTCTGGAGGTCATATTTATGAAGGGATTTCATTGTAACTTGGTAGCATGACTCCAAATAATGTCTAGATGAGAACGTCCCATTTTGATCGCGATCATGCAGCCTTGATGGGTGCCCGAGCCCAAAAACCTTTAGCATAGGCAAAAGGTCATATTTATGGAAGGATTTCATTGTAACCTGTTAGGTCGACTCCATATAATGCCTAGATGATGACATCCCCTTTTGGTCGTGATTGGTCAGTTGTGATGGCTCCAAGTGCCCGAAGCCCGAAAACCTTGAGCACAGTCTGCAGGTCATATTTATGATGGGATTTCATTGTAACTTCTTAGGATCACTCCAGATGATGCCCAGATGAAATTGTCCCCTATGATTGCGATCATTCAGCCATGATGGCTGCCCGCGCCCGAAGCCCAAAAAACCTTTAGCACAGTCTACAGGTCATATTTATGAAGGGATTTCATTGTAACTTGGTAGGTTAACTTCATATAATGTCTAGATGAGAACGTCCCCTTTTGGACATGATTGGGCAACTGTGATGGCTAAAGGTGCCCAAAGCCCGAAAACCTTTAGCACAGTCTACAGGTCATATTTATGAGGGGATTTCAGCGTAACTTGGTAGGATGACTCCAAATAATGTCAAGATGAGAACGTCCCATTTTGATCTCGATCATTCAGCCTTGATGGTGCCCGAGCCCAAAAACCTTCAGCATAGGTAAAAGGTCATATTTATGGAAGGATTTCATTGTAACCTATCAGGTTGACTCCATATAATGCCTAGATGATGACATCCCCTTTTGGTCGTGATTGGTCAGCTGTGATTGGCTACAAGTGACCGAAGCCCGAAAACTGTGAGCACAGACTACAGGTCATATTTATGAAGGGATTTCATTGTAACTTCGTAGGATCACTCCAGATGATGCCCAGAAGAGATTGTCCCCTTTGGTTGTGATCATTCAACCATGACGGCTGCCCGAAGCCCGAAAACCTTAAACACAGTCTACAGGTCATATTTATGAAGGGATGTCATTGTAACTTGGTAGGTTGACTTCATATAATGTCTAGATGAGAACGTCCCTTTTTGGACATGATTGGGCAACTTTGATGGCTAAAGGTGCCTGAAGCCTGAAAACCTTTAGCACAGTCTACAGGTCATATTTATGAGGGGATTTCATTGTAACTTGGTAGGATGACTCCAAATAATATCTGGATGAGAATGTCCCATTTTGGTCGTGATCATTCAGCCTTGATGTGTGCCCGAGCCCAAAAACTTTTACCATAGGCAAAAGGTTATATTTATAGAAGGATTTCATTGTAACCTGTTAGGTTGACTCCATATAATGCCTAGATGATGACATCCCCTTTTGGTCATGATTGGTCAACTGTGATGGCTACAGGTGCCCGAAGCCCGAAAACCTTGAGCACAGTATACAGGTCATATTTATGAAGGGATTTCATTGTAACTTCACAGGATCACTCCAGATGATGCCCAGATGAGATTGTCCCCTTTGGTTGCGATCAACCATGATGGCTGCCCGAGCCCGAAGCCCGAAAACCTTTAGCACAGTCTACAGGTCATATTTATGAAGGGATTTCATTGTAACTTGGTAGGTTGACTTCATATAATGTCTAGATGAGAACGACCCCTTTTGGACACAATTGGGCAACTGTGACGGCTTCAGGGGCCCCAAGCCCAAAAACCTTTAGAACAGTCTACAGGTCATAATTATGAAGGGATTTCATTGTAGCTTGGTAGGATGACTCCAAGTAGTGTCCAGATAAGAACGTCCACTTTTGGTCACGATCATTCAGCTTTGATGGCTGCCCGAGCCTTAAAGCCTTTAGCATGTCTGTAGGTCGTATTTATGGAAGGATTTCATTGTAACTTGTTAGATTGACTCCATATAATGCCTAGATGATGACATCCCCTTTTGGTCGTGGTTGGTCAACTGTGATGGCTACAGGTGCCTGAAGCCCGAAAATCTTGAGCACAGTCTACATGTCATATTTGTGAAAGGATTTCATTGTAACTTCATAGGATCTCTCCAGATGATGTCCAGATGAGAATGTCCCCTTTTGGTTGCGATCATTCAACCATGATGGCTGCCCAAGCCTAAAGCCCGAAAACCTTTAGCACAGTCTTCAGGTCATATTTATGAATGGATTTCATTTTAGCCTGGTAGGTTGACTTCATGTAATGTCTAGATGAGAACAGCCCCTTTTGGACATCATTAGGCAACTGTGTTGGCTACAGGGGCCCAAAGCCCGAAAATCTTTAGCACAGTCTAAAGGGATTTCGTTGTACCTTGGTAGGATGACTCTAAATAATGTCTAGATGAGAACGTCCCCTTTTGGTCGCGATCATTCAGCCTTGATGGCTGCCCGAACCCAAAACCCCAAAACCTTTAGCATAGTCTATTGGCCATATTTATGGAAGGACTTCATTGTAACCCGTAAGTTTGACTCCCTATAATGCCTAGATGATGACATCCCCTTTTGGTCGTGATTGGTCAACTGTGACGGCTTCAGGGGCCCAAAGCCCAAAAACCTTGAGCACAGTCTACAGGTCATATTTATGAAGGGATTTCATTGTAACTTTGTAGGATCACTCCAGATGATGCCAGATGAGAATGTCCCCTTTTGGTTGCGATCATTCAACCATGATGGCTGCCAGAGCCCAAAGCCCAAAAACCTTTAGCACAGTCTACAGGTCATATTTATTAAGGGATTTCATTGTAACTTGGTAGGTTGACTTCATATAATGTCTAGATGAGAACGTCCCCTTTGGACGCAATTGGGAAACTGATGGCTACAGGGGCCTGAAGCCCAAAAACCTTTAGCACAGTCTACAGGCCATATTTATGAAGGGATTTTAATGTAACTTGATAGGATGACTCGTTTTGGAATAATTTCACTGTAACTTGGTAACTTTTGTTGATAAACGTTAACTGTGGGAGCCACATACATTAACTGTGAGGTCATATTAACCCACCCCTCAGCTCTTTAGTACAGTGTACACCTCATATTATTTTTATCATAAACATAGCATACAGGGAACAGAAATGAACATATTCCCAATTATCACAATTCTTGTCTTATTTCATAATCCTTTCATAAACATTGAACATTATCCTTTTCATCAAACACAACACACAAGTTAAGCTACAGTGTCATTGACACTTTCATTCTCACAGTGCTACTAGGATTTTACCAGTTTTATCTCATTTGACAGGGTTCATTGTGCTCTGTCAAACAAAATTCACTTTGAGAGTCTACATCCTATGTATGGTTTTGCAGTTGTTTGTATGGCAAATCTTGGTAGCCTGTATGTTGACATAGCTCCTCCAGCAACAATTGCCTTTGTTGGGGAATGCAAGCTTTGATACTAAATTGGTAGTCAGAGATTGCATGTTAGAGCACCTCTACTGTTGCAAAAATTGTGATCAAGCAGGAATTAGGCCTTTAAGGGTTAAAGCATAAACTGCAGATGTTTATTCACTTATCAATTTCAGATATGCATTATTGAATTAAGCTGTCACAGGATTTATGGAGAGAAGGATTTCACTGTGAAGGAGAAGTTTCTCACTTATCTGCTTTTTAAAATGCATGTGTAAACTGCCCCTCTTTGTATATTATCAGTTTTGCCTCTCAGGTTTCATTATCTTTAATACTGAAGGAAATTTGTATTGTTCATCATGATCTTTGAAAATCTCTTGGAAATGTAATTATTTTTTTGTCAACTAGATCCAAATGAATCCTGTTAGTTGAATAGTTGACTTGTCAGACAAAAATATTCAAAATATATTTTCAAAATCTAAAAAAAAAATTATTTGTTTATTGGGCTTCAACGACACTCAAAAACCATGGTCACATTGTGTCAGAGAGTTTTATAAGTGGCGGAAGCTGTGTATTCAGAGTTAACCACTGAGCAGTGGCAAGCAATTGTCAGACTCAACTTACCAGTTCTACATGTTCAGAGTTAACAGCAGTTGAAGAAAAGTGAACTTTTGACATGCAGTATGCCTCAGTACACAATGCTACCTTGCTCTCACTTGGACAGTCAGGATTAAGTGCCTTGCCCAAGACCACAGTGTAGATGGTGTAGGTTAGGATCAAACCATTGACCTTTTGGTTTAATATCCAATGCTCTAATCAATGATCCAATGCATCCCACCTCAAAATGTAATTCATCCTTTGCAGTACAAGTCAGGTGCTCTCACCATAAGTTTTAGGCTCAAGTTAAGAATTCAAAATATATTTGATAATATATTTTGATTGATTCCGAATAGAAATATAATTTGTTTAATGTCTTGAATTGTGATGAGCCCATTTTCGTGAAAAAACTTGAGTGTTCTTTTCGGAAACAGTAGCATTTTCAGACAATTCCACACATGATGGATTATTAAAATTTGCTTTTTTTCAAAATTTAAAGTATATTTAATTTGCTCCTAAACTATTTCCAATGCACTTTTGCTGAAAATCAATAGATTTTAATTACTAATATACACAACTTATTCAGATCATTTCCCAAATATTATTGATTACCTTTGTACTGATTAGAAATTAAGAATTTCATTCAAAGGATCTTTGTCAGTGCTCAGGGGGATTTGTCAAACTGGATATAATGGATGTATCAAACTCTAAAATTGAAGTGAAAAGTAAAATTGGAAAGTTAACACCATTTACACTGATGTCAGAGTAACAAAATTTCAATCAGCAATTACTTCCCATAATGCATTGAGTATTGCCAAACAAAATTCAGTTGGTTAAATTCCTATTTGCATTATGAGAAAATTGTGGAAAAAATTTGAAGGTTAAAATTTTCATATTTGATATCAGTCTGTCAAAGGATAGAGTTTAACATTTAGGACTAAAAAAGTTGAAAATCTGTTTTTCAGGCCCTTCCACATCGCTCTTTTGGCTACCACATGCTCTCTTTTTATAACCAATGCAAGCTTTAAAAAATAAAAATTAAATGGTTTATGTCTGATATTTTGCCAAAGTTAATAAAATTGAAAAATTTTTCCCTTGAGTGCAACAAGGCTTTACAATGCTTTAGCATTGCAAAGCCTTCTTGCACCCAAAGGATGAAATACACCACCACCCATGCTGTTCTGTAGATTATGAGGCCTAAAACATAAAACAAACCAAGAACATGAACTTTTGATGAAAAATAATTACAAAATAAAAAATAAAATAAAAAAATGCCCACCCGCATGCAATTTTACAAAAAATGGTCTGAAAAACAGAAGATCTACTTTGTGGGGCCTTAGCATTTCAGTTTTCCAGCAAAATTGTATAGGTATTATTAAAGCTTAAATTAAGATATTCATCTTATCTTCAATTAAAGTCCCTGTTGTAGACCAGGGAAGTGGAGGAGTGCATGTTTACTGAATTACTGGGGTAAACAAGTTTTGCTTTTCTGGTAAAATAAAACATAGTAAATAATGCTGTGGTGGATGTCTTCAAAGCTTGCAGTGAAGATTCAATGATTTGCTAAACCTGATTTTTTTACAGTTGTGTTGTAGTACTGATAGTGTCAGAGATGTGGAAGCTGAAGTCAACACCAATAAATAAATAAATATTCAGTTACACCTAAAAAGGATAAAAATCTATTTACCAAGCCCATTTGGTAATTTTGGCTGCCACTTGCTTTCTTTTTATATTGCCTTTGCAAACTTAAAAAAAATAAAATTTATTGGATTGGTAAGATAAATTGGTTAATAAAATGGATAAAATACACCATGCCTATGTTATTCTGTAGAGTATGAGAACTAATACATTAAGAAAACAAGTGTAGGAATCCTCGGGGGGTAAAAAATAATAATTATAAAAATAAACTAGAGAGCGTGTGTCATCCGTTGATGACACATAAAGATACCCCCGCTCTTTGGCCCAACTGAACCCTCTTCCAACAATATATCCCATAAGAAAACAGAAGAATGTTAAAAAATCTAAGTTAAAAATCAAGAATGGGAAATAACTGTGGAGAAACAAAATTTTCGCAAGACTTTATACATGTTGCACATCTTCATTGTGTGTATGATCATATTCTGAAGTTTCAACTATGTGAATTGAAAAGTGGGGGAGGAGTTGATTACAGCATGACGGTACCCTCCATTAAACAATTTCGCAATGGAAGGACTGACGGACAGATGGACTGACGGACACGAGGAATCCTATATACCCCTGCTAGGTGGGGGGTATAAAAACAAAACATAAAACTGCCCACCAGCATTCATTTTCATAATGAAAATGGCCTGAGAAACAAGATCTATTTGGGCCTTAAAAGTGAATTTTCACTTCAATAATAAATTGTAAAGCAGAGTTGTCACGTCAGATTTGCACTTATTTAGTATGGTAATTGTTTTGATTCTGAAAAAAGTATTTGCAGTTAACCCTTAACACGCTGAGGTCAAAATACCAAAATGTCCAGCAGCAAATTTGATTAAATAATGCAACTAGGAATATAACCAATTCAGTCTTGTTGGGCAGAGCTCAATGGACTCTATCCAGCAAGATTGAATTGGTTAAACCTTTTCCTAATGAATCGGCTGCATGTGCTCACATAATTTACAAATTGAGGAGCTGAAAAAAAGGTATTTTTCAAAACTTTTTAACACAACCATATAATTTGATCCCTCCGCGGACTGGGTCATGATCTGGTAGAAATTCTCTGTCCAATTTCATTCTGAACACAGCAGTATGAAATCTCATCTGTTCAAAAAGAAATGAGAGAACATGGAATCTAAGATACTATTTAACCCTTTGAGACTTTAATTATCCAGACGTTCAAACGTCACTGGGAATTCAGTTTCTTCAACGTTTTTCAAAATGTGATGTCAAACGTCGGAAAGAACAAATGACAAGATATTTTTCACATTAGTGATAAACTGGTTGAGGGCTAGATTATTAGCTCAACTTGACAAAGTCAAGCTGAGCTATTGCCATCACTTCTCATCCGTCGGCGTACGTACGTACATACGTACGTTAGTACGTACGTCCACAATTTCCTTTGGCACACCTCACAGGTCGCATTTATGATCAGATTACTTTGAAACTTGGTATGCTTGTTTGGGGTGACCTCTAGATGGGAGCTATTGATTTTCTTCAATTTCCGTCAAAAAATGTTGCCGCGGCCAACATTCTTAGAACTTAGTTTAGTCAAACCACAATATTTCCCTTTGGCACACCCTACTGGGCACATTTATGATTTGATTGCTTTGAAACTTGGTATGCTTGTTTGGGGTGACCTCTAGATGGGAGCTATTGATTTTCTTCAATTTCCGTCAAAAAATGTTGCCGCGGCCAACATTCTTAGAACTTAGTTTAGTCAAACCACAATATTTCCCTTTGGCACACCCTACTGGGCACATTTATGATTTGATTGCTTTGAAACCTGGTATGCTTATTTAGGGTGACCTCTAGATGGGAGCTATCGATTTTCTTCAATTTCCGGCAAAAAATGTTGCCACGGCCAACGTTCGTAGAACTTAATTTAGTCAGACCTCAATATTTCCCTTTGGCACACCCTACAGGGCACATTTATGATCAGATTGCTTTGAAACCTGGTATGCTTGTTTGGGGAGATCTCTAGATGGGAGCTATCTATTTTCTTCAATTTCTGTCAAAAAATGTTGCCGCGGCCAACGTTCTTAGAACTTAGTTTAGTCAGAAGACTCAATATTTCCCTTTGGCACACCCTACAGGGTACATTTATGATCGGATTGCTTTGAAACCTGGCATGCTTGTTTGGGGTGACCTCTATCAATTTTCTTCAATTTCCGTCAAAAAATGTTGCCGCGGCCAATGTTCTTAGAACTTAGTTTAGTCAAACCACAATATTTCCCTTTGACACACCCTACAGGGCACATTTATGATTTGATTGGTTTAAAACCTGATATGCTAATTTAGGGTGACCTCTAGATGGGAGCTATTGATTTTCTTCAATTTCCGGCAAAAAATGTTGCCACGGCCAACGTTCATAGAACTTAGTTTAGTCAGACCTCAATATTTCTCTTTGGCACACCCTACAGGGCCCATTTATGATCAGATTGCTTTGAAACCTGGTATGCTTGTTTGGGGAGACCTCTAGATGGGAGCTATCGATTTTCTTCAATTTTCTGTCAAAAAATGTTGCCGCGGCCAACGTTCTTACAACTTAGTTTAGTCAGAAGACTCAATATTTCCCTTTGGCACACCCTACAGGGTACATTTATGATCAGATTGCTTTGAAACCTGGCATGCTTGTTTGTGGTGACCTCTAGATGGGAGCTATCGATTTTCTTCAATTTCCGTCAAAAAATGTTGCCGCGGCCAACGTTTTTAGAACTCAGTTTAGTCAGACCACAATATTTCCCTTTGGCACACCCTACAGGGCACATTTATGATTTGATTACTTTGAAACCTGGTATGCTTATTTATGGTGACCTCTAGATGGGAGCTATCGATTTTCTTTCCATTACTGTCAAAAAATGTTGCCACGGCCAACGTTCTTAGAATTTAGTCTAGTCAGACCACAATATTTCCCTTTTGTACACCTACAGGGCACATTTATGATCGGATTGCTTTGAAACCTGGCATGCTTGTTTGGGGAGGCCTCTAGATGGGAGCTATCGATTTTCTTCGGTTTCTGTCAAAAAATGTTGCCACTGGCAAAAAAAAAAATGACATTGGTACCAATGATCTTCAATTTTGCCATTTCATTTATAACTTACCAAGTTCAAGTTTGTCAAGTTGAGCTACAGTATCATTGACACTTTCATTTTTGGTGGTCTGAATTTGTTATTCAAAACTTGTTTTATTACAAATTATTGGAGTATGCCCACAGGAACTCTCCAATAATTTGTAATAAAACAAATTTATATAAAAATATTTGTGTTTGACAGAATATGAAATATAAGCAAGGAAAGTGTTGGCTTTTGCTCTGGTATCCTCATTTTTTGAAAGGCCTGATAGTGGCTTCTAACACTCAACCAGTTAAGAAGGACTTGACAGCAGGATTATATTACTTTTTTAGGCTACGATAACATTTGGCTCAACGGTTGTCACTGAACACTATTTCGGAGAAAATGGGAATTGAGGTTAAAACTTTAAAAAATCAAAAAGTAATAACAAAACAAATGACCACAAAGTATCAATGCGCTGTTTGATTTCGTACCTCATAAGACGTACAAAAGTATCAAAGGGTTAAATTTATTTTTCTTCATTTGGTTTAGATTTCATAATGCAGTGGAACCCACTTAATTGGATATCTCTTAACTGAATAACCCCGTTAATTGAATATAATTTCCCAACACAAAAACATTTATCATACCTCCAGTACAAGTTTGACCTGTTAATAGAATATAGGTTATAGAGTGAACTCCTGTTAATTGAATAAAAAATCTTGTAACCTGGCGAGAAATTACATTGACTCTCCTCAGGTTTCCTTTGTTTATAGACCTATTCAGCCGCAGTACATCCAATACAGTTATTTAATCTATTATATCTTGTTTGGCAGAGCTCTTGGAGGTCTGTCAAACAAGATATAATAGAATAAATGCTAAGTTTATCTCTAGAATACAGGAAAGTGACACAAAAATCCTGTCAATTGAATACTCCAGTTAATTGACTACTTGTTCATTGGCAAAGTGGCTATTCAATTAACATGCCTCCACTGCACTTGTATTTAACCGTTAAAGCCTCAGGTTAATTATTACCTTGTATTCAGCGGTGCTGCAGCAGAACACCTATCACTTCTTCTACATCATTGGTAACAATGATGTAAAAACATTGTCAAGATAAATACAGCTTCCTGGTTGAGTTCTGCAAGGAACAATACACTTGGTGGCAACTTTTTCAGAACAATATAAAAAGTGGTCGATTGTGGTTGTGTGGGGATCCGGGGGTTAATTTTTAAAAACTCAACCCACTGGTGTAATTGTGTTTCAACCAGAATATGAATTGATCGAGAAATAGACAGCTTTTGAAATTATTGTTCAGTAATTTTGTATTCGTTGTTCATGTCAGTGCTTTGTTATATGGCTCTGGAAGCATCGATGGAGGCCTTTGTTCTGTTCATTGCATATTTAATGGATGAAAACCATTATTTGTTTTGATTATTCATTTCATTACAGTTTACTAGAGAGTGGTTACAGGTACCTCCATAAATAATGTAATAGTTTTTATGATCAAGGATATATTCTTTTCTGATGTAATCATTGATATGAGCTTGAAAAATAACGTATGGCTGTCTGGTTTATTCAAATAGTTTGAGTCAAAATATTGCAAGTGTTGTCTGCTTGTTGGAGAGTTAGAAAAGTACTCTGTTACTTCACTTATGTCATAAATTTGACTTTCTAAATGTATTTGGATTGTGGAGTAAAGCTCTTCAATTGAATAAAGTGTGATTTATGAGAAATCGATACAGATGACCATCTACTTTTTGTGCTTTACAGAACTTTTTTTTGCTGTAATACCTAGAGTATAAGAATCCAACTCAATAACTTGCAAAATATTTTCTTGAATTCTCATAAAATCAAGTTGCTGCTGAAAAGCAACCATGACCTGATTTGATGAAAATTTTGGTAGATGCGGTCATCAAGAAATCATAGTTAAGAAGACCACTTCTGTATGTGTGTATATGTTTTGTTAACAAGAGTCCATAGCTGTATTTCCCTCTGAAGCTTCAAAATTTAATTTAATTTTAAATTTTATTGATGAATTGATTCAGTTCATGTGACACCGATTTGGAAATATACAATTCCTTGAATTGGGGGGAATTGTTGCTGTAAAAAACAGTGCTCAACAAACAAAAGTTTCTCAAAGGTTTCATTTTTTTGATGCCTCACATTATCGTTGATCGCTTTTTCAAGAATATACTTTCATGTCTGTGAAAAATGAATATGTTGATAATATGCACATTTTTCCTAACAATACAAATTAAATATTTTCATCATATTTTAGTTATTTTCATGCTAAGCTTTCACTTGCTGTTTGATGATGAGAAAGCTGTTAGGCTGTGACCACAGTCACAGCCTAACAGCTTTCACATCATTAAACTTCATCGATGGGAGGAGTTGCCGCTTTGACTTGATGGCACCTTGAGAGAGGCCAATTGAGTTGCGATGTTTTTCACTGATGTTCCAGCAATCCAGTTGTATAGAGATCCGTAGATACGATACAGTGGAAGAGAGTTTATCATTGAAATGTTGGTGAGGCGGAGTTTCTACCTTGGGTTATAAGGCATATTTGTGTTTCTACCAAGGGCAATAACTCATATTCTGTGAAAAGAGCATAAGAAGCACAAACGAGAGTTTCAGCCAAGACACTTCCAAGTTGTACCCAGAGGTAGCATTGGTTAAAATGTTACCTGTGCTTTGATTGTCATGTGTTGTTCCACAACTTTTGGAAATAATTAAATATGTGGAATCTTCATTCTCAGGGCACACATTTAAGTGGCAATCCAGCGAATGTATGTCACCATTGTGAAGTGTACACAGTCAAAATGGGAGAGTTTTTACAGCCTCAGGATGAATTTTTAAAAAAGAATTTGTACTCTCTTTTTCAAACATGAAATGTGAATTACATATGCATCAAACTTCTTCGCTAACTGGCAATTCTTGACGATTTAAATGAAATCACAAATGCTCATAGTTTAGTCAAACAATTTAATCCATGTTTGAAATGCACTTAACAGGTATAATGCTAAATTATTTTGCAAAGGCAATTTGTAAAATATGTATTTTTTTTTTTACAAATTTTATTGCAACCAGTAAGGAGAGCCTTCGTTATGCAATATTTTTTTGATAAAAAATTGATTTGTTACAATTTATTGGAGAGTACTCTCCAATAAATTGAAACAAAACAGTTTCATATAAACATGCCTTCTCTGTTCTACTGCTGAGCAAACATCAAGCTAATGCATGCAGGGTTAAAACTCTAAAAGTACCTATCCAATTAAAGGCCATTTGATATCATTAATAAAACCAGTCAAACTTTGGAAGAAGTTTTCTAAAAAAGTGCAGTGAATTGAGGCTTCATTTATGTTGCTTGGTATTGCCAGTAATTGTAGAAATTTTGTGCCATGTAATAAGAATGAAATATTCTAGAAAAAAGAACTGTAAAAAAAGTAAAAATTGTGCTGAGCTGGTAGCAAAGACCCCAGGCCTTTTTGACCCTTTACCTAATAGATCGAAGTATCTGACCATGTAATTTACAAATACAGAGGTTAAAAAAAAATTTCAAACATTTTCAGAAACACTATATCATGTGACCCCACAGAATAATCTCATCCAGATCATTCCAATGACGGCTCACGTGATATGATTTTGTTGAGATATTTTTGAAAAATTTTTAAAAATGATGATTAAAATAAATTTTGATATCCAGTGCATTGAGTAAAGACATAATTGTGTAGAAAATGACATTACAGTACTGTGATCACAAAAGCAGAATCTCATCCAGATTGTGACTGGGTCAGGATATGGTCAAATTTTAAGTCTGGTCTACCCCTCACACCACTATAATAAAATCTCACTTGTGGAAAAAGAAATATGAGAACATTGAATTCGAGATAATATTTTTGTTTGGTATTTTTTTTCAGTGGGTTTTGATTTCGCATTATTTTATTTTTGAATCCTCCCCCCCCCCCCCCGCCCCATCCCCCCCACCCCCCCCCCCCCCCTCACACACACACACACACACTTGGTGTAAGTGGACAGACTGCAATCCATGCAGTTGAAATTCAGAAAAAAATATGTGTGAAAAGACTAAGAAGCAAAAACCAAGTTTCAGCTAGTGGACCTTTTGGTTCAACCCAGTTGTCCATTAGCTGAAATTTGGTTCAATCCCCCCAAGGGGTGACTGCATTGTGTCCTTGGGCAAGGTAATTAATCCCAATTCCTTGCATGGGGGCATGGTGATGCTGTGTACTAAGGCGTACTGCACATCGATGGTGCACCTGTCTTCAACCACTGCTAACCCTGCTTGTGTGGAGTTAGTACGTTGGAGAGTCAGACAGTTGCTTGCCATTGCTTGGTGGTTCTCTCCAGGTACTCTGGCTTCCTCCACCCATAAAACTGTCCGACATGAGGTGACCCTGCATGTCAAAAGTGTCGTTGAACTCCAATAAATAAATTAGCTGAAACTTTACTCAAGTTGCATAGACTTTGTGACAGACTTTGAACAATTCTTTATATGGAAACACCCTGTAAATTAATTTTTACAGTGAAATGTCCTGTAAAGGTATCGCGTGATTTAGTAATAATTCACTCTCACTGTACTGTATTGATTATTCTTTTTCATTTTCAAGTTACTCACAGCTTCTGGTCCAGTGAACAGCCCAGTGGTGCAAGAGCTACAATACTTTGATCACAAAAGTGGATAGAGAATTTCAACCGGATCATGACAGGGCCACAATCTGGTCAAATCTCACTGTCCACTTTCGGGTCAGCAACACTATAGGATCTCACCTGTCAAAAAAAAATTGTGAGGCCAATGAATCTGAGATACTATTTTTGCTTTTCTCAATACAGTCCTGATTTCGCAGTCTTTTATTTATGAAAATTTTGACCCACTGATGAAAGTATGTTGTGATCAAATTACAATTCTGCATCCTCCACCTCCTGTCCCCCCAAAAAATAAAAAATAAAAAAAAGCCACTTTTGTGATCACTGTACTGAAGTGCAAGTATTTGTTAGGTAGACATTCTTTCTTATGTGTAGTAATATTAGCATTACTCTTTCTCTCTAGACTGAGCATGATGTCATGTAACTTGATGTATTTATCATCAATTAGAATACCACTATTTAGTGTTGCATTAGTACCGTTTACTGCAATATTTTCATACTTCAGTTTTCTCAGTCAACATTTTCTTTTTTTTTCTTTGGAAGATATAGAGGATATCCACGCTGTTTTAGTGAATATCGAGCATTATCTCATGAGTGTGGACCTGAACGTTGTATTTTTCTCGAGTGCTTGCGTGAGTGGAAAATAATGCTTTCAGGTCCACACGAATGAGGTAATTCCCGATATTTACTAAAACAGCATAGATTTTCTTTTTATTATATGCTACATGACATTTTACTGGGCAACATTCAGCCCACTTCGACTGCAAACAGTTTCAAGACAACAAGAAAAAGCTGCTGATCGTACCTTCAAGGCGATGTTCAAGGCGACTTAATGCCCCAAAGCGTAACGTCATTTAGTAAGCTACTGAAAAAATACATCGTGTGGACCTGAAAATATTATTTTTAAATCGCACAAGCACTTGTGAAAAGTGAACCTTTGCTATGAGACATTTTATTACACAATATTCAGCCTAATTGGACCCCAAATGCATACGTTTCAAAACAATAACAAAGATCAGCTGATCGTTCCTTCAATGCAATGTAATGTGGCATAGCTTGACATCATTTAGGAAGCTACATCCAGTCGATGGATATCGAGAAATATCTTTTACATAATTTGCGATAATACACAGGCTAGCATATAATCAAAAAAATTACTGACTTGGTAGATTCATTAGACATGCTTTCTGATTTTTTTTATGTTTAACCTTTTGCCTTACACATGGAGGGTACACTTACAATATTATGCATCTTGAATAACTAAAAGCTGTTTTCCTGAGAATCATAACTTCCACAGATGTAAGTTTTCTATTTTTTACCAGATTTCCGTTTTTTCTGTTATGTCCCCGGCATCTGATTTTTTTTTTACTCCTTAATTTTGTGTCAAATTAGAGGGATCCTGCCCATATAGTAATTTTGCATTCTGAAATATGACTAAACTTTCAATCATTCTGAGTTATCCAAATACATCTAAATTTGGCTGTTTCTGGTCTCTTACACCAGTGTCACAAGTGAATCAAGGTGTGCTAGCTACTTTCAGACTCAGCATCCCATCAAGGCTACCTGGTCTCAGTTGAGCACATGGAGTCTTGAGGTGATGCTGAGTCATACAAAGAAAAGGTATGTGCCCTGAAATGCCATACCTTTCTACTGGTAGTTGAATTTTCAGCCCTTTAGATTAATTCCAACTTACATCCATGAGCTATATGTTTGAGACAAGCAGTGCAAAAAGTGATAAATTTTGAATGGCAATTATTGTATATTGCCATGGCTGAATTTACCCATTATATGAGGCAACCCCCCATAACCAGACCAAATCTTTTTTTTCCGATCAAACCAAACAATAAAATATTTTCAATGTTCTCTGTAAACAGTTTATAAGATATCTCAGAACAAAATAGATACTGGAAAGAAAGATGGAAATTTTATTTTAAAAGTTACTGTCTGTTCTTTTTCTAGGAAAATTTTGAAAAACTGTCAAAAGAATTACAGGACAAAGAAAGTATGTGCGCAAAGTTGAAGCAAGTTGTTGTGAAAACAAAGAAAGAGTTAGCTGAACAAAAGACTCAGGTAATTTAACTTTGTCTTGTAAAGCCTCAAGCCCAGCTCTGACAAACTTTGTGGTGCTCTGTGTGTAGTCATGATGTAGTCTTGATATACTACTCAAAGTTTGCTAAGCACCAAATATTTGACACATCATTGTGAAATTTGCTTGTGACATATTTGCGATATGTTTGGTGGATATGATTGAGGAATGTATTGAGATGGTCTCCAGCGTTTACATTAGCTGTGTGGACAGGCAGACTTTTCGTGACAGTCATGGAAAGCATGTACCCCTTGATTTTCATGATGTTTTCATGTACTGTCTACATGTACATGACATGTGTAGGGTATTCAATCTTCATTTCAACACAAACCCTTGTGATTTAATGACTGAATATGGCAAATGTAAGAAGACATTTGTCTGAAACAGAAATTTGGCAGGCTTTAAGGATGGTGGAGCAAGGGCCTATCCATTGTCAGGTTGGTGAAGCCCTTGGTGTGCACCATACGGTGATCACCAGGGCCTGGGCAAGATTTCAGCAGTATGGCTCACCAGTAAGATGGCATGGTGGTGGCAGAGACAGAGCAACATCTGCAGCTGAAGACCAGTTTTTGATCATTCAGGCCCATAGAAACTGCTTTGCCACAGCAACCCAGCTTCGCAGTGACCTTCACAATGCATCCTGGGTAAATGTTTCGATGCAGACTATCCGGGCAAGCTTGCACGAACGTGGTCTCCGATCGACAAGACCATGTATTCGCATTCCGCTGTCCCACAACCACTGCCAGGCACGATACGAATGGGCCAAGGACTATATTGGATGGACCAGAGAAGATTGGCAACCTGTCCTTTTTACAGATGAGTCAAGGCACTGCCTAGACCACACAGATAGGCATTCTAGGGTATGGAGAAGACCAGGAGAGCGATTCCATGCAGCCAACATTGCTGAGCATGACCGCTATGGTGGAGGGTCAATCATGGTCTGGGGTGGCATCAGCTGGGATGGACGTACAGAGCTCTGTGTCCTTGAAGGTGGTACATTGACAGCACAATGGTATATTGATGAGATCCTGGATGTCCACGTCAGATTGTATGCAGGTGCAGTGGGTGATAGATTAATTCTGATGGACGATAATGCCCATCCTCATGTTGCCGATGCTGTCGGGGAGTACCAACAGAGGGAGGGGATTGAGCGTATGGACTGGCCAGTAAGACCCCTGACCTCAATCCAATCGAACATGTCTGGAATGAGTTGCAGCTTGCAATTTTAGTCCGTCCAATCCAGCCAAGAAGTGTCCAGGAGCTTGGTGCCATGCTGGTCCAAGAATGGAACAACATCCCACAAAGAACCACAGGAACCTGATTGGGTGCATGAGAAGGTGTAGTCAAGCTGTAATTAACAGTAATGGGTTTCATACTTGATATTGAAGCCATACCAGTTTGCTCCGTCAACTTTTTGGCATATTGAAAAAATTCCTCTTTTACCAGTAATATCCATTTTCCATGGTTATTGTATTCAAAAGCTAAAAAATAATGTCGCACAAATAAAATCTTATTTTCTGTACTTAAATCATTAAAGATATAATTAAATAACAAATATATACACTTTTCATTACAATATTTCAACTAAAACGTAAAACAGGTAGTTGGATGTACTTGGTGCTTAGCAAACTTTGAGTAGTACATTATTAAAATGATATTTTTCTGTGGTTTTTTGTCAGGGAGCCAATACTTGAAATGCGGCAGCCAATCCTTATTTATTGAGTTCTGTTAAACAGGATTGAATTTGTTAACCCATTTGCCTCCAATGGTTCGTATTAAATATGGATCCAAATTTTGTTACTCTGTGTACTGAGTACAGAGATACCACATACAGGAAGTGGATACCACAGCACATCATTATTCTCAATAGAATGTACACTGTACACATTGTAACAAATGTAAACAATAGATGATATGATGTTGTCCATTTGTTCCTCTATTTTTCCTTTTCTACAGAAATGCAGAAATACTAAGGCAACAATGTGCTCAGTATCCCAATCTTGGCCCCCAATAGGCCTTTATATAATTTCTTTGTTTTGTCATCCCATACCACAGAAAGACAAAACAAAAATATTATAGCCTGTTTGTGCCAAGTTTGGACAACATGCTCAGCTACCAGTCAGAGTTACTTTTTTGATGTTCCTGAAATGCGAATATGATTCGAAAAAAAAGATTTGCCTTTCCTGATGTTCTTCAAATGTTACTATGACTTGAAAAAAAGGCTGCTAAATAGGAGCTGAATTAACCCCATACAAATGCACAGGATATCAAAATTTATAAATTTAATTATTGTTTTTCGACCTTTTTCAGAAAATGTCCACAAAACCATATCATGTGACCCCCTCATTGGAATGCGTGCCACAAGTTTGTTCCAAGGAGCTCACATGTTATGGTTTTCTTGAACTTTTTTGAAAAATATATATTTTTCAACTGCTTAATTTGTAAATTACACAGAAAGGTTTGGCTGATTTATAAAGTAAAGGGTTAAAGTGATGAGTCTCTTCCACCAGATGTTTTTTTATTGAGATTTAGGTAGTGTGGTTTAAGGGTAATTATGTAAACAAGTAACAACATTGTTTAACCCTTTCAATGATGAGGTCCTGAATGAGATTGCTGTTTAATGTTCAAATTTGTATTCGCAATTTTAAAATTACAAGTAAGGTTACATTTCTGATATTTCCATTTTTTTTTCACTTTAAACCCCACTTCCACAATATATGGTTCATCACAGGATATTACAAATTGCGTGGCTGCGATAGGGTTAAATTCCAAATTGCATTATGGTAAAACTTTGCAGCTTGAAATGTATTATTTTTATCCCAAAAATGGCTGTTTATCCGAACAATAAAAGCTGTGGAAAAATTTGTGCATTATTCATCTGGTAGCAGCTGCTAGTAGAGTGATAAATTTAACACTGAAAGAATTTATTTCAACAGTAGAGACAGACTTGTTGACCTCTGACCTCTACCACATTCATGTTGTGGTGACCTGTTTTACACATGTGGGAGACATAATGAACCAATGTTTATCAAATCCTAACTGTCACTTAAACGTTTAGTTTTAGAATATATGACACATTTCAACTCTGCCTAACAATAAAATGGACAACAATTAACAGAGAAAACACAGATTAAATCAATTGAAACACAGCATTGAAAAGCATACAAGTTCAGTTGTGAAAGGCAAGGGCATGATGATTGATGTTTCATTTTCCAAATTAGGAAAGGGTAAATAAACAACTGCACATGTCGTCTGCTTTGTTTATAAAACTCAAGTTGAATCAACGACGAAAAAAATAACAATAAACAACGAATATAAGAAAGATAAACATTGTTCATTTAATAAAGTATTTTTGCAAGTTTAGCTCATATTTGTAGGGGAATTATTTTTAGACAGAAATGTATCACTGCGTCTTATTTATGGCAGTTTTGCTTGTTGATCGAATTGAACCAATGTGCTTCTTGCAGTGTTTTGTAGCGAGTAACAGCATGATTTCACCACAAATGCTCTGTAAATGATAAACAGAATAAATATATAAAAAATTATTCCACTCGTGGGATTAAGAATGAAACTAACCTGCCAGAGGCTTGTTGGCTTCATTCTTAATCCTCCTCGTCGAATACATTTTTTACCTAAAAACACTATACATTTATTCTATATATCACACATGCAGAGACTTAAATAAAAGCTAATTTTTAGCTCAACTTTGATGAGATTTGAGGTCATGTCATGGACTGTTGTCCATCGTCGTCTGTCCGACTGTCTGTCTGGACGTCTTTCCATCCATCAACAATTCAATACGGCTTGGGC
The DNA here is from genome assembly GCA_031216915.1 of Pictodentalium vernedei. NCBI lineage: Eukaryota > Metazoa > Mollusca > Scaphopoda > Dentaliida > Dentaliidae > Pictodentalium > Pictodentalium vernedei. Next base: position 213,252,744 of record CM062290.1, read on the forward strand.
TAGAGGCCGTATTTATAAACCGATCTTTACAAAACTTCTTGGGTACCTTTGTTATCACCGTGGGACAAGAACAAGTGTTTTTGGGTGCGGTCCAAAATTCAAGGTAGCCACCAGGAGCCATTTTGTAGCGAAATTAGTGCAATCAGTTTTTTGTGCAGAACTTCTGTATGAAAGTTCTGATTTGAATAAATTTTGTATGAATGTTTAGTAACATGGAATACATCACATATAATACAGGTTTTTTTTCTCGTGCATAAATTATGCAAATTAGATGAACTTTGATTTATTCAGTGCTACTTATACACAGTTAGTACACATGTCAATATGACTCGGGCTAGAGGCTGCGTTTATGAACTGATCTTCACAAAACTTCTTGGGTACCTTTGTTATCATCTTGGGAAGAGAACGAGTGTTTTGTGTGCGGTCCGAAATTTCATAATGGCCGCCGCCAGCCAATTAGACACACTTTGATTTATTCAGTGCTACTTATACACAGTAAGTGCACATTTCAATACGGCTCTGGCTAGAGGCATCTAACTGTCACCCATCTTTACAATACTTTACCTGTGCATTTGTTACAGGCTACGGTCAGTATTTATGTACAGACCTTTACAATAGTTTACATTTACCCTTGTTATCAGGTCATTACCTAGATGTGTGTCATTGCTGTGTCACATACTATACATGTACATGTCTTACACATGTTGAGCTACAGTGTCATTGACACTTTAATTTTTAGATGCATTAGAGGCTGCTCCATATATGAGTCTGTTCAAGCAGCACTCCCAAGTGAAATGATAATTTAACCAAATGAATTTTCAATATGCATCAAGTTTTGTGATTTAACAACATATATTATATATTATGGAGCTGAGTCATTAGTAGAGATAATGTATTCATATTAAGTAACTCAACAGTAGTCTAAATTTTTGGATGCCAAGATGTTGCCACATATATGTGACTGAATTTCTTTGCTGGTAACTTATTGTTGTTACATGGTTGCCATAGTGGTGATTTTTCTATTAGAAGATATATTTTTCAATAAGAAATTTAATAATTGGCTGAAGTTATTTTCAGGAGCTATTCCATAGTCAATAGAACTGGAATACACATTCTAACATTTTTATCCTCTGCCACACAGTGGGAGGGGGATATAAGAATGAGTTCCATCTGTCCATCCATCCTTAGTCTGTCCATCCACCCATCCATCTATCATTTCCCCTTTCTTGTCATTACATTTTAAAGAAAACTGTTCCAAATACTTTTCCCAAATTTTATATTTAGCTTTTGTGATAATATCATGAATGAGATTGCAAACCAGCTGTGTCCAAATATTTTTTCTAGAGTTATTTCCCTTGTTGGACTTAGATTTCTTGTTATAACATTACTCTTTCTTGTCATCACATTTCAAAGAAGATGGTTCAAGATTTTTTCCAAATTTAATACATAGCTTTTGGCTGATAATATCATGAAGAGGAAAGCGAACCGGGTGTGTCCAAGTATTTCTTTTTGAGTTATTGCTCTTGTTGCACTAAGTGAGGGGATTCGCCATCCAATTGCACTGCCCTTATTTTCATTTAAAAACCTTTTGCTGCACCATGGTGATTCTCCTGTGGGAAACCCAGGAAGTGAGGCAGCAGTCCTTGTTTACTGTTGTAAACAAACTCTGTTTTACTGGTAAAATACGACCCACTCATCAGTGCTTGGGGTGGAAGTCTTCTAAAATGGACAACAAGAGTATAAACGATTGACTAATCTTGACTTTATCTCCACGTTGTGGTCACACTTAGCAATTGTGCAGAAATATGTGACCTTAATCACCAGTAAATAAATAAATCATGGTGATTCCCTTACCTCCTATGAATAGCACCTGTTTAACCTTTAGTGATGTTTACAGCACTGAGCGGCAAAAGTTTAACATTGCCACATGAATCCATGTCAAAAATGAGAAACCCATTTGTGGAGTTGAATTTCTTTGCTGAATCTTTCTGTCATGTATTTTATAATGAATCATTCTGGTCACTTGAAGCAGAATGAAGAAAGTTGATTGGACTGAAATGGAAATATACTTGTACTGCATGCGTATAGTTTTAATTAGGATCACTTAACCTTCTGAACTCTTTTCAGTTTTCAGCAGCAAATATTTACCATGCTGCAGTTTGATATTTAACCAAATATACCTTGTTTGACAGAGCTCAGTGAGCTCTGTCAAACAAGATATAATTGGTTAAATTCATAGTTAAACAAGAGAAAAAGCGAACGATTGGATAAAATTCTGTTGCACTACCAGAGTGCTAGGGGTTAACTTTGTGTTGTTCTGCTTGTCATCTGTATACAAATGCATTCAGATGATTTTGCATTGTCCTGTTTTGAAATTAGTTCCTAGAAACCTGACGTAGAACCATGATGTCATACAGGAGGTACTCTGGCTCAGATGGTTTAGGGAATAATGAGCAGAGCTAGTCTTGAGCAGTTTGTAATCAAGTGTTGTCTGCCTGAACAGGCAGACGACACTCTACTACTAATACCTGCTGAGCCATAAGTCTTGATCAGTATTAATGTGTTCCAGGCCTGGAAATAAAGTATTTACAACATTACCTGTTAGCAGGTTATGCTATATAACCTGATTATAACCTATCAAAACAATGTGTTGTGATGCCATTCTACCATTTCTGGGTTTTTCTCCCAGTCATACAGCAACAACTAATGCACGATCTCAGTTTGTCTTTTTATTTTGGTTAAAATTCTCTTAAGATGTAAATGGAATGCCACTAGATTCATATAATGGATGAAATGTGTAAACTTTGAGTTGCATTAGTCCCGAAAGATTGTAAAGTCTGACTGGCAAATATGCGGAATTAGAAAATTAATATATGTTGTATTATTTTAATGTAACCTGTTGTTCAGTTGTGTATTTTACTGTTCATGTAACCACACTGTAACCTAAACGATCATTTGCATGTCATTTCCAGACCTCGTGTTTTGATAGATTTGCTCATATGAGTTAAGGTCAGTGAGTTCTGTGATCTTAACGCCCGTCATTTATTCCTGTGAGAATTTAGATTTATGGGACGATCTGATTATAAACTTGATGACCAGTTTTTCAATCTATGGACAGTTTGGTGATCTGAAAAAAATTCTACTTTTGGTCCTGTCACAAATGAAATAGATACTCAAATGTAATAAGGAAAAGAGTATTTATAAAATTTAAAAAAAAAATGCAAATCATTTGGAAACAACAGGGAACAAAAACACATCAAGGGGCATAACTCATAACAGACAAACAACACTTGACAATAAGAGGTTACAATACATTGTATGATTTGCATTGGCAACAGTGTTAACATTTTCTGCTCTCCTCAGCTCATCAAGCTCATTTTGGAGAAAACAGTAATATATCCACTTAATATAATATCATCTCATTAAAAATATGAAGTAGAAAAAAGTATATATTGCCATGTGTTTTCTATATTCAAATTTGGGGATTCTGATACTAATGTCCAGTTTATTACTCAGTTGAAAAGACATATTTTTTCTTGTCCCCCCACCTTTTTTTCCATTCTCTCAATTTTGAAAGTACAGCCAGCGTAAATATTTTAAGGCTTTTTTAAAACAGGCACTTTAACATGTTTATTGAGGATTAGAAAAGCAATACACATTGCCCCAATCGGCTAATCTCCCACATTTAAGGCTTCATTACTTGTTGAGGTAAAAACTAATAAGGGGGTGCTTTTGCCTGCATATAGGCTATTGAAACCGAAAGAAAATATTATTATTCTTGATGGGTGAAGGTGTGAAATGTGGGAAAGGACATGTGGCTTGCCGAGTGTCTGAACCAACTATCTCTCCATCTCACACACACCCTCATCAGGGATAATTTTTCTACCACCACCAAAACACCCTGAGGTCATCAAAATTAATTCAGGGGCATGTGCAGCTATATCGAACAATTTTGTTGTTCATTTCTGAAAAAAACTGGTTTGCTTATCAGAAAGAGTGCACAAAAGTTCTGTATATACCACAGGTATATATCACAAAATTAATTCCCTACGCCGACAATACAGGGGTTAAAGATTTGTAGTGAAATGAACATTGACACATTCCGATGATGTCATATTATGAATTCTGCAATGTATTCGCATAACTTTTCGACGGGAATTTCGTGCAACTCACTCCACTCATAACGTCGTTCACCCCAAAATTTATATAAAAGAGTCAAGTGTCCTTTCGTTTTGCGGTGTGTGTTTTTATTTCTGTTTTCTTTGACAAACGTTCGTCTGCTAATATTTCCGAAACATCACACCATGTTGTTTGTTTATGGAAGAGCATGCGATGATTTAAATTGTCCTGCGCTCATTAAATATGCTAATAAGCCGTTCACATAGGTCATGTGAGATAGATATCTATCTCACATGGCCTTCTCACATTGGACACACATGTCTTGCATAGGAAGTAGGGGGAGAACACTTCTTCTGTTTCTAGTTGAAATTATCTCAGTTGAAATTATATTCCATCATTGCATGAAACCCTGTAAAATAGAACATAGTAACCAGTGCCTGAGGTGGAAGTCCTCTAAAGTAGGCAGCATGTGGTATGAACAATTGCCTAAACTTGACTTTATACTAGTGTAGTGGTCGTAATGTAGTCATAGATACTAAAAGAAACCTTAACTCTTAACCCCCTGAGTATTTTCAAGATATTTTTCATCCAATCTAGTCATGCCTGCTATGAAGCAGCCATGATTAGATTTGATGAAAAATTCAACTATACTAAACTTCAGATATCATTGGTGCAGAAATCCCCATGTCATTTACAGGGAGAACATTTTGAATAAATGTGCCCAAACTATACTTAATTCAGTGGCAAGAGAAATCCTGTCCTGGGCACCAGCATGCAAAGAGTTAAACATCAATAATAAATAAATAAATTTTTAGTTTAAAAATCAATAAAAATCTGATCAATAAATAGATTATACAAAAATGTTGGGGAGAGTTTTATTGTAATACTATCATTGATCTGAATATCCATATTTATTCCCCCCTCCCTAAGATGTAGTAATGGTGCTGTTGGTCTGTAGACTGAGTTGGGTTCTGCCCTTTAATAGGTTAGGGAAAAGCAAACTTGACATATGGGTTGGGTATGATTACAGAACGAACCCTATTTATTGGGGGGTCATTGAACCAAAACTCAAGGTCACAGTGACCTTTAACAAACAAATTTTCCTGGTTTCTGCCCTCTGCTTAAAATTCTACATGGCCGTTCAAAACAAACTTGACATGTTGTTTGGGTATCATGAGAGGAAAAACCCTATATATATTTTTATACTGTACCAATGACCCAGACATAGCTGGTGCTAACTCTTAAAATATAGGGCCAAACACAAATTTTGCCCCCCAATCCCCAAAATTTGCATCTAAAACTAAAGAAAACATGTCCTGAAAGGCCCTCCACACTTCGCCCCTACTGCGCATGCGCAGTGTCAAGGACGTTCCGAAATTGGCACCATTAATCATTCTAAGTTTGGCCCTTCATCAGTTAACATCTGACTGATCTTTGTGCTTTTAAATCTCAGTTTAAATGATGCCAGACACATAAATATTAGTGAAATGGTGATTCTAAGGAGGATACAGAGGGAGGAGAGGAAAAGAATGTGTGACAGAATATTATCAGGGCTGTAACTTAAAATTTTTTAATGAAATTATGTTAAGTTACCTATTTTCAAGGCAGCAGCCATTTTGTTGTCATTCTGATTATTTAGTTACACTGTTTTTTTAAGTGTTTTCCTCTCTCCCTGTCCTTTAAGTTCCCCCTTGCTATTCTCCCATGCTTTTGGCATAGTTTCTGTAATTATTATTACTAAAATTTCTTGGGAGTTTTAGCTGAATAACAGAATGAATTCTGTTCTTTCCCCATGTTTACGTCTTCACCTACGGGTGGTTAGGCGTTGTGTTCTGCATCTACCATCTGATGTTCTGCAGTTTCTTCCCTGGAAGTCTCTGTTTTGCATCAGATAGTGTATTTTTGGTAACTGATTTCAGGCCTGGGTGCCTGGAGTCTTATTTTAGTGTTTTTACACTCATTGTTTACATTTACAACAGCCCTCTGTGTGAGGGGGGGATTTCTAAAAAATAATATCTTTATGTTATTTTAATCATAACTAGATACATTATTATTGTTCGTAAGTGTTGAATAAATTGTTTAAAATATTTTTAAAATTTTTGTCCACACTTAGGCTTGGGATCCATTGGGGCTCAACGTTACTTTTCAGAAACTTGGGCTGTTCTGAAAAAATATTTTTTCAAAATATTTTGATTTCAATTATTTTTTCTATATTAATGGATCATATTATTATTATGTATTTTGATTGCCAGGGGTTAGTGCGAGTACCAGGACTTGTTTTCTTTTCACATTGAAAGGATATTGATCAATTGTTTTAAGAGGAAGTCTTCCTCTGACTTTATTATCATTCTATATGTGGTCAGTGTACTCGCATTAACTCCTGTTCTGTATCGTATGATTTCGATGACAATATGGGAAGCGTATGTCACGGTATGTTGTTGGGGATTTGGACACTTCGGTCCTTTCCCCGCAGGGTCACTCTACTTTATCAATTTCTATTTCAGACGATCAAGATTAGGGTGATGTATCTGTGATGTCTTCCAACAGTGTGCCTCCGTCGTCACAATTTATGAAGGGCTAGCGGAAAAGTGCTCATGTAAATACGCCAATTGCCTAAGAGGACCCTAGTAGGTTCGACGGCCTTTGACGTCCACTAGCTCGCCCGGTGTAGCGTCCATTCACCGAATGGTTCGGCAGCCGGGTTCGTCCGTTGCGGTCTAGAAGGAATTTTGGGGTGATGCGAGCACTATAAATTAACTTAATGCACACCCAGTGACGGCGGATCGGAGGGAGAACGCAGGAAGCCTTTTAGTCCGGTTCATAGCTCGTTCCGGTCCATCCGGACGGCAAGCGAGAGAGGCCCCTCTCTCGTTCAACAACATCTGGCCCCAGATGTTGTGGTACAAATTGTGTCGCAAGCGGAGCATGCGTCCGTCGCTCGGGACGCTCCGTTGTATAGGCAGTCCGCTGAGACTGCTAAGGCTTCCTCTTCTCGTCAGCTCACACGACCGCACCTTGGCTGCGTGACCGCCGATATATTACCAGCTTCGCCGATCAAGGATTCTTCGGCGACCAGGTCACACCATCCGATAGCCAGGGACACGAGGCCTGCAGACTCTGGACGTTCGCATAGGAAGTGTGCGGGAGTCAACGTACACGGAGCTTCCGGCGGCAATGCATCGTAAGACCGCTACTGCACAGGCCTCGGGAACGGACGTGCTTTCCTTAATAGCACAGTTTATCGCAGCATCCCAGCATCAACTGAATCTGTCGCATATATTTTATCCGACGATGCTGGGTCGGGACGCTCCGCGGAAGCGGGTACGGACGTCCGAAGTTTCATCCGGTCCGACGGGATACCGAAAGGGATTCGGAGGATTTCGAGCTTTCCCTTTCGGAACAACATATGCTGTTGTGTATGTCATCTGACTTGGTCTTCTACAGCTTCTTTCGTCGGACCAGAATGCTGCGATGCCGGATAAGAAACTGATAGCGTCGGTGGACTTAGAAATTTTTGGTTCGGTTCAGGGACATCGTCCCTCAGTTCCGACATAGTCCAATAATGTCACACAAACTTTCGAATTATTGAACGACGCTATATATATTATTATTTTATGCTTGCTATCCAAGCATTTCTGGTTTCTTGTTCAAAGAGTTATGGAGATGTCTTTCAAAGTGTGCCTCTGTCGTCATAGTTAATGAAGAGTTAGCGGCAATAAGTGCTCATGGAATATGTCTATCGCCTACGGAGTGACATTCGCTAGCTCACCCGGTGTAGCATACATTCATCGAATGGTTCGGCTGCCGGGTTCGTCCGTTGCGGTCTAGGAAGGAGATTTGGGTGATGCGAGCACTTTAATTACTTTAGTACTCACCCAGTGACGGCAGATTGAGGACAGATCGGAGGAAGCCTGTTAGTCCGGTTCCTGGTTTGTCCAGGTCCGTCCGGGCTGTGAGCGAGAGAGGTCCCTCTCTCGCCCAACAACATAGGGGACCGCATGTTGTGGTTCAGATATTTTACATTCGGAGCATATGTCCGTTGGTCGGGACGCTCCGTTATATTGACAGTCCGAGAGACTGTCTTTAATGCTTCCTCATCCTCACAGCAGGGCACACGACCGCACATTGGCTACGTGACCTCGAGTATCCGATCAGTTTCGGCATTTAGTGATTCCACGGCGAATAGGTCGCGCCATCCGGTAGCCAAGGGACACGAGGCCTATACACTCCGTTCGCTCGCATATTGGAAGTATGCACGGGGTAACGATCACGGAGCTTCCAGCGGCAATGCATCGTAAGACCGCTTCTCCTCAGGCCTCAGTGACGGACATGCTATCCGAGTTAGCACAGTTGTTTCGCAGCATCCCAGCAATTGACAGTTTCTCGGTCGAATCAGGAATTATCCGACGGCGCTGGGTCGGTGCGGTCCGCGGTTGCTTCAGCTACGGACGACCGAACGCTTTATAGGGTACGACAGGATGGCGAAAGGGATTCGAAAGATTTCGAGTTTTCCCTTTAGTAGTAGCGGAAGATGCCTTTCATATCTTCTGGCATTATCTTCCAGTGATTATTATTTCGGACTTCATTGCTGCGATCTTGGATAAGAGACTTATAGCGTCATTGGACTCGGATTTTTCGATCGGTTCAGGGACATTGTCCCTGACTTACCGACGCAGTCCAATATTGTCATTACAACATGTGTTTTATTTTTCGACGCTATATATATATATATATACAAGCCAGCTACTAAGCATGATAGTTTAGTTTCTTGTCCGCGTTGCTCATTTCTGCCATTTTATCATTTATACAAATAGTTTATTTTGGCAGAGCAGGGCATACCGAGAGTTCATATGCGTCTAGACGGTGTGATTAAAGACTGCATATATTCTTTTTCGCCGTTTATGTCTTTTCCAATTTCAATGTTGGGAACGACATTATGTATAGTAGACTTAACTTAGACGCTTTATTATACGTAATCCGCCTTACTGAGGCGTTATCATTACGTCTTCAAGAAAAGATTTACGGGATATTATTCTCAATGTAATTTCTTTTGAGGGCAGTAGTTTGTTCACGTATAACTCCGCCCTTCAGTGGCTGATTGGAGTTAGTTAGACGTGACGCAGCCCTAGCTACATCCACACGCGTGGATAGTAAGGTTAAGAACTCTCTCAGAGTCGCTTCGTTCTCGGAGGAGCTTCTCTTCGACGGCAACTTTTCGGCAATCCATGAATTGCTCGATTTATACGTTCTCTTGTCTATCTAGTGTTACAAGAGATTCAGACTGGGGCAAACATTCGGTGGTTGACTCAGAGAGTGCCGCCGCAGTTGCCGGACCCGAGTGTGGCTGTTATGACGGTTGCCAGTCATACAGATTGGGATATAATACTGATCCCTACGGATTCGAAGTGCCAGGGTCTTTGGGTTCCGCAGTCTTTTAGCAATCAGTTTAACTTCCGCGGAATAATGTTTTTTAGGCTTGCTTTATGTCATTGCATGAACATTATTCAGAAACGCATGCCCAAATTCCTGTCCTTTAATTCGACAGTAGTGGCGTATCTCCGGAACCAGGGAGGCACTCTTTCGTTTCCGTTATTCAATTTAATGGAAAGAATCCGTCTGTTGGTTATAGTACACCAAGTTCAGTTTTGGTCCGTCATATTCCGGGTCGTCTAATTGTTTTATCGGACTCCCGTTCTCTTACGGGTCGCTTGTTGCTGTCAGAATGGACTCTCAACAAACAAGTATTCAATCAGATTTGCTATCTATGGGAGCGCCCAATGATGATTTATTTATGACACAGCTTGCTAATCAATTGCAGACGTATGTGTTGGCTTGTCCAGATCTCTGAGCTAATATTGTTAACGCTCTATTGATCTATAGGACGGAATGATAGGATACGCGTATCCTCCGGCGCTGTTGTTTTAGCAGGTATTGCTAAGATAAACAACCACAATACATTTCTGTTGATAGCATCTCTATCTTCACAGAGATCATGAGTAATTTACTCTCTTGTCTACTGTGGGTCTTAACGTGAAATCTTCCTCTATGTGAGGATCTTTTTCACTGGGTAAATCGTGTCATCTTTATCACAACCAGCAAGGTCGCAACCTTCATGTATTCTGTTGTGTGGTCCGTATTGCATTGTAAGCACTGTACTGGACGAGCTTTGGACGTGATTTCTTACTATAGGAGATCCTCTTCTTCGCTATTCTATGCGGCTAAAGTGGAGGCTCTTCCGTCGTGGTGTAGGGATCATTATGTTCATATTGTTGATCCCTCCATACTACTCATTGCTATTTTTTAGTATACTTGTTTCACAAGATCTACTGCAGCCTGTTATTATTTAGGTTATAGGTTTATGTTACCTCATACCTATGCACTCTACGATAGTTTACAATTGAGTCTTTTGTCTCTTTATCTAAGTCAGTTAGTAACTTTTTGATAAATAGACTTAGAATCTTTAGATTAAATTCCTATACGGATTTTAACTTCGGTTCTTATTTAGCTAAGTAATCATTTGAGCCTCTGGAAACAGTAGTTTTCAAATTCTGACCTTTTAGACAGTAATTCTGTTGGTTTCTCTTCTACTGTAGAGTCAGTGAGTTTCATGCACTATCGACGGATGATTTTCACTTTCATAGTTTCGGAATCAATACTTCCGTTACTATTTAGGTTGGATTGTTGCATAAGAGTTAGGCTCCTATTATCCGGAACCTATTATTTTAAGGTCCTTCCGTCTTCGTATGGGCATAGGCCTTTACTCTTTCCGGGTACAGTTTATGTATTTATAAACAGATATCTGTTTATTACAAAGGGCGTAAGCTTCTTCTGTCTTTGATGTCTAGTAGAAGGACGTTACGCTCCATTTTATTGTTAATGGATTCTATTAACTATCGGTACTGCTTATGGTATATCATTGACTTAGCAGTTGTGCTTAAGATTTCGGCTCATGAAGTAAGAGTTCTTCTACTTCTTGGGCTTACATTAATAGTGTCGCTATTATAGATTTTTGAAGGCCGCTCATTGCGCTCAGCCATCCACATTCATGAATTTTATCTTAGAAATATCGAGTCCATTTCTGGAGGCCTCTATTGTTAGGTCTATTATCTACTGCTCAGAATGTCATTCACTTAACAGTTGCTACTATAGCTAGGTAGGCTGTCTGTTTCGGCAGTGTCTCCGTTCGGCTGCCCTCTTCGCTCTGGGCTATTTGACCCAGGCCAAGAAAAAGGGGGGGGGGGGAGGGTGTTCCCTTGGGTCACCTGTTTTACTATGAAAACAAGGGGATACCTCCTCCGGAGTTAGTAATTCTGAGCTGTTATTGGGATGGTTGTTTAGTGAGAAGTTTAGGTTTTTAAAATTCATTCAAGTCTTAGTTTTTAAAGTATAGCTTTTGAATATTGCATATGTCAACGGACATGATTATGCAATCCTCAGACACTTTTAAGGAGTATAAGAGTCTCTATTCTCTAGACTTACTTTATTTATTGGCTTACTTTAAAAATTATTAGTATAAGGATTATATTGGATATTAATAGAGTACATGAATGTATGAAGCTCAATTTTGGAAGGTGTTGTATCTTTCTAATTTATCATAAATAAGAAAGATACATGTAAGGCCTATTACTTCTTTTTCCCTACAGGGGATGACTCTATTTTATTTTATTGAGCGTATTCCATTTTGCTCTATGTCCTTGGCCCTCCAGCCTTTTTACTATTCAGCTATGTCTGGGTCATTGGTACAGTATAAAAATGTTAAAAAATTTATAGTAATTTATATATTTTTTATACTTACCAATGACCCAGACGGGGATGGCCCTCCCAGGAGTTGGGAACTCTTGCCTCCCCGCTGAGTACATAGCGCTTACCAGGCACTGGTTATTAGAATGATTAATGGCGCCAATTTCGGAACGTCCTTGACACTGCGCATGCGCAGTAGGGGCGAAGTGTGGAGGGCCTTTCAGGACATGTTTTCTTTAGTTTTAGATGCAAATTTTGGGGATTGGGGGGCAAAATTTGTGTTTGGCCCTATATTTTAAGAGTTAGCACCAGCTATGTCTGGGTCATTGGTAAGTATAAAAAATATATAAATTACTCTAAATTTTTTAACTTTAGGTTCATTTTGCCAAAGGTCAAGGTCACAGTGACCTTTTATGTACAAACTGTCCTGGTTTGCACTCTGTAATGAGTGTTTGGCTGGGTAGATTGAAAGCAAGCATAGCATGCAGAATGTGTTTGATTGGAGGAAGAAAATAATTTATTTTGGGTTAATTGTACCAAAGGTCAAGGTCAAAGAGACCTTTAATCAACAAATATTCCTGATTTCCACTCTCTAATTAAAGTTTCACTGGACCGATCAAGATCAAACTTAACATTTGGGTTTGGTGTGATGAGCGGAAGAACACACTTATTTATTCTGGGGTCATCATGTCAAAGGAAAAGGTCGCAGTGACCTTTGACTTATTTCTCATCCTTGTTATCTCCTGATTTCTGCTCTCCAATTAAAATTCTGCTGGGCCCATTGAAACCAAACTTGACATATATGTTCTAATATTTTGAGAGGAAGAATCCTGTTTATTTTTCAGTCATTGTGCTGAAGGTCAAGGACACAGTGACCTTTAGCTTACAAATATTCCAGGTTTCTGGTCTTGTTGCTGTGTTAGGGCGCTTTTTCTAGTCATCCCTGGTTGCCAGCTCTAGTTTACTGCTGTATTGTGATTGCAAACGCAATCTTTATTTCTGATTAAATTGAGATCTGTTCACAATATGATTTACACCAGGCAATGGAAATTTCATAAAATATTGTGAATCTGGATCAACAATTTAAAATTGCATCTGATATGCAATTGTTTTGAACTTATATTTTGCCAGGTGAAATTCTGCAGGGTTGTGGGCAGGAAAGCAAACAGAAAACCTATCCAGATCATAATCTGACCAGTATTCTCTGTTCATTTCTGTAATGACAGTACTGTAGGTCATGTATTTGAATGGCATTTTTTTCTTGACAAAAAGTCGGTAAACATATAGTTTGTTCATTACATTCCAGTTTGACAACCTTAAAGCACAAATGGATGTAATAGACAGAGAGACGTCTGTTTTAAAAGAAGAGACCCAGTTGGTGAAGCAGTCCAATGCTGATACTGTTTCAGAACTACAGACCCGATACAATCAACAGCTTGACAGCATCAAGGTAGGTCAGAATTTAAAATGCAGAATTGTTTTTCAAGTTCCTTCATCACTTTACCAGACAATTGTTTTGATAATTTTTTGTATTGGAATCCTATTAATAAATTTACACTTCTCCAGGGAAATATATTTCATAAACACAAGTATACGAGTTGCAATCCTGTTGAAATTAAGTCAGGCTTTTCTTCCTACATCATGTTGAAATTTAACCCATAAGAAAGAAATGGTGGAACCCATCAAATCTAAGATACTATAGTCATTTGGTTTTCTTGATTCGGTTTTGATTGTTTTATTTTCAGATTCTCGACCCACTGTTGTGTAACTGTATCGCGACCTGATTGCAAACTGTTGGAGAAAAATACCACTTTTGTGATCACAGAAGCATACAATTAACCAGAATGGGATATTTTAAAAATATTTGTTGGAGTATGGTGGTTCATTGATCTGCGCATTGGACTGGCACTTGAATGGTTGATGCTTCAATCCTACATTTGGGCAAGACTGTTCATCCCTCCTTTTTCAAGATATGAAAAAGTAAAACCGTGAAATAATATATCTCACGTTATTTTATACTACAACTTGTGAGTTTTCAAAGTTACCAGATAGAATACAGGCATTGATAAATGTGCTCAGAAAGCCATGTATAGAATCTGGTCTACAACATTAAGAATGCATCTGATTAAGCATTATGCACCACTGGATACTCCCATTGATGATGCAGGGATTCACGTGAGCCTATGGAATCCTCATGGAGCAATAAAATGTTATGACACATAACAACTGTACCATGCAAGAAAATAAAGACAGCCCATGGTGATATTTTTTTCTTTATAAAGCTGAGCTTCATTCATTCAATCCCTTGTTGGAGTTTTTCCAATATTTCCCTCGTGCCTATGGCACTCGTGAAACATCTTAAAAACTCAAACTCAAGTTGTTGATTCCTGACCTTAATGCACTATCCTCATTATGTTCTGACTTATTACTAGAGCATAGTGATCTTCTCTTACTTGGCTTGAACATTACTTGGGTTCTTTCATTATAATAGCCAAAATCAACAAGCATTTTTCACAAAAATCAACATTCAAAATTTCTTTTTTTCAATTTTGGCCTCAAAAAATGGCTTATAAACTCTCAACAAACTCATTGAATTCATTCCACTGAAGTATCATACATAACATACAGTACAGCTGCCGTGGACTTGTAATCCATGCATGGGCAGGGGTGTCCATGTATAAGTTTACCAGGTAACAAAAATCATCATCAGCAAAATTTTAATTAATGAAGCAACGGGTTGTATCCGGTGCTTCATGAATTAAATTTTTGATGATTATTCTTATAATTAGTGTTTGGAATCCAATATTATTGCCCACCCATGGCAATATTGCCCACTCATGGAAAGTGACCAGTCTACTTCATTTTAAAGCCAAAAATGAAAATTATTTGTTATTCAAGAATTTTTGTATAACCGATGCTGTATAGAGTAGCAGAGTACTTTCAAATAACATGATTGACTTTTAGATGAAGGGTTAAAAAAGAGTTCTTCTCTTTTTGCTGACCAGGTTTTACAAGAAGAAAACAATATACTGCAAATCCAGCTTGAGGAAGAGAAGAGGAAAAGTGAGGATTATCAGAAGGAGTTAGACACCATGTGCCGGGAGTTAACAACTACCAAAGAATTACTGGCAGAAAGCAAGTCTGATAAAGAGAAAATTAACACACTGATAGAAGAATTGACCAATAAGCAAAAGGTTAGTAAACATTAACATTGATTTATGATGTAGTGTTCAATCGATTACCAAAAATGACCGCTTTCCGATTACCGGTTATTTGAGCTCTCACTTGGCCGATGCCAATTTCGATTGTAATACTGTTCACTACTAGATGAGTCGAGGTTTAAAAAAACTACATTAAATTGAACATATTTCACAATGTTAAATGTCGTTGACTCAGGTTGCAATAATACTTACTTTTTCCAGTGTGAACTAGCGATTGCTGCATGTACACTCAATTGTAAACTTTACATGTCATTTAACTTGTATATCCTGTAAAGGGGCATCTAGAGGAATTATGAATACACATTGTGGTTGATTCTCAACTTTATTGAATGGTATCATTGACATCATTTTACATTAACAATTGAACAATTGCAGAAGATAATAAAATGTGGTTAAAGAATCCTCACCAAAAAATGGTTGGCAACAATCGGTTGAACTGATGTTCCAAGAGCCGTTGCTGTTGTCATCCAATTGCCTACAATTGGCCGATTGAGGTGGCCTATCCCGATCGTCAGTTGAACAGAACAGTATATAAAGTGCAATTCTTTCTTCATGTTATTGGCAAGAGGTACATAATAGAACTTGGGAACCAATGCTTTCAGTAAGAGTCCTCTAAAATAGTAAGTATAATTGTAAACAATTTGCTTAATTATCACATATCGGGGATGGGTGGAGGGGGGAGGGGGAGAATTTCTTATCAACCTATCTTACAATTGTTTACTACAGGCTTGCACTACAGTGAAAGACCCTAACTCGGTTTAATCTTTCCCAAGAGATTTGGGAAAGAAAAGTGGTGTAAAAACACCACGAAAAAATAAGCCAAAACTGGGTCGAGCGTCATCGGCGCACACCCTGTAAGGGACGGTCTTCTCTTAGTACAATTCCATGACATCCGTTAACCAGTGCACAAGCAGTCATCAAACCATTCTTCTTTTGTCCGCACAACGTGGTTGACGTGTTGCCATCTTTGCATTATGATACAGTGATAATTCAGCTCGTCGATAATGGTTTTCCTGTGACTGGATTATGGATCTGAAGATCGTATAATAACAGGACTGTGTTTTATATATTCTCGTTAATATTTTCAACCACATTCTCATTGTATTTTATTTGTATATTCCGTTTTCGTGAATGTTTTTTCGACATAGTGTCAACGCAGTTCGGCAATGAAATTTTTCGGTTGATGAATGTTTATTGTTATTGGAGTTAGGTGTCAATGAGGGACTGTCTGGACAGGATTTCTTCACTCTGTTGAGGGATGAATTTCTGTTTTTTAGGTTCCTAACGGCCGTCTGGGTTCTGTCGTGTACCCACCGGTTATTTTTTTTTCTGCCTCCTTCTCTCGTAGTTAAGTGTGTTCTTCTACTTTCTGTAACTATTGAGTTCACATTTTTCTTCTACTGCTCTCACCAGTTCGGTTCCTTTAGGGCAATTCCTTTTGCCCTCGCCTTTGGTGAGTTCTCATGGCTGTTCCGCCCGCACCCACGGGGGGTGGGGAACACTGTCGTTTCAGGGCCTCCCGACTCGACCACGTCTGGTGTGAGTTATACCCCCTCTGTGAGGGATGTGCAGCTTCTCCCGCACCCATGAGGGGCGGGGAATGCTGTCATTTCGGGGCCTCCCAACTCGACCACGTCTGGTGTGAGTTATACCCCCTCCATGGGGGATGTGCAGCTCCTCCCGCACCTGCGGGAGTGGGGAACGCTGTCGTTTCGGGGCCTCCCGACTCGACCACGTCTAGTGAGAGTTATTCCCCATCCGTGGGGGATGTGCAGGGTTTTTTTTACCGTGGTGGATACTGCGGGAGCTGTTGGATTTCTGGTGAAGAAATGTCTGGTTCCGGGACTATGCGCCCTCTCCAGTCGACATCTGAGGCTGTCACTAGGGTTGTGACTCCTCCTTTGGAGGCCGAGCTAGGTGGCTCTCTCTCCTTTTCCGCCAGTTCCAACAGCTCCGTCATATCTGGTGCTACTGCTGTTCTGTCTACAACGTCATCGGGCACTGTTTTAGCTGGCCTCGGCTGCACTTCAACTCGGCGAAGTCGGAAGTGGCTGCCGACTGAACCCCCTGCTGTGTCCTCTCAGCCATTGAGCACAGCAGTTTTATACCTCCAGGGGTCAGCAGTGGTGTCTGGTAGTGTAGACGTGTAGACCGGCCTCATCCTTCCCTGACTTCAACTCGGCGAAGTTGGAAGTGGCTGCCGGCCGAACCCTCTACTGTGGTCTCTACGCCGTCGAATACCACAGTTTTGTCATTGGCATTTCCGTCCACTCATTCTGGTCACACGGGCAGTTTTGCGAGACCAACGCGTTCTGTGCAGCCTGTACCTTCTGCCCCGCAGAGGTCTGCGGTGACTCGCCTGAGTTCCCACTATGTTGATCCTTGGGGTGTGTTGTACCCCTATACACGTCTGCCCTCAGATGTTTCGGCTGCCGTCTGTCGTCCCGCTTCAGGTGTATTGGAGGATCGTGACCCTTCACTGATAAGAGGGTCAGGTGTGAAGCCACTTTGCTGGTTCGTCCACATGTCGAACCGGCCGGTACGGGCAGTGAGCTTAGGAAGGCCCTCTCTTTACTCACTCAGGTTCTGTCCAAGAGCCTTCCTGTTGCTTCCAGCGAGGCAGCGAGTGGTTTCCAGGTGCCTCCTATGGTGCTGCCTCCCGGGATTCTGATCCCCCTGGTGTGCCTACACCATGGGAGGCATCGGCTGGTTTGCCCACGATGGGCTATGTGTCTTCCAACTCTGGGGAGGAGTCAGACATCCTTGATGTCGAGAGCCAGCAGTCTTCTGACTTGGGGGCAGCTCTTGACTTTGTGTTTGGGTTCCTTCCGGATCTCAAACCATCAAACCAGCCGACAGTGTCAGCCAGGCTGCGATCATCGGTCGCGCGCCTACAGCCTTTGGAGCAACTTGCTTCTGGGCGTCTTCGACCGTGCCAGTCAGTACAGGTGGTTGAAGCATTTTCAGCCTTGGACTCTAAGCTGAGTTCCAAGGCTATGAAGGCTCCGTTCTTCACCAGGGTTGACACCTTTTTGCCTCCGTTGCGTTATCGTTACTACTATTTCGCCAATCTGTCAGTCTGCCAGACTTTGACGGTTTTGGATCAGGACTCCAATTCCCTCGGGCTTTCCAAGCCCAAGTCTGCCGTCATTCCCATGACGACTCTGGAGTCCATGTTGGGCTTATCGAGAGCAATGCTGGGTATGCTTTGTCTCTCCGGTCACATCGTCTCTGTCTTGGCTGCTAATCTGCCTCCAGATAGGTTTGACGATGTACAGGCTCCTTTGCATGTGCTGCCCAAGGCGCTCATGCATCCTACTCACACGCATGCCTGTGACACGACTATTTTGGAACTAGTTCGAAGGGACTCTGTGCTGGACACAGGCCGATCCTTCCTGAGGGGCAGCGCACTGCTCTTCGATCTGCTTCTTTGGTAGGTCCGCTACAGTTCCATGGTTCCGTGTCGACGCTCCGGGATGATATCCTAGATCAGCTGCTGCTTCGTCAGCTTGTCAGCCTTCTAGGGAAGGCAGGGGCCTTCAAAGCCTAACAAGTACCCTTCTGCTTCCTCTGCGAAGCAAAGGGCTGATTCTTCTGCCACCGCTTCTACTTCTTACTCATGGGGTAAGGGTAAGCGTCGGCAGGCTAGAGGGAAGTCTCAGGATTCTTCATTCAGTAGAGGAGGTGGTTTCTCCTCTCGCGAGCCTCGTCGGGGCTCGAACTTAAGGTCCTCACCTCGATTTGTCCAGGTTGGAGAAAGGATAGCAGAGTTCGCAGACCGTTGGGCCACCATCACATCCGATCCTTGGGTGTTAGATGTTGTTCGGTCCGGGCTGCGAATGTCCTTCCGGAGCCACCCCACTCTGTCCAGAGTGCCTCTTCCAACCACAGTTCCTTCAGACGTTTTACGTCAGGAACTTTTGTTCACGGAGATAGACAATCTCCTGGCCAAGGGGGCGATCGAGGTCGTCAAGAACATTCAGTCATTGGGGTTTTATTCCCGCCTGTTCTTGGTGCCGAAGAAGTACGACCGACTCCGACCGGTTATCGATCTGAGTATCCAGAACCAGTCTATCATTGCTCCCAAGTTCAGCATGGAGACTTCCAGGTCGGTCCGCCATTCCATTCACCAGGGAGATTTTGCTTTCAGCATCGACCTGCAAGACTCTTACTTTCACGTTCCGATTCATCGGGCGTCGCAGAAGTATCTCAGGTTCGCTTTTCTGGGACGAGTTTACCAGTTCAAGGCCATGCCTTTCGGCCTCAGCCTGGCTCCTTGGGCCTTCACCCGACTGATGTCGCATGTGATAGCCTTCCATTGCACACAGTCCAGGGTGACTACTTTGGCATATCTAGACGATATCATCCAGAGGCATTCCAATGCTGCTTCACTGGAGTTGGATGTCGACACTCTGTTGAGCTTGCTCACGTCACTAGGATTCAAAGTCAATGAGGAGAAGTCGGATCTGGACCCTTCTCAATCGTTTTGTCATCTGGGGATGGCCTTCCGCACTCAGTTCAATACGGTGATGGTTCCCCAGGTCAGGGCTGTGATTCTCTCAGCTTTTGCTCTGACTCTGTCCCAGTCCACATCCGCGACAGCACGGGTATTCTCCGGCTGCTCGGACACTGCAGTTCGACGACGGATCTCATTCCTCTAGGTTGGCTGCATGTCAGACCTCTCCAACACTTTCTGCTCAGTCGTTGGAAGCCGAATGTCGATCCTCTGGATCTGGTGCTTGTCCCGTTGGACTTACCCACGTCCGATCGCATTTTGACGGCAGATGCCAGCGATCTTGGATGGGGTGCGACGTTGGATCCTCTAGGTCTTTCCCTTCACAGGATGTGGGACCAGGATCGGGCATCTCTTCACATCAACTAAAAGGAGCTTCTTGCTCTTCTTCTGAGTTTCAGGCAGTGGATCCCTCACCTGTCAAATCGCCTGGTCCTTCTGTTGTCTGACAATTCGACAGTGGTTGCTTACATTCGGAACCAAGGCGGCACGCACTCGGTTCCAGTGTACGAATTGTCTCGGGATCTTCTACTGCTCGCTCAGGGTGTCAACGCCGGGGTGGTTGTTCGTCACATTCCCAGTCGTCTGAACATCCTAGCCGACTCCCTGTCCCGACGGGGCAGGTTCTTTTCCACCGAGTGGATGCTCCACATGGCAGTGTTCCATCGATCTCTTTGTGATCGTTGGAACCATCAGGTGAACACTTTCATGTCCCCGTGTCCAGATGCTCTGGCTTTCGCCGTAGACGCTCTGGCTCTCCTTTGGGACGGTCTTATCAGCTTCGCCTTCCTGCCAGTTCCGATTCTGCCTCAGGTTCTAGCCTGTCTCCTCGGTGGATGTGGATCAATCTGCTCCACTCTGGGATAGCGACAATTCCGGCATGTCTCCCTGTACGTCGCGACTTTTTTTGCCAAAGTCACCCGAGGAGGTTTCAAGTTGAGCCGACTTCATTGTGCCTTCGCGCATGTCTTTTATCGGGTCCTGTCTCCTCCGTAGTGTTTTTTAGAGACAAGCAGTGGAGTTGCTTTTCTTCTTCAAAGAGGCACTCACTCCACTGGTTTAGCCTCTGTGGCTCAGTCGAAGGTTCTTCTGTTGATGGTGTGCGATCACTCTGTTGCTTCTGTCACTTCTTCGATCACACTGATTGTGGAGTTTCTGGTATATGTTTGTTTCTAGGGGTCTCCAGCAATGGGGATACGTCCATGCTTCGGAGACCTTTTTTTATATGTGGTACCGCATTGTTTCGACACTCATCCTTGCCTCTCCAAGCTTGTTCAGCTCTTTTCCTTGAAAAGGCCTAGGACTTTGCAGTTTACTCCAAGATGGACACTTTCTTGGGTGCTGCTCTGCTTTGGGGGGTGGGGGGTGAGGAGGGTTGTTTGCTCCTTTATCCCGGATGGATATGCGTTTTCTCACATGCCAGATCTCTCCTGCATCCATTTCTCGATGGATTTGTCTTGCTATTCGTGCAGCTTCTGCTCGTCTAGCTACTGGCAGTTGTATTACCAATTGTTTTTTTGCCACAAGCTGCATGCATTGTCTTCCTCTCGGGGCTTTTACTAACTCTGTCATGTTGTCGGATGTTATACTCGCAGCCTACTGGAGAAATGCTACCTTCTCCATTTATATGCTACAGTTGCAGGAGCCGACAGAGGACATTTGTCCTACGGGCCCTCTTTCTTTGGCTCAGGCTGTTGTCTCTCCTAGCCATTCAGCTTTTTACAGGGTCAGTTCCAGCTCCGTGCTGTTACTGCCCTTTCTGTGTCTGCATTGCACATCACCATACGTCTCATCTTTCATTGTCTTTTACTATTGTTTGTGATGCTATGGTTTGATAGGCCTAGGGATCTCTTCCTCTGTCCACGGTTCCAGTGCAATTGAGTTATGTGTGGGTTGGTTATGTGATTCCCTCCATCCTATTGTCTATTCAGCCTGTAGTAAACAATTGTAAGGTAGGTTGATAAGAAATATAAATTTTATAGTAAATTTCCTTTCTTATTATACCTACCGCAATTGTTTACATGGAGACCCTCACATCTTATTTGGATAAGAATTCTTCCTTCCTGCTGATCACATACCTCCTATGTTGGCGGACTCAAAAGGATGGTTTGATGACTGTTTGTGCACTGGTTAACGGATGTCATGGAATTGTACTAAGAGAAGAGTGTCCCTTACTGGGTGTGCGCCGATGGCGCTCGACCCAGTTTTGGCTTATTTTTTTGTGGTGTTTTTACACCACTTTTCTTTCCCAAATCTCTTGGGAAAGATTAAAATAGAGAGTATTTTATGTGAGTTAGGGTCTTCCACTGTAGTGCAAGCCTGTAGTAAACAACTGCGCTAGGTATAATAAGAAAGTAAATTTACTATAAAATTTATATTTTCATGGCACTGTCCATCCATCCGGCTGGAGACAGAGTTGGTTTCCGCTCTCTAACTAAAATTCTGCTTAGCCAAATGAAACCCAACTTGACATGTGGGTTAGGCATGATGAAAGGAAGAACCCTGTTCACTTTGGGATCATTGTGCCAAAGGTCAAGCTCACAGTGACCTTGAACTTCAATTTTTATCAGTGTTGTTTTCCACTCTGTAATTGAAGTTCTGCTTTCCCAACTGAAACCCAACTTGGCGTGTGTGTTAGGCATGATGAGAGGAAGAACCCTATTTATTTTGAGGACATTGTTCCAAAGGTCAAGGTCACAGTGACCTTGACAGTAAGCATTTAACAGAGTTTGCTTCTCTAATTGAAATTTTCCTTGCCCAATCGATTCTAAACTTGGCCTATGGGTTGAGCATGATGAAAGGAAGAACCCTATTTATCTTTTAGGTTATAGTGCAAAAGGTCTAGGTCACAGTGACCTTGAAATTGGAATTTATCAATCTGAGCTTGTTGCAGCTGTCTTAATTATTAAAATTATGCATTCTTGATCGAAACCCAACTTGGCATGTGGATTGAGCATGATGACAGGAAGAACCCTACATATATTTTTATACTGTACCAATGACCCAGACATAGCTGGTGCTAACTCTTAAAAATCTAGGGCCAAACACAAATTTTGCCCCCCAATCCCCAAAATTTGCATCTAAAACCAAAAGAAATCATGTCCTGAAGGACCTCCATACTTTGCCCTTACTGCACATGCGCAGTGTCAAGGACGTTCCGAAATTGGCACCAATTATCATTCTCTGTTTGGCCCTTCATCAGTCAACATCTCACTGATCTTTGTGCTTGTAAATCTCAGTTTAAAGGATGCCAGACACGTAATTATTGGAGAAATGGTGATTCTAAGGAGGATATAGAAGGAGGAGAGGAAAAAGGAGTGACAAAAAATAATCAGGGCTGTACTTAAAATTTTTTATGAAATTATGTCAAGTTGCCTATTTTCGAGGCATGGGCCTGTTGTTGCCATTCTTGCTATAAAGTTGCACTGCTTATTCAGTGTTTCCTCTCCCCTGGTCTTCTAAGTCCCCCCTTGCTATTCTCCCATGCTTTTGGCATATTTTTGAGAAAGATCATTTCTAAATTCTCTTGGGAGAATTAGCTTGGTTACAGAATGAATTCTGTTATTTTCCCCATGTTTACGTTTTCACCCATGGGTGTATAAACGTTGTGTTCTGCATCTACCATCTGATGTTTTGCAGATTCTCCCCTGGGAGTCTCTGTTTTGCATCAGATAGTGTGTAATTTTGATGATTTCGGGCCAGTATTGTCAGTGCCTGGAGTCATGTTTTCTGGTGTTTTTACACTGTTTGTTTACATTGGCAACAGTCTCTTTTGAGGGGGGCTGTTTGCCTTTGGAGTAGTTTATCTCACTATAAGATACATTATTATTATCCGTAAGTGTTGCATTAATTATTTAATATAATTTTTAAATTTTTGACCACACTTAGCCTTGGGATCCATTGGGGCTCAACGTTACTTTTCAGAAACATGGGCTTCGCTGAAAAAATATTTTTCAAAAATTATTTTGATTTTCAATTGTTTTTTCAATATTAATGGATCATGTTATTATGTATCTTTGTGTTTAGGGGTTTGTGCGAGTACTAGGACTTGTTGTTGACTTTTCATAACGAAAGGATATTGTTCAAATTGTAATAGGAAGAAATCTTCCTCTGACTTTCATTATCATTGTATTAATTGTAGTCAGTGTACTCGCACTAATCCCTGTTCAATATGTCAATATTGGGATGACAAACATTGGAAACGTGTGTCACGATATGTTGTTAGTGGAGAAAGGGCTATGCCGGCTCTGTCAGTTTCTATTTCAGAGGAACAAGAACAGGGTGATGTTTCCATGTTATCTTCCGCAAGTGCGCTTCCGTCGTCACAAATGAATACAGAGCTAGCGGCAAAAGTGCTCATGGACATAAGACAAATGTCGTCCGCTAGCTCGCCCGGTGTAGCATCCATTCACCGAATGGTTCGGCAGCCGGGTTCATCCGATGCGGTCCAGGAGGAAATGTTGGGTGATGCGAGCACTATAAACATTCAACGTGCACACCCAGTGACGGCGGATAGTAGGAGAGATCGGAGGAAGCCTTCGAGTCCGGTTCCTAGCTCGTCCAGGTCCAGCCGGGCCGTGAGCGAGAGAGGCCCCTCTCTCGTACAACAACATCTGGGACCAGATGTTGTGGTACAAAATGTGTCGCAAGCGGAGCACACGTCCGTCGCTCGGGACGCTCCATTGTTTAGGCAGTCCGCTGAGACTGCTCAGGCTTCTTCCTCTCACCAGCACACACGACCGCACCTTGGCTACGTGACCGCCGATATTATACCAGCTTCGCCGATCAGGGATTCTTCGGCGACCAGGTCACGCCATCCGGTAGCCAGGGACACGAGGCCGGTTGACTCCGGACGTTCGCATAGGAAGAGTATGCTGGAGTCACCAGATGCGGAGCTGCCCTCGGCGAAGCAGCGAAAGACTGCGCCTCCGCAGGCCTCGATGTCGGATGAGCTTGTTCAAATAGCACAACTTATCGCAGCATCCCAGCAACCGACTGAAATGGTGTCGGATCGGGAATTATCCGACGGCGCTGGGTCGGTACGCTCCGCCGAAGCATCAGGTGCGGACGACCGGGAGCATCATGAGGTCCGACCGGATGGTGAAAGGGATACGGATGACTTGGAGCTATCCCTTTCGGAACAACATAAAGCTGCCGTGGACTTCATCCGGTGCTTTCTTCCTCAGGTGGTTCCGTCGGGCCAGACTGCTGCGGTACCGGACAAGAGAATTATAGCGTCATTGGACACTGATTTCTTTGAGCGGTTCAGGGACATCGCTCCCGAGTTTCCGTCTCAGTCCAATAATGTCACAAGAACATTTGAATTATTGAACGACGCTATATTCAAACTTGCTTCCAAAACAGGAAAAGCGGGTTTCTTGTCCGCCAATGCTCTTAACCTGCCTTTCATTAATGCAAGGAATAAATTCGATACGGCAGGACAGGGTATCCCGAGAGTTCCTCTGCGTATGGACGACAAGGCAGAAGACTTAGAATTATCATTACCGTCGTCTACGTCTATTCCAACCGCGGTGTTGGAGACGACTATTTCGTCTAACAGAGCCAGTTTAGATGCTTTATCTTACGCAGACCACCTTACTAAGGCGTTATCACTGCGTCTTCAAGGGAAAGAATTCCAGGATATACAATCCTTTTTAAGACTTCTTTCAAGGGCAGTAGCTTATTCCACGTGTAACTCCGCCCTTTCAGTGGCAAACCTGGAGTTGGTTAGATGTGACGCAGCCCTAGCTACATCCACACTCGTGGATAGTAAGGTGAAGAACTCTCTCAGAGTCGCTTCGGTCTCCGGAGAACTTCTCCTCGACGGCAAGCTTTCTGCAATTTACGATAAAATTACTAAGAAAGCTTCGGATTCTCTGCTGTTTAAATCTGCTTCTAAGAAGTCGGACACGGCAGATAAGAGTAAGACAGGCACTTCTGGGTCTAATGCGCCCAAGAGAGGTTCCTATAGAGGTTCCGGTGCGTCCTCTTGGTCTTATTCAAGAGACCGTCAAGGCAGCGACTCACGTGCGGGACGTCCTTCGGGCCGGGACAACTGGTTGGATGCCCCGAGGTCGACGGGACGAGGTGCGGGTCGCGGAGGACGTGGTTTCTCCTCCCGCAGGCCTCGCAGGTCCAGGAGGTGATGGCTTCAACCTCTATCGCGTGCCAGTTGGCGGAAGGTTGTCGAGTTTTTCACAAGAGTGGGCGTCGATTACGGACGACCCTTGGGTGAGAGGGGTGATTTCGGAAGGTCTAAAGATATCCTTCAAGCGAAAGCCTCCATTAACTCGAAGTCCAAAATGGACTCAACTTCCGTCAAATCCGCAGAAAAGAGACGCTCTGTTATCAGAGGTGCAGTCTCTTTTAAGGAAGAACGCGGTAGAGGTCGTAGAAAACCAGGAGACACCGGGATTCTACAGCCATCTGTTTCTGGTTCCGAAACCAGACGGCTCGTTCCGTCCAGTCATAGATTTGAGCTGGATAAACAAGCTGATCGTCGCTCCGAAGTTTTATATGGAGACGATTCGATCAATCAGAGTGAGTATTCGGGTGAACGATTATGCAACAAGCATAGATCTCAAAGATGCGTACTTTCACGTCATGGTACATCCGACATTCAGAAAGTATCTACGCTTCGCAGTCCTAGGAGTGGTGTATCAATTCCGGGCGATGTGCTTCGGATTGAACCTAGCACCCTGGGCTTTCACTCGGGTAATGAACTCGGTAATGATGTATTTCCAAGCTCATTCGTCTGCGGTAACGTCGGCCTACCTGGACGACATTCTTCAGAGGTACGGCAACGAGTTAATGCTTCAGAACGATGTGCAGAATCTGCTTCTATTGCTCCGACGTCTCGGTTTTATAATAAACGAGGAGAAGTCGGATCTGGTGCCGTCCAAGTCATTCACACATCTGGGAATGAGCTTCGAGACGCACAACAATCTCATTTGTCTGCCGTTAACCAGAGCGAATTTAATCAGTTGTTACGCTCGCTATTGTCTGCACGCAGACAAAGTCACAGCGAGGGAGTTCATGAGACTGATAGGTCTGTGCGGAGCCGCTGCGGATCTCATTCCGATGGGGCGGTTACGCACGCGTCCTCTCCAAATTTTCTTGACTCAGAATTGGAGTGTGAAAATTCATTCGCTCGACATAGACGTTCTCTTGTCAGATCAAGTGAAACAAGAGATTCAGACTTGGGCAAACATTCAGTGGTTAACTCAGGGAGTTCCGCTGCAGTTGCCGGATCCGAGTTTTACCATTATGACAGATGCCAGTCAAACAGGTTGGGGTGCATCATTGATCCCAACGGATTCGAGATGCCAGGGTCTTTGGGATCCGCAATTCCTGGGCAAGCACATAAACATCAAGGAAAGGATGTCAATTTGGCTTGCGTTACGTCATTGGATGGACATTATTTACAATGCTCATGTCCAAATCCTATCCGACAATACGACAGTAGTGGCGTATATACGGAATCAGGGAGGCACTCATTCAGTTCCGTTGTTCAATCTAACGGAAAGAATCCTTCTGTTTGCTCTAGAACATCAAGTTCTACTTTCGGTCCGTCATATACCGGGTCATCTGAACGTACTAGCAGACTCCCTTTCATGAAAGGGTCGCTTGTTGCCGTCGGAGTGGACTCTCAACAAACAAGTATTCAATCAGATTTGCTACCAATGGGAACGGCCAATGATAGACTTATTTGCGACACATCTCAACAATCAGTTGCAGGCGTATGTGTCTCCGTGTCCGGATCCAAGAGCTTTTGCAGTAGACGCTCTGTCGATCCCTTGGGACGGAATGATAGGATATGCGTATCCTCCAGCGCCGTTAATTCAGCAAGTATTGCTAAAGATAAAACAATCTCAATGCAAGATTCTGTTGGTAGCATCTCTGTCTCCACAGAGACCGTGGATAAATCTGCTCAGGTGTCTGTTGTGGGACCTACCGCGAAAGCTTCCTCCACGGGAGGATCTTCTTTCGCAGGGGAAACCGCGTCAACTTCATCACAACCCGCAAGGTCTTAACCTTCACGTTTTTCCGTTGTACGGTCCTTCTTGCATGGCAAGCACTTTACAGGACGAGCAGTGGACGCGATTTCTAACTGTAGGAGGACCTCCTCTTCGCTAAACTATGCGGCTAAGTGGAAGGTTTTTCATCGTTGGTGTAGGGATCATTCTGTTGATATTTTTGATCCCTCCATACCAGACATTGCAAACTTTCTAGTATACTTGTTTGACAAAATCAAACTGCAGCCTGTTACTATTAAGGGTTATAGGTCTATGTTATCTGATACCTATGCACATCATGATAGTTTACAAATTGGATCTAATGTCTCTTTATCTAAGTTAGTTAGAAACTTCTCGATAAATAGACCCAGAACTCTTAGGTTAATTCCTAAGTGGAATTTAGCTTGGGTTCTTCTTAAACTGAAGGAAAAGCCATTTGAACCTCTTGGGACAGTAGATTTCAAATTCTTGTCTTATAAGACAGCTTTTCTCTTAGCTTTCTCTTCTGCTAGAAGAGTCAGTGAGCTTCATGCACTGTCGGTGGATGATTCTCACTATCGTAGTGTCAGGAACACTATCACCTTCACTACTAATGTGGGATTTTTAGCTAAGAATCAGGCTCCTAATAAATATCCGGAACCTATTGTTATTAAGGCCCTTCCGTCTTCAGACGGGCGTAGGCCTTTACTCTGTCCTGTTAGAGCGTTACGTATCTATAAACAGAGATCTCAGTTTATCAGAAAGGGACGAAAACATTTCTTTCTGTCTCTGATGCCTAATAGAAAGGACATTTCGGTCCATTCTATTGCTAGATGGATTCAATTAACTATCCGTACTGCTTATGAGAATTTATCTTCTTCTCAGCAGTCTGTGCTTAAGATTTCGGCTCATGAAGTAAGAGCTCTTTCTACATCTTGGGCTTACGCTAATAGTATTGCTATTACAGATTTAATGAAGGCTGCTTATTGGTCTCAGCCATCCACATTCACGAATTTTTATCTCAGAAATATTGAGTCCATTTCTGGAGATCTGCATTGTTTAGGTCCGTTATCTGTTGCTCAGAATGTCGTCCTCTAAACAGTTGCAACTATAGTTATGCAGGCTTTCTGTTCCTGCAGTGACTCCGTCTGGCTGCCCTCTTCGCTCTGGGCTATTTGACCCAGGGCAAGGGAAGGGGGGGGGGGGGGAGGGTGTTCCCTTAGGTCACATGCTTTATAGTGAAAAGCAAGGGAATGCCTCCTCCGAAGTCAGTATTTCTGAATCGTTTCCGGGATGGTTTTAAAGTGTAATATTAATGTTAAAAATTCATTCATGTCATATTTTTAAAGTGTAGCTTGGTGTGAAGCATTTGTATATGTCAAGTGTCAAACGGGCGTTAATATACAATCCTCGGACACTTTTAAAGAATATAAAGAGTCTCAATTCTCTGGACTATCTTTATTTATTGGCTTACTTTAAAAATAATTAGTATAAAGGGTTATACTGGATGTTAATAGAGAACATGAATGTTATTGTGCTCAATTATGAAGGGTATTGTATCTTTCTAATTTAACATAAAATATGAAAGATACATGTAAAGCCTAATACTCCTTTTCTCCTTGAGGGTTGACTCTATATTATATAGTTGAGCTTATTGGATTTTCCTCTATGTCCTAGGCCCTCCAGCCTTTTTACTATTCAGCTATGTCTGGGTCATTGGTACAGTATAAAAATGTTAAAAAATTTATAGTAATTTATATATTTTTTATACTTACCAATGACCCAGACGGGGATGGCCCTCCCAGGAGTTGGGAACTCATACCTCCCCGCTGAGTACATAGCGCTGACCAGGCACTGTTTGTAAGAATGATAATTGGCGCCAATTTCGGAACGTCCTTGACACTGCGCATGCGCAGTAAGGGCAAAGTATGGAGGTCCTTCAGGACATGATTTCTTTTGGTTTTAGATGCAAATTTTGGGGATTGGGGGGCAAAATTTGTGTTTGGCCCTAGATTTTTAAGAGTTAGCACCAGCTATGTCTGGGTTATTGGTAAGTATAAAAAATATATAAATTACTATAAATTTTTTAACTTTTAGATCATTGTGCCAAAGGCCAAGGTCACAGTAACCTTGAAATTTTATCGGTTCAGGTCGAATCCAAACTTGACATGTCATCAAATACAGGTGCTCTTATCTGCATTATTTGAGTAAATAATACTAACGGTGGCTGTCTAAATTTAATGTAATATATTGTCAGTGAGGGGTCATGAGCTATGTTTTTGAGGAAAATTCAGAAAATTTTAAAGAAATTTTTGTGCAAGTGCTACAGTACACTCGTCTTGCACTTGTCTTAATCCACATGTGGACAGTGATGTCCACGAATACGTTTACCAGGTAATAAAAATCATCATCAGCATAATTTTAGTTAATGAAGCACCAGGTTGTATCCGGTGCTTCATTAATTAAATTTTTTATGATTATCCTATAATTAGTGTTTGGGATCTAATATTATTGCATCCATGGAAATATTTCCCAACCATAGAAAATAACCTATCGTTGGCTGCCATATTATATCTACAGTTCATGTTTGGTAAAGGGTTAAATGATTTTGGTGTTTGGTAGATTTGAATTTTTAGCTTAACTTGACAAAGTCAAGATAAGCTATTGCCATCATGCGTGCGGAAGTCTGTTAGTCTGTGAGTCTGTTCACATTTTCCTTTAGCATGGGTTACACCCTGTAGTTCTTGTCTGATTGTCACAAAATTTCTTATGCAGGTTTGAGGTCATGTCTAGATGAAAACATCCCCTTTTGGTTGCGATTGGCCAGCCATAACTCCAGATAATGTCTAGATGAGAACGTCCCATTTTGGTCGTGATCCATCAACTGTGATGGCTGCCCGAGCTGAAAACCTTTAGCACAGACTACAGGTCATATTTATAATGAGATTAAATTGAAACTTTGTAGGATGACTCAGTATAATGTCGAGATGAGGACATCCCATTTTTGTTGCGATGGGTCATCCATGATGGCAACACAGGCCGAAGCCTGAAAACCTTTAGCACAGTCTATAGGCCATATTTATGAAGGTATTTTATTGTAACTTCATAGGATGACTCATTTTGGAATAATTTCACTGCAACTTGGTAACTTTGGTTGACATACATTAACTGTTTTGGTCACATTAACCCACCCCTCAATTCTTTAGTACTGTCTACAACTCAGATTATTTTTATTGAAAACATAGCATACAGGAAACAGAAATTAACATACTCTCAGTTATCACAATTCTTGTCATATTTCATAATCCTTTCATAAACATTGAACATTATCCTTTTCATCAAATGCAACACACTGCCAAGTTAAGCTACAGTGTCATTGACACTTTCATTTTATTTGATCTAGGCTGTACAGGAAGAAAACAATAGACTGCATGATGACCTTTTGAAAGAAAAGAGAATGAGAGAGGACTATCAGAAAGATTTGGACTCCATGCTTCAGGAATTGACATCTACAAAACAATCACTTGTGGAAAGCAAATCTGACAAAGAGAAACTAAACAAACAGATTGATGAACTAACCAACAAACAAAAGGTTTGACAGTTTGGTTTACGCTGGCATAGTATCATGTCAAATTTAACTAATTGTATGCTGCCTCCAAATATTCCAATCCACAACATCAGTTCCCTTTGCCATTAGATGTTTAACTCTTTACCTAACATGAAAAGCAGACGACACTTGCAAACAAAATTCTTGAATAACTAATTTTTTACATTTTATGTCTCAAAAACATAGGTTATGACCCTTCTTTGGAATGAGCTTGACAAGCCCATTCCAAAGAGGGGTCATAACCTATGTTTTTGAGAAAAAAAATAATGATAATTAATTGGTGATTTTTGTGAATAGCGCTGGCCAGTTTTTACCATTACGTTGGGTAAAGGGATAAAGTTGTGCAGTTTTAACTAAACTTTCCTCTGTTAACTAAACCAGTGACCACCGGTAAGGTTAAATTTTCAGCCAGATATAGTCATGGCTGCTTTACAAAGTCCTAGGGTTAAGATTACTCCATCCAACCCTGTGATCATGAATGGTATTTTCATTTCCAGTACTTGCAACTGCAAGTGGGCAATTCCATTTTATATTTGCAGGGGAATTTATTACTAACTAGTAGGCCCACTCATCCTTGGATTGGAAGCTCTACCTATGCAGCGGAATCTTTCTAGTTGCATTACATATCAAGGAAAATAATCAAAGCTCAAATTTCTAGGTGGACTGAAGCTCAAAATTATGGAATCATACATTCCCCATTCATATAATAGATGACAGTTGCAAACCAGTGCCTGGGAGTTGGTTAACAAGTGATATTATACCAGTAGTGTTAATAAATAATAATGCCCATTGAATTGAACAAAATAGGTGTAGCTGATTGGCTAACAGACAAAATATAGCCATTAGGTGCTGAAAGTGACTGCAAATACTAAGGCCATGTAAGAAAAATCTTGATTTTTATTCTGTACCAATGACCCAGACTTAGCTGGTGCTAACTCTAACAAAACCAGGGCCAAACACAAATTTTGCCCCCCAATCCCCAAAATTTGCATCCAAAATCAAAAGAAATCATGTCCTATAGGACCTCCATACTTCGCCTCTACTGCGCATGCGCAGTGTCAAGGACGTTCCGAAATTGGCGCCAATTATCATTCTCTGTTTGGCCCTTCATCAGTCAACATCTCACTGATCTTTGTGCTCGTAAATCTCAGTTTAAAGGATGCCAGACACGTAATTTTTGGAGAAAATGTGATTCTAAGGAGGATAGAAGGAGGAGAGGAAAAAGAAGTGACAAAAAATAATCAGGGCTGTACTTAAAATTTTTTGATGAAATTATGTTAAGTTGCCTATTTTCGAGGCATGGGCCTCTTGTTGTCATTCTTGCTAATTGTTGCACTGCTTATTCAGTGTTTCCTCTCCCCTAGCCTTCTAAAGTCCCCCCTTGCAATTCTCCCATGCTTTTGGCATATTTTTGAGAAATTTCATTTCTAAAATTTCCTGGGAGAGTTGCTTGGTTACAGAATGTTTTCTGTTATTTTCCCCATAGTTACGTTTTCACCCATGGGTGTATAACGTTTGTGTTCTGCATCTTCCATCTGATGTTCTACAGATTCTCCCCTGGGAGTCTCTGTTTTGCATCAGATAGAGTGTAATTGATGACTGATTCCGGGCCAGTTTTTTCAGTGCCTGGAGTCATGTTTTCTGGTGTTTTTACACTGTTTGTTTTCATTGGCAACAGCCTTTTTTGAGGGGGGCTGTTTGCCTTTGCTGTAGTTTATCTCACTATAAGATACATTTATATTATCCGAAAGTGTCTCATTAATTATTTAATATAAATTTAAAATTTTTGACCACACTTTGCCATTGGATCCATTGGGCCTCAACGTTACTTTTCAGCAACTTGGGCTTCGCTGAAAAAATATTTTTTCAAAATTATTTTGTTTTGCAATTGTTTTTTCATTTATTAATGGATCATGTTATTATGTATCTTTGTGTCAGGGGTTTTTGCGAGTAACTAGGACTTATTGTTGTTCTTTCACACTGAAGGGACGTTGTTCAAATTGTAATAGGAAGAAATCTTCCTCTGACTTTCATGATCATTGTATTAATTGTAGTCAGTGTTCTCGCATTAATCCCTGTCCTATATGTGAACATTGGGATGAGAAACATTGGAAACGTGTGTCACGATATGTTGTTTCTGGAGAAAGAGCGATGCCGGCTCTTTCTCCGCAAGGTCACTCTACTCTCTCAGTTTCTATTTCAGAGGAACCAGAACAGGGTGATGTTTCCATGTTATCTTCTTCAAGTGTGCGTCCGTCGTCACAAATGAATTCAGAGCTAGCGGCAAAAGTGCTCATGGAGATTAGACAAATGTCGTCCGCTAGCTCGCCCGGTGTAGCGTCCATTCACCGAATGGTTCGGCAGCCGGGTTCGTCCGATGCGGTCCAAGAGGAAATTTTGGGTGATGCGAGCACTATAAACATAATAGATGCACACCCAGTGACGGCAGATAGTAAGCGAGAACGGAGGAAGCCTTTTAGTGCGGTTCCTAGCTCGTCCAGGTCCAGCCGGGCCGCGAGCGAGAGAGGTCCCTCTCTCGTACAACAACATCTGGGACCAGATGTTGTGGTACAAAATGTGTCTTTAGCGGAGCATACGTCGGTCGCTCGGGACGCTCCGTTGTATAAGCAGTCCGCAGAGACTGTTAAGGCTTCCTCTTCTCGTCAGTGCACACGACCGCACCTTGGCTGCGTGACCGCCGATATATTACCAGCTTCGCCGATGAAGGATTCTTCGGCGACCAGGTCACACCATCCGGCAGCCAGGGATTCGAGACCGATGGACTCTGGACGTTCGCATAGGAAAAGTATGCGGGAGCCATCTGATGCGGAGCTGCCCTCGGCGAAGCAGCGAAAGACTGCGCCTCCGCAGGTCTCGACGCCGGACATTCTTGTGCAGATAGCACAGCTTATCGCAGCATCCCAGCAGCCGACAGAAACGGTGTCGGATCGAGAATTATCCGACGGCGCTGGGTCGGTACGCTCCGCCGAAGCATCGGGGGCGGACGACCGGGAACATCATGAGGTCCGACCGGATGGTGAAAGGGATACGGATGACTTGGAGCTATCCCTTTCGGAACAACATAAAGCTGCCGTGGACTTCATCCGGCACTTTCTCCCTCAAGTTGTTCCGTCGGGCCAGACTGCTGCGCTTCCGGACAAGAGAATTATAGCGTCATCGGACTCTGAATTTTTTGAGCGGTTCAGGGACATCGCTCCCGAGTTTCCGTCGCAGTCCAATAATGTTGCTAGAACATTTGAATTATTGAACGACGCTATATTTAAACTTGCTTCCAGGACGGGGAAAGCAGGTTTCTTGTCCGCTAATACTCTCAACCTGCCTTTCATTAATGCAAGGAATAAATTCGATACGGCAGGACAGGGTATACCGAGAGTTCCTCTGCGTATGGACGACGAGGCGGAAGACTTAGAGCTATCATTACCGTCATCAGCTTCTATTCCAACCGCGGTGTTGGAAACAGCTATTGCGTCTAACAGAGCCAATTTAGATGCCTTATCTTACGCAGATCACCTTACTAAGGCGTTATCACTGCGCCTTCAAGGGGAAGAGTTTCAGGATATCCTCTTTAAGACTTCTTTCAAGGGCAGTAGCTTATTCCACGTGTAACTCCGCCCTTTCAGTGGCAAATCTGGAGTTGGTTAGACGTGACGCAGCCCTAGCTACATCCACTCTAGTGGATTCTAAGGTGAAGAACTCTCTTAGAGTCGCTTCGGTCTCAGGAGAACTTCTCTTTGACGGCAAGCTTTCCGCTATTTATGATAAAATTAAAAAGAAAGCTAATGATTCTCTGTTGTTCAGATCTGCTCCTAAGAAGTCGGATACAGCAGACACGAATAAGACAGGCACTTCTGGGTCTAATGCGCCCAAGAGAGGTTCCTATAGAGGTTCCGGTGCGTCCTCTTGGTCTTATTCGAGAGACCGTCAGGATAGCGACTCTCGTTCGGGACGTCCTTCAGGCCGGGACAATCGGTCGGACGCCCCGAGGTCGACGAGGCGAGGTGCGGGTCGTGGAAGACGTGGTTTCTCCTATCGCAGGCCTCGCAGGTCCAGGAGGTGATGGCTTAAACCTCTATCGCATTCCGGTTGGCGGAAGGTTGTCGAGCTTTTCACAAGAGTGGGCGTCGATTACGGACGACCCTTGGGTGAGAGGAGTGACTTCGGAAGGTCTGAAGATATCCTTCAAACGAAAGCCTCCATTAACTCGAAGTCCAAAGTGGACTCATCTTCCGTCAAATCCACAGAAAAGAGACGCTCTGTTATCAGAGGTGCAGTCTCTTTTAATGAAGAACGCGGTAGAGGTCGTAGAAAACCAGGAATCTCCGGGATTCTACAGCCATCTGTTTCTGGTTCCGAAACCAGACGGCTCGTTCCGTCCAGTCATAGATTTGAGCTGGATAAACAAGCTGATCGTCGCTCCGAAGTTTTATATGGAGACGATTCGATCGGTCAGAGCGAGTATTCGGGTGAACGATTATGCATCGAGCATAGATCTCAAAGATGCGTACTTTCACGTCATGGTACATCCGACATTCCGAAAGTATCTACGCTTCGCAGTCCTTGGAGTGGTGTATCAATTCCGGGCGATGTGCTTCGGATTGAATCTAGCACCCTGGGCTTTCACTCAGGTAATGAACTCGGTAATGATCTACTTCCGAGCTCATTCGTCTGCGGTAACGTCGGCCTACCTGGACGACATTCTTCAGAGGTACGGCAACGAGTTAACGCTTCAGAACGATGTTCAGAATCTTCTTCTATTGCTCCGACGTCTCGGTTTTATAGTAAACGAGGAGAAGTCGGATCTGGTGCCGTCCAAGTCATTCACTCATCTGGGAATGAGCTTCGAGACGCACAACAATCTCGTTCGTCTGCCGTTAACCAGAGCGAAATTAGTCAGTTGTTACGCTCGCTATTGTCTGCATGCAGACAAAGTCACGGCGAGAGAATTTATGAGACTGATAGGTCTGTGCGGAGCCGCCGCGGATCTCATTCCGATGGGGC
Organism: Pictodentalium vernedei; assembly: GCA_031216915.1. Classification (NCBI taxonomy): domain Eukaryota; kingdom Metazoa; phylum Mollusca; class Scaphopoda; order Dentaliida; family Dentaliidae; genus Pictodentalium; species Pictodentalium vernedei. Next base: position 213,288,957 of record CM062290.1, read on the forward strand.
GGTTACGCACACGTCCTCTTCAAATTTTCCTGACTCAGAATTGGAGTGTGAAAATTCATTCGCTCGATGTAGACGTTCTCTTGTCAGATCAAGTGAAACAAGAGATTCAGACTTGGGCAAACATTCAGTGGTTAACTCAAGGAGTTCCGCTGCAGTTGCCGGATCCGAGTTTTACCGTTATGACGGATGCCAGTCAAACAGGTTGGGGTGCATCATTAATCCCAACGGATTCGAGATGCCAGGGTCTTTGGGATCCGCAATTCCTGTGCAAGCACATAAACATCAAGGAAATGATGTCAATTTGGCTTGCGTTACGTCACTGGATGGACATTATTCACGATGCTCATGTCCAAATCCTATCCGACAATACGACAGTAGTGGCGGATATACGGAATCAGGGAGGCACTCATTCAGTTCCGTTGTTCAATCTAACGGAAAGGATCCTTCTGTTTGCGTTAGAACATCACGTTCTTCTTTCAGTCCGTCACATACCGGGTCGTCTGAATGTGCTAGCAGACTCCCTTTCACGAAAGGGTCGTTTGTTGCCGTCGGAGTGGACTCTCAACAAACAAGTATTCAATCAGATTTGCTACCAATGGGAACGGCCAATGATAGACTTATTTGCGACACATCTCAACAATCAGTTGCAGACGTATGTGTCTCCGTGTCCGGATCCAAGAGCATTTGCAGTAGACGCTCTGTCGATCCCTTGGGACGGAATGATAGGATATGCGTATCCTCCAGCGCCGTTAATTCAACAAGTATTGCTAAAGATAAAACAATCTCAATGCAAGATTCTGTTGGTAGCATCTCTGTCGCCACAGAGACCGTGGATAAATCTACTCAGGTGTCTGTTGTGGGACCTACCGTGGAAGCTTCCTCCACGGGAGGATCTTTTTTCACAGGGGAAATCGCGCCAACTCCATCACAACCCGCAAGGTCTCAACCTTCACGTTTTTCCGTTGTGCGGTCCTTCTTGCATGGCAAGCACTTTACAGGACGAGCAGTGGACGCGATTTCTAACTGTAGGAGGACCTCCTCTTCGCTAAACTATGCGGCTAAGTGGAAGGTTTTTCGTCGTTGGTGTAGGGATCATTCTGTAGATATATTTGATCCCTCTATACCAGACATTGCAAACTTTCTAGTATACTTGTTTGACGAAATCAAACTGCAGCCTGTTACTATAAAGGGTTATAGATCTATGTTATCTGATACCTATGCACATCATGATAGTTTACAAATTGGATCTAATGTCTCTTTATCGAAGTTGGTTAGAAACTTTTCGATAAATAGACCCAGAACTCTTAGATTAATTCCTAAGTGGAATTTAGCTTGGGTTCTCCTTAAATTGAAGGAAAAGCCATTTGAACCTCTTGGGACAGTAGATTTCAAATTCTTATCTTATAAGACAGCTTTTCTCTTAGCTTTCTCTTCTGCCAGAACAGTCAGTGAGCTTCATGCACTATCGGTGGATGATTCTCATTATCGTAGTGTTGGGAACACTATCACCTTCACTACTAATGTGGGTTTTTTAGCTAAGAATCAGGCTCCTAATAAATATCCGGAACCTATTGTTATTAAGGCTCTTCCGTCTTCAGACGGGCGTAGGCCTTTACTCTGTCCTGTTAGAGCACTACGTATCTATAAACAGAGATCTCAGTTTATCAGAAAGGGACGGAAACGTTTCTTTCTGTCTTTGATGCCTAATAGAAAGGACATTTCAGTCCATTCTATTGCTAGATGGATTCAGTTAACTATCCCTACTGCTTATGAAGATTTATCTTCTTCTCAGCAGTCTGTGCTTAAGATTTCTGCTCATGAAGTAAGAGCTCTTTCTACTTCCTGGGCTTATGCTAATAGTGTTGCTATTACAGATTTAATGAAGGCTGCTTATTGGTCTCAGCCATCCACATTTACAAATTTTTATCTCAGAAATATTGAGTCCATTTCTGGAGACCTGCATTGTTTAGGTCCGTTATCTGTTGCTCAGAATGTCGTCCACTAAACAGTTGCAACTATAGTTATGCAGGCTTTCTGTTCTGGCAGTGACTCCGTCCGGCTGCCCTCTTCGCTCTGGGCTATTTGACCCAGGGCAAGGGGAAGGGGGGGGGGGGGAGGGTGTTCCCTTAGGTCACCTGCTTTATAGTGAAAAGCAAGGGAATGCCTCCTCCAAGTCAGTATTTCTGAGTCGCTTCCGGGATGGTTTTAAAGTGTAATATTAATGTTTAAATTCATTCATATCTTATTTTTAAAGTGTAGCTCGGTGTGAAGCATTTGTATATGTCAAGTGTCAAACGGGCTTTAATATACAATACTCGGACACTTTTAAATGACTATAAAGAGTCTCAATTCTCTGGACTACTTTATTTATTGGCTTGCTTTAAAAATAATTAGTATAAGGGTTATACTGGATGTTAATAGAGAACATGAATGTTATTGTGCTCAATTATTAAGGGTAGTGTATCTTTCTAATTTAATATTAAATAAGAAAGATACATGTAAAGCCTAATACTCCTTTTCTCCTTAAGGGGTTACCTCTTTACTATATAGTTGAGCTTATTGGATTTTCCTCTATGTCCTAGGCCCTCCAGCCTGTTTACTATTCAGCTAAGTCTGGGTCATTGGTACAGTATAAAAATGTTAAAAAATTTATAGTAATTTATATATTTTTTATACTTACCAATGACCCAGACGGGGATGGCCCTCTCTGGAGTTGGGAACTCTTGCCTCCCCGCTGAGTACATAGCGCTGACCAGGCACTGCCAGTAAGAATGATAATTGGCGCCAATTTCGGGACGACTGCGTCACTGCGCATGCGCAGTAGAGGCGTAGTATGGAGGTCCTTTAGGACATGATTTCTTTTTGTTTTGGATGCAAATTTTGGGGATTGGGGGGCAAAATTTGTGTTTGGCCCTGGTTTTGTTAGAGTTAGCACCAGCTAAGTCTGGGTCATTGGTAAGTATAAAAAATATATAAATTACTATAAATTTTTTAACTTTCGAGGCATGGGCCTCTTGTTGTCATTCTTGCTAACAAGTTGCATTGCTTATTCAGTGTTTCCTCTCCCCTGGTCTTCTAAGTCCTCCCTTGCAATTCTCCCATGCTTTTGGCATATTTTTGAGAAAGATCATTTCTAAAATTCTCTTGGGAGAGTTGCTTGGTTACAGAATGTTTTCTGTTATTTTCCCCATAGTTACGTTTTCACCCATGGGTGTATAAACGTTGTGTTCTGCATCTTCCATCTGATGTTCTGCAGATTCTCCCCTGGGAGTCTCTGTCTTGCATCAGATAGAGTGTAATTTTGATGACTGATTTCGGGCCAGTTTTTTCAGTGCCTGGAGTCATGTTTTCTGGTGTTTTACACTGTTTGTTTACATTGGCAACAGTCTCTTTTGAGGGGGGCTGTTTGCCTTTGGTGTAGTTTATCTCACTATAAGATACATTGTTATTATCCGTAAGTGTCTCATTAATTATTTAATATAAATTTAAAATTTTTGACCACACTTAGCCATCGGATCCATCAGGGCTCAACGTTACTTTTCAGAAACTTGGGCTTCGCTGAAAAAATATTTTTCAAAAATTATTTTGATTTGCAATTGTTTTTTCATTATTAATGGATCATGTTATTATGTATCTTTGTGTCAGGGGTTTGTGCGAGTAACTAGGACTTGTTGTTGACTTTTCACAATGAAAGGATATTGTTCAAATTGTAATAGGAAGAAATCTTCCTCTGACTTTTATGATCATTGTATTAATTGTAGTCAGTGTTCTCGCACTAATCCCTGTTCTATATGTCAATATTGGGATGACAAACATTGGAAACGTGTGTCACGGTATGTTGTTACTGGAGAAAGGGCTATGCCGGCTCTTTCTCCGCAAGGTCACTCTACTCTCTCAGTTTCTATTTCAGAGGAACAAGAACAGGGTGATGTTTCCATGTTATCTTCCGCAAGTACGCTTCCGTCGTCACAAATGAATACAGAGCTAGCGGCAAAAGTGCTCATGGAGATTAAACAAATGTCGTCCGCTAGCTCGCCTGATGTAGCGTCCATTCACCGAATGGTTCGGCAGCCGGGTTCGTCCGATGCGGTCCAGGAGGAAATGTTGGGTGATGCGAGCACTATAAACATTCAACGTGCACACCCAGTGACGGCGGATAGTAGGCAAGATTGGAGGAAGCCTTTGAGTCTGGTTCCTAGCTCGTCCAGGTCCAGCCGGGCCGCGAGCGAGAGAGGCCCCTCTCTCGTACAACAACATCTGGGACCAGATGTTGTGGTACAAAATGTGTCGCAAGTGGAGCATACGTCCGTCGCTCGGGACACTCCGTTGTATAGGCAGTCCGCGGAGACTGCTCAGGCTTCTTCCTCTCGTCAGCGCACACGACCGCACCTTGGCTACGTGACCGCCGATATTTTACCAGCTTCGGCGACCAGGTCACACCATCCGGTAGCCAGGGACACGAGGCCGATGGACTCCGGATGTTCGCATAGAAAAAGTGTGCGGGAGCCATCAGATGCGGAGCTGCCCTCGGCGAAGCAGCGAAAGACTGCGTCTCCGCAGGCCTCGATGCCGGGCGTACTTGTGCAGATAGCACAACTTATCGCAGCATCCCAGCAGCCGACAGAAACGGTGTCGGATCGGGAATTATCCGACGGCGCTGGGTCGGTACGCTCCGCCGAAGCATCGGGGGCGGACGACCGGGAGCATCATGAGGTCTGACCGGATGGTGAAAGGGATACGGATGACTTGGAGCTATCCCTTTCGGAACAACATAAAGCTGCCGTTGACTTCATCCGGCACTTTCTCCCTCAAGTTGTTCCGTCGGGCCAGACTGCTGCGGTTCCAGACAAGAGGATTATAGCGTCATTGGACTCTGAATTTTTTGAGCGGTTCAGGGACATCGCTCCCGAGTTTCCGTCTCAGTCCAATAATGTTGCAAGAACATTTGAATTATTGAACGACGCTATATTTAAACTTGCTTCCAAAACGGGGAAAGCAGGTTTCTTGTCCGCCAATACTCTCAACCTGCCTTTCATTAATGCAAGGAATAAATTCGACACGGCAGGACAGGGTATTCCGAGAGTTCCTCTGCGTATGGACGACGAGGCGGAAGACTTAGAGCTATCATTACCGTCGTCGGCGTCTATTCCAACCGCGGTGTTGGAAACAACTATTTCGTCTAACAGAGCCAGTTTAGATGCCTTATCTTACGCAGATCACCTTACTAAGGCCTTATCACTGCGCCTTCAAGGGAAAGAATTTCAGGATATACAATCCTCTTTAAGACTTCTTTCAAGGGCAGTAGCTTATTCCACGTGTAACTCCGCCCTTTCAGTGGCAAACCTGGAGTTGGTTAGGCGTGACGCAGCCCTAGCTACATCCACACTCATGGATAGTAAGGTGAAGAACTCTCTTAGAGTCGCTTCGGTCTCAGGAGAACTTCTCTTTGACGGCAAGCTTTCTGCTATTTATGATAAAATTACAAAGAAAGCTTTGGATTCTCTGTTGTTCAAATCTGCTTCTAAGAAGTCGGATACGGCAGACAAGAATAAGACAGGCACTTCTGGGTCTAATGCGCCCAAGAGAGGTTCCTATAGAGGTTTAGGTGCGTCCTCTTGGTCTTATTCGAGAGACCGTCAAGGTAGCGACTCACGTTCGGGACGTCCTTCGGGCCGGGACAACCGGTCGGACGCCCCGAGGTCGACGGGACGAGATGCGGGTCGTGGAGGACGTGGTTTCTCCTACCGCAGGCCTCGCAGGTCCAGGAGGTGATGGCTTAAACCTCTATCGCGTACCGGTTGGCGGAAGGTTGTCGAGCTTTTCACAAGAATGGGCGTCGATTACAGATGACCCTTGGGTGAGAGGAGTGACTTCGGAAGGTCTAAAGATATCCTTCAAACGAAAGCCTCCATTAACTCGAAGTCCAAAATGGACTCAACTTCCGTCAAATCCGCAGAAAAGAGACGCTCTATTATCAGAGGTGCAGTCTCTTTTAATGAAGAACGCGGTAGAGGCTGTAGAAAACCAGGAGACTCCGGGATTCTACAGCCATCTGTTTCTGGTTCCGAAACCAGACGGCTCGTTCCGTCCAGTCATAGATTTGAGCTGGATAAACAAGCTGATCGTCGCTCCGAAGTTTTATATGGAGACGATTCGGTCGGTCAGAGCGAGTATTCAGGTGAACGATTATGCAACGAGCATAGATCTCAAAGATGCGTACTTTCACGTCATGGTACATCCGACATTCAGAAAGTATCTACGCTTCGCAGTCCTAGGAGTGGTGTATCAATTCTGGGCGATGTGCTTCGGATTGAATCTAGCACCCTGGGCTTTCACTCGGGTAATGAACTCGGTAATGATCTATTTCCGAGCTCATTCGTCTGCGGTAACGTCGGCCTACCTGGACGACATTCTTCAGAGGTACGGCAACGAGTTAATGCTTCAGAACGATGTTCAGAATCTACTTCTATTGCTCCGACGTCTCGGTTTTATAGTAAACGAGGAGAAGTCGGATCTGGTGCCGTCCAAGTCATTCACACATTTGGGAATGAGCTTCGAGATGCACAACAATCTCGTTCGTCTGCTGTTAACCAGAGCGAAATTAGTTGTTACGCTCGCTATTGTCTGCACGCAGACAAAGTCACAGCAAGAGAATTTATGAGACTGATAGGTCTGTGCGGAACCGCTGCAGATCTCATTCCGATGGGGCAGTTACGCACGCGTCCTCTCCAAATTTTCTTGACTCAGAATTGGAGTGTGAAATTCATTCGCTCGACATAGACGTTCTCTTGTCAGATCAAGTGAAACAAGAGATTCAGACTTGGGCAAACATTCAGGGGTTAACTCAGGGAGTTCCGCTGCAGTTGCCGGATCCAAGTTTTACCATTATGACGGATGCCAGTCAAACAGGTTGGGGTGCATCATTGATCCCAACGGATTCGAGATGCCAGGGTCTTTGGGATCCGCAATTCCTGGGCAAGCACATAAACATCAAGGAAACGATGTCAATTTGGCTTGCGTTACGTCATTGGATGGACATTATTCACAATGCTCATGTCCAAATCCTATCCGACAATACGACAGTAGTGGCGTATATACGGAATCAGGGAGGCACTCATTCAGTTCTGTTGTTCAATCTAACGGAAAGAATCCTTCTGTTTGCGCTAGAACATCAGGTTCTTCTTACGGTCCGTCACATACCGGGTCGTCTGAATGTGCTAGCAGACTCCCTTTCACGAAAGGGTCGCTTGTTGCCGTCGGAGTGGACTCTCAACAAACAAGTATTCAATCAGATTTGCTACCAATGGGAACAGCCAATGATAGATTTATTTGCGACACATCTCAACAATCAGTTGCAGACGTATGTGTCTCCGTGTCCGGATCCAAGAGCATTTGCAGTAGACGCTCTGTCGATCCCTTGGGGCGGAATGATAGGATATGCGTATCCTCCATCGCCGTTAATTCAGCAAGTATTGCTAAAGATAAAACAATCTCAATGAAAGATTCTGTTGGTAGCATCTCTGTCTCCACAGAGACCGTGGATAAATCTACTCAGGTGTCTGTTGTGGGACCTACCGCGAAAGCTTCCTCCACGGGAGGATCTTCTTTCACAGGGGAAATCGCGTCAACTCCATCACAACCCGCAAGGTCTCAACCTTCACATTTTTCTGTTGTGCAGTCCTTCTTGCATGGTAAGCACTTTACAGGACGAGCAGTGGACGCGATTTCTAACTGTAGGAGGACCTCCTCTTCGCTAAACTATGCGGCTAAGTGGAAGGTTTTTTCGTCGTTGGTGTAGGGATCATTCTGTAGATATTTTCGATCCCTCTATACCAGACATTGCAAACTTTCTAGTATACTTGTTTGACGAAATCAAACTGCAGTCTGTTACTATTAAGGGTTATAGGTCTATGTTATCTGATACCTATGCACATCATGATAGTTTACAAATTGGATCTAATGTCTTTTTATCTAAGTTGGTTAGAAACTTCTCGATAAATAGACCCAGAACTCTTAGGTTAATTCCTAAATGGAATTTAGCTTGGGTTCTTCTTAAATTGAAGGAAAAGCCATTTGAACCTCTTGGGACAGTAGATTTCAAATTCTTATCTTATAAGACAGCTTTTCTCTTAGCTTTCTCTTCTGCTAGAAGAGTCAGTGAGCTTCATGCACTGTCGGTGGATGATTCTCACTATCGTAGTGTCGGGAACACTATCACCTTCACTACTAATGTGGGTTTTTTAGCTAAGAATCAGGCTCCTAATAAATATCCGGAACCTATTGTCATTAAGGCTCTTCCGTCTTCAGACGGGCGTAGGCCTTTACTCTGTCCTGTTAGAGCGTTACGTATCTATAAACAGAGATCTCAGTTTATCAGAAAGGGACAAAAACGTTTCTTTCTGTCTTTGATGCCTAATAGAAGGGACATTTCGGTCCATTCTATTGCTAGATGGATTCAATTAACTATCCGTACTGCTTATGAGAGTTTATCTTCTTCTCAGCAGTCTGTGCTTAAGATTTCTGCTCATGAAGTAAGAGCTCTTGCTACTTCTTGGGCTTACGCTAATAGTATTGCTATTACAGATTTAATGAAGGCTGCTTATTGGTCTCAGCCATCCACATTCACAAATTTTTATCTCAGAAATATTGAGTCCATTTCTGGAGACCTGCATTGTTTAGGTCCGTTATCTGTTGCTCAGAATGTCGTCCACTAAACAGTTGCAACTATAGTTATGCAGGCTTTCTGTTCCGGCAGTGACTCCATCCGGCTGCCCTCTTCGCTCTGGGCTATTTGACCCAGGGCAAGGGGAAGGGGGGGGGGGGAGGGTGTTCCCTTAGGTCACCTGCTTTATAGTGAAAAGCAAGGGAATGCCTCCTCCAAAGTCAGTATTTCTGAGTCGCTTCCGGGATGGTTTTAAAGTGTAATATTAATGTTAAAATTCATTCATGTCATATTTTTAAAGTGTAGCCCGGTGTGAAGCATTTGTATATGTCAAGTGTCAAACGGGCGTTAATATACAATCCTCGGACACTTTTAAAGAATATAAAGAGTCTCAATTCTCTGGACTAACTTTATTTATTGGCTTACTTTAAAAATAATTAGTATAAAGGGTTATACTGGATGTTAATAGAGAGAACATGAATGTTATTGTGCTCAATTATGAAGGGTATTGTATCTTTCTAATTTAACATTAAATAAGAAAGATACATGTAAAGCCTAATACTCCTTTTCTCCTTAAGGGGTTGCCTCTATATTATATAGTTGAGCTTATTGGATTTTCCTCTATGTCCTAGGCCCTCCAGCCTTTTTACTATTCAGCTAAGTCTGGGTCATTGGTACAGTATAAAAATGTTAAAAAATTTATAGTAATTTATATATTTTTTATACTTACCAATGACCCAGACGGGGATGGCCCTCCCAGGAGTTGGGAACTCTTGCCTCCCCGCTGAGTACATAGCGCTGACCAGGCACTGCCAGTAAGAATGATAATTGGCGCCAATTTCGGAACGTCCTTGACACTGCGCATGCGCAGTAGAGGCGAAGTATGGAGGTCCTATAGGACATGATTTCTTTTAGTTTTGGATGCAAATTTTGGGGATTGGGGGGCAAAATTTGTGTTTGGCCCTGGTTTTGTTAGAGTTAGCACCAGCTAAGTCTGGGTCATTGGTAAGTATAAAAAATATATAAATTACTATAAATTTTTTAACTTTCCGAGACACTGAGGGCTTGAAAATGGATGTGGGCATTTATTATTATTTTTATAATTTTTAGGCATTTTTTCCATGCATATATGCTCCCAAAATTTACAAAAAAAAACATGAAAAAGAAAACAACAGAATTCTTCGTCCTTCTGCTTTTATGTTAGGTAGAAACAACCTCCAAACAATAAATTTTTTTTCATTCCATCACCACTCACACCAGGCATCACAGTTATATATGCTCAGGACAGAGTCGTTGTATGGATTTGAAACATTGGTCACTGACAGGCTTTCTTTGCCGTCATTCACTATGAAATATTCTGTCCACACACAATATCTCTTACTGTCATCTTCATATTTGAATGGATTATCCATGAAGCAAACAGTTATGGGTCAATTATGTTTTTTTTCTAGTTTGGATTGTTGGGGAGATATCCAGGATGGATGGTAGGATGCTGGGGAAGATGGCCTTGGACATATTCCCTGGAGTGAAGATATCTGAGAGAGGAAGATATCGTGGTGCATTGGTTTCAATTCATAAAAGAACTTCTCGAATAACTTTTAGACATACGTTATCTGGAATATTGATAGAATGCAGGGTTCTATGGGACCTTGGATTCAAGGTGCAGCCTTGAATTTGACTAAGGGTCATTCAGGACGTTGAAATCCAGGAAAATGTGTTGGGAGGCCTTGAAAAGCTTTGAATATTCATGAAATAAAAATGCTGATGATGCTAGGGCTTCACTGTATTCTGATTTGTAATACTGAGTACGGTAATTTTTTTAAATACTGCGATATGAGTAAGTATCAAGTATTTGAGAACTGACAATCCTTGTTTGATATGACTATGCAAAATTCCAAATGCACGCAATTCTGCTTGTACTTTGTGATAGATCTTGCTTGGAACGAATAGGACCATGTGTATTTGATTTTGCAAAGGAACCATACAGGCCTGAAAATAAGCAGTCTGACATTTGCAGAATAAGGTCCCCAGAGGGTGGATTTGATGATGCTATCCCATACAGTGGGCCAATTTATCCTCTGGGTACCTCTTCCTTTTTAGTTTTGAGACCTTGATTCAGATTGAGGTTCACCGAGGGGTAAATTTAGTGATGTTACCCTGCCATGCGGGGTAGCATCACCAAATTCACCTCTGGGGACCTCATTTTGCAGATGACAGTCTGCTTATTTTCTGGGTTGGAACCATATCTAAATTTTGCAGATGACAGTCTGCTTATTTTCTGGGTTGGAACCATATCTAAATTAAATAAAAGTATCGTAGTTTATAGTGTGTGTGTGTGTGTGTGATGAATTTAGATGAAGTTCAAGTCCAAATAGTTAAGTTTATCATTAGTTTGAGAATATCGACATTGCTAATCGACAATATTGTGAAGAGTGGTATATTGAGTGAGTTGAAATTGGCTCAGTACGGTATCGATATTGAAAAAAATACCAAGTTTTGGTGAAATACTGTGAAGCCCTAGATGATGCACATAATCATAACTATATAGTTTTATAAGCCAGTGTTCATGAAGGCTACATGTAGTTCTCAGTACAACCTCTTGTCATTACTCCATCCTCCCACTTCCCCTGTAGGGAAGTGGGAGGATAGGGAATTGACCAGAGGTCCTGCTTTGGAGTAATGAAGGCAGGGCTTTGGAAATTACTGAATTTGGCTATTGTTGGGTCTTAAAAAATGCTGGAAGATATTACAAAACAGCCTTGAATGGCCTTAAATTCTATAAGTCCTTGCCTCCAGGAACCCTAGATTGATATGACTTTGTAGATTCTTTATTGTAGGGTGTAGATTGCCAAAGGTAAAAAATATTCTGAATCATATTATGTTTGTCTCCAGGCTAATGAGAAAAGCATTGAGGAGTTGAAGAATAAGAGTAAACTTGCTGAAAAAGAAAGAGAAGCTGACAGAATTCAGAAAGAAGAATTTATTAAAGCTAAAGACATTGTGAGTATGCTATTAATTCAGAATTATTATTAATCTTATATCTCTTTCAGAATACAAAGTGATGTTTATCAACATTTTTCTTCCATTTACAGGGAACAAAAAATTTGATGCAAACGAAAACATTAAGGTGGCCAATAAGTAGGTTTCCTTAAATTCTCAAGGGGTGCTCTATTCCTAGAAGTAAAACAAGCACTGTTCTCCAGAATCTTTGGGTTTTGTAAGCTGTATTCTGCAAACAAAGCAATTTTTTTAAAGCTGGATTCACATTCAAAACAGCTGATAATTATCCACCATACTACTGCCCCAGACAATTTGGCGTTCTATTCAATAGAATTTAGGCCAAATTAATTCATTTAGACCCCTACTCCTCCCCCTCCCCCTCCCCCTCCCCCCTCCACTCACTGTGTGGGATAGCATCAGCACATTCATTCTGGGGGCCTCATCCTGTAAATGACAGATTGCTTATTTTCAGACTTGTGTGCAAAGCCAACAAGGAAATGTCATCCAGTACTGTCAATAACCTTTCTTTTGTTTGGCCTGTTGTAAACAGTTGTGTTTTCTCAGCTTTCTGAAATTTCTATGTATAGATGGCTTCAAAGGCTGGAACAAGGAGAAGAAAGATTGAATAACATCATAGGTATGATCAGAAAGGATGCCGACATGCCTTCATTAATGACTCTGCTATCTAAATTATTTTGTATAAATTAGAATCATATGTCATCCAAATTTGGGTCATTCCCCTGAAATGATCACCATTCATCATAATTATTATATGTATTACTTGTCTGCTTTATGTATCCTCCTCTTCCCATGCTCCCCAGCCATTTAGTATTTATTTATTATTAAGTAAAGTTTCATTCTTTAGCCCAAGTCCATTACCCCTCCTCTTAACCCTTCACCCAATACAGAGAATATCAAAATTTAATATTTGAATTACTATTTTTTAAAGTTTTTCAAAAAAATTTCAACAAAACCAAAAATAAATTTTTCAAAATATTTCAACAAAACCATATCATGTGACCCTCATTGGAATGAGCTCATCGAGCTTGTTCCAATGAGAGGTCACATGATATAGCTTTGTTGAAATATTTTGAAAAATTTATTTTTTTCAACTGTTCAATTTACAAATTATGTGGGCGGATGTGGGCGATTCGTTAGGTAAAGGGTTAAAGAGGAGCATGTGTCTACGTGGCACATCTGAACATTGATCGCTGATTGGATCCAGCTTGATCTGTCCAGAAAAAGTGTCTCGCTTCACACATTCTGCATATAACTGTACTCCCACTGTCTAGTCGCACGGTCGAGTACTATCAAAATTGGTGTTATGTGTGGCTCTGGTCTCCGGAGTTGCGTGTAATGTCATAGGGTTTAATAGTTCACTAACCGTCTTCTAAATTGTAAAGGGCTAAACACTTTACTTAGCCATTAATATTTAAAACAAGCAATGCGTTTGTTGACAATCAACATCTCCAAATAAAAATAGTGTGTTTTGACATTTTATGCCTGACATGCTGGGATAAGTTCTCAAGATAATGCATTAACATGTCACTTGTTTTAATTCCATTTGGAAGTTTCCAGCAATGCATATCCTGACTATTAAATCAGAGCAATGGAATGAAATGCAGTGTTTGAAAATATTCAAAAATATGTCTTGTTTATTGAATTTCAGTCAGAAAATGTTGGCATGGACATTACTCCCAGTACTTTCATGTGAATTATAGTGTACCAAACACAATTTATTTTTAACCTGTTTTTAATTTCCAAAGTAAAAGTGAGCATAGCAGCATTCCAGTGAAATTTACTAACCTGAGAAAAGGATGTTAGCATCCTCTCCCCCCTTCACCCTTTCACCACCATAACTCCGGGAAGTAGAGCATTGCTTGTTTACTGCTGTAAACTGGTTCTGTTTTACTAATAAATAGGACCCGAAACCAACACCTGAGATGGAAGTTCTCCATTTGGGCAGCATAGGTATAAGCTATTGACTAAGCTTGACTTCATACCTATGTTACGGTCAAGATGTAGCCAAAGATGCTAAAAGTGACCTTAAACAGCATTAAATAAATAAATAAATAATCCTACTTTGCCCAAACTTGTAAATTGACAGTGGGATCATTCTCCCAAGTGGAAATGTGGTGAATGATTAACCATTGTCCTTGATATAATTTAACAGGTAGGTGAATGGAAATTTCATTTCTTATCAACCTACCTCAATTGTTTACAACAGGCTTGCACTACAGTGGAAGAACCTAACTCGGATAAAATACTCTCTATTTTAATCTTTCCCAAGATTTGGGAAAGAAAAGTGGTGTAAAAACACCACGAAAAAATAAGCCAAAACTGGGCCAAGTGCCATTGGCACACACCCAGTATGGGACGCTCTTCCATAGTACAAATCCCTGACTTCCGTCACAGTGCGCAATGCTTCAATTCGCCATTTATTTTCTATCCAAGGCACGAGCAGGATGTGTTTCCGCCATATGCATTATGAAACAGTGATAATTCAACTTGTGGATAATGGTTTTCCTGTGACTGGAATTATGGATCTGAAGATCGTATAATAACAGGACTGTGTTTTATATATTCTCGTTTATATTTTCAACCACATTCTCATTGTTAGCTCAACTTTGACGAAGTCAAATTTGAGCTATTGTCATGGCCCGTCGTCCGTCCGTCCATCTGTCCGTCTGTCCGTACGTCAACAATTGGCTATGGCTCGGGCTAGAGGTCGTATTTATGAACCGATCTTTACGAAACTTCTTGTGTACCTTTGTTATGACCCTGGGACGGGAACGAGTGTTTTTAGGTGTGGTCCGAAATTCAAGATGGCTGCCAGTGGCCATTTTGTACCGATGATGCAAAAATCAGTTTTTTGTACAGAACTTCTGTATGAAAGTTCTGATTTGAATAAAGTTTTGTATAAATGTTTAGTACCATGGGATACATCACATATAATACGGGTTTTTTTCTCGTGCGTAAATTATGCAAATTAGACTGACTTTGATTTATTTAGTGTTACTTTCAGAGCTGTAAGTGCCAAGCTGCTATGGCTCGGGCTAGAGGCCGTATTTATGAACCGATCTTTACGAAACTTCTTGGGTACCTTTGTTATGACCGTGGGACGAGAACGAGTGTTTTTGGGTGCGGTCCGAAATTCAAGATGGCAGCCAGCCGCCATTTTGTACCGACGATGCAGAAATCTGTTTTTTGTACAGAACTTCCATATGAAAGCTCTGATTTGAATAATTTTTTGTATGAATGTTTAGTACCATGAGATACATCACATATAATACGGGTTTTTTTCTCGTACGTAAATTGTGCAAATTAGACTAATTTTGATGTTTTTTTAGTGCAAATGCCAATACGGCTATGGCTAGAGGCCGTATTTATGAACCGATCTTTACGAAACTTCTTGGGTACCTTTGGTATCACCGTGGGACGAGAACGAGTGTTTTGGGGTCCGGTCCGAAATTCAAGATGGCCGATGGCAGCCATTTTGTACAAAATTAGGTGCAATCAGATTTTTGCACAGAACTTCCATATGAAAGCCCTGATTTGAATAATTTTTTTGTGTGAATGTTTAGTACCATGGGATGCATCACATATAATACGGGTTTTTTTCTCGTGCAGAAATTATGCAAATTAGATGAACTTTGATTTTTCAGTGCGACTTACACACAGTAAGTACACATGTCAATACGGCTCAGACTAGAGTCTGTATTTATGAACTGATCTTCACGAAATGTCTTGGGTACCTTTGTTATCACCTTGGGACGAGAACGAGTGTTTCTGGGTGCGGTCTAAAATTCAAGATGGCTGCCAGTGGCCATTTTGTACCGAAATTAGGTCTAATCAGTTTTTTGTACACATCTTCTATACAGCTCAGACTAGAGGCCATATTTATGAACCAATCTTTACGAAACTTCTTGGGTACCTTTGTTATCACCGTGGGATGAGAGCGAGTGTTTTTGGGTGTGGTCTGAAATTCAAGATGGCCACCAGCAGCCATTTTGTACCAAAATTAGTGCAATCAGTCTTTTGTATAGAACTTCTGTATGAAAGTTCTGATTTGAATAAATTTTTGTATGAATGTTTAGTAACATGGAATACATCACGTATTGTAAGGGTTTTTTTTTCGTGCAGAAATTATGCAAATTAGATGAACTTTGATTTATTCAGTGCTACTTACACAATGTAAGCACACATGTCAATACGGCTCAGGGTAGAGGCTGTATTTATGAACCGATCTTCACAAAACTTCTTGGGTACCTTTGTTATCTCCTTGGGATGAGAATGAGTGTTTCTGGGTATGGTCCAAAATTCAAGATGGCTGCCAGTGGCCATTTTGTACCGAAATTAGATCCAATCAGTTTTTTGTCACAAGTTCTATACAGCTCGTATTTATGAACTGATCTTCACAAAACTTCTTGAGTACTTTTGTTTTCACCTTGGGACAGGAACGAGTGTGTTTTGGGGTGCCTTTGTTATCACTGTGCTATGAGAACAAATATTTTGGGGTTCAGTCAGACCCACTCTGGGACTCAAAGATTTTTTCTAGTTCAGCATCTGACTGTCACCCACCTTTACAATACTTTACCTGTACATTTGTTACATGCAACGGTCAGTATTTATGTACAGACCGTTACAATACTTTATATGTACCTTTATTATCAGGTCATTACCTAGATGTTTGTCATTGCTGTGTCACATACTATACATGTACATGTCTTTGTCTTGACAAGTTGAGCTACAGTGTCATTGACACTTTCATTTATTAATTACTATTCCGTTTTCGCGAATGTTTTGCGACATCGTGTCATCGCGATTCGTCAATGAATTTTTTCGGTTGATAAAAAATTTTATTGGAGTCGGTGTCGGCCGTCTGGGTTCTGCCACCCTCTCTCGTAGTTGAGGGTGTTCTTCTACTTTCTGTTTCTGTTGAGTTCACTTTTTTCTTCTACTGCTCTCACCTCTGTTCTTTCCAGTTCGGTTCCTTTAGGGCAATTCCTTTTGCCCTCGCCATTGGTGCGTTCTCGTGTCCGTTTCGTCCGCACACGCGGGTGGTGTGGAATGCAGTCGTTTCGGGAGCCTCCCGACTCGACCACGTCTGATGTGAGTTTACCCCCTCTGTGGGGGATGTGCAGCTCCTCCCGCACCTTCGGGGGAGGGGGGGGGCACTGTTGTTTCGGGGCCCCCCGACTCGACCACGTCTGGTGTGAGTTTGACCTCCTCCGTGGGGGATGTGCAGCTCCTCCCGCTCCCGCGGGGGGTGATGAACGCTTTCGTTTCGGGTCGCCTGATTCGACCACGTCTGATGAGGATTGCTCCTCCTCCGTGGGGGATGTGCAGCTCCTCCCGCACCAGCGGGGGGTGGGGACTGCTTTCGTTTCGGGGCTTCCCGATTCGACCATGTTTGGTGAGAGTTATTCCCCTTCCGTGGGGAATGTGCAGTGTTTTACCGTGGTGGATACTGCGGGAGCTGTTGGTTTTCTGGTGTAGAGATGCCTGGTTCCGGGACTATGCGCCCTCTCCAGTCGACATCTGAGGCTGTCACTAGGGTTGTGACTCCTCCTTTGGAGGCCGAGCTTGGTGGCTCTCTCCGCTTTTCCGCCAGTTCCAACAGCTCCCGTCGTATCTGCTGTTACTGCTGTTCCGTCTACAACGTCATTGGGCACCGTTTTTAGCCGGCCTCGGCTTCTCCCTGCTAGGGTCTGCAGGGATGTCTGTAGTAAGGTTGTGGGGTTTCGGCCTCAGCCTTCCCAGACTTCCACTCGGCGAAGTCAAATGGGGCTGCCGACTGAACCCCATACTGTGTCCTCTCAGCCATTGAGCACAGTAGTTTATACCTGCAGTGGTCTGCTGCGGTGTCTGGTTGTGTAGACGTGGGGGTATCGGCCTCAGCCTTCCCTGATTTCAACTCGGCAAAGTTGGAAGTGGCTGCCAGCCGGACCCTCTCCTGTGGTCTCTGTGCCGTCGAGCACCACAGTTGTCATTGGATTCGGTTGTTCTTAGTGGGACACTATGAACTCCGTGGCATTTCCGTCCCTCATTCTGGCCACACAACCAGTTTTGGGGGCCAACGTCTTTTGTGCAGCCTAGACCTTCTGCCCTGCAGAGGTCCGCGGTGACTCATGAGTTCCTGCTATGTTGATCCTCGGGATGTGTCACGCCCCTATACACGTCTGGCTTCAGACGTTTTCGGCTGCCGCCCGTCGTCCCATGTCGGGTCTTTTGGAGGATCGTGACCCTTCGCTGGTTCAGAGGGTCAGCGGTGAAGCCACTTTGCCGGTTCGTTCCCCTGTCGAACCGGCCAGTATGGGCAGTGAGCTTAGGGAGGCCCTCTCCTTACTCAGGTTCTGTCAACGAGCCTTCCTGTTGCTTCCAGCGAGGCAGCGAGTGGTTTCCAGGCGCCTCCTGTGGCGCCGCCTCCCGGGATTAGAAACAGGGCACTTTCTGATCCCCTGGTGTTCCGACACCATGGGAGGCGTCGGCTGGTTTGCCCACGATGGGCTATGTGTCTTCCGACTCAGGGGAAGAGTCAGACATGCTTGATGTCGAGAGCCAGCAGTCTTTGGACTTGGGGGCAGCTCTTGATTTCGTGTTTGGGTTCCTTCCGGATCTCAAACCATCTAACCAGTCGACAGTGTCAGCCAGGCCGCGATCATCGGTCGTGCGCCAACAGTCTATGGAGCAACCTGCTTCTGGGCGTCTTCGACCGTGCCCTTCGGTACAGTTGGTTGAAACATTTTCAGCCTTGGACTCCAAGCTAAGTTCCAAGGCTATGAAGGCTCCGTTCTTCACCATGGTTGACACCTTTTTGCCTCCGGCGCGTTATTGTTCCTACGATTCCGGCAATCCGTCGGTCTACCAGACTTTGACGGTTTTGGATCAGGACTCCAATTCCCTCGGGCTTTCCAAGTCCAAGTCTGCCGTCATTCAGATGACGACTCTGGAGTCCACATTGGGCTTATCGAGAGAGATGCTTGGTATGCTTTCTCTCTCCGATCACGTCTCAGCTTTTACTGCTTATCTGCCTTCAGATAAGATTGACGAGGTACAGGCTCCTTTGCGTGTGCTGTCCAAGGCGCTCATGCATCTTACTCATGCGCATGCCTGTAACACGGCTAATCTGGAATTAGTTCGAAGGGACTCTGTTCGGGACACAGGCCGATCCCTTCCTGAGGAGCAGTACGCTGCTCTTCGATCTGCTTTTTTGACAGGTCCGCAACTTTTCCATGATTCTGTGTTGACGGTCCGGGATGACGTCCTACGTCATTCCAACGATCAGCTGCTGTTTCTTCAGCTTGATCAGCCTTCTGGGGTAGGCACGGGCCATTCCAAGCCTAACAAGTACCCTCTGCTTCCTCTGCGAAGCAAAAGGGGCTGATCCTTCTGCCACCGCTTCTACTTCTTACTCAAGGGGTAAGGGTAAGCGTCGGCAGTCTTGAGGGAACTCCCAGGATTCTTCATTCAGTAGAGGTGTTTTCTCCTCTTGCGAGCCTCGTCGGGGTTCGCAATGAAGGTCCTCACCTCGACTCGTCCCAGGTTGGAGGAAGGATAGCAGAGTTCGCAGACCGTGGGCCACCATCACATCCAATCCTTGGATGTTAGATGTTGTTTGGTCCGGGCTGCGAATATCCTTCCGACGGCACTCCACTCTGTCTGGGGTGCCTTTTCCAACCACAGTTCCTTCAGACATTTTACGTCTGGAACTTTTGTCCACGGAGATAGACAATCTCCTGACAAAGGGGGCGATAGAGGTCATCAAGAACATTAGGTCAGTGGGTTTCTATTCCTGCCTGTTCTTGTTGCCGAAGAAGGATGGCCGACTCCGACCGGTTCTCGATCTGAGTTTCCTGAACCAGTCTATCATTGCTCCCAAGTTCAGCATGGAGACTTTCAGGTCGGTCCTCCGTTCAATTCACCAGGGAGATTTCGCTTCCAGCTTCGACCTGCGAGACGCTTACTTTCACGTTCCGATTCATTGGGCATTACGGAAGTATCTCAGGTTAATTTTTCTGGGGCGAGTTTACCAGTTCAAGGCCATGCCTTTCGGCCTCAACCTGGTTCCTTGGTCTTTCACCAGACTGATGTCACATGTGATAGCTTTCCATCGCATACAGTCCAGGGTGACTACTTCGGCATATCGGGATGTTATCCTCCAGGGGCATTCCAATGCTGCCTTCCTGGAGTCGGTGTCGCCACTCTGTTGAGCTTGCTCACGTCGCTACGTTTCAGAGTCAACGAGGAGAAGTCGGACCTGGTCCCTTCTCAGTCGTTTTATCATCTGGGGATGGCTTTCCGCACACAATTCAATTTGGTGGCGGTTCCCCAGGCCAAGGCTGTGATTCTCTCAGCTTTTGCTCCGACTCTGTCCCAGTCCACATCTGCGACGGCTTGGAGTTTTCTCCGGCTAATCGGTTTCTGCTGTTTGGTGACGGATCTCATTCCTCTAGGTCGGCTGCGTGTCAGACCTCTCCAACACTTTCTGCTCAGTCGTTGGAGGCCGAATGTAGATTTTCTGGATCTGGTGCTTCAGTTTCCAGACTATCTTTATCCTCACCGTCTCCTCTGGGCGGATCTCCAGTGGCTTTTGCAGGGTGTTCCGTTGGACTTCCCCACGTCCGATCGCGTTCTGACGGCAGATGCCAGCGATCTCGGATGGGGTGCGACGTTGGATCCTCTAGGTCTTTCCATTCACGGGATGGTGGACCAGGATCATGCAGCTCTACACATCAACCAGAAGGAGCTTCTTGCTCTTCTTCTGCATTTTCAGGCAGTGGATCCCTCACCTATCGAATCTCCAGGTCCTTCTGTTGTCCGACCATTCGACGGTGGTTGCTTCCATTCGGAACCAGGGCGGCACGCACTCTGTTCCAATGTACGATTGGCTTGGGATCTTATACTGCTCACTCAGGATGTCCGCGCCGGGGTGGCTGTTCGTCACATTCCCGGTCGCCTGAACGTCCTCGCCGACTCCCTGTCCCGTCGGGGCAGGGTCATTTCCACCAGGTGGATGCTCCACATGGCGGGTTCCATCGATCTCTTGTGACTAGTTGGAACCATCAGGTGGACACTTTCGTGTCCCCGTGTCCAGATGCTCTGGCTTTCGCCGTGGACGCTCTGGCCCTCCTTTGGGATGGTCTTGTCGGCTACACCTTCCTACCGGTTCCGATTCTGCCTCAGGTTCTCACCCAGATATGAACCTGCAGTCGTCGAATCCTTTCGATCACACCCGTCGCTTCGGTGGGTATGGATCATTCTGCTCCGCTCTCTGTTAGCGGCGGTTCCGGCATGTCTCCCTCTACTTCGCGACTTTCTTTGCCAAAGTCGCCCGGGAGGTTTTCAAGTTGACCCGACTTCATTGTGCCTTCGCGCATGTCTTTTATCGGGTCCTGTCTCCTCTGTAGTGGTTTTTCGAGACACGCAGTGGAGTTGCTTTTCTTCTTCAAAGAGGCACTCACTCCACTGGTTTAGCCTCTGTGGCTAAGTGGAAGGTTCTTCTGTCGATGGTGTGTGATCACTCTGTTGCTTCTGTCACTCCTTCGATCACACTGCTTGCGGAGTTTTCTGGTATATGTTTGTTTCTGGGGGTCTCCAGCTATGTGTACTGGTCCATGCTTTGGAGACATTTTTTCCTATGTGATACCGCATTGTTTCGACACTCAATCTTGCCTCTCCAAGCTTGTTCAGCTCTTTTCCTTGAAAAGGCCTTGGACTTTGCAGTTTACTCCAAGGTGGTCACTTTCTTGGGCACTGCTCTGCTTGGGGGTGGGGGGCGTTCACGCCTTTATCCTGGATGAATATGCGTTTTCCCACATGCCAGATCTCTCCTGCATCCATTTCTTGATGGACTTGTCTTGCTATTCGTGCAGCTTCCGCTCGTCTAGCTACTGGTGATTGTATTACCAATTGTTTTTTCTGCCAGGAGGTGCGTGCATTGTCTTCCTCTTTTAATAACTCTGTCATGTTGTCGGATGACTGATGTTATACTGGCAGCCTTCTGGAGAAATGCTACATTCTCCTTTTCTCTGCGACAGTCGCAGGAGCCGACAGAGACCCTTGGGGCCCTCTTTCTTTGGCTCAGGATGTTGTCTATCCAAGCTTTTCAGCTTTTTTCAGGGTCGGTTCCAGCTTTGTGCTGTTACTGCCCTTTCTGTCTGTGCGTCGCACTTCACCATACGCCTCATCTTTCATTGGCTTTTCTAATGTTTGTGATGCTATGGTTTGATAGGCCTAGGGATCTCTTCCTCTGTCCATGGTCCCAGTGCTATTGAGTTATGTGTGGGTTGGTTAGGTGATTCCCTCCAGCCTTTTGTCTATTCAGCCTGTTGTAAACAATTGAGGTAGGTTGATAAGCAGTATAAATTTTATAGTAAATTTCCTTTCTTATTATACCTAGCGAAATTGTTTACATGGAGGCCCTCCCGTCTTCTTATTCGGGTAAGAATCCTTCCTTCCCGCTGATCACATAACTCCTGTGTTGTTCGGAATCAAAAGAATGACGAATTGATGCATTGCGCACTGTGACGGAAGTCAGGGATTTGTACTATGGAAGAGCGTCCCATACTGGGTGTGCGCCGATGGCACTTGGCCCAGTTTTGGCTTATTTTTTCGTGGTGTTTTTACACCACTTTTCTTTCCCAAATCTTGGGAAAGATTAAAATAGAGAGTATTTTAACCGAGTTAGGTTCTTCCACTGTAGTGCAAGCCTGTTGTAAACAATTTCGGTAGGTATAATAAGAAAGGAAATTTACTATAAAATTTATACTTCCCTCAGATTCCGTGCTCTGTTCAAACAGCTTCACACATTCATATTTTATTTCAGTCCTTATATTGATTTCTTATATTAGATGTTTTGGGGGCCAAAGAGGTCAATGAACATTGTAAATTCAGTTACTATCCATGTAATTCTCCAATAGATCACAAGATTTTTTGTTTGAGGGCTACATTATTTTTGGTGTTCTGAATTTGTTATTCAAAATATGTTTATTATAAATTATTGGAGAGTGCCTGTGTGCAAAATTTATAAAAAACAAATTTATGTAAACAAAATAGTATTTGCGTTGACTGAATATGAAACATGAGCAAGAAAAATATTGTTTTTTGCTCCGGTGCCCTCATTTTTAGCTTAACTTGACAAAGTCGAGATGAGCTATTGCCATCACGCATGCGGAAGTCTGTTCACATTTTCTTCTAGCTCAGGCTACACCCCATAGTTCTTGTCCAATGGTCATGAAATTTCATATGATGGCTGCCCGAGCCCAAAACCTAAAAACTTTTAGCACAGTCTAGTCGTATTTATGAAGGGATTTCATTGTAACTTAGTAGGATGCCTCTGTATAATATCTAGATGAGAACGTCCCCTCTTGGTCATGATATGTCAACTGTGATGGCTGCCCAAGCCCAAAACCCAAAAATTTTTAGCACAGTCTGAGGTCATGTTTAATATGGTGGGATTTCATTGTAACTTGGTAGGATGACTCCATATGATGTCTAGATGAGAACGTCCCCATTTAGTCGCGATCTGTCAACCGTGATGACTGCCCGAGCCTGAAAACTTTTAACACAGTCTACAGTTCATATTCATGGAGGGATTTCATTGTAACTTGGTAGGTTGACTTCATATAATGTTTAGATGAGAACGTCCCCTTTTGGTCGCGAATGATCAACTGTGATGGCTACAAGTGCCCAAAGCCTGAAAACCTTTAGCACAGTCTACAGGTCATACTTATGAAGGGCTTTCATTGTAACTTGGTTATGAGAACGTCCCTTTTTGGTCGCGATCATTCAGCTGTGATGCTCGAGCCCAAATCCCGAAAATCTTTAGCATAGTCTATAGGTCATATTTCTGGAGGGATTTCATTGTAACTTGGTAGGTTGACTCCATATAATATCTAGATGATAACGTCCGCTTTTGGTTATGATTGGTCAACTGTGATGGCTTCAGGGGCCCGAAATCCTTTAGCACTGTCTACAGGTCATATTTATGAAGGGATTTCATTGTAACTTGGTAGGATGACTCCAGATAATGCCCAGATGAGAACGCCTCATTTGGTCGTGATAATTTAACCAGGACAACTGCCAGAGCCCAAAATTCGAGAAACTTTAGCACAGACTACAGGTCATATTTATGAAGGGATTTCATTGTAACTTGATAGGATGACTCAGTATAATGTCTAGATGAGGACGTGCCCTTTTGGTTGTGATCGGTCAACTATGATGGCTACACAGGCCCAAAGCCCAAAAACCTTTAGCACAGTCTACAGGCTGTATTTCCTCATGTGAACTCCAGGAAGTGAAGCAGTACCTGTTCACTGCGGTAAACAGGCTCTGTTTTACTTGTAAAATAGGACCCAGTCACCAATGCTTTGGAGGTGCAAACCCTCTCTAAAATGGGCAACATGGCTCTTTAACGCTCACCCCTGGTCTTGAGTTGATACTCATGCTGTGGTCATGATTAGCCATTGTCCAAAAGTATGAGGCCTGAAACACCAATAAATAAATAATAGGCCATATTTATGAAGGGATTTCATAGTAACTTGATAGGATGACTCGTTTTGGAATAATTTCACTGTAACTTGATAACTTTCGTTGACATACATTAACTGTGAGGGCCACATTAACCCACCCCTCAGTTCATTAGTACAGTCTACACCTCATATTATTTTTATTGAAAATATAGCATTCAGGGAACAGAAATTAACATATTCCCAATTATCACAATTCTTGTCTTATTTCATAATTCTTTCATAAACATTGAACATTATCCTTTTCATCAAACTCAACACACAGAGAAGTTAAACTACAGTGCCATTGACACTTTCATTTTGAAAGCCCCGATAGTGGCTTCTAGCACTCAACCAATTAAGCTCAACTACTTATGAAAGGGCATGGTGAGGTTCTACTAAGATGTATTGCATGTCGAAGGTGCACCTGCCTTCAACAGCTGCTCACTCTGCATGTTTAAGAGTTAGTAAGGTGAAGAGCCTGACAGTTGTAGTTGCTTGGTGGTTTTCTCCAGCTTTCTCCTCCTGTAGTACTGTCAAATAGGGTGGGACCCTGGCTGTTGAACGTATCGTTAAACTCCAATAAACATAAAAACATGACATTAACTGGTTGAGAACCAGAAGCCACTATCATAGCTCTATTGAAAAGTGCTGCAGGCCACTTTAGTGGCTTTACATTGCATGCATTAGCTTGGTGCTTGCTCAGCAGGAGAAGAAAGAATTTTAAATATAAAACAAATTCGTAACAATTTATTGGAGAGTGCCTATTGGCACTATCCAATAAATACTAACAAAACAATTCTTTATGAACAAAACCTTGCTAAACGAAGACTACTCTTGCTGATTGTGTGATGGCTTTGAGAAAAATACCTGAAATCACCTGTGGAAAATAATTTAGCATTCAACCAGTTAATGTCATGAAAGCTTCTTAAAATCGAGATACAGAAAAGGTGACACTTTGCTTTATTCAAATAATGGGTATTTATAACCTGCATGCAGTCAGCAGGTTAAAGTTGTTAAAATGAAGGTATTGTAAATCAGGGCTCTTATGCCAGTCAGGAAAATAGTAATTAACTTTGATGAAATAATTTTTTACAGGTTGAACAGAAACTTCTAAGTCATGAGAAAGAAACTAAGTCACAGCAGGAGAAATCTCAACTGGAAAAGCAGGAAATAGAAAAACAGTTAGAAACTCTACGGGAGCAGTTAGGTAAAGCAAAGCAGGTAATCTATTATACTAAAGAATAGGCCCTTCTTCTTCTAGCATCTTCTTCGCTTTTGTGAGGACATATATACCAGAAGATTTTCTCTAAATGGTAGCATACAATCCAAAGATAGGTATTTCCAAGTAACAGATATTTAAGTTGTATAGTTTTTATGAAATTAAAGAAAAACGAGAATTCTGATGTCTTCTATCAAAAGATGAGCGTGACATCGCATGGCAACCTGGGACATCCCACTGTGTAATTGCTAAGCAATATATTAAAATGGAACAACTGGGGTCTACTATAGTCTGTTCCAATTAACGTGAGCATTGTGTTTTCAGTAGTAACAGAATGACATAACAAGATAAAATCAATAGACTGTAGCTGACACTTCGACACAGTTTTAACATGTCTGCAAGATAATCAAAATCTTTGTTTTTGGAAGCAATTGTACATCAAACATACACCTTTAGTTTATATAAAACTAAGAGTAGGATTCGATCACAAGTCACACATTATTAATTATGTCAATCTATGTATGTTGGCAATGGTTAAAATATCCTACATATCATATAGTGTTAATACACTATCCCTCTAAAATTCAATTCTGCGATCTGCATGGAGGAGCAACTGATATTGCATGGACAAAAAAAATATATTCAGATTTGGGGGTGTGATGGGCACTCCATGCCATATTTTTATTTTCTCCAGTTTCTCCAGAGTAGCTCCTCCCCCCTTCCACCCTCCTCATCTTGAAATCTTTGATATGCATGGAGGAACAACTAATGTGATGACAGATAGGCCTAACATAAGATGTTTAGTGTGAATTTATGCAATATCGAACCTCAAAATGTCTCCAGGTACTAGCATTTGAGGCATATTTTTTCATTGAGTGAGCAGGGGGAGTGGAGAGCAAACTTGCCCTGCCAAATTGCTTAGTTCAGAAGGCATATATGTATGCAATGAAGCAGTTAAATTAAACCAATCTCCATCCTAAGTGATGGGGTTGTCCCATACTCCTGTATATTAAAAACTTCAAATTCCATGATCTGCATGGAGGACTAATGTCCAATTTTTTTTAAATTTTTTTTTTTGGGGGGGGGGGGGGGGGGGGGGATGTAGGTGTCCCCCCACAGCCATGCATATTATTGAGTACCCCTGTGGACATAGCCTGGGAGCAGGTCCCCGAAAACCTCAAATTCTATGATCTGATCTGCATATAGGAAATACAAATATTGCATGGAAAAGTGAAGCTGTACATTTTCTTTTGTTGATGGAACGGGAGGGGGATATGGGTGGGAGAGATGCATAATGCCTCTTTTTATATTTTACAGATACCGCAGTGGTGTATTCCCCCTTCTAAATACTGAAGTTTATGACCTGTGTGTTGGAGCAGCCAATGTAATTACAGATACCATACTGCATTTAGTGGAAATTAAACTTCTGTCGCATCAAAATGTCCTCAGATAGTACCATTTGGGACATATTCTTTCAAAAATTCTCAAGAGGGAGAGTCAATTCTCCCTGCCAATTTACCTTTGTTTTGGAAAGGTATATGTATGCAATGAAGGAGTTAAACTAAAACCAATCTTCAGCCAAAGTAGTTTGGGGTGGGGGGGGGGAGGTGTGGGGGTTGTTCTCGCTTTCTGTATCTATTTGTCTGAAGCAATAAATTATGCATTTATTGACACACCATGGATTAAAATACAATGCACCACATGTGTTTTGACAAGAAGTTTAAGCCAAAAAAAAAAAGGAATTGATTCTCAGGCACCCGTGTTGGGCCTTTTTATTTGGACCGTCATTGAACGGAAATGGGAAACAGGGAAATTGAAAAAGGCACATTGGTTTTAAGGCCCAAAACCAACAAATTAGCAGATAAATAGGCACAGGCGTGTGTTAAGTATGAGAAGGGAAAGGTTATCGCCATATTTTCAAGAGGTTGGATGCACACGGCAGGGGAATTCAAACGCAAACTTGACTCAGTGTTTGGTGAGCTGTCCAACCCAAGGATAACCCACCTTGTTGAATACCAAAATTTAATTTGCCAGGTACTGGCATCAAGTAACCTTTTTTGCTGTGGAAACACGAATGAGAAATAGTGAGAATAATCGGTACAGGTATCAACTAATTGATACACTAATGAACAAGAATTAATTGCAAGTTACGTTTTGCCAATTTGGGATGCTACGGAAATAGGAAAGTTTTCATGAGTTATCACGTGTTGAATGAGATACAAGAATAAAGGAAAATTATTATTAAAGATTTAAAAAATAATCGCATTTCTTTGTATTTTTATACTGTACCAATGACCCAGACTTAGCTGGTGCTAACTCCACAAAAACCAGGGCCAAACACAAATTTTGCCCCCCAATCCCCAAAATTTGCATCCAAAACAAAAAGAAATCATGTCCTAAAGGACCTCCATAGTACGACTCTACTGCGCATGGGCAGTGACGCAGTCGTCCCGAAATTGGCGCCAAATATCATTCTCTGTTTGGCCCTTCATCAGTCAACATCTCACTGATCTTTGTGCTTGTAAATCTCAGTTTAAAGGATGCCAGACACGTAATTCTTGGAGAAAATGTGATTCTAAGGAGGATAGAAGGAGGAGAGGAAAAAAGAAGTGGCAAAAAATAATCAGGGCTGTACTTAAAATTTTTTGTTGAAATTATGTTAAGTTGCCTATTTTCGAGGCAAACGCCTCTTGTTGTCATTCTTGCTAATTGTTGCACTGCTTATTCAGTGTTTCCTCTCCCCTAACCTTCTAAAGTCCCCCCTTGCAATTCTCCCATGCTTTTGGCATATTTTTGAGAAGTTTCATTTCTAAAAATTCCCTGGGAGAGTTGCTTGGTTACAGAATGTTTTCTGTTATTTTCCCCATAGTTACGTTTTCACCCATGGGTGTATAACGTTTGTGTTCTGCATCTTCCATCTGATGTTCTGCAGATTCTCCCCTGGGAGTCTCTGTTTTGCATCAGATAGAGTGTAATTGATGACTGATTCCGGGCCAGTTTTTTCAGTGCCTGGAGTCATGTTTTCTTCTGTGTTTACACTGTTTGTTTTCATTGGCAACAGCCTTTTTTGAGGGGGGCTGTTTGCCTTTGAGGTAGTTTATCTCATTATAAGATACATTTATATTATCCGAAAGTGTCTCATTAATTATTTTATATAATTTTAAAATTTTTGACCACACTTTGCCATCGGATCCATCGGGGCTCAACGTTACTTTTCAGCAACTTGGGCTTCTCTGAAAAAATATTTTTTCAAAATTATTTTGTTTTGCAATTGTTTTTTCATTTATTAATGGATCATGTTATTATGTATCTTTGTGTCAGGGGTTTTTGCGAGTAACTAGGACTTATTGTTGTTCTTTCACAATGAAGGGAACTTGTTCAAATTGTAATAGGAAGAAATCTTCCTCTGACTTTCATGATTATTGCATTAATTGTAGTCAGTGTTCTCGCATTAATCCCTGTCCTGTATGTGAACATTGGGATGAGAAACATTGGAAACGTGTGTCACGATATGTTGTTTCTGGAGAAAGAGCGATGCCGGCTCTTTCTCCACAAGGTCACTCTACTCTCTCAGTTTCTATTTCAGAGGAACCAGAACAGGGTGATGTTTCCATGTTATCTTCTTCAAGTGTGCGTCCGTCGTCACAAATAAATACAGAGCTAGCGGCAAAAGTGCTCATGGAGATTAGACAAATGTCGTCCGCTAGCTCGCCCGGTGTAGCGTCCATTCACCGAATGGTTCGGCAGCCGGGTTCGTCCGATGCGGTCCAAGAGGAAATTTTGGGTGATGCGAGCACTATAAAAATAATAGATGCACACCCAGTGACGGCGGATAGTGAACGAGAACGGAGGAAGCCTTTTAGTCCGGTTCCTAGCTCGTCCAGGTCCAGCCGGGCCGCGAGCGAGAGAGGCCCCTCTCTCGTACAACAACATCTGGGACCAGATGTTGTGGTACAAAATGTGTCTTTAGCGGAGCATACGTCCGTCGCTCGGGACGCTCCGTTGTATAAGCAGTCCGCAGAGACTGTTAAGGCTTCCTCTTCTCGCCGGCGCACACGACCGCACCTTGGCTGCGTGACCTCCGATATTTTGCCAGCTTCGCCGATGAAGGATTCTTCGGCGACCAGGTCACACCATCCGGCAGCCAGGGATTCGAGACCGATGGACTCCGGACGTTCGCATAGGAAAAGTATGCGGGAGCCATCTGATGCGGAGCTGCCCTCGGCAAAGCAGCGAAAGACCGCTCCTCCGCAGGTCTCGACGTCGGACATTCTAGTGCAGATAGCACAGCTTATCGCAGCATCCCAGCAGCCGACAGAGACGGTGTCGGATCGAGAATTATCCGACGGCGCTGGGTCGGTACGCTCCGCCGAAGCATCGGGGGCGGACGACCGGGAACATCGGGAGGTCCGACCGGATGGTGAAAGGGATACGGATGAATTGGAGCTATCCCTTTCGGAACAACACAAAGCTGCCGTGGACTTCATCCGGCACTTTCTTCCTCAAGTTGTTCCGTCGGGCCAGACTGCTGCGCTTCCGGACAGGAGAATTATAGCGTCATTGGACTCTGATTTTTTCGAGCGGTTCAGGGACATCGCTCCCGAGTTTCCGTCGCAGTCCAATAATGTTGCAAGAACATTTGAATTATTGAACGACGCTATTTTTAAACTTGCTTCCAGGACGGGGAAAGCAGGCTTCTTGTCCGCAAATACTCTCAACCT
The DNA here is from genome assembly GCA_031216915.1 of Pictodentalium vernedei. NCBI lineage: Eukaryota > Metazoa > Mollusca > Scaphopoda > Dentaliida > Dentaliidae > Pictodentalium > Pictodentalium vernedei. The sequence goes on from CM062290.1 coordinate 213,319,071, forward strand.
GCCTTTCATTAATGCAAGGAATAAATTCGACACGGCAGGTCAGGGTATACCGAGAGTTCCTCTGCGTATGGACGACGAGGCGGAAGACTTAGAGCTATCATTACCGTCGTCAGCTTCTATTCCAACCGCAGTGTTGGAAACAGCTATTGCGTCTAACAGAGCCAATTTAGATGCCTTATCTTACGCAGATCACCTTACGAAGGCGTTATCACTGCGTCTTCAAGGGGAAGAGTTTCAGGATATACAATCCTCCTTAAGACTTCTTTCAAGGGCAGTAGCTTATTCCACGTGTAACTCCGCCCTTTCAGTGGCAAATCTGGAGTTGGTTAGACGTGACGCAGCCCTGTCTACATCCACACTAGTGGATTCTAAGGTGAAGAACTCTCTTAGAGTCGCTTCGGTCTCAGGAGATCTTCTCTTTGACGGCAAGCTTTCCGCTATTTATGATAATATTAAAAAGAAAGCTAGTGATTCTCTGTTGTTTAGATCCGCTCCTAAAAGGTCGGATACAGCAGACACGAATAAGGCGGGCACTTCTGGGTCTTATCCGCCCAAGAGAGGTTCCTATAGAGGTTCCGGTGCGTCCTCTAGCTCTTATTCGAGAGACCGTCAGGATAGCGACTCTCGTTCGGGACGTCCTTCAGGCCGGGACAATCGGTCGGACGCCCCGAGGTCGACGAGGCGAGGTGCGGGTCGTGGAAGACGTGGTTTCTCCTACCGCAGGCCTCGCAGATCCAGGAGGTGATGGCTCAAACCTCTATCGCGTTCCGGTTGGCGGAAGGTTGTCAAGTTTTTCTCAAGAGTGGGCGTCGATTACGGACGACCCGTGGGTGAGAGGAGTGACTTCGGAAGGTCTAAAGATATCCTTCAAACGAAAGCCTCCATTAACTCGAAGTCCAAAGTGGACTCATCTTCCGTCAAACCCTCAGAAAAGAGACGCTCTGCTATCAGAGGTGCAGTCTCTTTTAATGAAAAACGCGGTAGAGGTCGTAGAAAACCAGGAATCGCTGGGATTCTACAGCCATCTGTTTCTGGTTCCGAAACCAGACGGCTCGTTCCGTCCAGTCATAGATTTGAGCTGGATAAACAAGCTGATCGTCGCTCCGAAGTTTTATATGGAGACGATTCGATCGGTCAGAGCGAGTATTCGGGTGAACGATTATGCAACGAGCATAGATCTCAAAGATGCGTACTTTCACGTCATGGTACATCCGACATTCCGAAAGTATCTACGCTTCGCAGTCCTAGGAGTGGTGTATCAGTTCCGGGCCATGTGCTTCGGATTGAATCTAGCACCCTGGGCTTTCACTCGGGTAATGAACTCGGTAATGATCTACTTCCGAGCTCATTCGTCTGCGGTAACGTCGGCCTACCTGGACGACATTCTTCAGAGGTACGGCAACGAGTTAACGCTTCAGAACGATGTTCAGAATCTTCTTCTATTGCTCCGACGTCTCGGTTTCATAGTAAACGAGGAGAAGTCGGATCTGGTGCCGTCCAAGTCATTCACTCATCTGGGAATGAGCTTCGAGACGCACAACAATCTCGTTCGTCTGCCGTTAACCAGAGCGAAATTAGTCAGTTGTTACGCTCGCTATTGTCTGAATACAGACAAAGTCACAGCGAGAGAATTTATGAGACTGATAGGTCTGTGCGGAGCCGCCGCGGATCTCATTCCGATGGGACGGCTACGCACACGGCCTCTTCAAATTTTCCTGACTCAGAATTGGAGTGTGAAAATTCATTCGCTCGATGTAGACGTTCTCTTGTCAGATCAAGTGAAACAAGAGATTCAGACTTGGGCAAACATTCAGTGGTTAACTCAAGGAGTTCCGCTGCAGTTGCCGGATCCGAGTTTTACCATTATGACGGATGCCAGTCAAACAGGTTGGGGTGCATCATTAATCCCAACGGATTCGAGATGCCAGGGTCTTTGGGATCCGCAATTCCTGTGCAAGCACATAAACATCAAGGAAATGATGTCAATTTGGCTTGCGTTACGTCACTGGATGGACATTATTCACGATGCTCATGTCCAAATCCTATCCGACAATACGACAGTAGTGGCGTATATACGGAATCAGGGAGGCACTCATTCAGTTCCGTTGTTCAATCTAACGGAAAGAATCCTTCTGTTTGCGTTGGAACATCACGTTCTTCTTTCGGTCCGTCACATACCGGGTCGTCTGAATGTGCTAGCAGACTCCCTTTCACGAAAGGGTCGCTTGTTGCCGTCGGAGTGGACTCTCAACAAACAAGTATTCAATCAGATTTGCTACCAATGGGAACGGCCAATGATAGACTTATTTGCGACACATCTCAACAATCAGTTGCAGACGTATGTGTCCCCGTGTCCGGATCCAAGAGCATTTGCAGTAGACGCTCTATCGATCCCTTGGGACGGAATGATAGGATATGCGTATCCTCCAGCGCCGTTAATTCAACAAGTATTGCTAAAGATAAAACAATCTCAATGCAAGATTCTGTTGGTAGCATCTCTGTCGCCACAGAGACCGTGGATAAATCTACTCAGGTGTCTGTTGTGGGACCTACCGCGGAAGCTCCCTCCACGAGAGGATCTTCTTTGGCAGGGGAAATCGCGCCAACTACATCACAACCCGCAAGGTCTCAACCTTCACGTTTTTCCGTTGTGCGGTCCTTCTTGCATGGCAAGCACTTTACAGGACGAGCAGTGGACGCGATTTCTAACTGTAGGAGGACCTCCTCTTCGCTAAACTATGTGGCTAAGTGGAAGGTTTTCCGTCGTTGGTGTAGGGATCATTCTGTTGATATATTTGATCCCTCTATACCAGACATTGCTAACTTTCTAGTATACTTGTTTGACGAAATCAAACTGCAACCTGTTACTATAAAGGGTTATAGATCTATGTTATCTGATACCTATGCACATCATGATAGTTTACAAATTGGATCTAATGTCTCTTTATCGAAATTGGTTAGAAACTTTTCGATAAATAGACCCAGAACTCTTAGATTAATTCCTAAGTGGAATTTAGCTTGGGTTCTCCTTAAATTGAAGGAAAAGCCATTTGAACCTCTTGGGACAGTAGATTTCAAATTCTTATCTTATAAGACAGCTTTTCTCTTAGCTTTCTCTTCTGCCAGAAGAGTCAGTGAGCTTCATGCACTATCGGTGGATGATTCTCATTATCGTAGTGTTGGGAACACTATCACCTTCACTACTAATGTCGGTTTTTTAGCTAAGAATCAGGCTCCTAATAAATATCCGGAACCTATTGTTATTAAGGCTCTTCCGTCTTCAGACGGGCGTAGGCCTTTACTCTGTCCTGTTAGAGCACTACGTATCTATAAACAGAGATCTCAGTTCATCAGAAAGGGACGGAACCTTTCTTTCTGTCTTTGATGCCTAATAGAAAGGACATTTCAGTCCATTCTATTGCTAGATGGATTCAGTTAACTATCCGTACTGCGTATGAAGATTTATCTTCTTCTCAGCAGTCTGTGCTTAAGATTTCTGCTCATGAAGTAAGAGCTCTTTCTACTTCCTGGGCTTATGCTAATAGTGTTGCTATTACAGATTTAATGAAGGCTGCTTATTGGTCTCAGCCATCCACATTTACTAATCTTTATCTCAGAAATATTGAGTCCATTTCTGGAGACCTGCATTGTTTAGGTCCGTTATCTGTTGCTCAGAATGTCGTCCACTAAACAGTTGCAACTATAGTTATGCAGGCTTTCTGTTCCGGCAGTGACTCCGTCCGGCTGCCCTCTTCGCTCTGGGCTATTTGACCCAGGGCAAGGGGAAGGGGGGGGGGGGGGGGGGGGGGGGGGGCGGGTGTTCCCTTAGGTCACCTGCTTTATAGTGAAAAGCAAGGGAATGCCTCCTCCAAGACAGTATTTCTGAGTCGCTTCCGGGATGGTTTTAAAGTGTAATATTAATGTTTAATTTCATTCATGTCTTATTTTTAAAGTGTAGCTCGGTGTGAAGCATTTGTATATGTCAAGTGTCAAACGGGCTTTAATATACAATACTCGGACACTTTTAAATGATTATAAAGAGTCTCAATTCTCTGGACTACTTTATTTATTGGCTTGCTTTAAAATTAATTAGTATAAAGGTTATACTGGATGTTAATAGAGAACATGAATGTTATTGTGCTCAATTATTAAGGGTAGTGTATCTTTCTAATTTAAATATTAAATAAGAAAGATACATGTAAAGCCTAATACTCCTTTTCTCCTTAAGGGGTTACCTCTTTATTATATAATTGAGCTTATTGGATTTTCCTCTATGTCCTAGGCCCTCCAGCCTGTTTACTATTCAGCTAAGTCTGGGTCATTGGTACAGTATAAAAATGTTAAAAAATTTATAGTAATTTATATATTTTTTATACTTACCAATGACCCAGACGGGGATGGCCCTCCCTGAGTTGGGAACTCTTGCCTCCCCGCTGAGTACATAGCGCTGACCAGGCACTGCCAGTAAGAATGATATTTGGCGCCAATTTCGGGACGACTGCGTCACTGCGCATGCGCAGTAGAGTCGTACTATGGAGGTCCTTTAGGACATGATTTCTTTTTGTTTTGGATGCAAATTTTGGGGATTGGGGGGCAAAATTTGTGTTTGGCCCTGGTTTTTGTGGAGTTAGCACCAGCTAAGTCTGGGTCATTGGTAAGTATAAAAAATATATAAATTACTATAAATTTTTTAACTTTTCGTTGTTTGTTTATCACCCCAATGTCTTCATCCCTGTCAAGAAAATCCAACACTCATTTTTGACTGAAACTTCATAGTTTCAGAATCAGAGCACCATTTGCACCATAACCAGCGCAGTTGTTGTGTTTATGTTGGTTTTTCCTGAACGTGACAGGAAAAATCAATGTAAATACAACAACTGTGCAGGTTACAGCTCAAATTGTTGTCCTACATAAGCATTCTTGGTGCTATTGAAACTTATATACATGGACATGGACATATACGGTAAGTATATTTTCGGGATGGGGGATTATCACATACTGAAGAAATACAAAAGTCCAAATTCTGCAGACGTTTCGTGAACGTAACCAGGGAAAGAGTGGGTAAAACACTGCATTGAATCTGAAATCAGATTTTTCAGATCAGTTGTGCATCAAGGGAGATTAATCAAAATACATGTGTGTTTCCCAATACGAATGACGTCTTTATTCAAAGTAAGCAGAAAGTTTTTTCGGGGTTGACACGTCCAGCTTATTTTGTGTATTGAGTTGGGCCTATCCATTTATTATTTTCACCCAGGAACCCTCGGATAGTGATATGAATGAAAGGGCTTCACCGCAGTGGAAAAATAAAGTGTTGTTTCCTTTTTTTAAATATCAAAGTTGGTCACTTGGATGTATACAGGTTCCAACTATTTTTAATAGATGTGGTCTTTGGGAGGGGCTCTTGACAGACGGCTGATGCCGTTACAAGTGTTGTGTAAGTTCCATACTAAATTGACATCGGAAGCTTGCTTCCATTCTCAGTTGTTTTCATTCGAAAATTTCAATCGTAAAAATGCTAATTTCCATCAAAATAACAGTTTTAGTTTTTAATAAAATGAGTTTTATTTGTATATCATTTTACAATATGCACTTTCCATGCTTTTTAGGTAAAAACAGACGTCAGAAAGTGACTTTTGCCTCTCAATCCTTGCTCACCATTTGGAAGAAATAAAAATAAAAAATAAAAATAAAATCCTCCCTCCCTCCCTCATTGATTTGAAAAAAAAAATTGCCTGAGAATCAATTGATTTTTTTTTTTTAGCCTTATTTTACATTTTTATCTCCATCATTGTTATTCTTATTCTCACTCTTACACAGATTTTTTTTTTGATACAGTAATATTCTGGCACCTAAAACAAACTACAATAGCCACCAAATTACTAAGATTTTCCTGATTGTCTACAAGTTGGGATTTATGGGACCCATTCCAAATCTGAATTAGTGAACGTTTTAGCCCATCTGACTCCCGGTTCCCCAGCTTGCAATGAGCTTGAACCATTATATGCCTGGATAGTTTTCAAGAAATCATTGGCCACTCTGCTAAAAGATTCAGGTTTTATTTCACATTCTACTTATATCTGATAACTAATTGTATCCATCACACCACTAAGTCTCATGGCTTGGCAGTGATTTTTATTCAAGTCTTGGACCCAGTTCTGGGAGTTATTGCCCTTTTTCAACTTGGAGGTTTTTTTTGACACTGTCGATTCTCACCTGTTGAAAAGAAAAAATTACGAGAACATGGAACCTGAGATGCCTTTTTTGTTTGTTTCTCTTGATGTAGTCTTGATTTCATAGTTTTTTATTTATGAACTCTTGACCCACTTGTGTAAGAGTATTGTGATCAAATCATGATCTGAAACTGAAAGAGATTGCTTTTGTGATCACAGTCTGGTTAAATATAGAATATACCCATAGTAGCTTGGTGTGCCAAATGTTCACCATGAGTGGTGAACATTTGGTACACCAAGCTACTTTGGGTATATTTTATTTATACCATGATCCTCAGATTATTAAGAGGCACTATTGTTTTTCTTGATTTTACTGAGCACCAGAGTACATACATTCGAATCTATTTTTGTTCACACGAGCATCGGTGGGCGGTACTTCAGCTGTCAATTTTACCGCCGAAATGAATGAAACGGTGCCTTTTTCATTTTAATAGCATAATAACATACCATTTCGAGTTATGGATGCTTTATTAACATGAGACAGTGCATGCTTGTTAAGTTTTGGTGTCTTATGGGGTAAACTCATTTAAAACGTAATAAATAATTGTCACTTTCATTTCACTCTTCGTGAGGCGATGGGTGATAAATTTAGACAAGTTCGTATTCAAGTCGACGTCTCCAAAGGTCAGCTTGGATGTAGTTCCACTGTAAGTGTAAATTTTAACTATTGAAATCCCATTGCTGGCGTGTTCACCACGGTTGGTGTATAAAGCTAAAATTTATGTCATAGGCTTTTCATATATAGTAGAATAGGTAATCATGGTATAAATTAATATAATGTGATTATAGGAAGCACAGTCGAGCAACATGATGGATCTGGAAATGGCTGATTATGAGAGGACAATTCAAGCCCTAAATCTTCAACTGACAGAGAAAGACCAGGAAATTACCACTCACAAGACAGAGATAGATAGGCTAGAAGAGAGAATCAAAGTGTTACAGAAACAAACAGGTACAGAGGGCTGTTAAAAAAAATTTTTAATGCATGTTTTGTTTTTGTATAAGATATGTTTTCTTCAGCCTTTTTGATAATTTTTCACTTTCAACATTTCTCCGAATACAAGTTGCATTTTGCAGCTCAAGGATCACTCTCTGAACATGTTGAAAAGTTTACAATTTTTCATTTTTTTATGGTGTTGATCCCTTATTTGAAATGGAGAACATTATGCTCATTCCAGTGAGGTGTCATAAGTTTTATAAAAGGAGATAAAAAGACTTAGGCCCCACAAAGTAGATCTTCTCTTTCTCCACTTGTTTTTTGCAAAATTGCATTTGGGTGGGCATTTTTTTTTATTTTTGTAATTATTTCTTTGCCATCAAAAGTTCATGTTCTTGGTTTGTTTTACATTTTAAGCCTCATAATCTACAGAATAGCATGAGTGGTGGTATTTCATTCCTTGAGTGCAAGAAGGCTTTGCAGTGCTGAAACATGGCAAAGCATTGTTGCACTCAAGGGACAAATTTATCAATTTTCTTTTCTTGACTTGGGTAAAATATCAAACATAAACCATTTAATATATATTTTTAAAGTTTGCATTGGTTATAAAAAGAGAGCAAGTGGCAGCCAAAATGACCATGCAGGAGGGCCTGAGAAACAGATTTTTTACTTTTTTGGGCCTTATATGGCCTCCATATATAACATCTGGCACCAAGATGATAGGGAAAATTTACTTATTGTACTCCCAAAAGATAACTGATGATTCATAATTGGAATGAACGTATGAGGTAAGGAGAAGGTATATCCACAGTTACTGGAAGTTGTGGCTGCAACAACTTTTTTCACCGATAACAGTGAATTCACCACGTCAGTCCGGACCCGTGTTACACATACAGTAGTCTATATAATATAGACAAGTAATGAAAGCCTATTTTGCCCTGACAAATACCCCCTTCCCAGTTCATTTGTGAATTTGTTCATTGAACAAAGATTCATCAACACAGTTTTCTTGCACAGCTATCCACAAGGTATTTAACTTCATGTTTATCCTAAATTAATAATCAAATCATCATACTACAGCTTCTTTATTTGATAAAAAAAACTCTCCGTTCGACTTTTTTGCCCGCGACTCGATGCCATTGGAACAACAGTGATGACGTAACGTTTCTAATGTCTGAAAATACCATCTAAAAATGATTGCGGAATATTGAAATGGATCAAGTTCTTGTCGTCTGCTTTACAGTGACAGTCGGTGAATTTTTAGACTACAGTCATATGTTTTATGCTATTTATGACAAGAAAAAGGAAGTACTTAGAAGTTGGACATGTCTGCAGCAGTATCTGCGTGCGCAGAAAATGTGCAGCTGATGTTACGGTTAGTTCAAAGGAAAAATTTAAATAAATAAAGTCTACCCCATTTATGCACCTCATTAGTGTTGCTTATTTCGTTCTCTCAGGTTATTTGACTTTGGAAATGCGCTGCAATCTAGGGGTGGTGCCCAACATTTCCCCGATGTAGGCATATGACCCCCACCCGAGAGTCAAGGGCCATTAATAAGGCAGAGGGCTGTTGATCTTCATCCACCAAGCGCTGCATCTGAAAGTCTGTGCCTACAAGCTCCCCCCCCCCCCCCCTTCCATTCACCAGCTTCTAGTTTTACGTTTCAATCATCATGCAAGTAACAGGTAATTTACACCCCAGTGGGGGTCTAGACAATTTATTTATTTATTGGTGTTTAAGGTCACATATTTCTTTTCAATGTACTCACAATTGTTTACAATTGGCTGTAACATAAGTGCAAGCCCTACTTCGGAACTAACTCAAGCTTTTAGAATCTTTTCCAAATGAGTTGGAAAAGTACTAGAGTGCAAAAGCACGAAAAAGATCGAAAAAAGGGTCGAGCGAGACCAGCGCTCGAAATTACAGGTACTCTCTCTGCACACCTCTTGCGTTTACCGAGCGCATGCGCAACAACCGTGACGTCAATTCCTTTTATTTCCGCCATTGTACATGGTCGGAAATTTTTGTGACTCGTGCTAATTATGCTATTTATTCTTCGTGAACAACTTATTCTACATTCTTATTGTGCAAGTGGATTGTATCCTTTTGTCAAGCTACCAAATTATTGTTAATTAATGTTAATTTGTATTTTTATTGCTCGTTTCTTCACACTTTATCTTGTTTTTCCCCCACGTGTGAACACGACCTTCGTGCTGTTTTCCGTCGGCGGGAAGCTTGATTACTTTGATATAATGCCAAAGACTATTCCTTGTACCTCTTGCTTGCAAGTGAAGCATGTGGACGACTCTCATTCCACATATGTCACTTGCAACAATTGCACTCAAGCCCAATCATGTGGTATTTGTGGGGTTTGGTCCTCTAAATTCTGGGCTTCTGTTAACAAGGTGGTTCTGTCCAGAGCTAGAACCCCTCGTTCTCGGGGTAAGGGTAGCCATGCCGTAGCAGACATTTCTGCTGGTGCACGTGGTGACTCTGTCACACAGGATTCTGATCTGCCTTCTGTGGCGAGTTCCTCTGCAACTGTTGGCAGTGTTAGTTCAGTGATACCTGACGAGGAGACCGTGCTCTCTTTGTCTTCTGATGTCACTATTGAGGCGTCTGTTTTCGTTGAGAGCTTTTCCGAGGTCAGCTCGGTGACCCTCTCCGATCTGCCTCCTACACCGTCGACTGTTGTTGAGGAAGTTGCTACTCCAGATCCTATTCTGTCTGATGGTGGCTCTTCCATCTCCTCTGGGGATGGTCTACAGTCTCGGGGGACCGAGGCTGTATCTGCTTGTGTGTCTGTGTGTTCTCAGCCTCCCCCAGCCTCGCGGCGGGGCTGTGCGGGTTTGCTGTCTGCTCCATCTCATCTGGCTAGGTTTGCTCCTAGTCGGTTGAGCCGGCCGGTCGCTTCGGCAGCGATTCCTCGTCCCTCGAGTGAATCATTTATTGTTCCACCTTCCCTTGCTAGTGTGCCGCCTAGCGGGATGGTGTTGGGACGTTGGCATCCAGGGCCTGCTGTTCGGCAGTGGTCAGTGACAGCCCCTGTTAGCTGTCACTCTCTGAACCTTCCTCCGGTGATTCCTCTCTGTGTTCCGAGTCTGTGTGTCGATCGATGCTTGCCGTCGGTCTCAGAGGATAGGGAGTTGGGGCCGTCTGCTGCGCAGAGGCCAATGACAGCTTCCTGTCATTCTTGGGACAATCCTCCGGTGTCTTCTCACCATGTCCTAGGTCCAGCTACCGATCGACGTGCGCCGTCGGTCTCTTTAGAGGATTTGCAGGCAGGACCTATCGTTTCGCAGAGGTCAGTGATGACACCTGGACGTCGCAATCGGGACTATCCTCTGTTGTCTTCTCACCGTGTCCCTATTCTGTCTGCCGATCGACGTTCGACGTCGGTCTCTTCTGAGGATTTGGGTTCTTCTACCAGAAGGGTCCATTGGGAGGTCACTCCGTCGGGCGATACTGCTGCGACGGATTCTCAGGGTGACCTGCGCCAGGCCGTTTTGGCGCTCACCCGGTTGCTTTCTGGCAACCCTCAAGTTGGCCTCCCTGTGCCTCCTGAGGCACAACCTCCTTTGGTAGGTCGCCGAGATGTCTCGCCTGGCCCCTTGGAAACTGCACAGTATTCACAGGAGATTTCTGCTGGTCAGCCTGAGTTGGGCTACGTCTCCTCTGCTACGGAGGATGACGAGTATCTTGAAGGTGATGGGCCCCCCTCGTCAGTCTTGGGGCAGGCTTTGGATTTCGTCTTTGGCTTATTGCCGGACGTTCAACCTTCTGACCAGCCTTCTGTGACCGTCTGGCTGCGGTCCACTGTGGAGCGCCGTAACCCTGTTGAGCCTTCTAGCTCCGGGGCTTTGCGTCCTCTGCAATCGGCTCAAGTTGTTGAGTCCTTCCAGGGCTTAGACGCCAAAATATGTTCCAAATCCCTCAAGGGTTCCTTCTTTTCTAGAGCTGATGCCTTTCTGCCTCCATCGCGATTTCGTGTTTATGATTCCGTCTCTCCACCAGTCTTCCAAGGGATGACTACTGTGGATGAGGATTCTTCTTCCCTCGGGTTGACTAAGCCTAAGTCGGCAGTTCTCCCGATGTCGGTAGTTGAGTCTTTGGTGGGCCTGTCCCGAGAGATGCTGGGTATGTTATCTCTCGCGGACCATGTCGTCGCTGCTCTGGCTGAATATTTTCCACCAGGGGAGTTTGATGATGCTCAGGCGCCTTTTCGCGTTTTGTCACAGGCTCTTATGAACTTGACACACGCTCACGCCTGTAACACAGCTAATTTGGAGCTGGCACGCCGGGATGCGGTGTTGGATTCTTTACCATCCCTTCCTTCTGAGCAACGTGCTGTTCTGAGGTCTGCCTCTTTGGTGGGACCTCAGTTGTTCCATGGTTCCGTGGAAGCTGTTCGTGGCGAAGTTCTTCGTCATTCGAAGGACCAGCTTTTGCTGCGACAGCTTGACCAACCTGCTGCTGCGAGTGGGGGTTGTTCCAGGCCCGCCAAGCGTGCTGCTGCGTCTGCCTCGTCGGCGACATCGGCTACGCCTTCGGCTCCGTCTGCTCCTTCTGCTCATAAGAAGCGCCGACGTGGCCAGGCTCGCTGGCAGCCTCAGGCAGGAAAGTCTCAGGACTCTGTCACTTCCCGAGGTGGTTTCTCCTCTCGGGGGGGCCTCATCGAGGTCGAAAGTGAAGGTTCTCACCTTGATTTGCCTCCAGTCGGGGAAAGGCTGTCGCTGTTTTACGACCGTTGGACAGAGATAACGTCGGACTCTTGGGTCCTCGACATCATTCAATCCGGTCTGCGACTGTCCTTCCATCGGCACCCCAGTTTATCTCGGGTGCCCCATCCGACTCAGGTCCCTTCCGATTCTCTGCGTCGGGACCTTCTGGTGCAGGAGATCGACAATCTCCTCTCCAAAGGGGCGATCGAGGTGGTCAGGAACACCCTTTCACCGGGGTTTTACTCGAGACTTTTCTTGGTGCCGAAGAAAAACGGCCAATATCGTCCTGTCATCGATCTGAGTACCCTGAACGAGTGCATAATAGCTCCTCGTTTCAGTATGGAGGCTTTCCGGTCGGTTCGACGTTCAGTTCATCAGGGCGATTTTGCGGCCAGTATCGACCTGAAGGATGCCTACTTCCATGTACCCATTCATCTGGCGTCACGGAAATACCTTCGGTTCACGTTTCGGGATCGAGTTTTTCAATTCAGAGCTCTCCCGTTCGTTTTGAACCTGGCTCCTTGGGCCTTCACCCGACTGATGTCACATGTGCTTGCTTTCCACCGCACTCAGTCGGCAGTGATTCCGTCAGCCTACCTAGATGACATCCTCCAATGGCACCACGATGCTGCTGTTCTGGAGTTCGATGTCCGGCCGTTTCTTTGCCTGCTAACGTCGCTGGGTTTCAGAGTCAATTGCGAGAAGTCGGATCTTCTTCCTTCTCAGCGATTCCGTCATTTGGGGATGGATTTCGACACTCTTCACAATGTAGTGTCGGTCCCCCAGGCTCGGGCGACGATTCTTTCCGCCTTGACTCGGGACCTGCTTCAATCTTCCTCGGTCTCGGCCTGGACTTTCCTGCGGATGCTGGGCCTTTGCTGTTCGGTGACAGATCTCATTCCGCTCGGTCGCTTGTTTGTCCGACCTCTCCAACACTTCCTGTTGGATCATTGGCGTCCGAATGTAGATCCGCTGGACCTGGAACTCACTATTCCTCGGTCTCTGCTTTGTCACCTCCGCCCTTGGGCAGATATTCCCTGGCTGACTCAGGGTGTTCCGTTGGATCTTCTTTTGGCTGATCGCATCCTTACTGCGGATGCCAGCGATCGGGGCTGGGGTGCGACGTTGGATCCTCTCGGTCTGTCTACTCACGGAGAGTGGGACAGCGAGCAGGTGGGCCTTCATATCAACCAGAAGGAGCTCCGAGTTTTCGGCTTTGGATCCCTCATCTGTCGGACCATATTGTCCTACTTCTTTCGGACAATTCGACAGTAGTGACCTACATACGGAATCAAGGAGGCACACATTCGATTCCCATGTACCGGCTTTCTTGGGATCTTTTTCTGTTGGCGCGGGATGTGAACGCTCGGGTGTCCATTCGACACATTCCCGGGCGTCTCAACATCCTAGCAGACTCCCTGTCCCGACGCGACAGTGTCCTTCCAACTGAATGGATGCTACATCGGTCGGTGTTTCTGGCGATATGCGAGCAGTGGGGCCGTCCTCAGGTCGACCTTTTCGCCACTCACTGGAATCATCAGGTAGAGACTTTTGTCTCCCTTTGTCCAGATCCTCTGGCATTTGCAGTAGACGCTCTGTCTCTGGACTGGACAGGTTGGATTGGCTATGCCTTTCCTCCTGCACTGATTCTTCCTCAAGTCTTAGCGAAGATTCGTGCTTGCAGTTGCAGGATCATTCTGATCACACCCCTGTCTCCACAGAGGGTGTGGATCAATCTGCTGCGGCCTCCATTGGCCGATCGACCGATTCGTCTACCTCTACGTCGCGATCTTCTTTCACAGGGTTGTCCCAGGAAGTATCACAACAACCTGGCGAGCCTGTCCCTTCACGCCTGTCTTTTATCAGGTCCAGTCTCCGACGTAGAGGTTTTTTGAGACGATCAGTGGAGTGCATTTCTGCATCACGGCGACATTCCACTGGCATGACTTATGCCGCCAAGTGGAAGGTTTTCTGCTGCTGGTGTGCAGATCACAATGTGAATTACCGTGATCCGTCAATCGCTCAAATTGCGGATTTTCTGGTTTTTCTCTTTGACTCCAAGGGCCTCCAGCCTATTACAATTAAGGGCTATCGGTCTATGCTGTCTGATACTTTCTCTTATGTGGGAAAGCGGTGCATCGGTCGTAATCTTTTTCTCTCCAAACTTATTCGGCACTTTTCTTTGAAGAGGCCTCGAGTTTTGCATCTTACACCCAAGTGGAACTTGGCATGGGTGTTGCACTGTTTGGAGGGGGCGCCATTCGAGCCTTTATCTGAGACCGACATGCGTTTTCTCACCTATAAGACGGCTTTTCTTCTAGCGTTTGCTTCTGCTCGTCGAGTCAGTGAGCTTCATGCGCTATCTGTTGATTCTGCCTTCTTCCGAAATGAGGCTAACAGTGTCACCTTCACTACTGATTGCTCTTTTCTGGCAAAGAATCAACTTCCTGATTCGGTACCTTCTCCCATCTGCATTTGGGCTCTCCCTGCTTTAGATGGCCGGAGGCCTCTTCTTTGTCCTGTTCATGCAATCAAGACTTACATTACAGGCACTCATTTCATTAGGAGGGGTCGGAAGAGATTCTTTCTGTCTCTCATTCCTAAGAGGCAGTCTATCTCTTCCCATTCTATTTCCAGGTGGATCTGTCTTGTAATCAAGCTGGCTTATTCTCGCTTGTCTGCGTCGGATCTTGTTTCAAACCGGCTTAATGCTCATGAGGTTCATGCCATTTCTACATCCTGGGCATTCTCCAATTCTGTTTCGCTCCGGGATGTTATGAATGCGGCTTACTGGAGGAATGCTTCTACCTTCTCCTCCTTTTATCTCCGCCACCTTCAGCAGCAATTTGAGGACCTTTATTCTTTAGGCCCTCTCATTGCTGCTCAGGCTGTTGTGCACCCTCGTTAAAATTGTTTTTGTCGAGGTTGCACTTCGCTCAGCCTTGTTCTTTTCAGGTGCCTTCTCTCTATCTTCATTACAGGTTTTCGTTATTGTTCTCTGCCATCCTTGCTTTCGTTCTGCTACTCTTGTTGGTATTGGTTATGTGATTCACCTCCTCCTATTGTTTATTCAGCCAATTGTAAACAATTGTGAGTAGGTTGAAAAGAAATTAAAATTTTTTAGTAAATTTTGTTTCTTAACATACCTACCACAGTTGTTTACCGAAGGCCCACCCTCCTTGGGGATATCTTTGATATCGATGCCTCCCCGCTAAATCACAAACTTCTCGTTGGCGGAAATACGGAATTGACGTCACGGTTGTTGCGCATGCGCTCGGTAAATGCAAGAGGTGTGCAGAGAGAGTACCTGTAATTTCGAGCGCTGGTCTCGCTCGACCCTTTTTTCGATCTTTTTCGTGCTTTTGCACTCTAGTACTTTTCCAACTCGTTTGGAAAAGATTCTAAAAGCTTGAGTTAGTTCCGAAGTAGGGCTTGCACTTATGTTACAGCCAATTGTAAACAATTGTGGTAGGTATGTTAAGAAACAAAATTTACTAAAAAATTTTAATTTTTGCATAATGGCTAATCATGCCCCCAACGTGAGTATCAACTCAACACCAAGGGTGAGCGTTAATAAGCCATATTGCCCATTTTAGAGAGGGTTTGCACCTCCCAAGCATTGGTGTCTGGGTCCTATTTTACCAGTAAAACAGAGCCTGTTTATCGCAGTGAACAGGCACTGCTGCACTTCACGGGGTTCCCATGGGCAGGGGTCTGGAAATCCCCGGGCCGACCATGGTTTGGCCAGATGTGTATATTTTTTGTTTTAATTGGGAAAAAGTCCCATTAGGCTTATCCATGAATCTAGAGGCAAGAAAGCCAGTAACTGTGAGCAGCCAAGTTAACATAAACTACAGATTCTGAAGATATCTTCCAATAATATAACAATACCATGAGTTCGGAGGGCCTTGCAGTTTATTACCGGCACAAGAGGAATGAATAAAAGCCCGAGGGTTTATTACTGGCCCGAGAGTCGAGTGCCGTTAATAAGGCAGAGGGCTGTTGATCTTCATCCACCAAGCACCGCATGTGAAAGTCTGTGCCATACAAGCTCCCCTCCCCCCACCCCCCCCCCCCCCCCACCCTTCCATTCACCAGCTTCTAGTTTTACGTTTCACTCATCATGCAAGTAACAGGTAATTTTTGATGTAGCCATGTCAAGTTTGGCAATTGAGGAGGAATAACATTTGCAGCAGCAAGTCGAAGGGGTCAAGGGGAACAGCGTTCCCCTAGAAGCATCACTGGCTTTGCCTCCCCATCGACTCCCAAACGCACGCACAGATGCCCGCAGTGGGTTTTCTAGAAAGGTTTTTCTTTTTTTTCAAAAAAAATGTCTCCATGAAAATTATTTTTCGAGACCCTGAGATATCTTAATCAGACATGTGCTTCGTCTGAATAATATGTGCCTACAACAAGCCTCACCGCTCCCAACCCAATCCCCTCTCCCCCTCCCCACTCCAAGTTTCAATCAGCATGTAGTGGGCCTAATATGCTATTATGATTAATGTTGTTCAGCATTAAATTTAAATGTTTTCAGTGTCACGATTCCAAGCTGGCATTGTAAAAAAGAGATGCAATAGAAGTCCTATAGCCTAGATCTGATACCCATCCCGCCTGCCAATACATATTCCTTTCAAAGCTTCCTGCATTTTCAACTTCTGACCACAAGGTAGTGCTGTCTTAAATTAACCACCAGTTTTTTTTTTATTAAATTTCGGACAAGTTGGTTGTGCCTTGACAATAAATAGAACTCGAGGACAGGGGTGCAACAATTGTTTTGCAGGGAAGACTCTTACATCATAGCCCACATCCATTCTTCTGATCTGGCGCCTGCAGCACAAGAACAACGCAGTGCGTAGTTTTGCTTTCCGGGTTTTTTTTTTTCCGGTACTTTTGTACAACCTAGCAACGAAATGTCACTCCACCATTGTTGTTCCAATGGCGTCGAGTCGAACAGAGAGTTTTTTTTATCAAATAAAGAAGCTGTAGTATGATGATTTGATTATTAATTTATGATAAACATGAAGTTAAATACCTTGTGGATAGCTGTACAAGAAAACTGTGTTGATGAATCTTTGTTCAATGGATGAATTCACAAATGAACTGGGAAGGGGGTATCGGTCAGGGCAAAATAGGCTTTCATTACTTGTCTATATTATATAGACTACTGTATGTGTAACCCGGGGTCAGGACTGACATGGTGCATTCATTGTTATCGGTGAAAAAAGTGGTTGCAGCCACAACTTGCAGTAACTGTGGTATATCCCAGTGATCACCATTGAATGTGCTGTATTGTTATATAGCGGACAGAGAATTTCTATTGGATTTTGACCCAGTTGCAGAATTATCAACATTCTCTGTCTGCTTTCCAAATGCTGTTGTGTAATATCACCTGTCGAAAAAAGAAATGTAAGAATAGTGAGATGATATTTTCAATTCTTTTTCTTAATGTAGTCTTGATTTAGCAGAGACAGTTGCTCGCCGTTGCTCGGTGGTTCTCTCTGGGTACTCCAGCTCCCTCCACCCATAAAACTGTCACGGTCATGGTTAGCCATTGTGCAGAAATATGTGACCTTAAACACCAATAAATAAATAAATAAATAAATTTAGCAGAACTTTAGGCAACCTTGACTCAATGGTGCAGAAATGTCATGATCCAATCATGATCTGATTGTGAAATACATAGCTTTTGTGATTACAGTATTGTGTGCTCGTGGAGGAAATACATTAAAGCAAACAATTCCAACAAAAAAATTTTTTACTTTGCAGAAGAAATTGAGGAGCAAAGACTTCAGGCTGAAGACAGAGGAAATAAATTGAAACAACTTTTATTGAAGACAAAGAAAGAATTATCTGATGCTAAAAAGTTGGTAAGTGAACGTGATTAAATTAGCCAAAAAATAAACTTCTTGTAATAAATACATGAAATGCATATTTCAGAAAGAAAAATTTTTTTTTTCTTTTATTTGTAGTATATTTATGTCCTACTTCCTGGCATTTTGCTGCCCTGCAAATAGAAAACAATTCTGTGATGACATTTGAAAATCAAGAAACTAATGACAAAATATATTTCTTGGTGCTACTAGTGCTGAGCAGTATTTGAAAATTCAATATTGCTATATTTAAAAAAAATATTGTGGTGTTCAATATCACAATTTATCTTACAAGAACATATTTTCCCCAATACCAGTAAAAATGTCTAGATCGAATACTAATCTGTAATGAGGGTAGCAACCACACATGCAATCATTCAATTCAGAAATAGAACGTTTTTTTACCTGCAGTCATCAAAAACTGATGACACATACAACAACACGGGATGCTGAGGCCACCATTTTTGATAACACTAATTAAATGATATATAAATCACCAACTCAATGAAATAAATTAGACAAGATCTTTTTTGGGCCATTATGATATTTTTATAAAGGCCTGCAACTCGCAAAACCTGAAAATAAAACAAAGTAACGCCCAGCTGAAACACTACTATAAACTTCACAGACTATAGTACAATTACAACATACATGTAATTCCTTTTAAATTTAATTTTCTTTCACCTTGGAATGCAGGCTTAGGAGCTACATTTGGTCTGCTAATTCTTAAGTCCTAGGCATACGCAGATGGTAAAAGTATGGATGGCCAGATAAGACTTTTAATTTTCGGTTTTGTATGCATATTGTGGGGATCAGGGGGGGGGGGGGGGGGGTGGTTCAAAATTTGTGTTTGACCCTTGATAATATCAAGTTTGCACCAGCTAGTCTGGGCCATTGGTAAGTATAAAAAATTTACAAATTACTTCAAATTTATCATATTTTTTCATTTTCAAAAATATAGCTTATGACCCCTCATTGGAATGAGCTCAACCAGCTCATTCTAATGAAGCGTCATAAGCTATGTTTTTGAGATAAAAAGTGAGAAAAATAATGAAAATTAAATTTTTATTTTTGTGAATAGCACTGGCCAGTTTTGTCTGCTGGTTGGTTAAAGGGATAAAGAACTGAACATATGTTTGTTTGAGCTTTTGGAAGCTTTGTCAATTGGTTTTGTTTCTCATTCTGCTTATATCTGATATTTAATTGTATTTTTACCCCTAAAGTTTCGAGTTCCTGTGTTTCAATTCTGTTATCCAAATTTTAGGGCACCAATGCTTAATCATGAAAGGAATATATCGTGATTCATTCTCTGACGATATGTATCACGGTTTGCTTGCACTGTATCACAATACACGTGAACCCAAAATGTCATGAATATTTTGTTAATGACACTTCAATAATGGCCTCATTGTTGACTATTCACATCCGTTATATCTAGTTTTCTTTTGAAATCGGGATTGTAGAAGTCTGAATTTACATTGCTCTTGGGTATTTGTTAGCATTGAATAGCACAAACCATTAACCTCACTCTTGAACCTTTATATACAATGATCCAACAAATCACAAATCACAAATTTCAAGGAAACAGAAGAGGGTGTCACGATGCTTTGTTGTCAAGAAGTTTGAGAAATCTAACTTCATTGAAAAGAAGATGCTTGACCCAAAACTGTGTGATGACTTGTTATTTGGCCTTTGTGTGGGTGGATATTAGACTTTTTCCTCAACTCTACAGCACGGTAGAAATGTGAGGACTCAAGCTGCAAAACTGCAGTTATGGACCACCAGGTCACCCGGTGGTCCATAACTGCAGATTTGCTTCTTGTGTCCTCACCTTTTGATGATTGACGATTGTATTGTGATACGTATTGAATCATGGGGATCATATTGTGATATACATCATATCGTGTTATGCTTTGTTTTTATGCCTGCCCTTTTATTATCGTGAGAGAAAGGAGGATTATAAGAAACACTTAACTGGTAGAGTGCTGGAAGCCCATATTTGGTCTTTACAATGAAGTGCAAGTGCCACAGTTTGAAAGCTTCATATTCACTGGATGTGTATCATATTATCTTTCAAAGAAATTATTTACCTCAGTATGGATTTGCCTTGTTACAATTCATGGGAGAGTCCCATAAATCGTAATGAGGCAAAGACATGTGACCAAACTTTGATAGTCAAAAATAGTTTCGCACTCTACCAGTTAACTGATGTTGAGTTGAGTAGCCCAACAAAAAAAAACCTTGTCTCTCAAACAATTTATCCTCAATTTTATAACGTGGAAAGGAAGCTTTTTTTAGTCCATAAAACAGTACTAAAAATAATTGTAATTTTCTCAGAAATTTAACCCTCAAAGGCCTGGAGATTTTTATACATACTATACAACGATGCCTCTGCAACTGTTTCTTGGCAAGTCTTGGCTTCCTCTATTTGCAGCCAACAACTGCCAAGGCTTGTGCATGACTGCTACATGAAAGTGTTTAACCTGCTGGCTGCAGTTTGACGAAAGTGGTGTGGTTGGCGTCAGACAAAGACATGGGCCTGTGTGTGTACATTGAAGGACACAATCACGTGTTCAATGAATTTTGAATGACTATTACTGATCCCTGGCTGGGAATCAAATCATCAGCATCACATGGCAATCTGAAGGCGAACACATAAACCACTAGACCAAAAAGGATGACGGATTCCAGCCTTTTTTCAGACTCCCCAATGTACCAACTCTTACAAGCAGGGTTAGCATTGGTTGAAGACAACTGCCCCATTGACATGATGTATACCTTACTACAAAGTGTTACTGTGCTCCAATATGGGCAATCAGAATTAAGTGCCTTCCTAATGACACAACACAGTTACCCCTGGTGGAGATCGACTCGTAGACCTTTCAGTTGGAAGTCCAATACCATAACCACTGAGTCACCATGCAACCCATGCAATCAGTTAAAATCTCCATTCCAGGAAATCATTCAAGTCATTCAAAAACTGTTTTTACATGTCACAGTTTTCATTCTATTTAATAGTACTCAAAGTTTTGGAAGAATTTGCTTTATTGTTCAAGGTACAACTTCTGTTACATGCCTATTAATTTTCTCCCAGGTCCATATTTACAAATCCATACAGAACACAAGTCCCATATGGATTTCTGTTGACAGACTATATTTTTATACTACAACCTATGGCCCAGACTAGCTAGTGCAAACTCAATATAATTCAGAGCCAAACACAATTTGTGAACCCCCCCCAATCCCCAAAATTTGAATACAAACCGAAAAATTCAGGTCCTATCTGGTCCACCATACTTTTGTTAAGTGCACATGTGCAGTAACCAGGAAGGTACCGAAACTATCATTCTTTCTTTGGGCCTAAGTCAGTAAACACTGATCTACCATCTGTGCTTTAATCTCCTTTTTTGAGGATGCCAGACACAAATCAATGAAAGAATTAGTGGATTCAAGGCTATAAACGGATGATGGAAGTGAACAATGGTGGTTTCAAATGTTCAGGGCTGTAACTTGATAATAATTATAAAAATTATTTCGGAACATGCGCCTGACGTCATCATTTTTGCTGATGATTAACCTACTGTTTGTTAAGGGTTCCTTCCCTATCCTTCCATGAACCCCTCCTGTTAAACTCTTTAAGCTTTTTGGCTGTTTTTTATTGAAATTTTTTATTAAATTTTTTGGGAGATTAATGTGTACTACAGAATTTTTATTCTGTATATCCCCATGGTTAGGTCCTCACCCTAGGGTCGTTTTGGTCTTGCATCTTCTATCTGATGTATCGTTTTTTCTTTGTATGAAGATCTAGCTTTGCATCTGGTAGCATTTAAATCGATTACTGACTTTGGGCCTTTTTGTTTGCCTGTTGTCTTGTTTCTGTTTTTTTCTATTGACATTGTTTACATTTGGCAACACCCTTAACATGTTGTATTTAGTATAATGATACTGTAGAATTACTGTAGGATACAATGATTATGATTCTGGAAGTGCAGCTCAAAAAATTTGGATTCTGTCCACACTTAAGCTCTATCAGGATGCCCTTGGGCTCATGATTTTCCCTTTGGAAACAAAAAAATGTTCGAAAATTTTTTTTATAATTGTTTCGAAATTAATTTGATTGCTACTATTCATGTATCCTTATCATGTATTTTTGTTGTGGAATTTGTAGGAGTGCTACCGACTTTGTCTTTTGATTGTAATTATGAAAGTTTACTGCTCTAAATGCAAGGCGAGGAAGTCTTCCTTGGATTTACATGCTTGTTGCCTTGCCTGTAGTCGATGCACTCCTATGCATGCTTGTCCTACTTGTATACGTTGGGATGACAAACGTTGGAGACAGGTGTCACAGTACGTCGTTGATGGTGAGGTTCCTATGCCGGAACTCTTACCACAGAATAATTCGAGTTTTTCAGTTTCTTTTTCAGAGGAACAAGAACATGGTGATGGTATTGTGACACCCATCCAAAGTGTGCTGCCGTTGTCGCGCTCTGATGAGCAAACAGAACTGACTGCTAAGGTGCTCCATAACATTAAACAGGGAATAAGACCTCTTATTCCAGCAGCCAGTTCGACCGGTGAAGGGGCCAACCCGATAATGGGAGCCGTAACACTGGGTAAGTCCATTGCGATCGAAGGAAGTGTAGAATTGGGTAGAGTGAACACCTCAGAAACTAAAGCTCACCCATCGACAATGGAAAAAGGGAGGAAGCCTGCAAATTTCTCTTTGGGAAGCTCGGCGAGGTCTGATAGACCACGAGTGGGAGAGCCTTCTGTAACCCAGCAACATTGGGGGCCAAATGTTGTTTTGAGAAACTTGCCTGAACCGGAGCTAATGTCCACACCCGTTGCTCGGGTCGCTCCGTCTAGGCTGCATCTAAGGTCGGCTACAGTCGCAGCTTCCTCCTCAACTTCAGAAAAGCACACACGACTGTACGCTAGCTACCTGACTTCGGATATCCAGGCAGCTGCGCGAAGACGCATCCAGTCTCCGCCCGTGAAGTCAGACCATCTGGTAACTAGCGATCCGAGGCTTCATTCATTGGGACGTGCAGAGAAGAGATCTACATCTGGATCTCCATCCCAGGAGCAGCAAGTGGCGAAAAAACAAGACCGCTGCTCCTCAAGCCTCTGTAATGGACCTGCTCTCGCAGATTGTGCAGCTTCCCAGCAAGTGCAAGAGCAGCCTTCCGCAGACTCTAGTGGTGAGCTGTCGGACGGTGCTGGGTCGGTCCGGTCATCTACATACAGGTATTTTGGACCGAAATTTTCTGCTGAATCAGTTGGATGGTGAAAGGGATGAGGAAGAGGATTACCCTTCCCTTTCGGAACAGCATATGGTAGCGATGAATTTCATTCATCAATACTATCCTGACATTGTTCTCCCTGATCAGCAAGCTGCGACCGCGAGGCAGAAAATGCTGTCGTCTCTGAACAAAGATTTCATGCTAAGGAAAGATGATGTTCTTTCCTTCCCGAAAGAATCTTGGCAGGTGTCAGAGGCCTTCGGCTGTGTTAAGGACACGATATTCAACCTAGCAAGCGCCAAGAAAGGCAGTTTCTTATCTGCATCTTCAATCAATATTCCGTTTTATGGACCTCGTTCTTTTAAAACGGTTGGAGAAGATGCCCAGAGACAGGTCTCGTTCCAACCAGTAATAGACTTCAGCTGGATAAACAAGTTGATCATAGCTCTAAAGTTCTATATGGAAACCATTCGGTCAGTAAGAGCGAGCATTTGAGTGGACAACTATGCGGCAAGCATAGATCTAAAGGATGCCTACTTTCATGTCCTGGTACATCTGGCATTCAGAAAGTACCTGCTGTTTGCCATGCAAGGAGAGGTTTATATCAGTTCAGTGCAATGTGCTTCGGTCTGAACCTAACTCCTTGGGCTTTCACTCGAATAATGAACTTGGTAATGTCATACTTCTGAGCTCATTCATGTCGGCTTACTTGAACGACATTCTTCAGAGATATGGCAGCAGAATAATTCTTCAGAACGATGTTCAGAGTCTGCTTCACTTGTTCCATTATCTCGGTTTCATAGTAAACGAGAAAAAGTCGGATCTAGCTCCGTCCAAGTCCTTCATTCACTTGGAAATGAGCTTCAAGACTCACAACAATTTGGTTCTTCTGCCGTTACCCAGAGTGAAATTAGGTGTTATGCTCACTTCTGTCTAAACTCTCCTGCAGTGACTGATGGGGCTATGCAGAGTGGCTGCGGATCTTATTCCGATGGGCCGCATGAATATGCATACCCTCCAGATATTCTTTACTCAGAACTGGAGTGTGAAGATGCATTCGCTCAAAACCAGTATTGTTTTAATGGACCTAGTAAAACAAAAGGTTTAGATTTGGGCGGATCTCCAGTGGTTGACTCGGGGAGTTCTGCTTCAACTACCGGATCCGGCTTTCATGATTATGATGGATGTGAGTCAAGACGGGCTGGGGTGCATCCCTAAGTCCCGCAGACTTAAAGTGTCAGGGTCTTTGGCACCCTCAGTTCCTGGAGAAGCCCATAAACTTCAAAGAGATGATGTCTATCTGGCTAGCACTACAACATTGGATTGTTCAAATAGCGAAAGTCCATGTTCAGATTCTATTGGACAATTCGACGGTAGTAGCTTATCTCAGCAACCAAGGTGGCACTCATTCCATTCCATTATGCGAATTAACAGAGAAGATTCTCCTATTCGCTCTGAGTCATCATGTTCATCTCTCAGTCCGTCATATACCGAGTCGTCTGAACATACTAGCAGATTCGATCTCATGAAACGTTCGCCTGTTACCATCAGAGTGGACTCTCAACAAGCAAGTATTTAGTCAGATCTGCTACCATTGGGATCGATCCATGATAGATCTTTTTGCGACAAACCTGAACAATCAGTTACCAACGTTTGTGTCGCCATGCCCAGATCATCAAGGATCCACAGCAGACGCTCTATTGATCTCATGGGATGGAATGATAGGATATGCATATCCTTCTGGTCCGTTGATTCAGCAGATTCTGTTGAAAATCAAACAGTCTCACTGCAAAATCCTGCTAGTAGCACCTCTGTCATCACAGAAACCCTGGATCAATCTTCTCAGGTGCCTGTTATGGGACATTCCTTGTAAGCTTCCTCCTTGAAAGGACCTTCTGTATCAGGGGAAGTCCCGCATACTACATCACAACCCAGAAGGTCTAAACCTTCACGTATTTCCGTTGTGTGGTCCTTCCTGCACAGTAAACATTTTACAGGATGAACAGTGTATGCAATTTCTAACTGTAGGAGGACCTCCTCTTTGTTGAATTATGCAGCGAAGTGGAGGGTTTTCTTCTGTTGGTGTACATCTATGATCCATCCATTCCACAGAGTGCCAATTTCCTGGTCTACTTGTTTGACATATTAAACTTGCAGCCTGTCACTATTGGTCTTCTTTATCCAAGCTAGTTAGAAATTTCTGTATTAATAGACCTTGAACCCTCAGATTAATTTTTAAATTGAATTTGGCTTGGGTTCTGTTGTAGCTTCAAGAAGCTCCTTTCGATTTGTTAGACGATGAAGAGTTCAAATTCTTGACCTATAAAACGGTCTTTCTGTTGGCCTTTGCGTCTGCCAGAAGAATTAGTGAACTTCATGTATTATCTTCCCGTTACCGTAGTGTGGGTAATACTGTTCCCCTTACAACGGAAATGGGATTTTTGGCTAAGAATCAGATTCCGGATAAGCGGCCGGAGCCTATTATCATTAGGGCTTTACCGCCTCGGACAACCATAGACCTTTGCTGTGTCCAGTTAGAGCAACGCGCATTAATAAATGCCGATTGGGTTATATTAGGAAGGGAAGAAAAAGATTCTTTCTTTTGTTGATTCCTAACAGGAAAGATATATTGGTTAATTCTATCGCTAGATGGATTCAATTGGCAATAGGTATTGCCTATGAAAATCTATCATTGGATCAACATTCTGTCAACAAGATTTCAGCGCATGAGCTTAGAGCACTGTCCACTACTTGGGCTTATTCTAACAGTATAGCCTTTACTGATCTTATGAAGGCTGCATACTGGATGCAGCCCTCTTCATTTACCAAGTTTCACCTCAGAAATTTAGAGTGCATCTCCGGTGACCTTTGATCTTTGGGTGCTCTTTCTGTTGCCCAGAATATTGTCCATTAATATTACATCTAGAAGATGTTGAGGTAGTCTGCTTGAGCACTGACACCATTTTGCTGCTCTCTTCGTTCTGAGGAATTGTCCTTAACAAGGAGAAGGGGAGGGGGGGGGGGGGCTGTTTTTCGAAGTAATTGAGAGATTGGATAGTGAAAAGCAAGGGAATGCCTCCTCCAGAGACAGCAGTCCAGTGTTGGTGCTGGGTGGTTTTAATGTGTAGCTCGGTGTGAAGAAATAACTATGTCTCATTTATGTATTCTTTTTAAAGTGTAGCTCACTGTGAAGCATTTGTATATATTACATGTCAAACAAGCATCTCTATACAATTCTCGGACACTTTTAAATGTGTATAAAGTGTCTCATTCTCTGGACTAACTTTATAATTGGTTTCCTTCACTGAATTAGTTGTGCTGGCATTAAATGGAGAAATTATGTAATTCTCAATTTCATTGTTGGTGTTATGTCATTCTCTTTTTTATAAGAGAAAGACATATGCAATTCCTATGTCTTATTCTCCTGTAGGAGCTATTTTTTATCGAAGTAATTGAGAGATTGGATTTTCCTTTAAGTCCTAGGCCCTCTAACCTTTTTACGATTCAGCTAGTCTGGGCCATTGTTGTAGTATAAAAATATGATAAATCTAAAGTAATTTGTATATTTTTTTATACTTACCAATGGCCTAGACGGCGATGGCCCTCCCATGAGTGGGCACTCATACCTCCCTGCTGATTATAACATTTAGCAGGCAGTATAGAAAGAATGATGGTTGGCGCCAATTTCAGTACCTTCCTAGTTACTGTGTGTGTTCTGTTAACAAAAGTATGGAAGACCAGATAGGACTTGAATTTTTCAGTTTTGTATGCAAATTTTGGGGATGGGTTGGGGGGGGGGGTGTCAAAATTTGTGTTTGGCCCTGAATTATATTGAGTTTGCACAAACACAAATTGTGAACCCCCCAATCCCTAAAATTTGCTTGCAAAACCGAAAATTAAAAGTCCTATCTGGCCCTCCATACATTTACTCTCCACGCATGCGTAGACGTCGGGAAGTGACCGGAATTGGCGCCAGCATCTTTCTTTTTTGGGCCCTAAAAGTCATCAACAATGAAATGACATCTGTGCTTTAAAATCTCCTTTTTTGAGGATGCCAGACAGAAATCAATGCAAGAATTGGTGAATACAAGGCTGTTATTGTATGAAGGAAGTGTTCAGCTGTGGTTTTGGACGTTCAGGGCTGTAACTTTATAATATTTATAAAATTATTTTATGTTTCCCAATTTCGGGACATATGCCTGACATCATCATTTTTAAAAATGATCATTCCACTGTTTGTTAAGTATTCCTTCCCTATCCTTCCATGAACCCTTCCTCTTAAACTCTTAAGCTTTTTGGCTATTTTTTATTGAAAATTTTTTATTAATATTTTTATACTGTATCAATGACCAGACTTAGCTGGTGCAAACTCCATAAAATTCAGGGCCAAACACAAATTTTGCCCCCCCCCCCCCCCAATCCCCAAAATTTGCATCCAAAACGAAAATTAGATGTCCTGGTAGGTCCTCCATACTTTTACTGTACTGCGCCTGCGCAGTGTGAAGGAGGTCTCGAAATTCCCGCCAAAATGTCATTCTTTGTTTGGCCCTGTAAACTGTGTCACCTCACTGATATTCATGCTGTAAATCTCAGTTTTAATGATGCCAGACACATAATTATGAGAGAAATGTGGATATGAAGTGCATTTAGGATGAAGAGAGGGGAAAAACGGTGGTTTCTGATGTTCAGGGCTGTAACTTAAAATTT
Source organism: Pictodentalium vernedei (assembly GCA_031216915.1). Classification (NCBI taxonomy): domain Eukaryota; kingdom Metazoa; phylum Mollusca; class Scaphopoda; order Dentaliida; family Dentaliidae; genus Pictodentalium; species Pictodentalium vernedei. The sequence continues at coordinate 213,346,786 of CM062290.1, forward strand.
TTTTATGAAAATTTATTCATGTTGCCTATTTTCGAGGCATAGCCCTGTCATTGTCATTCTTGCTATGAATGTTCCATTGTTTGTTCAGTGTTTCCTCTCTCCCTTTCCTTCATTCCCCCCAGCTATTCTCCCATGCTTTTGGTTTATTTTTTGTAATCTTTATTACTAAAATTTCTTGGGAGTTTTGGCTTGAAACAGAATTATTTTCTGTTCTTTCCCCATGTTTACGTCCTCACCCTAGGGGTGTTTAGGCATTTTGGTCTGCATCTACCATCTGATGCTCTGCAGTCTCTTCTGGGGAAGGCTCTGTTTAGCATCAGATAGTGTTTAAATAGACACTGATTACTGGTCCATGTTTTCCAGTGCCTGGAGTAAGTTTTCTGGTTTGTTTACACTTTTTGTTTATGTTGACAAAAGTTACTTCTGATAAGTGATTCCTTGTCTTCTGCCTTGTTTATTCATAGTTAGATACATTAATATTGTCCGTAAGTGTTACATTAATTTTTTCAGAATGATTTAAAATTTTTGTCCACACTTAGGCTTTTTTGGGATCCATTTGGGCTCTGGGTTCCCTTTGGGAACTTGGGCTCTTCTGAAAAAATATTTTCAAGAAATGTTTTCTTTTTGAATTGTTTTTTCATATTATTATAATGGATTTTTATATTAAGTATCTTTGTTTACAAGGTTTATTGCGGGTACTATGATGGATTATTTTTACAATGAAAGATTATTGTTCAAGTTGTAATGGAAGGAAGTCTTCCCCAGATTCTCATGATTTCTGCATTAATTGTAGTCAGTGTACTCGCACTAATCCTTGTTCTATATGTAGCAATTGGGATGACAAACGTTGGACACATGTGTCACAGTATGTTGTTAGCGGGGAGAGGGACATGCCGGTCCTCTCTCCGCAGGGTCACTCAAGTATTTCACTCTCTTTTTCAGAGGAACAAGAATTGGGTGATGTTTCCGTGATGTCGTCTTCCAGTGCGCGTCCGTTGTCACAATCCAGAGAAGAGCTAGCGGCAAAAGTGCTCATGGATATACAGCATTTGCCTAAGAGGCCCCTAGTAGGGTTGGCGGCATTGGCGTCTACATCCGCTAGCTCGCCCGGTGTCGCGTCCATTCACTGAATGGTACAGAACCCGGGTTTGTCTGGTGCGGTCCAGGAAAGAATTAAGGGTGTTGCAAGCACTATAGACATTCCACAGGCACACCCAGCGACGACACAACTTGGTTTAGAATGGAAGAAGCCTTTAGGTTGGGTCCCTAGCTCGTCCAGCTCCACACGGGCTGCGAGCGAGAGAGGTCTCTCTCTCGTACAACAACATCGTGGTCCGGATGTTGTTGTACAAAACGTTCCTCAGTCGGAGCTTACGTCCACCCCTCGGGACGCTCCAGTGTATAAACAGTCCAGAGAGACTGTATCAAGGGCTTCTTCCTCCTCACGTCAGCGCACTCGACCGCACCTTGGCTACGTGACCGCCGATATCCAGCCGGCATCACCTTCCAGAGATTCCTCGACAGCCAGGTCACGCCATCCGATAGACAAGGATTCAAGACCACCTTCATCTGGACGTTTGCATAAGAGAAGTATGCAAGAGACAACGTCCACGGAGCTTCCTGCGGCTAAATCACGTAAGACCGCAGCTCCGCAAGCCTCGTTAACGGACGTGCTATCGCAGATAGCACAAATCATAGCAGCATCCCAGCATCTGGCAGAAGCCCTATCTGAGCAGGAAGAATCTGATGATGCTGGGTCGGGTGCATTTCACAGCTGGATCGGGAGCAGACGACTGAGATATCCAGGAGGTCCGTCAGGATGGCGAAAGGGATATGGATGAATTGGAGTTCTTCCTTTCGGAACAACACAAAATCGCCGTCGAGTTAATCCGACATTTTCTTCCTGATGTTGTTCCAGCGGACCATGATGCTGCTCAGCCCGATAGGAGGCTTATAGCACCACTGGACACCAAATTTTTTAATCGGCTTAGGGACACCATCCCTGAGTTTCCATCTCAGTCTAGGAATGTCTCACGGACATTTGAACTTTTGAATGACGCTATCAGTAAACTTGCTGGTAAATTGGGCAAGTCAGCCTTCCTATCGGCTAATGCTCTTAATCTGCCTTTCATTAATTCAAGGAATAGATTTTAAACGGCAGGACAGGGCGTTCAGAGAGTTCCTCTGCATCTAGACGACCAGGCTGAAGACCTTGAATTATCCATGCCGTCATCTATGTCTATTCATAGCTCTACCTTGGAAACTACAATATCTTCGAATAGAGCCAATTTAGACGCACTCTCGTACGCAGATCACCTTACCAGAGCGTTGTCGTTATGCCTTGAAGGGCAATAATTTCAGGACGTCTTTGAGAGTTCTGTCAAGGGCTATTGCCTATTCTACATATAATTCTGCCCTTTCAGCGGCTAATCTGGAGTTGGTTAGACGTGACGGAACCTTAGCCACGTCCACAAGAGTGGATAGTAATGTGAAAAACTCTCTTAGAGAGGCTCCGGTCTCCGGAGAGCTTCTCTTTGATGGCAAGCTTTCTGCTATTTACGATAAGTTAACTAAGAAGGCTTCAGACTCTCTGCTTTTTAAGTCCGATTCTAATAAGTCGGAACCAGCAGAAAAAAGTAGGCCTTGATCTTCTGGGACGAGCACGTCTAGGGGAAGTTCCTTTAGAGGTGCGTACGTGCCCTCTAGGCCTTATTCTTGAGACTGTCAAGGCAGCGACTCTAGCAGGAGCCGTAATGCTGGCCGTAATAATAGGTCAGATGCCCCTAGGTCGACGGCGCGAGGTGCGGGACGGGGAGGACATGGTTTCTCCTACCGCAAGCCTCACAGGTTCAGGAAGTGATGGTGTAGACCTCTGTCACGTTCCTGTGGGCGGAAGGTTGTCGAGTTATTTACAAAATTGGGAATTGATTATGGAGGACCCTTGGGTTCGAAGGGTAATTGCGGAAGGACTGAAACTGTCCTCCAAAGGAAAACCTCCGTTAACTCGAAGTCCAAGATGGACTCAACTTCCGTCGAATATTCTAAAAAGAGACGCACTTCTTTCGGAAGTTCAATCTCTTTTACTGAAGAACGCGATAGAGGTCGTAGAAAACCAGGAATCTCCAGGTTTCTACAGCCATCTGTTTCTGGTTCCCAAACCAGACGGCTCGTTCCGTCCAGTAATAGATTTAAGCTGGATAAACAAGCTGATTGTGGCTCCAAAATTTTATATGGAGACCATTCGATCGGTCAGAACGAGCATTCGAGTGAACGACTATGCTGCAAGCATAGATCTCAAGAATGCGTACTTTCACATCATGGTACATCTGGCGTTCGGAAAGTATCTTCGTTTCGCTGTCCTAGGTGTTATATCAGATCCGTGCGATGTGCTTCGGCCTGAATCTAGCACCCTGGGCTTTCACTCTGATAATGAACTCGGTCATGACTTACTTCCGAGCTCATTCGTCTGCGGTAACGTCGGCCTACCTGGACAATATTCTTCAGAGGTACGGCAACGAGTTAACACTTCAGAACAATGTGGAGAATCTTCTACTATTGCTCCAACGTCTCGGTTTTATAGTAAACGAACAGAAGTCGGATCTGGTGCCGTCCAAGTCATTCACCCACCTGGGGATGAGCTTCGAGACGCACAACAATCTCGTTCGTCTGCCGTTAACCAAATCGAAATTAGTCAGTTGTTATGCTCACTATTGTCTAAACTCAGAGAAGGTTACAGCGAGAGAATTCATGAGACTGATAGGTCTGTGCAGAGCTGCCGCGGATCTCATTCCAATGGGGCGGCTACGCACTCGTCCTCTCCAAATCTTTCTGACTCAGAATTGGAAAGTGAAGACTCATTCGCTCGATGCGGACATCCTCTTGTCAGACCAAGTGAAACAAGAGATTCAGACTTGGGCAGACATTCAGTGGTTAACTCAGGGAGTTCCACTGCAATTGCCGGATCCGAGTTTTACTATTATGACGGATGCCAGTCAAACAGGTTGGGGTGCGGCACTATGCCCATCGGATTCGAGATGCCAGGGTCTTTGGGATCCACAATTTTTAGGCAAGCACATAAATATCAAAGAAATGGTGTCAATTTGGCTTGCGTTGGGTCATGGGATGGACGTTATTCAGAACACACACGTTCAAATTTTGTCTGACAATACAGCGGTAGTAGCGTATATTCGGAATCAGGGAGGCACTCATTCCATTCCGTTGTTCATTTTTTTATTTATTTATTTATTTATTGGTGTTTTAAGGTCACATATTTCTGCACAATGGCTAACCATGACCGTGACAGTTTTACGGGTGGAGGAAGCCAGAGTACCCGGAGAGAACCACCAAGCAACGGCGAGCAACTGTCAGCTCCCCAACATACCAACTCCACACAAGCAGGGTTAGCATTGGTTGAAGACAGGTGCACCATCGACGTGCAGTATGCCTTAGTACACAGCGTCACCGTGCCCCCGTGTGGGCAATGGGGTTTAAGTGTCTTGCCCAAGGACACAACGCGATGGGATTCGAACCGAGGACCTCTCGGCTTGCTGCCTGCACCTCTACCTACTGAGCCACCGCTCCCCCTGTTCCGTTGTTCAAGCTAATGGAAAGAATCCTTCTATTTGTACTGGAACATCAGGTTCTACTATCGGTCCGTCATATCCCGGGTCGTCTGAATGTGCTAGCAGACTCCCTTTCACGGAAGGGTCGCCTGTTGCCGTCGGAATGGACTCTCAACAAACAGGTTTTCAATCAGATTTGCTACCAATGGGAGCGACCAATGATAGATTTGTTTGCGACGCACCTCAACAATCAGTTGCAGACTTACGTGTCCCCATGTCCGGATCCGTGAGCGTTTGCAGTAGATGCTCTGTCGATCCCGTGGGATGGGATAATAGGATATGCGTATCCTCTGGCTCCGCTGATTCAGCAGATATTGCTCAAGATAAAGCAATCCCACTGCAAGATTCTGTTGGTAGCATCTCTGTCACCACAGAGACCATGGGTAAATCTACACAGGTGTCTGTTGTGGGACATGCTGCGGAAGCTTCCTCCACAGGAGGATCTTCTGTCGAGGTCCTTCTTGCACAGTAAGCGTTTTACAGGACCAGCAATGGACACAATTTCTAACTGCAGGAGGACCTCCTCTTCACTAAATTATGCTGCGAAGTGGAAGGTCTTTCGCCAGTGGTGTAGGGATCACTCTGTGGATTTATATGATCCCTCCATTCCTGACATTGCTAATATTTTTATACTGTACCAATGACCCAGACTTAGCTGGTGCTAACTCCAACAAAACCAGGGCCAAACACAAATTTTGCCCCCCAATCCCCAAAATTTGCATCCAAAACAAAAAGAAATCATGTCCTAAAGGACCTCCATACTACGCCTCTACTGCGCATGCGCAGTGACGCAGTCGTCCCGAAATTGGCGCCAATTATCATTCTCTGTTTGGCCCTTCATCAGTCAACATCTCACTGATCTTTGTGCTTGTAAATCTCAGTTTAAAGGATGCCAGACATGTAATTTTTGGAGAAAATGTGATTCTAAGGAGGATAGAAGGAGGAGAGGAAAAAGAAGTGGCAAAAAATAATCAGGGCTGTACTTAAAATTTTTTGATGAAATTATGTTAAGTTGCCTATTTTCGAGGCATGGGCCTCTTGTTGTCATTCTTGCTAATTGTTGCACTGCTTATTCAGTGTTTCCTCTCCCCTAGCCTTCTAAAGTCCCCCCTTGCAATTCTCCCATGCTTTTGGCATATTTTTGAGAAATTTCATTTCTAAAATTTCCTGGGAGAGTTGCTTGGTTACAGAATGTTTTCTGTTATTTTCCCCATAGTTACGTTTTCACCCATGGGTGTATAACGTTTGTGTTCTGCATCTTCCATCTGATGTTCTACAGATTCTCCCCTGGGAGTCTCTGTTTTGCATCAGATAGAGTGTAATTGATGACTGATTCTGGGCCAGTTTTTTCAGTGCCTGGAGTCATGTTTTCTAGTGTGTTTACACTGTTTGTTTTCATTGGCAACAGCCATTTTTGAGGGGGGCTGTTTGCCTTTGTGGTAGTTTATCTCATTATAAGATACATTTATATTATCCGAAAGTGTCTCATTAATTATTTTATATAAATTTAAAATTTTTGACCACACTTTGCCATCGGATCCATCGGGGCTCAACGTTACTTTTCAGCAACTTGGGCTTCTTTGAAAAAATATTTTTTCAAAATTATTTTGTTTTGCAATTGTTTTTTCATTTATTAATGGATCATGTTATTATGTATCTTTGTGTCAGGGGTTTTTGCGAGTAACTAGGACTTATTGTTGTTCTTTCACAATGAAGGGACATTGTTCAAATTGTAATAGGAAGAAATCTTCCTCTGACTTTCATGATCATTGTATTAATTGTAGTCAGTGTTCTCGCATTAATCCCTGTCCTATATGTGAACATTGGGATGAGAAACATTGGAAACGTGTGTCACGATATGTTGTTTCTGGAGAAAGAGCGATGCCGGCTCTTTCTCCACAAGGTCACTCTACTCTCTCAGTTTCTATTTCAGAGGAACCAGAACAGGGTGATGTTTCCATGTTATCTTCTTCAAGTGTGCGTCCGTCGTCACAAATGAATTCAGAGCTAGTGGCAAAAGTGCTCATGGAGATTAGACAAATGTCGTCCGCTAGCTCGCCCGGTGTAGCGTCCATTCACCGAATGGTTCGGCAGCCGGGTTCGTCCGATGCGGTCCAAGAGGAAATTTTGGGTGATGCGAGCACTATAAACATAATAGATGCACACCCAGTGACGGCGGATAGTAAGCGAGAACGGAGGAAGCCTTTTAGTCCGGTTCCTAGCTCGTCCAGGTCCAGCCGGGCCGCGAGCGAGAGAGGTCCCTCTCTCGTACAACAACATCTGGGACCAGATGTTGTGGTACAAAATGTGTCTTTAGCGGAGCATACGTCGGTCGCTCGGGACGCTCCGTTGTATAAGCAGTCCGCAGAGACTGTTAAGGCTTCCTCTTCTCGTCAGCGCACACGACCGCACCTTGGCTGCGTGACCGCCGATATTTTACCAGCTTCGCCGATGAAGGATTCTTCGGCGACCAGGTCACACCATCCGGCAGCCAGGGATTCGAGACCGATGGACTCCGGACGTTCGCATAGGAAAAGTATGCGGGAGCCATCTGATGCGGAGCTGCCCTCGGCGAAGCAGCGAAAGACTGCACCTCCGCAGGTCTCGACGTCGGACATTCTTGTGCAGATAGCACAGCTTATCGCAGCATCCCAGCAGCCGACAGAAACGGTGTCGGATCGAGAACTATCCGACGACGCTGGGTCGGTTCGCTCCGCCGAAGCATCGGGGGCGGACGACCGGGAACATCGGGAGGTCCGACCGGATGGTGAAAGGGATATGGATGACTTGGAGCTATCCCTTTCGGAACAACATACAGCTGCCGTGGACTTCATCCGGCACTTTCTCCCTCAAGTTGTTCCGTTGGGCCAGACTGCTGCGCTTCCGGACAAGAGAATTATAGCGTCATTGGACTCTGAATTTTTTGAGCGGTTCAGGGACATCGCTCCCGAGTTTCCGTCGCAGTCCAATAATGTTGCAAGAACATTTGAATTATTGAACGACGCTATATTTAAACTTGCTTCCAGGACGGGGAAAGCAGGTTTCTTGTCCGCTAATACTCTCAACCTGCCTTTCATTAATGCAAGGAATAAATTCGATACGGCAGGACAGGGTATACCGAGAGTTCCTCTGCGTATGGACGACGAGGCGGAAGACTTAGAGCTATCATTACCGTCGTCAGCTTCTATTCCAACCGCGGTGTTGGAAACAGCTATTGCGTCTAACAGAGCCAATTTAGATGCCTTATCTTACGCAGATCACCTTACTAAGGCATTATCACTGCGCCTTCAAGGGGAAAAGTTTCAGGATATACAATCCTCTTTAAGACTTCTTTCAAGGGCAGTAGCTTATTCCACGTGTAACTCCGCCCTTTCAGTGGCAAATCTGGAGTTGGTTAGACGTGACGCAGCCCTAGCTACATCCACACTAGTGGATTCTAAGGTGAAGAACTCTCTTAGAGTCGCTTCGGTCTCAGGAGAACTTCTCTTTGACGGCAAGCTTTCCGCTATTTATGATAAAATTAAAAAGAAAGCTAATGATTCTCTGTTGTTCAGATCGGCTCCTAAAAAGTCGGATACAGCAGACACGAATAAGACAGGCACTTCTGGGTCTAATGCGCCCAAGAGAGGTTCCTATAGAGGTTCCGGTGCGTCCTCTTGGTCTTATTCGAGAGACCGTCAGGATAGCGACTCTCGTTCGGGACGTCCTTCAGGCCGGGACAATCGGTCAGACGCCCCGAGGTCGACGAGGCGAGGTGCGGGTCGTGGAAGACGTGGTTTCTCCTACCGCAGGCCTCGCAGGTCCAGGAGGTGATGGCTTAAACCTCTATCGCGTTCCAGTTGGCGGAAGGTTGTCGAGTTTTTCACAAGAGTGGGCGTCGATTACGGACGACCCTTGGGTGAGAGGAGTGACTTCGGAAGGTCTAAAGATATCCTTCAAACGAAAGCCTCCATTAACTCGAAGTCCAAAGTGGACTCATCTTCCGTCAAATCCACAGAAAAGAGGCGCTCTGTTATCAGAGGTGCAGTCTCTTTTAATGAAGAACGCGGTAGAGGTCGTAGAAAACCAGGAATCTCTGGGATTCTACAGCCATCTGTTTCTGGTTCCGAAACCAGACGGCTCGTTCCGTCCAGTCATAGATTTGAGCTGGATAAACAGTTTTATATGGAGACGATTCGATCGGTCAGAGCGAGTATTCGGGTGAACGATTATGCAACGAGCATAGATCTCAAAGATGCGTACTTTCACGTCATGGTACATCCGACATTCCGAAAGTATCTACGCTTCGCAGTCCTAGGAGTGGTGTATCAATTCGGGCGATGTGCTTCGGATTGAATCTAGCACCCTGGGCTTTCACTCGGGTAATGAACTCGGTAATGATCTACTTCCGAGCTCATTCGTCTGCGGTAACGTCGGCCTACCTGGACGACATTCTTCAGAGGTACGGCAACGAGTTAACGCTTCAGAACGATGTTCAGAATCTTCTTCTATTGCTCCGACGTCTCGGTTTTATAGTAAACGAGGAGAAGTCGGATCTGGTGCCGTCCAAGTCATTCACTCATCTGGGAATGAGCTTCGAGACGCACAACAATCTCGTTCGTCTGTCGTTAACCAGAGCGAAATTAGTCAGTTGTTACGCTCGCTATTGTCTGCACGCAGACAAAGTCACGGCGAGAGAATTTATGAGACTGATAGGTCTGTGCGGAGCCGCCGCGGATCTCATTCCGATGGGGCGGCTACGCACACGTCCTCTTCAAATTTTCCTGACTCAGAATTGGAGTGTGAAAATTCATTCGCTCGATGTAGACGTTCTCTTGTCAGATCAAGTGAAACAAGAGATTCAGACTTGGGCAAACATTCAGTGGTTAACTCAAGGAGTTCCGCTGCAGTTGCCGGATCCGAGTTTTACCGTTATGACGGATGCCAGTCAAACAGGTTGGGGTGCATCATTAATCCCAACGGATTCGAGATGCCAGGGTCTTTGGGATCCGCAATTCCTGTGCAAGCACATAAACATCAAGGAAATGATGTCAATTTGGCTTGCGTTACGTCACTGGATGGACATTATTCACGATGCTCATGTCCAAATCCTATCCGACAATATGACAGTAGTGGCGTATATACGGAATCAGGGAGGCACTCATTCAGTTCCGTTGTTCAATCTAACGGAAAGAATCCTTCTGTTTGCGTTAGAACATCACGTTCTTCTTTCGGTCCGTCACATACCGGGTCGTCTGAATGTGCTAGCAGACTCCCTTTCACGAAAGGGTCGCTTGTTGCCGTCGGAGTGGACTCTCAACAAACAAGTATTCAATCAGATTTGCTACCAATGGGAACGGCCAATGATAGACTTATTTGCGACACATCTCAACAATCAGTTGCAGACGTATGTGTCTTCGTGTCCGGATCCAAGAGCATTTGCAGTAGACGCTCTGTCGATCCCTTGGGACGGAATGATAGGATATGCGTATCCTCCAGCGCCGTTAATTCAACAAGTATTGCTAAAGATAAAACAATCTCAATGCAAGATTCTGTTGGTAGCATCTCTGTCGCCACAGAGACCGTGGATAAATCTACTCAGGTGTCTGTTGTGGGACCTACCGCGGAAGCTTCCTCCACGAGAGGATCTTCTTTCGCAGGGGAAATCGCGCCAACTCCATCACAACCCGCAAGGTCTCAACCTTCACGTTTTTCCATTGTGCGGTCCTTCTTGCATGGCAAGCACTTTACAGGACGAGCAGTGGACGCGATTTCTAACTGTAGGAGGACCTCCTCTTCGCTAAACTATGCGGCTAAGTGGAAGGTTTTTCGTCGTTGGTGTAGGGATCATTCTGTAGATATATTTGATCCCTCTATACCAGACATTGCAAACTTTCTAGTATACTTGTTTGACGAAATCAAACTGCAGCCTGTTACTATAAAGGGTTATAGATCTATGTTATCTGATATCTATGCACATCATGATAGTTTACAAATTGGATCTAATGTCTCTTTATCGAAGTTGGTTAGAAACTTTTCGATAAATAGACCCAGAACTCTTAGATTAATTCCTAAGTGGAATTTAGCTTGGGTTCTCCTTAAATTGAAGGAAAAGCCATTTGAACCTCTTGGGACAGTAGATTTCAAATTCTTATCTTATAAGACAGCTTTTCTCTTAGCTTTCTCTTCTGCCAGAAGAGTCAGTGAGCTTCATGCACTATCGGTGGATGATTCTCATTATCGTAGTGTTGGGAACACTATCACCTTCACTACTAATGTGGGTTTTTTAGCTAAGAATCAGGCTCCTAATAAATATCCGGAACCTATTGTTATTAAGGCTCTTCCGTCTTCAGACGGGCGTAGGCCTTTACTCTGTCCTGTTAGAGCACTACGTATCTATAAACAGAGATCTCAGTTTATCAGAAAGGGTCGGAAACGTTTCTTTCTGTCTTTGATGCCTAATAGAAAGGACATTTCAGTCCATTCTATTGCTAGATGGATTCAGTTAACTATCCGTACTGCTTACGAAGATTTATCTTCTTCTCAGCAGTCTGTGCTTAAGATTTCTGCTCATGAAGTAAGAGCTCTTTCTACTTCCTGGGCTTATGCTAATAGTGTTGCTATTACAGATTTAATGAAGGCTGCTTATTGGTCTCAGCCATCCACATTTACGAATTTTTATCTCAGAAATATTGAGTCCATTTCTGGAGACCTGCATTGTTTAGGTCCGTTATCTGTTGCTCAGAATGTCGTCCACTAAACAGTTGCAACTATAGTTATGCAGGCTTTCTGTTCCGGCAGTGACTCCGTCCGGCTGCCCTCTTCGCTCTGGGCTATTTGACCCAGGGCAAGGGGAAGGGGGGGGGGGGGGGGGCGGGTGTTCCCTTAGGTCACCTGCTTTATAGTGAAAAGCAAGGGAATGCCTCCTCCAGGTCAGTATTTCTGAGTCGCTTCCGGGATGGTTTTAAAGTGTAATATTAATGTTTAAATTCATTCATGTCTTATTTTTAAAGTGTAGCTCGGTGTGAAGCATTTGTATATGTCAAGTGTCAAACGGGCTTTAATATACAATACTCGGACACTTTTAAATGATTATAAAGAGTCTCAATTCTCTGGACTACTTTATTTATTGGCTTGCTTTAAAAATAATTAGTATAAGGGTTATACTGGATGTTAATAGAGAACATGAATGTTATTGTGCTCAATTATTAAGGGTAGTGTATCTTTCTAATTTAATATTAAATAAGAAAGATACATGTAAAGCCTAATACTCCTTTTCTCCTTAAGGGGTTACCTCTTTACTATATAGTTGAGCTTATTGGATTTTCCTCTATGTCCTAGGCCCTCCAGCCTGTTTACTATTCAGCTAAGTCTGGGTCATTGGTACAGTATAAAAATGTTAAAAAATTTATAGTAATTTATATATTTTTTATACTTACCAATGACCCAGACGGGGATGGCCCTCCCTGGAGTTGGGAACTCTTGCCTCCCCGCTGAGTACATAGCGCTGACCAGGCACTGCCAGTAAGAATGATAATTGGCGCCAATTTCGGGACGACTGCGTCACTGCGCATGCGCAGTAGAGGCGTAGTATGGAGGTCCTTTAGGACATGATTTCTTTTTGTTTTGGATGCAAATTTTGGGGATTGGGGGGCAAAATTTGTGTTTGGCCCTGGTTTTGTTAGAGTTAGCACCAGCTAAGTCTGGGTCATTGGTAAGTATAAAAAATATATAAATTACTATAAATTTTTTAACTTTCTGGTCTATTTGTTTGACGAGAGCAAACTGCAGCCTGTTACTGTCAAGGGTATAGGTCTATGTTATCTGATACCTACGCTCACCATGATACATTAATGATTGGTTCTAAAGTCTCTTTATATAAATTAGTTAGAAACTTTTCGATAAATAGACCTAGAACTCTTAGATTAATTCCGAAATGGAATTTAGCATGGGTTCTTCTTAAGCTAAAAGAAGCACCTTTTGAGTCTCTTGATACAGTGGACTTCAAATTCTTAACATATAAGACAGCTTTTCTCTTAGCCTTCTCTTCTGCTAGAAGAGTTAGTGAGCTTCATGCTTTATCGGTAGATGATTCTCACTATTGTAGTGTTGGTAATACTATTACTTTTACTACTAATGTTGGATTTTTGGCTAAGAATCAGGCTCCTAATAAGTATCCTGAACCTATTATTGTTAGGGCCCTTCCATCTTCAGACGGGCGTAGGCCTTTACTCTGTCCTGTTAGAGCAATACGTATTTATAAACATAGGTCTGAGTTTATTAGAAAGGGATGTAAGTGTTTCTTTTTGTCTTTGATGCCTAATAGAAAGGACATTATGGTTCATTCTATTGCTAGATGGATTCAGTTAACTATACGTACTGCTTATGAAAAGTTATCTTCTTCTCTGCAGTCTGCTCTCAAGATTTCTGCTCATGAAGTAAGAGTTCTATCAACATCTTGGGCTTATGCTAATAGTGTTGCTATTACCGATTTAATGAAGGCTGCATATTGGTCTCGGCCTTCCACTAATTTTTATCTTAGAAATATTGAGTCCATTTCTGGGGATCTGCAGTGTTTAGGTCCGTTATCTGTTGCTCAGAATATCGTCCACTAAACAGTTGCAACTATAGTTATTTAGGCTTTCTGTTCCGGCAGTGACTCTGTCCTACTGCCCTCTTCTCTCTGGGGTATTTGACCCTTTTAAAGTGTAAAGCTAATGTTTACTCATGTCATGTAATATTTTTAAAGTGTAGCTCGGTGTGAAGCATATGTCACATGTCAAACAGACATTAATATACAATCTTCGGACACTTTTAATGAGTATGAAGAGTCTCATTTCTCTGGACTGTCTTTATTTATTGGCTTACCTTTAAAAATTATTAGTATAAAGGGTTATACTGGATTTTAATAGAGATCATTGATGTATTTGTGCTCAATTACGAAATGGTTTTTGTGTCTTTCTTTTTTGATAAAATAAGAAAGATACATGTAAATCCTATCTCTCCTTTTCTCCTTGAGGGGATAATTCTGTTATCTGTAATTGAGCCTATTGGATTTTCCTTTTATGTCCTGGGCCCTCCAGCCTGTTTACTATTCAGCTAAGTCTGGGTCATTGGTACAGTATAAAAGTGTTAAAAAATTTATAGTAATTTATATATTTTTTATACTTACCAATGACCCAGACGGGGATGGCCCTCCCAGGAGTTGGGAACTCTTGCCTCTCCACTGCGTTCATAACACTTACCAGGCACTGGTTGTAAGAATGACATTTTGGCGGGAATTTCGAGACCTCCTTGACACTGCGCATGCGCAGTACAGTAAAAGTATGGAGGACCTACCAGGACATCTAATTTTCGCTTTGGATGCAAATTTGGGGGATTGGGGGGGGGGGGGGGGGGGGGGCAAAATTTGTGTTTGGCCCTGAATTTTATGGAGTTTGCACCAGCTAAGTCTGGGTCATTGGTAAGTATAAAATATATATAAATTACTATAAATTTTTTAACTTTCTAGGAAGTTTAACATTTATTACAGAATATTATTCTGTTTCTTCCCCAGGGTTACATCCTCACCCTAGGAGTGTTAGGCCGTTTAGTCTTGCATCTTCTATCCAATGTATTGTTTTTCCTTTGTATGACGTTGTTTACATTATCAGCGTCCTCATATATAGGTAGTTTTTTTTATTTTTATACCCATTGCAAACAAAGTTTGGGGGGGGGGGGTATATAGGAATCACCCTGTCCATCCATCTGTCCGTCCGTCTGTCCGTCCATCCGTCTGTCCGTTTGTCCATCCTTGTAAGCACAACTCCTCCTAAACCGTTTGAAGAATTTTCATGAATCTTTACACAGAAGAACTCCATATGCAGATGGCAGATGTGCATGAAGCAATATAATTCCGTTCTGACATTTCCAAGGGGAGATAATCTAACTTATACATTTCAGGCACAGGGCCGGGGAGGGGGGGTTAGGGGGGGGGGGAGGGGGTATCACTTTGTGAGCTTGATCACAGTACCTCTCAGTTATACATATATATTTGCTATTCATGTATCTCAGTTATACATATGTATTGTTGTGGAGTTTGGAGGACTGATATCAACTTTAATTGATACACTCCTGCGGACTCTTGTCATTCTTGTGTTGCACTGGGATGACTGATATTGGAGTCGGGTGTCGCAGTATGTTGTTGACGGTGAGGTTCTGAGGATCAGAGCCTTTTACTGTGTTTTAATTCATTCTGTCAGTTTCTATTTCAGAGGAACGTTAACATGGTGATGATATTCTGACACCCATCCAAGTGTGCTACCATCGTTGCGCTCCATGGAGCATATAGAGCTAGCTGCAGTGCTCATTATTGCAAGAGTTAGGGCTTGTTGTTAAAGGTTTCAATCTCTTGCAAGCAGCTAGCTTGACCAGTGAAGCGGTACTCCGTCCGTGGGTGCCGTGACGCTGGGTAAGTCCGTTGCGGTCCAAGAAGTGGATTGGGTAGAGCAAGCACTATATTATAAATAGCTCACCCAGTGATGATGGAAATAGGAAGGAAATAGGGAGGAAGTCTGCAAGTTCTTGTACTCGATGAGGTTTGATAGACCGCAAACGGGAGTGGCCCCCTCTCTAATCTAGCAACGTCTGGGGTCAGATGTTGTTTTGAGAAACTTGCACAAGCCGGATCATATGTCCACCCTCCACTCGGGATGTTCTGTTTAGTCTGCAGCCTGGGTCGGCTTCAGTCACGGCTTCCTCCACTACGTTATTTAAACACACACACCGCATCCTAGCTACCCGACTTTGGATAGCCAGCCTGCTGCATGAAGAAGGAACCACATGCCCATGAAGTCGGACCATCCAGTAGGTAAGAAGACGATGCCTTGATCATCGGGACATTCCGAGAAAGGATCCGTTTCCGACACACCATCCCAGGAGCAGCAGATGCAATGGACCGAGATTCGCAACTGATTCTCTCGGATGGTGAAAGGGATAAGGAAGAGGATTACCTTTCCCTTTCGGAACAGTACATGGTTGCAATGGCTTTCATCCATCAGTACTACCCTGATTTTGTTCCACCGAATCAGAATGCTGCGACGACAAGAGAGAAACTGCTGGCATTGTTAGGCACAGACTTTATCCAGACAAAGGAGGAATTCCTTTCTTTTTCGGTTCAGTTTATGCAGGTGTCGCAGGCCTTCGGCCATACAGACAATGCTGTATTTATCCTCTTGAGTGCGAGGAAGAAGGCGGTTTCTTATCTTCATCATTTGGACCACGTACATTTAAAAATGGTCGGGGATGATGTTCAGAGAGTTCTTCAGCGTTTGGATGAGTAGGCTGGGGATCTAGAGGTATCCTTACCTGTATCATTCACTATTTGCTCAGACACAATTGAAATTACAATTTCTTCAAGTAGAGCGAATTTGGACGTTATGTCTTACACAATGTCTCAAGGGAAAGGAATTTGAGGATCATCGTACCACTCTTTGAGTTCTTTCTAGGGCAATTATGTATACCACGTATAACTCCACCCTAACAGTGGCCAATCTGGAGTTAATCAGATGTGTTGCTCTTGCGTCGTCATCACTGATAAGATGACAAGGTGAAAAGCTCTCTCCAAAGCACACCGGTTTCCAGACATTTTATATTTTTATACTGTACCAATGACCCATTAGCTGGTGCTAACTGTAAAATATTTAGGGCAAAACGCAAATTTTACCCCCCAATTCCCAAAATTTGCATCTAAAACCGAAAAATATGTGTCCTATATGGTCCTCCATACTTTTACTCCACTGCACATGCGCAGTGTCAAGGAGGTCTCGAAACTGCCGCCAAAAGTTATTCTTTGTTTGGCCCTCAATACAGTTACACTTCACTGTTATTTGTGCTTGTAAATCTCAGTTTTAAAGATGCCAGACGCATATTTATGAGAGAAATGGTGGATATATGGTGGAAATAGAAGGTGGAGAGGAGAAAACAGACTTTATTCTCCCCTAGCTATTCTCCCATGCTTTTAGCTTATTTTTTGTAATGTTTATTACTAAAATTTCTTGGGAGTTTTGGCTTGGAAACAGAATTATTTTCTGTTTTTTCCCCATGTTTACGTCCTCACCCTAGGGGTGTTTAGGCTTTTTGGTCTGCATCTACCATCTGATGTTCTACAGTTTCTTCACTGGAAGCCTCTGTTTTGCATCAGATAGTGTTTCAATTGGTAACTGATTTCGGGCCATGTTTGTTTCAGTGCCTGGAGTCATGTTTCCGGTTTGTTGACACTTTTGCTTATGTTGACAACTGTTACTTCTGACAATGATTACTTGTCTTCTGCTTAATTTAGTTCATAGCAAGATACTTTAATATTGTCCGTAATTGTTACATTAATTTTTCAAAATGATTAAAATTTTTGTCCACACTTAGGCTTTTTTGGGATCCTTTGGGCTCAAGGTTCCCATTGAGAACTTGGGCTCTTCTGAAAATTTTTTCAAAAAAATTTTTTTTTGAAAATTATTTTCTTTTGAAATGTTATAATGAATTATAATATATTATGTATATTTATTTCAAGAGTTAGTGCGAGTAATATGATGGTGTATATTTTTTCTGGTTGAAAAAATATTCTTCAATCATAATGCAAGGATATCTTCCTCTAATTCACAAGTTCATTGTGTTTCTTATAGGCAGTGTAGTCACATTAATTCTTGCTCTGTGTGTGTTGATTGATATGACAACGTTGGAGACATGTGTCACGGAATTTTGTTGCGGTGAGAGGTCCATTACGGTCCTCACTCCGTAGGGTCAGTATATATTATCAGTTCCTTTTTCAGAACTCAGTGTGATGTTTCCGTGATGTCTTCAATAAGAGTGTCTCCATCATTGCTATATTAGGGCTAGCGGGAAGAGCTCAAGGTATTACGACAATTGCTGGGAATTAGCTAGTTCTATCGAAGGCATTGTCACCCGCTAGTCAGCCCGGTGTCGCGACCATTCACCAGAAAAGAATGGCTCGGCACCCGGGTTAGTCCGTTGTGGTCCAGGGAAGCAGATTGGGTGATGCGAGCACTATAAAACTTCAGATGTGCACACCCAGCTACGACGGATCCGAGGATATTACGGAGGAAGCTTGTCAGTCCGATAGCTAGCTCGTCCAGGTCCCCCGGTCCGCGAGCGAGAGAGTCCCCCTCTCTCTTGCATCAACATCTGCACCGCTATGTTGTTGTATGTTGTTCGCTTAGTCGGAGCTTACATCCACTCCTCCTGCTCGGGATGCACCGTCGCATGACAGTCCTACGCAGCTGTTATATTGGCTTCCTCATTCCTGCTCGGGATGCACCGTCGCATGACAGTCCTACGCAGCTGTTATATTGGCTTCCTCATCCTCATCAACACACACGACCGCACCTTGGCTATGTGACCACAGATTTCCAGGGGACGTTCGCATATTATATAAATGCAGGATTGAACGTCCCTGGTGCTCCTGCTTTGCCGACCAAGAAATACACGTCGACCAGGTCACTCCATCTGCTAGCCAAGGATACGAGACCTTTCCAGTTGGGGCGCATATTATATAAATGCAGGAATGAACGTCCCGGGAGCGTATTCACGTAAGACCATGGCTCAACAGGTCTCATAGGGTAACATGAACTAGGTATTGTTACCATGATGTCTTCGTAAGTGTGCTTCCGTTGTCACAGTCAAATGAAGAGTTAGCGGCAAAGTGCTCATGTAGATACGTCAATTGCCTGGAGTTCCCTAGTAGGATCGATGGCGTTGGCGTCCGCTAGCTCGCCCGGTGTCAGGACCATTTACCGAATGGCTTAGCACCCGGGTTCATCCGTTGCGGTCCAGGAAGGAGATTTGGGTGATGCGAGCACTATAAAATACAATGTGCACACCCAGTGACGACGGATACGAGGATGGTGCGGAGGAAGCCTATTAGTCCGGTTCCTAGCTTGTCCAGGTCCATCTGGGCTGCGAGCGAGAGAGGTCCCTCTCTCGTATTACAACATCTGGGCCCAGATGTTGTGGTACTAAACGATCCTCAGTCAGAGCATACGTCCACCGCTCGCGACGCCCTGTTATATAGACAGTCCGGAGAGACTGCTCTTTCGGCTTCCTCATCCTCACGGCAGCACACGCGACCGCACCTTGGCTATGTGACCTGTGATATTCAATCAATATCGCCGACCAGGGATTCTACGGCGACCAAGTCACGCCATCCAGTAGCCAAGGATACGAGACCTTCGTTTTCCGGACGTTCGCGTATTAGAGGTATGCAGGAGTGAACGTCCAAGGAGCTTCCAGCGGCTAAATCCTATGAGACTATAGCTCCTCGGGCCTCTGTTACGGACATGCTATCGCAGATAGCACAAATTATCACAGCAACCGACAGTAACTCTGTCGGATCAGGAATTATCTGAGGAAGCTGGGTTGGTACGTTCCGCTGCAGGTTCAGCACGGACAACCAAGAATTTCAAGTGGTCCGACAGGATGGTGAAAGGGATACGGATGAGTTGTATTTTCCCTTTTTGGAACAACATAATCGCCGTAGAGTGCATCCGGCTTTATCATCGGACATTGTTCCTCCAGACCAAAATGCTGCATTGCCAGATAAGAGACGGATTGCGCCACTGGACACAGAATTCTTAATCGGTTTAGGGACATCATCCCTCAGTTTCTGACATAGTCCAGATATGTTTCCCGGACATTTGATCTGTTGAATGACGCTATTTTTATATAACTTGCTACCTAAATGGGCAGGTCAGGTTTCTTATCGGCAATATGCTCTACATCTGCCTTTCATCAATTCATCGAATATTTTGAAACGGCAGGACAGAGCATTCTGAGAGTTCTCTGCGTCTAGACGACCAGGTCAGGAACTAGTATTGTTTATCTGTCATCTATGTCAATTCCAACCATGATGTTGGAAATAACAATATCGTCTAGCAGGGACAGCTTAGACGCATTATCGTACGCAGATCACCTTACCAGAACGTTTTCATTACGTCTCAAAGCAAAAAGAATTCTAGGATGTACAACCTCCTTAAGAGTTCTTTCAAGGGCCTCACATAAACTCCGTCCTT
Source organism: Pictodentalium vernedei (assembly GCA_031216915.1). NCBI lineage: Eukaryota > Metazoa > Mollusca > Scaphopoda > Dentaliida > Dentaliidae > Pictodentalium > Pictodentalium vernedei. Next base: position 213,366,446 of record CM062290.1, read on the forward strand.
TAGTGGCATTATGGAGTTGTTTGGACGTGACGCGGCCCTGGCTACATCTACGCATGTAGATAGTAAGGTGAAAAACTCTCTCAGCGTGGCTCCGGTCTCCGGAGAGTTTTCTTCGACGGCAAGCTTTCCACAGTTTATGATCTATTAACTAAGAAAGCTTTAGCCTCTCTGCTATTTAAATTTGCTTCCATATAGTCGGATTCAGCAGAGAAGAGTAGGACAGGCACTTCTGGGACGAATACGTTCAAGGGAAGTTCCTATACAGGTTCCCATGCGTCCTCTAGGTCTTATTCCAGAGACCGTCAGAGTAGCGACTCAGATAGGAACCGTAATTCCGGTCAGACGCCCCAAGGTCGACGAGGCGAGGTGCGGGCCGTCGACGACATGGATTCTCTTTCTGCAAGCCTCGCAGGACCAGGAGGTAATGGTTTTATCCTCTATCGTGTATTAGTGAGCGGAAGACTATCGAGTTTCTCAATTATTTGAGATTAGATTACGGACTTACCTTGGATTCAAGGGGTGTTTTCGGAAGGACTATATTGTTCCTCAAACAAAATCCTCTGTTAACTCGGAGTCCAAGATGGACTCAGCTTCCGTCAGTCAGTAGAATAGAGGCTCGCTTCCATCAGAAGTCCAGTCTCTTCTGGAATGATCGCGATAGAGATCGTAGAAATCCAGGATTTTAAAGGTTTCTGCAATGTACAACCATCCTTTTCTGGTTCCAAAACCAGACGGCTTATTCCATCCACTCATAATCTGAGCTGGATAACAAGCTGATCGTGGCTCTAAGTTTCTATATGGAGTCCATCCGATCGGTCAGAGAGAGTATTCTGGTGTACGACTATGCTACATGCATAGATTTCTAGTTACATACTTTCACGTCATGGTACATCAGGCGTTCAGAAAGTATCTTTGCTTCTTTATCATAGGTATTGTGTTTCAGCACCGACCAATGTGTTCCGGTCTGAATCTACTTCCTGGGCTTTCACTCGAATAATGAACTCGGTAATGACTCATTTCCGAGCTCATTCATCTGCGGTATCGTCGGCCTTCCTGGGCGACATTCTTTAGAGGTATGGCAATGAGTTAACGCTTCAGTACAATGTGCAGATTCTGCTTCTTTTGATCCGACGTCTCGGTTTCATAAGTAAACGAGGAGATGTCAGATCTGGTTTCGTCCAAGTCACCCACCGGGGGATGAGCTTCAAGACGCATAACATTCTCGTTCGTCTGCCGTTAACCAGAGTGAAATTAATCAGTCGTTATGCTCGCTATTGTCTTTGCTCAGACAAGGTCTCAGCGAGAGATCTCATGTGACTGATACGTTGTGCGGATCTGCCGTGAGTTTATTCCAATGGGGAGGTTACGCATTTGTCCTCTCCAAATTTCTTTTGGTTCAGAATTGGAGAGTGAAGTTTCTTTCGCTCGATACGGAAATCTTGTCAAATCAAGTGAATAAGAGATTCAGACTTGGGCAAGTTTTCAGTGCTTAACTCAAATAGTTCCACTGCAATTGCCGGATCCGAGTTTTCGGATTTGACGGATGCCAGTCAAACAGATTGGGTAGTTTCATTGAACCCAACGGATTAAAGTGCCAGGGTCTTTTGTTTCCGTACTTCCTTATCAAGCACACAAACATCAAGAATGATGTCATTTTGGCTTGCGCTACGTTATTAGAGGAACGTTATTCAGAATGTTCATATGCTAATTCTGTCCGACAACTCGACGGTATTAGCGTATTTTCGGAATTATGGAGGCACTCATTCCATCCTGTTATTTATGTTAACGGATTGAATCTTTCGGTTGGTACTAGAACATCAAGTTCTCCTTCCGGTCCGTCATATTCCGGGTCGTCTGAATGTATTAGCAGACTCCCTTCGCGGAGAGGCCGTTTGTTGCCACCAGAATGGACTTCCAACAAACGAGTTTTCAATCAGATTGCTACCAAGGAGAGCGGCCAATGATCGACTTATTTGCGACGCATCTCAACAATCAGTTGCAGATGTATGTGTCATAATGTTTCGATCTTCGAGCGTTTGCAGTAAATGCTCTATCATTCTTGTGAGATGAAATAATAAGATATTCATATCTTCCAGCGCCGTTGATTCAACAGATATTGTTCAAATGTAATTATTTCAATGCAAATTTTGTTGGTAGCTTCTCTAGCTCCACAAAGACTGTGGATTAATTTACTCAGCGTTCTGTTGTGGGACATGCAGTGGAAGCTTCCTCCACATTTCGGTCCATACTATAGTCAGATGGATTCAATCTACTATCAGTTCTGCTTATGATTATATCTTCATTCAGCAGTCTGCTTTAGTTTTAAGCTCATGAAGTAAGAGTTCTTCTACATCATGGGCTTAGACTAATAATGTTGCTATTACAGATCTATTGAGGGTTGCATATTGGTCTTAGCCCTCCATTTTCACGATTTTGTATCTGAGAATATTGAGTCCTTTCTGCAGATCTTCATTGTTTAGGTCCGTTATTTTTTACTCAGAATGTCGTCTGCTAAACAGTGGCAACTATATGTGTATAGGCCTTCGGTTCCGGAAGTGACTCTGTCCTGCTGCCCTCTTTGCTCTGGATTATTTGATCCAGGGCAAGGGGAAGAGGGGAGGGGGGGCGGGTGTTCCCTTAGGTCACCTGCTTTATAGTGTAAAGCAAGGGAATACCTCCCTTAGAGTCAGTAATTCCGAGTCGGTTCCGAGATTATTTTAAGGGTAAAGCCTATGTTTACTCATCTGTGTAATATTTTTTAAAGTGTTGATTGGTGTGAAGTATCTGTATATATCATGTGATTAATTGGGTTTTAATATACAATCCTCAAACACTTTTAAATGAGTATATAGAGTCTCATTTCTCTAGACTCCCGTTTTTATTGGCTTTCCTTTTAAAAATATTAGTATAAAGGGTTATACTAGATGTTTATAGAGATCATTGATATTATTGTGCTCAATTACAGAATGGTGTTGTGTCTTTCTTTTTTGATACAAATAAGAAAGATACATGTAGCCTATCTTTTCTCATTGAGTGGATAGGTCTGTTATAGGTAATTGAGTCTATTGGATTTTCCTTATGTCCTAGGCCATCCAACCTTTTTACTATTCAGCTAAGTCTGGGTCATTGGTACAGTAGGTTGACGAGACAAGGTTTTTCGTGGGGAGGATGTGGTTCCTCCTCCCGTAAGCCTCGCAGGTCATACAGGTGATGGTTTAGACTTCTATTGCTGGTCAGTTGGTGGAAGGTTATCAAGCTCCACAAAAAAACTGGATAACAATCCAGGAAGATCAGTGGGTGAGAAGTGTAGTCTCGGACGGCTTATGGCTATCATTCCGAGTAAAAACCCCACTAACAAGTTGTCCGCACTGGACAAATCTTCCATTAAATTCTTGCATAAGAGAGTTTCTCCTATCGGAGGTATAAGCTCTTATCAAGGAAGCAATACAGGTCATCGAGAATCAGGATTCTCAAGATTTTTACATTCACCTGTTCCTTGTACCAAAGCCAGTCGGCTCGTTCCGACCTGTAATAGACTTGAGCTGGATAACAAGTTTATCATAGCTCTAAAAGTTTATTTATGGAAATCATTCAGTCGGTAAAAGGGAGCGTTCGAGTGATCGACTATGTGGCAAGCATAGATCTAAGGATCCATACTTTCATGTATTGATACATCTGGCATTCTAAAAGTACCTGCGGTTCGCCATATAAGGGAAAGTGTATCAGTTCAGAACAATATGCTTTGGTCTGAATCTGGCCCCCTGGGCGTTTCATTGAATTAATGAACTCGGTAATGTCTTACTTACGAGCTCACTTGTCTGCAGTAACATCGGCTTACTTGGACGACCTTCTACAGGGATGCGGCAGCAGAATTATTCTTCAGAACGATGTTCAGAGTCTGCTTCTATTACTCAGATGTCTCGGTTTCATCGTAAACGAGAAAAAGTCAGATCTAGCTCCGTACAAGTCGTCTATTCACTTGGGATTGAGTTTTGAGACTCAAACAATCTGGTTCGTCTGCTGTTACCCAGAGCAAAGTCAGTCAGTTGTTATGCTCGCTTTTGTCTACACTCAGATGCACTAATAGTGAGGGAATTCATGCAACTGTTGGAGCTGTGGGGAGCGGCTGTGGATCTCATTCCGACCTGTGCGCAAGTCCCCTCCAGATATTCTTTACTCAGAATTGGAGTGTGAAGACCCTTTCGCTTGAACCAGTATTGTTTTAAAAATAAGGGTTCAAATTGGGCAGATATTCAGTGGTTAACTCAGGGAGTTATGCTGCAACTGCCGGATCCGGCTTTCACGATTATGATGGATGTGAGTCAGATAGGTTGGGGCACGACCCCAAGTCCCACAGTCTTGAAGTGTCAAGGTCTTTGGGACCCTCTGTTCCAGAAACACATAAACATCATCGAGATGATGTTAATTATAGCTAGCGCTTCAACATTGGATTCACATAATAACTAACAACCATGTTCAATTTGGTTGGACAACTCGACACTAGTAGCGTACATCGGGAACTGGGGCAGCACCCATTCATTTCCGTTATGCCAACTAACGGAGAAGATTTTCCTAATACGTCATGAATCATCATGTCATCTTTTAATCTGTCATATACCGGGTTGTCTGAATGTACTAGCAGACTCACTCTCGGAAAGGTCGCCTGTTGCAGTTGGAGTCGACTCTCAACAAGCGAGTATTTGGACAGATTTGCTACCAGATGGATTGCCCCATGATAGATCCCTTTGCGACGCACCGGAACAATCAGTTACCATCATTTGTGTTCCCATGCCCAGACCATTGAGCATATGCAGTAGATGCTCTGCCGATCTCCTGGGGATGGATGATAGGATACGCGTATCCTCCAATTTATTTGATTCAGTAGATTATGTTTAAGATCAAACAGTCTCATTTTGAATCCTACTAGTAGCACCTCTGTCATCACAGAAACCTTGGATCAGTCTTCTCAAGTGTCTGTTATAGGATGTTACCTGGAAGCTTCCTCCCATGAGGACCTTCTTCACCAGAGGAAGTTTTTTATTCTTCGCGTGCTTCTCCGCCCATAGTGGCATAATGGAGTCGGTTAGACGTGAGGGAACCATTGCGGTTCCTATATTATTTTATGATTAATACAAGAACGATTAAGTAATGCGGGTGAGGAGGGTTTGATATGACTTTGAACCCCCCCCTCCTCCTCCCCTACCGCCAATGTGTGTAGAGGCAATTACCAGGCAAGACATAGTTTTCCTCCGCAATCCTCGTATGAGCTTAAATACATACATGCATTTCTTCGCTTCTCGATTGGCGGCTGGGTCGTGTTCATGGGCATATCCAATTTTTAGTTGGTTGGTTTCCTGTGATTATTCGTCTATTTGTCATATACGAGAGCATATTTCATCATAAATAAATTGCATGTCTTTGGGTACACCGGAGACTGCATAACCAGTTAACTGGTATTCAGATGATTACATGTGGGATTTTAATGCTCACGCGCATAATAATTATTAGGCTGACACTTTATTGTATGTTATGGACCTTAGAAACTATGAATTATTTTGGGGGCGATCCGTGTAGAAGCCTGTTAATCATACCTACTTCCATTTCTAGATCCAGGTTTCTATTAATGTCGGTACTCAACTCGTATATTTGCACGTTTATAGAGTCATAGAGATCGGATAGTACACGTCGGGGAGTGTTGTTAATGGAATTTATTGTACACCTGAATGCCTGTGGGTTACCTCAGAAGTGTGTTTACTCTCCAGAGATCGTTCATTGTGGTTCGATTGGACATGTGTATGTTATATATTATATCACTGGTTTTCAACCTATCTGCATATGCCCTCTCCGGTGTACGTCATATTGCGGGCAATATTAATTACCGAAATCGTCGCAATAGCCTTAACTTCCAAAGTGGTGTTAAGCAACATTTATTAATAATAAATTAATACCTGAGTGCCTGTTCGATGAATATTTGTATTGTTTTTTGGTGCCGCTTTGCAGTATGCTCCCCTCTTTCTTTTTGAAGATTCTTTCAAAAGAGAAGGGGGGGGGGGGGGGGGGGGGAGTTTGGTGATTTTTTTTACCTCTCCTCCAGCTTGATGGGTATGTAACTATGAGGGAAGCTGTTTTGTTCGTAATTATATCCTGCATACAGCTGGAGTTTTATTGTATATGGCATATGTTTGTGGGGGATATTCTCTCATTCACAAATATGCCATCCTAATTTTGGGGGCTTAGTCCAGGCTAACCTTAAAATTGGGAACTTGTTACATCCAATTAGCATAGTCTTCATGCTAAGTATACGGAATTACTTGAACTGGGCTCCTTTTATATATGTCTTCTCTGTTCCTGAAAAGAGAGACATACATGTAATTCCTAATAATTTTAATTTCCTTTCACCTTGGATTAAAGGATTGGAACTTTGTTGATCTACTAATTCTGAAGTCCTAGGCCCTCCACCTCTTTACGATTCAACTAGTCTTTGCCATTTGTTTACAGTGTAAAAATATTATAAATTCAAAGTAATTTGTATATTTTTATTCTTACCAATGGCCCAGATGGAGATGGCCCTCCCATGAGTGGGCATTCATACCTCCCTGCTGAATTTTTATGTGGTACTCTCTTCTACAAAGAATGATGTTGGCGCCAATTCTGGTCACTTCCTTCTGTCTGCGCATGCGTGAAGAGTAAATGTATGGAGGACCAGATAGGACTTTTAATTTTCAATTTTGCAAGTAAATTTTGGGGATTGGGGGGGGGGGGGGAGGGGTTCAAAATTTGTGTTTGGCCCTTAATAACTTTGATTTAAGCACCAGCTAGTCTGGGCCATTAGTAAGTATAAAAATATACAGATTACTTTGAATTTATAATTTTCCACCTGACATCATGGATCCATCAAAAGAACTAACTTCCACCCATTTTCATAATCTGCCAATCGAAATGTTGCATTCTGACCTCGATCAATTCGGAAGCCGTGGTGACATTCAATAAATCAAATGCTTCAGTAATTAAATAACAAAGAGTTTTAAAGTTAGAAATTTTCTGTGTGTGATGTTTGAATTTTTAGATTAATGGATTCTTTGTCATACAGGCATGTAATAAATGCAGAATGCTGTTATGTGTGAATGCGTTCATCAGAACAATACTGCCATCGCAGTAGGATAAAAATTGAGGCCATTCCTCTCATTCTATCATTCTGTGCTGGCTCTCTTGCCATATTGACAAATACATTCACATATCGTGATGTTCTATGTATATGTTACAGGGAATCTCCAAAACCAGGGAATATAGATTTCCTGAAATATTCAGGGGATCTTCTATAGATTCCCTGATTCTGTCAGGGAATCAATAGATTCCCTAAGATTTTCAGGGAATCTTACAGATTCCCTAAAAAATTGGTCCAAAAATTTTAGAGATTCCCTGAAGAGATATTTGACATCTCTGGAGGAGTAATTCGGGGAAAAATATTCAGGGCAATATATAGGGAAAGATATCTATGATGTGGAATTTGAAAATATACGATTCGTTGAGAACAAGCAGTGTTTATTGATGAAAATGTTCAAATAAAAATACAATAGTCAATACAGATAAATGAGTAACAATGAAAACAAAATGAGATATACAGAGGATATCTACATTTTTTTGAGTGGATTTGGGTATTATGTCAAATGTGATGACAAAACATTGAATTTCACTTTGGCTTTAGCCATTTGTGTAAATTGCAATGTTTTTTTTGTAATCACAAATGAGATAGTTCTCATATCAACTCCAAAAGTGAAGATTTTCTGTTCATTACATACTTTCGGTACCCAGTTGATAGCCCCAGTAGATATCTGTATAACAGAATAAAACATTCATTTTGTAACTAATGGTGTCAAATTGATTTTCCTTTCATTTAATAAATGGCAAATACCAATATCTACATTCTAAGTCACTCTAAATCCAAACACGAAAGCAAAATTAACTCTGAGGGTGCTGATGTACTGTTCTACAATCCCCCCTCCCCCTGTAAAACTTCCCCAGGGAATGATAAACCACCTGGTTTATCTCCACCCCCACCCCCCAAATAATTTTACCATTGTGGTTTGACAGAAAAAATAAACTGGTCAGGATATCTCTCTCCCACCCCCACCCCCCACACACACACATGAAATTTTTTTCTCTTTTAACAACTTAAACACGTGAGTTTTAAGATTCATATGTTAAGGTTGTTAAAAGAGAAAAAAGTTCAGGTGTGTGTGTGGTGGTGGTGGTGGGAGAGGGGGGGGGGGGGTTGGGACAAGATTTTCTGACCAGTTCATCTCACCTCCACCTGACACCTTGAAGTGAAAAAAAAAATCATTCAGGTCACACCACCATTTTGTAGAGAATTTCATCTCTATATTAAGATTCATTCATATTTCCAGTTGTTAGAAAGAGGGGAATAGGAATCTTACTATACGGATGAAATTCACATCAAATTGATGGTTTGTCAGGAAAAAAAGAAGACTTTTTGCAATTTCAAGTGTCATGTTGGGGGTAAGATAAACTGGTCAGGATATCGCACCCCCACCCCATGAATTTTTTTCTCTTTAAACAACTTAAATATGTGAGTTTTGTGATTCATATGTTGAAAGAGAAAAAAGTTCAGGTGAGGTTGTGGGGGGGGGGGGGGGGGGGGGGGGGCGGGGGCGAGGGCCCAATATATCCTTTAAGTGACATAAAAAAAATTGTTCAGGCCACACCACCATTTTGTTGGATCAACTTTTAAAGAATATTGCCGAAGCAACTCAGTGATAAATTGTTCCTCCATCACTACTGAATGTTCACGAATAAAATGGTTTTAGCGCATCAAAGGTGTGCAGGGTCACTGTGGGGCAAGCCCCTTTCGACCCTCTTTAACTATTGGTTAAGTTTTGGCAGTATGTCTGGGCACGTCAAAGCAGGAAAGTGTTCTGGGTTTAGTGGCGTTTGCTCCATTTGTGCTTCTTCTTCTTGGAATGAGGTGGCTGTGGAGGAGAAGGCTTGGCAGCTGTTGTTTCCAAGTTTCTGCATTTTAGCCATTTGTGGAAGAACGGGTCGCTGTTCTTTGCTACTTCCAAGTGTACTGGTTTGTCGATGAGGACGTCGTATGTTTCCTTGGCCCATTCTATCTGGGTTGATTTCAGGTATTCCAAGTAATCATCCCCAGTTCTGTCAAACTCCAGCTTGAGTTCACCGAAGCGCTCAATGGCATGTCCATCTAGAAGTTCAGTGTAGGCTCCCAGGCTAGTATCTCCTTCATCTGCAGTTTCCTGCTCGGACTCCGAGGTTGGACTGGATTTGAGGCCAGACTGGTTGCGGTTGATAGGAGAGTCAGGTACGGATTGGGCGACTTCCATCTCCTCTGCCTCCACTTCCTGCTTCTCCTCTCCCTCCGACCTCTTTGGTGAAAAGGTGCTGCTTGGGATTGGGGATACAGGTCTTGGAGGTGAGTTGACAGATGTCACCTTTTCCATCTCCTGATTCCTGGGCTCAGTCCTCTTCCTTTCAAGCCACGCCTCCATTCGCCTGGTGTCCCGGCATTTGGTTGACGGTGATTTCATCTTTCTCTGTTTCTTTGTCTCTGCTCCACTTGCTTTAGTTGTTTCAGTGGTGGTTGGAGTACTCAATCCCTTACCCTTCCTCTCGGGTGGACCAGTGCAAGCAGACCCGCGAAAGGTGCTACCATTCTCAGAGGTGGGTTGCATCATGTACATTATGGTGAGCTGAACGCAGTCCCTCTCAGCATGGACATCCCAGCTAAGAAGAGAGGTAGCGTCCTGCACCGTCAAAGTGTCCTTAAATTTTTTTGGCAGGTAATCCATGGCTAATTAGGTGTGCACACTCTGAATGTTCAGCCTTCCATGTATTTAATATATACTTTAGATTTGTTTAATCTAGTCATTAACACATATTTATTGTGCTCTGTTCAATTTGACAGTTTTGACATACCATGGATGACCAAATAAAAACACAAATGCAAGCAAATTCTTTATTTCAGTCACTTGGCTGCAAGCATTTGAGGTGTGAGTTCATAATCTGTTACTTTTTCATTCACAAGTTAAAAGGTGAGATAGCTTTCCAGACTCTATCATCCTCGGCCATGCAGAACAAACAAATAGAACAACAACTGTAACCAGTAATTCATTGTAGTTAGTCCAAGATAATCTCTTTTTAAAATTATTAATATTTCATTCAGGTATTATGAAGAAGTTCATCCCAAACAAAAATATGTAACTGATTTGATTATATGGATTGGTTTCATAAAAAAAAAATTCATCAAGAATTGCAAAAATATCGTTACAGGGAATCTCTAGATTTTTTTTAATGATTTTTCAGGAAATCTATAGATTCCCTACAATTTGTTAGAGAATCTGATAGATTCCCTGACGGAATCAGGGAATCTCACAGATTCCCTAAATATTTCAGGGAATCGATACATTCCCTAATTTTGGAGATTCCCTGTAACATATATATTGCCTGAAGTAACAAACAAAACTGTTTAAAATAAACCAGCTAGAAGAAAATTATGATGCATATTTTAAATGATGAGAGAGGTGCCTGTTCTTGAGGAAAAAAATTTTTTTAATAGTCTTACTCAATAAATCATTGTATTTACTTTCAGGAATCAGAACAAAAAACTAGTGATGCACAATTGAAGGGTCAGATGGAATATTTAAATCAACAAACTGAAGATTTTAAGGTAATGAATATTTGGGTTTTTCTATTAAATCCTGTCTGCAGACAAGTTCAGTAATTTTCTTTTTTGGCTGCAACTTTTCTTCTGTAACCTTTTTAAACAGAGCAGCTTGTATAATATTAAGGTTAATTGTAAAATGAAAAGTGAGAGACGTGTGGATGAATGTTGTTGATGCAGCATTATTTCATGCTTCCAATAAGCCCCTGAATGTGAATGATTGATACCATTCCATTAATCTTGACGTTCCCTGATAATTGTCAAGTCAGTGCTTCCTGTGTGTTCAGCTAGAACTCATTTGAAATCATTGCCTGGCTTCCAGGCTTACAGTCTTGATTTGATTTCAAACAGTATGTGATGTGTGTCACTTGTCATCTTTGGTTATTTGATGGTATATTGATATTATCTGTCACTCCCCTTTCATAGTCATCTCAGTTTCTCGCAGCATTAGAGTATAAAGAAGGAATCATAAAATTAAGACTGATTTTTTTCTTTCTGTGACCAAACTAAAAGCAGTACAAACAAAAATATAATTCAAATTAAAATCACAATAACTAATTCATCAAAGCATAAAATGTCTTCTCTCAAGAAAGGATAGTAAGCCAAATGGACCTGGTAGAAACACAGAAATTAAAAGCATGAACTAATGGACAACAAATAGTTTTAAGCTGTGGAACCCCTGGCTTCTTTTTGCTGAAATTTGCCTGTTTGTACTCCCACATTTTCTTCAGAAAGTAAATATTTCGATGATTTCTTTTCTGGTTCTAACAGAATGAAAAATCACTCTGTATAATATGTCAGACTCTTTATATGTCCTGTCTCTCCATGTTTTCCAGATTCAGCTCTCAGATCTAGGAAGTAAGAATCGGGGTCTGCAAGAGAAAATCCGGCTGATGACAGAATCTCATCACAGAGTAACTACATCTCTTGAAAGTAGGGTACAAACCCTTCAGGCTGATTTCGACATGAAAACAACTGAGTTGGAGAGTATACAAGCTGATTATGAAGGATATAAGGTTTGTTAGTTTTTATTTGACTGACTGTGAATACCATAGATATATTACTTCTCATGCCTGTCAATCTCAAAACTCACCTACGCCCTTCCCTACCCATCTATTACTCTGTAATTGTTCATCAATCTCCCTGTTTATCTAACTATTTATCAATTTGCCTATCACGTCTATCCATTCTAACAGTATAGGTCTTTTAACTGGTTGAGTGCTGGAAACCCATATTTGGGCTCTAATTAACCTTTTACCCAATGTAACGGCCAAAACCGGTCAGTGCTATTCACAAAAATCGCAATTAATTTTCATTATTTTTTTTCATTTTTTGTTTCAAAACATAGGTTATGACCCTTCTTTGTAACGAGCTCATCGAGTTCATTCCAAAGAGGGGTCATAACCTATGTTTATGAGACAATAATGAAAAAAATGAGTTATTCAAGAATTTTGTTTGCAAGTGTTTTTCATGTTAGGTAAAGGGTTAAAAGGTGTCACTTTCCATGGAATGGATGTGCTTCGTATTCTCTTGCAAGTAACATTTTTAGCTCAACTTTGGCAAAGCCAAATTTGAGCTTATGCCATGGCCAGTCGTCCGTCTCTTTACGAAACTTCTTGGGTACCTTTGTTATGACTGTGGGACGAGAACGAGTGTTTTGGGTCTGATCCGAAATTCAGGTTGGCCGCTGGCGGCCATTTTGTACAGACTTAGGTGAAATCAGATTTTTACGCAGAACTTCCATATGAAAGCGCTGATTTGAATAATTTTTTGTATGAATGTTTAGTACCATGGGATACATCACATATAATACAGGTTTTTTTCACGTACATAAATTATGCAAATTAGACTAACTTTGATGTATTTAGTGTTACTTTCAGCACTGTAAGTGCAAATGCCAATACGGCTCGGGCTAGAGGCCGTATTTATAAACCGATCTTTACAAAACTTCTTGGGTATCTTTGGTATCACCGTGGGAAGAGAAGGAGTGTTTTTGAGTGCGGTCCGAAATTCTAGATGGCCGATGGCAGCCATTTTGTACAACATTAGGTGCAATCAGATTTTTGCACAGAACTTCCATATCAAAGTGCTGATTTGAAAATTTTTTTGTGTGAATGTTTAGTACCATGGGATACATCACATATAATACAGGTTTTTTTCTTGTGCAGAAATTATGCAAATTAGATGAACTTTGATTTTTTCAGTGCTACTAACACACAGTAAGTACACATGTCAATACGGCTCGGGCTAGAGGCTGTATTTATCAACCGATCTTCACGAAACTTCTTGGGTACCTCTGTTATCACGTTGGGATGAGAACGAGTGTTTCGGAGTGCGGGCCAAAATTCAAGATGGCTGCCAGTGGCCATTTTGTACCGAAATTAGGTTTAATCAGTTTTTTGTACACAACTTCTATATGGCTCAGGCTAGAGGCCTTATTTATGAACCGATCTTTACAAAACTTCTTGGGTACCTTTGTTATCACCGTGGGATGAGAACGGGTGTTTTTGGGTGTGGTCCGAAATTCAAGATGGCCACCAGCAGCCATTTTGTACCAAAATTAGTGCAATCAGTCTTTTGTACAGAACTTCTGTATGAAAGTTCTGATTTGAATAAATTTTTGTATGAATGTTTAATAAAATGGAATACATCACATACAGTACGGGTTTTTTTCTCATGCAGAAATTATGCAAATTAGATGAATTTTGATTTATTTAGTGCTACTTATACACTCTAAGTGTGCATGTCAATACGGCTCGGGCTAGAGGCTATATTTATCAACCGATCTTCACGAAACTTCTTGGGTACCTCTGTTATCACCTTGGGACGAGAACGATAACTGAGTTATCCAAATTTCGAGATGGCTACCAGTGGCCATTTTGTACCGAAATTAAGTCCAATCAGTTTTTTGTCACAACTTCTATACAGCTCGTATTTATGAACTGATCTTCACGAAACTTCTTTGGTACCTTTGTTTTCACCTTGGGACAGGAATGAGTGTGTTTTGGGGTGCCTTTGTTATCACTGTGCTATGAGAACAAATATTTTGGGGTTCAGTCAGACCCACTCTGGGACTCAAAGATTTCTTTTCTAGCTGAGCATCTGACTGTCACCCACCTTTACAATACTTTACCTATACATTTGTTACAGGCTACGGTCAGTATTTATGTACAGACTGTTACAATACTTTATATGTACCTTTGTTATCAGGTCATTACCTAGATGTTTGTCATTGCTGTGTCACATACGATACCTGTACATGTCTTGACAAGTTGAGCTACAGTGTCCTTGACACCTTCATTTGTTCATATAGATTTGTTTTGTCACAATTTATTGAAGAGTGTCTAGGGGCACTCTCCAATAAATGTTACAAGGCTAGTCTATGTTATCCAATTCTAGCAACCCAACTTAATCATCTACTCAGGCATTTAAAAAATCCGCTCTACTCAAAGAAGGGCTAAACAAAAAAGAAAAAAAAATAGCTGGACTCATTTTCTTTTTTTGACAGGGATTTCCTCGTGTCAGAATAATTACCTGGATAAAATGATAAATGATTGTTATAATAAAACCTTGTTAAATAGATGATAACCTGTGTTTACTTTATCCCAATGTTAGCCATTCTTCCCTCTCACACTGCCCCCACCCCCACTCCCTAGTCCTGGATCATTTTTTGTCACATTAATGATGTATTGAAGTCTATTTTTTGTTGTCTCAATGACTTTGGATACATTATTCAAGTAACATACAGGTGTCCATGATTCTCAAGGACACAATTAATTGCTCGGTGTGTTGATATGTTTAAATGAAGAGCAGATTGAAAATGTATTAATGACAAATATGTTAAATATGGCACATTCACATTGTAACCACAAGCAAATGACACCAACTCGAGAATTTTGTACAAATGGAAGAAAAGTTAAACCATTGGAACTTTGTTGTAACAGCACACAAACAAAACAATCATTTATGTGGTTTCTACCATCAGAGAGGTGTGGCTTTCTTATTTTGGTTCAGTCTCAGTTTGGTTTGATAGAAATGTTTGGTTTTCAGTTTTGTTTTACAAGTTTGTCTGGTTAATAGAATACACTTGTTAAATGCTGAATTTTATTTTGCCAAGTGGCTGTTCTCTTAACCCTTTACCCTATGCACAGAGCTTTAAAATTTAATATTTTTAATATTCTTTTTCAATTTTTAAAAAAAAATTTCAGCAAACCCATATCATATGACCCCTCATTGGAATAAGCTTGTCCAGCTTGTTCCAATGAGGTGTCACATGATATGGTTTTGATGAAATGTTTTGAAAAATAATCTTTTTCAACTGCTCAATTTGTAAAATATGCTGTAGAATGTGACGATTTGTTAGGTAAAGGGATAACATGATTCTTCATTGGTATTTCCATCTTTGATTTGTTTTATATAAATATATACATCATTTTGCATAATTAACACTCATTTAATTAATGACACCCTGTTCTGTTTATAGATTCGAGCTCAAAGTGTGTTGAAGCAGCAGAAAACTAAGACAACTCATGTTACTGCACCATCTAATCAAGAAAAATATGAAAGGTAAGAATTATTTATTATACCCCCGCAAACAAAGTTTGGGGAAGTATATAGGAATCACCCTATCTGTCCATCCGTCTGTCCATCCTTATAAGCGCAACTCCTAAACCATTTGAAGAATTTTCATGAAACTTTACACAATGGAAGAACTCCATATGAAGATGTGCATGAAGTAATATAATTCCTTTCTGACATTTCCAAGGGGAGATATTCTAACTTATACATTTCAATTGCTAATCATATGTCTGAAATCTGAAATTTCAATGTCCTATGTGGTCCTCCATACCTTTTATCCACTGCGCATGTGCAGTGTCAAGGAGATCTCGAAATTGGCGCCAATTGTCATTCTTTGTTTGGCCCTAAATGCAATAACACCTCACTGATATTTGTGCTTGTAAATCTCAGTTTAAATGATGCCAGACACATAATTATGAAAGAAATGGTGGATCTAAGGAGGAAATAGAAGGATGAGAGGATGAAACAGCGGCAGGATGTGTTCAGGGCTGTAACTTATAATTTTTTTACAAAATTGTTTCATGTTCCCTAATTTCGGGGCATGGTCCTCATGTTGTCATTCTTGCTATGAATTTACCATTGTTTGTTCAGTGTTTCCTCTCTCCCTTTCCTTTATTCCCCCCTTGCTATTCTCCCATGCTTTTGGCATAATTTTTGTAATTTTTTTTACTAAAATTTCTTGGGAGTTTTGGCTTGGTAACAGAATAATTATTGTGTTTTTCCCCATGCTTATGTCCTCACCCTTGGGTGGTTAGGCATTGTGGTCTGCATCTACCATCCGATGTACTGCAGTTTTTTCTCTGGAAGTCTCTGTATTACATTGGATAGTGTTTAAATTGGTAACTGATTTTGGGCCATGTTTACAGTGCCTGGAGTCACGTTTCCGGTTTTTGTACACTTTTGTTTACGTTGACAACGGTTACTTCTGATAGTGATTACTTGTCTTCTGTTTAGTTCTGCTCATAGCCAGATACATTAATATTGTCCGTAAGTGTTACATTAATTTTTAAATATGATTTAAAATTTTTGTCCCCACTTAGGCTTTTTTGGGATCCATTTGGGCTCATTGTTCCCATTGGGAACTTGGGCTCTTCTGAAAATTTTCGAAAAATTATTTTGGGGGGGAATTATTTTTTTGAAATGTTATAATGGATTATATTATATTATGTATCTTTGTTTCAAGGGTTAGTGCGAGTACTATGACTGTTTATATTTTTTCATGATGAAAGAATATTGTTCAAATTGTAATGCGAGGAAGTCTTCCTCTGATTCTCATGTTCATTGTGTTTCTTGTAGTCAATGTACTCGCACTAATTCTTGCTCAGTGTGTGTCAATTGGAATGACAAACGTTGGAGGCGTGTGTCACAGTATATTGTTAGAGGTGAGGGGTCCATGCCAGTCCTCTCTCCGCAGGGTCACTCTAGTTTATCAGTCTCTTTTTCAGAGGAACAAGAACGGGGTGATATTTCTTGATGTCTTCAACAAGTGTGCCTCCATCGTTGCAGTCTACCGAAGAGCTAGAGGCTAAAGTGCTCATGGAAATACAACAATTGCCTAAGAGGTCCCTAGTATGATCGATGGCGTTGTTGACCACTAGCTCGCCCAGTGTAGTGACCATTCATCGAATGGCTCGGCAGCCAGGTTCGTCCGTTGCGGTTCAGGGAAGCAGTTTGGGTGATGCAAGCACTATAAATATTGAACGTGCACACCCAGCAACGATGGATCCGAGGATAGTACGGAGGAAGCCTGTCAGTCCGGTAGCTAGCTCGTCCAGGTCTACCCGGACTGTGAGCGAGAGAGGCTCCTCTCTCTTACAGCAACATCTGGGAGCAGATGTTGTTGTACGTGACATTAGTCACTCGGAGCATACGTCCACTCCACCTGCTGGGGACGCTCCGTTGCATAGACAGTCCAGAGAGACTAGTCTATCGGCTTCCTCATCCTCACGGCAACACACACGACAGCACCTTGGCTACCTGACCGCTGAAATCCAGACAGCTTCGTCGACCAGGTCACGCCATCCGGTAGCCAGGGATACGAGGCCTTTACAATCGGGACGTTCGCATAAAAGAAGTATGCGGGATTCAACGTCCCAGGAGCTTCCAGCGGCTAAATCACGTAAGGCCGCGGCTCCACAGACCTCCATAACGGACTTGCTATTGCAGATAGCTCATCGTATCGCAGCATCCCAGCAGCCATCAGAAACCTTTTCAGATCAGAAATTGTCTGAGGAAGCTGGGTCGGTTCGTTCCGCTGCAGAGTCAGCAAGGGATGACCAAGATTATCAAGTGGTCCAGCCGGATGGCGGAAGGGATTCAGAGGAGTTGGAATTTTCCCTTTCGGAGCAACATAAGGTAGCTGTAGATTTCATCCAGCAATACCTTCCTGATGTTGTTCCTCCGGACCAAAATGCTGCATTGCCGGATAAGAGACTGATAGCGTCACTGGGCACAGACTTTTTCGGCCGGATTGGGGACACTGTCCCTGAGTTTCCGACCCAGTCCAGAAATGTCTCACAGACATTTGAACTTTTGAATGACGCTATATTCAAACTTGCCTCCAAGACGGGCAAGTCCGGTTTCTTAGCGGCCAATGCTCTACAGCTGCCTTTCATCAATTCAAGGAATAAATTTGAAATGGCAGGACAGGGCATTCGAGAGTTCCTCTGCGTCTGGATGACCAGGCTGAAGACATAGAATTGTCTTTGCCGTCGTCTATGTCTATTCCAGCCACTACTTTGGAAACGGCAATCTCGTCTAACAGGACCAACTTAGACGCATTATCGTACGCAGATCACCTTAGCAGAGCGTTATCATTACGTCTTGAAGGAAAAGAATTCCAGGATGTTCAGACTTCCTTAAGAGTTATTTTGAGGGCCATAGCATACGCTACGTATAACTCTGCCCTTTCAGTGGCAAATCTGGAGTTAAACGTGATGCTGTCCTGGCTACATACACTCGCGTGGATCGTAAGGTGAAAAACTCTCTTCGACTTGCTCCGGTCTCCTGAGAGCTTCTCTTCAACGGCAAGCTTTCCTTAATCTATGATCAGATTACTAAGAAAGCTTCAGACTCTCTGCTGTTCAAGTCCGCTTCTAAAAAGTCGGATTCAGCGGAGAAGAGTAAAACAGGCACTTCTGGGGCGAGTACGTCCAAGGGAAGTTCCTATAGAGGTTCTTATAAGTCCTCTGGGTCTTACTCCAGAGACCATCAAGGTAGCGAATCAGGTAGGGTCCATAATACCGGTCAGACGCCCCTAGGTCGATGGGGCAAGGTGCGGGTCGTGGAGGACGTGGTTTCTCCTCCCGCAAGCCTTGCAGGTCCAGGCGGTGATGGTGCAAACCTCTATCGTGTTCCAGTGGGCGGAAGGTTATCGAGTTGCTTAACCAATTGGTTGTCTATTACAGACGACCCATGGATTCGAGGGGTGATTTCAGAAGGGCTAAAACTTCCTTCAAAAGAAAACCTCCGTTAACTCGAAGTCCAAGATGGACTCAGCTTCCGTCAAATCCTCAGAAGAGAAGTTTGCTTCTATTAGAAGTCCAATCTCTTCTGGAGAAGAACGCGATAGAGGTCGTAGAAAACCAGGAATCTCCAGGTTTCTACAGCCGTCTGTTTCTGGTTCCGAAATCAGATGGCTCGTTTCGTCCAGTCATAGATCTGAGCTGGAAAAACAAGCTGATCGTGGCTCCAAAATTTTATATGGAGACCGTTCGATCGGTCAGAGAGAACATTCGAGTGAACGACTATGCTGCTAGCATTGATCTCAAGGATGCATACTTTCACGTCATGGTACATCCGGCATTCAGAAAGTATCTTCGATTCGCTGTCCTAGGAGTCGTTTATCAGTTCCGCGCAATGTGCTTCGGTCTGAATCTAGCGCCCTGGGATTTCACTCGAATAATGAACTCGGTAATGACTCATTTCCGAGCTCATTCGTCTGCGGTAACATCGACCTACCTGGACGACATTCTTCAGAGGTATGGCAACGAGTTAATGCTTCAGAATAATGTTCAGAATCTGCTTCAACTGCTCCGACGCCTCGGTTTTATAGTAAACGAGAAGAAGTCGGATCGGTTTGTGCGGAGCCGCCGCGGATCTTATTCCGATGGGGTGGCTACGTACTCGGCCACTCCAAATCTTTCTGACTCAGAATTGGAGTGTCAAGATTCATTCGCTCGATATGAACATCGTCTTGTCGAATCAAGTCAGACAAGAGATTCAGACTTCAGCAGATATTCAGTGGTTAACTAAGGGAGTTCCACTGCAATTGCCGGATTCGAGTTTTACGATTATGACGAATGCCAGTTAAACAGGTTGGGGCGCAACTTTGAGCCCAACAGATTCGAAGTGCCAGGGTCTTTGGGATCCACAGTTCCTAAACAAGCACATAAACATCAAAGAAATGATGTCAATTTGGCTTGCGCTACGTCATTGGATGAACATAATTCAGAATTCCCATGTGTAAATTCTGTCCGACAATTCGACGGTTGTAGCATATATTCGGAACCAGGGAGGCACTAATTCCATTCCGTTATTCAACTTAACGGAAAGAATCCTTCTGTTTGTCCTAGAGCATCAAGTTCTCCTATCGGTCTGTCATATTCCAGGTCGTCTGAACGTTTTGGCAGACTCCCTTTCTCGGAGGGGTCACATGTTGCCATCAGATTCTCGGAGGGGTCGCATGTTGCCATCGGAATGGACTCTCAACAAATGAGTATTCATTCAGATTTGCTACCAATGGGAGCGTCCGATGATAGACTTATTTGCGACGCATCTCAACAATCAATTGCAGACGTATGTGTCGCCATGTCCAGATCCTCGAGCATTTGCAGTGGACGCTCTCTCGATACGCGTATCCTCCAGCACCATTGATTCAGCAGATATTGCTCAAGATAAAGCAATCTCACTGCAAAATTCTGTTGGTAGCATCTCTGTCACCCCAGAGACCATTGATAAATCTACTCAGGTGTCTGTTGTGGGACATGCCGCGGAAGCTTCCTCCACGGGAGGATCTTCTTTCGCAGGGGAAATCATGCACACTGCATCACAACCCGCAAGGTCTCAACCTTCAAGTATTTCTGTTGTGCAGTCCTTCTTGCACGGCAAGCAATTTACAGGACGAGCAGTGGGCGCAATTTCTAACTGTAGGAGGACCTCCTCTTCGCTAAATTATGCTGCTAAGTGAAAGATTTTTTTATCGGTGTTGTAGGGATCATTCTATTGATATTTATGATGTCTCTTTATCTAAGTTAGTGAAAAACTTTTCGATAAATAGGCCTAGAACCCTTAGATTAATTCCTAAGTGGAATTTAGCTTGGGTTCTTCTTTAGCTAAAAGAAGTGCCATTTGAGCCTCTTGACACAGTGGACTTCAAATTCTTATCTTATAAGACAGCTTTTCTCTTAGCCTTCTCTTCGGATAGAAGAGTTAGTGAGCTTCATGCACTATCAGTTGATGATTCTCACTATCGTAGTGTAGGTAATACTATTACCTTTACTACTAATGTTGGATTTTGGCTAAGAATCAGGCTCCTAATAAGTATCCAGAACCTATTGTTATTAAGGCTCTTCCATTTTCAGACGGGCATAGGCCTTTACTCTGTCCTGTTAGAGCTATACGTATTTACAAACGTAGATCTGAGTTTATCAGCAAGGGACGTTAACGTTTCTTTCTGTCTCTGCTGCCTAATGGAAGGGACATTATGGTCCATTCTATTGCAAGGTGGATTCAATCAACTATCCGTACTGCTTATGATAAATTATCTTCAACTCAGCAGTCTGTGCTTAAGATTTTGGCGCATGAAGTAAGAGCGCTCTCTACATCTTGGGCTTATGCTAATAGAGTTGCTATTACCGATTTGATGAAGGCTGCATATTGGTCTCGGCCTTCTACATTCACAAGTTTTTATCTTAGAAATATTGAGTCCATTTCTGGTGACCTGCATTGTTTAGGCCCGTTATCTGGTGCTCAGAATATCGTTCACTAAACAGTTGCAACTATAGTTATGCAGGCTTTCTGTTCCAGCAGTGACTCTGTCCTGTTGCCCTCTTTGCTCTGGGGTATTTGACCCAGGGCAAGGGGTGGGGGGGGGGGGGGGGATGGTGTTCCCTTAGGTCACCTGCTTTATAGTGAAAAGCAAGGGAGTACCTCCTCTGGTGTCAGTAATTCCGAGTCGGTACCGGGATGGTTTTAAAAAAAAAAAAACTTTGAAAATGTGCTGAGTCAGAATTTTTTAACACTGTGGGTAATGGGAAAAACATTTAAGACTACTTTTCTCCCAAACCACAGCTCCAAAAGCTTTCAAATTTCACATATAGCATCTTTGGAAGTTTGTTTTACACGTTTATTGAAATCAATTCCCTGGGTCCATATTTGGGCTCTCTCTGGGAGCCCAAATGTTTAAATTAGTGCAGTATGAGGAATATTCTTTAAAAATCTTCTTCAGATCTACCAATAAGATTCTTTTGATATTTGGTATGCAGCATCCTTAGGGGGTGAGATTCAAGTTTGTTTAAGCCAAGTCCCTGGGTTCATGTTTAGGCTGAAAATTTGGGGTCCTGGTCCGGACTCAGAAATTTTTGCCCAAAATCTGGAAATGAGGTTTTTGTTTTTTTAAGTGTTTCGGTCAATTTTAAGACAAAAAAAACAAATTTTCTTTTTACACTGAAAATTTGGTTGTCCGGCCGCCAAACATCGATTTTCAGCTTTTGCGTGTTTTAGCGTATAAAGTTTTTTTCTCAGTGGATTCTAGTAGTGTGGGTTGTCCCTTTGAGGAATCAACCGGGTGACCAGCTGGCACCCTTGGGGAAATTTTTTATTCAACCCTTTGGTGACCTACCCATTTAAAATATGCATATTTCTAGGTAAATTGTTTCTAATAATAATACCATGCATATTGTGCAACTAACTGAAAAATATGATGACATATGAATAAATGCATGTTGGTGATATCTGTTTATTGTCTTTTACCCATGATTTAATTATTTTTTAGTTGAAAAATGGTCGAAAATGGTGCAAAATCGTGTTTCTGATATTTCGTTTCAAAAATATCAAGTCACATTCAAAGCATTTACTCTGGAAATTGTAGAGTGTTGATATTAAGGTCTTAAAAGATAGAAGTGGATATACTGGATATGGAACAATGGACTTGAACAGGTTTTCTGAATGTATTTGGGAGTCCATAGGTAATAATCTACCCCTACCCCTATTTCTGTTTTTTTTAAATTTTTTAAATTTTCCCACAAAGTTGTCGAAACCAAACTATTTTATTGTAATCTTATTGCAAATATGTAATTTACATTGATTACATTGTGCAATACACCATTTTACAATATTCGCTGATCACTCCAGAAAAAAATTACTTGAACAATTAGCAAATATTTCATAATTTTGTGATTTTAGTGAGGAATTTGAAATAATACAGAATATCGTAGTTCCATCTAAGTAGGTGTTGTGAAACCAAATGAAACATTAAATAAGGACAGTTCACATTAGTTAAATATTGTCTAGTGAGTGTATATCCCCTCTTCTTTCATCCGGGCTTGGGACCGGCAGGCAAACACTGTCTGGCAGCATTAGATTTTTTTTTTTTTTTTCAATTTTTATTTTTTAATTTTTTTTTCAATTTTTTGTTTGTTTGCTTTTTAAAATATTTTTATATATATGTTTGTGCTTGTATATCTTATGTATATACAAATGCAGTGCATTCCTGATGTACACTTATTTTGTCCGTCCTTTTGTGTTTTCATGCATCATTGTGTACAGACTCAAAATCTCTTCCCATACATGTCTGTTCGTTGCAGCACTCAATATTTCCTTGACACGAACAAAACATTGCACATGCTAATTTAGAAGCACTACAGCTGCACCTAGCTGTTCGGCATGGCTGTTGACTAAAACAGGAACATCGTATCATGCGCAAAACCGTATCCGGTGCCAATGATACACCTGTTAGGACAGTCACGGGTAATAACAACTTTGTGTTATCATCCTTGGTGAAACCGAAGTCTGTGGGGTTCATGTTAGGTGGATCTAGATTTACAGCATTCCGCCAGATACATGCTTGCAAATGAGCCCTCTTAACATTTTCGGAAAATGCTGCATTGCTTGGAGGTAGACTGTTAAGACTGGGTACTTTCATTGTACTCTTTTTCCCTATTTTTGATGTGCATACACTAACTCGTGCATCGGACATTGTGTTTGATTCCTTGCATCCATAACAAGCACACATGAATCTGGTGGCCTATTCTAAGACATCAGCCCATGTAGCATCTATGTCACCAAGAGATGACAACGATTCTAAGCCAATTTCCAAAACTTTGATGACACGACCCTTTCCAATGCCAAAGCACCCAGCAACAGTATCACAGCCTGAAAGAGCATGCGCTGCAAAAATGTCTGGAATGATTCCTCTATGTTTCTCAACCGTAGCTTGGATATCAACCACCGATCTATCCGTTATAGGGGATGCCATGAACATATCTGAGGTCAACTTATATTTCAAATAATGATACAAGAGAAGAGTATACACATCTGTATCATCAACCAGAACAGTCACTTGTCCACTCGTCTCAGTTGCAACATTGACAGCCTGCTGGACGATTATATTGTCCGCTTCTTCGTGGCATGTCAACATGTCCAGTCGATCTATAACAACACTGTTGTTGATCTCTATGGGTGCTGCATGTTGTCCAGTAATGAACAGTTTGTGTGTTACTGTATTATCACTGGCGAATAACTGGTCGCATCTGAATTGTTGAACAATAATATCAATCAACTGTTTTTTGTTTTCGGTTACAGTAAGTGTCAGTTTCTGTGTAGGCAATGGTGATGTTATCTTCAACTTGAATTTGCGACAGCAGCTGTCACCACTCCTATTTGCCCTTGTCCCGCACTTGGTACTACATGTATAATCATTGTACCTATCGAACACAAAATATGTGTCACCATGCAAGAGAAATTGCTTAACATGATCTTGGAATTTCTGGACGGAATCTCTTACAATTGGTGGGCACATTTTATTTGATACTGGCCAGTGTGGTATCCACAAAAGTGCACAACCATCTATGATTGTGCTGTGTGAGCTGTCATGTTTAGTGTTTTATGCCAAAACAGTTACCGCAGTTTTGGTTTTGAGAATGGACTTGGACTTTGAGATACGCATATCCCCATTGTCGTGGAATAATGCAGTGGGAACTGGCGACAATTCATGTGACAGCACATCCTTGATCTCAACGTTGCATAAACTGGGTTGGAGGCCCATACTCTCGAGTAAATCAGATTACTATCAAACACCCGAGTGTCACCAAATTTAATTGACTTCTTCATCGATGACATTGTGACAACAGGCATAAATATGGTATCATAGAATCTAGTGGGTAACCCTGCCTCAAATGTATGCATTTGTCGGAGACCAAGGGCTATTGTGTTGTCTACATTGAGAGCTGGGGGAGCAATCCTTCCAGTCGCAATATTCACCATGCCTTCAGGGTGTTGCTCGGGGTCCATTGGGTTTATAACCAGCTCCAGTTTCTGTCGTGGTCCAATCGATCAGCAGATATTCGAGCTTTTGATTCTTCTTTGTGGTGTTCCTAAACACGTCGTGATTGAGTATCAGACTTCCCATGACCATAGCACATGAACATTGTTTCTATATACATGTCACTCCAGATCCCATTCCACATGCCATCCAAATGTCTCATTACATGGGAACCTTTCAGAAACTGGTGAAGAATATCTGGCGGTAGCCGCTCCATTTCTCTCAGGTAGTATAAACCATATCTGGCATAATTGACATGGCCTGATGCAAAGAAATAAAGCGTCATTTACTTCACTGCTACTAGGTGAAGTGGCCAATCCCCCTCTCGTTCAGCCCTGACGTATTGCATCATGATGAACACTGGTTTAATGAAGCAGTCCACCCACATCCTGATTGTTCGACTCTTTCCAGACAGATCTGTCAACTTATCACCCAAATCATCAAGCACTCGAAATTCTCACCATCGAAAACATTTCTGAGCAATTCCTCAGTCAATAGCCAGAATGCCCGTATATTCATGTGGAATTTTTTCCCTATCAGCATTTAGGCCACTCCACCGAAGACCAACTCAAGAACCTCAGATAATCCTGTATCGGCCATCAATATACCGATGGCACCAACGAAACTCATCAGCATGTGCATCCCGCCTAACCGCGGTATCATATGACAAATCTTGTCAGGATCAGACCAGAGAACCTGCAGGGAAACTTTGTATAGTTGCTGATCAACTGTGAAGAGTGTGAACTCTTGTCTGGCCAACTGAGTGAGATGTTGTGCCCCCGACATCGCGTTAGCTATAGTTTGAGGATCAGCCGGTGGCATGTCTATCAGTGGCAGATATACTGCTTTTGTGGATGGCTCTGGAGACATCCCACTCTCGCGACACGATTTGGTGTTGTAGCCATTGAACCCAGGACATCTATCCACATTGAGTATATCCTTGAAAAAGGAGAAGTCAAGTTCGTCAGCCCTCTGCTTTGCCATGGTCATCTGTGCAAGCAGTTTGAGTGGTGGGATGGTTTTCCTGATGAAGTCAGTGGGGATGACAGGTTTTTTTTTTACCATTGAACTTGGAGTTCTAAACTGTAGTCTATTGCTTGGGTCATTGCTATTTTTTTAATTCTCGGTATCTTTGTCAAAATAAGCCTGGTTGCATTGCCAGATTGTGTCATTAAGACCGCTAGTGAATGAGTGCTTTGTTTGCCATTTTGTGACGAAATGTCAGCTTCAAAGTTATCAGCAACGAATTGTATCATACCATCAGAAGCATCAGATATACCAGAACAATTTGTGTTGGTTGTTGTTTGAACAGCTGCTGAATTTTTGAATCGTAAAAGTTCAAGAAACACCAAAGTCACTCATTGCTTTTATTATCTCTTTGGAGTCGCATAGCATAACAGCCAAAGCTATCTGTAATGGTGTGGTTATGCCTTTAACGGCCTACATCATAATGTTGCATATTAACTTAGCAGGGAGGGTGTTGTCAAGTTTGGGGGATAATCAACCATGGAAATCGAGGAGTGATTGGTTGGAATACTCAACAACAGCTACCTCATCTAACCTGGAGACATAAATACTTGAATCTATTTGGATGGAGTCGATTTCTTTGGAAATTATATCCTTCGTTGTTTTCATGGCTCCTATAGTGTCATCACCGATCTCATTAACAACTCTCCAAACAGAACCGACATGCCCACACATCGCAAGAATGGTCATGATCGATGGAGAACTCAGCACCAATAGGTCATCTCTAAATATTTCTGATAGTTTAGAAACAATCAGCTGGCTCGATAATGTGTCACCTCTGTGTTGGATATATTTGTGGCATATATCAACAGAGCTCCAACTCAGACAGTTGTCATCCTTCATGAAATCCACTACTGCCTGGAGGGGTCAGGTGATGAAGTAGATGTCTCGGCAACTTTAGCCGCCGCACTTACAGCGCGTTCGTCCATGAAGGTTTGTCGACAATCAGAATGGTAGCGAGCATCAACAGCATGTAAATCACTCAATGTCCCACTGATTCTAACCCTGACTGCTTCAGCCCATTCGTCACCACATTCATCACACTTGCGGTAAATGACCTCTTTTGGTGATAAACCACCACCGGACTATTGTATTTGCCTGAAAACATAAGCTGGCCTCCAACGCAAAGGATGGCGTGGGTCTTTACCAACTTTGCATTCATTTGCACAAAACAGACAATCTTGTTTGAAACTGAATAAACCAGCATCAGAGCTTCTGTTTTGTTTCTGTGGTGGTACATCTGCAGCTTTTGAGGGACTGCCATTGGGTCTTTTCATTGCACATTTCACCGTGCGAGGGTGCAGATATTTACTGATACAGTCTCTGTGTGCATCTAAAACAATGTTTGTATCACCTTTGAGATGCAATCGCAATGCATTGTGAAGACCATCACCATATATTTCACTGTTAGTAATGATCTTTTTTACTCTTGTCGTCAACACTTTAACAAAACCGCATTTGGAATTGGAACAATTGTACACATCTTCGAAAAAACACCTTGCCATAATGATCGATAAATACCTATGGATCCCTCAAATATATTCAGAAAACTTATTCAAGTCCACTGTTCCTTAACCAGTATACACACACCTATCTTTTAAGATCTTAATATCAACAATCTACCAACAATTTCCAGAGTAAATGTTTTGAAAGTGACTTGATATTTTTGAAACGTAATATCAGAAACACGATTTTGTGCCATTTTTCAACTGAAAAATGATTAAATCATAGGTAAACGATGATAAACAGACATCACCAACATGTATTTATTCATATGTCATGATATTTTTCAGTTAATTGCACAATACGTATGATATTATTGTCTAGCAACAATTTACCCAGAAATATGTATATTTTAAATGGGTTGGTCTCCAAAGTGTTAAATAAAAAATTTTCGCCAAGGGTGCCCTCTGGTCACCCGGTTGATTCCTCAAAGGGACACCCCAGACTACGAGAATCCACTGAGAAAAAAACTTTATACGCCAAAACATGCATTAGTGACTCGGCGGCCGAACTATGGGGTCCCGGTGGGAAATTAGTATTTTTATACTGTACCAATGACCCAGACATAGCTGGTGCTAACTCTTAAAATATAGGGCCAAACACAAATTTTGCCCCCCAATCCCCAAAATTTGCATCTAAAACTAAAGAAAACATGTCCTGAAAGGCCCTCCACACTTCGCCCCTACTGCGCATGCGCAGTGTCAAGGACGTTCCGAAATTGGCGCCATTAATCTTTCTAAGTTTGGCCCTTCATCAGTTAACATCTGACTGATCTTTGTGCTTTTAAATCTCAGTTTAAATGATGCCAGACACATAAATATTAGTGAAATGGTGATTCTAAGGAGGATAGAGAAGGAGGAGAGGAAAAGAATGTGTGACAGAATATTATCAGGGCTGTAACTTAAAATTTTTTAATGAAATTATGTTAAGTTACCTATTTTCAAGGCAGCAGCCATTTTGTTGTCATTCTGATTATTTAGTTACACTGTTTTTTTAAGTGTTTTCCTCTCTCCCTGTCCTTTAAGTTCCCCCTTGCTATTCTCCCATGCTTTTGGCATAGTTTCTGTAATTATTATTACTAAAATTTCTTGGGAGTTTTAGCTGAATAACAGAATGAATTCTGTTCTTTCCCCATGTTTACGTCTTCACCTACGGGTGGTTAGGCGTTGTGTTCTGCATCTACCATCTGATGTTCTGCAGTTTCTTCCCTGGAAGTCTCTGTTTTGCATCAGATAGTGTATTTTTGGTAACTGATTTTGGGCCTGGGTGCCTGGAGTCTTATTTTAGTGTTTTTACACTCATTGTTTACATTTACAACAGCCCTCTGTGTGAGGGGGGGATTTCTAAAAAATAATATCTTTATGTTATTTTAATCATAACTAGATACATTATTATTGTTCATAAGTGTTGAATAAATTGTTTAAAATATTTTTAAAATTTTTGTCCACACTTAGGCTTGGGATCCATTGGGGCTCAGCGTTACTTTTCAGAAACTTGGGCTGTTCTGAAAAAATATTTTTTCAAAAATATTTTGATTTCAATTATTTTTTCTATATTAATGGATCATATTATTATTATGTATTTTGATTGCCAGGGGTTAGTGCGAGTACCAGGACTTGTTTTCTTTTCACATTGAAAGGATATTGATCAATTGTTTAAGAGGAAGTCTTCCTCTGACTTTATTATCATTCTATATGTGGTCAGTGTACTCGCATTAACTCCTGTTCTGTATCGTATGATTTCGATGACAATATGGGAAGCGTATGTCACGGTATGTTGTTGGGGATTTGGACACTTCGGTCCTTTCCCCGCAGGGTCACTCTACTTTATCAATTTCTATTTCAGACGATCAAGATTAAGGTGATGTATCTGTGATGTCTTCCAACAGTGTGCCTCCGTCGTCACAATTAATGAAGGGCTAGCGGAAAAGTGCTCATGTAAATACGCCAATTGCCTAAGAGGACCCTAGTAGGTTCGACGGCCTTTGACGTCCGCTAGCTCGCCCGGTGTAGCGTCCATTCACCGAATGGTTCGGCAGCCGGGTTCGTCCGTTGCGGTCTAGAAGGAATTTTGGGGTGATGCGAGCACTATAAATTAACTTAATGCACACCCAGTGACGGCGGATCGGAGGGAGAACGCAGGAAGCCTTTTAGTCCGGTTCATAGCTCGTTCCGGTCCATCCGGACGGCAAGCGAGAGAGGCCCCTCTCTCGTTCAACAACATCTGGCCCCAGATGTTGTGGTACAAATTGTGTCGCAAGCGGAGCATACGTCCGTCGCTCGGGACGCTCCGTTGTATAGGCAGTCCGCTGAGACTGCTAAGGCTTCCTCTTCTCGTCAGTGCACACGACCGCACCTTGGCTGCGTGACCGCCGATATATTACCAGCTTCGCCGATCAAGGATTCTTCGGCGACCAGGTCACTCCATCCGATAGCCAGGGACACGAGGCCTGCAGACTCCGGACATTCGCATAGGAAGTGTGCGGGAGTCAACGTACACGGAGCTTCCGGCGGCAATGCATCAAAAGACCGCTACTGCACAGGCCTCGGGAATGGACGTGCTTTCCTTAATAGCACAGTTTATCGCAGCATCCCAGCATCAACTGAATCTGTCGCATATATTTTATCCGACGATGCTGGGTCGGGACGCTCCGCGGTAGCGGGTACGGACGTCCGAAGTTTCATCCGGTCCGACGGGATACCGAAAGGGATTCAGAGGATTTCGAGCTTTCCCTTTCGGAACAACATATGCTGTTGTGTATGTCATCTGACTTGGTCTTCTACAGCTTCTTTCGTCGGACCAGAATGCTGCGATGCCGGATAAGAAACTGATAGCGTCGGTGGACTTAGAAATTTTTGGTTCGGTTCAGGGACATCGTCCCTCAGTTCCGACATAGTCCAATAATGTCACACAAACTTTCGAATTATTGAACGACGCTATATATATTATTATTTTATGCTTGCTATCCAAGCATTTCTGGTTTCTTGTTCGAAGAGTTATGGAGATGTCTTTCAAAAGTGTGCCTCTGTCGTCATAGTTAATGAAGAGTTAGCGGCAATAAGTGCTCATGGAATATGTCTATCGCCTACGGAGTGACATTCGCTAGCTCACCCGGTGTAGCGTACATTCATCGAATGGTTCGGCTGCCGGGTTCGTCCGTTGCGGTCTAGGAAGGAGATTCGGGTGATGCGAGCACTTTAATTACTTTAGTACTCACCCAGTGACGGCAGATTGAGGACAGATCGGAGGAAGCCTGTTAGTCCGGTTCCTGGCTTGTCCAGGTCCGTCCGGGCTGTGAGCGAGAGAGGTCCCTCTCTCGCCCAACAACATAGGGGACCGCATGTTGTGGTTCAGATATTTTACATTCGGAGCATATGTCCGTTGCTCGGGACGCTCCGTTATATTGACAGTCCGAGAGACTGTCTTTAATGCTTCCTCATCCTCACAGCAGGGCACACGACCGCACATTGGCTACGTGACCTCGAGTATCCGATCAGTTTCGGCATTCAGTGATTCCACGGCGAATAGGTCGCGCCATCCGGTAGCCAAGGGACACGAGGCCTATACACTCCGTTCGCTCGCATATTGGAAGTATGCACGGGGTAACGATCACGGAGCTTCCAGCGGCAATGCATCGTAAGACCGCTTCTCCTCAGGCCTCAGTGACGGACGTGCTATCCGAGTTAGCACAGTTGTTTCGCAGCATCCCAGCAATTGACAGTTTCTCGGTCGAATCAGGAATTATCCGACGGCGCTGGGTCGGTGCGGTCCGCGGTTGCATCAGCTACGGACGACCGAACGCTTTATAGGGTCCGACAGGATGGCGAAAGGGATTCGAAAGATTTCGAGTTTTCCCTTTAGTAGTAGCGGAAGATGCCTTTCATATCTTCTGGCATTATCTTCCAGTGATTATTATTTCGGACTTCATTGCTGCGATCTTGGATAAGAGACTTATAGCGTCATTGGACTCGGATTTTTCGATCGGTTCAGGGACATTGTCCCTGACTTACCGACGCAGTCCAATATTGTCATTACAACATGTGTTTTATTTTTCGACGCTATATATATATATATATACAAGCCTGCTACTAAGCATGATAGTTTAGTTTCTTGTCCGCGTTGCTCATTTCTGCCATTTTATCATTTATACAAATAGTTTATTTTGGCAGAGCAGGGCATACCGAGAGTTCATATGCGTCTAGACGGTGTGATTAAAGACTGCATATATTCTTTTTCGCCGTTTGTCTTTTCCAATTTCAATGTTGGGAACGACATTATGTATAGTAGACTTAACTTATGCCCAAATTCCTGTCCTTTAATTCGACAGTAGTGGCGTATCTCCGGAACCAGGGAGGCACTCTTTCGTTTCCGTTATTCAATTTAATGGAAAGAATCCGTCTGTTGGTTATAGTACACCAAGTTCAGTTTTGGTCCGTCATATTCCGGGTCGTCTAATTGTTTTATCGGACTCCCGTTCTCTTACGGGTCGCTTGTTGCTGTCAGAATGGACTCTCAACAAACAAGTATTCAATCAGATTTGCTATCTATGGGAGCGCCCAATGATGATTTATTTATGACACAGCTTGCTAATCAATTGCAGACGTATGTGTTGGCTTGTCCAGATCTCTGAGCTAATATTGTTAACGCTCTATTGATCTATAGGACGGAACGATAGGATACGCGTATCCTCCGGCGCTGTTGTTTTAGCAGGTATTGCTAAGATAAACAACCACAATACATTTCTGTTGATAGCATCTCTATCTTCACAGAGATCATGAGTAATTTACTCTCTTGTCTACTGTGGGTCTTAACGTGAAATCTTCCTCTATGTGAGGATCTTTTTCACTGGGTAAATCGTGTCATCTTTATCACAACCAGCAAGGTCGCAACCTTCATGTATTCCGTTGTGTGGTCCGTATTGCATTGTAAGCACTGTACTGGACGAGCTTTGGACGCGATTTCTTACTATAGGAGATCCTCTTCTTCGCTATTCTATGCGGCTAAAGTGGAGGCTCTTCCGTCGTGGTGTAGGGATCATTATGTTCATATTGTTGATCCCTCCATACTACTCATTGCTATTTTTTAGTATACTTGTTTCACAAGATCTACTGCAGCCTGTTATTATTTAGGTTATAGGTTTATGTTACCTCATACCTATGCACTCTACGATAGTTTACAATTGAGTCTTTTGTCTCTTTATCTAAGTCAGTTAGTAACTTTTTGATAAATAGACTTAGAATCTTTAGATTAAATTCCTATACGGATTTTAACTTCGGTTCTTATTTAGCTAGTAATTCATTTGAGCCTCTGGAAACAGTAGTTTTCAAATTCTGACCTTTTAGACAGTAATTCTGTTGGTTTCTCTTTTACTGTAGAGTCAGTGAGTTTCATGCACTATCGACGGATGATTTTCACTTTCATAGTTTCGGAATCAATACTTCCGTTACTATTTAGGTTGGATTGTTGCATAAGAGTTAGGCTCCTATTATCCGGAACCTATTATTTTAAGGTCCTTCCGTCTTCGTATGGGCATAGGCCTTTACTCTTTCCGGGTACAGTTTATGTATTTATAAACAGATATCTGTTCATTACAAAGGGCGTAAGCTTCTTCTGTCTTTGATGTCTAGTAGAAGGACGTTACGCTCCATTTTATTGTTAATGGATTCTATTAACTATCGGTACTGCTTATGGTTTATCATTGACTTAGCAGTTGTGCTTAAGATTTCGGCTCATGAAGTAAGAGTTCTTCTACTTCTTGGGCTTACATTAATAGTGTCGCTATTATAGATTTTTGAAGGCCGCTCATTGCGCTCAGCCATCCACATTCATGAATTTTATCTCAGAAATATCGAGTCCATTTCTGGAGGCCTCTATTGTTAGGTCTATTATCTACTGCTCAGAATGTCATTCACTTAACAGTTGCTACTATAGCTAGGTAGGCTGTCTGTTTCGGCAGTGTCTCCGTTCGGCTGCCCTCTTCGCTCTGGGCTATTTGACCCAGGGCAAGAAAAAGGGGGGGGGGGGAGGGTGTTCCCTTGGGTCACCTGTTTTACTATGAAAACAAGGGGATACCTCCTCCGGAGTTAGTAATTCTGAGCTGTTATTGGGATGGTTGTTTAGTGAGAAGTTTAGGTTTTTAAAATTCATTCAAGTCTTAGTTTTTAAAGTATAGCTTTTGAATATTGCATATGTCAACGGACATGATTATGCAATCCTCAGACACTTTTAGGAGTATAAGAGTCTCTATTCTCTAGACTTACTTTATTTATTGGCTTACTTTAAAAATTATTAGTATAAGGATTATATTGGATATTAATAGAGTACATGGATGTATGAAGCTCAATTTTGGAAGGTGTTGTATCTTTCTAATTTATCATAAATAAGAAAGATACATGTAAGGCCTATTACTTCTTTTTCCCTACAGGGGATGACTCTATTTTATTTTATTGAGCGTATTCCATTTTGCTCTATGTCCTTGGCCCTCCAGCCTTTTTACTATTCAGCTATGTCTGGGTCATTGGTACAGTATAAAAATGTTAAAAAATTTATAGTAATTTATATATTTTTTATACTTACCAATGACCCAGACGGGGATGGCCCTCCCAGGAGTTGGGAACTCTTGCCTCCCCGCTGAGTACATAGCGCTTACCAGGCACTGGTTATTAGAATGATTAATGGCGCCAATTTTGGAACGTCCTTGACACTGCGCATGCGCAGTAGGGGCGAAGTGTGGAGGGCCTTTCAGGACATGTTTTCTTTAGTTTTAGATGCAAATTTTGGGGATTGGGGGGCAAAATTTGTGTTTGGCCCTATATTTTAAGAGTTAGCACCAGCTATGTCTGGGTCATTGGTAAGTATAAAAAATATATAAATTACTATAAATTTTTTAACTTTTTTGTTTTTTATGTGTTTGGTAAATTTTAAGACAAAATTTTTTTCTTTTTTTACACTGAAAATTTGGAGTCTGGGTGGGACTTGGAAATTTTGGACCAAAATCCGGAAATTAGTTTTTTTGTTTTTTATGCGTTTTGTTCAATTTTAAGACAAAAAATTTTTTTTTTTTTTTTTACACTGAAAATTTGGGGTCTAGGCGGTTGGACCAAAATCCAGAAATGAGTTTTTTTGTTTTCATGCATTTTGGTCAATTTTAAAACAAAAAAAAAATTTTTTTTACCCTGAAAATTTGGGGGACGGGTGGGACTTGAAAAAAAAATTTGGGTCAAAATCCGGAAATGAGTTTTTTGGTTTTTATGCGTTTTGGTCAATTTTAAGAAGAAGAAAAAAAAATATTAGTCTGAAAATATTTTGTTTGGGACATCGAAAATTTCTGAACAAAAATAAAAAAAATCTGTTTTTTATGCGTTTATCTCAATTTTGGGACGTAAAAGTGCAGGAAATGAAAATAGAAGGAAAATTCTGTGTATTGTGTGGGCACCATCGCTTCAACTAGTTGGTATATGCTTTTCTGTGGAGGGGCTTATGCAGCTTATTCAAGTCAAGTCCCTGGTTTAATATTTAGATTACCATGTCAGGTGAGCGCCCTCAGGCCCCCTGTGGCCTCTTGTTTGATTTAAATTTTGTTCAACTGTAATTACATTGTTATGATAATAAATTGTAACAAAGCAACTCCACACCAACAAATATTTTTTGCTAATAGTGGAAAATTAAGTGTCGTCTTCCTTTCCGGATTGGTAAAGGGTTAATTGAATACTCCTGTTAATTTCCCAGTTCATCTCATAATGATTAACTCATGCTTAGGAATATTACCCAAGTTTTCATTTAACCTGATTTTATCAGAACTATTGATCCACATGCTCTCAAAGTTTTGCTGACAGGAGAAAAATGCTATCATGTTTTTCATATTTTAAGGGAGGCACTTGACAGAGTCGTGGACCAACTCAAGGAAAAACTAGAAGAAACAAGGTAAGTGTACACCACTTCTTTTTATAGTGATTATCAGAATACTGATGTTAATTGCATATATCACACTTTTAACAAACTGATTACCATATATATTTGATAGAAATTTGATCTATTATTTAAATATTGAATGAAGAAAAAATCTTGTCTGTTGAATAGGAAAATTGCAGGCAACCAGGAAATTCTGTATTTTTATACTGTACCAATGACCCAGACATAGCTGGTGCTAACTCTTAAAATATAGGGCCAAACACAAATTTTGCCCCCCAATCCCCAAAATTTGCATCTAAAACTAAAGAAAACATGTCCTGAAAGGCCCTCCACACTTCGCCCCTACTGCGCATGCGCAGTGTCAAGGACGTTCCGAAATTGGCGCCATTAATTATTCTAAGTTTGGCCCTTCATCAGTTAACATCTGACTGATCTTTGTGCTTTTAAATCTCAGTTTAAATGATGCCAGACACATAAATATTAGTGAAATGGTGATTCTAAGGAGGATAGAGAAGGAGGAGAGGAAAAGAATGTGTGACAGAATATTATCAGGGCTGTAACTTAAAATTTTTTAATGAAATTATGTTAAGTTACCTATTTTCAAGGCAGCAGCCATTTTGTTGTCATTCTGATTATTTAGTTACACTGTTTTTTTTAAGTGTTTTCCGCTCTCCCTGTCCTTTAAGTTCCCCCTTGCTATTCTCCCATGCTTTTGGCATAGTTTCTGTAATTATTATTACTAAAATTTCTTGGGAGTTTTAGCTGAATAACAGAATGAATTCTGTTCTTTCCCCATGTTTACGTCTTCACCTACGGGTGGTTAGGCGTTGTGTTCTGCATCTACCATCTGATGTTCTGCAGTTTCTTCCCTGGAAGTCTCTGTTTTGCATCAGATAGTGTATTTTTGGTAACTGATTTCGGGCCTGGGTGCCTGGAGTCTTATTTTAGTGTTTTTACACTCATTGTTTACATTTACAACAGCCCTCTGTGTGAGGGGGGGATTTCTAAAAATAATATCTTTATGTTATTTTAATCATAACTAGATACATTATTATTGTTTGTAAGTGTTGAATAAATTGTTTAAAATATTTTTAAAATTTTTGTCCACACTTAGGCTTGGGATCCATTGGGGCTCAACGTTACTTTTCAGAAACTTGGGCTGTTCTGAAAAAATATTTTTTCAAAATATTTTGATTTCAATTATTTTTTCTATATTAATGGATCATATTATTATTATGTATTTTGATTGCCAGGGGTTAGTGCGAGTACCAGGACTTGTTTTCTTTTCACATTGAAAGGATATTGATCAATTGTTTTAAGAGGAAGTCTTCCTCTGACTTATTATCATTCTATATGTGGTCAGTGTACTCGCATTAACTCCTGTTCTGTATCGTATGATTTCGATGACAATATGGGAAGCGTATGTCACGGTATGTTGTTGGGGATTTGGACACTCCGGTCCTTTCCCCGCAGGGTCACTCTACTTTATCAATTTCTATTTCAGACGATCAAGATTAGGGTGATGTATCTGTGATGTCTTCCAACAGTGTGCCTCCGTCGTCACTATTAATGAAGGGCTAGCGGAAAAGTGCTCATGTAAATACGCCAATTGCCTAAAAGGACCCTAGTAGGTTCGACGGCCTTTGACGTCCGCTAGCTCGCCCGGTGTAGCGTCCATTCACCGAATGGTTTGGCAGCCGGGTTCGTCCGTTGCGGTCTAGAAGGAATTTTGGGGTGATGCGAGCACTATAAATTAACTTAATGCACACCCAGTGACGGCGGATCGGAGGGAGAACGCAGGAAGCCTTTTAGTCCGGTTCATAGCTCGTTCCGGTCCATCCGGACGGCAAGCGAGAGAGGCCCCTCTCTCGTTCTACAACATCTGGCCCCAGATGTTGTGGTACAAAAGGTGTCGCAAGCGGAGCATACGTCCGTCGCTCGGGACGCTCCGTTGTATAGGCAGTCCGCTGAGACTGCTAAGGCTTCCTCTTCTCGTCAGCGCACACGACCGCACCTTGGCTGCGTGACCGCCGATATATTACCAGCTTCGCCGATTCTTCGGCAACCAGGTCACACCATCCGGTAGCCAGGGACACGAGGCCTGCAGACTCCGGACATTCGCATAGGAAGTGTGCGGGGGTCAACGTACACGGAGCTTCCGGCGGCAATGCATCGTAAGACCGCTACTGCACAGGCCTCGGGAACGGACGTGCTTTCCTTAATAGCACAGTTTATCGCAGCATCCCAGCATCAACTGAATCTGTCGCATATATTTTATCCGACGATGCTGGGACGGGACGCTCCGCGGAAGCGGGTACGGACGTCCGAAAGTTTCATCCGGTCCGACGGGATACCGAAAGGGATTCGGAGGATTTCGAGCTTTCCCTTTCGGAACAACATATGCTGTTGTGTATGTCATCTGACTTGGTCTTCTACAGCTTCTTTCGTCGGACCAGAATGCTGCGATGCCGGATAAGAAACTGATAGCGTCGGTGGACTTAGAAATTTTTGGTTCGGTTCAGGGACATCGTCCCTCAGTTCCAACATAGTCCAATAATGTCACACAAACTTTCGAATTATTGAACAACGCTATATATATTTATTTTATGCTTGCTATCCAAGCATTTCTAGTTTCTTGTTCGAAGAGTTATGGAGATGTCTTTCAAAAGTGTGCCTCTGTCGTCATAGTTAATGAAGAGTTAGCGGCAATAAGTGCTCATGGAATATGTCTATCGCCTACGGAGTGACATTCGCTAGCTCACCCGGTGTAGCGTACATTCATCGAATGGTTCGGCTGCCGGGTTCATCCGTTGCGGTCTAGGAAGGAGATTTGGGTGATGCGAGCACTTTAATTACTTTAGTACTCACCCAGTGACGGCAGATTGAGGACAGATCGGAGGAAGCCTGTTAGTCCGGTTCCTGGCTTGTCCAGGTCCGTCCGGGCTGTGAGCGAGAGAGGTCCCTCTCTCGCCCAACAACATAGGGGACCGCATGTTGTGGTTCAGATATTTTACATTCGGAGCATATGTCCGTTGGTCGGGACGCTCCGTTATATTGACAGTCCGAGAGACTGTCTTTAATGCTTCCTCATCCTCACAGCAGGACACACGACCGCACATTGGCTACGTGACCTCGAGTATCCGATCAGTTTCGGCATTCAGTGATTCCACGGCGAATAGGTCGCGCCATCCGGTAGCCAAGGGACACGAGGCCTATACACTCCGTTCGCTCGCATATTGGAAGTATGCACGGGGTAACGATCACGGAGCTTCCAGCGGCAATGCATCGTAAGACCGCTTCTCCTCAGGCCTCAGTGACGGACGTGCTATCCGAGTTGGCACAGTTGTTTCGCAGCATCCCAGCAATTGACAGTTTCTCGGTCGAATCAGGAATTATCCGACGGCGCTGGGTCGGTGCGGTCCGCGGTTGCATCAGCTACGGACGACCGAACACTTTATAGAGTCCGACAGGATGGCGAAAGGGATTCGAAAGATTTCAAGTTTTCCCTTTAGTAGTATCGGAAGATGCCTTTCATATCTTCTGGCATTATCTTCCAGTGATTATTATTTCGGACTTCATTGCTGCGATCTTGGATAAGAGACTTATAGCGTCATTGGACTCGGATTTTTCGATCGATTCAGGGACATTGTCCCTGACTTACCGACGCAGTCCAATATTGTCATTACAACATGTGTTTTATTTTTCGACGCTATATATATATATATACAAGCCTGCTACTAAGCATGATAGTTTAGTTTCTTGTCCGCGTTGCTCATTTCTGCCATTTTATCATTTATACAAATAGTTTATTTTGGCAGAGCAGGGCATACCGAGAGTTCATATGCGTCTAGACGGTGTGATTAAAGACTGCATATATTCTTTTTTGCCGTTTATGTCTTTTCCAATTTCAATGTTGGGAACGACATTATGTATAGTAGACTTAACTTAGACGCTTTATTATACGTAATCCACCTTACTGAGGCGTTATCATTACGTCTCAAGAAAAGATTTACGGGATATTATTCTCAATGTAATTTCTTTTGAGGGAAGTAGTTTGTTCACGTATAACTCCGCCCTTCAGTGGCTGATTGGAGTTAGTTAGACGTGACGCAGCCCTAGCTACATCCACACGCGTGGATAGTAAGGTTAAGAACTCTCTCAGAGTCGCTTCGTTCTCGGAGGAGCTTCTCTTCGATGGCAACTTTTTGGCAATCCATGAATTGCTCGATTTATACGTTCTCTTGTCTATCTAGTGTTACAAGAGATTCAGACTGGAGCAAACATTCGGTGGTTGACTCAGAGAGTGCCGCCGCAGTTGCCGGACCCGAGTGTGGCTGTTATGACGGTTGCCAGTCAACAGATTGGGATATAATACTGATCCCTACGGATTCGAAGTGCCAGGGTCTTTGGGTTCCGCAGTCTTTTAGCAATCAGTTTAACTTCCGCGGAATAATGTTTTTTAGGCTTGCTTTATGTCATTGCATGAACATTATTCAGAAACGCATGCCCAAATTCCTGTCCTTTAATTCGACTGTAGTGGCGTATCTCCGGAACCAGGGAGGCACTCTTTCGTTTCCGTTATTCAATTTAATGGAAAGAATCCGTCTGTTGGTTATAGTACACCAAGTTCAGTTTTGGTCCGTCATATTCCGGGTCGTCTGATTGTTTTATCGGACTCCCGTTCTCTTACGGGTCGCTTGTTGCTGTCAGAATGGACTCTCAACAAACAAGTATTCAATCAGATTTGCTATCTATGGGAGTGCCCAATGATGATTTATTTATGACACAGCTTGCTAATCAATTGCAGACGTATGTGTTGGCTTGTCCAGATCTCTGAGCTAATATTGTTAACGCTCTATTGATCTATAGGACGGAATGATAGGATACGCGTATCCTCCGGCGCTGTTGTTTTAGCAGGTATTGCTAAGATAAACAACCACAATACATTTCTGTTGATAGCATCTCTATCTTCACAGAGATCATGAGTAATTTACTCTCTTGTCTACTGTGGGTCTTAACGTGAAATCTTCCTCTATGTGAGGATCTTTTTCACTGGGTAAATCGTGTCATCTTTATCACAACCAGCAAGGTCGCAACCTTCATGTATTCCGTTGTGTGGTCTGTATTGCATTGTAAGCACTGTACTGGACGAGCTTTGGACGCGATTTCTTACTATAGGAGATCCTCTTCTTCGCTATTCTATGCGGCTAAAGTGGAGGCTCTTCCGTCGTGGTGTAGGGATCATTATGTTCATATTGTTGATCCCTCCATACTACTCATTGCTATTTTTTAGTATACTTGTTTCACAAGATCTACTGCAGCCTGTTATTATTTAGGTTATAGGTTTATGTTACCTCATACCTATGCACTCTACGATAGTTTACAATTGAGTCTTTTGTCTCTTTATCTAAGTCAGTTAGTAACTTTTTGATAAATAGACTTAGAATCTTTAGATTAAATTCCTATACGGATTTTAACTTCGGTTCTTATTTAGCTAAGTAATCATTTGAGCCTCTGGAAACAGTAGTTTTCAAATTCTGACCTTTTAGACAGTAATTCTGTTGGTTTCTCTTTTACTGTAGAGTCAGTGAGTTTCATGCATTATCGATGGATGATTTTCACTTTCATAGTTTCGGAATCAATACTTCCGTTACTATTTAGGTTGGATTGTTGCATAAGAGTTAGGCTCCTATTATCCGGAACCTATTATTTTAAGGTCCTTCCGTCTTCGTATGGGCATAGGCCTTTACTCTTTCCGGGTACAGTTTATGTATTTATAAACAGATATCTGTTTATTACAAAGGGCGTAAGCTTCTTCTGTCTTTGATGTCTAGTAGAAGGACGTTACGCTCCATTTTATTGTTAATGGATTCTATTAACTATCGGTACTGCTTATGGTATATCATTGACTTAGCAGTTGTGCTTAAGATTTTGGCTCATGAAGTAAGAGTTCTTCTACTTCTTGGGCTTACATTAATAGTGTCGCTATTATAGATTTTTGAAGGCCGCTCATTGCGCTCAGCCATCCACATTCATGAATTTTATCTTAGAAATATCGAGTCCATTTCTGGAGGCCTCTATTGTTAGGTCTATTATCTACTGCTCAGAATGTCATTCACTTAACAGTTGCTACTATAGCTAGGTAGGCTGTCTGTTTCGGCAGTGTCTCCGTTCGGCTGCCCTCTTCGCTCTGGGCTATTTGACCCAGGGCAAGAAAAAGGGGGGGGGGGAGGGTGTTCCCTTGGGTCACCTGTTTTACTATGAAAACAAGGGGATACCTCCTCCGGAGTTAGTAATTCTGAGCTGTTATTGGGATGGTTGTTTAGTGAGAAGTTTAGGTTTTTAAAATTCATTCAAGTCTTAGTTTTTAAAGTATAGCTTTTGAATATTGCATATGTCAACGGACATGATTATGCAATCCTCAGACACTTTTAGGAGTATAAGAGTCTCTATTCTCTAGACTTACTTTATTTATTGGCTTACTTTAAAAATTATTAGTATAAGGATTATATTGGATATTAATAGAGTACATGGATGTATGAAGCTCAATTTTGGAAGGTGTTGTATCTTTCTAATTTATCATAAATAAGAAAGATACATGTAAGGCCTATTACTTCTTTTTCCCTACAGGGGATGACTCTATTTTATTTTATTGAGCGTATTCCATTTTGCTCTATGTCCTTGGCCCTCCAGTCTTTTTACTATTCAGCTATGTCTGGGTCATTGGTACAGTATAAAAATGTTAAAAAATTTATAGTAATTTATATATTTTTTATACTTACCAATGACCCAGACGGGGATGGCCCTCCCAGGAGTTGGGAACTCTTGCCTCCCTGCTGAGTACATAGCGCTTACCAGGCACTGGTTATTAGAATGATTAATGGCGCCAATTTCGGAACGTCCTTGACACTGCGCATGCGCAGTAGGGGCGAAGTGTGGAGGGCCTTTCAGGACATGTTTTCTTTAGTTTTAGATGCAAATTTTGGGGATTGGGGGGCAAAATTTGTGTTTGGCCCTATATTTTAAGAGTTAGCACCAGCTATGTCTGGGTCATTGGTAAGTATAAAAAATATATAAATTACTATAAATTTTTTAACTTTTCAAAATTCTTTGAAGTTCTGTGTCTGGTGCTAGCCCATTTTGTATTCTGGATGTGGGCATAATAAATTTGAAAAGCTCATTCCACCCGGTTGTCAAAATTTTTGTCTTATTATGTCCTCGATACAGAGGCATCTTAAATCCGGATTGTCCATCCATCCATCCATCCATCCATCCATCCATCCATCCATCCATCAGTCTGTCCATCCATCTGTCTGCACGACTTTACTTGTCCATCTGGAGCCATAACTCTGTAATGCTTTGCTGGATTTCCATGAAACTTCACACAATGATAAAGACCAATGAAGGTCTTTTCCACAGTAACACCATGCTCGAGTGACAAAGGTCAAGGTCACAGGAATGGGAAAACTTAATTCTCTCACAGACTGTATTTTGCCCGTCTGGAGCCATAATTCTAAAATGCTTGGCTGACAAAGTTGTTATCTGCTTACCCACTGTCATTATTTACAATCCCTGTGTGCAGGGCTTCATTGTTTAAAAGGTTAATCTGTATCAGTTCACCCTTTATCCAAAAAAGTTTTTTTTTTAAATAAAATAAGTAAGCTTCACTCATAGGGGAAGAATTTTATTTCTATTTTCCAATAAAACCATTCAGATATTGTAGTCAAGAGAACTTGCATATTACAGTACAAGTCGAAATAAGTTGTAACATAACTGCAATAAACTAAGACCAGAATTTGACATTTTCTGGAAAGCTCTCACAAATGTTAGTTTCTAGTCTTATCAGTGTAAGAATAGAAAGATGCTTAATTTATAGCGGTTATCCTACAACTTTATTTTGACTTGTACTGTATGCTAATTCAAGTGATATCCATGTGTGTATGGTTCTGTTGAGAAAGTTCCAACATATTAGTGGCTGTATTGACCATGTGGAAATAAGGTCAATACAGATTTTGGCTGTTATGTTCAGATGTATTTTATTAAATTTGAAACCACATAAACTATAGTGAGCACCAAATTCAACACAAACTTTTCATTCCCGTATTATAGGCCATTTGGGCATCTCTAGCCATGTGGTCACTGTTAGTCTTGTTTTTTTTATTTATGTATGTAATGAACACAGTGTTTTACATATTTTATTTTTAGCTTAGCTTTTGCCTAGTGGAAAGATTTCAACATTTTATAATGGTATCTTTTGTATTTCCCTGGGATTGTGTTTATTATACTTTATTTATAACCCCACTCCAAGAGTGGGAGTATACGGCGTTATATCTCTTCATGCATTTCTCCATCCGTCTGTCTAGGCATTGTTTCATTTATTTTGCCAGCAATCTGTCCATCGTGCTAACTG
This sequence comes from Pictodentalium vernedei, assembly GCA_031216915.1. NCBI lineage: Eukaryota > Metazoa > Mollusca > Scaphopoda > Dentaliida > Dentaliidae > Pictodentalium > Pictodentalium vernedei. Next base: position 213,410,111 of record CM062290.1, read on the forward strand.
TCCATATGTCCATACAAACACATATGGATCAACATACGAACGTTATAATGCAATTGTGCAGAGGGGATAAACAGGATGTCACATTTGGGGTTTTGACTGCCATCAAAAATGGATGCGATCAGTCATTTTGTTCTAAAAATAGCAATTACAAATTTCTGGAACTTCTAAACACTGATTCTGATTTTGATTATTTTGGGTGTGGAAAACATCTAGCTCGATATACATAACATAATACTGGGATATACAGGTTTTACATCTCCCACTGGATGTTCTGATCATCACCAAAACATAATTGCAACTGAGGGGGTTGGCTTTCATTTCCCTGAAAAAAAAACAAAAGAAAATACATGGAGATCTACTCCCAAAATGTGGCATTTTATCTTTGTTGTTTATCTCCCACATGGATGGTCTGATCATCACTAGACTTCAGTAACAGGTGTTTGTGGCCTTCACAATTGCCACTGGGGGTAAGAGGGTGTGAGTTTCTTGCTGTAAGAAAAAACCCCAATAGTTCTGCATCTCCTATGTGGATGATTTGATTGTCACAAGCCTTTGATAATAGGTGTGCATGGATCTTACAATTTCTACTGGACATAGTATTTCTCTCCCTGCCATAAAGCAAAAGACAATAAACCACTCACATGTTTATGCCTAGTATAAAAAATATGTCCAGCTTGGTATTATGAGATGGGGGCATATGCTGTGCTTGACATTGCTCTTAAAATTACATGACTCCAGTGGGTTTTTTTCTCTTAAAATGTGTTTTGAAGGATTTCAACTGATTTTATGCAAAAAATGTGTTTCTCTTGGGATGGGTGGCTGTATCAGTCCATTGGGTTAAAGGTATTGTCCATCTTGACACAGCCTTACCTATCGACTTTGACTTGTGGATGTATGTCGGCACCTATATTGTAATCTCTTGTTTTATAATCTTTGCTTCGGAAGAGAAAAAGTCTGTTTTATGAACACTTTCTTAAGGAAATGTAAATGACAAGGTACACAAGGTTAAAATGTATTTTACAGTGTGAAATTAACTGCTGTTCAAAAAGAAAATGAATCTTTACAAGAAGAGTATGACAGACTGTTTCAGAGACATACAAAACTCATTCAAGAATCACAGGAGAGGGAATATGCATTCAAGAGGAGGTATATCAAAATATGTATATGTTATTACCATCAGGTGGGTTTCCAAGATGATGTATTGAAGTCGAGACCTTGTCTCTGGGTCATATACATCAACTTGTCTAAATGGACAAGTCGGTATATGACCCAGAGGTGAGGTTGAGACTTCCATACACCATTTCGGAAACCCACTTGGTGGCTATAACCAATTTATCTTACAATATTCCTCCCTTTCTTGACTTGTTTGCATTTATTTTGACAATCATTCAGTATTCATGAATTGAATTTTTTTTATGAATGAAGATCATGATGTCATGGTATTATGTTCTTGAGGTGTGCATGGCTTAATCCCTATTCAGTGTTCCAGTTATACTATAATCATCAAAGTTTATAGTAGTGTTTCAGTTGTGCATTTCTTTGTTTTATTGTTCAGGTTTAATGCATTGTAGGTCTATGTAAAAAATATCATGGTAAAAAATGTTCTAGAGTAATTTATTTTGTTGATTTGGGCATTTATTTATCATTTAAATACTGTTTTCAAAAATGGTGGCCATGGCATGTATTCAGTTTTCAGTGAGTGCTGGTAAAAAATGTTCTCTCCCAGAAACAAATGATCACATTTGCAGTTGCTACCCTCATTACAGATTTGTATTTGGTGTAAACATTTTATTTGTATTTAGAAACATACATTCTTGCTGTAAGATGGATATATGTATGTGCTGTTTATTGTTGAGTTGTGTTAACAAACGAGACCTATGGTTTAGTGACATTCTCCGATTTGACTAATATTTACATACAAGTCTTTTGCAATAATATCTCCGCGAGTTTGAAAACTTGCCCAGCCTGATTTTTGGTTACAGTTATTGGCCTTAATTAGTAAATTTTTATGAATTTTGAGATCATTGGCAAAATAACTTGAACAAACATTCTCCGATTTGACTAATATTTGTGTACAGGTCTTTTGCAATACTATCACAGGCGACAAAAACTGGCCTGACTCGATTTTTTGTTACAGAGTTATGAGCCTTAATCAGACAATTTTTATGAATTTTGAGCATGTTAGTGCAATAACTTGAGCAAAAGTTCTCTGATTTGACTAATATTTTCCCTACATGTCTTTTGCAATAATATCTCAAGCAAGTTCGAAAACTGTCCCGGCCCGATCTTTTGTTACAGAGTTATAGACCTTAATTAGTCAATTTTTACGAATTTTGAGCTCACTAGCACAATAACTGGAACAAACTTTCTCCGATTTGACTAATATTATTCATAGAGGTCTTTTGCGATAATATCTCAAACTGGTTTGAAAACTGTCCTGGCCCCAATTTTTTGTTACAGAGTTACAACCTTAATTAATTTTTACAATTAACTTATTAGTATTATAACTTGAACAAAGGTTCCAGATTTGACACCTGGCATATCATTGATAACCAGATTGTGGACATGCAACACTCTCAGATTGCCACCACAACTGGAAGCCTGCATCTCCGATGCACACCTCTTGTTTGATGCATTAGCTGTTGAAAACTTTTGAATCAGTTCTTTACACCTGAAGACTGTTCATGTTTTGATAAGTGAACCTCACAATACCTGTAAGTCAATTAAGACTGTTTCTAACATAGTTGCAGAATTTTTAAAAATTAAAGTATAAGAAAGAAGTGGGAAATATTGTGAGATGTCTAGGAAGACCATAAATTTTCCCCCCTGCTGTGACCATTTTATATAATTTAAAATATTAAGTTCAAGGTCAGAGTTGTATACATTTTATTTAATCTATGACCTGTATTAACCCTTTGAACTCTAGTGGCATCTTCCATTCCAGTTCAATGGCAGCACTTTGAAGAGCCCATGTTCATTATTTGGGGTAGACCAATCAATATTTTCAACGTGGTGCCTCTGGGCTGCACATTGAAATATTAATTGGTTTACCCACAGATTTACTGAACACAGGCCTGGCATTCTGAAAAATGCAGGAGGGCAAAAAATCGCTCTCCTCAATCAGCTTAGGAGAGCAATTAGCTTTACACAGCATTTTAAGTATCCAGTTGAACAAACTCATTAAAACTGAAACCAACAGACTACATCAGTGATTTTATTAACTTTACTAAGGTAAAGCGAAATCTCTTAGACATCTAGATGTCTCACTCAACAACCGAACACACACTTGACAAGACCTGTGTGTGTACCCAGACCTGTTGTCCTAGAAAGTCATACGCCTACCACTACTACCTTCAACCCCCCCAATGGGGGTTAAAGGTGGTAGTGGTAGGCATATGACTTTCTGGGACAACAGGTCTGCTTGAATCTACAGCCACATCCTGGTGCAAGTGCTTCAAGTGACAGGATAGTAGTAATGGTAGTATATTATAGTGTCAATATTTCTTGAATAATTACCCCTCAAACTGTGATGTCAGTTGTTGAACTTTAAACTGACAGAAAAAAAAATATTGCTGTGACCCATTTTGCTTCAAATAATTGCAACTGTGTTTGGGTATGGTTGCAGCCATTACCTTTTACCACTAAACCACTTTCAAAATGAAATTACGTGATGTTATGTGACTTTGCAGTTAAATTACATTTTTGCTTTACAACAAGAATTTAATGTGACCATAATACATGTAATCTCAATCATCCCAGACCAAAATATTTAAGAGGGCAATTTTTCGCTCTCCTTAATTCTTTCAGGAGGGCAGTAAGGAGAGCTAAAAAATCGCTCTCCTGAAATTGCCAAGCCTCTGAACAGCCATCCTATTTAATTATGTTATGATTTATCACGTTCCTGGATGGAAAAGCGCCCACTAGAGTTCAAAGGGTTAAGGTAATAATAAGAATTTGCTCTGGCATATATAAATCTGAAATAGATGAGGGCTGAGAAAATTATTCTCAGTGTTTGCATTTTATAACTTGGTGGGTAAAGCCTAGTTTATCTGCACCCTAGGTCTGTATTGTGGGTAAAACTAGTAGTATTTACATGATTGATTATATAAATGATTGAGATTTCTGGGTATGGGGTAGTTGTTAAAGCTATCACATGGGGGCAGATGTGGATTGAATGAATTGACATACACCTAATGCCTTAAAGAGAACTTAGAATGGTTCTAAAATGCATTTTTGAGCATTAGTATTAAAAAACATTCTTGTTGTCTCATGTTTCACTGATCCCACTGAGTACCTTTTTCTAGGTAACTCCCATCTCTCACTGAGAAGTGTAGGTAACCACCGAAAAAGGTCATAGTTAGGACCATTATCAACTTTTGTAGAACGTCTGATGTGGCTTAACCCTTTGTCTCCTCCATGTTTTAATTTCTTCTGGCCCAAATGAATTAGATGAGTTTATTAACATAATTTTGCTGTACTTGTCATTGTTGCAGACTTGATGACCTCTCACAAGAGACGATTCAGAATTCTTCTCAACACCAGGATACAATCAAACAGTTACAACTACAGAATGATACCACATCATTGACATATAAGGTATTTTTTTGTCTTATTGATAGTTGAGAAGTGTAGTTAACTGTTTTATCAACGTAATATGTTTACATGAGAGTGTATGCTTCGTATGTAGGCTGTTTGTGCCTCCTTTGATTTGAATCATCTTGAATTGCAAAAAAATGTTTCAATACTTATGAATGGTCGATACATCAACTGGCAGAGTGCTTGATTTCTTCGTAAGTCAAGAGTTTGTTGATCAATAACTGTTTTGTTTCAGAGGGTTTTTTAACCTTTTACCTAACACATACAGTATCAAAATTTGTTATTTAATTATAGTTTTTCTTCAAAGTTTCCCCAAATTTCAGCAAATCAATACCCTGTGACCCTTCATTGGAAGGGCCTCATTGAGCTCATTCCAAAGGGGGAGGGGGGGGGGGGGGTCACATGATATAGTTTTGTTGAAATGTTTTGAAAATAACTTTTTTGAGCTGTTCAGTTTTTAAATTATGTGGGAGGATGTGGCTGATTAGTTAGATACAGGCTTATGAGTGTCAATAGACAATCTCCATTAAATGGTAACAGAATGGATCCATGTTAATAGAATATCATACAGGGATGTAAGTTTTCCGGTTTTTGATGGAATTCTGGTTTTTCATTCCATTCCGTGTTCCATTTTTTTCCCTGGCTTCTGCATTTTGTAAAGTCAAACTTTTTTGTTTATCCTGGTATTGGCAAATTGTCAACATTTGGTTCCACTTCTGTGGAATGGCTTCACTCAGTAACCATTCCTGAAATGTTCAATTCTGCTTTTGTGGTACTGCTTTGTCCAGTTAACCTTCCTGAAAATTAATCCTTTCTTTAAATGAATGTGTGTTCAAGGTCTATTGTTATTTTGTTGTGCTTGCACTATAAAATGAGCGTTTTAATATCAAATTTGCCGTTTGGCAAAATGGACACTGCAATTCAAAACAAATTTCAAGTGGCAGTGATTGAAGAAGGAGGACATTTATTTATATTATTTATTTATTGATATTTAAAGTCATATACTTTTGCACAATGGCTAATCATGATCATTACAGTTTTATGAGTGGAGGAAGCTGAAGTACCCGGAGAGAACCACTGAGCAATGACAAGCAGCTGTCAGCTCCCCAATATCATAACTCAGCACTGCAGCACAGGCAGGGTTAGATTGGTTGACGACATGCTTACCATTGATATGCAGTACACTTTAGTACATGGCGTCATCGTGCCCCCATGTGGACAATTGGGGTTAAGTGCGTTGCCCAAGGACACAACACAGGAGTCTGAATTGATCGCTCAGATGGTCACCCATCCAATGATTAACCGGCTCGATGTTGCTTAACTTCAGTGGTTTGACGAGAACCGGTTACTGCAACTCCATCTAGTCCCCCCCCCCCCCTCCCACACACACCCCCCTGGACATTTATTTATGTCAACTATCTTCTCTATTATATGGGACAGATAAATATTCTTGGAAAAGTGCTATTAAAATTCAATATTTTTATACTAAAACCAATGGCCCAGTCTTAGCTGGTGCAACCTCAATATTATTAAGAGCCAAACACAAATTTTGAAACCCCAATCCGAAAAATTTGCATACAATACCGAAAATTAAAAGTCTTATCTGGCCCTCCATACTTTTAGTACTTGCACATGTGCAGTACCCAGGAAGAGACCGGATTTGGTAAAATATTTCACCTGTTTTCTCAGTTCAGTGTGCCACCAAATGTATTCTAAGGGCCTTAAAAATCCACCCTTACCCCAGCTCCCAACATTGGACCTACCTTCACCCTTTTGCAAATCTGTTTTATTTCATTCATCCTCACTTACATCCCTGATCATATGCTTCGAGCATGCGCTATGAACTTTATGTTACCTATCCTTTTGATTGAAGTCCAAATTTAGGCTTCTAGTCTTGATACCATTAACTGGTAGAGTGTTAAATTATTTTTGGTCCTTAAAATTTCCTTGTGCCATTAGGCACGCTCCCATAAATTGAAACTTGGCAAATCCTAACAGATAAAATAATATCACTTCAAAGATAATATAAAGTACATCAACAGAATATGTAGCCTTTAACTTGTGGTAATGGCACTTCAGAATGAAGCCAAATATGGGCTTCTAGCACTCTACCAGTTAAATTATGGGTTGTCCTTATGTCTACAGGTTGGATTTATGAAGGGATTTCATCGTAGCTTGTTAGGATGACTCCATATAATGTCTAGATGAGAATGTCCTATGTTGGTCAGGTTCAGTCAATTTATGATTGCCACAATGGCATGTAACGTACATTTCTTTAGCACAGTCTACAGGTTGCATTCATGAAGGGATTTCATTGTAAATTTGTAGGATGACTTGGTATGATATCTAGCAGAAAGTGTCCTATTTTGGTCGTGATCAGGCACCTAGATTCCTTAGCACTGTCTGCAGGTTGAATTTATTTCATTGTAACTTTGTTGGATGACTCCAGATGATACTGTCCTATTTTGGTTGCGATTTATCTACCATGACTGCCGGACAGGCAATCAACCATAACTGCCAGATGGGCAATCAACCATGACTGCCAGATGGGCTATCAACTATGACTGCTGGATGGGCAAAATCTACAAGTCATATTTATAAAGGGATTTCATTGTAACTTGGTAGGATGACACATTTTGGAATGATTTTACTTTTACTTGGTGACTTTGGTTGACATATGTTAACTGTGAGGGCCACATCAACCCAGGCCTCAATTCTTTAATACAGTCTACACCTCAAATTATCTTTGTTGAAAACATAGCATGCGGGGTACAGGACTTAACATATTCTCTGTTATCCCAATTCTTCTCTTATTTCATAATCCTTTCATAAACATTTTCATCAAATACTACACACAGTCAAGTTCACAAAACTTCTTGGGTACTTTTGTTTTGACCTTGGGTCAGGAACGAGTGTGTTTTGGGGTGCCTTTGTTATCACTGTGCTATGAGAACAAATATTTTGGGGTTCAGTCAGATCCACTCTGGGACTCAAAAGATTTTTTTCTAGTTTAGCATCTGACTGTCACCCACCTTTACAATACTTTACCTATACATTTGTTACAGGCAACGGTCAGTATTTATGTACAGACTGTTACAATACTTTATATGTACCTTTGTTATCAGGTCATTATCTAGATGTTTGTCATTGCTGTGTCACATACTATACATGTACATGTCTTTGTCTTGACAAGTTAAGCTGCAGTGTCATTGACACTTTCATTTTTCTTAATATTGTGGGATTTGATTTAGGTAATATAAGTGCGTCACAATCAAATCATGATCTGATTGCAAAATAGAGCACTTTTATGAACACAGTACTGTAGTTATTTGTAAGTCTGCATTAAGTTTGACATTCACACTTTTCATTCATTAATATTAGAAATAGAAATGTTCCTCCTGTCATTTCAAGTCTACTGTTTAACATCATATGTTAAACAGTATACTTGAATGGCAGTATATGTTAAACAGTAGACTTGATATGGCAGTAGGCACATTTCTAATATTAATGAATGAAAAGTGTGAATGTCAAACTTTTTACATTCTTCAACCAGTATGAAAGGCAAGCCTTATTTTCATCTCAACTCCTCTGAAGTAGAATTGGGGTAATGTCATGAACCATCGACGTTAATGACCAGTTTTGTAAGAGTATGTGGAATTATTTAGGACCAATACTACTGTACTTGGCCATTATTATCTGGAAATTTTTTTTAGGTGAAAACTTTGTCAAATTTCTGTGATAAGAAGTTGCTTTAAAGTAAACTCTGTTGCACATTATAGTGATGTATATTGCTTGTAGTTGTGTTTTATTGCAAGTATAGTTTCTGTTACCCCTTCTACTTAGTATATGTGCTGTTATTTTGCTTGTTTTTCCTTTTTTCAGCAAAAAATTTGTGAACTTGTACTTGTAACAATATTAATTTTTAGTCCCCCACGGTCTTACCATTTTGGGGACTATTGCATTGCACTCCGTCTGTCCATCTGTCTGTCTGTCTGTCTGTCTGTCTGTCTGTCTGTCTGTCTGTCTGTCTGTCTGTCTGTCTGTCTGTCCATCCATCTGTCCATCCATCTGTCCATCTGTCCATCTGCTGTCTATCTGTCTCTCTCATTTACGTTACCACCTGTATCTCATGTATGCTTCGACGCTGTACTTTAATTTTTATACCATTGGTGACCCATAATAGGAGGATCATGCACGTCAAAAATTTTTGGAAAAAAAATTCAAGATGGCTGACTGGTGGCCATTTTTGTCATCATTTTTTGCTTCATTTGATGTTACCATCTTAGACATGTTTTGATATATTTGCTTCAGGTTTCTAACATGGTTCATAAATGCTATGAAGATGATGCATGTCAAAATTGTTTGAAAAAAAAATTCAAGATGGCCGAATGACATCCATTTTTGTTCATTTTTTAGCGAAGCCAAATTTGAGCTTTTGTCGTGGCCCGTTGTCCGTCTTCCGTCTGTCCGTACGTCAACAATTGGATACAGCTCGGGCTAGAGGCCATATTTATGAACGGATCTTTACGAAACTTCTTGGGTACCTTTGTTATGACCGTGGGACGAGAACGAGTGTTTTTGGGTGCGGTCCAAAATTCAAGATGGCTGCCATCCGCCATTTTGTACCGACGATGCAGAAATCTGTTTTTTGTACAGAACTTCCATATGAAAGCTCTGATTTGAATAATTTTTTGTATGAGTGTTTAGTACCATGGGATACATCACATATAATACAGATTTTTTTCTCGTGCGTAAATTGTGCAAATTAGACTAATTTTGATGTTTTTTGGGGTTACTTTCAGCACTGTAAGTGCAAATGCCAATATGGCTCGGGCTAGAGGCCGTATTTATGAACCGATCTTTACGAAACTTCTTGGGTACCTTTGGTATCACCTTGGGACGAGAACGAGTGTTTTTGGGTCCGGTCCAAAATTCAAGATGGCCGATGGCAGCCATTTTGTACAAAATTAGGTGCAATCAGATTTTTGCACAGAACTTCCATATGAAAGCGCTTATTTGAATAATTTTTTGTGTGAATGTTTAGTACCATTGGATACATCACATATAATACGGGTTTTTTTCTCATGCAGAAATTATGCAAATTAGATGAACTTTGATTTTTTTCAGTGCAACTTACAGTAAGTACACATGTCAATACGGCTCAGACTAGAGTCTGTAATTATAAACTGATCTTCACGAAATGTCTTGGGTACCTTTGTTATCACCTTGGGACGAGAACGAGTGTTTCTGGGTGCGGTCTAAAATTCAAGATGCTGCCATTGGCCATTTTGTACCGAAATTAGGTCTAATCAGTTTTTTGTACACAACTTCTTTACAGCTCAGACTAGAGGCCATATTTATGAACCAATCTTTACGAAACTTCTTGGGTACCTTTGTTATCACCGTGGGATGAGAGCGAGTGTTTTTGGGTGTGGTTCGAAATTCAAGATGGCCACCAGCAGCCATTTTGTACCAAAATTAGTGCAATCAGTCTTTTGTACAGAACTTCTGTATGAAAGTTCTGATTTGAATAAATTTTTGTATGAATGTTTAGTAACAAGGAATACATCACATATTGTAAGGGGGTTTTTTTTCGTGCAGAAATTATGCAAATTAGATGAACTTTGATTTATTCAGTGCTACTTACAAAATGTAAGCACACATGTCAATACGGCTCAGGGTAGAGGCTGTATTTATGAACCGATCTTCACAAAACTTCTTGGGTACCTTTGTTATCACCTTGGGATGAGAATGAGTGTTTTTGGGTACGGTCCAAAATTCAAGATGGCTGCCAGTGGCCATTTTGTACTGAAATTAGATCCAATCAGTTTTTTGTCACAAGTTCTATACAGCTCGTATTTATGAACTAATCTTCACAAAACTTCTTGGGTACTTTTGTTTTGACCTTGGGTCAGGAACGAGTGTGATTTGGGGTGCCTTTGTTATCACTGTGCTATGAGAACAAATATTTTGGGGTTCAGTCAGATCCACTCTGGGACTCAAAAGATTTTTTTCTAGTTTAGCATCTGACTGTCACCCACCTTTACAATACTTTACCTATACATTTGTTACAGGCAACGGTCAGTATTTATGTACAGACTGTTACAATACTTTATATGTACCTTTGTTATCAGGTCATTATCTAGATGTTTGTCACTGCTGTGTCACATACTATACATGTACATGTCTTTGTCTTGACAAGTTGAGCTACAGTGTCATTGACACTTTCATTTGCATTCTCAAGTTACGTTATCACCCGTACCTTAGAGATGTTTTGAGATATTAGTTTTAAATTATCAACATTTGTCAGACATCATAGGAGGATGATGCATGCCAAAATATTTTGAAAAAAAATTGAAGATGGTCAAATGGTAGCCATTTTTGTTGTCATTTTTTTGCTATATTTGACGTTACCACTTGTATCTTAGTTTATGTTACCACCTGTATCTCATAGATGCTTCGACTCTGTACTTTCATTTTTATGCCATTGGTGACACATAATAGGAGGACAATGCACGTCAAAACTTTTTGAAAAACAGTTCAAGATGACCATTTTTGTCATCATTTTTTGCTTCATTTGATGTTACCACCTGTTTCTTAGACTTGTTTTAATATATTTGTTTCATGGCTCCTATGTGGATGATGCACGTCAAAATGTTTTGAAAAAAAAAAATTCAAGATTGCCAGGCCATTTTTGTTCATTTTTTGCATTCTCAAGTTACGTTATCACCCATATTTTGGAGATGTTTTGAGATATTAGTTTTAAATTTTCAACATTTGTCAGACACCATAGGAGAATGATGCATGCCAAAATCTTTTGAAAAAAAAATTCAAGATGGCCGAATGGCTGCCATTTTTGTTGTTATTCTTTTGCCATATTTGATGTAACCACCTGTATCTAAGACATAGTTTGAGCTATTACTTTCAGATTTCTAACATTGGTCAGAGATGCTAGGAGCGTGATGCACGTCAAAATTTTTGGAAAAAAATGCAAGATGGCCGAAATCTTTTGAAAAAAAATTCAAGATGGCTGAATGACAGACTTTTTTGTTGTCATTTTTTTGCCATATTTGACGTTATCACCTGTATCTTAGACATGTTTTGAGCTAGTACTTTCAGATTTCTAACATTGGTCAGAGATGATAGGAGAATTTCTAACATTGTTAAGAGATGCTAGGATGATGATGCACGTCACTAGGAGGATTTTTAACATTGGTCAGAGATGCTAGGAGGATGATGCACATCAGAATTTTTTGGAAAAAAAATTTAGAATGGCCGAAGGACGACCATTTTCATTGATTTTTTTTTTTGTGTTTCTATTTTACGGTTACCACCTGTATGTAATAGATAGATGCTTCGAGACTGTACTTTCATATTTATACCATTGGTGACACATAATAGGAGGATGACTCACCTCAATAATTTTTTAATAAAAATGCAATATGGAATGATTACATTGTTGTTCCTACTGTTAAATGTAGGTGCCAGAGAACAGATACATGATGGGAGAGAGAGAGGACTTCAATTCCCACTTGCTGTTGAAATCTTTTATCCATTTCATAATGTGCAACTTATTTTTTAAATGCCCAACAGGCCTAAAAAATATTTTGCATGTTTTATAGAATAGACCATCCACTTTGGGGGACTTGAGTCTGATTGCCTGCGATCGGCATTACACTTGTTCAGTCAGCTCCAATATACAAATTGTAAGAGTTTTTATTTAAGTTGGTTTCTTCAAAATCAGTTGCTCCAGGGCTGTTATATTGCAGTTGCTGGTTGTTTAGGAGCATGACTGCAGTACTTCCTTTTCAACCTTGTTTTCTGGAAATCTTTAATTCTTTCTTTAAATTTTTTTTGGGGGAGTGAAGACTAAGTCACTTTCTGTTATAAGATGTTGCTTTAAAGTAAACTTTATTGCACATTATGGTAATCTATATTGCTTATAGATGTGTTTTATTGCGATTGTAGTTTCTCTTAACCCTTCTACTTACTATGTATGCTGTTATTTTGGATGTTTTTTCTTTTTTCAGCAAAATATCTGTGAACTTGTGCTCGTAACATTTAAAGTCAGCTCCAGTATCCGAATGTTTGAGTTTGTTTCTTCAAGCACAGTGTCCCCAAGGCTTTCAACTTGCAGCTGAGTGGAGGGGGGGGGGGGGGGGGGGTGGTGGTTATCCATCCATCCATATTTTTGTCTATTCATCCATTGGTCTTTTGGTTTCCACATGATAACTCCTGCTTTGTTTAGAAAATTTTTTCTAAATTTCCAAGTTTAACTTTTTACCACAAACAAAGATATTCCATTTTCAGTTTTTTAGTGTGTGTGATTCCATAGAAGTCCTTTGTAGTCCTTCACCAAAGAAAATTTTGCAAATACCAAAATTCACTCTCGCACTGTGACTTACACCTCTGATCCAGACAATGCAAATCAGCATTTTCGATTTCCATTCATACATTTCAGTGGAATATGACAGAATGCTTTGAAGGTTTGAAGTTTTTACTTTTCTAGTGAGTGTAATCACTTATTTATTGCCCTTGTTATGCAAAAACATCATTTTTTAGTTTTGGTTTAATCTACCTTACAAGTCAAATTAAGTTGTAGGATAACCACTATAAACTATGTATCTTTCTCTTCCTAAACTGATAAGACCAGAAGCTGACATCATTTTCTGGAAAGCTCTCACTGAGAGCTTTCCAGAAAATGATGTTAGATTCTGATCTTACCAGTGCAGGAACAGCAGTATACTTAGTTTATTGCAGTTATGCTACAACTTATTTTGACTTGTAGTGTAATAACTTCATTGTCCTTTGCAGAATGTTTTCAAATTTCAAAGTTTTAATCAAAAGAACATTCCAAAAACTTTATTTTATATAGTTTCAGTGCCACTAATATCACAAAGTCCTTGATTGGCTTTTTTTTGTTTTGACAATTTATGTATGGTTTTTATTTTGTACTAGGATCAGATCCATTCCCTACAACAGGATCATTTGAAGTCTGTTGAGATGTTGCAGAAACAAATAGAACTTTCTGAAAGTGAAAATTTACGATTACAGAAAGAGATACAGCACCTTCATTTACAGCAGTTCTCAAAGTCACCCTCACAAGAAAATGGAGAACCTGTGGAGTTTGTATCGGATATTAGACATATTGAGAGGCAACAGGGAGAGGTAGGTTTATCACTGTTCTTCGCTTCTGATTGTAAGCTACAGTTGATCAGTGCCTCATTTCTGTGATGCGTACACTTGCGTACTGATGACATGCCTTATTTGCAAGTGAAGTGCTGTTTTCATCTCTCTTAACCCTTTTACGTCCTCAACAGGTACCTTTATAAACATGCAATCATGAAGAGATCCTGCTTAAAATAGACATATTACCTTGGCAGTTGTTTCTAGTCAAGTCTTGGCTACCTAAATAGGCAGACAAGACTTGACTAGAAGTCACAGCTTAGCTACTGGCAATATGCAGTTGGTGGTCTAGCTGGTATTCAAGAAATTTGTCCAGGCCCTTAAGGGTAAAAATATTAGCAGTAAGATATATCTCAATAATTTCTATGCCATACCTCAGGCATACCTCAGCTGTAACATTCGTAGGTCTAATGTCCAACATAGAAATTATTATATATACTATAGACTGAAAAAAAAAGTTTTGGTTCTTAGGCTATCCTTGGCTGAGATTGAAACCCTCTCATTAAGCACTGAGCACCGGATTTGTCCGTATATTCTTACTAATTCAAATACCAGTTGTCATATGTTGATGTTCTTTGGTATGGTGAGAGACCAGCATGGGGAATGGATATCTTCATATTGCTGGTTTTGTCCACACATTCTTACCAGACTTATGGTCCTTGTTAGACTTAGAAAGTTTTCTGTATGATTGTTTTACATTAAAACTCATGTACTGTTTGTCAGGTTTTGATGTTCTTTGGTATGGTGAGTGACCAGCATGGGAGGAAACAATATCCACATATTGCAGTATTTGACCATGCATTCTCACCAGAGTTTTATGGTTCTTGTTAAACTGTCCTGATGAATGTTTTGTATTATAACTCAAGCATTGGTTGTCATGTTTTTTTTATTGCATGGCAGCAAAAAATTGAATAGTCTTTATATCACACATGGTGAATGGGTAAATATTTTGTTTTTCTAACCAAAACTTGGTTTACGACCTTTTACTTGAATGAGTTTATCATGTCATGTTTCTCCCCCCCCCCCCCCCCCCCCCCCCCAAAAAAAAAAAAAAAAAAATGGATGGGCTGGGTAGTTGTGTTCAGATTTTATTTATTTGTAACATGAAGTAATAAAATGGCTTTTATGGACAAAATTGCTTTTCAATTTTGTCCTGATTTTATAATTAATAAAAATGTATCCCATGACTCTCTCTCAAAGAGAGCCCATGAAATCTTTAATAGCATGATTATTCTTGCTGATGGTAACAGCATTTGTGATTGAAAAACTAATTGCTGCCTTACATTTTTGTGACAGATTGTTTTTGCTGCATGTATCAGTCCAGTGAGCTAAGTTTTGTGACAGCATACAAATAGATTATGTTCTTTTATGTCCTTTCAGGGATCAGAAATTATTGAACCAGATCCTTGTCCAAAGGTCAGTTTATTTTATAAATATTGTTATGTTGTTAGATTTTATCAAAAGATATCCAACTATTTCTTGTTATTCATATAGAAATGATTTTTTATACCCCAAAGTGGGCATCTTAAATGCAGGTTCTGTACCATTCCATCCTTCCATCCAGATTTTGCCTGTCCATCTGGAAAATAATGTGTTAGTCATAACTCTATAATGGCTGGGTGGATTTTCACAAAACTTCACACAAGGGTGTAAAGAAAAGGTTGAATTATTGAATTCTAGACTCACAGTGTGTCTTGTTTTGCCCCCAAATCATAGGTTAGAACACCTCATTTGAACGAGCTGAACAAGCTTGTTCCAGTGAAGGATCATAGCTATATTTTGAAAGCAGGAAAATATTGAAAATTACTCAAATTTGAAGTGTGGATATTTGTGAATATTGCTGTACAGATATGGTTGTTATGTTAGGTAAAGGGTTAAGCTAGAATCCTGGAGTATCTAGGTTGAAGCTAGAATCCTGGAGTATCTAGGTTGTTATGAAAATGTGCTGTTCTTTGACAAACTCTTGGACCTCTTTGTTTAGGTTAATTGTTATGGCATGAGTGCCAGTGCAGAAAGATAAGACGTGAGGCTGCAGGCCTTGAGTTTCATCCTTCCATGATGGCACAAGTGCCATATCAATTAACCCATTCACATGTGTGTCATACTGTGTATATCACTTGCCTTCACGTCTATAAAAGCAATTATTAGAAGGACACTCATGACAACTATCAATGAAAAGAACACATTTTATCGCCAACCAAATTTGCGAGGGGAACCAGTGTTACTATTTCATCTCCTGAGTTCCAATGTGTTCTGTGTGCCTACTGGCACATAGAACATATTGAAACTCAGGGGACGATTTTTAGCTATCGCTAATTGCGGTGCATGATTTGTAGAAAATTTAAGTGAAATGTCGCTTCTGTATAAAAATAGTCCGTCAATAATTTCTGTTCCATACACACGTGCGGAAGAGATTTTCATTTTCCACATCTTTTAGTGTTGCTGTTGATGGAGATTTCATAGAACATGTGTGTAATAAATAGCTTTTGATCTCATGGGATTGAGCTGGTGAGCTCATTCCATTGCAGATTCAAGATCTGTTCTAAGCCACTAAGAAATTTGTCTCTACATCCATTCATCTGTCTGTCCATCTGTCAGTTGTACCATCCATTTGTCTGTCTTTCAGTCTGTTGTTCATCCATGTGTGTTGACATTCACTACCTCACTTGGGTGAAGGTGTGGAATAACATAAAAGATAAAAATATTTCCTCTGTTCTTTGTAAGTGTATTCAGTATTGTTTTCTTGAGTGGAAATTGTTTTGTTAGTTGTGGTTTGGTTAGAAAGAAAAGAGAAAAACACTTTAAGAACCCATTCATCCATTCCTTTACCCTTTACCAAATGTAACGGCCAAAACCAGCCTGCGCTATTTACAAAAATCATTCAATTTTCATTATTTTTAGCCCGACTGTTTACAGTGAGGGCTATAGTCATGACTTTTGTCCATCTGTCCGTCCATCTGTCCATCTGTTAACATTTAGAGATTTGTTTAAAGTTTGTGGTTAAAGTTTTTTACTGAAGGTTCAAGTGGGTTTTTTTTTCCTGTTTAGTCATGACTTTCTTCTGTCTGTCTGTCTGTTAACATTTGGAGTTTTGGTTAAAGTTTGTGGTTAAAGTTTTGTAGTCAACCTTAAAGTTTTTTGTTTTTTTAGTCGAGTTGTGACGAAGTCAAACTCGACTTATAGTTTGGTGAATGGCGGGTGGGTGGGCGGGCGGGCGGGCGGGCGTAAACAATTGATTTCCGGATGATAACTTGATAGTGGTTCAACTCACATTCATTAAACTTCATACGTAGGTTGGTCTTGGTGGGAGGAAGAACCCTATTGATTTTGGACATGCTACGTCGAAGGTCAATGACCTTGAACGTAGTAAATCTTAAACAATTGGTTTCCGGATGATAACTTGATAATGGTTCAACTCACATTCATGAAACTTCATGGGTAGATTGGCCTTGGTGAGGGGAAGAACCCTATTGATTTTGGACTCGCTACGTCAAAGGTCAAAGTCAACGTGACCTTGAACATAGTAAATCGCAACAATTCCTTTCTGGATGATAACTTGATAGTAGTTCAACCTACATTCATGAAACTTCATAGGTGGGTTGGCCTTGGTGCGAGGAAGAACTCTATTGATCTTGGACTCACCAGATCAAAGGTCAAGGTCACAGTGACCTTTAACATAGTATATCGCAACAATTGGTTTCCGGATGATAACTTGATAGTGGTTCAACCTAGAGTCATGAAACTTTACAGGCGTGTTGGCCTTGATGCGAGGAAGAACCCTATTGATGTTGGACTCACCAGGTCAAAGGTCAAGGTCACAGTGACCTTGAACATAGTATATCGCAACAATTGGTTTCCGGATGAGAACTTGATAGTGGTTCAACCTAGAGTCATGAAACTTCATAGGTGTGTTGGCCTTGGTGTGAGGAACTGTTGTCACAACTCGACATTGGATCGGTGATCCTGAGCGGCATTTTTTTTCTTTTAAATTGATATTTCTATTGATCGTATCATTCTCATTTTGTTTTTATTTTTCTTATGTTTCATGTTATTTTGGGAAAATTTTAACCCTTTTTGTATGGCAAAAGCATACAACAAAACATACATCTCAAAAACATAGCTTATGACCCCTCATTGGAATGAGCTAGATGAGCTCATTCCAACGAGGGGTCATAGGCTATGTTTTTTAGACAAAAAATGAAAATATTTTGTTATTCAAGAATTTTGTTTGCAGGTATCGTCTGCTTTTCGTGTTAGGTAAAGGGTTAAAAGGGTTAATGAAGCTGTGATGTTAAAAAGTAACAATCGAGCATTGGCTAGTAATTGTCAGGTTTTTCAGTTCACCACTTGGGATTGCTACTTGCATCCATGTCATAATAATTGAAGATATGAGTGTTAGTTATCTATACAGAAAACTGTTCCACAACTCACTGACTAGAATAAATAGGGTGATGTATCTTGGTGTTGATAAGAGCATGATCTCTCATGAAAGTCCAGTGGAATAGGCTAGATGAGCTCATTCCAACGAGGGGTCATAGGCTATGTTTTTTAGACAAAAAATGAAAATATTTTGTTATTCAAGAATTTTGTTTGCAGGTATCGTCTGCTTTTCGTGTTAGGTAAAGGGTTAAAAGGGTTAATGAAGCTGTGATGTTAAAAAGTAACAATCGAGCATTGGCTAGTAATTGTCAGGTTTTTCAGTTCACCACTTGGGATTGCTACTTGCATCCATGTCATAATAATTGAAGATATGAGTGTTAGTTATCTATACAGAAAACTGTTCCACAACTCACTGACTAGAATAAATAGGGTGATGTATCTTGGTGTTGATAAGAGCATGATCTCTCATGAAAGTCCAGTGGAATAACCAAGAAATTTACTTCATTTTAATTTGAACAGTACATTCATAAACTTGTATTGGTGTTGTAAAAATGTCATATTCGACCTGAAAAAGACAAAAATCTGTTTCTCAGTCTCGACAGCAAAGTCATTTTGTCAGCCACTTGCTTTCTTTAAAAAAGAAAAATGAATTGGTTCAGGTCAGATAAATTACCTAAGTTAATAAAATGGGTAAAATATACCACTGCCTGTGTTCTACTGAGGATTATGATGCCTAAAACATAACACAAACCAAGTATATGCAAACAAAATAATAATTAAAGAAATAAAATAATGCTTGACTGCATGCATTTTTTTAAAAATGGTCTGAGAAACAGAAAATCTGCTTTGTGTGTCCTAAATGATGTTGATATCACACTTTACAGTACTGTGATCACAAAAGTAGACAGAACATTTCGATCATTTCACAACTGGGTTATGATCCTGTTGAAATTCTTTGTTCACTTACCTCCCCACAACACCAGACTCTTACCTGTTGAAAAAGAAATGGAAGAACATTGAATCCAAGATGCTATATTTATTTCTTTTCTTGATGCAGTTTTGATATTTTTGTACTGTACCAATGACCCAGACATAGCTGGTGCTAACTCTTAAAAATCTAGGGCCAAACACAAATTTTGCCCCCCAATCCCCAAAATTTGCATCTAAAACCAAAAGAAATCATGTCCTGAAGGACCTCCATACTTTGCCCTTACTGCGCATGCGCAGTGTCAAGGACGTTCTGAAATTGGCGCCAATTATCATTCTCTGTTTGGCCCTTCATCAGTCAACATCTCACTGATCTTTGTGCTTGTAAATCTCAGTTTAAAGGATGCCAGACACGTAATTATTGGAGAAATGGTGATTCTAAGGAGGATATAGAAGGAGGAGAGGAAAAAGGAGTGACAAAAATTTTTTTATGAAATTATGTTAAGTTGCCTATTTTCGAGGCATGGGCCTGTTGTCATTCTTGCTATAAAGTTGCACTGCTTATTCAGTGTTTCCTCTCCCCTGGTCTTCTAAGTCCCCCCTTGCTATTCTCCGATGCTTTTGGCATATTTTTGAGAAAGATCATTTCTAAATTCTCTTGGGAGAATTAGCTTGGTTACAGAATGAATTCTGTTATTTTCCCCATGTTTACGTTTTCACCCATGGGTGTATAAACGTTGTGTTCTGCATCTACCATCTGATGTTCTGCAGATTCTCCCCTGGGAGTCTCTGTTTTGCATCAGATAGTGTGTAATTTTGATGACTGATTTTGGGCCAGTATTGTCAGTGCCTGGAGTCATGTATTTTTATACTGTACCAATGACCCAGACATAGCTGGTGCTAACTCTTAAAAAACTAGGGCCAAACACAAATTTTGCCCCCCAATCCCCAAAATTTTCATCTAAAACCAAAAGAAATCATGTCCTGAAGGACCTCCATACTTTGCCTTTACTGCGCAGTGTCAAGGACGTTCCGAAATTATCATTCTCTGTTTGGCCCTTCATCAGTCAACATCTCTCTGATCTTTGTGCTTGTAAATCTCAGTTTTAAGGATGCCAGTCACGTAATTATTGGAGAAATGGTGATTCTAAGGAGGATATAGAAGGAGGAGAGGAAAAAGGAGTGACAAAAAATAATAAAATAAATTACTATAAATTTTTTAACTTTCCCCATATTTACGTTTTCACCCATGGGTGTATAAACGTTGTGTTCTGCATCTACCATCTGATGTTCTGCAGATACTCCCATGGGAGTCTCTGTTTTGCATCAGATAGTGTGTAATTTTGATGACTGATTTCGGGCCAGTATTGTCAGTGCCTGGAGTCATGTTTTCTGGTGTTTTTACACTGTTTGTTTACATTGGCAACAGTCTCTTTTGAGGGGGGCTGTTTGCCTTTGGAGTAGTTTATCTCACTATAAGATACATTATTATTATTCGTAAGTGTTGCATTAATTATTTAATATAATTTTAAAATTTTTGACCACACTTAGCCTTGGGATCCATTGGGGCTCAACGTTACTTTTCAGAAACTTGGGCTTCGCTGAAAAAATATTTTTCAAAAATTATTTTGATATTTTTATACTGCACCAATGACCCAGACATAGCTGGTGCTAACTCTTAAAATATAGGGCCAAACACAAATTTTGCCCCCCAATCCCCAAAATTTGCATCTAAAACCAAAGAAAACATGTCCTGAATGGCCCTCCACACTTCACCTCTACTGCGCATGCGCAGTGTCAAGGACGTTCCAAAATTGGCGCCATTAATCATTCTAAGTTTGGCCCTTCATCAGTTAACATCTGACTGATCTTTGTGCTTGTAAATCTCAGTTTAAATGATGCCAGACACATAAATATTAGTGAAATGGTGATTCTAAGGAGGATAGAGAAGGAGGAGAGGAAAAATGTGTGACAGAATATTATCAGGGCTGTAACTTAAATTTTTTAATGAAATTATGTTAAGTTACCTATTTTCGAGGCAGCAGCCATTTTGTTGTCATTCTTGTTATTTAGTTACACTGATTTTTTAGTGTTTTCCTCTCTCCCTTTCCTTTAAGTCCCCTCTTGCTATTCTCCCATGCTTTTGGCATAGTTTCTGTAATTATTATTACTATAATTTCTTGGGAGTTTTAACTGAATAACAGAATGAATTCTGTTCTTTTCCCCATGTTTACGTCTTCACCTATGGGTGGTTAGGCGTTGTGTTCCGCATCTACCATCTGATGTTCTGCAGTTTCTTCTCTGGAAGTCTCTGTTTTGCATCAGATAGTGTATTTTTGGTAACTGATTTCGGGCCTGGGTGCCTGGAGTCGTATTTCAGTGTTTTTACACTCATTGTTTACATTTACAACAGCCCTCTGTGTGAGGGGGGGATTTCTTGAAAATAATATCTTGATGTTAATTTAATCATAACTAGATACATTATTATTGTTCGTAAGTGTTGCATAAATTGTTTAAAATATTTTTAAATTTTTTGTCCACACTTAGGCTTGGGATCCATTGGGGCTCAACGTTACTTTTCAGAAACTTGGGCTGTTCTGAAAATATATTTTTTCAAAATATTTTGATTTCAATTATTTTTTCTATGTTAATGGATCATATTATTATTATGTATTTTGATTGTCAGGGGTTGGTGCGAGTACCAGGACTTTGTTTTCTTTTCACATTGAAAGGATTTTGATCAATTGTAATAAGAGGAAGTCTTCCTCTGACTTTTATAATCATTCTATATGTGGTCAGTGTACTCGCATTTACTCCTGTTCTGTATCTGATGATTTCGATGACAACATGGGAAGCGTATGTCACGGTATGTTAGTGGGGAATTGGACATTCCGGTCCTTTCCCCGCAGGGTCACTCTACTTTATCAGTTTCTATTTCAGACGATCAAGATTAGGGTGATGTATCTGTGATGTCTTCCAACAGTGTGCCTCCGTCGTCACAATTAATGAAGGGCTAGCGGAAAAGTGCTCATGTAATACGCCAATTGCCTAAGAGGACCCTAGTAGGTTCGACGGCCTTTGACGTCCGCTAGCTCGCCCGGTGTAGCGTCCATTCATCGAATGGTTCGGCAGCCGGGTTCGTCCGTTGCGGTCTAGAAGGAGTTTTGGGGTGATGCAAGCACTATAAATCAACCAAATGCACACCCAGTGACGGCGGATTAGAGGGAGAACGGTGGAAGCCTTTTAGTCCGGTTCATAGCTCGTTCTGGTCCATCCGGACGGCGAGCGAGAGAGGCCCCTCTCTCGTACAACAACATCTGGCCCCAGATGTTGTGGTACAAAATGTTTTGCATTCGGAGCATACGTCCGCCGCTCGGGACGCTCCGACATATAGTCAGTCCGGAGAGACTGTCAATAAGGCTTCCTCATTCTCATGGTAGCGCACACGACCGCTCTTGGCTCTGTGACCTCGGATATCCAGTCAGCTTCGCCAGTCAGAGAATCATCGGCGACCAGGTCACACCATCCGGTAGCCAGGGACACGAGGCCTGCAGACTCCGGACGTTCGCATAGGAAAGTGTGCGGGAGTCAACGTACACGGAGCTTCCGGCGGCAATGCATCGTAAGACCGCTACTGCACAGGCCTCGGGGTCGGACGTGCTATCCTAAATAGCACAGCTTATCGCAGCATCCCAGCAACAACTGAATCTGTCGCATAATGTTTTATCCGACGATGCTGGGTCGGGACGCTCCGCGGAAGCGGGTACGGACGTCCGAAAAAAATTTCATCCGGTCCGACGGGATACCGAAAGGGATTCGGAGGATTTCGAGCTTTCCCTTTCGGAACAACATATGCTGTTGTATATGTCATCTGACTTGATCTTCTACAGGTTCTTTCGTCGGACCAGAATGCTGCGATGCCGGATAAGAAACTGATAGCATCGGTGGACTTAGAAATTTTTGGTTCGGTTCAGGGACTTCGTCCCTCAGTTCCGACATAGTCCAATAATGTCACACAAACTTTCAAATTATTGAATGACGCTATATATTTATTATTATATGCTTGCTATTACCAAGCATTTCTGGTTTCTTGTTCGCAAAGTTACGGAGATGTCTTTCAAAAGTGTGCCTCTGTCGTCATAGTTAATGAAGAGCTAGCGGCAATAAGTGCTCATGGAATATGTCTATCGCCTAAGAGGTCCCTTGTAGGATCGACGGATTGACATTCGCTAGCTCACCCGGTGTAGCGTACATTCATCGAATGGTTCGGCTTCCGGGTTCGTCCGTTGCGGTCTAGGAAGGAGATTTGGGTGATGCGAGCACTATAATTACTTTAGTACTCACCCAGTGACGGCGGATTGAGGACAGATCGGAGGAAGCCTGTTAGTCCGGTTCCTGGCTTGTCCAGGTCCGTCCGGGCTGAGAGCGAGAGAGGTCCCTCTCTCGTCCAACAACATAGGGGACCGCATGTTGTGGTTCAGATATTTTTCATTCGGAGCATATGTCCGTCGCTCGGGACGCTCCGTTATATTGACAGTCCGAGAGACTGTCGATAATGCTGCCTCATCCTCACAGCAGTGCACACGACCGCACATTGGCTACGTGACCTCGAGTATCCGATCAGTTTTGTCATTCAGTGATTTCACGGTGAACAGGTCACGCCATCCGGTAGCCAAGGGACACGAGGCCTATACACTCCGTTCGCTCACATATTTGTAGTATGCACGGGGGTAACGATCACGGAGCTTCCAGCGGCAATGCATCGTAGGACCGCTTCTCCACAGGCCTCAGTGACGGACGTGCTATCCGAGTTAGCACAGTTTTTTCGCAGCATCCCAGCAATCGACAGTTTCTTGGTCGAATCAGGAATTATCTGACGGCACTGGGTCGGTGCGGTCCGCGGTTGCATCAGGTACGGACGACCGAACGCTTTATAGGGTCCGACAGGATGACGAAAGGGATTCGAAAGATTTTGAGTTTTCCCTTTCGTAGCATCGGAAGCTGCCATACATATCTTCCGGCATTATCTTCCAGTGATTGTTATTTCGGACCACATTGCTGCGATGTTGGATAAGAGACTTATAGCGTCATTGGACACGGAATTTTGGATCGGTTCAGGGACATTGTCCCTGACTTACCGACACAGTCCAATAATGTCATTAGAACATGTGTATTATTTATCGATGCTATATATATATAAGCCTGCTTCCAAGCATGATAGTTTAGTTTCTTGTCCGCAATGCTCATTTCTGCCTTTTATCATTTATACGAATAATTTATTTTGGCAGAACAGGGCATACCGAGAGTTCATATGCGTCTAGACGGCGTGGTTACAGACTGGAAATAATCTTTTTCGCCGTCTATGTCTTTTCCAACCACAATGTTGGAAACGACAATGATGTCTAATAGACTTAACTTAGACGCTTTATCATACGTAATCCACCTTACTGAGGCATTATCATTACGTCTTCAAGAGAAAGAATTCCGGGATATAATCCTCAATGTGATTTCTTTTGAGGGCAGTAGTTTGTTCACGTATAACTCCGCCCTTCAGTAGCTGCTTGGAGTTGGTTAGACGTGATGCAGCCCTAGCTACATCCACGCGCGTGGATAGTAAGGTGAAGAACTCTCTCAGAGTCGCTTCGTTCTCGGAGAAGCTTCTCTTCGACGGCAACTTTTCAGCAATCCATGAATTGCTCGATTTACACGTTCTCTTGTCTATCTAGTGTAGCAAGAGATTCAGACTGGGGCAAACATTCGGTGGTTGACTCAGAGAGTGCCAATGCAGTTGCCGGGTCCGAGTTTTATAATTATGACGGTTGCCAGTCAAACAGGTTGGGATATAATATTGATCCCAATGGATTCGAAGTGCCAGGGTCTTTGGGTTCCGCAGTCTCTAAGCAAGCACTTATCTTCCACGGAATAATGTTTTTTTAGGCTTGCTTTATGTCATTGGATGAACATTATTCAGAAACGCATGTCCAAATCCTGTCCGTTAATTCGACAGTAGTGGCGTATCTCTGGAACCAGGGAGGCACTCATTCGTTTCCGTTATTCAATTTAATGGAAAGAATCCTTCTGTTTGTTATAGTGCACCAAGTTCTGCTTCGGTCCGTCATATTCCGGGTCGTCTGATGGTATTACCGGACTCCCGTTCACTTATGGGTCGCTTGTTGCCGTCAGAATGGACTCTCAACAAACAAGTATTCAATCAGATTTGCTATCAATGGGAGCGCCCAATGATAATTTATTTATGACACAACTTGCTTGTCAATTGCAGACGTATGTGTTTGCTTGTCCGGATCTCTGAGCTTATGTTGTTAACGCTCTATTGATCTAATAGGACGGAATGATAGGATATGCGTATCCTCCTGCGCTGTTGTTTCAGCAAGTATTGCTAAGATAAACAACCACAATACATTTCTGTCGATAGCATCTCTGTCTTCACAGAGACCGTGGGTAAATTTACTCTGATGTCTACTGTGGGACTTAACGCGAAATCTTCCTCCATGAGAGGATCTTTTTTCGCTGGGTAAAATCGTGTCATCTTTATCACAACCCGCAAGGTCTCAACCTTCACGTATTCCATTGTGTGGTCCTTATTGCATTGTAAGCATTGTACTGGACGAGCTTTGGACGTGATTTCTTACTATAGGAGAACCTCTTCTTCGCTATACTATGCGGCTAAAGTGGAGGCTCTTCCATCGTTGGTGTAGGGATCACTATGTTGATATTGTTGATCCCTCCATACTAGTCATTGCAACTTTTTAGTATACTTGTTTGACAAGATCTACCGCAGCCTGTTATTATTAAGGTTATAGGTTTATGTTACCTCATACCTATGCACTCTATGATAGTTTACAATTGAGTCTTATGTCTCTTTATCTAAGTCAGTTAGTAACTTTTCGATAAATAGACTTAGAATCATTAGATTACATTAGCTAAGTAATCATTTGAGCCTCTGGAAACAGTAGTTTTCAAATTCTGACCTTTTAGACAGTAATTCTGTTGGCTTCTCTTTTACTGAATAGTCAGTGAGTTTCATGCACTATCGGTGGATGATTTTCACTTTCGTAGTTTCGGAATCACTACTTCCTTTACTATTTAGGTTGGATTTTTGCATAAGAGTCAGGCTCCTAATTAATATCCGGAACCTATTGTTATTAAGGTCCTTCCATCTTCGTACGGGCATTGGCCTTTACTCTGTCCGGTTAGAGTTTATGTATTTATAAACAGATATCTGTTTATTACTATGGGCGTAAGCTTCTTCTGTCTTTGATGCCTAATAGAAGGACGTTACGCTCCATTCTATTGCTAATGGATTCAATTAACTATCGATACTGCTTATGGTATATCATTGACTCAGCAGTTGTGTTTGAGATTTCGGCTCATGAAGTAAGAGTTCTTCTACATCTTGGGCTTACATTAATAGTGTCGCTATTATAGATTTTTGAAGGCTGCTCATTGCGCTCAGCCATCCACATTCATGAATTTTTATCTCAGAAATAATGAGTCCATTTCTGGAGGCCTCTATTGTTAGGTCTATTATCTACTGCTCAGAATGTCATTCACTTAACAGTTGCTACTATAGCTAGGTAGGCTGTCTGTTTCGGCAGTGACTCCGTTCTGTTGCCCTCTTCGCTCTGGGCTATTTGACCCAGGGCAAGAAAAAGGGGGGGGGGGGGGGGGGGGGAGGGTGTTCCCTTGGGTCACCTGTTTTACTATGAAAACAAGGGGATACCTCCTCCGGAGTTAGTAATTCTGATCTGTTATTGGGATGGTTGTTTAGTGAGAAGTTTATGTTTTAAAAATTCATTCAGGTCTTAGTTTTCAAAGTATAGCTTTTGAATATAGCACGTGTCAACGGACATTATTATACAATCCTCAGACACTTTTAAGGAGTATAAAAAGTCTCTATTCTCTAGACTTACTTTATTTATTGGCTTACTTTAAAAATTATTAGTATAAGGATTATACTAGATATTAATAGAGTACATGGATGTATGATGCTCAATTTTGGAAGGTGTTGTATCTTTCTAATTTTTCATAAAAAAGAAAGATACATGTAAGGCCTAATACTTCTTTTTCCCTAGAGGGGATGACTCTATTTTATATAATTGAGCGTATTCCATTTTGCTCTATGTCCTTGGCCCTCCAGCCTTTTTACTATTCAGCTATGTCTGGGTCATTGGTACAGTATAAAAATGTTAAGAAATTTATAGTAATTTATATATTTTTTATACTTACCAATGACCCAGACGGGGATGGCCCTCCCAGGAGTTGGGAACTCTTACCTCCCCGCTGAGTACCTAGCGCTTACCAGGCACTGGATATTAGAATGATTAATGGCGCCAATTTCGGAACGTCCTTGACACTGCGCATGTGCAGTAGAGGTGAAGTGTGGAGGGCCATTCAGGACATGTTTTCTTTGGTTTTAGATGCAAATTTTGGGGATTGGGGGGCCAAATTTGTGTTTGGCCCTATATTTTAAGAGTTAGCACCAGCTATGTCTGGGTCATTGGTAAGTATAAAAAATATATAAATTACCTTAAATTTTTTAACTTTCAATTGTTTTTTCAATATTAATGGATCATGTTATTATGTATCTTTGTGTTTAGGGGTTTGTGCGAGTACTAGGACTTGTTGTTGACTTTTCACAATGAAAGGATATTGTTCAAATTGTAATGGGAAGAAATCTTCCTCTGACTTTCATGATCATTGTATTAATTGTAGTCAGTGTACTCGCACTAATCCCTGTTCAATATGTCAATATTGGGATGACAAACATTGGAAACGTGTGTCACGATATGTTGTTAGTGGAAAAAGGGCTATGCCGGCTCTTTCTCCACAGGGTCACTCTACTCTACCAGTTTCTATTTCAGAGGAACAAGAACAGGGTGATGTTTCCATGTTATCTTCCGGAAGTTCGCTTCCGTCGTCACAAATGAATACAGAGCTAGCGGCAAAAGTGCTCATGGAGATAAGACAAATGTTGTCCGCTAGCTCGCCTGGTGTAGCGTCCATTCACCGAATGGTTCGGCAGCCGGGTTCGTCCGATGCGGTCCAGGAGGAAATGTTGGGTGATGCGAGCACTATAAACATTCAACGTGCACACCCAGTGACGGCGGATAGTAGGAGAGATCGGAGGAAGCCTTCGAGTCCGGTTCCTAGCTCGTCCAGGTCCAGCCGGGCCGCGAGCGAGAGAGGCCCCTCTCTCGTACAACAACATCTGGGACCAGATGTTGTGGTACAAAATGTGTCGCAAGCGGAGCACACGTCCGTCGCTCGGGACGCTCTGTTGTATAGGCAGTCCGCTGAGACTGCTCCGGCTTCTTCCTCTCACCAGCGCACACGACCGCACCTTGGCTACGTGACCGCCGATATTTTACCAGCTTCGCCGATCAGGGATTCTTCGGCGACCAGGTCACGCCATCCGGTAGCCAGGGACACGAGGCCGGTTGACTCCGGACGTTCGCATAGGAAGAGTATGCGGGAGTCACCAGATGCGGAGCTGCCCTTGGCGAAGCAGCGAAAGACTCCGCCTCCGCAGGCCTCGATGTCGGACGTGCTTGTTCAAATAGCACAACTTATCGCAGCATCCCAGCAACCGACAGAAACGGTGTCAGATCGGGAATTATCCGACGGCGCTGGGTCGGTACGCTCCGCCGAAGCATCGGATGCGGATGACTGGGAGCATCATGAGGTCCGACCGGATGGTGAAAGGGATACGGATGACTTGGAGCTATCCCTTTCGGAACAACATAAAGCTGCCGTGGACTTCATCCGGCACTTTCTTCCTCAAGTTGTTCTGTCGGGCCAGACTGCTGCGGTGCCGGACAAGAGAATTATAGCGTCATTGGACACTGATTTCTTTGAGCGGTTCAGGGACATCGCTTCCGAGTTTCCGTCTCAGTCCAATAATGTCACAAGAACATTTGAATTATTGAACGACGCTATATTCAAACTTGCTTCCAAAACAGGAAAAGCGGGTTTCTTGTCCGCCAATACTCTTAACCTGCCTTTCATTAATGCAAGGAATAAATTCGATACGGCAGGACAGGGTATCCCAAGAGTTCCTCTGCGTATGGATGACGAGGCGGAAGACTTAGAATTATCATTACCGTCGTCTGCGTCTATTCCAACCGCGGTGTTGGAGACGACTATTTCGTCTAACAGAGCCAGTTTAGATGCTTTATCTTACGCAGACCACCTTACTAAGGCATTATCACTGCGTCTTCAAGGGAAAGAATTCCAGGATATACAATCCTCTTTAAAACTTCTTTCAAGGGCAGTAGCTTATTCCATGTGTAACTCCGCCCTTTCAGTGGCAAACCTGGAGTTGGTTAGATGTGACGCAGCCCTAGCTACATCCACACTCATGGATAGTAAGGTGAAGAACTCTCTCAGAGTCGCTTCGGTCTCCGGAGAACTTCTCTAAGACGGCAAGCTTTCTGCAATTTACGATAAAATTACTAAAAAAGCTTCGGATTCTCTGCTGTTTAAATCTGCTTCTAAGAAGTCGGACATGGCAGATAAGAGTAAGACAGGAACTTCTGGGTATAATGCGCCCATGAGAGGTTCCTATAGAGGTTCCGGTGCATCCTCTTGGTCTTATTCAAGAGACCGTCAAGGCAGCGACTCACGTGCGGGACGTCCTTCGGGCCGGGACAACCGGTCGGACGCCCCGAGGTCGACGGGACGAGGTGCGGGTCACGGAGGACGTGGTTTCTCCTCCTGCAGGCCTCGCAGGTCCAGGAGGTGATGGCTTCAACCTCTATCGCGTGCCGGTTGGCGGAAGGTTGTCGAGTTTTTCACAAGAGTGTGCGTCGATTACGGACGACCCTTGGGTGAGAGGGGTGATTTCGGAAGGTCTAAAGATATCCTTCATGCGAAAGCCTCCATTAACTCGAAGTCCAAAATGGACTCAACTTCTGTCAAATCCGCAGTAAAGAGACGCTCTGTTATCAGAGGTGCAGTCTCTTTTAAGGAAGAACGCGGTAGAGGTCGTAGAAAACCAGGAGACACCGGGATTCTACAGCCATCTGTTTCTGGTTCCGAAACCAGATGGCTCGTTCCGTCCAGTCATAGATTTGAGCTGGATAAACAAGCTGATTGTCGCTCCGAAGTTTTATATGGAGACGATTCGATCGGTCAGAGCGAGTATTCGGGTGAACGATTATGCAATAAGCATAGATCTCAAAGATGCGTACTTTCACGTCATGGTACATCCGACATTCAGAAAGTATCTACGCTTTGCAGTCCTAGGAGTGGTGTATCAATTCCGGGCGATGTGCTTCGGATTGAACCTAGCACCCTGGGCTTTCACTCGGGTAATGAACTCGGTAATGATGTATTTCCGAGCTCATTCGTCTGCGGTAACGTAGGCCTACCTGGACGACATTCTTCAGAGGTACGGCAACGAGTTAACGCTTCAGAATGATGTGCAGAATCTGCTTCTATTGCTCCGATGTCTCGGTTTTATAATAAACGAGGAGAAGTCGGATCTGGTGCCGTCCAAGTCATTCACACATCTGGGAATGAGCTTCGAGACGCACAACAATCTCGTTCGTCTGTGCCGTTAACCAGAGCGAAATTAGTCAGTTGTTACGCTCGCTATTGTCTGCACGCAGACAAAGTCACAGCGAGGAAGTTCATGAGACTGATAGGTCTGTGCGGAGCCGCTGCGGATCTCATTCCGATGGGGCGGTTACGCACGCGTCCTCTCCAAATTTTCTTGACTCAGAATTGGAGTGTGAAAATTCATTCGCTCGACATAGACGTTCTCTTGTCAGATCAAGTGAAACGAGAGATTCAGACTTGGGCAAACATTCAGTGGTTAACTCAGGGAGTTCTGCTGCAGTTGCCGGATCCGAGTTTTACCATTATGACGGATGCCAGTCAAACAGGTTGGGGTGCATCATTGATCCCAACGGATTCGAGATGCCAGGGTCTTTGGGATCCGCAATTCCTGGGCAAGCACATAAACAAGGAAATGATGTCAATTTGGCTTGCGTTACGTCATTGGATGGACATTATTCACAATGCTCATGTCCAAATCCTATCCGACAATACGACAGTAGTGGCGTATATACGGAATCAGGGAGGCACTCATTCAGTTCCGTTGTTCAATCTAACGGAAAGAATCCTTCTGTTTGCTCTAGAACATCAAGTTCTACTTTCGGTCCGTCATATACCGGGTCGTCTGAACGTACTAGCAGACTCCCTTTCACGAAAGGGTCGCTTGTTGCCGTCGGAGTGGACTCTCAACAAACAAGTATTCAATCAGATTTGCTACCAATGGGAACGGCCAATGATAGACTTATTTGCGACACATCTCAACAATCAGTTGCAGACGTATGTGTCTCCGTGTCCGGATCCAAGAGCATTTGCAGTAGACGCTCTGTCGATCCCTTGGGACGGAATGATAGGATATGCGTATCCTCCAGCGCCATTAATTCAGCAAGTATTGCTAAAGATAAAACAATCTCAATGCAAGATTCTGTTGGTAGCATCTCTGTCTCCACGGAGACCGTGGATAAATCTACTCAGGTGTCTGTTGTGGGACCTACCGCGAAAGCTTCCTCCACGGGAGGATCTTCTTTCGCAGGGGAAACCGCGTCAACTTCATCACAACCCGCAAGGTCTCAACCTTCACGTTTTTCCATTGTGCGGTCCTTCTTGCATGGCAAGCACTTTACAGGACAAGCAGTGGACGTGATTTCTAACTATAGGAGGACCTCCTCTTCGCTAAACTATGCGGCTAAGTGGAAGGTTTTTCGTCGTTGGTGTAGGGATCATTCTGTTGATATTTTTTATCTCTCCATACCAGACATTGCAAACTTTCTAGTATACTTGTTTGACGAAATCAAACTGCAGCCTGTTACTATTAAGGGTTATAGGTCTATGTTATCTGATACCTATGCACATCATGATAGTTTACAAATTGGATCTAATGTCTCTTTATCTAAGTTAGTTAGAAACTTCTCGATAAATAGACCCAGAACTCTTAGGTTAATTCCTAAGTGGAATTTAGCTTGGGTTCTTCTTAAACTGAAGGAAAAGCCATTTGAACCTCTTGGGACAGTAGATTTCAAATTCTTGTCTTATAAGACAGCTTTTCTCTTAGCTTTCTCTTCTGCTAGAAGAGTCAGTGAGCTTCATGCACTGTCGGTGGATGATTCTCACTATCGTAGTGTCGGGAACACTATAACCTTCACTACTAATGTGGGATTTTTAGCTAAGAATCAGGCTCCTAATAAATATCCGGAACCTATTGTTATTAAGGCCCTTCTGTCTTCAGACGGGCGTAGGCCTTTACTCTGTCCTGTTAGAGCATTACGTATCTATAAACAGAGATCACGTTTCTTTCTGTCTCTGATGCCTAATAGAAAGGACATTTCGGTCCATTCTATTGCTAGATGGATTCAATTTACTATCCGTACTGCTTATGAAAATTTATCTTCTTCTCAGCAGTCTGTGCTTAAGATTTCGGCTCATGAAGTAAGAGCTCTTTCTACATCTTGGGCTTACGCTAATAGTATTGCTATTACAGATTTAATGAAGGCTGCTTATTGGTCTCAGCCATCCACATTCACAAATTTTTATCTTGAGTCCATTTCTGGAGACCTGCATTGTTTAGGTCCGTTATCTGTTGCTCAGAATGTCGTCCTCTAAACAGTTTCAACTATAGTTATGCAGGCTTTCTGTTCCGGCAGTGACTCCGTCCGGCTGCCCTCTTCGCTCTGGGCTATTTGACCCAGGGCAAGGGGAAGGGGGGGGGGGGGGAGGGTGTTCCCTTAGGTCACCTGCTTTATAGTGAAAAGCAAGGGAATGCCTCCTCCGAAGTCAGTATTTCTGAGTCGTTTCCGGGATGGTTTTAAAGTGTAATATTAATGTTAAAAATTCATTCATGTCATATTTTTAAAGTGTAGCTCGGTGTGAAGCATTTGTATATGTCAAGTGTCAAACGGGCGTTAATATACAATCCTCGGACACTTTTAAAGAATATAAAGAGTCTCAATTCTCTGGACTAACTTTATTTATTGGCTTACTTTAAAAATAATTAGTATAAAGGGTTATACTGGATGTTAATAGAGAACTTGAATGTTATTGTGCTCAATTATGAAGGGTATTGTATCTTTCTAATTTAACATAAAATAAGAAAGATACATGTAAAGCCTAATACTCCTTTTCTCCTTGAGGGGTTGACTCTATATTGTATAGTTGAGCTTATTGGATTTTCCTCTATGTCCTAGGCCCTCCAGCCTTTTTACTATTCAGCTATATCTGGGTCATTGGTACAGTATATTTTTTTTTATACTTACCAATGACCCAGAGGTATGAGTTCCCAACTCCTGGGAGGGCCATCCCAGGAGTTGGGAACTCATACCTCCCCGCTGAGTACATAGCGCTGACCAGGCACTGCTTGTAAGAATGATAATTGGCGCCAATTTCCTTGACACTGCGCATGCGCAGTAAGAGCAAAGTTTGGAGGTCCTTCAGGACATGATTTCTTTTGGTTTTAGATGCAAATTTTGGGGATTGGGGGGCAAAATTTGTGTTTGGCCCTAGATTTTTAAGAGTTAGCACCAGCTATGTCTGGGTCATTGGTAAGTATAAAAAATATATAAATTACTATAAATTTTTTAACTTTGCAATCTTTTGGTTGCGAAATCTCGACTCACCAGTGTTGAGTGTTGGTATCTGATCATTATGTAGACTGCTTTTGTGAACACAGTACTGTACAATAGAATAAATGGAGTATTGATTTTGCGGATAATACAAAAAGTGTAGTCATTTGGAAATCATACCTGTAAGTGCTGATTGTTTTGCATTTTTGCATATGTTAACCCTTTACCCAACACACAATATCAGAGTTAATTAATTCATTATTTTTTCAAATTTTTCAAAAAATTTCAACAAGACAACATCATGTGACCTCCTCATTGGAATGTGTTCAATGAACACATTCCAGTGAGGGATCACATGACATGGTTCTGTTGAAATTTGTATTCAGATAATTGCTTTCCAGTGGTGCATTTTGTAAACTCTGTGCGTGGTTGCGGCCAATTCAGTGGGTAAAGAGGTCATACTGAAAAATATTTTGAAAGAATTTAGTGAAATTTTTATTGCTACTTGCAAAATAAAATCCTGAAAAGTAATGCGATTCATATTTATCTTATTTAGGGCACCTGTACTTTGAAACATGGGAGAATGGTATCTTTTGAAAAGCTGCTATCATCACCTATAGAAGACACAGGTAAGATAATCTCCCGTAGTTGATAATCACACCTTTTCTTCTGTAATTTGCCTATTATCATGTCAACAAGTTATAACAATAACAATAAGGCCTAAAAATCTGTTTCTCAAGCCCTCTCGCATGGTCCTTTTGGCTGCTACATGCTCTCTTTTTATAACCAATGCAAACTTGAAAAAATGAAAATTAAATGGTTTATGCCTGACATTTTACTGAAGTTAATAACATTGATAAATTTGTCCCTTGATTGTAACAAGGCTTTAGCATTTTAAAGCCTTCTTGCACTCAAGGGGTAAAATACACCACCACCCATGCTATTTTGTAGATTATGAGGCCTTAAACATAAAACAAACCAAGAACATGAACTTTTTGATGGCAAAGAAATAATTACAAAAATAAAATAAAAAACCGCCCGCCCACCCGCATGCAATTTTACAAAAAGTGGCCTGAAAACTGAAGATCTACTCTGTGGGGCCTTATTATTAATTAAAGTAATATAAGTAATTAATGATGAGACTAGTTTATTGTGTTGGTGAGTGAATGAAGTCTGTTTATCCTTGCCATTGGTTAGTTATTTCTAATTAGACCTGAAATGTGAAAGAGGACAGTTGAGCTCATGCCAACAGCAAGTAAACAAACACATATGAACCTGATTGCATATCATTTATATTTGTAGTTGTAAGAATGCAGTCTCCTGTTGATGAGGAAGATCTCAAGAACAGTTTGCATTCGTCACAGAAAAAAATTGAACATTTAACAGAGGTGAGAAGAATAAAATTCCAAGATATTTCTTGAAATATTAAGTCTTAACCCACTAAGTATTTTTAAAATATTTTTCAACAAATCTAGTCATGGCCACTGTAAATTCATGAAAATTTGAAGCAAGAAATTGTTGGTCAAATGGTCTATACAATTTGCAGGAGAAAATTTGGTTAGATATTCTCAAATTTTATTTATTTTAATGGCAAGAGATTTCCTGTGCTGGGCAGGAATATCTGCCAGCTCCATGCAAGGAGCTAATTCTGTTGATTTATTATTATTATTTTGGCAGAGTCAGGTCTCCAGATAAGGCACAAAGATGTTATTGCAAAAGCCACCTTTTTCTTGATTAGATCGAGATCTGGTTGTGACACGTTTACACCTGTGGATGGAGTTTACATGAATAAAATACAATGTATTTCAAAATCAAGACTGAATGCAAAAAAGTAAACATAAAAACCATCTCAGATGCAATGTTTTCACTCTTCTTTTTCCGCACTTGAGATTCTGTAGTGTTATGGGCAGAAAAGAAGAAAGAGAATTTTGACTGGATCCTGAATGGTTGAAAGTTTGATATTGCAACATCAGTTTGCAGAAGGTTAATTGTCATCAACAACAGTTTAACCCTGAAGATTTTTCATACATTTTTGCCACACTGTGTCATTTAATGCTCTGTGAATTTGCAGTTGTGTCTACGCAAGTCTTGGCTGCCTATAAAGGCAGCCAAGACATGCCTAGAAACAACTGCCAATGTACTTAGGGTTACCTTACAAATTTACCCAATCACAGCAAGTTGGAGCACTTGTTCTAATACAGTAAAAGCTGACCCAAGTTGGAAATAGGCCCTTAAGGATTAAACGCTTAATGTTGATGGATTTCTTATTGAAATGAGTTTATTAGTTGAATGAATACTTAGTTACTTATTCTTTGTCTTGGCTTTAGCTGCTTAGTGAAAGTGAGGACCAAGTAATGAGGCTGACAGAGCAAGCTAAGATTTTAAAAGAGGAGATCAGGCGATTAGAGAGGAATCAAGAGAGAGAACAGGAGACATCCAACATGGAATATCTGAAGAATGTTGTGTTGAAGGTAACAATATATGTTAACTCATACTATCCAGGGAAGTAACTCCAAATTTACTGAGACTCAGAAATTATTGTGTCCAAGTAGTGTTTTCTTGGAAAGTTTTGTCAGCGAAACAATTATGTATTTGAATATTCAATGACAATGACCTGCGAGAGCAAACTATAGCCAAGTGAAAAATCCTTCACGATCTTTCAAATTTGCAAATTAGTTAAGTGGGCCTGGAATTCTGTCATTTCTCTGCATACTAGCGATCTGGGATGAAAGTTTTCCAGAATTTGACAGATATTCTGGAATTTCCAGGTCCACTTTTTGTGTTTTGAATTTTAATTCTTTTACTTCTTTATGCAAACAATTATGTATTTGAATATTCAATGATCTGTGAGAGCAAACTAGAGCCAAGTGAAAAATCCTTCCCGATCTTTCAAATTTGCAAATTAAGTGGGCCTGGAATTCTGTAATTTTTCTGCATACTAGCAATCAGGGATGAAAGTTTTCCAGTATTTGACGGAATTCTGGAATTTCAAGGTCTGCTTTTTGTGTTCTGAATTTTACTTCTTTATGCAACCCAAAGTCTGCTTTCACTGCCATCAATAGTTTTCAAGTTCCTGGTAAATAAATGTGTGAATCAATCTCAGAGCATTTACAACCCTCGAACAGCCCCTGGACCCTGGCCAGTGTTACTCATGCTTGCCTCGCTTTGCATGGAGATATACACGTTCCGGTATTTTTTACATCTGTCACTTTTATCTCTGATAGTGATAAACTGAACATTTATTCTAGGACATCTTGTTTGACAGGGTGCATGTAGTTCTATCAAACAAGAAATGAAAAACAAATGTTTTTTTTTGGACTCGCCGACACCTGCCATTGCACATGGATGTGAATCATTAGAGAGGTTGTGAAACAGAAATGCCATGTTAGTCTGGCAGCCTTGTGAAAGAAAAAATAGAACGAAGATTTAAGTTTTTTCTCGGTGGTTTCCAATAGTTTAGACATCCCACATCAATATTCCGTTGGCTGGCCTCCTATCAGCGTTGAGGAATTTTAAATTTTAAGCCCCAATAACATGGCCACAAAAAGGACAGAAAAAATTACATTTTTATACTGTACCAATGACCCAGACATAGCTGGTGCTAACTCTTAAAATATAGGGCCAAACACAAATTTTGCCCCCCAATCCCCAAAATTTGCATCTAAAACCAAAGAAAACATGTCCTGAATGGCCCTCCACACTTCACCTCTACTGCGCATGCGCAGTGTCAAGGACGTTCCGAAATTGGCGCCATTAATCATTCTAAGTTTGGCCCTTCATCAGTTAACATCTGACTGATCTTTGTGCTTGTAAATCTTAGTTTAAATGATGCCAGACACATAAGTATTAGTGAAATGGTGATTCTAAGGAGGATAGAGAAGGAGGAGAGGAAAAATGTGTGACAGAATATTATCAGGGCTGTAACTTAAAATATTTTTATACTGTACCAATGACCCAGACATAGCTGGTGCTAACTCTTAAAATATAGGGCCAAACACAAATTTTGCCCCCCAATCCCCAAAATTTGCATCTAAAACTAAAGAAAACATGTCCTGAAAGGCCCTCCACACTTCGCCCCTACTGCGCATGCGCAGTGTCAAGGACGTTCCGAAATTGGCGCCATTTATCATTCTAAGTTTGGCCCTTCATCAGTTAACATCTGACTGATCTTTGTGCTTTTAAATCTCAGTTTAAATGATGCCAGACACATAAATATTAGTGAAATGGTGATTCTAAGGAGGATAGAAAAGGAGGAGAGGAAAAGAATGTGTGACAGAATATTATCAGGGCTGTAACTTAAAATTTTTTAATGAAATTACGTTAAGTTACCTATTTTCAAGGCAGCAGCCATTTTGTTGTCATTCTGATTGTTTAGTTACACTGTTTTTTCAAGTGTTTTCCTCTCTCCCTGTCCTTTAAGTTCCCCCTTGCTATTCTCCCATGCTTTTGGCATAGTTTCTGTAATTTTTATTACTAAAATTTCTTGGGAGTTTTAGCTGAATAACAGAATGAATTCTGTTCTTTCCCCATGTTTACGTCTTCACCTACGGGTGGTTAGGCGTTGTGTTCTGCATCTACCATCTGATGTTCTGCAGTTTCTTCCCTGGAAGTCTCTGTTTTGCATCAGATAGTGTATTTTTGGTAACTGATTTCGGGCCTGGGTGCCTGGAGTCTTATTTTAGTGTTTTTACACTCATTGTTTACATTTACAACAGCCCTCTGTGTGAGGGGGGGATTTCTAAATAATAATATCTTTATGTTATTTTAATCATAACTAGATACATTATTATTGTTCGTAAGTGTTGAATAAATTGTTTAAAATATTTTTAAAATTTTTGTCCACACTTAGGCTTGGGATCCATTGGGGCTCAACGTTACTTTTCAGAAACTTGGGCTGTTCTAAAAAAATATTTTTTCAAAATATTTTGATTTCAATTATTTTTTCTATATTAATGGATCATATTATTATTATGTATTTTGATTGCCAGGGGTTAGTGCGAGTACCAGGACTTGTTTTCTTTTCACATTGAAAGGATTTTGATCAATTGTTTTAAGAGGAAGTCTTCCTCTGACCTTATTATCATTCTATATGTGGTCAGTGTACTCGCATTAACTCCTGTTCTGTATCGTATGATTTCGATGACAATATGGGAAGCGTATGTCACGGTATGTTGTTGGGGATTTGGACGCTCCGGTCCTTTCCCCGCAGGGTCACTCTACTTTATCAATTTCTATTTCAGACGATCAAGATTAGGGTGATGTATCTGTGATGTCTTCCAACAGTGTGCCTCCGTCGTCACAATTAATGAAGGGCTAGCGGAAAAGTGCTCATGTAAATACGCCAATTGCCTAAGAGGATCCTAGTAGGTTCGACGGCCTTTGACGTCCGCTAGCTCACCCGGTGTAGCGTCCATTCATCGAATG
Source organism: Pictodentalium vernedei (assembly GCA_031216915.1). NCBI lineage: Eukaryota > Metazoa > Mollusca > Scaphopoda > Dentaliida > Dentaliidae > Pictodentalium > Pictodentalium vernedei. The sequence continues at coordinate 213,449,254 of CM062290.1, forward strand.
GTTCGGCAGCCGGGTTCGTCCATTGCGGTCTAGAAGGAGTTTTGGGGTGGTGCGAGCACTATAAATCAACCAAATGCACACCCAGTGACGGCGGATTAGAGGGAGAACGGAGGAAGCCTTTTAGTCCGGTTCATAGCTCGTTCTGGTCCATCCGGACGGCGAGCGATAGAGGCCCCTCTCTCGTACAACAACATCTGGCCCCAGATGTTGTGGTACAAAATGTTTCGCATTTCGGAGCATACGTCCGTCGCTCGGGACGCTCCGACATATAGTCAGTCCGGAGTAGACTGTCAATAAGGCTTCCTCATTCTCATGGTAGCGCACACGACCGCTCTTGGCTACGTGACCTCGGATATCCAGTCAGCTTCGCCAGTCAGAGAATCATCGGCGACCAGGTCACACCATCCGGTAGCCAGGGACACGAGGCCTGCAGACTCCGGACGTTCGCATAGGAAAGTGTGCGGGAGTCAACGTACACGGAGCTTCCGGCAGCAATGCATCGTAAGACCGCTACTGCACAGGCCTCGGGAACGGACATGCTTTCCTAAATAGCACAGTTTATCACAGCATCCCAGCATCAACTGAATCTGTCGCATATTTTTTATCCGACGATGCTGGGACGGGACGCTCCGCGGAAGCGGGTATGGACGTCCGAAATTTCATCCGGTCCGACGGGATACCGAAAGGGATTTGGAGGATTTCGAGCTTTCCCTTTCGGAACAACATATGCTGTTGTGTATGTCATCTGACTTGATCTTCTACAGCTTCTTTCGTCGGACCAGAATGCTGCGATGCCGGATAAGAAACTGATAGCGTCGGTGAACTTAGAAATTTTTGGTTCGGTTCAGGGACATCGTCCCTCAGTTCCGACATAGTCCAATAATGTCACACAAACTTTCGAATTATTGAACGACGCTATATATATTATTATTATATGCTTGATATAACCAAGCATTTCTGGTTTCTTGTTCGCAAAGTTACGGAGATGTCTTTCAAAAGTGTGCCTCTGTCATCATAGTTAATGAAGAGCTAGCGGCAATAAGTGCTCATGGAATATGTCTATCGCCTAAGAGATCCCTTGTAGGATCGACGGAGTGACATTCGCTAGCTCACCCGGTGTAGCGTGCATTCATCGAATGGTTCGGCTGCCGGGTTCGTCCGTTGCGGTCTAGGAAGGAGATTTGGGTGATGCGAGCACTATAATTACTTCAGTACTCACCCAGTGACGGCGGATTGAGGACAGATCGGAGGAAGCCTGTTAGTCCGGTTCCTGGCTTATCCAGGTCCGTCTGGGCTGTGAGCGAGAGAGGTCCCTCTCTCGTCCAACAACATAGGGGACCGCATGTTGTGGTTCAGATATTTTACATTCGGAGCATATGTCTGTCGGTCGGGACGCTCCGTTATATTGACAGTCCGAGAGACTGTCGATAATGCTTCCTCATCTTCACAGCAGGACACACGACCGCACATTAGCTACGTGACCTCGAGTATCCGATTAGTTTCGTCATTCAGTGATTCCACGGCGAATAGGTCACGCCATCCGGTAGCCAAGGGACACGAGGCCTATACACTCCGTTCGCTCGCATATTGGTAGTATGCACGGGGTAACGATCACGGAGCTTCCAGCGGCAATGCATTGTAGGACTGCTTCTCCTCAGGCCTCAGTGACGGACGTGCTATCCGAGTTAGCACAGTTGTTTCGCAGCATCCCAGCAATCGACAGTTTCTTACTCGAATCGGGAATTATCTGACGGTGCTGGGTCGGTGCGGTCCGCGGTTGCATCAGGTACGGACGACCGAACGCTTTATAGGGTCCGACAGGATGGCGAAAGGGATTCGAAAGATTTCGAGTTTTCCCTTTCATAGCATCGGAAGCTGCCATTCATATCTTCTGGCATTATCTTCCAGTGTTTGTTATTTCGGACTACATTGCTGCGATGTTGGATAAGAGACTTATAGCGTCATTGGACACGGAATTTTGGATCGGTTCAGGGACATTGTCCCTGACTTACCGACACAGTCCAATAATGTCATTACAACATGTGTTTTATTTTTCGACGCTATATATGCATATAAGCCTGCTACCAAGCATGATAGTTTAGTTTCTTGTCCGCAATGCTCATTTCTGCCATTTTATCATTTATACGAATAATTTATTTTGGCAGAGCAGGGCATACCGAGAGTTCATATGCGTCTAGACGGCGTGGTTAAAGACTGGAAATATTCTTTTTCGCCATCTATGTCTTTTCCAACCACAATGTTGGAAACGACAATGATGTCTAGTAGACTTAACTTAGATGCTTTATCATACGTAATCCACCTTACTGAGGCGTTATCATTACGTCTTCAAGAAAAGATTTACAGGATATTATTCTCAATGTGATTTCTTTTGAGGGCAGTAGTTTGTTCACGTATAACTCCGCCCTTCAGTGGCTGATTGGAGTTGGTTAGACGTGACGCAGCCCTAGCTACATCCACGCGCGTGGATAGTAGGGTGAAGAACTCTCTCAGAGTCGCTTCGTTCTCGGAGAAGCCTCTCTTCGACGGCAACTTTTCAGCAATCCATGAATTGCTCGATTTACACGTTCTCTTGTCTATCTAGTGTTACAAGAGATTCAGACTGGGGCAAACATTCGGTGGTTGACTCAGAGAGTGAAACTGCAGTTGCCGGATCCGAGTGTTATAGTTATGACGGTTGCCAGTCAAACAGATTGGGATATAATATTGATCCCAACGGATTCAAAGTGCCAGGGTCTTTGGGTTCCGCAGTCTCTAAGCAAGCAATTATCTTCCGCGGAATAATGTTTTTTAGTCTTGCTTTATGTCATTGCATGAACATTATTCAGAAACGCATGTCCAAATCCTGTCCGTTAATTCGACAGTAGTGGCGTATCTCCGGAACCAGGGAGGCACTCATTCGTTTCCGTTATTCAATTTAATGGAAAGAATCCGTCTGTTGGTTATAGTACACCAAGTTCTGTTTCGGTCCGTCATATTCCGGGTCGTCTGATTGTTTTACCGGACTCCCGTTCACTTAGGGGTCGCTTGTTGCCGTCAGAATGGACTCTCAACAAACAAGTATTCAATCAGATTTGCTATCTATGGGAGCGCCCAATGATAATTTATTTACGACACTGTTTGCTAATCAATTGCAGACGTATGTGTTGGCTTGTCCGGATCTCTGAGCTAATGTTGTTAACGCTCTATTGATCTAATAGGACGGAATGATAGGATACGCGTATCCTCCGGCGCTGTTGTTTCAGCAGGTATTGCTAAGATAAACAACCACAATACATTTCTGTTGATAGCATCTCTATCTTCACAGAGACCGTGGGTAATTTACTCTGATGTCTACTGTGGGACTTAACGCGAAATCTTCCTCAATGAGAGGATCTTTTTTCGCTGGATAAATCGTGTCATCTTTATCACAACCCGCAAGGTCGCAACCTTCACGTATTCCGTTGTGTGGTCCGTATTGCATTGTACTGGACGAGCTTTGGACGCGATTTCTTACTATAGGAGATCCTCTTCTTCGCTATTCTATGCGGCTAAAGTGAAGGCTCTTCCGTCGTTGGTGTAGGGATCACTATGTTCATATTGTTGATCCCTCCATACTACTCATTGCAACTTTTTAGTATACTTGTTTGACAAGATCTACTGCAGCCTGTTATTATTAAGGTTATAGGTTTATGTTACCTATGCACTCTATGATAGTTTACAATTGAGTCTTATGTCTCTTTATCTAAGTCAGTTAGTAACTTTTTGATAAATAGACTTAGAATCTTTACATTAAATTCCTATATGGAATTTAACTTCGGTTCTTATTTAGCTAAGTAATCATTTGAGCCTCTGGAAACAGTAGTTTTCAAATTCTGACCTTTTAGACAGTAATTTTGTTGGCTTCTCTTTTACTGAAGAGTCAGTGAGTTTCATGCACTATCGATGGATGATTTTCACTTTCGTAGTTTCGGAATCACTACTTCCTTTACTATTTAGGTTGGATTTTTGCATAAGAGTTAGGCTCCTAATATCCGGAACCTATTGTTATTAAGGTCCTTCCGTCTTCGTACGGGCATAGGCCTTTACTCTGTCCGGTTAGAATTTATGTATTTATAAACAGATATCTGTTTATTACTACGGGCGTAAGCTTCTTCTGTCTTTGATGCCTAATAGACGGACGTTACGCTCCATTCTATTGCTAATGGATTCAATTAACTATCGGTACTGCTTATGGTATATCATTGACTCAGCAGTTGTGCTTAAGATTTCGGCTCATGAAGTAAGAGTTCTTCTACATCTTGGGCTTACATTAATAGTGTCGCTATTATAGATTTTTGAAGGCTGCTCATTGCGCTCAGCCATCCACATTCATGAATTTTTATCTCAGAAATATCGAGTCCATTTCTGGAGGCCTCTATTGTTAGGTCTATTATCTACTGCTCAGAATGTCATTCACCTAACAGTTGCTACTATAGCTAGGTAGGCTGTCTGTTTCGGCAGTGACTCCGTTCTGCTGCCCTCTTCGCTCTGGGCTATTTGACCCAGGGCAAGAAAAAGAGGTGGGGGGGAGGAGGGTGTTCCCTTGGGTCACCTGTTTTACTATGAAAACAAGGGGATACCTCCTCCGGAGTTAGTAATTCTGAGCTGTTATTGGGATGGTTGTTTAGTGAGAAGTTTATGTTTTAAAAATTCATTCAAGTCTTAGTTTTTAAAGTATAGCTTTTGAATATAGCACGTGTCAACGGACATGATTATGCAATTCTCAGACACTTTTAAGGAGTATAAGAGTCTCTATTCTCTAGTCTTACTTTATTTATTGGCTTACTTTAAAAATTATTAGTATAAGGATTATATTGGATATTAATAGAGTACATGGATGTATGATGCTCAATTTTGGAAGGTGTTGTATCTTTCTAATTTATCATAAATAAGAAAGATACATGTAAGGCCTATTACTTCTTTTTCCCTAGAGGGGATGACTCTATTTTATATTATTGAGCGTATTCCATCTTGCTCTATGTCCTTGGCCCTCCAGCCTTTTTACTATTCAGCTATGTCTGGGTCATTGGTACAGTATAAAAATGTTAAAAAATTTATAGTAATTTCTATATTTTTTATACTTACCAATGACCCAGACGGGGATGGCCCTCCCAGGAGTTGGGAACTCTTGCCTCCCCGCTGAGTACATACCGCTTACCAGGCACTGGTTATTAGAATGATTAATGACGCCAATTTCGGAACGTCCTTGACACTGCGCATGCGCAGTAGAGGTGAAGTGTGGAGGGCCATTCAGGACATGTTTTCTTTGGTTTTAGATGCAAATTTTGGGGATTGGGGGGCAAAATTTGTGTTTGACCCTATATTTTAAGAGTTAGCACCAGCTTTGTCTGGGTCATTGGTAAGTATAAAAATATAGAAATTACTATAAATTTTTTAACTTTTCATATTTTAACAATTGTTGGAAGTCAAACCAAGTTCGTTTGTGTACTAATACTGATTGGTCAGTCATATTCAATAAGTGAAATTATGTGAGAGTTCAACCAATGAAATTTCTTGTTTCTTGTGTGTATTCAGTGCTCAATGAAGACCATGCTTACCAAGGTGAACAATGGAATTAAAAGGACAGGAGGATATATCACTTGTTACAATGGAATCAAAAATAAGTTTCGTTGGGGCTGGTTACAAAAAAAAAGATTCTAATAATGACTTTCTATCTGACTTCACAAGAAAATAAATCACAAAGGAAAAGTGAAGTATACTTGGTGTGCAAAAGAAATCGACTATGGAAATGATGGATAAAAAGCATTAAAACAACACGCGAAAACGAAAGTCCATATCAGAAAATGATTTGACATAAATTCAAATCAATTACTGCCATCAATAGTTTTCAAGTTCCTGGTAAATAAATGTGTGAATCAATCTCAGAGCATTTACAACCCTAGAACAGCCCCTGGACCCTGGCCAGTGTTACTCATGCTTGCCTCGCTTTGCATGGAGATATACACTTTCCGGTATTTTTTACATCTGTCACTTTTATCTCTGATAGTGATAAACTGAACATTTATTCTAGGACATCTTGTTTGACAGGGTGCATGTAGTTCTATCAAACAAGAAATGAAAAACAAATGTTTTTTTTGGACTCGCCGACACCTGCCATTGCACATGGATGTGAATCATCAGAGAGGTTGTGAAACAGAAATGCCATGTTAGTCTGGCAGCCTTGTGAAAGAAAAAATTGAACGAAGATTTAAGTTTTTTCTCGGTGGTTTCCAATAGTTTAGACATCCCACATCAATATTCCGTTGGCTGGCCTCCTATCAGCGTTGAGGAATTTTAAATTTTAAGCCCCAATAACATGGCCACAAAAAGGACAGAAAAAAATTACATTTTTATACTGTACCAATGACCCAGACATAGCTGGTGCTAACTCTTAAAATATAGGGCCAAACACAAATTTTGCCCCCCAATCCCCAAAATTTGCATCTAAAACCAAAGAAAACATGTCCTGAATGGCCCTCCACACTTCACCTCTACTGCGCATGCGCAGTGTCAAAGACGTTCCGAAATTGGTGCCATTAATCATTCTAAGTTTGGCCCTTCATCAGTTAACATCTGACTGATCTTTGTGCTTGTAAATCTCAGTTTAAATGATGCCAGACACATAAATATTAGTGAAATGGTGATTCTAAGGAGGATAGAGAAGGAGGAGAGGAAAAATGTGTGACAGAATATTATCAGGGCTGTAACTTAAAATTTTTTAATGAAATTATGTTAAGTTACCTATTTTCGAGGCAGCAGCCATTTTGTTGTCAATCTGATTATTTAGTTACACTGATTTTTCATAGTTTTCCTCTCTCCCTGTCCTTTAAGTCCCCCCTTGCTATTCTCCCATGCTTTTGGCTTAGTTTCTGTAATTATTATTACTAAATTTTCTTGGGAGTTTTAGCTGAATAACAGAATGAATTCTGTTCTTTTCCCCATGTTTACGTCTTCACCTACGGGTGGTTAGGCGTTGTGTTCTGCATCTACCATCTGATGTTCTGCAGTTTCTTCCCTGGAAGTCTCTGTTTTGCATCAGATAGTGTATTTTTGGTAACTGATTCCGGGCCTGGGTGCCTGGAGTCTTATTTTAGTGTTTTTACATTCATTGTTTACATTTACAACAGCCCTCTGTGTGAGGGGGGGATTTCTTGAAAATAATATCTTGATGTTATTTTAATCATAACTAGATACATTATTATTGTTCGTAAGTGTTGAATAAATTGTTTAAAATATTTTTAAAATTTTTGTCCACACTTAGGCTTGGGATCCATTGGGGCTCAACGTTACTTTTCAGAAACTTGGGCTGTTCTGAAAAAATATTTTTTCAAAATATTTTGATTTCAATTATTTTTTCTATATTAATGGATCATATTATTATTATGTATTTTGATTGCCAGGGGTTGGTGCGAGTACCAGGACTTGTTTTCTTTTCACATTGAAAGGATTTTGATCAATTGTAATAAGAGGAAGTCTCCCTCTGACTTTTATAATCATTCTATATGTGGTCAGTGTACTCGCATTAACTCCTGTTCTGTATCGTATTTTTTCGATGACAACTTGGGAAGCGTATGTCACGGTATGTCAGTGGGGAATTGGACACTTCGGTCCTTTCCCCGCAGGGTCACTCTACTTTATCAATTTCTATTTCAGACGATCAAGATTAGGGTGATGTATCTGTGATGTCTTCCAACAGTGTGCCTCCGTCGTCACAATTAATGAAGGGCTAGCGGAAAAGTGCTCATGTAAATACGCCAATTGCCTAAGAGGATCCTAGTAGGTTCGACGGCCTTTGACGTCCGCTAGCTCGCCCGGTGTAGCGTCCATTCATCGAATGGTTCGGCAGCCGGGTTCGTCCATTGCAGTCTAGAAGGAGTTTTGGGGTGGTGCGAGCACTATAAATCAACCAAATGCACACCCAGTGACGGCGGATTAGAGGGAGAACGGAGGAAGCCTTTTAGTCCGGTTCATAGCTCGTTCTGGTCCATCCGGACGGCAAGCGAGAGAGGCCCCTCTCTCGTACAACAACATCTGGCCCCAGATGTTGTGGTACAAAATGTTTCGCATTCGGAGCATACGTCCGTCGCTCGGGACGCTCCGACATATAGTCAGTCCGGAGTAGACTGTCAATAAGGCTTCCTCATTCTCATGGTAGCGCACACGACCGCTCTTGGCTACGTGACCTCGGATATCCAGTCAGCTTCGCCAGTCAGAGAATCATCGGCGACCAGGTCACACCATCCGGTAGCCAGGGACACGAGGCCTGCAGACTCCGGACGTTCGCATAGGAAAGTGTGCGGGAGTCAACGTACACAGAGCTTCCGGCGGCAATACATCGTAAGACCGCTACTGCACAGGCCTCGGGAACGGACGTGCTTTCCTAAATAGCACAGTTTATCACAGCATCCCAGCATCAACTGAATCTGTCGCATATTTTTTATCCGACGATGCTGGATCGGGACGCTCCGCGGAAGCGGGTACGGACGTCCGAAAATTTCATCCGGTCCGACGGGATACCGAAAGGGATTTGGAGGATTTCGAGCTTTCCCTTTCGGAACAACATATGCTGTTGTGTATGTCATCTGACTTGATCTTCTACAGCTTCTTTCGTCGGACCAGAATGCTGCGATGCCGGATAAGAAACTGATAGCGTCGGTGGACTTAGAAATTTTTGGTTCGGTTCAGGGACATCGTCCCTCAGTTCCGACATAGTCCAATAATGTCACACAAACTTTCGAATTATTGAACGATGCTATATATATTATTATTATATGCTTGATATAACCAAGCATTTCTGGTTTCTTGTTTGCAAAGTTACGGAGATGTCTTTCAAAAGTTTGCCTCTGTCGTCATAGTTAATGAAGAGCTAGCGGCAATAAGTGCTCATGGAATATGTCTATCGCCTAAGAGATCCCTTGTAGGATCGACGGAGTGACATTCGCTAGCTCACCCGGTATAGCGTGCATTCATCGAATGGTTCGGCTGCCGGGTTCGTCCTTTGCGGTCTAGGAAGGAGATTTGGGTGATGCGAGCACTATAATTACTTTAGTACTCACCCAGTGACGGCAGATTGAGGACAGATCGGAGGAAGCCTGTTAGTCTGGTTCCTGGCTTGTCCAGGTCCGTCCGGGCTGTGAGCGAGATAGGTCCCTCTCTCGTCCAACAACATAGGGGACCGCATGTTGTGGTTCAGATATTTTACATTCGGAGCATATGTCTGTCGGTCGGGACGCTCCGTTATATTGACAGTCCGAGAGACTGTCGATAATGCTTCCTCATCCTCACAGCAGGGCACACGACTGCACATTGGCTACGTGACCTCGAGTATCCGATCAGTTTCGTCATTCAGTGATTCCACGGCGAATAGGTCACGCCATCCGGTAGCCAAGGGACACGAGGCCTATACACTCCGTTCGCTCGCATATTGGTAGTATGCACGGGGTAACGATCACGGAGCTTCCAGCGGCAATGCATTGTAGGACCGCTTCTCCTCAGGCCTCAGTGACGGACGTGCTATCCGAGTTAGCACAGTTGTTTCGCAGCATCCCAGCAATCGACAGTTTCTTACTCGAATCGGGAATTATCTGACGGCGCTGGGTCGGTGCGGTCTGCGGTTGCATCAGGTACGGACGACCGAACGCTTTATAGGGTCCGACAGGATGGCGAAAGGGATTCGAAAGATTTTGAGTTTTCCCTTTCGTAGCATCGGAAGCTGCCATTCATATCTTCTGGCATTATCTTCCAGTGTTTGTTATTTCGGACTACATTGCTGCGATGTTGGATAAGAGACTTATAGCGTCATTGGACACGGAATTTTGGATCGGTTCAGGGACATTGTCCCTGACTTACCGACACAGTCCAATAATGTCATTACAACATGTGTTTTATTTTTCGACGCTATATATGCATATAAGCCTGCTACCAAGCATGATAGTTTAGTTTCTTGTCCGCAATGCTCATTTCTGCCGTTTTATCATTTATACGAATAATTTATTTTGGCAGAGCAGGGCATACCGAGAGTTCATATGCATCTAGACGGCGTGGTTAAAGACTGGAAATATTCTTTTTCGCCGTCTATGTCTTTTCCAACCACAATGTTGGAAACGACAATGATGTCTAGTAGACTTAACTTAGACGCTTTATCATATGTAATCCACCTTACTGAGGCGTTATCATTACGTCTTCAAGAAAAGATTTACGGGATATTATTCTCAATGTGATTTCTTTTGAGGGCAGTAGTTTGTTCACGTATAACTCCACCCTTCAGTGGCTGATTGGAGTTGGTTAGACGTGACGCAGCCCTAGCTACATCCACGCGCGTGGATAGTAGGGTGAAGAACTCTCTCAGAGTCGCTTCGTTCTCGGAGAAGCCTCTCTTCGACGGCAACTTTTCAGCAATCCATGAATTGCTCGATTTACACATTCTCTTGTCTATCTAGTGTTACAAGAGATTCAGACTGGGGCAAACATTCGGTGGTTGACTCAGAGAGTGAAACTGCAGTTGCCGGATCCGAGTGTTATAGTTATGACGGTTGCCAGTCAAACAGATTGGGATATAATATTGATCCCAACGGATTTGAAGTGCCAGGGTCTTTGGGTTCCGCAGTCTCTAAGCAAGCAATTATCTTCCGCGGAATAATGTTTTTTAGGCTTGCTTTATGTCATTGCATGAACATTATTCAGAAACGCATGTCCAAATCCTGTCCGTTAATTCGACAGTAGTGGCGTATCTCCGGAACCAGGGAGGCACTCATTCGTTTCCGTTATTCAATTTAATGGAAAGAATCCGTCTGTTGGTTATAGTACACCAAGTTCTGTTTCGGTCCGTCATATTCCGGGTCGTCTGATTGTTTTACCGGACTCCCGTTCACTTAGGGGTTGCTTGTTGCCGTCAGAATGGACTCTCAACAAACAAGTATTCAATCAGATTTGCTATCTATGGGAGCGCCCAATGATAATTTATTTACGACACAGTTTGCTAATCAATTGCAGACGTATGTGTTGGCTTGTCCAGATCTCTGAGCTAATGTTGTTAACGCTCTATTGATCTAATAGGACGGAATGATAGGATACGCGTATCCTCCGGCGCTGTTGTTTCAGCAGGTATTGCTAAGATAAACAACCACAATACATTTCTGTTGATAGCATCTCTATCTTCACAGAGACCGTGGGTAATTTACTCTGATGTCTACTGTGGGACTTAACGCGAAATCTTCCTCAATGAGAGGATCTTTTTTCGCTGGGTAAATCATGTCATCTTTATCACAACCCGCAAGGTCGCAACCTTCACGTATTCCATTGTGTGGTCCGTATTGCATTGTAAGCATTGTACTGGACGAGCTTTGGACGCGATTTCTTACTATAGGAGATCCTCTTCTTCGCTATTCTATGTGGCTAAAGTGGAGGCTCTTCCGTCGTTGGTGTAGGGATCACTATGTTCATATTGTTGATCCCTCCATACTACTCATTGCAACTTTTTAGTATACTTGTTTGACAAGATCTACTGCAGCCTGTTATTATTAAGGTTATAGGTTTATGTTACCTATGCACTCTATGATAGTTTACAATTGAGTCTTATGTCTCTTTATCTAAGTCAGTTAGTAACTTTTTGATAAATAAACTTAGAATCTTTACATTAAATTCCTATATGGAATTTAACTTCGGTTCTTATTTAGCTAAGTAATCATTTGAGCCTCTGGAAACAGTAGTTTTCAAATTCTGACCTTTTAGACAGTAATTTTGTTGGCTTCTCTTTTACTGAAGAGTCAGTGAGTTTCATGCACTATCGATGGATGATTTTCACTTTCGTAGTTTCGGAATCACTACTTCCTTTACTATTTAGGTTGGATTTTTGCATAAGAGTTAGGCTCCTAATATCCGGAACCTATTGTTATTAAGGTCCTTCCGTCTTCGTACGGGCATAGGCCTTTACTCTGTCCGGTTAGAGTTTATGTATTTATAAACAGATATCTGTTTATTACTACGGGCGTAAGCTTCTTCTGTCTTTGATGCCTAATAGACGGACGTTACGCTCCATTCTATTGCTAATGGATTCAATTAACTATCAGTACTGCTTATGGTATATCATTGACTCAGCAGTTGTGCTTAAGATTTCGGCTCATGAAGTAAGAGTTCTTCTACATCTTGGGCTTACATTAATAGTGTCGCTATTATAGATTTTTGAAGGCTGCTCATTGCGCTCAGCCATCCACATTCATGAATTTTTATCTCAGAAATATCGAGTCCATTTCTGGAGGCCTCTATTGTTAGGTCTATTATCTACTGCTCAGAATGTCATTCACCTAACAGTTGCTACTATAGCTAGGTAGGCTGTCTGTTTCGGCAGTGACTCCGTTCTGCTGCCCTCTTTGCTCTGGGCTATTTGACCCAGGGCAAGAAAAAGGGGGGGGGGAGGGTGTTCCCTTGGGTCACCTGTTTTACTATAAAAACAAGGGGATACCTCCTCCGGAGTTAGTAATTCTGAGCTGTTATTGGGATGGTTGTTTAGTGAGAAGTTTATGTTTTAAAAATTCATTCAAGTCTTAGTTTTTAAAGTATAGCTTTTGAATATAGCACGTGTCAACGGACATGATTATGCAATCCTCAGACACTTTTAAGGAGTATAAGAGTCTCTATTCTCTAGTCTTACTTTATTTATTGGCTTACTTTAAAAATTATTAGTATAAGGATTATATTGGATATTAATAGAGTACATGGATGTATGATACTCAATTTTGAAAGGTGTTGTATCTTTCTAATTTATCATAAATAAGAAAGATGCATGTAAGGCCTATTACTTCTTTTTCCCTAGAGGGGATGACTCTATTTTATATTATTGAGCATATTCCATCTTGCTCTATGTCCTTGGCCCTCCAGCCTTTTTACTATTCAGCTATGTCTGGGTCATTGGTACAGTATAAAAATGTTAAAAAATTTATAGTAATTTCTATATTTTTTATACTTACCAATGACCCAGACGGGGATGGCCCTCCCAGGAGTTGGGAACTCTTGCCTCCCCGCTGAGTACATAGCGCTTACCAGGCACTGGTTATTAGAATGATTAATGGCGCCAATTTCGGAACGTCCTTGACACTGCGCATGCGCAGTAGAGGTGAAGTGTGGAGGGCCATTCAGGACATGTTTTCTTTGGTTTTAGATGCAAATTTTGGGGATTGGGGGGCAAAATTTGTGTTTGGCCCTATATTTTAAGAGTTAGCACCAGCTATGTCTGGGTCATTGGTAAGTATAAAAAATATAGAAATTACTATAAATTTTTTAACGTTTTGAACATTTGAACCATTTGGCATGAAGTTCATGACCCAAACTGGTGAAGAACGCACCCATATCATTTCCTGGTCAACATAATGTTGCGGAAACACAGAAATCGTTACATAAGCATTGATTCACGATTTTCTCTTAATAAAGAGGGTTGATTTCATGACTTTCTCTGTACGTCGCTCGGATTAGTTCTGTAAGCAGTCCATGGCCTTTGTTCACTCCTCCAGCTAAGACGTGTTTGTATTACCGTCTACTGCCTATGAACTTGTACTCAATCCATGCCATTATATTGCTTGTATTTACATTCAGTTGTTGTGTAGTGTTTGAATCTTAATCTGAATTGTTAGATGTGGCCTTTACCATTGATGAGAGATGCAAGCTTTGCCCCAAAGCATTTTCGAAGATTTCATGAAAGGGAATCATGTAATGAGACATATAGATGGAATTTGAAGCAACATGTTCATCAAAACCACATTCCAACTGCACTGTTCAATGAAGCTGGTGATATGCATATACGAAAATCGAAATCAGACCTAAAAACACAAACTGCTTGTACAATATCAGCAAGGAAATCCACACCGACAGGCATAGATGTTTGCACGGTAATTGATTGATGTGCCCTACTCTGGATTCCTCACTGGCCAGTACCGAATAAACTTCTCAGTCTTATTGTGCTGGATTTCAGTGAAAAAATTCAAGAATCTGTGTGAACAGAAGTTGTTGTTGGCCGACGTTTATTTTATGTTTGACAGGTACAAGTTCAGCATGAAAAGTTGTACAAGGGCTCACAGAAGTTCTGAAAGCTGTTGCCTAGAATTCAGGTTGAGTGCAACATCAGCATTGCTGTCTCAGAAAATTATGCTGACCATCACTGAGACTGAAAGGCAGCTCATCAGTATAATTTGTCAGTATTTCAAGTCAAATAAGAATTTTGGTGGTGAAAGTACTGAGGGGCACAAACTTGTCATTACAGGCCAAGACAACATTCCAACTTAAATTAACAAAGGTGTCCTCATAGAAAGGCGTGACATGAAAACCGGTCACGAAGAAGCTGATAATATTATAGTTCATTGGGCAGTGAAACTTGCTATGGATGACAAAAAGCATGTTATCGTTCTTGCAGACGACACAGATGTGTATACCCTCTTCTTGCACCACTATCTGGAACAGAATATAACATCTCCCACGTTTATGGAGTCACCCATTAGGGATAGGTCTTCGATAGATATTGGTGCCACTGTTGAATAGCATCGTGACATTATCCCAAGTATCCTTGTCTTGCATTCTATCTCTGGGTGTGATACCATCTCCGGGTGCTTTGGAATAAGTAAAGGTCATGTCCTTAAAGTTTTAAAAGAGGGTTTATATCGCTAGAGTCAGTTGAAAAAAATGATGCTCCTTGGGACAATGTTCTGTGTGAAGCTTCACAGTTCATGGCTGCCTGTTAGCTGCCTGTTATGAGTGTCCTACATCCAGATGAATGTCTGATGCAAGAGTCAGTAGTTGGACATCCAAAATAGGACGACCAGGAGCAACAAAAGTTTCTAAACTATGTACTCTCTCTCCAAGTACTGAGTTGTTTGCAGAGAATAATTGTATGATAACTTCTCAAGTATTTTGCAGACTCTGGTCAATGTTCGAAAAACAATTTGATTTGAAATGCTTATTCTAGTCAAAATTGAGAGTAAAATATGGAATTTTTTAATATGGTTAACGAAAGTAAACATCAAGGCATGCCTTCGAATAAGGCTTGTCTTGAGTGATCTAGGCAGAAAATTTTCTCGGTCTGGACTAGAACCATCACAGTAGGAAGAAATGTTTACACCCCCCTTCATCTTCAAAATACCCTTTGCCTCAATATGCTGCCTGGTTCACAAAAGAAAAAATGTGTGATCATCCATATTTGACATTCGATATTCGTTCAAGTTGAAATTATTGAGCGAATATTTGATTTGATATTTGAGTTGAGGGTTATATTCACAGAATCCTATTCCAGATATATGCATACATCCCTGTCCAAAGTTTGGCATTATAGATATAGATCTGGAGAGGCCAAATCGGTCTGCAAACATGGAATATGCTGCAGTTCTCTCTGCAGTTCTTGGATTCCAACAGCCTGTATAATTAACATTTCAAATTTGTGTTGAAGGTATGCTAAATGGGATAGCGCTTTGAAAATATATATACGTATGCAATTGAGAGTGTTATTCAGTTAAGAATATCCAATTTAGTGAGCTCTACTCTACTTGTTTGGAGTCAAGCCTGGCTGGCACTGGAGGCGAGGCAACTAAAATAGAAACCATGTCTTCTGTAGTCTGACAGGTACTTTTTTGATTAAATGAAAAGTTCAAATACAGCCAGCACTACTGACTCAAAAATCGCCTTTCACATTTTGTATATTTTTATACTGTACCAATGACCCAGACTTAGCTGGTGCTAACTCTAACAAAACCAGGGCCAAACACAAATTTTGCCCCCCAATCCCCAAAATTTGCATCCAAAACAAAAAGAAATCATGTCCTAAAGGACCTCCATACTACGCCTCTACTGCGCATGCGCAGTGACGCAGACGTCCCGAAATTGGCGCCAATTATCATTTCTCTGTTTGGCCCTTCATCAGTCAACATCTCACTGATCTTTGTGCTTGTAAATCTCAGTTTAAAGGATGCCAGACACGTAAATACTTTTATACTGTACCAATGACCCAGACTTAGCTGGTGCTAACTCCAACAAAACCAGGGCCAAACACAAATTTTGCCCCCCAATCCCCAAAATTTGCATCCAAAACAAAAAGAAATCATGTCCTAAAGGACCTCCATACTACGCCTCTACTGCGCATGCGCAGTGACGCAGTCGTCCCGAAATTGGCGCCAATTATCATTCTCTGTTTGGCCCTTCATCAGTCAACATCTCACTGATCTTTGTGCTTGTAAATCTCAGTTTAAAGGATGCCAGACACGTAATATTTTTATACTGTACCAATGACCCAGACATAGCTGGTGCTAACTCTTAAAATATAGGGCCAAACACAAATTTTGCCCCCCAATCCCCAAAATTTGCATCTAAAACTAAAGAAAACATGTCCTGAGAGGCCCTCCACACTTCGCCCCTACTGCGCATGCGCAGTGTCAAGGACGTTCCGAAATTGGCGCCATTTATCATTCTAAGTTTGGCCCTTCATCAGTTAACATCTGACTGATCTTTGTGCTTTTAAATCTCAGTTTAAATGATGCCAGACACATAAATATTAGTGAAATGGTGATTCTAAGGAGGATAGAAAAGGAGGAGAGGAAAAGAATGTGTGACAGAATATTATCAGGGCTGTAACTTAAAATTTTTTAATGAAATTATGTTAAGTTACCTATTTTCAAGGCAGCAGCCATTTTGTTGTCATTCTGATTATTTAGTTACACTGTTTTTTCAAGTGTTTTTCCTCTCTCCCTGTCCTTTAAGTTCCCCCTTGCTATTCTCCCATGCTTTTGGCATAATTTCTGTAATTATTATTACTAAAATTTCTTGGGAGTTTTAGCTGAATAACAGAATGAATTCTGTTCTTTCCCCATGTTTACGTCTTCACCTACGGGTGGTTAGGCGTTGTGTTCTGCATCTACCATCTGATGTTCTGCAGTTTCTTCCCTGGAAGTCTCTGTTTTGCATCAGATGGTGTATTTTTGGTAACTGATTTCGGGCCTGGGTGCCTGGAGTCTTATTTTAGTGTTTTTACACTCATTGTTTACATTTACAACAGCCCTCTGTGTGAGGGGGGGATTTCTAAATAATAATATCTTTATGTTATTTTAATCATAACTAGATACATTATTATTGTTCGTAAGTGTTGAATAAATTGTTTAAAATATTTTTAAAATTTTTGTCCACACTTAGGCTTGGGATCCATTGGGGCTCAACGTTACTTTTCAGAAACTTGGGCTGTTCTGAAAAAATATTTTTTCAAAATATTTTGATTTCAATTATTTTTTCTATATTAATGGATCATATTATTATTATGTATTTTGATTGCCAGGGGTTAGTGCGAGTACCAGGACTTGTTTTCTTTTCACATTGAAAGGATATTGATCAATTGTTTTAAGAGGAAGTCTTCCTCTGACCTTATTATCATTCTATATGTGGTCAGTGTACTCGCATTAACTCCTGTTCTGTATCGTATGAGTTCGATGACAATATGGGAAGCGTATGTCACGGTATGTTGTTGGGGATTTGGACACTCCGGTCCTTTCCCCGCAGGGTCACTCTACTTTATCAATTTCTATTTCAGACGATCAAGATTAGGGTGATGTATCTGTGATGTCTTCCAACAGTGTGCCTCCGTCGTCACAATTAATGAAGGGCTAGCGGAAAAGTGCTCATGTAATACGCCAATTGCCTAAGAGGACCCTAGTAGGTTCGACGGCCTTTGACGTCCGCTAGCTCGCCCGGTGTAGCGTCCATTCACCGAATGGTTCGGCAGCCGGGTTCGTCCGTTGCGGTCTAGAAGGAATTTTGGGGTGATGCGAGCACTATAAAATTAACTTAATGCACACCCAGTGACGGCGGATCGGAGGGAGAACGGAGGAAGCCTTTTAGTCCGGTTCATAGCTCGTTCCGGTCCATCCGGACGGCAAGCGAGAGAGGCCCCTCTCTCGTTCAACAACATCTGGCCCCAGATGTTGTGGTACAAATGTGTCGTTAGCGGAGCATACGTCCGTCGCTCGGGACGCTCCGTTGTATAGGCAGTCCGCTGTGACTGCTAAGGCTTCCTCTTCTCGTCAGCGCACACGACCGCACCTTGGCTGCGTGACCGCCGATATATTACCAGCTTCGCCGATCAAGGATTCTTCGGCGACCAGGTCACACCATCCGGCAGCCAGGGATTCGAGACCGATGGACTCCGGACGTTCGCATAGGAAAAGTATGCGGGAGCCATCTGATGCGGAGCTGCCCTCGGCGAAGCAGCGATAGACTGCGCCTCCGCAGGTCTCGACGCCGGACATTCTTGTGCACATAGCACAGCTTATCGCAGCATCCCAGCAGCCGACAGAAACGGTGTCGGATCGAGAATTATCCGACAGCGCTGGGTCGGTAGCCGGGGACTCGAGGCCTGCAGACTCCGGACGTCCGCATAGGAAGTGTGCGGGAGTCAACGTACACGGAGCTTCCAGCGGCAATGCATCGTAAGTCCGCTACTGCACAGGCCTCGGGAACGGACGTGCTTTCCTTAATAGCACAGTTTATCGCAGCATCCCAGCATCAACTGAATCTGTCGCATATATTTTATCCGACGATGCTGGGTCGGGATGCTCCGCGGAAGCGGGTACGGACGTCCGAAAGTTTCATCCGGTCCGACGGGATACCGAAAGGGATTCGGTGGATTTCAAGCTTTCCCTTTCGGAACAACATATGCTGCGATGCCGGATAAGAAACTGATAGCGTCGGTGGACTTAGAAATTTTTGGTTCGGTTCAGGGACATCGTCCCTCAGTTCCGACATAGTCCAATAATGTCACACAAACTTTTGAATTATTGAACGACGCTATATATATTATTATTTTATGCTTGCTATCCAAGCATTTCTGGTTTCTTGTTCGAAGAGTTATGGAGATGTCTTTCAAAAGTGTGCCTCTGTCGTCATAGTTAATGAAGAGTTAGCGGCAATAAGTGCTCATGGAATATGTCTATCGCTTACGGAGTGACATTCGCTAGCTCACCCGGTGTAGCGTACATTCATCGAATGGTTAGGCTGCCGGGTTCGTCCGTTGCGGTCTAGGAAGGAGATTTGGGTGATGCGAGCACTTTAATTACTTTAGTACTCACCCAGTGACGGCAGATTGAGGACAGATCGGAGGAAGCCAACAACATAGGGGACCGCATGTTGTGGTTCAGATATTTTACATTCGGAGCATATGTCCGTTGCTCGGGACGCTCCGTTATATTGATAGTCCGAGAGACTGTCTTTAATGCTTCCTCATCCTCACAGCAGGGCACGCGACCGCACATTGGCTACGTGACCTCGAGTATCCGATCAGTTTCGGCATTCAGTGATTCCACAGCGAATAGGTCGCGCCATCCGGTAGCCAAGGGACACGAGGCCTATACACTCCGTTCGCTCGCATATTGGAAGTATGCACGGGGTAACGATCTCGGAGCTTCCTGCGGCAATGCATCGTAAGACCGCTGCTCCTCAGGCCTCAGTGACGGACGTGCTATCCGAGTTAGCACAGTTGTTTCGCAGCATCCCAGCAATTGACGGTTTCTTGGTTGAATCAGGAATTATCCGACGGCGCTGGGTCGGTGCGGTCCGCGGTTGCATCAAGCTACGGACGACCGAACGCTTTATAGGGTCCGACAGGATGGCGAAAGGGATTCGAAAGATTTCAAGTTTTCCCTTTAGTAGTATCGGAAGATGCCTTTCATATCTTCTGGCATTTCTTCCAGTGATTATTTTTCGGACTTCATTGCTGCGATCTTGGATAAGAGACTTATAGCGTCATTGGACTCGGAATTTTCGATCGGTACAGGGACTTTGTCCCTGACTTACCGACGCAGTCCAATATTGTCATTACAACATGTGTTTTAATTTTCGACGCTATATATTTATATATATATACAAGCCTGCTACTAAGCATGATAGTTTAGTTTCTTGTCCGCGTGGCTCATTTCTGCCATTTTATCTTTTTTACATATAGTTTATTTTGGCAGAGCAGGGCATACCGAGAGTTCATATGCGTCTAGACGGTGTGATTAAAGACTGCATATATTCTTTTTCGCCGTTTATGTCTTTTCCAATTTCAATGTTGGGAACGACATTATGTATAGTAGACTTAACTTAGACGCTTTATTATACGTAATCCGCCTTACTGAGGCGTTATCATTACGTCTTCAAGAAAAGATTTACGGGATATTATTCTCAATGTAATTTCTTTTGAGGGCAGTAGTTTGTTCACGTATAACTCCGCCCTTCAGTGGCTGATTGAAGTTGGTTAGACGTGATGCAGCCCTAGCTACATCCACGCGTGGATAGTAGGTTAAGAACTCTCTCAGAGTCGCTTCGTTCTCGGAGGAGCTTCTCTTCGACGGCAACTTTCCGGCAATCCATGAATTGCTTGATTTATACATTCTCTTGTCTATCTAGTGTTACAAGAGATTCAGACTGGGGCAAACATTCGGTGGTTGACTCAGAGAGTGCCGCCGCAGTTGCCGGACCCGAGTGTGGCTGTTATGACGGTTGCCAGTCAAACAGATTGGGATATATACTGATCCCTACGGATTCGAAGTGCCAGGGTCTTTGGGTTCCGCAGTCTTTTAGCTATCAGTTTAACTTCCGCGGAATAATGTTTTTTAGGCTTGCTTTATGTCATTGCATGAACATTATTCAGAAACGCATGCCCAAATTCCTGTCCTTTAATTCGACAGTAGTGGCGTATCTCCGGAACCAGGGAGGCACTCTTTCGTTTCCGTTATTCAATTTAATGGAAAGAATCCGTCTGTTGGTTATACTACACCAAGTTCAGTTTTGGTCCGTCATATTCTGGGTCGTCTGATTGTTTTATCGCACTCCCGTTCTCTTACGGGTCGCTTGTTGCTGTCAGAATGGACTCTCAACAAACAAGTATTCAATCAGATTTGCTATCTATGGGAGCGCCCAATGATGTTTTATTTATGACACAGCTTGCTAATCAATTGCAGACATATGTGTTGGCTTGTCCAGATCTCTGAGCTAATACTGTTAACGCTCTATTGATCTATAGGACGGAATGATAGGATACGCGTATCCTCCGGCGCTGTTGTTTTAGCAGGTATTGCTAAGATAAACAACCACAATACATTTCTGTTGATAGCATCTCTATCTTCACAGAGATCATGAGTAATTTAGTTACTCTCTTGTCTACTGTGGATCTTAACGTGAAATCTTCCTCTATGTGAGGATCTTTTTTCACTGGGTAAATCGTGTCATCTTTATCACAACCAGCAAGGTCGCAACCTTCATGTATTCCGTTGTGTGGTCCGTATTGCATTGTAAGCACTGTACTGGACGAGCTTTGGACGCGATTTCTTACTATAGGAGATCCTCTTCTTCGCTATTCTATGCGACTAAAGTGGAGGCTCTTCCGTCGTGGTGTAGGGATCATTATGTTCATATGGTTGATCCCTCCATACTACTCATTGCTATTTTTTAGTATACTTGTTTCACAAGATCTACTGCAGCCTGTTGTTATTTAGGTTATAGGTTTATGTTACCTCATACCTATGCACTCTACGATAGTTTACAATTGAGTCTTTTGTCTGTTTATCTAAGTCAGTTAGTAACTTTTTGATAAATAGACTTAGAATCTTTAGATTAAATTCCTATACGGATTTTAACTTCGGTTCTTATTTAGCTAAGTAATCATTTGAACCTCTGGAAACAGTAGTTTTCAAATTCTGACCTTTTAGACAGTAATTCTGTTGGTTCTCTTTTACTGTAGAGTCAGTGAGTTTCATGCACTATCAATGGATGATTTTCACTTTCATAGTTTCGGAATCAATACTTCCGTTACTATTTAGGTTGGATTGTTGCATAAGAGTTAGGCTCCTATTATCCGGAACCTATTATTTTAAGGTCCTTCCGTCTTCGTATGGGCATAGGCCTTTACTCTTTCCGGGTACAGTTTATAAACAGATATCTGTTTATTACAAGGGCGTAAGCTTCTTCTGTCTTTGATGTCTAGTAGAAGGACGTTACGCTCCATTTTATTGTTAATGGATTCTATTAACTAGCGTACTGCTTATGGTATATCATTGGCTTAGCAGTTGTGCTTAAGATTTCGGCTCATGAAGTAAGAGTTCTTCTACTTCTTGGGCTTACATTAATAGTGTTGCTATTATAGATTTTTGAAGGCTGCTCATTGCGCTCAGCCATCCACATTCATGAATTTTATCTCAGAAATATCGAGTCCATTTCTGGAGGCCTCTATTGTTAGGTCTATTATCTACTGCTCAGAATGTCATTCACTTAACAGTTGCTACTATAGCTAGGTAGGCTGTCTGTTTCGGCAGTGTCTCCGTTCGGCTGCCCTCTTCGCTCTGGGCTATTTGACCCAGGGCAAGAAAAAGGGGGGGGGGGAGGGTGTTCCCTTGGGTCACCTGTTTTTACTATGAAAACAAGGGGATACCTCCTCCGGAGTTAGTAATTCTGAGCTGTTATTGGGATGGTTGTTTAGTGAGAAGTTTAAGTTTATAAAATTCATTCAAGTCTTAGTTTTTAAAGTATAGCTTTTGAATATTGCATATGTCAACGGACATGATTATGCAATTCTCACACACTTTTAGGAGTATAAGAGTCTCTATTCTCTAGACTTACTTTATTATTGGCTTACTTTAAAAATTATTAGTATAAGGATTATTGGATATTAATAGAGTACATGGATGTATGAAGCTCAATTTTTGGAAGGTGTTGTATCATTCTAATTTATCATAAATAAGAAAGATACATGTAAGGCCTATTACTTCTTTTCCCTACAGGGGATGACTCTATTTTATTTTATTGAGCGTATTCCATTTTGCTCTATGTCCTTGGCCCTCCAGCCTTTTTACTATTCAGCTATGTCTGGGTCATTGGTACAGTATAAAAATGTTAAAAAATTTATAGTAATTTATATATTTTTTATACTTACCAATGACCCAGACGGGGATGGCCCTCCCAGGAGTTGGGAACTCTTGCCTCCCCGCTGAGTACATAGCGCTTACCAGGCACTGGTTATTAGAATGATAAATGGCGCCAATTTCGGAACGTCCTTGACACTGCGCATGCGCAGTAGGGGCGAAGTGTGGAGGGCCTCTCAGGACATGTTTTCTTTAGTTTTAGATGCAAATTTTGGGGATTGGGGGGCAAAATTTGTGTTTGGCCCTATATTTTAAGAGTTAGCACCAGCTATGTCTGGGTCATTGGTAAGTATAAAAAATATATAAATTACTATAAATTTTTTAACTTTTGGAGAAAATGTGATTCTAAGGAGGATAGAAGGAGGAGAGGAAAAAGAAGTGGCAAAAAATAATCAGGGCTGTACTTAAAATTTTTTGATGAAATTATGTTAAGTTGCCTATTTTCGAGGCATGGGCCTCTTGTTGTCATTCTTGCTAATTGTTGCACTGCTTATTCAGTGTTTCCTCTCCCCTAGCCTTCTAAAGTCCCCCCTGGCAATTCTCCCATGCTTTTGGCATATTTTTGAGAAATTTCATTTCTAAAATTTCCTGGGAGAGTTGCTTGGTTTCAGAATGTTTTCTGTTATTTTCCCCATAGGTGTATAACGTTTGTGTTCTGCATCTTCCATCTGATGTTCTACAGATTCTCCCCTGGGAGTCTCTGTTTTGCATCAGATAGAGTGTAATTGATGACTGATTCCGGGCCAGTTTTTTTAGTGCCTGGAGTCATGTTTTCTAGTGTGTTTACACTGTTTGTTTTCATTGGCAACAGCCTTTTTTGAGGGGGGCTGTTTGCCTTTGTGGTAGTTTATCTCATTATAAGATACATTTATATTATCCGAAAGTGTCTCATTAATTATTTTATATAAATTTAAAATTTTTGACCACACTTTGCCATCGGATCCATCGGGGCTCAACGTTACTTTTCAGCAACTTGGGCTTCTCTGAAAAAATATTTTTTCAAAATTATTTTGTTTTGCAATTGTTTTTTCATTTATTAATGGATCATGTTATTATGTATCTTTGTGTCAGGGGTTTTTGCGAGTAACTAGGACTTATTGTTGTTCTTTCACAATGAAGGGACATTGTTCAAATTGTAATAGGAAGAAATCTTCCTCTGACTTTCATGATCATTGTATTAATTGTAGTCAGTGTTCTCGCATTAATCCCTGTCCTATATGTGAACATTGGGATGAGAAACATTGGAAACGTGTGTCACGATATGTTGTTTCTGGAGAAAGAGCGATGCCGGCTCTTTCTCCACAAGGTCACTCTACTCTCTCAGTTTCTATTTCAGAGGAACCAGAACAGGGTGATGTTTCCATGTTATCTTCTTCAAGTGTGCGTCCGTCGTCACAAATGAATTCAGAGCTAGCGGCAAAAGTGCTCATGGAGATTAGACAAATGTCGTCCGCTAGCTCGCCCGGTGTAGTGTCCATTCACCGAATGGTTCGGCAGCCGGGTTCGTCCGATGCGGTCCAAGAGGAAATTTTGGGTGATGCGAGCACTATAAACATAATAGATGCACACCCAGTGACGGCGGATAGTAAGCGAGAACGGAGGAAGCCTTTTAGTCCGGTTCATAGCTCGTCCAGGTCCAGCCGGGCCGCGAGCGAGAGAGGTCCCTCTCTCGTACAACAACATCTGGGACCAGATGTTGTGGTACAAAATGTGTCTTTAGCGGAGCATACGTCCGTCGCTCGGGATGCTCCGTTGTATAAGCAGTCCGCAGAGACTGTTAAGGCTTCCTCTTCTCGTCAGCGCACACGACCGCACCTTGGCTGCGTGACCGCCGATATTTTACCAGCTTCGCCGATGAAGGATTCTTCGGCGACCAGGTCACACCATCCGGCAGCCAGGGATTCGAGACCGATGGACTCCGGACGTTCGCATAGGAAAAGTATGCGGGAGCCATCTGATGCGGAGCTGCCCTCGGCGAAGCAGCGAAAGACTGCGCCTCTGCAGGTCTCGACGTCGGACATTCTTGTGCAGATAGCACAGCTTATCGCAGCATCCCAGCAGCCGACAGAAACGGTGTCGGATCGAGAATTATCCGACGGCGCTGGGTCGGTACGCTCCGCCGAAGCATCGGGGGTGGACGACCGGGAACATCGGGAGGTCCGACCGGATGGTGAAAGGGATACGGATGACTTGGAGCTATCCCTTTCGGAACAACATAAAGCTGTCGTGGACTTCATCCGGCACTTTCTCCCTCAAGTTGTTTCGTCGGGCCAGACTGCTGCGCTTCCGGACAAGAGAATTATAGCGTCATTGGACTCTGAATTTTTTGAGCGGTTCAGGGACATCGCTCCCGAGTTTCCGTCGCAGTCCAATAATGTTGCAAGAACATTTGAATTATTGAACGACGCTATATTTAAACTTGCTTCCAGGGCGGGGAAAGCAGGTTTCTTGTCCGCTAATACTCTTAACCTGCCTTTCATTAATGCAAGGAATAAATTCGATACGGCAGGACAGGGTATACCGAGAGTTCCTCTGCGTATGGACGACGAGGCGGAAGACTTAGAGCTATCATTACCGTCGTCAGCTTCTATTCCAACCGCGGTGTTGGAAACAGCTATTGCGTCTAACAGAGCCAATTTAGATGCCTTATCTTACGCAGATCACCTTACTAAGGCGTTATCACTGCGCCTTCAAGGGGAAGAGTTTCAGGATATACAATCCTCTTTAAGACTTCTTTCAAGGGCAGTAGCTTATTCCACGTGTAACTCCGCCCTTTCAGTGGCAAATCTGGAGTTGGTTAGACGTGACGCAGCCCTAGCTACATCCACACTAGTGGATTCTAAGGTGAAGAACTCTCTTAGAGTCGCTTCGGTCTCAGGAGAACTTCTCTTTGACGGCAAGCTTTCCGCTATTTATGATAAAATTAAAAAGAAAGCTAATGATTCTCTGTTGTTCAGATCGGCTCCTAAAAAGTCGGATACAGCAGACACGAATAAGACAGGCACTTCTGGGTCTAATGCGCCCAAGAGAGGTTCCTATAGAGGTTCCGGTGCGTCCTCTTGGTCTTATTCGAGAGACCGTCAGGATAGCGACTCTCATTCGGGACGTCCTTCAGGCCGGGACAATCGGTCGGACGCCCCGAGGTCGACGAGGCGAGGTGCGGGTCGTGGAAGACGTGGTTTCTCCTACCGCAGGCCTCGCAGGTCCAGGAGGTGATGGCTTAAACCTCTATCGCGTTCCGGTTGGCGGAAGGTTGTCGAGTTTTTCACAAGAGTGGGCGTCGATTACGGACGACCCTTGGGTGAGAGGAGGTACTTCGGAAGGTCTAAAGATATCCTTCAAACGAAAGCCTCCATTAACTCGAAGTCCAAAGTGGACTCATCTTCCGTCAAATCCACAGAAAAGAGACGCTCTGTTATCAGAGGTGCAGTCTCTTTTAATGAAGAACGCGGTAGAGGTCGTAGAAAACCAGGAATCTCTGGGATTCTACAGCCATCTGTTTCTGGTTCCGAAACCAGACGGCTCGTTCCGTCCAGTCATAGATTTGAGCTGGATAAACAAGCTGATCGTCGCTCCGAAGTTTTATATGGAGACGATTCGATCGGTCAGAGCGAGTATTCGGGTGAACGATTATGCAACGAGCATAGATCTCAAAGATGCGTACTTTCACATCATGGTACATCCGACATTCCGAAAGTATCTACGCTTCGCAGTCCTAGGAGTGGTGTATCAATTCCGGGCGATGTGCTTCGGATTGAATCTAGCATCCTGGGCTTTCACTCGGGTAATGAACTCGGTAATGATCTACTTCCGAGCTCATTCGTCTGTGGTAACGTCGGCCTACCTGGACGACATTCTTCAGAGGTACGGCAAGGAGTTAACGCTTCAGAACGATGTTCAGAATCTTCTTCTATTGCTCCGACGTCTCGGTTTTATAGTAAACGAGGAGAAGTCGGATCTGGTGCCGTCCAAGTCATTCACTCATCTGGGAGTGAGCTTCGAGACGCACAACAATCTCGTTCGTCTGCCGTTAACCAGAGCGAAATTAGTCAGTTGTTACGCTCGCTATTGTCTGCACGCAGACAAAGTCACGGCGAGAGAATTTATGAGACTGATAGGTCTGTGCGGAGCCGCCGCGGATCTCATTCCGATGGGGCGGCTACGCACACGTCCTCTTCAAATTTTCCTGACTCAGAATTGGAGTGTGAAAATTCATTCGCTCGATGTAGACGTTCTCTTGTTAGATCAAGTGAAACAAGAGATTCAGACTTGGGCAAACATTCAGTGGTTAACTCAAGGAGTTCCGCTGCAGTTGCCGGATCCGAGTTTTACCGTTATGACGGATGCCAGTCAAACAGGTTGGGGTGCATCATTAATCCCAACGGATTCGAGATGCCAGGGTCTTTGGGATCCGCAATTCCTGTGCAAGCACATAAACATCAAGGAAATGATGTCAATTTGGCTTGCGTTACGTCACTGGATGGACATTATTCACAATGCTCATGTCCAAATCCTATCCGACAATACGACAGTAGTGGCGTATATACAGAATCAGGTAGGCACTCATTCAGTTCCGTTGTTCAATCTAACGGAAAGAATCCTTCTGTTTGCGTTAGAACATCACGTTCTTCTTTCGGTCCGTCACATACCGGGTCGTCTGAATGTGCTAGCAGACTCCCTTTCACGAAAGGGTCGCTTGTTGCCGTCGGAGTGGACTCTCAACAAACAAGTATTCAATCAGATTTGCTACCAATGGGAACGGCCAATGATAGACTTATTTGCGACACATCTCAACAATCAGTTGCAGACGTATGTGTCTCCGTGTCCGGATCCAAGAGCATTTGCAGTAGACGCTCTGTCGATCCCTTGGGACGGAATGATAGGATATGCGTATCCTCCAGCGCCGTTAATTCAACAAGTATTGCTAAAGATAAAACAATCTCAATGCAAGATTCTGTTGGTAGCATCTCTGTCGCCACAGAGACCGTGGATAAATCTACTCAGGTGTCTGTTGTGGGACCTACCGCGGAAGCTTCCTCCACGAGAGGATCTTCTTTCGCAGGGGAAATCGCGCCAACTCCATCACAACCCGCAAGGTCTCAACCTTCACGTTTTTCCGTTGTGCGGTCCTTCTTGCATGGCAAGCACTTTACAGGACGAGCAGTGGACGCGATTTCTAACTGTAGGAGGACCTCCTCTTCGCTAAACTATGCGGCTAAGTGGAAGGTTTTTCGTCGTTGGTGTAGGGATCATTCTGTAGATATATTTGATCCCTCTATACCAGACATTGCAAACTTTCTAGTATACTTGTTTGACGAAATCAAACTGCAGCCTGTTACTATAAAGGGTTATAGATCTATGTTATCTGATACCTATGCACATCATGATAGTTTACAAATTGGATCTAATGTCTCTTTATCGAAGTTGGTTAGAAACTTTTCGATAAATAGACCCAGAACTCTTAGATTAATTCCTAAGTGGAATTTAGCTTGGGTTCTCCTTAAATTGAAGGAAAAGCCATTTGAACCTCTTGGGACAGTAGATTTCAAATTCTTATCTTATAAGACAGCTTTTCTCTTAGCTTTCTCTTCTGCCAGAAGAGTCAGTGAGCTTCATGCACTATCGGTGGATGATTCTCATTATCGTAGTGTTGGGAACACTATCACCTTCACTACTAATGTGGGTTTTTTAGCTAAGAATCAGGCTCCTAATAAATATCCGGAACCTATTGTTATGAAGGCTCTTCCGTCTTCAGACGGGCGTAGGCCTTTACTCTGTCCTGTTAGAGCACTACGTATCTATAAACAGAGATCTCAGTTTATCAGAAAGGGACGGAAACGTTTCTTTCTGTCTTTGATGCCTAATAGAAAGGACATTTCAGTCCATTCTATTGCTAGATGGATTCAGTTAACTATCCGTACTGCTTATGAAGATTTATCTTCTTCTCAGCAGTCTGTGCTTAAGATTTCTGCTCATGAAGTAAGAGCTCTTTCTACTTCCTGGGCTTATGCTAATAGTGTTGCTATTACAGATTTAATGAAGGCTGCTTATTGGTCTCAGCCATCCACATTTACGAATTTTTATCTCAGAAATATTGAGTCCATTTCTGGAGACCTGCATTGTTTAGGTCCGTTATCTGTTGCTCAGAATGTCGTCCACTAAACAGTTGCAACTATAGTTATGCAGGCTTTCTGTTCCGGCAGTGACTCCGTCCGGCTGCCCTCTTCGCTCTGGTCTATTTGACCCAGGGCAAGGGGAAGGGGGGGGGGGGGGGGGCGGGTGTTCCCTTAGGTCACCTGCTTTATAGTGAAAAGCAAGGGAATGCCTCCTCCAAGTCAGTATTTCTGAGTCGCTTCCGGGATGGTTTTAAAGTGTAATATTAATGTTTAAATTCATTCATGTCTTATTTTTAAAGTGTAGCTCGGTGTGAAGCATTTGTATATGTCAAGTGTCAAACGGTCTTTAATATACAATACTCGGACACTTTTAAATGATTATAAAGAGTCTCAATTCCCTGGACTACTTTATTTATTGGCTTGCTTTAAAAATAATTAGTATAAGGGTTATACTGGATGTTAATAGAGAACATGAATGTTATTGTGCTCAATTATTAAGGGTAGTGTATCTTTCTAATTTAATATTAAATAAGAAAGATACATGTAAAGCCTAATACTCCTTTTCTCCTTAAGGGGTTACCTCTTTACTATATAGTTGAGCTTATTGGATTTTCCTCTATGTCCTAGGCCCTCCAGTCTGTTTACTATTCAGCTAAGTCTGGGTCATTGGTACAGTATAAAAATGTTAAAAAATTTATAGTAATTTATATATTTTTTATACTTACCAATGACCCAGACGGGGATGGCCCTCCCTGGAGTTGGGAACTCTTGCCTCCCCGCTGAGTACA
The DNA here is from genome assembly GCA_031216915.1 of Pictodentalium vernedei. Classification (NCBI taxonomy): domain Eukaryota; kingdom Metazoa; phylum Mollusca; class Scaphopoda; order Dentaliida; family Dentaliidae; genus Pictodentalium; species Pictodentalium vernedei. The sequence goes on from CM062290.1 coordinate 213,479,110, forward strand.
TAGCGCTGACCAGGCACTGCCAGTAAGAATGATAATTGGCGCCAATTGCGGGACGACTGCGTCACTGCGCATGCGCAGTAGAGGCGTAGTATGGAGGTCCTTTAGGACATGATTTCTTTTTGTTTTGGATGCAAATTTTGGGGATTGGGGGGCAAAATTTGTGTTTGGCCCTGGTTTTGTTGGAGTTAGCACCAGCTAAGTCTGGGTCATTGGTAAGTATAAAAAATATATAAATTACTATAAATTTTTTAACTTTTATACTGTACCAATGACCCAGACTTAGCTGGTGCTAACTCTAACAAAACCAGGGCCAAACACAAATTTTGCCCCCCAATCCCCAAAATTTGCATCCAAAACAAAAATAAATCATGTCCTAAAGGACCTCCATACTACGCCTCTACTGCGCATGCGCAGTGACGCAGTCGTCCCGAAATTGGCGCCAATTATCATTCTCTGTTTGGCCCTTCATCAGTCAACATCTCACTGATCTTTGTGCTTGTAAATCTCAGTTTAAAGGATGCCAGACACGTAATTTTTGGAGAAAATGTGATTCTAAGGAGGATAGAAGGAGGAGAGGAAAAAGAAGTGGCAAAAAATAATCAGGGCTGTACTTAAAATTTTTTGATGAAATTATGTTAAGTTGCCTATTTTCGAGGCATGGGCCTCTTGTTGTCATTCTTGCTAATTGTTGCACTGCTTATTCAGTGTTTCCTCTCCCCTAGCCTTCTAAAGTCCCCCCTGGCAATTCTCCCATGCTTTTGGCATATTTTTGAGAAATTTCATTTCTAAAATTTCCTGGGAGAGTTGCTTGGTTACAGAATGTTTTCTGTTATTTTCCCCATAGTTACGTTTTCACCCATGGGTGTATAACGTTTGTGTTCTGCATCTTCCATCTGATGTTCTACAGATTCTCCCCTGGGAGTCTCTGTTTTGCATCAGATAGAGTGTAATTGATGACTGATTCCGGGCCAGTTTTTTCAGTGCCTGGAGTCATGTTTTCTAGTGTGTTTACACTGTTTGTTTTCATTGGCAACAGCCTTTTTTGAGGGGGGCTGTTTGCCTTTGTGGTAGTTTATCTCATTATAAGATACATTTATATTACCCGAAAGTGTCTCATTAATTATTTTATATAAATTTAAAATTTTTGACCACACTTTGCCATCGGATCCATTGGGGCTCATCGTTACTTTTCAGCAACTTGGGCTTCTCCGAAAAAATATTTTTTCAAAATTATTTTGTTTTGCAATTGTTTTTTCATTTATTAATGGATCATGTTATTATGTATCTTTGTGTCAGGGGTTTTTGCGAGTAACTAGGACTTATTGTTGTTCTTTCACAATGAAGGGACGTTGTTCAAATTGTAATAGGAAGAAATCTTCCTCTGACTTTCATGATCATTGTATTAATTGTAGTCAGTGTTCTCGCATTAATCCCTGTCCTATATGTGAACATTGAGATGAGAAACATTGGAAACGTGTGTCACGATATGTTGTTTCTGGAGAAAGAGCGATGCCGGCTCTTTCTCCATAAGGTCACTCTACTCTCTCAGTTTCTATTTCAGAGGAACCAGAACAGGGTGATGTTTCCATGTTATCTTCTTCAAGTGTGCGTCCGTCGTCACAAATGAATTCAGAGCTAGCGGCAAAAGTGCTCATGGAGATTAGACAAATGTCGTCCGCTAGCTCGCCCGGTGTAGCATCCATTCACCGAATGGTTCGGCAGCCGGGTTCGTCCGATGCGGTCCAAGAGGAAATTTTGGGTGATGCGAGCACTATAAACATAATAGATGCACACCCAGTGACGGCGGATAGTAAGCGAGAACGGAGGAAGCCTTTTAGTCCGGTTCCTAGCTCGTCCAGGTCCAGCCGGGCCGCGAGCGAGAGAGGTCCCTCTCTCGTACAACAACATCTGGGACCAGATGTTGTGGTACAAAATGTGTCTTTAGCGGAGCATACGTCTGTCGCTCGGGACGCTCCGTTGTATAAGCAGTCCGCAGAGACTGTTAAGGCTTCCTCTTCTTGTCAGCGCACACGACCGCACCTTGGCTGTGTGACCGCCGATATATTACCAGCTTCGCCGATGAAGGATTCTTCGGCGACCAGGTCACACCATCCGGCAGCCAGGGATTCGAGACCGATGGACTCCGGACGTTCGCATAGGAAAAGTATGCGGGAGCCATCTGATGCGGAGCTGCCCTCGGCGAAGCAGCGAAAGACTGCGCCTCTGCAGGTCTCGACGTCGGACATTCTTGTGCAGATAGCACAGCTTATCGCAGCATCCCAGCAGCCGACAGAAACGGTGTCGGATCGAGAATTATCCGACGGCGCTGGGTCGGTACGCTCCGCCGAAGCATCGGGGGCGGACGACCGGGAACATCGGGAGGTCCGACCGGATGGTGAAAGGGATACGGATGACTTGGAGCTATCCCTTTCGGAACAACATAAAGCTGTCGTGGACTTCATCCGGCACTTTCTCCCTCAAGTTGTTTCGTCGGGCCAGACTGCTGCGCTTCCGGACAAGAGAATTATAGCGTCATTGGACTCTGAATTTTTTGAGCGGTTCAGGGACATCGCTCCCGAGTTTCCGTCGCAGTCCAATAATGTTGCAAGAACATTTGAATTATTGAACGACGCTATATTTAAACTTGCTTCCAGGGCGGGGAAAGCAGGTTTCTTGTCCGCTAATACTCTTAACCTGCCTTTCATTAATGCAAGGAATAAATTCGATACGGCAGGACAGGGTATACCGAGAGTTCCTCTGCGTATGGACGACGAGGCGGAAGACTTAGAGCTATCATTACCGTCGTCAGCTTCTATTCCAACCGCGGTGTTGGAAACAGCTATTGCGTCTAACAGAGCCAATTTAGATGCCTTATCTTACGCAGATCACCTTACTAAGGCGTTATCACTGCGCCTTCAAGGGGAAGAGTTTCAGGATATACAATCCTCTTTAAGACTTCTTTCAAGGGCAGTAGCTTATTCCACGTGTAACTCCGCCCTTTCAGTGGCAAATCTGGAGTTGGTTAGACGTGACGCAGCCCTAGCTACATCCACACTAGTGGATTCTAAGGTGAAGAACTCTCTTAGAGTCGCTTCGGTCTCAGGAGAACTTCTCTTTGACGGCAAGCTTTCCGCTATTTATGATAAAATTAAAAAGAAAGCTAATGATTCTCTGTTGTTCAGATCGGCTCCTAAAAAGTCGGATACAGCAGACACGAATAAGACAGGCACTTCTGGGTCTAATGCGCCCAAGAGAGGTTCCTATAGAGGTTCCGGTGCGTCCTCTTGGTCTTATTCGAGAGACCGTCAGGATAGCGACTCTCATTCGGGACGTCCTTCAGGCCGGGACAATCGGTCGGACGCCCCGAGGTCGACGAGGCGAGGTGCGGGTCGTGGAAGACGTGGTTTCTCCTACCGCAGGCCTCGCAGGTCCAGGAGGTGATGGCTTAAACCTCTATCGCGTTCCGGTTGGCGGAAGGTTGTCGAGTTTTTCACAAGAGTGGGCGTCGATTACGGACGACCCTTGGGTGAGAGGAGTGACTTCGGAAGGTCTAAAGATATCCTTCAAACGAAAGCCTCCATTAACTCGAAGTCCAAAGTGGACTCATCTTCCGTCAAATCCACAGAAAAGAGACGCTCTGTTATCAGAGGTGCAGTCTCTTTTAATGAAGAACGCGGTAGAGGTCGTAGAAAACCAGGAATCTCTGGGATTCTACAGCCATCTGTTTCTGGTTCCGAAACCAGACGGCTCGTTCCGTCCAGTCATAGATTTGAGCTGGATAAACAAGCTGATCGTCGCTCCGAAGTTTTATATGGAGACGATTCGATCGGTCAGAGCGAGTATTCGGGTGAACGATTATGCAACGAGCATAGATCTCAAAGATGCGTACTTTCACATCATGGTACATCCGACATTCCGAAAGTATCTACGCTTCGCAGTCCTAGGAGTGGTGTATCAATTCCGGGCGATGTGCTTCGGATTGAATCTAGCATCCTGGGCTTTCACTCGGGTAATGAACTCGGTAATGATCTACTTCCGAGCTCATTCGTCTGTGGTAACGTCGGCCTACCTGGACGACATTCTTCAGAGGTACGGCAAGGAGTTAACGCTTCAGAACGATGTTCAGAATCTTCTTCTATTGCTCCGACGTCTCGGTTTTATAGTAAACGAGGAGAAGTCGGATCTGGTGCCGTCCAAGTCATTCACTCATCTGGGAGTGAGCTTCGAGACGCACAACAATCTCGTTCGTCTGCCGTTAACCAGAGCGAAATTAGTCAGTTGTTACGCTCGCTATTGTCTGCACGCAGACAAAGTCACGGCGAGAGAATTTATGAGACTGATAGGTCTGTGCGGAGCCGCCGCGGATCTCATTCCGATGGGGCGGCTACGCACACGTCCTCTTCAAATTTTCCTGACTCAGAATTGGAGTGTGAAAATTCATTCGCTCGATGTAGACGTTCTCTTGTTAGATCAAGTGAAACAAGAGATTCAGACTTGGGCAAACATTCAGTGGTTAACTCAAGGAGTTCCGCTGCAGTTGCCGGATCCGAGTTTTACCGTTATGACGGATGCCAGTCAAACAGGTTGGGGTGCATCATTAATCCCAACGGATTCGAGATGCCAGGGTCTTTGGGATCCGCAATTCCTGTGCAAGCACATAAACATCAAGGAAATGATGTCAATTTGGCTTGCGTTACGTCACTGGATGGACATTATTCACAATGCTCATGTCCAAATCCTATCCGACAATACGACAGTAGTGGCGTATATACAGAATCAGGTAGGCACTCATTCAGTTCCGTTGTTCAATCTAACGGAAAGAATCCTTCTGTTTGCGTTAGAACATCACGTTCTTCTTTCGGTCCGTCACATACCGGGTCGTCTGAATGTGCTAGCAGACTCCCTTTCACGAAAGGGTCGCTTGTTGCCGTCGGAGTGGACTCTCAACAAACAAGTATTCAATCAGATTTGCTACCAATGGGAACGGCCAATGATAGACTTATTTGCGACACATCTCAACAATCAGTTGCAGACGTATGTGTCTCCGTGTCCGGATCCAAGAGCATTTGCAGTAGACGCTCTGTCGATCCCTTGGGACGGAATGATAGGATATGCGTATCCTCCAGCGCCGTTAATTCAACAAGTATTGCTAAAGATAAAACAATCTCAATGCAAGATTCTGTTGGTAGCATCTCTGTCGCCACAGAGACCGTGGATAAATCTACTCAGGTGTCTGTTGTGGGACCTACCGCGGAAGCTTCCTCCACGAGAGGATCTTCTTTCGCAGGGGAAATCGCGCCAACTCCATCACAACCCGCAAGGTCTCAACCTTCACGTTTTTCCGTTGTGCGGTCCTTCTTGCATGGCAAGCACTTTACAGGACGAGCAGTGGACGCGATTTCTAACTGTAGGAGGACCTCCTCTTCGCTAAACTATGCGGCTAAGTGGAAGGTTTTTCGTCGTTGGTGTAGGGATCATTCTGTAGATATATTTGATCCCTCTATACCAGACATTGCAAACTTTCTAGTATACTTGTTTGACGAAATCAAACTGCAGCCTGTTACTATAAAGGGTTATAGATCTATGTTATCTGATACCTATGCACATCATGATAGTTTACAAATTGGATCTAATGTCTCTTTATCGAAGTTGGTTAGAAACTTTTCGATAAATAGACCCAGAACTCTTAGATTAATTCCTAAGTGGAATTTAGCTTGGGTTCTCCTTAAATTGAAGGAAAAGCCATTTGAACCTCTTGGGACAGTAGATTTCAAATTCTTATCTTATAAGACAGCTTTTCTCTTAGCTTTCTCTTCTGCCAGAAGAGTCAGTGAGCTTCATGCACTATCGGTGGATGATTCTCATTATCGTAGTGTTGGGAACACTATCACCTTCACTACTAATGTGGGTTTTTTAGCTAAGAATCAGGCTCCTAATAAATATCCGGAACCTATTGTTATGAAGGCTCTTCCGTCTTCAGACGGGCGTAGGCCTTTACTCTGTCCTGTTAGAGCACTACGTATCTATAAACAGAGATCTCAGTTTATCAGAAAGGGACGGAAACGTTTCTTTCTGTCTTTGATGCCTAATAGAAAGGACATTTCAGTCCATTCTATTGCTAGATGGATTCAGTTAACTATCCGTACTGCTTATGAAGATTTATCTTCTTCTCAGCAGTCTGTGCTTAAGATTTCTGCTCATGAAGTAAGAGCTCTTTCTACTTCCTGGGCTTATGCTAATAGTGTTGCTATTACAGATTTAATGAAGGCTGCTTATTGGTCTCAGCCATCCACATTTACGAATTTTTATCTCAGAAATATTGAGTCCATTTCTGGAGACCTGCATTGTTTAGGTCCGTTATCTGTTGCTCAGAATGTCGTCCACTAAACAGTTGCAACTATAGTTATGCAGGCTTTCTGTTCCGGCAGTGACTCCGTCCGGCTGCCCTCTTCGCTCTGGTCTATTTGACCCAGGGCAAGGGGAAGGGGGGGGGGGGGGGGGGGGGGCGGGTGTTCCCTTAGGTCACCTGCTTTATAGTGAAAAGCAAGGGAATGCCTCCTCCAAGTCAGTATTTCTGAGTCGCTTCCGGGATGGTTTTAAAGTGTAATATTAATGTTTAAATTCATTCATGTCTTATTTTTAAAGTGTAGCTCGGTGTGAAGCATTTGTATATGTCAAGTGTCAAACGGTCTTTAATATACAATACTCGGACACTTTTAAATGATTATAAAGAGTCTCAATTCCCTGGACTACTTTATTTATTGGCTTGCTTTAAAAATAATTAGTATAAGGGTTATACTGGATATTAATAGAGAACATGAATGTTATTGTGCTCAATTATTAAGGGTAGTGTATCTTTCTAATTTAATATTAAATAAGAAAGATACATGTAAAGCCTAATACTCCTTTTCTCCTTAAGGGGTTACCTCTTTACTATATAGTTGAGCTTATTGGATTTTCCTCTATGTCCTAGGCCCTCCAGTCTGTTTACTATTCAGCTAAGTCTGGGTCATTGGTACAGTATAAAAATGTTAAAAAATTTATAGTAATTTATATATTTTTTATACTTACCAATGACCCAGACGGGGATGGCCCTCCCTGGAGTTGGGAACTCTTGCCTCCCCGCTGAGTACATAGCGCTGACCAGGCACTGCCAGTAAGAATGATAATTGGCGCCAATTGCGGGACGACTGCGTCACTGCGCATGCGCAGTAGAGGCGTAGTATGGAGGTCCTTTAGGACATGATTTCTTTTTGTTTTGGATGCAAATTTTGGGGATTGGGGGGCAAAATTTGTGTTTGGCCCTGGTTTTGTTGGAGTTAGCACCAGCTAAGTCTGGGTCATTGGTAAGTATAAAAAATATATAAATTACTATAAATTTTTTAACTTTTATACTGTACCAATGACCCAGACTTAGCTGGTGCTAACTCTAACAAAACCAGGGCCAAACACAAATTTTGCCCCCCAATCCCCAAAATTTGCATCCAAAACAAAAATAAATCATGTCCTAAAGGACCTCCATACTACGCCTCTACTGCGCATGCGCAGTGACGCAGTCGTCCCGAAATTGGCGCCAATTATCATTCTCTGTTTGGCCCTTCATCAGTCAACATCTCACTGATCTTTGTGCTTGTAAATCTCAGTTTAAAGGATGCCAGACACGTAATTTTTGGAGAAAATGTGATTCTAAGGAGGATAGAAGGAGGAGAGGAAAAAGAAGTGGCAAAAAATAATCAGGGCTGTACTTAAAATTTTTTGATGAAATTATGTTAAGTTGCCTATTTTCGAGGCATGGGCCTCTTGTTGTCATTCTTGCTAATTGTTGCACTGCTTATTCAGTGTTTCCTCTCCCCTAGCCTTCTAAAGTCCCCCCTGGCAATTCTCCCATGCTTTTGGCATATTTTTGAGAAATTTCATTTCTAAAATTTCCTGGGAGAGTTGCTTGGTTACAGAATGTTTTCTGTTATTTTCCCCATAGTTACGTTTTCACCCATGGGTGTATAACGTTTGTGTTCTGCATCTTCCATCTGATGTTCTACAGATTCTCCCCTGGGAGTCTCTGTTTTGCATCAGATAGAGTGTAATTGATGACTGATTCCGGGCCAGTTTTTTCAGTGCCTGGAGTCATGTTTTCTAGTGTGTTTACACTGTTTGTTTTCATTGGCAACAGCCTTTTTTGAGGGGGGCTGTTTGCCTTTGTGGTAGTTTATCTCATTATAAGATACATTTATATTACCCGAAAGTGTCTCATTAATTATTTTATATAAATTTAAAATTTTTGACCACACTTTGCCATCGGATCCATTGGGGCTCATCGTTACTTTTCAGCAACTTGGGCTTCTCCGAAAAAATATTTTTTCAAAATTATTTTGTTTTGCAATTGTTTTTTCATTTATTAATGGATCATGTTATTATGTATCTTTGTGTCAGGGGTTTTTGCGAGTAACTAGGACTTATTGTTGTTCTTTCACAATGAAGGGACGTTGTTCAAATTGTAATAGGAAGAAATCTTCCTCTGACTTTCATGATCATTGTATTAATTGTAGTCAGTGTTCTCGCATTAATCCCTGTCCTATATGTGAACATTGAGATGAGAAACATTGGAAACGTGTGTCACGATATGTTGTTTCTGGAGAAAGAGCGATGCCGGCTCTTTCTCCATAAGGTCACTCTACTCTCTCAGTTTCTATTTCAGAGGAACCAGAACAGGGTGATGTTTCCATGTTATCTTCTTCAAGTGTGCGTCCGTCGTCACAAATGAATTCAGAGCTAGCGGCAAAAGTGCTCATGGAGATTAGACAAATGTCGTCCGCTAGCTCGCCCGGTGTAGCATCCATTCACCGAATGGTTCGGCAGCCGGGTTCGTCCGATGCGGTCCAAGAGGAAATTTTGGGTGATGCGAGCACTATAAACATAATAGATGCACACCCAGTGACGGCGGATAGTAAGCGAGAACGGAGGAAGCCTTTTAGTCCGGTTCCTAGCTCGTCCAGGTCCAGCCGGGCCGCGAGCGAGAGAGGTCCCTCTCTCGTACAACAACATCTGGGACCAGATGTTGTGGTACAAAATGTGTCTTTAGCGGAGCATACGTCTGTCGCTCGGGACGCTCCGTTGTATAAGCAGTCCGCAGAGACTGTTAAGGCTTCCTCTTCTTGTCAGCGCACACGACCGCACCTTGGCTGTGTGACCGCCGATATATTACCAGCTTCGCCGATGAAGGATTCTTCGGCGACCAGGTCACACCATCCGGCAGCCAGGGATTCGAGACCGATGGACTCCGGACGTTCGCATAGGAAAAGTATGCGGGAGCCATCTGATGCGGAGCTGCCCTCGGCAAAGCAGCAAAAGACTGCGCCTCCGCAGGTCTCGACGCCGGACATTCTTGTGCAGATAGCACAGCTTATCCCAGCAGCCGACAGAAACGGTGTCGGATCGAGAATTATCCGACGGCGCTGGGTCGGTACGCTCCGCCGAAGCATCGGGGGCGGACGACCGGGAACATCGTGAGGTCCGACCGGATGGTGAAAGGGATACGGATGACTTGGAGCTATCCCTTTCGGAACAACATAAAGCTGCCGTGGACTTCATCCGGCACTTTCTCCCTCAAGTTGTTCCGTCGGGCCAGACTGCTGCGCTTCCGGACAAGAGAATTATAGCGTCATTGGACTCTGAATTTTTTGAGCGGTTCAGGGACATCGCTCCCGAGTTTCCGTCGCAGTCCAATAATGTTGCTAGAACATTTGAATTATTGAACAACGCTATATTTGAACTTGCTTCCAGGACGGGGAAAGCAGGTTTCTTGTCCGCTAATACTCTCAACCTGCCTTTCATTAATGCAAGGAATAAATTTGATACGGCAGGACAGGGTATACCGAGAGTTCCTCTACGTATGGACGACGAGGCGGAAGACTTAGAGCTATCATTACTGTCGTCAGCTTCTATTCCAACCGCGGTGTTGGAAACAGCTATTGCGTCTAACAGAGCCAATTTAGATGCCTTATCTTACGCAGATCACCTTACTAAGGCGTTATCACTGCGCCTTCAAGGGGAAGAGTTTCAGGATATACAATCCTCTTTAAGACTTCTTTCAAGGGCAGTAGCTTATTCCACGTGTAACTCCGCCCTTTCAGTGGCAAATCTGGAGTTGGTTAGACGTGAAGCAGCCCTAGCTACATCCACACTAGTGGATTCTAAGGTGAAGAACTCTCTTAGAGTCGCTTCGGTCTCAGGAGAACTTCTCTTTGGCGGCAAGCTTTCCGCTATTTATGATAAAATTAAAAAGAAAGCTAATGATTCTCTGTTGTTCAGATCGGCTCCTAAAAAGTCGGATACAGCAGACACGAATAAGACAGGCACTTCTGGGTCTAATGCGCCCAAGAGAGGTTCCTATAGAGGTTCCGGTGCGTCCTCTTGGTCTTATTCGAGAGACTGTCAGGATAGCGACTCTCGTTCGGGACGTCCTTCAGGCCGGGACAATCGGTCGGACGCCCCGAGGTCGACGAGGCGAGGTGCGGGTCGTGGAAGACGTGGTTTCTCCTACCGCAGGCCTCGCAGGTCCAGGAGGTGATGGCTTAAACCTCTATCGCGTTCCGGTTGGCGGAAGGTTGTCGAGTTTTTCACAAGAGTGGGCGTCGATTACGGACGACCCTTGGGTGAGAGGAGTGACTTCGGAAGGTCTAAAGATATCCTTCAAACGAAAGCCTCCATTAACTCGAAGTCCAAAGTGGACTCATCTTCCGTCAAATCCACAGAAAAGAGACGCTCTGTTATCAGAGGTGCAGTCTCTTTTAATGAAGAACTGGGATTCTACAGCCATCTGTTTCTGGTTCCGAAACCAGACGGCTCGTTCCGTCCAGTCATAGATTTGAGCTGGATAAACAAGCTGATCGTCGCTCCAAAGTTTTATATGGAGACGATTCGATCGGTCAGAGCGAGTATTCGGGTGAACGATTATGCAACGAGCATAGATCTCAAAGATGCGTACTTTCACGTCATGGTACATCTGACATTCCGAAAGTATCTACGCTTTGCAGTCCTAGGAGTGGTGTATCAATTCCAGGCGATGTGCTTCGGATTGAATCTAGCACCCTGGGCTTTCACTCGGGTAATGAACTCGGTAATGATCTACTTCCGAGCTCATTCGTCTGCGGTAACGTCGGCCTACCTGGACGACATTCTTCAGAGGTACGGCAACGAGTTAACGCTTCAGAACGATGTTCAGAATCTTCTTCTATTGCTCCGACATCTCGGTTTTATAGTAAACGAGGAGAAGTCGGATCTGGTGCCGTCCAAGTCATTCACTCATCTGGGAATGAGCTTCGAGACGCACAACAATCTCGTTCGTCTGCCGTTAACCAGAGCGAAATTAGTCAGTTGTTACGCTCGCTATTGTCTGCACGCAGACAAAGTCACAGCGAGAGAATTTATGAGACTGATAGGTCTGTGCGGAGCCGCCGCGGATCTCATTCCAATGGGGCGGCTACGCACACGTCCTCTTCAAATTTTCCTGACTCAGAATTGGAGTGTGAAAATTCATTCGCTCGATGTAGACGTTCTCTTGTCAGATCAAGTGAAACAAGAGATTCAGACTTGGGCAAACATTCAGTGGTTAACTCAAGGAGTTCCGCTGCAGTTGCCGGATCCGAGTTTTACCGTTATGACGGATGCCAGTCAAACAGGTTGGGGTGCATCATTAATCCCAACGGATTCGAGATGCCAGGGTCTTTGGGATCCGCAATTCCTGTGCAAGCACATAAACATCAGGGAAATGATGTCAATTTGGCTTGCGTTACGTCACTGGATGGACATTATTCACGATGCTCATGTCCAAATCCTATCCGACAATACGACAGTAGTGGCGTATATACGGAATCAGGGAGGCACTCATTCAGTTCCGTTGTTCAATCTAACGGAAAGAATCCTTCTGTTTGTGCTAGAACATCACGTTCTTCTTTCGGTCCGTCACATACCGGGTCGTCTGAATGTGCTAGCAGACTCCCTTTCACGAAAGGGTCGCTTGTTGCCGTCGGAGTGGACTCTCAACAAACAAGTATTCAATCAGATTTGCTACCAATGGGAACGGCCAATGATAGACTTATTTGCGACACATCTCAACCATCAGTTGCAGACATATGTGTCTCCGTGTCCGGATCCAAGAGCATTTGCAGTAGACGCTCTGTCGATCCCTTGGGACGGAATGATAGAATATGCGTATCCTCCAGCGCCGTTAATTCAACAAGTATTGCTAAAGAAAAAACAATCTCAATGCAAGATTCTGTTGGTAGCATCTCTGTCGCCACAGAGACCGTGGATAAATCTACTCATGTGTCTGTTGTGGGACCTACCGCGAAAGCTTCCTCCACGAGAGGATCTTCTTTCGCAGGGGAAATCGCGCCAACTCCATCACAACCCGCAAGGTCTCAACCTTCACGTTTTTCCGTTGTGCGGTCCTTCTTGCATGGCAAACACTTTACAGGACGAGCAGTGGACGCGATTTCTAACTGTAGGAGGACCTCCTCTTCGCTAAACTATGCGGCTAAGTGGAAGGTTTTTCGTCGTTGGTGTAGGGATCATTCTGTAGATATATTCGATCCCTCTATACCAGACATTGCAAACTTTCTAGTATACTTGTTTGACGAAATCAAACTGCAGCCTGTTACTATAAAGGGTTATAGATCTATGTTATCTGATACCTATGCACATCATGATAGTTTACAAATTGGATCTAATGTCTCTTTATCTAAGTTGGTTAGAAACTTTTCGATAAATAGACCCAGAACTCTTAGATTAATTCCTAAGTGGAATTTAGCTTGGGTTCTTCTTAAATTGAAGGAAAAGCCTTTTGAACCTCTTGGGACAGTAGATTTCAAATTCTTATCTTATAAGACAGCTTTTCTCTTAGCTTTCTCTTCTGCTAGAAGAGTCAGTGAGCTTCATGCACTGTCGGTGGATGATTCTCATTATCGTAGTGTTGGGAACACTATCACCTTCACTACTAATGTGGGTTTTTTAGCTAAGAATCAGGCTCCTAATAAATATCCGGAACCTATTGTTATTAAGGCTCTTCCGTCTTCAGACGGGCGTAGGCCTTTACTCTGTCCTGTTAGAGCATTACGTATCTATAAACAGAGATCTCAGTTTATCAGAAAGGGACGGAAACGTTTCTTTCTGTCTTTGATGCCTAATAGAAAGGACATTTTGGTCCATTCTATTGCTAGATGGATTCAATTAACTATCCGTACTGCTTATGAAGATTTATCTTCTTCTCAGCAGTCTGTGCTTAAGATTTCTGCTCATGAAGTAAGAGCTCTTTCTACTTCCTGGGCTTATGCTAATAGTGTTGCTATTACAGATTTAATGAAGGCTGCTTATTGGTCTCAGCCATCCACATTTGCGAATTTTTATCTCAGAAATATTGAGTCCATTTCTGGAGACCTGCATTGTTTTGGTCTGTTATCTGTTGCTCAGAATGTCGTCCACTAAATAGTTGCAACTATAGTTATGCAGGCTTTCTGTTCCGGCAGTGACTCCGTCCGGCTGCCCTCTTCGCTCTGGGCTATTTGACCCAGGGCAAGGGGAAGGGGGGGGGGGGGGGGGGGGTGTTCCCTTAGGTCACCTGCTTTATAGTGAAAAGCAAGGGAATGCCTCCTCCAAGTCAGTATTTCTGAGTCGCTTCCGGGATGGTTTTAAAGTGTAATATTAATGTTAAAATTCATTCATGTCTTATTTTTAAAGTGTAGCTCGGTTTGAAGCATTTGTATATGTCAAGTGTCAAACGAGCTTTAATATACAATACTCGGACACTTTTAAATGACTATAAAGAGTCTCAATTCTCTGGACTACTTTATTTATTGGCTTGCTTTAAAAATAATTAGTATAAGGGATATACTGGATGTTAATAGAGAACATGAATGTTATTGTGCTCAATTATTAAGGGTATTGTATCTTTCTAATTTAATATTAAGTAAGAAAGATACATGTGAAGCCTAATACTCCTTTTCTCCTTAAGGGGTTACCTCTTTACTATATAGTTGAGCTTATTGGATTTTCCTCTATGTCCTAGGCCCTCCAGCCTGTTTACTATTCAGCTAAGTCTGGGTCATTGGTACAGTATAAAAATGTTAAAAAATTTATAGTAATTTATATATTTTTTATACTTACCAATGACCCAGACGGGGATGGCCCTCCCTGGAGTTGGGAACTCTTGCCTCCCGCTGAGTACATAGCGCTGACCAGGCACTGCCAGTAAGAATGATAATTGGCGCCAATTTCGGGACGTCTGCGTCACTGCGCATGCGCAGTAGAGGCGTAGTATGGAGGTCCTTTAGGACATGATTTCTTTTTGTTTTGGATGCAAATTTTGGGGATTGGGGGGCAAAATTTGTGTTTGGCCCAGGTTTTGTTAGAGTTAGCACCAGCTAAGTCTGGGTCATTGGTAAGTATAAAAAATATATAAATTACTATAAATTTTTTCATTTTTTGTCTCAAAAACATAGCTTAAGACCCCCTGATTGGAATGACTTTTTCAATTATTTTTAGTTTTTGAAGCTCAAAGCAGGGAATGAAAAGATGCAGCTTCTTCCAGTTTTGTGTACAATGCTGAAGTTGAATAATGAAGAGAAACAACTTCTTCAGTCAGCAGCTGAAGGTAGGTATCAAATATATATTTGACAAATAATACACAGTATCTATCAAACACGTATTCAACCCCTTAAAGGCCTGGACAATTTTGTGCATTTTTTAGGCACTAGTTACAGGCCCTGTTACTTGACAATAGTTTCTAGACATGTCTTGGCTGTCTGTACAGGCAGCTAAGACTTGAGCAAAAACTACTGTCAGGGTACTTTGAATTTAACCAGCACATTGACACAAAAGAGACTGGCAGGGGCTCATGATCCGAGTTGAACAGTTGACTGGCAATGGCTTTTTGTCTTTTAGGGGTAAATTTGGACAAACAATTAAGTTTAGAGCCTTGTTGAAAAGTAATTATAAATATGAGGAAAAATTTTGATCTTTTTCACTTTTCTACTTTGCTCTTGGATAAACTTTTAATGTTGATAAAAATTCAAGTGATTTCCATCCCTTTTCTTCAGAAACAATATTTACTATTCTAATTTGCCCTAGTATGAGAACAGTACAATGGTGTATCTTTATTTAACTGATGAAATGCTGCAGTTTGATGCACAATTGGGAAGACCTCTTTGAACTCGATCCCTACGAATCTAACATTTTGGGTCAAATCTAGGGCTGAAACGGTTGGCTAATTTTCATAACTGATTAACCCAGAGCTATAGCCGGATAATATCTGGTTATCCGTGGCCATTATTTCACCGAATATGGGATCAAAACTATAGGCATTGGAAAGCAGTATTCTCAAACTATTTCGTCGTGTGTATACAAACGAATGTTGTCGAGTACTTGACAACGTTCGTTTGTATACACACTATGGAATAGTTTCTGCGATTACTCATTACTCACGGAAGCTGTCGATCATTAACAAAGTCTTGAATGCCAAAGTGGATTATTTCTCAATATATACAACGCGGCTTCGATGTGAAATCTATCTCAAAGGAGAAGCGGCAGATTGACTACTTTTTAAACGTGGAATGACGATCACTATCGATATTTCGGATAATCGGTTGACGGTTTTTCTACTCAGTTAGGTAGCTAACTGGTTTCAAACCGATTATCCGGTTAACCATTTCAGTACTAGTCAAGTCAAATCCTGAAGTAAAGTAGGCAGAGGATTTTGAATCAAGTCATAAATCGAATCTCATGCCTCCTCAAAGTGTAAATATTGCACCTTCTTACAATCGTAAATATTGCTTGTCTTCACACAAGCATTCTATTGAACGACGACTCATCTTCTTGGGCAAGTAAATCAAAAGTGCAGAATATTTCATAATGGAATCCAAGTAGTTTCAGAAGCGGGACCTCCTTGAACTCTTCTTCTATCATCAGGTCTCCTCTTCAGGAGACCTGATGATAGATGAAGCATTCCAGAGGTGACAGGTGGTACTTGGTAAGATTTTGAGAACATCTCAATGATTTGAAAATACCCAAATTAGCTCGGCTTGAATGGAATGGAATTGAATTATAGGGACACTATCGAATCAAATCAAAATTTTAAGCTTTGCCGGATCCCTATGCAGATCCCTGTAAACGATGCTTGTTATTATTGGAAAATCAGAATAGCCTTGGCATGAAAAGTGCTTTTTGTTAATACAGAAGTATGATGTCAAATGTGGTCTCTTTCTCAGTCAAATCATTATCTGGGCACATTCACATGAGTGGGTCAAGATTTACAGGATACGAGTGGTTCTGCAGTGTTTCTGGCGAGGAAAGTGGACAAAGAACTTTTACAAGGTCTCTAAGTAAATACATGTATATTACTAAACCCATGCCTGGGGTGGAATTTGTCTCAAGTGAGCAGGTTAACCGTTTGATTAAATTTCGCTTTATACTTATATTGTGAACATGAAAAAGCCATACATATGTAACTCTTAACCCCCTGAGTATTTTAAAAATATATTTTTTTTTTCATCAAATCTAGTCATATCTGCAGAGAAGCAGTCATGACTAGATTTGATGAAAATTCATCTAAAATTAGCTCAAGAATTTATTGGTCAAAAAGTAAATTCAAATTTCAAATTATGGATGGGGTGGGGTGGGGGGGGGGGGGTTGGGGGGGAGGAGGAATTTTGTTAAATGTGCACAGATTATGTTTATTATAGTGGCAAGAGACTTCTGTCCTGGGCAGGAATATCTGCCAGAAGCATGCAAGGAATTAACTAAGCTTGCCGTGATTATTAGCTCACCTGAGCGAAGCTCAAGGGGAGCTTAACTAATCACTTTCTGTCCGTCGTCCGTCGTCCGGCGTCCGTCGTCCGGCGTCCGTCGTCGTCCGTCCGGCGTTAACTTTACATTATCGACTTCTCCTCCTAAACCACTAGCCCAATTTTATTCAAATGTTGGCTAAATGTTTATTACCTAATGCCAATTCAGATTTGTTCAAATGAAGTTGCCCCTCCTCCTGGGTGGTGCCACATCCCCAAGGGGCACCAAAATCTTTGTAAATCTTCTTCTCATGAACCAGCAGTAGCAGAGACTTGATATTTGGTGTGCAGCTTCCTTTTGAGGTGTAGACTCAGATTTGTTCAAGAGAAGTTTGTGGGGCTATACTTGACGTTGTTATGAGAGGGGCAAAATTTTTTGCCCCGCCCAAAATTTCTATTTTCCAAACCGAGAGGCTGATTTGAACCAAATTTTATGTGAGGGCTTATTGGGTCATGAGTACTTGATTTATGCAAAAAAAAATTTTCCCGCAGCCCCGTGGGAACCGCAGGAGCTAAAAATAGAAAAAATTTAAAACGCCCATATCTCCAAAACTGCACGGCACTGAGAATTTTTATTTGGTGTGCAGCTTCCTTAGGACCAACAGAAAGGATTGGTAAAAAAAAATTGCCATCGGTTTTATCATAGGGTACAGTTTCGGGACTTTGAAAAAGTGCTGAGTCAGCACTTTTTAACACTGTAGGCAATGGGAAAAACATTAAAAAATCTTCTTCTCCAGATCCAGCAGGCAGAATCTTTTGATATTTGGTATGCAACATTGTAGGGTGGATCTGATTCAAGTTTGTTCAAATCGGCCCCCTGGGTTCATATTTGGGCTCAGTATAGGAGCCCGATTTCGAACTTAGTGCATTTCAGGCAAATTTCTTAAAAAATCTTCTTCTCCAGATCCAGCAGGCAGAATCTTTTGATATTTGGTATGCAGCATTGTGGGGTGGATCTGATTCAAGTTTGTTCAAATCGGCCCCCTGGGTTTATATTTGGGTTCAGTATAGGAGCCCAAATTTGAACTTACTGCATTTCAGGCAAATTTCTTTGAAAATCTTCTTCTCCAGATCCAGCAGGCAGAATCTTTTGATATTTGGTATGCAACATTGTAGGGTAGATCTGATTCAAGTTTGTTCAAATCGGCTCCCTAGATTCATATTTGGGCCACTATAGGAGTTCGAATTCGAATTTAGTGCATTTCAGGCAAATTTCTTCAAAAATCTTCTTCTCCAGATCCAGCAGGCAGAATCTTTTGATATTTGGTATGCAATGTTGCGGGGTAGATCTGATTCAAGTTTGTTCAAATCGGCCCCCTGGATACATATTTGGGCTTACTATAGAAGCCCGAATTCGAACTTAGTGCATTTCAGGCAAATTTCTTAAAAAATCTTCTTCTCCAGATCCAGCATGCAGAATCTTTTCATATTTGGTAAGCAACATTGTGGGGTGGATCTGATTCAAGATTGTTCAAATCGTCCCCTGGGTTAATATTTGGGCTCAGTATAGGAGCCCGATTTCGAACTTAGTGCATTTCAGGCAAATTTCTTAAAAAATCTTCTTCTCCAGATCCAGCAGGCAGAATCTTTTGATATTTGGTATGCAACATTGTAGGGTGGATCTGATTCAAGTTTGTTCAAATCGGCCCCCTGGGTTCATATTTGGGCTCAGTATAGGAGCCCGATTTCGAACTTAGTGCATTTAGGCAAATTTCTTAAAAAATCTTCTTCTCCAGATCCAGAAGGCAGAATCTTTTGATATTTGGTATGCAACATTGTGGGGTGGATCTGATTCAAGTTTGTTCAAATCGGCTTCCTAGATTCATATTTGGGCTCACTATAGAAGCTCGAATTTGAACTTAGTGCATTTCATGCAAATTTCTTAAAAAATCTTCTTCTCCAGATCCAGCAGGCAGAATCTTTTCATATTTGGTAAGCAACATTGTGGGGTGGATCTGATTCAAGTTTGTTCAAATCGGCCCCCTGGGTTTATATTTGGGCTCAGTATAGGAGCCCAAATTTGAACTTAGTGCATTTCAAGCAAATTTATTAAAAAATCTTCTTCTCCAGATCCAGCAGGCAGAATCTTTTGATATTTGGTATGCAACATTGTGGGGTGGATCTGATTCAAGTTTGTTCAAATCGGCTTCCTAGATTCATATTTGGGCTCACTATAGAAGCTTGAATTCGAACTTAGTGCATTTCAGGCAAATTTCTTAAAAAATCATCTTCTCCAGATCCAGCAAGCAGAATCTTTTGATATTTGGTATGCAACATTGCGGGGTGGATCTGATTCAAGTTTGTTCAAATCAGCCCCCTGGATTCATATTTGGGCTCACTATAGAAGCTCGAATTCAAACTTAGTGCATTTCGGGCAAATTTCTTCAAAAATCTTCTTCTCCAGATCCAGCAGGCAGAATCTTTTGATATTTGGTATGCAACATTGCGGGGTGGATCTGATTCAAGTTTGTTCAAATCGGCCCCCTGGATTCATATTTGGGCTTAATATAGAAGCCCGAATTCGCACTTAGTGCATTTCAGGCAAATTTCTTCAAAAATCTTCTTCTCCAGATCCAGCAGGCAGAATCTTTTGATATTTGGTATGCAACATTGCGGGGTGGATCTGATTCAAGTTTGTTCAAATCGGCCCCCTGGATTCATATTTGGGCTTAATATAGAAGCCCGAATTCGCACTTAGTGCATTTCGGGCAAATTTATTAAAAAATCTTCTCCAGATCCAGCAGGCAGAATCTTTTGATATTTGGTATGCAACATTGTGGGGTGGATCTGATTCAAGTTTGTTCAAATCGGCTTCCTAGTTTCATATTTGGGCTCACTATAGAAGCTCGAATTCGAACTTAGTGCATTTCAGGCAAATTTCTTAAAAAATCTTCTTCTCCAGATCCAGCTTCAGAATCTTTTCATATTTGGTAAGCAACATTGTGGGGTGGATCTGATTCAAGTTTGTTCAAATCGGCCCCCTGGGTTTATATTTGGGCTCCGTATAGGAGCCCAAATTTTAACTTAGTGCGTTTCAGGCATATTTCTTAAAAAATCTTCTTCTCCAGATCCAGCAGGCAGAATCTTTTGATATTTGGTATGCAACATTGTAGGGTGGATCTGATTGTGATTCATGAACGTATTTATTTGTAAAGTTGATAGAATCTTAGACAAAATTTGCAGAAAAGATCTACTATAGAAGGGGTGGTATCCAGGGTGAACCATTTACCCAAATCTAGCAGTACTAATGCATTATTCACACAAATCTTCGTTCAAATTTTATGACCCCTCATTGGAACACACGCATTCAGCTCATTCCAACAAAGGTCATATGCCATGTTTTCGAGACAAAGGAATAAAAATTTTAGTTATTCATGAAATTTTTAGGCAACTGTTGTCTGTTATTCACATTGCTTCATGAAATTTCAGTACTTTTAGAAGTTACCTCAGTAATCAAGGGTTAATTCCCCTTAATTGAATGTCGCCTCTAAAAAACAACCACTTTGCATATCTTACCTTTTTACCAGCATAACTGCCAAAACTTGTCAGCATTCTTCGCAAAAATCGCTATTCAAATTTTAATTTTTGTCTCTTAAACATACATGTACTTATCGCTTGTAAATACCCCATTGGAATGAGCTTTTTGAGCTCATTCCAATGAGAGGTCGCACACCATGCTTTTTGAGTCAAAAAAGCAATTTTTTTAGTTATTCCAGAATTTCGTACGTAAAACACAGCTTTATGACTTCACATTAAAATGAGCTCTCTAAGCTTGTTCCAATCAACATTCACGCACTATGTCTTTCACACAAAAAATAAAATTTTCCATTTATTCAGGAATTTTGTTTGCAAGAACACTCTTACCCCCCCCCCCCCCCCCCCCCACAAACACACACACACAAACACACACACACACACACAAACACAGACACACACATCTAAAAGTTCGTCAGCAAAAAAACAGTTACTTCAATTTTTAAATGCATTATAGGAACAACTTGCCTAATCAAATTTAAATACTTTTGCATCATTCTGTATCTAGAACAAACCATTTACCATATCTTTACGCAAAATTCTCCAGCATCATTCACAAAAAAACACCATTATTTATATATTCACATTTCTGTCTCAAAAATATACCTGATCTTCCCATACCCCTATTGGAATAAGCTGTTTGAGCTTGTTCCAATGATGATAAAAAAAAATAAAATTTGTGAAAATTTTTGTTTTCTTGCATGCAAATATATACATGTAGCACATGGAAGATATCCACAGTTGGGGAGAGATGTCCAAGGCTATCTCTTCACATTCCTTGTTTGTGCTTCATGCTAAACCAGTTTGTCTGCAGAGATAAATTTGCTTTATTAAAAATCATTGGAGATTGGCCACACACCAATGATTTTAAATAAAACTAATTTTAGGTAACAAATGTTGAACTTCAAACAAAATCTATCACTCAACCAGTTAATGTTGATGAGGCATGACATGGTGAAGGTGACCTAAAATACTTCTTAGAGTCACTTTGTCAGGTGAGCGATTAAGGCCACGTGGGGCCTCTTGTTCAAAAAGTCAACTAACCGTCTGTCGTGCCGATTGATTGACTTTAAATTTGAAAATCGACTTTTTTTACCCCCTGCATGTATAACGACACCACTGCCTTGCCAGAACGTGATCACGCTGTATATACATGATGGGAACTTTTCTGGATGTATAAACAACAGTGGTAGACCATATAGAGGTAAAGGAGGGCAGCATCAGCCCACCCCCACCCCCTCCCCCCTCCCACCCCCTCAAATAAATTGTCATTTTTCTGAGTCTGATTCAGAAATCTTTGTGGTGATCACCTCCCACTTTAATGATTTTTTTTTTTTTAAATATGAAAGTTATTTTCAAGTATTACTGCTCTCGTCATGTCAACAACATGTCCGTGTTTTAAACAACATCATTTCCAATAACCATTCTTTGCTGATAAATCTTTTATTTTGAACAACATGAAATGAAACTCGCTGTGTTTTATGAAATTTCAGTATTTTGCATCACAGAACTAGAGTTGGTCACTCTTTCGTGTTGGAAATCCGAAAATCAAAACGTTTCCCACCATTGAAAAATTATCGTGAGTGTGTGTGCGGAAGGGGAGGGTGGGGGGGGTGACTTTTTATATCCTTAGTGCCCTTAGAGGGTCCAGCAGAATAGTCCTTGTAAGTTGTAAAATCCCGCTTCCTCAGACCAGGCCTAGTTCCTTCTGGCTGCTCACTGTTATGTTTCATCTGAATTTCGGGCGTCAGGGTGTATTAGTACTATTACTGTTTAACGTAATAACGGTATGGCAGACGATCGACCAACTTAACAGAATATGGTCAATGAAACGTTCATTCCAATGTTCACCAAGCCTTATAATGTGGGAATGATGGATCGTTGACTATGTCACCATGTTATTTGAAATGTACATGACCACACACCCGGTTATACCTACCTGTAGGACCATTCAGCCATCTCGTTTTAGTCGACCCTTTGTTAAAAAAACGTGGTCAAAAAAGTTGACTAATCGTCGATTTTGGGCTCTGATTAATCGACTATGGAATTTCATAATAGTGGCAAGCCTAGAATTGACCCCCATTAAATGAATCATGCAAGAGATTCTTCACAACTCAGATTACTTAACAAGCAGAATTATTATTTCAACCCAAACTTGTATTTACATCTAGACTCATATGTGAAATTAAATTGTGGAATAATTTACATATAACATTTTTGGAAGCAAGTTGCCCAACAGGAAGTAGAAGTATTTTTTAACCCTTTACCCAACATAATGGCCAAAACCAGTCAGCACTATTCACAAAAATCACATTCAGTTTTCATTATTTTTTCATTTTTGTCTCAAAAACAGAGTCATTTGCCTCAATGAGCTCATTCCAATGAGGGGTCATAAGCTATGTTTTTGACACAAAAAGATAAAAAAAAAATTAGTCATTCAACAATTTTGTTTGCATGTTAGGTAAAGGGTTAATGATTGAATAGCAATTTTAATCCTGAGAATGTCGTCAAGAAGATCTTTACTTGGATAGACATGTTTACAGTTGTCAAAAAATCTAACTTAAAAAACCCCACATGTACCATTGTATCACCACAGGTAGAATACTGCAGGAATGGTGCCAGAATTATTGGTCATTTTAGTAAGACTCCTTATCAGCTACTGTGTATGGCACCTAGTATGGCACATAAAACTTTAAAACCCATTGATACCTGCACATATATAGAACATCTATGCCTCATATCAATGTGTCTGAAAATTTCTTTATGTTCTGATGTAACCTGTTTGTGTTGCCTGATATATATGACGTGATATTGTGTTGCCATTCAGGCTGTCAAATGTAAATGCCCAGCATGAAAACTTGAATATCCAGCCCAAAATTATTTTGTTTTTGACAGTATTACTTCTGGTAGAAGACATTGTTTATATTCACAATTCAACCAAGCCTGAATATAAGCAACCTGTTATTTGTAAAATGAGGTCCCCAGAGGGGGAATTTGCTGATGCTATCCCATACAGTGGGCCAATTTATCTTCTAGGTACATCTTTCTGTTTTGGCTTGAGACCTTGATTCAGACTGAGGTTCACGGAGGGTAAATTGCATCACCAAATTTACCAACTGAGGACCTCATTTTGCAGATGACAGTCTGCTTATTTTCAGGGTTGAAATGAACCCTTGTCTGTAAATGTGTAGTTGATTGGCTTAGGAGACTAACATTTTTCACAGTCACTGAAACAGGTGTAGTGGCTTGCCAATCAATTGTCCAGTCAGATTTGGTTTTATAATGCAAACTTGTCTGGAGCTTCATTATAAAGCTAAGCTGATTAGTCTTATTTCAACATTTCCATTACATTACACATATTATTTATTGTTAAAGTGCCTGTTACTGACAGTGGAGTAACTGCACTTGGGTTGAAATGCTGGTATTGCTTTTTGTGCTTTTGGACTGATAAACACGAAAAATGTATGACAAAATCTGATCCCGGTACTGCTTAACCCTTTGAACCCCAGTGGCCGCTTTTCTAGCCAGGAACCTGTTACATCATAGCGTCATTATATAGGATGGCTGTTCAGTAAATATTATGGGGTAGACCAATCAGTATTTTCAGCGTGCAGCCCAAGGCTGCACGTTGAAAATACTGATTGGTCTACCCCCAAATAATGAATATGGACTCTTCTAATTGCTGCCATTGAACTGGCATGGAAAATACCACTTGAGATCAAAGGATTAAATTACTCTCCAAAGTGGACTGGGATGATATTTGGAAGAATGATGAAATGATACAGACTTTATCATATTCTAAAGCCATGCCACCACACTCATTTTTGTGAGACTTCTGACCTTTTCATAAATTTGATCAGTGAGAACTTATACAGTGGAGCCCACTTAATTGGATATCTCTAAATTGAATAACCCTGTTAATTGAATATAACCAGACACAAAACCCTCAGTACAAATTTGATCTCTTAATTGCATATAGATTATAGAGTAAAGTCCTGTTAATTGAATAAAAAATCATGTAATATGTCAAAAAATTAACATGACAGTCACCAGATTCCCCATCTCTATAGACCTGTCTGGCCACAGTACATCCAGTACAGGCATTTAATCTATTAAATCTTGTTTAACAGAGCTTCATGAGCTCTGTCAATCAAGACATAATAGAATAAATGCTAAGTTTATCTCCAGAATGCAGGAAAATAACCAAATCCCAATCCTGTTAATTGAATATACCTGTTAACTGAATAGTTTTCACTGGCAAAATGGCTATTTAATTAAGAGGGTTTTACTGTATCAACAGTCAATTTATACATATTCGAAACAGGTTGCCTTGATATTAAATAGACTGCAGAACTACGATGTAATCCTGGTAATATTCTAGGGCATGCACTTGTATATATCATTTTTTAGGATTAGCTGACTATCATCTCTGTCCAAATTTAAGTCATAAGTCTAAGTCATGTAGGTCATGACCACAGTGATCTGGTACACCATAATTATACCCCCACACTTGAAGAGAATGAGGGTATGTTGGATTATATGGGTCGAGTGCTAGATAAATTTTCAGTTTAACATGAGAATTTTTTATCTAAGATACCATGCTACCAGGAAGGGGGAAGGGTGCCTGACAGTTTAGTAAGCTTTTGTTCATAAATAATTGTTTCCAATTGGTACTCCTCAAAAAAATTGTAACAAAACTATTTTGTAAAAAAAACAAGCTATTAATTGAAAATAGAATATATTTTCATTTTTGGAATTCTCTAAAAAGTTTCCACAATCAATTCTAATGAGGGAACATAAGTTGAGTTAGAACTCCTTTTGAGAATACTTCTGGTGTGTTTTGGCCATAACAATGGGTAAACAGTTGATATAGATGAGATTTACACAAAGACTGTACAGCAAACAGGGATAGTTAGTCAGTTAGTAACGTAATTTTTTTATAACCAGAAATTGTTACTAACCCTGTGCAAT
Organism: Pictodentalium vernedei; assembly: GCA_031216915.1. NCBI lineage: Eukaryota > Metazoa > Mollusca > Scaphopoda > Dentaliida > Dentaliidae > Pictodentalium > Pictodentalium vernedei. The sequence continues at coordinate 213,504,450 of CM062290.1, forward strand.
GTCACACTTTCTGGTTATAAGAAATTGGTAACTGCCATATCACACACTGAAAGTGTACACTCAATAAAGCTATGCAATGCGCAGGGTTAGTCACATAATAGGGATAATGTTATTTATAACCAGAAAGAAAATAGTGACTGAGAGAGTGACTAAGAGTGACTAACCCTGTGCATCATCAGACCTGGTTGGTAAATAAACATACACTGATTAACTACAGGCATTGCACAGGGTTAGTTGAGAGGCTGTCATATCACACACTGCATGAAAATATGCACTGACTACGGCTGTAAAAATGCAAAAGGTTACATAGGGTGCAGGATTTAAGGAACTAATAGAAGTACAGTGGAACCCTGTTAATTGAATAGTCACTTTGCCAAAGAAAATTATTCATTTAAAAGGAGTATTCAATTAACAGGGATTGTGTCACTTTCCTGTATTCTAGAGATAAACTTACCATTTATTCTATTATATCTTGTTTGACAGAGTTCCCTGAGCTCTGTCAAACAAGATATAATAGTTTAAATGCCAGTATTGGATGTACTGAGGCCAAATATGTCTATAAACAAAGGAAAACTGGGGAGAGTCAGGGTAATTTCTCAACAAGTTACAAGATTTTTTATTCAATTAACAGGAGTTTCCTCTATAACCTATATTCAATTAACAGGTCAAATTTCTACTGTAGGTATGGTAAATGGTTTTGTGTTGGGAAATTATATTCAATTAACAGGGTTATTCAGTTGAGAGATATCCAGTTAAGTGGGCTCCACTGTACTATACTGGATTGTGGAATTCCAAAAATGAAAACATATTCTTCTTGATATTAAAAACTGTTTTTTCTATTGCTGAGAAAACAAGCTAATGCAAACAATGTAAAGCCACTAATGTGTCTTTATGCAGTTTTCAGTAGAGGCATGATAGTAGTTTCTAGCACTCAACCAATTTATAAAAGTATCAAGAAAATCAGAAGATTGAGAGAAATTTCGAGGAATTTACTACTGTTTACTACAGTTCAGCCGCCGTGGACTGGTCGTAAACCACACATGTGCAGTGATGTCCACGCATTCATTTACCAGATAATAAAAATCAACAGCAGCAAAATATTAATTGATGAAGCACTGCAGTGTGCAAAATTTAAAAAATGACTCAAACTGACTGACCATTCAAGGGGTTTGGGAATGGCTAACTGAACGTTCGGCTGCGTAAAAATTATTGGGGTAACTACTTCTTCGTCCTTAACAAGTATTCATATGTTGCGTGGAATTGAAATATATATAGCCTTTCAAGTCAAAAGTCTAAAAATCTATCAAGACACAAGAAAGGCTGGTAGAGTGCTGGAAGCCTATGTTTGGACTTTATTCTGAACTGTGGCTACCTAAAGTTGAAGGCTTCATATTCTGTGAATGTCCATCATATTATCTTGGAGGTAAAATTAGTTCATTTCCATCGATTTCTATTGTTACAGTTTATGGGAGAGTGCCTATACACTCTCCCATAAATTTTAGGAAGACAAAAACGTGTGAACAAATCTTAGGGTGAGAAAAAATTTAGCACTCTACCAGCTAAGTTAGTCAGACTTTACCATTCAAGATGCAGTATTTGGCTAACTAGTCATCCGTTTGCATAGATTTAAATTTGCATAACAACCACGTGAACGATACCAGCTTTCTCATCAAATTTTGTACACTGCACTGGGTTGTACCCGGTGCTTCGTTAATTAAATTTTTGATGATTATTCTTATAATTAGTGTTTGGAATCTAATATTATTGCATCCATGGAAATATTGCCCACCCATGGAAAGAGATGTCCGTACGGTATGTTGTTGAAAGAGTCATTAACCCTTTACCCAATGCAGACGATATCAACATTTATTATTTTAAATATCATTTTTTCAAATTTTTCAAAAAATTTCAACAAAACCATATCATGTGACCCCTCATTGGAACGAGCTCGACGAGCTCGTTCGAAAGAGGGGTATCATGATATGGTTTTGTTGAAAGTTTTCGAAATATAATATTTTTTCAGCTGCTGAATTTGCATATTGCACGGGCAGATTCATTGGGTAAAGGGTTAAGCATTCTCATATATTTAGCCTCTGCACTCTGTTGTTTGTCTGAACCAGCTAACATAAGAAAGTATACACATGAAAATTCATCACTTATTGCTCGAAGTTATTGTAACAAAATCATAGAGGTGGGTTGTTATGACTTTGAAACACAAATTGATTGATCTTGATGAAGAGATAGGTGCTAGTTTAGTTTGCAATTAATAAATAGTTTGATGGTGATTTTTAAGCAGGTCTGTAGCCAGGTGTCTATATTTGTGTGTGTGTATGGGGGGGGGGGCAACATGACATGCAACTGGCATATAACCGAGGCCTGAGTAACTGAGGATATGGAAGGGAGTGTCCTCCTGTTATTGGTGGGACTTTGGCTACCTCCCCAGAGATACTTTTTTAAGAAACATGCCACAAATGATAGTGTCTGGGGACATTTTGAGGCTCAATACATTGTTCATTTACACAAAATGTATGTTATTTGTAATTACAACAGTTACTACTCCACACTGATCATATTCCTTTTCTGTGTGTGTGGGATGGAGGGAGGCCTGGGATTTGGTGAAACCAAGGATTCCCATGGTCGACCTATGGCATTGTTTATAAGGCTTTTTAGTGACATCTTCCTATCTATACTGACTCCAAACACTATTGCAATGAGAAAATAAGTATGAGTAATACGTCTTGTACAATGTGAGATTTTGTGGGTAGCTTTTCCTGTTGTCATAGTCTATCACATGACGAAGGGAGATACAATACTCAACAAACTTGTCTTGAAATTCTTTTCATGTCATATGGCTGACAGAGTGAGCATTTAGAATATATATGATTTATCAAGGTTCCCACAGGCCTTGAAAAGCCTTGAATTTGAAAATCAATCTTCAAGGCCTGGAATGTCATTGAATTTCCTCAAAACTCCAAAAGTGGCCTGGAAAATCCTTGAAAACAATCTTTCAGAATATGCAAATCCCTTTTTTGTGATGGGCTTCATAAAATGTGGAGGCAAAAACGTCCAGGAATCGCGTCAATAACCTTGAAAAACCTTGAATTTAATTTCTATGAAGTCTTGAAAAACCTTGAATATGGCATGAAAATGGCCTTGAAAAGCCTGGATTCCACTTACTGATTAGCTGCAGGAACCCTGTAAATTATGTACATCTGATGGGGTTACTTTTTAAGAGAAGGCTAAAGTTGCATATAAATTAACATATAAAGAGTATAAACTTTTACCAGTCTGGAAAGTGATAAACCAACAAATCAACTTCTGAAAAGAGCTCTCCAAAATCATTATTACAAACTGACACCTTCAATGTTAGAGGTTAGAGGCAGCCAAAACTTGACTAAACTCTTGGCTGGGTTTATTATCACCAGGAAAGCATCCTCAAGGTATCATACTGTTGCTTTGAAGATTGTCAAAGTCGGAAATAGCTATAGGTCCTAGAGTGTTAACCCTCTACCAAACATAACTGTCAAAACCAGTCAGTGCTATTCATAAAAATCACCATTCAATTTTTATTTTTTCTAAAAAATATAGCATATGACCCCTCATTGGAATCAGCTCACTGAGCTCATTCCAATGAGGGTCATAAGCTATGTTTTGACACAAAACATGAAAAACGATTAGTTATTCAAGAATTTTGTTGGCAAGTGTCATCTGCCTTTCATGTTAGGTAAAGGGTTGAGACTACTGTAAAGGAGTTATTCTATGTGGTTCAAACTAACCTCCAGAATGGAATTGAAAAGATGATGGATAAATAAGGCAATAGCCCAGAAGGAAGATGAGATTGGAAATAGAAGTACAGTGGAGCCCACTTAATTGGCTATCCCTTAACTGAATAACCCTGTTAATTGAATATAATTTCCCAATACAAAACTATTTACCATACCTACAGTAAAATTTGCCCTGTTAATTGAATATAGGTTATAGAGTAAACTCCTGCTAATTGAATAAAAAATCTTGTTACTTGTTGAGAAATTACCCTGACTCTCCCTAATTTTCCTTTGTTTGTAGACCTATTTGGTCTCAGTACATCCAGTACAGGCATTTAATCTATTATATCTTGTTTGACAGAGCTCACGGAGCTCTGTCAAACAAGATATTATAGAATAAATGCTAAGTTTATCTCTAGAATACAGGAAGGTGACACAATCCCTGTTAATTGAATACTCCTGTTATTTTCAATCGCAAAGTGGCAATTCAATGAACAGGGTTCCACTGTATTCCAAATGTTTGTCACACAATGAACTTGTATTTCTGGTTAAAAAACTTGTGTTATTTCTGCGTTTCCAACACAGCTATCAAATTCAGAATTTACATTTACCTCTGTCAAACAAGATATAACAGAATAAATGGGTAGTTTATCTCTAGAATACAGGAAAGTGACACAATCCCTGTTAATTGAATACTCCTTTTAAATGAATCATTTTCTTTGGCAAAAGTGGCTATAGGGTTTCACTGTATTGAGATCTGTTTTGTGTTTTTCTTGTCAATCTTAAAACTTACCACCCCCATACATGTTGCACATCAGCTTCGCATTTATACAGTGTTAGTGACTTTGTTATTCACACATAATGGGGGGCATGGTGACTCAGGAGGTAGAGGTGCAGGCTGCAAGCTGAGAGGTCCTCGGTTTGAATCCCACCTGCGGCAACCATGTTGTGTCCTTGGACAAGACACTTCACCCCCATTGCCCACGTGGGGGCATGGTGGTGTTGTGTACTAAGGCGTACTGCACGTCGATGGTGCACCTGTCTTCAACCAATGCTAACCCTGCCTGTGTGGAGTTGGTATGTTGGGTAGCTGACAGTTGCTCGGTGGTTCTCTCCGGGTACTCTTCCGCCACCCGTAAAACTGTCATGGTCATGATTAGCCATTGTGCAGAAATATGTGACCTTAAACACCAATAAATAAATTCACACATAATGGAGTTTTTTTTGTTGCTTATTTCTCATTTTTAATTTCCGAGCCCACACAGAGTTTTTTTTTTTCAAAAGACATCATCTCTTCTAAGTTGGGTTTAGTTAACCTATTAGTCTCCATACAACCACAAACTGCCTCTTTTATAATGCTCTGAAAAAGTTGTCCCAAGTGTATTCTTCCTTGGGAACTCGACTGGTTGGATGCATTTATCTTGACAATGTTTTTACAGGCCTGAAAATAAGGAATGAGTTTCGTAGCCTGTTTACAGGTTATGCCTAATTGATCGTCGTTTAAAGTGATGGGGTGACAGTGGTCGTCGGTACGATGGGCCAACCATGGTTCGGCCTGTGGTAGGAAACGTTTGAATTCCTGGGTTAAAAAAAAAACATTTCCTTGCATCTGAGCACCTCAGCGGCCATATTTCATCAAAATTTCCGGACACAATTTTTTTTATTCCTTTAGATATCCAAAAATATCAAAAATTAAAAAACCCAAAATGGCACAAGTTGCGGCAATGTCAACATTGGTGAAACATCACATTCAGACACATCAAGGAAGCTAAATATCACACTTAGACTACAGACCATCGAGCGGAGCAGTCTGCCATTCCTGAAATAAATGAGAAAAGTGAGAAAAGAGCCATTTCAAATGATTAATTGAATGGATTTCTTTGCATTTGTCAGTAGCATTCCCCATAGACAGCCCTTTCAGGTGATGGGTCTGGACCATAAAGTTTAAGAAAGAAGTTTGTCAGGTGTTTGATCACCGTTTCAAGTTGAGGTGCTTTAAACAACAGTGAAGTGATGATCTTTTTTTTTGTTCCATTCATGGTAAAATGCGATTGTGAACAGTTTGGAGGTTACGGTTTTTTAAATCATCATAACCTCCCCGTGACCTGAACGACCATTCACGCCTTATTTCCAGGCCTGTTTTTACATCATTGTTGACTGCAACAATAATGTAGAAACAGTGTTAACCCTTAAGTGTCTAATTCCGACTTTAAATACTTTTTAATGTGAAGGAACAGGTACTCCAACATGCATTGTTTGGGTAAACACAAAACTTTTTTCCTAAGTACCTTGTCAGCCATTTCTAGGCAAGTCTTGGCTGCTTCTGTAGGCAGCCAAGACTTGACTAGAAACAACTGCAAAGCCACAGGAGGTAGACGTTCAAAGTATAGCAAAAATGTACAAAATCTCCAGGTCCTTGATGGTTAAGTTATCTGCACCTGTGTACTTGTATATATGGTAGGTATTAACCTAAAATTAATTAGAGCACTTAAGATGTAAATGCCATCACATTATAACTGTTTCAACCAGTTACACATTGATGTTTGCGTAAGGAAAAAGTTTGCCGTCCATGAGCAGACAACAATATAAATATGAAATTGGGTTGGAGGATCAGTAATAATGTACTTCACTGCCTTGGAGTTAAATTATAACTAAAACTGAACCTCCCCATAAACAGAAATAGAGTCATCCATTTTTTTTCAACCTACTCACAATTGTTTACAATTGGCTGTAACATAAGTGCAAGCCCTACTTCGGAACTAACTCAAGCTTTTAGAATCTTTTCCAAACGAGTTGGAAAAGTACTAGAGTGCAAAAGCACGAAAAAGATCGAAAAAAGGGTCGAGCGAGACCAGCGCTCGAAATTACAGGTACTCTCTCTGCACACCTCTTGCGTTTACTGAGCGCATGCGCAACAACCGTGACGTCAATTCCTTTATTTTTCGCCATTGTACATGGTCAGAAATTTTTGTGACTCGTGCTAAATTATTCTGTTTATTCTTCGTGAACAACTTATTCTCCATATTTAGTGTGCTACTGGATTGTATCCTTTTATCAAGCTACCAAATTATTATTATTTAATGTTAATTTGTATTTTTATTGCTTGTCTCTTCACACTTTGTCTTGTCTTTCCCCCCACGTGTGAACACGACCTTAGTGCTGTTTTCCGGCGGCGGGAAGCTTGATTATTATTTTGATATAATGCCTAAGACTATTCCTTGTACCTCTTGTTTGCAAGTGAAACATGTGGACGACTCTCATGCCACATGTGTCACTTGCAACAATTGCACTCAGGCCCAATCTTGTGGTATTTGTGGGGTTTGGTCCTCTAAATTCTGGGCTTCTGTGAACAAGGTGGTTCTTTCCAGAGCTAGAACCCCTCGTTCTCGGGGTAAGGGTAGCCATGCCGTAGCAGACATTTCTGCTGGTGCACGTGGTGACTCTGTCACACAGGATTCGGATCTGCCTTCTGTGGCGAGTTCCTCTGCAACTGTTGGCGGTGTTAGTTCAGTGATACCTGACAGGGAGACCGTGGTCTCTTTGTCTTCTGATGTCACTATTGAGGCGTATGTTTTCGTTGAGAGCTTTTCCGAGGTCAGCTCGGTAACCATCTCCGATCTGCCTCCTACACCGTCGACCGTTGTTGAGGAAGTTGCTACTCCAGATCCTATTCTGTCTGATGGTGGCTCTTCCATCTCCTCTGGGGATGGTCTACAGTCTCGGGGGACCGAGGCTGTATCTGCTGGTGTGTCTGTGTGTTCTCAGCCTCCCCCAGCCTCGCGGCGTGGCTGTGCGGGTTTGCTGTCTGCTCCGTCTCATCTGGCTAGGTTTGCTCCTAAACGGTTGAGCCGGCCGGTCACTTCGGCAGCGATTCCTTGTCCCTTGAGTGAATCGTTTATCGTACCACCTTTCCCTGCTAGTGTGCCGCCTAGCGGGATGGTGTTGGGACGTCGGCACCCAGGTCCTGCTGTTCGGCAGCGGTCAGTGACAGCCCCTGTTAGCTGTCACTCTCGGAACCTTCCTCCGGTGATTCCTCACTGTGTTCCGGGTCTGGGTGTCGATCGATGCTTGCCGTCGGTCTCAGAGGATAGGCAGTTGGGGCTGTCTGCTGCGCAGAGGCCAATGACAGGTTTCTGTCATTCTTGGGACAATCCTCCGGTGTCTGCTCACCGTGCCCTAGGTCCAGCTACTGATCGACGTGCGCCGTCGGTCTCTTTAGAGGATTTGCAGGCAGGACCTTCTGTTTCGCAGAGGTCAGTGATGGCCCCTGGGCGTCACAATCGGGACTATCCTCCGGTGTCTTCTCACCGTGCTCCTATTCTGTCTGCCGATCGACGTATGGTCTCTTCTGAGGATTTGGGTTCTTCTACCAGAAGGGTCCATTGGGAGGACACTCCGTCGGGCGATTCTGCTGCGACGGATTCTCAGGGTGACCTGCGCCAGGCCGTTTTGGCGCTCACCCGGTTGCTTTCTGGCAACCCTCAAGTTGGCCTACCTGTGCCTCCTGAGGCACAACCTCCTTTAGTCGGTCGCCGAGATGTCTCGCCTGGCCCCGTGGATACTGCACAGTATTCACAGGAGGTTTCTGCTGGTCAGCCCGAGTTGGGCTACGTCTCCTCTGCTACGGAGGATGACGAGTATCTTGAAGGTGATGGGGCCCCCCTTGTCAGTCTTGGGGCAGGCTTTGGATTTCGTCTTTGGCTTATTGCCGGACGTTCAACCTTCCGACCAGCCTTCTGTGACCGTCCGGCCGCGGTCCACTGTGGAGCGCCGTAACCCTGTTGAGCCTTCTAGCTCCGGGGCTTTGCGTCCTCTGCAATCGGCTCAGGTTGTTGAGTCCTTCCAGGGCTTAGACGCCAAAATGCGTTCTAAGGCCCTCAAGGGTTCCTTCTTTTCTAGAGCTGATGCCTTTCTGCCTCCATCGCGGTTTCGTGTGTACGATTCCGTCTCTCCACCAGTCTTCCAAGGGATGACTACTTTGGATGAGGATTCTTCTTCCCTCGGGTTGACTAAGCCTAAGTCGGCAGTTCTCCCGATGTCGGTAGTTGAGTCTATGGTGGGCCTGTCCCGAGAGATGCTGGGTATGTTATCTCTCGCGGACCATGTCGTCGCTGCTCTGGCTGAATATTTTCCACCAGGGGAGTTTGATGACGCTCAGGCGCCTTTTCGCGTTTTGTCACAGGCTCTTATGAACTTGACACACGCTCACGCCTGTAACACGGCTAATTTGGAGCTGGCACGCCGGGATGCGGTGTTGGATTCTTTACCATCCCTTCCTTCTGAGCAACGTGCTGTTCTGAGGTCTGTCTCTTTGGTGGGACCTCAGTTGTTCCATGGTTCCGTGGAAGCTGTTCGTGGCGAAGTTCTTCGTCATTCGAAGGACCAGCTTTTGCTGAGACAGCTTGACCAACCTGCTGCTGCGGGTGGGGGTCGTTCCAGGCCCGCCAAGCGTGCTGCTGCATCTGCCTCGTCGGCTACGCCTTCAGCTACGTCTGCTCCTCCTGCTCATAAGAAGCGCCGACGTGGCCAGGCTCGCTGGCAGCCTCAGGCTGGAAAGTCTCAGGACTCTGTCACTTCCCGAGGTGGTTTCTCCTCTCGGGGGCCTCGTCGAGGCCGCAAGTGAAGGTTCTCACCTCGATTCGCCTCCAGTCGGGGGAAGGCTGTCACTGTTTTACGACCGTTGGACAGAGATAACGTTGGACTTTTGGGTCCTCAACGTCATTCAATCCGGTCTGCGACTGTCCTTCCATCGGCACCCCAGTTTATCTCGGGTGCCCCTTCCGACTCAGGTCCCTTCCGATTCTCTGCGTCGGGACCTTCTGGTGCAGGAGATCGACAATCTCCTCACCAAAGGGGCGATCGAGGTGGTCAGGAACACCCTTTCACCGGGGTTTTACTCAAGACTTTTCTTGGTGCCAAAGAAAAACGGCCAATATCGTCCTGTCATCGATCTGAGTACCCTGAACGAGTACATAATAGCTCCTCGTTTCAGTATGGAGACTTTCCGGTCGGTTCGACGTTCGGTTCATCAGGGCGATTTTGCGGCAAGTATCGACCTGAAGGATGCCTACATCCATGTACCTATTCATCTGGCGTCACGGAAATACCTTCGGTTCTCGTTTCGGGATCGAGTTTTTCAATTCAGAGCTCTCCCGTTCGGTTTGAACCTGGCTCCTTGGGCCTTCACCCGACTGATGTCACAGGTGCTTGCTTTCCACCGCACTCAGTCGGCAGTGACTTCGTCAGCCTACCTAGACGACATCCTCCAACGGCACCATGATGCTGCTGTTCTGGAGTTCGATGTCCTGCAGTTTCTTTGCCTGCTAGCGTCGCTGGGTTTCAGAGTGAATCGCGAGAAGTCGGATCTTCTTCCTTCTCAGCGATTCCGTCATTTGGGGATGGATTTCGAGACTCTTCACAATGTGGTGTTGGTCCCCCAAGCTCGGGGCGACGATTCTTTCCGCCTTGACTCGGGACCTGCTTCAATCTTCCTCGGTCTCTGCCAGGACTTTCCTTCGGATGCTGGGCCTTTGCGGTTCGGTGACAGATCTCCTTCCACTCGGTCGCTTGTTTGTCCGACCTCTCCAACACTTTCTGTTGGATCATTGGCGTCCGAATGTAGATCCGCAGGACCTGGAACTCACTATTCCTCGGTCTCTGCTTTGTCACCTCCGCCCTTGGGCCGATATTCCCTGGCTGACACAGGGTGTTCCGTTGGATCTTCCTTTGGCCGATCGCATCCTTACTGCGGATGCCAGCGATCGGGGCTGGGGTGCGGCGTTGGATCCTCTCGGCCTGTCTACTCACGGAGAGTGGGACAGCGAGCAGGTAGGCCTTCATATCAACCAGAAGGAGCTCCTTGCTCTTCTGTTGAGTTTTCAGCTTTGGATCCCTCATCTGTCAGACCATGTTGTCCTACTTCTTTCGGACAATTCGACAGTAGTGGCCTACATACGGAATCAGGGAGGCACACATTCGATTCCCATGTATCGGCTGTCTCGGGATCTTCTTCTGTTGGCGCAGGATGTGAACGCTCGGGTGTCCATTCGACACATTCCCGGGCATCTCAACGTCCTAGCCGACTCCCTGTCCTGACGCGACAGTGTCCTTCCAACCAATGGATGCTACATCGGTCGGTGTTTCAGGCGATTTGCGAGTAGTGGGGCCGTCCTCAGGTCGACCTTTTCGCTACTGGCTGGAATCATCAGGTAGAGACCTTTGTCTCCCCTTGTCCAGATCCTCTGGCTTTTGCAGTAGACGCTCTGTCTCTGGACTGGACAGGTTGGATCGGCTATGCCTTTCCTCCTGCACCGATTCTTCCTCAAGTATTAGCGAAGATTCGTGCTTGCAGTTGCAGGATCATTCTGATCACACCCCTGTCTCCACAGAGGGTGTGGATCAATCTGCTGCGGCCTCTATTGGCCGATCGACCGATTCGTCTACCTCTACGTCGCGATCTTCTTTCACAGGGTTGTCCCAGGAAGTATCACAACAACCTGGCGAGCCTGTCCCTTCACGCCTGTCTTTTATCAGGTCCAGTCTCCGACGTAGAGGTTTTTCGAGACGATCAGTGGAGTGCATTTCTGCATCGCGGCGACATTCCACTGGCATGACTTATGCCGCCAAGTGGAAGGTTTTCTGTCGCTGGTGTGCAGATCACAATGTGAATTACCGTGATCCGTCAATCGCTCAAATTGCGGATTTTCTGGTTTTTCTTTTTGACTCCAAGGGCCTCCAGCCTATTACGATTAAGGGCTATCGGTCTATGCTGTCTGATACTTTCTCTTATGTGGGAAAGCGGTGCATCGGTCGTAATCTTTTTCTCTTCAAACTTATTCGGCACTTTTCTTTGAAGAGGCCTCGAGTTTTGCATCTTACACCCAAGTGGAACTTGGCATGGGTGTTGCACTGTTTGGAGGGGGCGCCATTCGAGCCTTTATCTGAGACCGACATGCGTTTTCTTACCTATATGACGGCTTTTCTTCTAGCGTTTGCTTCTGCTCGTCGAGTCAGTGAGCTTCATGCGCTATCTGTTGATTCTGCCTTCTTCCGAAATGAGGCTAACAGTGTCACCTTCACTACTGATTGCTCTTTTCTGGCTAGGAATCATCTTCCTGATTCGGTACCTCCACCCATCTGCATTCGGGCTCTTCCCTCTGTAGATGGCCGGAGGCCTCTTCTTTGTCCTGTTCGTGCAATCAAGACTTACATTACTCGCACTCAGTTCATTAGGAGGGGTCGGAAGAGATTCTTTCTGTCTCTCATTCCTAAGAGGCAGTCTATCTCTTCCCATTCTATTTCCAGGTGGATCTGTCTTGCAATCAAGCTGGCTTATTCTCGCTTGTCTGTGTCGGATCTTGTTTCGAACCGGCTTAATGCTCATGAGGTTCGTGCCATTTCTACATCCTGGGCGTTCTCCAATTCTGTTTCGCTCCGTGATGTTATGAATGCGGCTTACTGGAGGAATGCTTCTACCTTTTCCTCCTTTTATCTCCGCCACCTTCAGCAGCAATCTGAGGACCTTTATTCTTTAGGCCCTCTCGTTGCTGCTCAGGCTGTTGTGCACCCTCGTTAAATTGTTTTTGTCGAGGTTGCGCTTCGCTCGGCCTTGTTCTTTTCAGGTGCCTTCTCTCTATCTTCTTTACAGGTTTTCGTTTTTGTTCTCTGCCATCCTTGCTTTCGTTCTGCTACTCTTGTTGGTATTGGTTATGTGATTCACCTCCTCCTATTGTTTATTCAGCCAATTGTAAACAATTGTGAGTAGGTTGAAAAGAAATTAAAATTTTTTAGTAAATTTTGTTTCTTAACATACCTACCACAATTGTTTACCGGAGGCCCACCCTCCTTGGGGATATCTTTGATATCGATGCCTCCCCGCTAAATCACAAACTTCTCGTTGGCGGAAATATGGAATTGACGTCACGGTTGTTGCGCATGCGCTCGGTAAATGCAAGAGGTGTGCAGAGAGAGTACCTGTAATTTCGAGCGCTGGTCTCGCTCGACCCTTTTTTCGATCTTTTTCGTGCTTTTGCACTCTAGTACTTTTCCAACTCGTTTGGAAAAGATTCTAAAAGCTTGAGTTAGTTCCGAAGTAGGGCTTGCACTTATGTTACAGCCAATTGTAAACAATTGTGGTAGGTATGTTAAGAAACAAAATTTACTAAAAAATTTTAATTTCCATGTTGACAGTAGAACATAAAATGATTCCAATTAGCACTTTTGAGTTGAAGGATTAACTGGTTGGGTGCACTGCATGCATCAGCTTGATCTTTGTTCAGACATAGAACAAAAAATGTTTATATAAAATTGTTTTGCTACAGTTTATTGGAAAGTGCCTGTAAGCACTCTCTAATAAATTGTAACAGATCAATTATTTATGAAAAAGATTTTTGAAAATAATTTTGCACTCTACCATTTAAAAACATTACAAACACCCACACACACACACCCAACTCACCCCCAATAAATAAATAAATTAATTAATTAATTAATAAGTAAATAAATAAAGGTATCAGTTCTGAACAGTTTTTTGGTACGTTTATTTATTATCTTTTTTCAAAAGTTTATTTATTATCATTTAGTTAAAACTGATTAATTGGGCTTTTCATGTTAGGAATTCATAAGCATTTATCTGAGGGGAAGGTTTTGTATGACTTTCAAATTTATTATTGTGCAGATTAAGTAAAATTCATGAACCTTTCCTTTTTTTCTAAGAATAATTATAATGTACAGTTTTCCTAGATAATAAGGAATCATATTGGGACAAAAACAGTCAACTTTTGTTTCATTTTCTTTCAGGAGAAGATGGAAGTCAGCCTGCTGCACAGGGTGGATGGGGCTCATACCTCCACAGATGGACAAGTCTCACATAACATGTACTGCTATCATATATATTCAAAGGTGCATTCATGGCTTTATCTGTGTTAAGCTAACACTGTGTTGCTGTTCTTTTGAAGAATAAATTTGTTGTGAACTCAGAAAATAGAGGCAGTTTATCAGGAACACCCTGTTGCTTCAGTTGCTGTTTTTTATTAGAAATGTGAATGAAATTGAAGTTGAGAGTAGTTGGTTGTGAATTTTGAGCCTTGAAGGTAGAATTCCATTTTTATGTGTACCCATACTATTTATGGTACACATAATGCCGGCATCCGGGGTGACCATCCGTCGTTCGTCCATCCTTTGTCCGTCCGTCTGTCCGTCCGTCTGTCCGTCCGTCTGTCTGTCCGTCTGTCCGTCCGTCTGTCCGTCCGTCTGTCTGTCCGGTGTCCGTATCCATTTCTTTGGCATTCGATAACTTGAAAAATATTGCTTGGATTGTCAAGTTACTTTATATTTGTGTTCAGGTTACTGATGTGCCGAGCTGTATAGTTTTTGGTGTAAATCGGATAATTTGATCCTGAGATATTAACCCTTTATCCTTCAAATTGATAATTCCTCCAATCCCTTTGGCATTCGATAACTTGAAAAATATTGCTTGGATTGTCTAGTTACTTTATATTTGTGTTCAGGTTACTGATGTGCCAAGCTGTATAGTTTTTGGTGCAAATCTGATGATTTGATCCCGATATATTAATCCTTTATCCTTCAAATTGAAAATTCCTCCAGTCCCTTTGGCATTCGATAACTTGAAAAATGTTGCTTCGATTGTCAAGTTACTTTATATTTGTGTTCAGGTTACTGATGTGCCGAGCTGTATAGTTTTTGGTGTAAATCTGTTATTTTGATCCTAAGATATTAACCCTTTATCCTTCAAATTGAAAATTTCTCCAATCCCTTTGGCATTTGATAACTTGAAAAATATTGCTTGGATTGTCAGGTTACTTTTTTTGTGTTCAGGTTACTGATGTGCCAAGCTGTATAGTTTTTGGTGTAAATCTGATAATTTAATCCTGAGATATTAACCCTTTATCCTTCAAATTGAAAATTCCTCCAATCCCTTTGGCATTCGATAACTTGAAAAATATTGCTTGGATTGTCAAGTTACTTTATATTTGTGTTCAGGTTACTGATGTGCCGAGCTGTATAGTTTTTGGTGTGAATCGGATAATTTGATCCTGAGATATTAACCCTTTATCCTTCAAATTGAAAATTCCTCCAATCCCTTTGGCATTCGATAACTTAAAAAATATTGCTTGGATTGTCTAGTTACTTTATATTTGTGATCAGATTACTGATGTGCCAAGCTGTATAGTTTTTGGTGTAAATCTGATGATTTGATCCCGAGATATTAACCCTTTATCCTTCAAATTGAAAATTCCTCCAATCCCTTTAGCATTCGATAACTTGAAAAATATTCCTTGGACTGTCAAGTTACTTTATATTTGTGTTCAGGTTACTGATGTGCTGAGCTGTATAGTTTTTGGTGTAAATCTGTTATTTTGATCCTGAGATATTAACCCTTTATCCTTCTAATTGAAAATTCCTCCAATCCCTTTGGCATGAGATAACTCAAAAAATGTCAATCTGATTGTCATGTTACTTTATATATTTATTCAGGTTACTGATGTGCTGTGCTGTATAGTTTTTTATGTAAATCTGATAATTTGCTCTGGAGATATTAACCCTTTATCCATCAAATTAGACACTCCTCCAATCCATTTCTATATGTACCCATACCTTGTATGGTGTACATAATGTCAGCATCTGTGGTGGCACTCCGTCATATAGCTTTCTACTAGTTGTGCGTATGGGTACACATCTGACGATTTCATCGGCCTATTTTTGTGAATTCTTTTACTTGGGGACAGCTGTTATAACATGGAATTATTTACCCTGTACCCAATACGAATAGAAGCTGACACATCCATACACAGAATGACACATGCATGTGAATAGGTTAATCGATATGGCATGAGAGTCTGGACGGAATGATAAAATTAGAGGCCTCAGGTTTTATCCTTCCATGATGGCACTAGTGCCGTATCGATTAACCCATTCATATGTGTGTGTCATTCTGTGTTTATTACACACCTTCATGTCTATGACTGCAATTATTAGAAGTACACTCAGCAATTCATTTGATAACTCATCCTCTGAGTTCTAATGTGTTCTTTGTGCCAGTTGGCACATAGAACACATTGGAACTCAGGGGACGAACTATCAACACAAAGAATGCATTTTATCGCCAACCAAATTTGCGAGGGGGACCCATGTCTCTTTGTTTAGCTGTCACTAGAGATTCAAATTGTAACTGTGGTGCACGATTTGTAGAAAATTCCAGTGAAATTTCGCTTCTATTTAAAAATAGTCCATCAGTGATTTCCGTTTGGCACATATGTGCGGAACGGATTTTCATTTTCTGAATGGTTTAGTGTTGCTGGAGATGGGGATTTCAAAGAACAGGCATATAATAAAAAAGCTTCATTAACAGCTAAAGACTTTCATTGTTTGCCTCAAAAACCTAGCTTATGACCCCTCACTGGAACAAGTTCAATGCCGGTTCCAATGAGAGGCCTTAAGCTATGTTTTGTATGCAAAAATTGAAAAGAATAAATCTTCACAGCAGCCATGACAAGATCTGATGAAATATATTTGAAAAATACTCTGCGGGTTAAGAGTTAATAAGACCTGGTAATCAACACCTGGGGTGAGTGTCCTCAAAAGTGAGTAATATAATTACCAATCATTATTAAACTGGCTTTATATTGTGCAACATAGCCATAGATGCTGAAAGTTACCTTAACCAATCCAGTAAATCAATCAATCAATCTTTATTCAACAATGCACTTGGGTTTAAACAATTTTATGCACAAAAAACAATTTTAACATGTGGTACATCATTGTCTTTTTGGTGCTCCCATTACAGAAGTTGTTACAAACAGAAGAGGAAA
Source organism: Pictodentalium vernedei (assembly GCA_031216915.1). Classification (NCBI taxonomy): domain Eukaryota; kingdom Metazoa; phylum Mollusca; class Scaphopoda; order Dentaliida; family Dentaliidae; genus Pictodentalium; species Pictodentalium vernedei. The sequence continues at coordinate 213,521,044 of CM062290.1, forward strand.
CTCACTTTACTGGTTCTTAGGTAATTCGTCTTAGGGTGGCATGACATATGGAATTGAAAAATATTATGGAAGCAAACAAATCAGTCAACTGAATTTTTTAATTTTCCATCATTGAAACTAATTTTATAGTAGGTTGCGAATTAATGCTGTTTTGTTGCTGCAATCAGTCAATTGATTTTATTTAGTTTTCAATCATTGAGGGATGATTTCATAGTTCAGAGTCACAAAAAGTCTTTGTCAGTATTTATGACAATAATTATGTTGAATAAATATCATTAAAATTATATATTGATTTATGTAAAGTCACATTAACTTATTTAATGAATCATTCTCAAATGTTTCTGAAAAAATATAAAAACTGTCCTTTTATTTGGAACTACACTGGGTGAATACCTGAAGTTTTGAAATATGAAAAATTTAAAAATTATCTAAGTTTGACATTTTTCAATGGTAAAAAGTACAGGGTCTGAATGGAAGGTTTTTTTTGTATTGCTCATTCAGCTCCCTATCTTCTATTTCCTTCTCATGTCCCTCTTGCCTGTTGTTGTCTACCCCTTCCCAAGTGCAGTTTTGTCTACATTCTTCTAGGGTACTATAAGATTCAATAAGATATTTTCTTGATGATTCCATTTGAGTAGGGTCAATCTGATTCAAAATTCAAACATTTTTGAATTGTCAAGATGTTCTCAAAATTCTACCAGTTGTCGCCTCCTCCTCCTGAACTCTTCTTCTATCATCTAATCCTCTTTACAGGGGATCTGATGATAAAAAAAGAGGTTAAGGAGGTTCTGCTTTTGAAACTACTTTAATTCTGTTCCTTGAATATTATATTGCACGTTTTTTTATTGATTTACTCTAACAGACGAGTTGCTATTGAATACCATTCTTGAGTGGAGACTGACGATATTGCTGGTTGTGACAAAGTGCAATATTTACAGTTTTGAGAGCAGTGAGATTTGGGTTCAGATTAACCCTTTGAACCCTGGTTGTATCTTCCATGTCAGTTCCATGGTAGCAATAGGAAGAGTACATATTTATTATTTGGGGGTAGACCAATTAATATTTTCAATGTGCAGCCTTAGGGATGCACATAGAAAATATTGATTGGTCTACACCACACATTTACCTTGCAGTCATCCCTCTTAATGACTTTATGCTGTAGCTTGTGACCCGGCCAGAAAAACGTTTTCTGTAGTTCAAAGGGTCAAGCAACTGCATGTATATATATATTACAAGTAAGTTTTATAACAAACAGTCACATGGAATCATGTTCACCACAGTCTATATTAAACTGTTCTTATACTATTAAAGAAGAACTTGTCATATGCCTTTGTTAGGTATGCAATTTAAATTGAATGCACAATTGGTGTCCTTTTTATTTTGGAACCACCCATTCGACGAGTAATGGCAGACCTTTTTCAAGTGTCAGGAAAATATAGCTCAAATTTAGCTCGATTACCAAATTTGTGAAATTATTAAATTAGTAACTTACTGTGCACTTGCTGACAGTATAATGTATAACACGCACCATCCCAGTTGTTTGATCCATGACCCTAATTATTAATTATAACATATAACAATAACTATAGCCTTTTCTGATAGTAATCTCTAATCTCTTCAACTCGTTCATGTTACCACCTGCCACTACGGTTGGTGTTATGCAAGCAGTGAAGGCAGTCATATCAACGTAGTCAGTAGTACTGCAAACATTACCGTTGTGTCTTTAATCCAAGCCAAAAGTAAAAGTATTGATCTTCCTATATTCTTATTTCTTGGCATGTGACTCTCCATTTCCAATGGGGTATTTTATGAGTGTGCACCTCTTAGGGCTCACCTCCCCTGTGGGCTGCATCCTTTGGAGCTTGTATGGGAGATGAGCCGTGTGTGCTGACAAAACATTGTAACATACCTCATTGACAGTTACTGGCTCTGATCTAACACAATCTTGTCTTCCCGAATGATAGCCTATTTCTTGTAATTGTGGTTGTGTCACCTATTCATCGCTTATTATTGGAGTATCTGGAGGCGTAGTTCAAATATGAATTTCACCAGTCTTATTATACCATTACTCATCAGATTTGTATATACCTCTGATCCGTTCTATACGGAACATATCTGTTTTCTTTCCTCCGCAATATCCCTAAACAAACCACCAAGTAATATTCTAACCCAAAATTCCTACTTTATATGTGTCTGTCTCATGGAAGTTAGCAATGTCAAATTGGCCGTATCCCAGAATGGGTACCCATTGGTGACATCTGGAATAGGACTCACTCATTATGAACATGCGATCTTCTTGACAAGTGACCCTTCTGATGGCTGACGTTGCTATCCACAGAGCTCGAGTGGGTCTGTTCCTAACCCGTGCTCGAAGATGTGCGCATCCAAAAAAAGTTCTTGACTTACCTTGTGTTTTATTAGTAAATGTAACTTGCTGTTTTGGTAGTAAAGGTATTGCTATTATGTTATTACTGACCCTCACTGACCTACACATTGCTACCATAAGGATGTTAACCCAGCTACCTCCGCACTCTAAAATAATTAACTCGAGTGGATAAGTGCACAGCAAGTGTAGGTCATCGTATACCCAACCTGTTAAGGCTAGCCTCATTAGTGCTACCGTATATTTAATGATATGTAGCTTCTGTTTCAGGAGTCTACTAATCTTAGGTTTGTGTGGGGAAGTCGAGTTGAACCCTGTTCTGATACTTCGGAACAATAAGCCTGCAGGGAGTTCGGTCAACATCTGTCATCTCAATGTAGAAAGTATTACACCAAATATAGATATTCTTCAGTGCAGAGCTGTGATTTATTTGCGTTTTCCGAAACATGGCTTGCACCTTCTGATTTTTCGTCTGCACAAGGATTGTCCCACTAGAGGTGGAGGTGTAACAATTTATATTAAATCCAAGATACCATTCAAATCACGGGCTGATCTTGAAGTTGACAGTCTCGAGTGTTTATGGGTGGAACTAATTATTGGCCATAGTCCTATCTTATTAGGAGTATTTTATCGCCCCCCCCCCCCCCCCCCCCCCCCCCCCCCCAGTTCTGATCCTATTTTATGGCCCCTGATATCCAGCTCCATTGACAAAGCCAAAGACTCGGGAATTTCAGACATAGTGATTACAGGCAAACAGTTGATAATGGATCCAACGTATTTTACTGAATACTCGGCTACTCTTCTGGACCTTGTTGCCGTTAGTAGCACAAGTAATGTGCTAGCTTGTGAAGGCCTTGATCCTTTTTTTCCTGATTTAGTTCGATACCATTGCCCTGTGTCCATTAATATTAAGTGTGACTATCCACCCCCTCTATCATTCAAGTGTCATATATGGCTATACAATGAAGGAAATTATGGTGCTCTAAAGAATACTTTAAAAGAAGAAAAATGTGACTCACTACTTTCTTGCGAGTGTTTGGACACAGTAGTTAATAACGTGACGTCTATAGTACTTCGCCATGCATCTACATATATACCAAATAAATTAGTAACTGTCAAGAGAAATGAACCGATGTGGATGCATTGCGAAGTGCGTCTTCTAATTCGCCAGAGAAAATGTCTTTATTGCATCGCGAAGCGAAACGGCAAACCGAAATCTTGTCAAAAATATAGAACCAAACAAAACCAGGCAGTCTCAGTTATTTGGAAAGCGAAAGCAAGATTCAATGCAAAAATACAAAATACCTTGAATGACCCTAATACGAAACCTAAAGACTGGTGGAAAACTCTTAAATGTATCTTGGGGAACAAGGATGACAAAATTCCAAATATAAATTATCAGAATAAACTATTGACACTAAACTCCGAAAAAGCTGAAGCCTTTAATGATCACTTCTGTACTGTCTCCAGTATTGATGACTCACAAGCATTCCTACCCCTTCTGATGATTCTTGGTCGCCCCACACTCACTGCTGCTACTAAAGAAGTAAAGGATGTATACCTGGCGTTAAAATCGTTGGAAATATCTAAAGCGTCTGGGCCTGACCTACTTAGTCCTTGGCTAAAGAATGTAGTACTAGTCTTGCTGAACCACTAATTTTATTGTTTAACTTGTTAACTAGATGTTACTTCCCTTCGCAGTGGAAACTGGCAAATGTAATCCCTGTACTTAAAAAAAATCCATTAAATTCGGTCTCCAACTATTGCCCAATTTCTCTTATCAGCTGTTTAGGCAAAGTTTTTGAGAAATGTATTTTCAACAAAATTTGGCAGTTTCTCATGGAAAACAATTTATTGTCACATTTCCAGTCGGGTGTCATCAAGGGTGACTCAGCAGTCTTGCAATTAACTGATCTATAAGATGAGTTCAGTAGAGCTCTTGACGAAAGCAAGAATGTCAGAGCAGTATTCTGTGATGTTAGCAAAGCCTTTGACAAGGTCTGACATGCAGGTCTATTGTATAAACTTAAACAGACTGGAATTACTGGGGATCTATTGGAAATTATCAAATCTTACTTAACTAATAGGAAACAACGGGTAGTTGTAAACTCTGACTTTTTGTCCTGGCAGCAAATAAACTCAGGTGTTCCACAGGGGTCTATTTTGGGGCTGCTCTTATTCCTTGTCTACATAAACGATATAACATTAAACCTCACCAGCAGTATTCGATTATTTGCTGACGACATTTCCCTTTACTTAAACGTCGAAGACCCCAAGCAAGCTGCTTTAACTTTCAACAAAGACTTAAACACAATCGAGCAGTAGCTTGTCAAATTTAATCCACAAAAAACACAAACAATGCTAATTTCACAAAAAGCAGACACGACCAATCACCCCCCACTTCGTATGTCCAATGTACAAATTACTGAGGTTAATCAGCATAAACATTTGGGTGTAATTCTTAATAGTAACTGTATATTCATATCGATTATATTTGTCCTAAAGCATGGTCCCAACTTGACATGATGATAAAACTTAAATTCACCCTCAACCAAAAAAGCTTAGAAACGATTTACTTCGCATTCGTGAGACCCTTATTGGAATATGCAGACACTGTATGGTCGAATTGTACTGTTAGCAGCTCAAATAAACTTGAAAAAATTCAAATAGAAGCTGCCAGAATTGTTACTGGAGCTACGGCAAGTGCAAGTAAAAGTCTTCTGTATACTGAAACAGGTTGGGAGTCGCTCAGCTCCAGGCGTGACAAACATAAATTGATCCAGTTTTTCAAAATGCATCATAACCTGGTACCACCTTATATTGGAAGTAAAATACCCACCTTAGTATCAGCCAATCGGCAATACAACTTGCGGACGAGTAACAACCTTCGTGTTCCAATGTGTTGCACCCTGAACTACCAATCATCATTTACACCATCAACAACAAAAATGTGGAATGACATCCCTAATCATATCGGAGAAGATCCTAACCTTTGTAATTTCAAAGCATACCTCAATAAGGACAAGGGCCGCCCTCCATCTTTCTATCAACAATCTAAATCTCGTCTTGGCCAAATTTACCACTGTAGACTGCGGCTTAACTGTAGTAATCTTAATGCACATTTATGTGACAATCATTTGAAACCCTCACCTAATTGCTCCTGTGGCGCAATTGAAACAAATACTCATTTCTTAACTGAATTGTCCACTTTACGCTGACGAACGTTATGAATATTTTGGAACGCTCCCTGATGATTTTGATGCAGACGCGCTATTATTTGGATCTGAAACATTAGCTACAGAGGAAAACCGTCTTGTTTTCAACCTAGTTGAGCAGTTCATTCTCGCTACGAAAAGATTTTGTTCATCCACCTAGATTGTAACCCTCACCCCAATAATAGGCTTGTCCCCCTGTGCACATTGAGGCTGATGAATCGTAGAGTCTTGTATATGGCTCATCAAAGTACAATACCTCTTCACAATTTTTGACAATGTGCATGCGTAATGTGTATTTTCACCAGATATTAGCGGTGTTGCCAACGGGTTACCGTCCTTGGGCTGGGATCAATGAGCAACTTCCCAACATCCAATGAACATTGATCCTCGAATGTCTAGACTGTTTTACAAACATTCTACACTACCACAACTTGAAGGTCTGTTGGCCTGGCAATGATTTTCAGTAAAGTTTTGGTTGCATGTATAGGCAGTCAACTTTTAACTAGAAACCACTACCGGCTAGTTATGCCCCCGACCCTGTTGGGGACATTATGTTTTCAACATGTCCATCCAGCCATCCATCCGTTAACTTTTGGTTTCCATCCAATAACTAAAGAACCACTTATTTGATCAAATCATAATTTTAGGTGTTATTTGTGGATGAGTAGACAATGCTTCCTTTCGATTTTGGTCCAGTTAGCCAGTACAGTATGGTCGCGATGGCTTTATGACACTGTCAGTGGCATATGCCACGTTTCGTGTTGCTCTTGTTTATTCTAGTTTTATCATTGTTTTGAAGATGCACTGTAAACTCGATACAGAACTCCACAGTGGCTCATTGGTAAACCCTTTACCCAATGAACAGGATATCAAAATTTATTATTTTATTTGTTGTTTTTTTAAATTTTGCAAAAACTTCAACAAAACCATATCATGTTACCCACCATTGGAACAAGCTGCAAGATATGGCTTTGTTGAAATTTGTTGAAAAATATATTTTTTTCAACTGTTTAATATGTAAATTATGCAGTCGGATGCGGCTGATTCGTTGGGTAAAGGGTTAAAGCACTGGACTTTAAAATGACTGGTTGACTTTCGATCCTGACCTGCTCTATCCCCACAGTGTTCTTGGGCAGGACACTTTATCCTTATTCCCATGTGTGAGCACTGTGGCACTGTTTACTGAGGCATACTGCACAACGATGGTGCACTTGCCTTGAACTGCTGCAAACTTTGCTTGTGCTTGTTTAGTAAGTTGGAGAGTCTGACAGTTGTTCACTGCTACATTGTGGTTCTTTCAGAGTACGCTAGCTTCCTTCACCTGTAAAATGGCCTGACATGATGATGGGACCCTGGTTGTTCCAAGTGTCATCAAACCTCAATAAACAAACATACAAACAGAACCCCATGTGGAAGTGTCCATTCTGTGATGTAACAAATTTATAAAGTTGGAATTAGGTATTTAAGGTTCAAACCGTGAATAAAGCCTGCTATCAAGTGAAGTCACTGAAAGTAGGGAGTGGTTAGGGCATTGGACTTCAAACTGAACAGTCCATGGTTTGATCCCCACCAGGGATAACTGCATTGTGTCCTTGGGCAAGGCACTTAATTCGGATTGCCATGTTTGGGCATGCTTGTGCTGTGTACTGAGGCGTACTGCATGTCGATGCTGCACTCTCTCCAGGTACTCTGGCTTCCTACACCAATAAAGCTGTCCGACATGAGGTGACCCTGGCTGTTGAAAGTGCTGTTAAACCCCAATAAATAAATGTAAATGTGAAGGTAACTTTAAGAAAGACGTCTAAAAAACTTAAATAAAATTCCCGATGTCTTTCCAGTGACATACAATTTTCCATATGTGACACCTTTAAGAATTCTTTCATTATCAGGTTGTTAACTGTATTGATATCTTTTCAGAATGTATAAATATAACAAATGCAGATGATTGCCTGTTTGATATTAGAATTGATGTAAGCTTGGCCAGTTTGATTTAAGAATTTTTGGATGATGCTACCTATAGTATGAACAAAACTATTATAGATTAACTCAAACCTGAAAGAAATATAAGTTCACATGTTTTCCAAACAGCAAGGTCAAGTTCACATATTTGTTTCCCAATTCTTTAGGAATAAGCTACATTTAATACATAGTGAAACCAACATTGTATTTTTCAAGGTTATGAAACTTGTATGGACAAAAAGGTCACACATTTTCTCATGTGGCTTTGCCCATCATGAGAAAATAGTGAACTTTTTGCAATCTGAAGATAACAGCAGCTAAAAACAGAACTATAGCTAAATGTACAGGTTTAAAGATGCAAACAGCCTCATCTCGGGATCTTTATGACATTATTTTGAATTTGTTCAACTTTTACACACAAAATGTATCAATTGTAACTTGTTAGATTTTTCTTAACCCTTTAATTAACAAATTGACCACATCCACCCATTTAATAAGCAGTTAAAAAATTTTTAATTTTTTTTCTCAAAAAAATGTCAACAACACCATATCATGTGATCCCCTTGTTGGAACGGGCTCATCAAACTTGTTCCAATTGGGAATCACATGATATGGTTTTGTAGTAATTGTTCGAAAAATTTGAAAAAAAAATAAAAAAGATAAATTTTGATATCATGTATCATGTACATTGGGTAATGGGTTAAATAACAATCATATCGTGATTTTCAATTCTGAAATTGGCTACCATTCGTTATTAACCCTTCAACTCTGTGTTAGGATTGTCATATACAGTTTTGTCTGTGGCAAGTGGGTGAATTCATTTTGCTTATTGTGGGAGACTTAGCAGTGTTTTAATCTTGAAGCATCCCCACGGAAAGCACAGGAAGTGAAACAGTGCTTGTTTACTGCAGCAAACAAGCTCTGTTTCACTGGTAAAAATAGTGCCCTGTCACCAATGCTTGGGGTGGATGGCCTCTAAAACGGGCAACATGGGTATAAACATTTGACTAAACTTGATTTATCTCCATGTTGTGGTCACGATTAGCCATTGTGAAGAAATATGTGACCTTAAACAGCAAAAATAAATAAATCCATGCCTTCGTTACAATTTGCCATTCTGCAGTAATATGTGACCTTAAGCACAAACAAATAAATCGATCAATCTTGAAGCCAAGTCTGCAAATATTTTTTCTTTGAACTCTGATGGTATCTTCCATGTCAGTTCCATGGTAGCAATAGGAAGAGTCCATATTTATTATTTGGGGGTAGACCAATAATATTTTCAGCGTGCAGCCTTAGGGCTTGATTGGTCTACACCACACATTTACCTTGCAGTCATCCCCTTATTGACATTATGACATAGCTTGTGACCCGGCCAGAAAAAGGCTTCTGGAGTTCAAAGGGTTAATGCTTGAAATGATGGCAAGTGCCATCAGTATTGTGCCTGTCATTCTGACTTGTTGTCTGTGACTGAGATCGCTACCAATTGGTTTGGTGTACTATAACCAGGACAAACATTGTACAATGGAATCCTGTTAATTGAATAGCCACTTTGCCAAAGAAAATTATTCATTTAAAAGGAGTATTCAATTAACAGGGATTGTGTCACTTTCCTGTATTCTAGAGATAAATTACCATTTATTCTATTATATCTTGTTTGACAGAGCTCCCTGAGCTCTGTCAAACAAGATATAATAGTTTAAATGCCTGTATTGGATGTACCGAGCCAAATATGTCTATAAACAAAGGAAAACTGAGGAAAGTCCGGGTAATTTCTCAACAAGTTACAATTAACAGGTCAAATTTGTACTGTAGGTATGGTAAATGGTTTTGTGTTGGGAAATTATATTCAATTAACAGGTTTATTCAGTTAAGAGATATCCAGTTAAGTGGGCTCCACTGTACATGTACTTTACAATAATAAGTTATCAACCAGCCACAATCTGTTTCTTGGGCCTTTCCGCATTGTCTTGTTGACTGCCACATGCTCTCTTTTTATAACCAATGCAAACTTAAAAGAATAATAATATAAATTAAATGGGTTATGTTTTATATTTTACCCAAGTTATTAAAATTGCTAAATTTGTCCCTTGAGTGCAACAAGGCTTTGCAATGAATTAGCATGGCAAAGCCTTCTTTCACTTAAGGATCGAAATACACCACCGCCCATTAATTATAGGGTTCAAAACATAAAACAAACCTAGAACATGAACTTTTGATAGTAAAGAAATAATTACAAAGAATAAAAAATAAATTAAAAAACCGCTCGCCTACCAGCGACTACATGCAATTTTACGAGAAATATGTCTGCTTTGTGAGGCCTAATCCAAAGTATATTCTTTTCGAAGAGTAGGGTAAACTGGAATGGTTCGAACATTTTCTTGTAAAGTTTTTGGGATTCATGTAATACATTTCATAAAATTATTGGCCAAATATATTTTTGAAAAAGCTGGGAAAACTGGTGTAGTTCTGAATTTTTTCTATGTGGTATCTGTTTAGGTGTAAGAAGAAGCATTACTCTGTTGGGCACTAGGCATTGTATGAGGTAGGTTTTGATTGGTTCATTCAAGGATGTAAATATTTTTTGTAAAGTTTACCTGTCACCATTGGAGGTTGCAAATCGTTTGCATGTGTCAGTCAAATGCAGCTTGTTTTTTTTTCTTCCTAAATTGCAGTGATGATTTCTGTAGCTTAAGTTATTGCATATTATTTATTTATTGGTGTTTAAGGTCACATATTTCTGCACAATGGCTAATCATGACCACGATAGTTTTATGGGTGGAGGAAGCCGGAATACCTGGAGAGAACCACCCAGCAACGGTGAGCAACTGTCAGCTCCCCAACGTACTAATACCACACAAGCAGGGTTAGCATTGCATGAAGACATGTGCACCATCGACGTGCAGTACGACTTAGCCCCCGCGTGGGCAATGGGGGTGAAGTGCCTTGCCCAAGGACACAACGCGGTGTGCTCCCAAATTATTGCATTAATATACAAACACAAGCCAAGTGTATATGTTCCCCATGGGAATGCTGGAAATTGAAACAGTGCTTATTTACTGTAGTCAACAAGCTCTATTTTACTAGTAAAATAGGACTTGGTCACCAATGCCTGGGGTAAATAACACCAATAAATAAATAACAAATAAATAACACAAATAAATAAATAAGTAAATAATAAATATGTAGATGGAATAAAAGTCATTTCCTGTTCTCATTTATTGGAAAGCTCTCTGTTAGAGCGCTTTCCCATAAATGCTATGTTAAGACTTTGGTGAAGCATACTGAAATTGGACATGTTATCGAATTACAGGTAATAAAAAGATTTAAATATTAGAAGTGTTGTTTTAAAATGTATTTTCATATAAACATGATTTTCTTCAAGGATATATCCAATTGGCTTGAATATGCTTTGTCAAAACGAGTGTTTGCTTAACTCAAATGTTTTTTCTGTCATATAAATGTTTTTGCTTTTTCCCCACCCATCTTTCTAAAAAATTGTGAGCGTGTCTACAGTTAAAACTAGAAGTCCTGTCACGAACTGTGCGCTTATCTAGGCTTAATTGCACATAGGAATTGCACACAATTGCCATATCGAATGGCATCCAAAGTACGGCAGGTTCTCCTGGTTACTCATAGCAAGCACAAGCAGTGTTTCTGCAAAGGGACATCCAGGCTAACCAGAGGCCCATTGGCTGAAACATTGCTTGTGCACAGGCCATATGTACAGAATTTGATAGCCTTACTTTGGCCATAATGCGTAGATTAATGCATGGATCAACGTGCTATGTGAGCGCTTTTCATGACAGAACTTCTAGTTTTAACTGTAACCGTCAAATTAAACTGTAATTGCATCAGGTGGGCAGTTGTTGAATTTCATTCACTCATTAGTCCAAAACAATCATTCTTAATTGTCCGCTGAAAAATGGATCGATACTGAATTCTAGGCTTGGCTATGCTATATTCATTGTAATTGATTAATTAATTTTATACAAAATAGTATTCACATGATTTTTTCAGACTAGTTAGTTTTCCACTGCAGTATTTGAGTCTGCAAGTATTGGCCTATGTTGAAAACTATAAAACTATTGTGTGCATAAACGTGTGGAACAAGCTACTAACCTAAATTGTATTGTAAGAATTGAAATGAATTATCTGTTTTATCCGATTATAAATGTGGGATGGGCATCTTGAGTTTTGTGTGAAATGCTTTGCACTTCATACAACTTTACACACCCAATTCACTTTCATGTGCTGATAAAGTGACAGATAATTCAATTTCAATTCTTATTTATATTCCATTTCAAAAAATTCTGCTGATCAAGATGTCAGGTACAATTGATATGATGCCTTTCAAACATGCAAATTGTGCATGTCAATGACCATGACAAACAACCTATTATCTGGCTTGGTTACAGCCCTCTAGATCTGGCTGTTTGTGTAATCTGTTACTAATTCTGCCCAACATTTATTATTTATTGTGATGTTGAATCTTCAAGTGATGAATTTTCCCTTTAACACAAACTTACGCATGCCTGGTTGAAAGGTTAAACTTTATCACAGGCGACTTTTATGGCCAAACCAATTTTATTTAACCCTTTACCCAACGTAATGACCAAAACCGACCAGTGCTATGCACAAAAATCACCATTCAATTTTCATTATTTTTTTCATTTTTTTGTCTCAAAGACATTACTTATGACCCCTCATTGGAACAAGCTCTTTTAGCTCGTTCCAGTGAGGGATCTTAAGTTATGTTTTTGATGCAAAAAATGAAAAATATTAGTTATTCAAGAATTTTATTTGCAAGTTCATCTGCCTTTAGTGTTGGGTAAAGGGTTAATTGTGTTTTTCAGGGTAGTTGTTTTTTTGTTTTTTTTACTCTGCATCATACATAATGTATCACCTCATGTTACACATAAACTGTGATTTTTACTCTCTAGCAAAACTGTGAATTATTCTTTACTCGCCTTCAGTGTTTGAAATGCACATTGTGATAAATATGCTGAGCAATCACAGATAAATATGAAAGAAATGTTAAGTTTTGTTTGTATGCAAGCATTAATAAATGTATTCAATATGACAACATTCCGCTGACTGTTAAGAGATGTTTAAAATTTTCTGCTTATGAGATAAAACGAATGTATTATTGTTGGTTAATTTGCAGGCATGGCTGTGTATTGTGGTAAATGTCTGTTTTTGAGCTAAATTTCCCACACAGAGTTTATCTGAACCATTTTAGGGGCTTAAAATCACTTGTAAATGATGAGCTGGTTTTTTTGGTACTCTTGTTGAAGGGATCTTATAATTGCACACATCAGTGTTAAAAATCTACATAAAAATCTCAACCCTCTGTACTCTGACGTCAAAATATGAAAATTTTAAATGATAATTTTTTCCCAAATTGCAACTAGGAATTTGAACAATTTATTCTTGTTTGACAGAGCTAAATGTGCTCTGTCAAACAGGATGGAATTAATTAAATTCCATGTTGCATTATGGGAGAAATTTGTAGCTTGAAAGTTTGATATTTTGACGTCAGTGTGCAGAGAGTCAATGAACTCTTCCAGTAAAGAACTTCTCAGTGATTGACACTCATTATCTGGTAGAGTGCTGCATGGAAGTCCAAATTTGGGCTTTACTCTATAGTTCAGGTATCACACAATATACATGCTCTGTATTAAGTGGATATATTTTATGTAGGGCCCTGCGAGTCAGATATTTTAGTTTGAGTTGCTTCTCGATTTGATTCTAGTTTAAAACTCATGAGTCGAGTCATTTTTTGAGTCGATTCTTATAAAACTGACGGCCCTATTTCTTCTCAACAGAGAGGGATTTAACATTCTTTTATCGCGTAACTGCGACTTTCAATCGGCTAACTATTCCATGTATACATATTTTGGTACAAGCTACCAACCTTTCTTGCCTGTTAGAACCGCCAAGTAACAATTTTGACAAGTTTTAACACGTTTTCAAAATTAGGCATGGCTTATTGGGTTGTTCATGCAGTCAAAACACCAATAACAGATTAAGTGCCCCCCGAGCATTCGAGTCTGTATACTTCTGTTAAACGGAAGTATGCAGACTCAAGTGCTCGAAGTGTACTTCATTTTACACAAATAGAGTTATCTACCATCCATTGGGTGTTTCACTTCAAGAGCAAAGCCTTATCTTCAGGTGATGAATCCTATTACGACTTATGTATAATTCAGACTTTACTAAGGCCACGATGAGGTGTCAGTAAATCGTGTTGGTATCATTTAACAGTTATACGAATAGGGTTTTGTAACATATTTTCCTATTTCTTTCGTGGCCAAACTGGATTATTGCATCATTTAAAGAAAGACCTGACAATGAAAACTCTGTCATTTATCGGGACCGAATCGACTTGAGAAAAAGGGCATCCTCAAATTGGAAACAAGTTGAGTCGATTTTGCATTCCAACACGAGAGCCGACTCGAAATTTGAGTTATTGCAGGGCCCTAATTTTATGTTATCTTTAAAGTGAAATTACTTAGTTCGTATTGATTTGGTTTGTTACAATTTATGGGAGAGTGCCTGAAGGCACTCTCCCATAAATTGTTACAAGGCCAGTCGTGAACAAATAATGATGGCCAAAAATAATTTAGCACTAGGCCAGTTATGTAATGATTATTTAATCTGGTCCATAAGGTATTTTAACTTCCACCTCACAGAAAGTAGTCTTTCCAACACATGGGCATGACACAGTGTTCATATTGGTCTTTGAAAATGCTAAAAAGTGCGTGAATTTCAAACCTGAAATTTCAGGCCCTTAAAAGTGCCTGAGAAACTGACTTTCTTAGAAAAAGTCATAGAAAGACCTTTCAAACTTATGTTTAGATAAATTCTTTGCTCTGTTTGGGAAAAGTTTGTTCTTGAAACCTGTGGTATTTTTGTTTTGAAAATTACATTTTCTATTCTCTGAAATAATACCAGGACCTGACACTGTTCCCAGGGAAACATCCGCAGAGAGCTTCCCAAGCAAGCCTGAAAATAAGCTACAGGCTGCAGCTGTCACCTGATCAGTTCCATATTTCATACGTGGCTTTGGGGCAATGTCTAGATGGAAGCTATTGAATTTTTCTGAATTGCATTGAAAACATGGCTGCCAGAGGACATCTTAGATTTGATATATAAATTGTCAGCAATTCCATTGGCACACCCTACGTATGAAGCTTTGGTGAGATGTCTAGGTGGGAGCTATCCAATTTTTCTGAATTTCACTGAAAAACGTGGCCACCAGTGGTCATCTTGGTTTTGGCATATGAATTGTCACCAATTCTATTAGCACACTCTACAGGCCACATTTCTTACCCGATCTTTTTCAAATTCCATATGACGCTTTGGTGTGATGTCTGGATAGGAGCTGTTGAATTTTTCTGAATTTCATTGAAAAATTGGCTGCCAGCAGCCATCTTGGATTTAGCATATAAATTATCAACAATTCCATTAGCACACCCTACAGGCCAGATTTCTCACTCGATATTTTTTGAATTTCAGATGTAGCTTTGGTGTGATGTCTAGATGGGAGCTATCAAATTTTTCTGAATTTTGTTGAAAAATATGACTGCCAGTGGCCATCTTGGATTTGGCATATGAAATGTCAACAATTCTATTCGTACACCCTACCGGCTGCATCACTTACCTAATCTTTTTCAGCTTTCATATGTAGCTTTGGTGTGATGTCTTTTCTGTAGAAACTTTGGTGAATGACTTGAAATTACAGGACTTTCTATTTAGTTCACTGTATCCAATGTCCGCAAATTAGCCTGATCTGAAGGCCTGAAAAAGGTGCAGAAAAGTAACTGAAAATTCTGTATGAAAGTCCTTGATTTCTTTTCTCTCTCTGTGATGTTAAATCCCTGCCCCAAGCTATATTTATTTATTTATTTATTAAGGTTTAATGACACTTTAACAGCCAAGGTCATATCGTGTCAGTGGCAGTTTTACAGGTGGAGGAAGTCGGAGTACCCGGAGAGAACCACCGAGCAATGATGAGCAGCTGCCAGCTCCCCAACATCGTAGCTCCACACTTCAGCACAGGCAGGGTTAGATTGGTTGAAGACATGCACACCATCGACATGCAGTACGCCTTAATACACGTCGTCATCGTGCCCCCCCCCCCCCCCGCCCCCCCCATGTGTACAATCGGGGTTAAGTGCCTTGTCCAATGACACAACACAGGAACCTGAATCGATCGCCCAGACATTTACCCATCCAAGGACTAACCGGGCTTGACGTTGATTAACTTCGGAGATCTAACAAGAACCGGTTACCGCAACACCACCCTGCCCCAAGCTAGCATGTAAGTTTGTAGAAGTACAAGTTTTTGTATCTTGTTTGATGTCCAACGGGAAAATAGGGAAGTAAAGCAGTGCATGTTTAATGTGGTAAACAAGTTCAGTTTTTTTAGTGATAAAATAGGACCCAGAAACTGACGCCTGGGATGGAAGTACTCTGAAGTGGGAAGCATTGGTATGAACGACTGGCTAAACTTGACTTGATACCCACGTTACTGTCAAGATATAGCCCCAGATGCTGAGAGCAACCTTAAACACCAATAATTGTCTTGTTTGACTGAGCTTGGGGAGCTCCATAAAACAAGATGAACAAAATTATTCTTAATTTCTATTAAAGTTTTGGTAGCCTATACAAGCAGTAAAGACTTGACTAGAAATCACCATCAGTATACTTCGATGTCTAGAAAATATCCTTATCATATGATTCGTCCTTTTTGTTCACTTAAAACATTTGATATTTTGTTTTCATATTAATCAGTGATAAATAAAGCCTTCCGCCAATTTCACTGGTCAATTTCAAAACTAGACAATTTGATTGGCTGAACAGAATACAACTGGGCCACATTTTCATAATTTGCATAATTAGAGTTGGGAGCTTTCATTGGTCAATTTCAAAACTGGACAATTTGATTAGCTAAACAAAATACAATTAGGTCACATTTGCATAATTTCAGTAGGGGGAATTTACGTTATCTGTCCTATTTAGGGTGGGTTATATTGTATTAATCTTTTACCTACAAGAAAAACGCCATTCATTTTTTTTTTATATTTTCATTTTTTGCTTCCAAAACAGGTTATGACCCCACATTGGAACGAGCTCAATGAGCCTGTTCCAATGAGGGGTCATAACCTATGTTTTGGAAGCAAAAATGAAAATTTTTAGTTATACGAGGATGTTTTTTCCAAGTGCTGTCTGCAACTCAAGTTAGGTGATGGGTTAAAAAGTCATACTAAGTGGCTAATTTGTGCACGTGTGTGTCATATGATAAATAGAATATGAAATGAGTGTTTTTCTCATATAATATTTATGAAACTCGTCCGAATTTTCCGTTTGGGCTCTCCAGAGGCTCGCCAAAACGGAAAATTCTTAGACTCGTTTCATAAATATTATATGAGAAAAATACTCATTCCATATCCTCTATTTATGACTGCCTGTTTGCACACCCAAGTCTTGACTTTCATTCACTAAACATCAAGACTTGATGGTTATGGTATACTCTGATCACAAAAGTTGTCACTTTCACATTCAGATTGTAATTCTATTACTACACACTTACACAAGTGGGCCAAGATCTATAAATAAAATACCGTACTATGAAATGAAGAATGCATCAAGGAAAACAACATCTTTGAATCAGTGTTCTGACTTTTCTTTTTTAACAGGTGAGATTTTTGCGTGGCAGAAAGCTGAAAGAGAATTTCAACTGGATTGTGACTGGGTCAAGATCCAGTTGAAATTCTCTTTCCACTTTTGTGTTCAGAGTACTGTTTGTGTAAAGTGACTTATACTGTAAGTTACAAGCTGTGTACATCCCACACATTCTTTTGTATTAGCCTTGTTGGGATTGTGAATCATCTTTTTCTCCCCCCACTTCCTATGCAAGATATGCATGTCTCATGTGAGAAGGCCATGAGAGATAGATATTTATCTCACATGACCCACGTGACCGGCTTATTAGCATATTTAATGAGCACAGGACTATTCAATCATCGCATGTTCTTCTATAAACAAACAACATGGTGTCACGTTTTGGAAATATTAGCAGACAAACGTTTGTCAAAGAAAATAGAAATAAAAACACAGACAGCAAAACCAAAAGACCCTTGACTCTTTTATACGAATTTTTGGGTGAACGTCATTATGAGTGGAGAGAGTTGCACAAAATTCCCGTCAAAAAGATATGCGAATACATTGCAGAATTCAATTCATCGGAATGTGTCAATGTTCATTTCACTACAAATCTTTAACTCCTGTCTTGCCGGCGTTGGGATTTAATTTCATTGTATATACCTGTGGAATATTCAGAACTTTTGTTCGCTCTTTCCGATAAGCAAATCAGTTTTTTTCAGAAGTGGACAACAACAAAATTGTTCGATATAGCTGTATGTGTCCGTGAATGACTTTTGTTGACGTCAGAGTGTTTTGGTGGAGAAGAAAAATCATCCCTGATAGGGGCGGGTATTAGATAGGGAAATCTCATCCTCGGTACAAGAGATTTGGTCCAGACACTCAGCAAGCCTCATTTCTGGCACAAATATCTTGCCCTAAGGTGAGTTTTCCCCATCTCACACCTTCCCTCTATTAGGGATAATAATAATCTGATGGTTCTCCCCACCTAGATATAATTGATCAAAAACAAAGAATGGTGTGATTCATGATTTATATTGCCTGTTAGAAGTAAAATTGTACCTTGTTAAATTGTACATTATTCTTGTTACAGATACAGTGTTTCTAAATGATTAATTGTGTTCTATTTCATGCGAATAACATCAATTAGATTGTCAAACAACAACCTGACATTTATTTCAACTTCTGAAAGGAAACATTGACGTACACCGATGGTCTCCTGATGGTTCATCATTGGTTGATACTGAATGTGAATGCCGAACATTGGTCAATCACTAAGGACTGGTGAAGGTAGGGCTTTGAAAGTCGTTGAATTTGGAAAGAGCCAGGTATAAGCTTCTAGCTTGATGCTGAATCCACTTCCATAATAGTTATATGCTCTTTTGTATAGCTAATTTGTACATGATACTTTGGGAATACATACAGTTTAAATTAAAATTCATGAATTTGGCTATTGTAGGCCCTTGAAAAATGCTGAAAAATGTTGAGAAACTGCCTCAGATAGCCTTGAATTTTATCAGTCCTTGCTTGCAGGAACCCTGTCATATCATCAACTATAAAAAATTAAAACACTGCGAATTTAACTTTTTCTTCCAGCAGGAACACCAGGAAGTTAAGCAGTGCTTATTTACTGGTCATCAATGTCGGGAGTGGGAGTCCTCTAAAATGGGTGACATGGGTATAAGTAACTGGCTGAACTTAACCTTATAGCCCCGAGGCTGCACTTTGAAAATATTGATTGGTCAACCCCAAATAATGAATATGGACTCTTCTTATTGCTGCTATTGAACTGGCATGGGAGATAACACTATAGTTCAAAGGGTTGAACACCAAACAACAACTTATTCTCCCACAGAATAATTAAAAAAATAAATCTTTGTTTTCTGGTGTGAATTTCGTGTAAGATTGTTGTCAGGATCTCAATGGTTGTGTTTTCTTGAATCTGTATGTCAGAAGCAATTCAAGAGAATTTATTGGTAAATTGTTATTTTGCATGTTAAATATTTGATAGTATGTTACCAAATTTGATTTCTATTTTGTAAATTGTCATTGTAATTATTACGTTCAATCATTCTATTTATTCCTTTGTATATTTTATTATATGATGTGGATATTGTGTTCTGTTTTTGCTCAAAGGCCAATATAAGTTAATTCTTAATTCCCAGATCATCATCTGATTCTCTCCATGGAAACCCCAGGAACTGGAGCAGTGCTTGTTTACTGTGCACCAGAGACAGTGCTTGGGGTGGAAGTCCTCTAAAGTGGGAAGCATAGTTATAAATGATTGACTAAACTTGACTTTTTACCTGTGCTGTGGTCATGATGTAGCCAAAGATACTGAAAGTGACCATAAACAATAATAAACAAAGCATTATCCAGTTTTTCTTCTAAATTGAGGCAGGTGGGTTAGCTGGCAGGCTGGCTGGCAGGCAGGCAGGCAGGCAGGCAGGCAGATTTTTATAAAGATTTATAAAGAAATTTATCCCACATATCAGCCTACAATCACCAGAATTCCCTTATTTTTTCCCGACAACATGGCTACAGGTATTTTATCACCAATCAAGTACACTTGATTGGTAATAAAATCACTATAGCCATGCAGTCAGTAAAAATGAAGAGAATTGCTTGGTGATAATTACACTATAACGACAGTCAAAAAATTGATTGGTTATAAAATCTTTTTGTCATACAGTCTGAAAAAATGAAGAGAACTGCTTGGTGATAAAAATCGCCATAACCAGTCAAAAACATAATTGGTTATGAAATCACTGTGACCATACAGTCTGAAAAAATGAAGATAATTGCTTGGTGGTAAAGTATAGAATAAATAGGTATTTGGGCTGGTAATCAGATTTAAACCACACAACGGATTAAACCATGAGGCTCTGCCAACTTGTTAAAACCCGTATTCTACAATTGTTTTTTGATTGATTACCAGCCCTAGTACCTATTTGTTTTATTTTTACCATGTTCTTAATAAATAATCAACTTTGGCACTTCAAATTGAGAAAAAACAATACTTTCTTTTGTAAACACAAGGGTTTGTTTTGTTTACATATGCGCCGGTGGGCCGTACTTCAGGCTGCAAATGAATGCTTGATTGACAATGAGACACATCATCAAAGTTGATTGAATTTACCTTGCTTTTTCAGTCAAATTATTATTAACAATTCTTAAATTTTATTTTAAATATTTAATTGTAGGTATTTTAAACTTAACAAATCATTGTGCATAGTAGATAGTATCGCAAAACATTGATTGTTTGAAGGTAGCATCGCAAAGTGTGAATGTTTCGAAGTCGGCAAATTTATTTATTTATTTATTGGGGTTTAACAACACTTTTGACAGCCAGGGTCATCTCGTGTTGGACAGTTTTATGGGCGGAGGAAGCCGGAGTACCTGGAGTAAACCACCCAGCAATGGCGAGCTACTATCAGACTCTCCAACATACTAACTCCACACAACCAGGGTTAGCATTGGTTGAAGACAAGTGCACCATTGATGTGCAGTACACCTTAACATGAGCAATTGGGATTAAGTGTCTTGCCAAAGGACCCACGCGGTTGTTACGTGTGGGATTCAAACCAAGGATCTCTCAGCTTGCAGCCTGCATCTCTACCTACTGAGCCACCACGCTCACAGTCTGCAAATTGGGTCATGTCAAAGGTGTAGTTGGTTGTAGTTCCTACTATAGGTGTGAATTTTTGTAATGGAATTCCCATTCAAAAAGTTTCAACTGCAGTAGAAGTAGTGGGGTTAAAAGCTAAAATTTAACATGCAGGCTTTTCACAGATTGTGACATGGATGAGCATGGTATAAATCTTTATAACCAAACAGTCAAAAATTTCACTATAACCATACAGTCTGAAAAAAAATTGTAGAAGTTTTCTTGGTGATGAATCACTATAACCAGACAGTCAAAAATGTCTACAGTCATACATTCTGAAAAATGAAGAGATTTATTGAGTTTGGCAGGATTGTATTTTTTTTTTCAAAAGTCATGCATCTAAAAATTTATGTGAAATTTCTTCTTAATTATTAAACTCCCTGTTGAAACTGAGGGAACTGCAGCAGCGCTTGTTTATTGTGGTAAACAAGTTCTGCCTCACTGGATGAGCTAGCCATAGATGTTGAAATTTATGTTAACTTCCAATAAATGAATACATTTTAATACAATAAGAAATTAAACTGGATTGGCCAGATATCAATTTTGGGTGTCATATGTATCATTACATCTGAAATTGTTGCTATTAATTGAAAATAGAATATGTTTTCATTTTTGGAATTCATATTTTAAAAAATGTACACACTCCAGTATAAATATTTCCATTAGTTGTTTGAATCCTGCACCCCATGTAAAATGTAACCATCTTACCCTGTGCATTTTTACAGCCTTAATGTTTATTTTCATGTGGTGTGTGATATGGCAGTTACCAAGTTTTTATGACCAGAAAGTGCAACTAATCTTGATGTTGCACGTTCAATATTTTTTTCTTCAAAATTCAAGATCGCGCCATGGCAACCATTTCTGTTGTGTTTTTTAAACTTTTTTCTCTATTTTATGTTACCACTGCTCCCTCCAACATGGTTCAAGCTACACTTTTCATATATGGTACATGGATAAAGGGGTTGTGAGGGCATTATGCATGCTCAATATTTTTTTTTCAAAATCTAACATCTGTCTGTCTGTCTGTTTTTATGTTACCACCTCTCCCTCCAACATGCTTCAAGCTACACCTTTCATATTTGGTTCATGGATAAATGGTTCTGAGGGGATGATGCACAGTCAATATTTATTTTTCAAAATCCAAGATGGTAGAATGGCGGCCACTTTTGTTGTGTTTTTTAAGCTTTTTTCTCTATCTTATGTTACCACCCCTCCCTCCAACATGGATCAAGCTACGCCTTTCATATATGGTACATGGATAAAGGGTTGTGAGGGGATTATGCACGCTCAATATTTTTTTTTTCAAAATCCAAGATGCTTATATACTCTAGTGTTTCTGTGACAAAAACACCTTATGTCACAAAAGCGCCGTAGGGCACTAATACCACCTCGGTGGTCAAACACTTGCTTAATTAAAATTATTTAGCCTATGAGGATTTGCCTTGTTATGCCCCTGACCTCCAAAGGAGGATTTGGGGCAAGCCAGAAAATAAGCAGACTGTACTCTGCAAAATGAGGTCCCCAGAGGGTGAATTTGGTGATGCTGCTCTGCACAGCAGGGTAGCATCACCCCAAATTTACCCTCTGTGAGCCTCAAGCTGAATCAGGGTCTCAAACCAAAGCAGAAAAAGGCACCCAGAGGATAAATTGGCCCACTGTATGGGATAGCATCAGCAAATTCACCCTCTGGGGACCTCATTCTGCAAATGTCAGATTGCTTATTTTCAGACTTGATTTGGGGGTATCTGGTGGATACCTCTGTCAAAAGGTATGAGATTCGATTGGAGATTTGATTTAATTCAACATCCTCTGACTGACTGGATTTGAGATTTAAGTCAACTTGAAATTTGTGATTTGCAAGGCCCAACCTTTGCTGTTTTTTTTTAAAAATTATCACCCATCTGTTTCACCTGCTCATTTCTCTCAAGAGTTGTTATTACCCTTTATTTTTTTTAATAACCAGAAATGAGAAAGTTCAGTAAATTTGCTGATTTCAATAAATTCCTGCCCAAAATGCTGTAATTTTATTTCTATTAATTTGCATGAAAATGATCTTAATAGGCCATTTTCATGCAAATTTATGGAAATAAAATATCTGTCAAACAAGAGATTTGCTTTGTTGAAGAAACGTTAATTTCACAGATTTGTTCAGAACTGTGTGAGAATTTTCGATAATTTCAGCGAATTTAGTTGCATGCCATTCTGATTCATGAATAACTCTTCTAATCTGTCATCACACTGTGCAAAGAACTGTTCATTGAATCATTTTCAAGTTTAATACATGGCATTTTGCTGACAATAGTCTAACTCACTCACTTCTAAGTTTATTGCTTTTTGTAACCCACACTTCATATAGCCCTGTATGCATGTTGGGAGAAGGGAATAGTTGATTGATTAACTCAGGGTTTAATTCTGCTATCAGGATTCGATGAAAAGTGCAGGAGCTTCAAAAAATGCTTCAGAATTTTTTAATACACTTCATATTCATTTATTAGGGAGCAAATTCAGCCTTCCATTTTCAAGATAAATTTGGGCAAAACAGAATGACTTTATCATTATGTGGGATGTTTCATGTATAAATTGTTATATAAATGGGGTAGTTACAAAGAACTTTGTAATTTTTTCCTTTTTAGCATCCAAGCTGGGACCAGTTAAAATGGTGAAGTGTCTTTTAATGTGTGAAAGTTTAGTTTCTTTAGTTATCACTGGATAAATGTAGAAGGCCTGTTTCACATATGTTGCAAATTACCACTGGATTAGAATTTTTGTGTTTCTTCAATATTGGCAGGAATTAACATGTATGTAAGGAGGGGGCAAATGCAATTGTCTGAATAAAAAAAAGAACTATGTGATAAAAGAACTGTGGAGTAGATTTTCTACTCAAGGAATATTTGTAATCTCCAGGAAAAAGCACAGAAGTATTAGCAACCTCTCAGCAACCTCTCAGTGAAACCCAGTGGTCAATGGAATTAAAGGTTGCAAACACTTCCTATTCTTTTCAGAAATTACGAAAAATGTATACAGTTAAAAATTGTTAAAAATTCACACAAGTGTTCTAGTAATAATCCCCCCATATTGTTTGAATGGATAAATTTGTTCAAAGGTAAGAACCATTGAGTAATTGTACGTTCCCGTTCATGTTTGTTAATTGATTTGATGAGTTATCAATAGGATATCCTTGATGGAACTGCAGTAATATAGGGAGCGCGAATCAGTGACTGAAATGGTCACCCATCCAACTACTAACTGCGCTCGACGTTGCTCAACTTCGGTGATCTGACGAGAACCGGTCACTGCGACGCCACCGCACCCCCAATTCAGAGTATAAAGTTTCTTACTGTCTTCAAGCCATTTTTGAAATGCCCCACTAACAAATGCCTGAGGTGGAAGTGCTCGACAGTGGGGAGCGTAGGATTGAACAATTCATAGTTGTATTGCAGTCATGATGTAGATAAAAATGCTGAAAGTGAACCTAAGCATCATTAAATAAATAGCAGTAGTGCTAAATGCTCAGCTGCATTGTGATAATCATGTGCCTTGAAGCCTGCAGTGATATTGGATATTAACATTGTGAAAAGTTACTAAATACTTGAAGGGTTACTTGTTAATGGGACAACGTTCCATAATTATACCGCCGCTTCGAAGAAGTGAGGGCTATATAGGAATCGCCCTGTACGCCCGTCCGTACGTCTTTCCGTCCGGACAAATTCTTGTGTGCGCAAGTCCTCCTACATTAATGAACCGATTTTGATGAAACCTTCATCTCTACTAAGTGAACATGTGCATATTCCAAACTTTTTGATCTGCGACAATTTTAACCAGGTTATCTCTCTTGAACTTTGATTTAATATGGGTTTCTATATGAAATTCTTGTGTACGCAACTCCTCCTACATTTATCAATCAATTTGGACAAAACTTTTCAGACATCATCACTACTAAGTGAACATGCACATATTCCAAGATTTGTGATCTGCGACAATTTTAACCAGGTTATCTCCCTTTGACTTAGATTTATTGTGTCTTTCCATCCGAACAAATTCTTGTATGTGCAACTCCTCCTACATTAATGAACCGATTTTGATGAAACCTTTCAAACATCATCTCTACTAAGTGAACATGTGCATATTCCAAACTTTTTAATCTGCGACAATTTTAACCAGGTTATTTCTCTTGAACTTTGATTTAATATGGGTTTCTACATGAAATTCTTGTGTGCGCAACTCCTCCTACATTTATCAATCAATTTGGACGAAAGTTTACAGACATCATCACTACTAAGTGAACATGCGCATATTCCAAAATTTTTGAGCTGTGGCACTTTTAACTAGGTTATCTCCCTTTAGCTTAGATTTATTATGGGTTTCTACATGAAATTCTTGTGCGTGCAACTCCTCCTACATTTATCAATCAATTTGGACAAAACTTTTCAGACATCATCACTACTAAGTGAACATGCGCATATTCCAAGATTTTTGATCTGCGACAATTTTAACCAGGTTATCTCCCTTTGACATAGATTTATTATGTCTTTCCGTTCGAACAAATTCTTATGTGCGCAACTCCTCCTACATTAATGAACCGATTTTGATGAAACCTTTCAAACATCATCTCTACTAAGTGAACATGTGCATATTCCAAACTTTTTGATCTGCGACAATTTTAACCAGGTTGTCTCTCTTGAACTTTGATTTAATATGGGTTTCTGCATGAAATTCTTGTGTGCGCAACTCCTCCTACATTTATCAATCAATTTGGACGAAAGTTTACAGACATCATCACTACTAAGTGAACATGCGCATATTCCAAAATTTTTGAGCTGTGGCAATTTTAACTAGGTTATCTCCCTTTAACTTAGATTTATTATGGGTTTCTACATGAAATTCTTGTGCGTGCAACTCCTCCTACATTTATCAATCAATTTTGACGAAACCTTTCAAACATTATCACAACTAAGTGAACATACGCATATTCCCAAATTTTTGATCTGCGGCAATTTTAACCAGGTTATCTCCCTTTAACTTGGATTTATTATGGGTTTTCAAATGGGATTCTTGTGTGTGCAACTCCTCCTACATTAATGAATCGATTTTGAATACATGTTGCACATTGTAAATGTGTTTTTCCAAATGTAAACCATATATGTGTGGGCTCTTTAAGTATTCAGTGCTGTTCTGTGGAAGGCCACATGTAAATACAAATTTCAACAACAAAAAATGATCTTTATGTATACATTTCCTTATGGCCTTCGCCTACATGATCAGAAGTGCATTCCTCTAAAAACCCAAAGCGGGAGTATTAATCACCTTCAGTGATAGTTCTAGATTACTGTGAACTTAATGTCTCACTGGTACATTTGGACCCAGTAACCAATTTCTGGTCACTATCATTTGAAGCCAACAAGACTAAAATTTAGTATGTAAACGACGAGAATGTCAACATTATAAGGTTACAAAGTTGACTGAAAAATAGTAAATATTTGATTCTGCCCATATCGATTCATTTAGAAAATGTCAGGGTTCTCATGCCTCCAGAAATTCCTGGAAATCCCTTATGTGAGAGAAAATAAATTTCATTCCCTTGAAACCCCTTGAATGTTGTGGTAGTGTCTAAATCTCCTTGAAATCAACCAAGCATTCAGGCCACCAGTCTTATTCTGTAAGAAATTTTACACTGTATGTTTAGATTCACTTGTATGGAATATTTCAGTTGCTTGGAAAAGCGAACCTATGGGGGGGGGGGGGGTGGAGTGGCAGTGCGGTAACCGGTTCTGGTCAGATCACCAAAGTTAAGTAACGTCGAGCCCGGTTAGTCCTCAGATGGGTGACCGACCATCTGAGCGATCGATTCGGACTCCCACGTTGTGTCCTTGGGCAAGGCACTTGACCCCCATTGTCCACATGGGGGCACGATGGCGCCTTGTACTAAGGTGTACTGCACATCGATGGTGCGCATGTCTTCAACCAATCTAACCCTGTCTGTGCTGCAGTGCAGAGTTACGATGTTGGGGAACTTGCAGCTGCTCGGTGGTTCTCTCCGGGTACTCCGGCTTCCTCTACCCGTAAAACCGTCACGGTCATGATTAGCCATTGTGCATAAATATGTGACCTTAAACGCCAATAAATAAAATAGCGAACCTATTGTTCGGTTTTCCGACAATCTGATTTATTCTGGACGATTGAATTTGAAACATTTTATAAAGATTCTTCTGTGAATCAAAGCTAGAAACGCTGCTCAATCGAGACTTCAGTTGATCAACATGTGGATTACATTACAATCAAATAAAGACTCTCCATAGCCATAGTGTTATGATTACGCCAGATAGTTCCACAAATTATGTTAATTTCTTGATGTTTTCAAGTGGAATTAAATACTTTTTGATTGGAATATCTAGGACTGCAACAGAATGGTAGACAGGTCTGCTTAATAGGTTTTCGCTTTGTCATATAAGGGAGGTTGTAATGAATCCAGTTACCTTTTGCCTAACAAGTGCTCTGTCAAACAAGGAATATCAGATCGTTTTTTATACTTCTAGGTGAAAACTTGGTGGGGGGAGGGGGGGGGGGGGTGCTGGTGATGTATTTGGAAAGTGCCTCTAGAAATTAAAGAAAGGAAGCAGCATTTCTGATTCTGTGTATGCAATATGCAGATGCAAGCTTTGGTGGACGTTACCAGTAAAGACCCATAAAGTGGGATTTTCATCTGCACTGTTACTTTTTGGTTCTTTGTAAAAACAACAGCAAATTTCTGCCAAATATGAACTGGCAATTTAAAAAAAAACAAAAAAACATAGTTTGTACCAGTGAGGATTACAGTATGTTTTTCTTTTAAATTTGTGGAAAAAAAAATTACAAATTTTGATACCATGTGTGTTGGGTAAAGGGTCAAAGATATACAGAATCCACCAAATATGTTATCGAATATAATTTCCACTTTTAATCTTGTGTTGTAGTGAAAACAATGGGTCAATTTCCGCTTGAAAATTTTCGAATACATTTTGTCGATTTCATGGAAAGTAGAGCAGTTCTCGTTCACTGACGAGGACAAGCCCTCTTTTACTGGTATAATAAGATCGAGCAACCACCAATGCCTGGTGTTGACAGCAGCATAATTATAAATGATTGTGAAAACTTGACTTGAAGTTATTGTGTTGTGGTTGGAATATGACCATAAATGGTGAAAGTGATCCTACATCTCCCCCCCCCTCCTCTCCCTCCCACCCCCCCCCCCCCCCCCCACACACACGCACAGATAGACAAACCTACCACCATTCCAAATAAATAAAATGTTTTGCCAAAATTTCCAAGGTATTAAGTATACACACTGTAAAATAATCCTGTTAAAATATGATAAAAAGCCTGTGAACCACATGCCTGTACTTTACCATAACATAGTTTAGTAAAAAAAAACACGCCTTATTTTTTACATTAACATCCATTTTTTAGCTTAACTTTACAAGGTCAAGATAAGCTATTGCCATCACACGTGTGGAGGAAGTCTGTTAGTCAGCGAGTCTGTTCCAATTTTTTTTAGCACAGGCTACACCCCGTGGTTCTTGTCCGATCATCACGAAATTTCATATGCAGGTTCGAGGACATGTCCCGATGAGAACGTCCCCTTTTGGTCGCGATCGGTCAACTGTGACGGCTGCGAGGCCCAAAACCAGAAAACCTTTAGCACAGTCTGCAGGTCGTATTTATGAAGGGATTTGTAACTTGGTTGAATGACTCCGTATAATGTCTGGATGAGAACGTGTTATTTTGGCCGGGTTCATTCAACCGTGATGGCCCCAGGGGCACGTTACCTAGATTCCTTTAGCACAGTATACACGTTGCACATATGAAGGAATTTCATTGTAAATTGCTAGGATGACTCGGTTAATGTCTTGATGAGAACATCCTATTTTGGCCGTGTTCGATCAACCGTCATGGCCGCACTGGCACGTGAGCTAGATTTGTTTAGTACAGTCTACAGTTCATATTTATGGAGCGATTTCATTGTAACTTGGAAGGATAATTCGGTATGATGTCTAGATGAGACTGTCCTACTTTGGTCATGATCGATCAGCCGTTACCACCGGCTAGTCACGTGACCTAGATTCATTTAGCACTGTTCAGGTTTTTGTGAAGGGATTTCATTGTAACTTTGTAACTTGGTAGGGCAACTCGATATCATATCTAGATGAGACTGCCTATTTGGTCACGATCGGTCAATGATGACCGCCGGACCAGCACGTGACCTAGCCTCCTTTAGCATAGACAGCGAGTCATATTTATGGAGGGATTTCATTGTGACTTGGTAGGTTGACTCGCTTTGGAATGATTTTACTGTAACTTGGTAACTTTGGTTGACAAACGTTGACTGTGAGGGCCACATCAACCCGGGCCTCAATTCTTGAGTACAGTCTACACATCAAATTATTCTTGTTGAAAACATAGCATGTAGGGAACAGAAATTAACATATTCTCAATTATCACAATTCTTGTCTTGTTTCATAACCCTTCCCGCGGGAACTCAGGGAAGTGAAGCTGTGCCTATTCACTACAGTAAACAGGCTCTGTTTTACTGGTAAAATAGGACCCAGTCATCAGTGCTTGGGAGGTGCAAACCCTCTCTAAAATGGGCGACATGGCTTATTAACTTTCACCCTGGTCTTGAGTTGATACTCATTTTGTGGTCCTGATTAGTCATTGTGCAAAAATATGTGACCTTAAACACCAACAAATAAATAAATAAATTTCATAATCATTTCATAAACATTGAACATTATCCTTTTCATTAAACACTGAACACAGTCAAGTTAAGCTACAGTATCATTGACACTTTCATTGTTTTCAGTCACGAAGTGTTGACTAATTGATATTACTAATTAGTCAGCCAAAACAATAACCCATTCACAAATCTAGTAATCCTTCAATGACGGTGACATTTCACAAAAATTGGGAAACTAACCCTTTACCTGACATGACGACACTTGCAAAAATTCCTGAATAATTATTTTTTTTTCATTTTTTTGCGTCAAAAATGTAGCTTATACCCCCTCATTGGAACGAGCTCAATGAGCTCGTTCCAATGAGGGGTCATAAATAAGTTTTTGAGGCAAAGAGTGAAAATTGAATAGTGATTTTACAAATAGTTACGTTGGCTTAGGAGAAGAAAACATTTGTCCTAAATATTTGTTCCACTGAAGATGAATACACTTTTTTTAGTATTTCGTGTCATTACATTTTCAACATTAATGGTCGTTACCATAAACTTAATTTTAGAAGTACCGGAAGTTGGTTTTCAGTCCATTTAACACATTTTTGCATTAATGCCACAGTACATTGCAAAAAAAGGTTGAGTGGTTAGTACCCTTTACACCAAAATCTTGCCCAAAGCTCTGTTTTTGCCTCAGATTGTAATATCTGGAAATTTGTCTTCAAGGAACAAGATGGTTATCTGTCTTGGTATCTCTTAAATATTTGTTAAATAATTCATTATACATTGCTTTATTATTGAAAAATTGAATCATGGATTGATGTATATTTGTTATTAGCATTTAGTATAAAATGGGAATTGTTTATTGTTGGGCTGTGCACATGATTTGCATAATTGTATTGTAAGTAATGAGAAATTTTTAGAATATTTCTATTGTCGAATAAAAGTTGTCAAAAAGTACCAATTGTTTTGAAGCGTTCGGCTTTCAACACTACACAGTGATAATTGGGATAAGAGTTGTGGCCAAGTGGATGCATTGGTCTCACAATATGTTCTGTGTTTGGTATTCAAAAGGTAAGAAAGATGTCAAGGTGACTGAACTCATTCTGCAAGTATCACTTTTGGGGATGATGAAATCACAGTGAACTAAAATAAAATTGTGCCGTGATTGCATTTAGCCACCTTTGTTCTTACCCCAATGTATGGAAACCTAAAGATGCTGGACCCTCATAACACTATTAGCTATCCATGTATATTCCAGGAGGGTGTATGGAAATTTACTCTGGTTTGAAAACTGATACACCCTGAGGTGCTGCCGAAGGGTGTATCAGTTTTTAAACCAGTGTAACTTTCCATACATCCTGGAATATACATGGAAAACGATTTTATTTTCTCACTAAATTCCTTCACTTTGAAAAAAAACTTCAGTTCTATAGAATAGGAACATAAACTTTCTTATTTTGTTTGACAAAGCTCTAGGAGCTCTGCCAAACAAAATATAATGGGTCATATCTGTAGTTATTTTCATGATGAGATGCATCAAAGATTAATGAATCGGTCAATAGTATGCTTTTCGGAATAATCAGTGAGTATCTTGACACTTATGAGGTATAGATGCTCAGACTCTTTACAATGTAACAAAACAACAGAAAAATGCCAACAAATACTGGCCAAACGGCATTTTGAAAGAAAAAAAAATAGCTGATAACTCCGTATTAAAATATAGTTCTATCAGTAAGGCCACACAAAGTAGATCTTCTGTTTCACAGGCCATTTTTTTTGTAAAATTTCATGCGGGCGAGCGTGTTTTTATTTTATTTTTTATTTCTGTAATTATTTCTTTGCCACCAAAAGTTCATGTCCTTGGTATGTTTTGGGCCTCATAATCTACAGAGTAGCATAGGTGGTGGTGTATTTCGTCCCCTGAGAGCAAGAAAGCTTTGCAATGTTAAAGCATTGCTAAGCCTTCTTGCACTCAAGGGACAAATTTATTATTTTTTTTTAACTTGGGTAAAATATCAGACATAAACCATTTAATTTTTATTTTTTTTTAAGTTTGCATTGGTTATAAAAAGAGAGCATGCGGCAGCCAAAAGGAGGGCCTGAGAAACAGATTTTTATTTTTTTAGGCCTAACCTGATTTTTTTTGTCATGAATAACTCAAAATTTAAAGGTATTATTTGGATTATTTTTTTCAATGAACAGCACTGTTAATTTTAATACATATGCCATTATCATAAAATATTTTGTGGATTTTGAAAACAAAATCACAATGCCTGCTTATTCATGTTTTTACACCGGGTAAACCAATGTGTACATATTTCAAATGGGTGAGGGAATTATTTACATCGTACCTGTCAGCCAATCAGTTCACTAGATTACATACTGTCAGGAAATAATATTAATAATTATGGGATTATGTTTCATTTCTGGCACGGATTCTCAGATTTTCACCAAATTGTGGTGTTTGAATCTTCTCCCAAATTTCTGGACTGATTCCAGTCAAAATTCATGTGATTGGGGGGACATACTGTCTAGATATGTTGGTGGCAGAAATTTGCCAAAAAAAATAAATCTCAAGATCCGATTTATGGAATAACTTAATGTATGGTATTCCACTTTCTTTTCAGGTGTGCAGTAAAGTTTGTTCAAGAAGTTTGAGGGGCAATATCTTATGGTAAGGCACAGTTTTTGACCCCACCTGAAACTTCTGTTTTGAGAACCAATAGGCAAATTTGAACCAAATTCAGTATGTGGCATTATTAGGTCAAATGCGGAGTCCGCATATTTTCAGAAAAATCTTTTCCAGAAGCACTAATAAGAATCTGTTGATATTTGATACATACTTAGGAGAATCAGATTCAGGTTTGTTCAAAGCAAGTTCCCGGGGTTCACATTGGGCCCCTTGTGGGAAAATCAGAAGATTTTCAAACAATATTTCTCATATTGCACTCTTCTTATCCAGTCATTACTATTTTTTTTGGTCAAGTTGTGTTAACAACCGAGACCTGTGGTTTGGTAATGATCGGTGTGCATCCGGACAGGCATCCGGGCATCCTTGCACTTTTAGTGCAATAACTTGAACAAACATTCTCCGATTTGACTAATATTTGCCGTAGAGGTCTTTTGCAATAATATCTCAAACCAGTTCGAAAACTGGCCTGGCCCAATTTTACATTACAGAGTTATGGGCCTTAATTAATATTTACTAATTCTGAACTTATTAACATTATAACTTAAAGGTTCCAGATTTGACAACCGGCATATAATTGATAACCGGGTTATGGACATGCAACACTCTCCGATTGCCACTGCAACTCAATGCCTGCATCCCCGATGCACATCTCTTGTTTATATTTGGTACAGGATCAGATTCCAGTTTGTTCAAATCGAGCCACAGTGTTGGTTTTCTCACCAGGGACCAAATTTTAACTTATAAGGGAAAATCCTTTTAAAATCTTATTTTGATCTATCAGTGGGAATATTTTGATATTTGGTATTCAACATCCTTGTGGAGGTCAGATTCAAGTTTGTTCAGTCTGTAGGTTCATATTAGAGTCAAACATTTTTTCAAAAAAACATTTTGTTCGAATCTATACAGTCTGAATCTTGTAATATTTGTTGTACAGCATCACTGGGTGTGTGTGTGGGGGGGGGGGGGGGGGGGGGGTAGGTAGATTTAAATTTGTTCAAAGCAAGTTCCATGGTTCATATTTCAGCCCCCTTTGGTAGCCCGATGTTTAACTGTGCGCAGTGTGTGCATACTTCTTCGGAAATCTTCTTCCGACCCATCAGTTAGTCATTTGATATTTGGTATACAACATCTTCATGGGAATCAGATCAAACCTTGTTCAAATCAAGGCCCTAGTTCTTATTTGAGCTCCATATGGGAGCTTGAATTTTACTTAGTGAAATATGAGTATAATTCTTTCAAAATTCTTTTATTCTGATCCACCGCTGAGAATTTGTTGATATTTGGTACATGAATCCTTCTGTGAGCTCATTGAATTATTTGTAATAATGTAATTTCCTTGTGGGAACTCAAAACGTTGGCAACTTGGCAGTGCTTGTTCTCTCAAACTGCTACCACATTCAGCGGAAAAAATGAAAGTACATACATGTAGTAATTGACAAAGTATTTGAATTAATGAGTTATTTTATTTTAAAAAATCCTTTAACCCTTTACCTAACCTGAAAAGCAGACGACACTAGCAAAAATAATTCTTGAATAACTAATTTTTTTCATTTTTTTGTCTCAAAAACATAGGTTATGACCCTTCATTGGAACGAGCTCGACGAGCTCGTTCCAACGAGGGGTTATAACCTATGTTTTTGAGACAAAAATTGAAAAAAATAATGAAAATTAATTGGCGATTTTTGAGAATAGCGCTGGCCGGTTTTGGCCGTTACGTTAGGTAAAGGGTTAAACACTTTGTGACGAATCAATGGACCTTTCTCAGGTGTGCACTTCAAGCTCTTGGGGCCTCTTGTTTAAAGTGGTGGGGTATCGGGAGGGATTCATATATGGATGCTGATAAGAAAGACTGGACCCATTAACCAATAACTGAACTGTGAGTGCTCTAAAATGAGCAGTATTGGTACAAACGACTTCATACAATTTACATGTGTTGCAGTCAGGATTTACATGTGTTGCAGTCACGATACAGCCATAGATGCTAAAGATGACCTTGAAAATCAATAAACAAACTCACAAGAAACCGCTGATGTGAACCCCGTTCTTTTAACTGGTAGAGTGCTAGAAGCCCGTATGTTGGCTGTACTCTGAAGTGCAGGTACCGCAACTTAAAGGCTTCAAATTCAGTGTCTGTGTTTCATATTTTTGTCATATTAGTCTGTTAGGATTTTCTTTGTTGCAATTTATGCCCACAGGCACTGTCCCATGAATTGTAACAAGGCAAAGAAAAATGAACAAATTTTGATGGTCAAAAATAATTCAGCACTCTACCAGGGAATTGTTTTGCCTTCTCGACAGTCAGAATACAGACAATATATTGTATGTGGTGAATCCAACTCGCTTCAGCTCTCGCGCGAACCAGTGGAAGTTGAGCAGTGTCTGTTTACTGCGCTAAACAAGTTCTGCTTTACGTAAAAAAAGATCTGATAACCAATACCTGGGATGGAAGTCCTCTTAAGTGGGCAGCACAGACATAAACGATTGGCTAAAATTGACTTTGTACCTGTGTTGCGGTTTATGTTCATTATATCGCCCATCAATTAAATATACAGGCTTACGGCCTACTGGCCAATCTTGACATATTCAGATAATTCGGCCTACAATCCGCTACCGCTTTGTCCTGAAGAAACTTCCATTTACTTTTATCCATGCACTGTCAACGGTAAGCCTTTACCTAACACAACTAGGGGTGTCTCTTGCCAAAATTACTGAATAACTATAATACCAACTGAAATAAGTCGTATGATAACCAATAGACACTTTCTCTTGAGTTTTCCCTTCGTTGACAATTCCAGCCCTCGACGTCATTTTTAGCTGAACTTTGACGTAGTCAAATTTGAGGTTTTGTCATGGCCCGTCGTCCGTCTGTCCGTCCGTCAACAATTCAATACGGCTCGGACTTGAGGCCGTATTTATGAACCGACCTTTACGAAACTTCTTGGGTACCTTTGTTATCACCGTGGGACGAGAACGAGAGTTTTGGGGTGTGATCCAAAATTTCAAGATGGATGCCGGCTGCCATTTTGTACCGAAATTAGGTACAATCAGTTTTGTTGTACAGAACTTCTATATGAAGGTTCTGATTTGAATAAATTTTTGTATGAATGTTTAGTAACATGGAATACATCACAT
Source organism: Pictodentalium vernedei (assembly GCA_031216915.1). Taxonomy (NCBI): domain Eukaryota; kingdom Metazoa; phylum Mollusca; class Scaphopoda; order Dentaliida; family Dentaliidae; genus Pictodentalium; species Pictodentalium vernedei. The sequence goes on from CM062290.1 coordinate 213,556,462, forward strand.
ATAATACGAGTTTTTTTTTTTCTCGTGCATAAATTATGCAAATTAGATGAACTTTGATTTATTCAGTGCTACTAAAACATAGTACACATGCCAATACGACTCGGGCTAGTGGCTGTTTTTATGTTATGAACCGATCTTCACAAAACTTCTTGGATGCCTTTGTTATCGCCTTAAGACGAGAAAGAGTGTTTTGGTGTGCGGTCCGAAATTTCAAGATGGACTCCGGCGGCCAATTGGACTAACTTTAATTTATTCAGTGCTACTTAAAACACAGTAAGAGCACATTTCAATACGGCTCTGGCTAGAGGCATCTAACTGTCACCCACCTTTACAATACTTTACCTGTACCTTTGTTACAGGCAACGGTCAGTATTTATGCACAGACCTTTACAGTACTTTACATGTACCTTTGTTACCAGGTCATTACCTAGATGTGTGTCATTGCTGTGTCACATACTATACATGTACATGTCTTACACAGGTTGAGCTACAGTGCCATTGACAGAGTAATCGCTTGACTGGACTGGTTACGTGAAATAATTCATGAGAGGTCACGGAGGGACGTTGTACAAACACGAGTGCGCGAATGTGCACGAGTGTTTTACAGTAGTCCTTTGCCTCGTATGAATTATTTCACGTAACCAGTCCAGTCAAGCAATTACTCTGTTTATTACTTTTCATTATTAACGATAATTATTTTATTTTAAAAAAAACCAAAACAATGAAGTCCCCATTACACCCACGGCAAAGCGTCTTCGTTTGCGCGCACTGATACATGACCCAATTGTTGATTGCATAATTCACTTAAGTTATCGTTTATAATCATACCCCAAAATCCCAGTCAATCACACTTTGGAAAGTAATAATACATTATAATCATATCCCTACCTCCCCGATTAATCCCATTCATTCTAGTCAACCCTGAACTCTTGGATTTTGAAGTGATATACCCGGCAATCATTCTCACGACAGCGCTTTTTCTTCATGAAGTGCTCGAGACAATCTCTCGATCATGACCGGGCCCAGCCCTGCCCTGTGTGATAGCATATTAAAACTTGCACCAATCTACATTAGCGTATACCCAGACCAAGATGTGCTGTAAAGTAAAAAAGGATCCCAGTCTACTACACTAAATAAAGATACTAGCATCGGTAACTGCATGGTGATTCACTACAAATTTAAGCAGTCCACCGACTGCCCACAGAGTTGTTTCGCAATGAATTAGTTATTAGGTTAGGGTTAAGCAAGCCTGAAAATAAGCAGTCTGTCATTTGCAGAATGAGTTCCCCAGAGGGGGAATTTGCTGATGCTATCCTATACAGTGGGCCAATTTATCGGGATGGCACCACCAAATTCACCCTCTGGAAACCTCATTTTGAAGATGTCAATTTGCTTATTTTCTGGCTTGGAGTTAAGTCAGGGTATATGATCAAGTTTGCCAATTCCTCCACAAAATCACGGTGCGTCGAATTACCGAAACGCGACCGAAACGGGAGAGTAATCTACCGAAACATGCACCAAAAAGGCTGAAACGGGCGACAAGAGGGTCTTCCTACCATAAAGGACTAAAACGCGATTGAAATGATTTATGCCAACAATTTTTTTTCCTGCAGCCCCGTGGGAACCGCAGGACTCTGCTAAAAATGGAAAAAAATTAAAACGCCCATATCTCCAAAACTGCACGGCACCGAGAATTTTTATACGGTGTGAAGCTTCCTTATGACCAACAGAAAGGATTGGTAAAAAAACTGCCATCGGTTTTATCATAGGGTACAGTTTTGGGACTTTGAAAAAGTGCCGAGTCGGCACTTTTTAACACTGTAGGCAATGGAAAAAACATTAAAAAATCTTCTTCTCCAGATCCAGCAGGCAGAATCGTTTGATATTTGGTATGCAACATTGTAGGGTGGATCTGATTCAAGTTTGTTCAAATTGGTCCCCTGGGTTCATATTTGGGCTCAGTACAGGAGCCCGATTTCGAACTTTCAGGCAAATTTCTTTAAAAATCTTCTCCAGATCCAGCAGGCAGCATCTGTTGATATTTGGTATGCAACATTGTGGGGTGGATCTGATTCAAGTTTGTTCAAATCGGCCCCCTGGATTCATATTTGGGCTCACTATAGAAGCCCGAATTCGAACTTAGTGCATTTCAGGCAAATTTTTTTAAAAATCTTCTCCAGATGCAGCAGGCAGAATCTTTTTATATTTGGTATGCAACATTGTGGGGTGGATCTGATTCAAGTTTGTTCAAATCGGCCCCCTGGGTTTATATTTGGGCTCACCAGTATAGGAGCCCAAATTTGAACTTAGTGCATTTCAGGCAAATTTCTTTGAAAATCTTCTTCTCAAGATCCAGCAGGCAGAATTTTTGATATTGGGTATGCACCATGCTTAGGGGGTGAGATTCAATTTTGTTCAAGCCACCAAGTCCCTGGGTTCATATTTGGGCTCACTGTGGGCGCCCGAATTATAACTTAGTTCAAAATGAGGAATTTTCTTGAAAAATTTTCAGATCCAGCAGTCGGAATGTTTTGATATTTGGTATGCAGCATCCTTTGGGGGGTGAGATTCAAGTTTGTTCAAGCCACGACCCTAGGTCCATATTTGGGCGCCTTTGGGGTGCCCGAATTGTAACTTAATTCAGTATGAGGAATATTCTTTAAAAATCTTTTTTTTAGATCCACTGGTCAGAATCTTTGGATATTTGGTATAAGCTTTTCTTAGGAGGAGCAGATGCAACTTGTTGAAATCAATTCTCTGGGTTGATATTTAGGCTTCCATGTCAGGTGAGCGCCCTCAGGCTCCCTGGGGCCTCTTGTTCTGTTAAGGGTTCTGTGTTCGTTCAGCTTCACCATTGATTCACTATCCCCCGTTGGTTCCAATGATCCATATTTATACCATTTATTTATTTGCGTTTAGGGTCAATGCCGGGGCACTGCTCGGGACTCTCAATTTTCCAAGTGTGAAAAGATAGCCTGCTGCTTTGGTTTCACTAAGAAACCAAAGCAGCAAGCTATCTTTTCACACTTGGAAAATTTTGAAGCCACACATTTCTCACCTCCCAACACATGCCTACAGACCTCATCACTAAGACAACACATCACCAGCTTACATCGTTAAACCACCCACTTTGTGTTGTTATTGTGATAAAGCTCTGGTTTAAAAAAAACATGATCCCAAACTTTGTGGTAGGTCTGGCGCTCAACCAATAGAAATGACTTTTATTCATTCAGTTCTGATACTTTCACTGCTCATTTTGGACCATGCACACTTCGTTCTATTTGAGCGATAATGCTTGCTGAAATGAGACGGGGTTGGCGGGAAGGATCTTTTGTTATAAAACCATTGAGGGAAGAAGGGGCGCACCTTTTCTCAAAATCTGCCGTAAAATTTTATTTCACACTGGTGAAAATTAAAAGCTGAAACACATCGAACCTTTATCCCATTAACTGTGAAACGGTCAGAAAATTGACCTGAACTCGACTTCCATGGGTTAATATTTATTAGGAGTTTCTCAGTACCGCGATGGAATTATGATGATTATCAGGGGTGGGTCTGGAATTTAGTAGTATTGATATCCTAGGAACTAAAATTTCAAGATTAGTGGGGGGGGGGGGGGGGGGGGAGGTCATCAAGCCAATTGTTGCCTTGGAACTGGCATGGGAGATACCACTAGAGTTCAAAGGGTTAATAACTCGGATCTGTCTTTGGCATTTTTAGTCCGTGCCTGTTATGCATGGTGCGGAGAAACGTTCGGCGTTTGAACTGTTTTAAAGTACTATTTAAAGTACTATAACTTTAAAACTAAATCATGAGCTGTCATAGTTGTGTGTGTGTGTTTTCTGCAAATTGCACTTTTTATGCCCCTCCACGACTTGGGATATAGTGATTGAAGTGTGTGTGAGTGTGTGTTCGAACCAATATCTCAGTACCTCATGGGGCTTCAATCATCAGACATCACACAGTTATAAAGGACAAAAGGAGGATATGTTGCTCACCATACATGGGCCCGTAACTTCAAGGTCAAGGCCAAAGTTCATGGGCACACTTCAAATTTCGATATGTGTGTCTCAGACACAACTCATAAACGAATCAAACTACAATTGTCAAACTTCCTACAAATGTTAACGACATTCAGGTGGCATGTCGCGTATGAGAGTTGCTTGCACATATTCAAAGTCAAGGTCATACCTGAGTGTCATATGCTGAAGTTTACACATCATGCTCAGCCCTTACTAACAAATCAGGATAATAAGTATCATACTTTACACAATGTGAAGGACCGTTAGAAAATGTTTCACGTATAATAGTTGCTTGCGCATTTTCAAGGTCACACTTGAGTGCCTTATGTTGAATGTCACAAGTCATGTTTCTTGTGAGTTCCATTTGAGGGATGGGTGGGCGATATCCTGTGTTACTCGAGTGACATTTATTGTCATCAGCTGACATAATATCCACACCTGGCACTGATTTATTTATTTATTTATTTATTTATTTATTTATTTATTTATTTGGATTTAACGACGCTTTTGACTGTCAGGGTCACCTCGTGTCGGAGCCTGGTACTGTTACAAGGGAAGCATTCGGGAGAGTTTCCTATGCATCAGTGACAGGTACAGTTATTACTGGTTTGAAATGCATGTATAAGAATTGTTGTGTGTATACAAACATACAAGTTATTATGATGAATTTGACAGTAACATTGTCTGAGGTTTGCAGCACAGCTTATGTTCAACCGAGACACGAAGCGTCGAGGTTGAACACACGCTCTGAGTTGCAAACCTCAGACCATGTTGCCGTTAATTCATCACAATAACGTATATGTTCCAATAAGACCCTATCTATAGCCTGTATCGTGAAACATGAGAGGCGCATTTATTAAACGTGTAATCGTTAAAAGTTGCCTTGTTCAAGGCAACTTTTAACGATCGATCACAAATTTAGTAAATAAACCTCTCGTGTACTCCACGATGGCACTGGATAAATAATCAATGAATCAGATAAACTCTTTCCATTTTTGTTAAAATCGTAAAATCGGTTTGTAAGGGTAAACAACACTTCATTTGGAACACCGTCTACTGCACGTGTGAAAAATCATTTCATTGATGAAACAATCACGAAACATGCGACGTCATTTCAAATATTCGTGTGGGTGACGTCAGACTGTAACAAATGCCACTGGAGCCGTAAAAATATAAGAAACTACGCGAGCTCTCATCCATTCAGAGGGCGGGGATTTTAGTCTTATTGGAACATAAGATGATAAAAGTCAGAAGAATTCTTGAAAACGAGCCTGATAGTCCTGGGATTTCTTTCATACGGCATGGCGGTGTACACACACTTGTCGGAGTTAAAAGGGCGAATTTTGTTTTCCTTTTGTACGCGGACGGAATGTTCTTTTTATTTGGCACGCCAACAGTTTGCACAAAAGACGGGATGCAATAAAGTTGTGACGTTTTAATCAATATACCGCGATTGAGATACACAGATAATTACGCCAAGTTGCAATGGCGTAAAATCTAGATACATCTATTAACCCATGCCAGGGTTTCCAAAACCTTTACTTTCCAGGCCTTCTTTCGTGTTGTTTATCTGTTGGTCCGTCCCCGTTTCTATTTGGTATTTCTCCGTTGTTGTATGCCGTGTGCTGAAAAGTGACTGGGTGGTGTTCGCGTTGGCAGCTGTGGAAAATAAGAAAATATGTAATTTTAGTATCTGTTTATAATGTAATAATAATAATAATAATAATATTAATAATTGACACGGAACCATGTCACCTAATGGGAATCTGGAATAAAACATTTATTTTACAATAAACAAATTGCGGCTGATTGATCACAGTGTGCCGAATACGTATCGGACTTAATTATTTTCCTTCAGCCAGATCACTTAGTTCACCACACATCTAACACAAGCTATGGACAAGGGAAACAAAGTGACATTAAACACCAATAAATTCTCAAATGTGTGGGATTCAAATGGGGTTGGTTTTGTTCACTGGCAGTTGTATTCTGATCCGGTATAACCCATACCTGAAAGTTCTTGTTGTTCCCTCTAATTTTGTGCTCTCCCCCCCCCCCCCCCCCCCCCCCCCCCCACACACACACAAACACAATAATTGACACATAGCCATAGAAGTTGAAAGTTACATTGAACCCCCCAAAAACAAACAATGTACCTACACCATCCTCACTCTCTCGCCCTTACCCTCTCTATCTGGTAGGGCGACGACAATATCCATAACAGCACTGAAATTCAATATCTGCCCAAGACATTCGGCCATTCGCTCTTCAACATGTATTTAATGTATGTGGAATATCGAAGAACACCAGGTACTAATCTGCTGGAGTCTGAATGAGACGTTGAAAAACAGGTCTTCGTGCCCTGTCGAAGGCTTTGCTGAAGGACATAGACGACCTGATAAACTCCATAGATTATAATGGAAAAAAAAACATTCTAATGTAATGACCCGACAATACGTCCGTCTGTGTGTATTTCTGTGTCAACCCAAGTGACACCCCAAGTGCACTCCGTCATGACATTAATTGCGCCACCCCCCCCCCCCCCCCCACCCCTGGAAGTGGGAAAGTGCTTGCGTATTTTAGTAAACAAGTTCTGTTTTACTGACAGAATAGATCCTGGTAACCAGCGACTGGGTTGAACGTCCTCTAAAAGTAAACAGCAAAGGTATAACAATTAGCTAGACTTAACTTCATGTTTGTGTTACAGTCATGGTTTACCATAGGTGGGGAAATGACCTTATATACCAATCAATGAATACATGGATCAATAAGAAATAGGCTGAAAACGGCATTCCCTACTTCTCTGTTGAAGAACCCGCAGTGTGGATTTATGCACGTGTGATTTGTGACGAAAAAACATGGAAACATCCAAGAGTGCTTAAATTTTTTTCAAAAACTGTTGAAAAACTGTTTAAAAAAAAAATTGAATAAAAATGTTTTGGTAACCAATTTCAGATTGCCTTACCATAGTAGTGGAAAATGTGCTGTGCTCTAAGTACTCTTTACTGTTTTATTTTCCTCCATTGGTAATACCGGTCTCTGACAGCAACGATAGGAAAGTTCTCTGGAAGGGTTTTCCTAGAGTTAGTGTTAGGCCGGTTTTATCAATGAAGAAAATTTAAGAGGCTTTTTCTTGTGGATTTCGCTGTACAGGGCTTGAAACAAAAAAAATCAGGGTGTGATCGGAGACGCTTATCATACTAGCAGAATTTAATGTGTTACCTGTGATATATATTATACTATCAATAATAAAAAAACACAGGTTTTTTTTTAGCTCACCTGACTGAAAGTCAGGATGAGCTACAGTGATCATTCGTCGTCCGTGAACATGGTGTTTCCATCTGCCCCTCCTAAACCGCTGAACCAGTTTGGTGATTGCTTGTTCCGACAATTTTTCAAATCAACTTTCCCAGCTTCGCGGAGAGGGGTAGGGGAAAATCCACCAAAATTCTTTAAAAAAATAATCTTCTCATAAACCACTGGGTACAATGACTTGTTTTTTGGTATGGAGCTTTCTTTTAAGGTGTAGAATCAAGTTTGTTCAAATTTATTTATTTATTTATTTATTTATTTATTTATTTATTTATTGGTGTTTAAGGTCACATACTTATGCACAATGGCTAATCGTGACCGCAATACGGGGAATAATCTTTAAAAATCTTCCTCTTCAGATCCACCAGTCAGAATGCTTTGATATTTGGTATGCAACATCTTCTTTTTTTCGGGGGGTGAGGATGGGGGGGGTGTTCAAATCGGGTTCCTGGGTTACTATTTGGGTTCACCATGGGAGCCCAAATTTTAACTTAGTGCAATATGAGGGAATTTCTTTAAAAATCTTCTTCAGATTTACCAGTCCGAATGCTTTCATGTTTGGTATACAACATCTCGTGGGGATGTGTGTATGTGTGTGTGTTTGTGGGGGGGGGGGGGGGGGGGGAGACATTCAAGTTTGTTCAAATCGGGTCTCTGGATTAATATTTGAGCTCCCTGTGGAGCCCGAAAGTTAACTTGGTGTAATATGAGGGAATTTCTTTAAAAATATTCTTTTTTAGATCCACCAGTCAAAATGATTTCATATTTGGTATACAACATCTCTAGGGGGTGAGATTCAAGTTTGTTCAATCCGGTTCTCTAGGTTAATATTTGGGCTTCCAATGGTAGTCCAAATTTTAACTTAATGCAATATGAGGAAATTTCTGTAAAAATCTTCTTCTTCAGATCCACCAGTTAGAATCGTTTAATATTTGGTGTACAATATCTCTAGGTAAGTCAGATTATTCAAGTTTGTTCAAATCGGGTCCCTGGTTTAATAGTTGGGCTCCCTATGGTAGCCCAAATTTTAACTTAATGCAATATGAGGAAATTTCTTAAAAAATCTTCTTCTTCAGATCCACCATTTAGGATCGTTTAATATTTGGTGTACAATATCTCTAGGCGGGTCAGATTCAAGTTTGTTCAAATCGAGTCCCTGAGTTAATATTTGGGTTTTTATGGGAGCCTGAATTTTAACTTGATGAAATATGAGGGAATTTCCTTAAAAATCATCTTCTCCAGATCCACCAGTCAGAATGTTTTTGTATTTGGTATACAACATCTCTAGGGCGTGAGATTCAAATTTGGTCAAATCGGGTCCCTGGATTAATAGTTGGGCCCCCTATGGTAGCCCGAATTTTAACTTCAGATCTCCCAGTCAGACTGCTTTTACATTTGATATACAGCATCCTGGTGGTGGAAAGGAAGGACTCGGACAGAATTTTGTTCAAGTTAAGTTCCAAGGCTGATATTTGGACTCTCAAGTTTTGCCTTACTGGAAATCGGGTAGCATCCCAGTACTAGAAAAAAATCATCTGGCATGGACAACAGCAGAGTTATAAATAATTAAATAACTTCATTCCTCTGCAGCGTTAACAAGCTATAGATGCCAATTAAACCCTTCTTTAAACAACTATAACAACTATTGTCAGGTGAGCGCCTCAGCCCCTATGGGGCCTCTTGTTAGTATTGATGGTATAATATGTATTATACTTAATATATTAAATTCTGCTAATACAATACTACAAGCGCCTGTGGGTGTGATTGGCAAAGACGTGTGGCAGATCGATACGTACGCAGAAGAATATGAATAGGGTATTCAACAAATTATCTGCCGTTATCTGAGAGATATTCGCTTCAAAGTCAGAACTTGAGTGTTATAAAATCACTCCCCATTTAGAATAAATTTAATTTCGTTAATATTGGTGGATTTGAACAAAAACGTTTCCACTAATGGTTTAGTTCTCTCGATGGATCGATGACGCCCAGGTGGAAAATAGTCCGTCAAGGGAATCCGTATGGAACACATGTTCCAAACGAATTTGTTCGAGCTCAAACGTATTTTGGAACTGGGTAAATAAACGGGGGAAAAGTAGTGTGCAGAGTATCAAAGTGGATGGGGAAAGTACAGAAGATAAAGGCCGTATCGCTTCAGAGTTAGTCAAGCACTGGGAAAAGATAAACGATAGGCGATGGGGCAGTGGGTCCCCACCAAAAAGAAATACACTGGTGGAGGAGAACCTATCCAATCGTGTATGTAGCGAAATAACGACAGAAGAAGTGCGGAACGTGGTCTCGAAATTAAAAAATGGTTAAAGCGGGAGGGACTGATGAAATTCCGAACGAATTCCTCAAAAATGGAGGGGGAGGCACTTATTGAAGTCCTGACAAACCTTTTCAACCTGGCTCTGCGAAAGCAAGAGGTCCCCTGAGAGTGGAGGGAAAGTAAGGTGTCGTTCATACACAAAAAGGGGGATAAGGAAGTTCTAGATAACTATAGGGGGATATCAGTTAGTAGTAACACGGTAGACTAGAGGAAGTTATTGAAGAGAAAGGTTTTTTAGGAGAAATTCAAAATGGTTTCAGGAAAGGACGAAGAGTCATTGATCACCTATTTACACTCACCCAACTGATAGAATCAACAAAGGCTGAAAAGAAAAAGATGTTTCTGGCATTTCTAGATGTGAAAAAAGCGTACGACCGAGTGTGGAGGGAAGGTATGTGGCGAAAGCTCGAGGGCATCGGACTGGGGGGTGACTTTGTGGGAATCATGAAAGCACTGTATACAGATGTGCAAAGCCAACTCAGTCTAGGGAGTATCACTACAAAACGAGTCCCTATGGATATAGGCCTCAAGCAGGGGTGTATCTTTTCACCGATTTTGTTTGCATTGTATGTTAAAGATTTAGGGGACGAACTAATTCAGAGTGCGGAGGGGGTAAATGTTGGAGACATAAAGATACCAGGCTTATTCTTTGCGGACGACATGGTGTTAATGTGTAGAACTGAACAGGGGCTAGAGAAATTGCTGGAAATTGTTGGTAGATATGGGAACACTTGGCGGCTCGAACTAAATGAAAATAAAAGCAAGGTAATACCAGTTGGACGCAAGGTAGATATGACGAAGAGATGGAGAGTGGGGGAGTTCTCAATCCCCGAAGGGGAAAGCAAATAAATCACTGTAAGAGAAACGGGAGAGTATGAGTATCTAGGGGTAAGCATAAATATAACGGGAAGAGGGGTGTACAGAAATTACTCAGCCAAACTGATTCTGAAGGGGAAAAGAATTCAGAACCAACTAAAACTTTTAGGGAAAAATAGTTTCAACAAGGTCTTTGTGGGGAAAACACTGTGGGAGAGGGTGGGTTTACCAAGTATAACGTATGGTACGGACGTGATTCCATTAAACCAAACCGTTATTAAGAAGTTGGAAAGTACTCAGAATGATGCCGGCAGATGGATAACAGGGTCGAGTAATGCTGCAGCTTTGGAAGCAGTAAGGGGGGAGCTTGGGTGGATGAAAATCAAGGACAGGGTAGATTTGGGAAAACTGTGTTACTTTAACTACTCGAGAAACCTGCCTGACAACCGGTGGTGCAAATTGATGCTCGATACCATTTGAAATTCTAATATAGAAACGGGGTGGTCAAAACATGTGAGGGAACTAATGGACAATTACTCTATAGAGGTCACAAACATAGAAGTAGGAATGAAAGAAGGCAAAAGGTTTGTCAAAGAGAGAGTCATGGAAGATTGCAATCGAAACTGGCGAGCAGGGGGTTAGCGTGTAAAGATCACTGCAGGGGTTACAATATAAAGAAAAGCCAGCTTTTGAGAAGTACCTAGATGGCACCTTTGGAGGGTCACTGCTGTTCAAACTGAGATCAAGATCACTGGAGCTTCGGGGAAAAATTGGGAGAGATGGGGAAAAGGGATGCCAAATGTGCCACTCTGGAGTAGTGGAGACCCTGGAACATTTTCTCTTGGAATGCCCACAGTATATACCTCATAGAATAAAATTTACTGGAAGAATAATGCAGAAGTGGGGTGAAGAAACAAAGGATAGATGGCTGAAGGGGGACACGAGGGAGAGGGTAGGAATGCTAATTGAAGAAATTGAAAAAGAGGAAGTGAGGGACACTATTAAGCAGTTTATATCTGAATGCTGGGAGGAGAGGAGAGGAAGAGGGGGTGGGGTGCAGGGGGAATGATGGCCTTCTCTTATGAGGACCGCGACAAATCAGCGGCTGGCCAAAGAGTTATTATTATTATTAATATGGAACTGGACGAAAGTAATAGGCGTGTAATAATTGTATAATACATAATTAACCTTATCGACATGGTATGCATACATTTTGCGTTAACAAACTTTGGCAGTGAACAAGCAGACTGACACAATCAACAATAAATAGGTAGTGAGGATCTGTAATACTTCAACCCTTTGAACTCTAGTGGTATCTTCCATGCCAGTCCAATGGTAGCAATTAGAAGAGTGCATATTCATTATTTGGGGTAGACGAATCAGTATTTTCAACATGCAGCCCCGGGCTGCACGTTGAAAATACTGATTGGTCTACCCCCACAATATTTACTGAACAGCCATCCTATATAATGACGTTATGACGTATCATGTTCCTGGCCGGAAAAGCGGCCGCTGGGGTTTAAAGGGTTAACGCTGTAGTTCCACAGATCTGTTGGGTAAAAGTATTGCTGAACCTCCCTACACACGGATAATGGATTGAATCATTTCACCGTAAACATTATTGTATGGGACGATACTATCAAAGCCACCAGTGTTGAAAGGATTAAATGTGCACTAAAACTCGAAACTCAGAAGACAACACGCATTGGAGTACAGAATCTATTTAGTCGAGTTGTGGCGTAGTCAAACTCTTTTTAAAGGTTGTGGAATGCGAGCGGGCGTGAGACAGTTGGTTTCTGAGCAATAACTTTAATTCTATTTGTAGCAGTACATCAATCTTAAAGAGTTGGTGCCTTCATTGGAGAAAAAGAACGATACAGGTTGTCAGTTTTGTGGGTCAAAAGCCAAGGTCACTGTTACTAAAAATAACGCGTTTGGTTTTTGGATGATAACTTTAGTTCCGTTTATCATATCTTAACCAAACTTACATAAAGTAATCATATACGTAAAGAAATGAACCCTGTCGATTGCGAAATCCGTAGCCGCAAGGTCAAAAGTCAGGGGATTCTTACTAAAAATAGAACTTCGTCGAAAATTGGTTTCTGGCCAATAAATACATAGAACGACATGCGTGTGTGCATGGGTTAATCGATATGCCACGAGAGCCAGCGCAGGACAGAACGAGAGGCCACAGGCCTTGAGCTTTATCCTTCAACGATGGCACAAGTGCCATATCGATTAACCCATTCACACGCGCGTGTCGTTCTTTGTTTATTGCACGCCTTCACGTCTATAAAAGCAATTATTAAAAGGACACTCAGCAATTCATTTTACGACTATCAACAAAAAGAACACATTGTATCGCCAACCTAATTTGCGAGGGGAACCCGTGTTACTATTTCATCCCTGAGTTCCAATGTGTTCTGTATGCCTACTGGCACATAGAACACATTGGATCTCACTGGATGATTTTCAGATATCGCCAACGATTCAAATTGTAATTGCATTGCACGATTTGTAGAAAAATTCCAGTGGAATTTCGCTTCTATTCAAAAATAGTCCCTCAATGATTTCCGTTCCGCACATATGAGCGGAACAGATTTCCATTTTCCGCATGGTTGCTGTAGATGGAAATTACATAGAACAGGCGTGTTGGAATGGTTATTTTGTATGTCACATGTTGAACTGATTTACTGATTAGGCGCATTTAATGGAAGGGAAGAATCCTATTGTTTTGCTGTTTGCAACCGTAAATTATAGGTTATGGGACAGTTGCTATAAATACAACTTAGTCAGGTATTGGTTTTAGCGCAATACCTTTTTCCGCATAACGCAAGTCCGCCACACTTATAGAATTAGTACCCCCGTGGGAGGACAAGAACCCTATTGTTTTTCCGGTTTATCGGCTAATGGTGAAGGTCGCATAAAAGCACTTTTGTGTTTCCGGGAAATAACATTAGTTCTCTTTATCACAGCTAAAACAAACTTACAGAAAGAGAAAGACACTGATTTTGAAGTGGGTTGCCGCAATATCAAAGTTGACTGGACTTTGAGTATAGATTGAACTTCATCGGAAATCGGTTTTTTTTCAACAACGTTTATTTTCTTATGTCGCATCAGGCTGACCAGATTTACAGATTATGTGCACCTTATGGAAGAAGATTAACGGATCGTGATCATAAATTTAACTTGGTCAGAAATTGGCTGTACAACAGAACGTGGGTGTACCAAAACTCATAGGGTTAATACATTAACAGGAGAAGAACCATTTTAATTTGCATGATTCTTAGACAAAGGTCAAGGTCATTGTTACTTAAAGGTTCTCTTTATCACAGCTCAACCACATTTTCAGAAAGAGGAAAAACTCAGTTTTGCTGTTAGCTGCCATTAGGTTGAACATCATAGTACTGTTACTAAAAAAAGGAACTTTGTTAGAAATTGGTTTTCAGTTAACATCACAACTCAACTGGTGGATCTTTGATCCTCTCAGCATTGGGTTTTTCAAAACTTATTTTGAATAGTGTAAAGTCACATCTTATTCTAGACTATGAAATGGATGCAATCCTCAGCTCACTTCACGAAAGATTCTCACTCAAAGTACGCGCTGCATTCCGCCTTCCCTTCCCTTGCCGAAGAATTAATTCCAGGCAACGATACGAAACCAAACCATTTAACAGAACTCTCTGTTGGGGTTACAAAGGTTACTCATCGTTGGGATATGACCTGTTCAAATTAGAACTCGTCTGTTTTTGTTTGTTTGTTGGGATTTAACGACACTTTCAACAGCCTGGGCCATATCATGTCGGAAAAATTAGAAACTGAGGCAACCGTAGAGTTATCTCATTTCCATTCGGGGAACGCCTTTCTTTTCAAATTTTTTAGCAAGATTATAGAGGTTAGTACAAAGAAGGAGATGAGGAAGCTTATCATTTATCCAAAACGGTGCTGTGATTTAATATACTGCTGGAAAGGGCTTTCAGAGCCCTTTCCAGTAATATTTTATGGCACCGCACTTCATGTCCAATGTCGAAGAAAACTAACGTTTTATCATCATTTTGAAGTTGATCATGGTTCTGGAAGAGCTAGCAAATAAATACCAAAGACAATTCGAGTATACGTTCTTTTAATTGGTTTAAACTCTTGTTTGTTTTAAACTTGTCCATTTTACAAGGACTGGCGAGCAAGTTATGCAACTTATATTAACGCCTGTTCTTAATCCAGCGGCGCTGGTATGTGGGATGACCTCCGAAACGAAGCGATAATTTCGGGGCCTCTAGACTCCTTTAAAAGAAGGGCTCCGTGTGAACTTTAAGAAGTGGAGGAGTACAGTACCAATAACGGTAAGTGAAAGGATAATCTTATTACCTTGAGGCAAACGATAGGCGACCGACCTTCAAGTGATTCTCGTGCAGGTTTAGTAAGTTGAAGAGTGCGAAAGTTACTCACCGCTGCTTTGTGGACCTCTCCGGGTACTCCGGCTTCCTCCACCCGCAAAACTGTCTAACACAACCTGACCCTGTCGAGACGGATCGGTGAACTATTGTTTTACCCGAAACGTCCGTTTTTACCTGGAAACCATTCTTGTATACCGGTGCGTACCGGGTAGACTCATAGTTATTACGGTTCACACAGACATTGGTCGATTTTCGACGTCCGACCCTAGCTCTCTATCTACCTAATTAACATTTCTCCCCAAAGGCGATCGTTTGATTATATGTCAGACTCCAGAATGAAATCATCGTGCCCACATCCTTTCTGTCTTATCATTTGTTTGTACCTATGTACACCATCTCTATATTATTATATATTTTCCCCACAAACTACTTATTGTGTACACTTTCAAAAAGCTTGTTTCAACTCCTTGCATACTATGTTTATTGTAGGGGGAGCGGAGAGAATTCTAAGTGGAAAACACTTGTTCTCTAATCCTCGTTTCCACCTTCATTGGCAAATAAAAATATGTTTAAACTAAACCCTGTCTGTGGTAAGTCTTCTTGAAACCGCATTAAATAAATAGGTGACCGAACCGGCGGTTCGCTCAATTTGCACATTACCATTCTCTCGACACAGATAATTCAGGAATGCCGGGGCGATGCTGTAATGTGCTCACTACTCAGAAAAAGTAGGACTTGTATGCCATCACATAATTCCACGGAATGCTAAAATCAGTTCTCTTCATAGTGATATTTTGGGATGTATTTAGTGTACGAGTAACACAAAATGCCACATCAGCATTTAATTCATAAAATATCTGCGTGGCAGGTTTTGTCGTCATCCGAAACTGCCCCCACACTCCACGTTTGGCATACTTGTGCGAAGATCCTCCATGTTGTATACCACACCAAGCCCGTCTGCTAAAGTTGCTCACTCTATAACTTCGTACCGTTCCGAGACATTTTCTAACTTGTTATCAGAATGGATATTACCAACCCACCCCCTCCTCGTATTATGGATATTATTTTAGCACCTCTGCCACTCCTTAGTTACGATCAAATGAATGCAGACTGTGTTAACAGAGAACACGTGTGTATTCAGGTTTTTACCTTGGTTCCTGCATGCCATGTAGCGTCGATGTATTCTTTGACACTCTTCGTATGTGCTATCTGGTATAGGTTCTGGAAGGGAAAGCATTAAAAATATAAAAACGAATTTCTTGTGATGAAGCAACCCCCCCCCCCCCCCCAAACCTCTCGCCTACCAAAGAAAAAACAAACATACACACACAAATCCAAAACTCTAGCTCTGAACAGGAAGGCTTTACAGTCAGTCACAGAATTAAATAACTGTTAATTTTCGCTAACTGGAAAATGATTCGTGTATCTCACAGTTGAACGTAACGATGATTTACCTGAGATTCAATGACCTATTACTTGAGATTGATGACCCACAAGGCCATAACTCCTGAGTATAATATGTCATGGTCGGACAATTCTGAAAGATAAAATTAGAGAAAATGCTGTGGCTTTTGTGTAATTTTGCACTATATTAGCGAAAAACCAATACGGTGATCAGGAGTTGGAGTCGCCCGTTTTGCAATTACCATCTCTGATATATTAAAAAACTCTCCGGAAACTTTGTTATGAAATGACAGTTTTATATCTGAATGGGTTGTTTAAAGGGGCCATTTTGATATTGTAATACCATGTTTTCGATAGGGCTCTACCTGTCTCCTCACGAGCTCTTCGTCTACCATCAGGACCCTGTACTATAAAACTTTTACAATTGTATTTTCTAGAATTGTATTTTCTAGTTACGACTTTAAATGGGTTGAAATGAACCATTAACGTTTTCAAAGATGTGGCAATTTGCATATTTTAAAATGCTGATGATTCATTTAAGTCAGTTATGTTAATAAGTAGAAAATCATCATGTAGACCAAGTAATGGTAAAAAACACCTTTTTGAATTAAAATTTGTTTTTTTCTTTAAAATGATATTGAGTTACTAGCAAGTATTATTAGTTTTTGATGCTTCGACCTCAGTTTTTGTTTCTGACTGAGTGTTAGATATGCGTTACCTTTTTAAAGATCTTGACAATATTCTGACATACAGTTATTTAATTCTTTAGGTTCACGTTTCATTACTTGATTCTGAAATGCTGGAGAAGTTGGGCTCAATACCAATATATTATGGCTGCACGGTATATCGATAAACCGACATATACCGGTATTCAAACCAATATCCATTGCATACCGGTGTAATTTAAAAAATATCGGTTTATCGTCTTCATTTATTTACCCATAATTTCATTTTCAAGATGTCTTGTGTTTTAACTGTAGCCCCCGAATGAATAATATTATCCTTTTACCCAAGGAATTGTCCGCGTGTGCCCGCGTAATATAAAAATTCAGCAGTTGAAAAATAATATTCAACAAAACTATATCATGTGACCCCACATTGGAACGAGCTCGTTGAGCTCGTTCCACTGAGGGGTCACATGATGTTGTTTTGTAGACACTTTTGGAAAAATCTGATAAACTATTATTTAAAATAATAAATTTTGGTATCTACTGCGATGGGTAAAGGTGTTTCGAACCGCATCATCAAGGCATGCTGATTCGTCCCGGCTGTATACCTCGAGTCTCGATGTGGTACTTATATGTTCAGATATCTGAAGAGTTTTTTCGATATACCGCGGTAGTTTTTTTTTTTTAATATTTAATATTTCTAACAGAATCTAATGATTGAATGAGCTAACAAAATAAAAGGTAATACTGTTTATATAAATTCACAAAGTGGGAACTGTGTGACTAGCTGTACATTTAATTTAACACTTAATAAGATTTTTAGTTATTAATATATAACCAGGCGTAAACATTTGAAATGCATACAATAATGTGTTATGTGTGCTCTTGTTCCCTAAAAGATGTCTTGCCTCTTCCATGGACGAAGTTGGATGGAATTGTAAAATAGGGTTTGAAATAATATTAAAATTTGAAAGCCTTTTAAGTTTTTATAAATATAAAGGATGTGCAGGATCGAGTTGTATAGATATCCTGACTGTTCAATGTTCAAAGTAGAAATGACATTTCTGTAAAACGGAACTGGCATGTATATCTATAGACTAGTGTCATATTTATTGACAACGTAACGTTTTGTATAAATGGACCTGTCAGGGGCCAATGCTATAAAACTTTTACAATTGCATTTTTCAAAATTGCATTTTCTAGTTATCATTTTAAATGGGTTGAAATGAACCATTAGAATTTTCAAAGATATGGCAGTTTGCCAACTGGCAATTTTAGTTAGTTATATTAAATGGTAGAGATACAAGTTGCTCGCCGTTGCTCGGTGGTTCTCTCCGGGTACTCCGGCTTCCTCCACTCGTAAAACTGTCACGGTCATGGTTAGCCATTGTGCAGAAATATGTGACCTTAAACCCCAATAAATAAATAAATAAATTTAAGAACTGTTAACGATAATTTGACTGAAAAAGCAAGGTGAATTCAATCAACTTTGATGATGTGTCTTGCTGTCATTCAAGCATTCACGTAAAGCCGGCAGTACTGCCCACCGGTGCAGATGTAAACAAAACAAACCCGTGTGTTTGCGATAGAAAGTGTCATTATTTCCCCCATTTTAAGTGACAAAGTCTATTATTTATTTGAGAGCATGGTATAAATAAAACAAATAGGTACTCGGGCCGGCAAGCCGAGTGGTTAAAACCCTTATCCTACTCGTGGTTTAAATCTGATAACCAGCCCCAGTACCTATTTATTTTATTTGTCCATTTCCTTTTCAAACTTAAGAGTAACATTACTGGTAAATTTTGATTGTACAACTTAATGAATTCTCCCCTATCTGCTGGAGTCATAGAATCGAGCATGTGAAATTTCGCATCTAAATAAGGACTAATGTAATTTTGATAAGAACGTGTGTATGCCAGATGAGGGAAATAACCTTTTGCTAATTCATTTAAACCAAATGTTTTGGTGGAATTGTGCTAATTTCGTGAAAGAAAACCTAACGAATCAATGATATGAACACCACAGACTTTCAAAGAAATAATTTGTTTCCATTCATGATGACACTGGGTTGTGCTGTACCATTTCCAACATGTCTTTAACCTTTACCAAACACGAAAGACAGACGACACATGCAAACAAACTTCTTGAATAACTAACTGTTTTTCATTTTTCGCGCCAAAAACATGGCCTATGACCCCACATTGGAACGGGATCAACGAACTCGTTCCAATGAGGGGCCATATGCTATGTTTTTGAGACAAAACATGTAAAAATAATAAAAAATAGAATAGAATTGTGATTTTGTGGATAGTGCTGGCCGATTTTAGCCGTTACGTTGGATAAAGGGTCACATAAATTGTTCATCAAACCCTCGTGAATTATGAGCAATTGCTGGTGTATACCTTACTGAAAAGCCATTAAAAATCAGTCAAAGTAGATTGGCCTTTAAATATGCGTTCTCTTTCTCCCATTGTTTCACACAATAAACATTTTTTATCTATAGGTTTGCAAATTTAATATTCACAGGAATGGTGAGCAACACTGTAAATTGGAATGTGAACTCCTCAATTTTGAGCAGGTTCAAAATCATAAAAGATGAATGGTACCTAGGCATTTTTCAGTCACTGGATGTAGTGTATTTTGGAGTGTAACATTGATATACATCATCATCTGTCGAGGCAGGCTGAGTTTCAACCATCTATTATACCCAACCCTTTTATACCCTACCCTCTTATACCGCATATTCAGTCTTGGGTGCAATGTTTTATCCCCAAAACGTATCGACCCAACCTTGTAACCCTTCTGAAAAATTTACTATAGGGAGTCCTACGGGGCTGCCATGGGGCCATAAGTTTGTGTCATTACGTTTTGGGGATATAACCCCACCCGGGATTGACGGTATAGCCGCGAAGTTTCTATGGGATTTCCTATAGTAAATTTTGCGGCCATACTATCAAATATGGGTATGTGGAATCATATGTTTAGTCTTTTCGTCTATGCCATCCACTATTAGCAATACTTAGTTAGGCGGGTAAAGCAAAGATAACAATTCCGTCACCCATAGTCGTCGTACGAAACACTTCTCATATGCTTCTCATGCGCTCTCACATCATCATCACAGTGGTAATGAATGGCATGACAACATCGGCATACAGCCGTTGAAAGTGAGAATAAAACCTATCATCCAATGCGATATAGCATAGGATCAGGTTGAATCCCCAAAACTAGTGGCCATGCAACGTAATCCATTCCATTTTGCCAAGTAGATCATGTCTCTTGCAACACGTCCAGAATATAATATGGCTGTTCTTAACGGTGATCAAGGTATTCAAAAAGTGCGACCCTAGGTTGTCCATTACCAACACGCTTAGCCATGGTTACGTAATTAACATGGCCGCCTGTTTTGCCATAACAACCAAATAACCAACAAGACAAAGAATTATGCCGTCACTTTCCAGGTTTCAAAAGATAATTGGGTACTTTGAGTACCCCCTCAACCCCATCCTTTGTGATTTGAAAAATATCTAAAGTCACTTATAATACGATCTGTATGAGAAATGACATTTCATTGAAATATCGATAACCGAAAACATTATTAAATATTTGGATCAATGCAATTTTTTTTTATGAAATCTCCAAAAATCAAAAGCTGAAACATATTGAACATATGCAAGGTCACATCAACGAGAAACACTCAACATTAATGTTTAAAAGTCAAGTATTATTTCATAATGTACAAAAGTCAAGCATTAATTCGTACCCGCAGCGAGCTTCGTAAAATTCCCGAAGAATAGAATCACCAACAGGACACAACATCTTGTCTTCGCAGTCATATTGAGTCACTCCTACAAAGATACAGTACTCCATGTTATTCGAATGAAATATGTATTGTTTGGCCTCAAATCCGAAGTTTTGTTCAAATGGTGAATGGTACAATTTCAGGTCAGATGACGGTTTGATTCTATACGTCGATATTAAAGCCACCGTATCAAGCGTAACACGTGTCTTGATCTACCCGATTCAGTGTTTTGCACTGGAAGTACAGTTTTCTTCAAAGCCTCGTTGGTGAAAACAAATCTCCAGAGACAGAGATTGTAGCAAGATATTTTCCTCCATCCTGGCTATCTACCCCCCCCCCCCCCCCTCCAGCACTTAAAGTTTTTTAACTCTTTGAATCCTCGTTTTCTAGACTGATATCGCCTGTGTGTACACTTACAGTGAGATGGGGGCAGTCCAGTATCAAAATACAGAAAGGATAAAATAATAACTCAGTCTGCAGCCGTCTGCAGACTGCAGTTATTATCTTATCATCAATGCCCCGTGTATAGACCTCTTATAATAACACAAAAATGGGACGAAATTATGCGTTGGGCCAAAAAGATAACCAGGCCTGGACGACCGCCCCAACACCCCACCAGCCCCCCCCCCCCCCCTCCACACTCACACACAGACTTCAACTTGTCCAAAGAACTCTAGAAAGATTCTACGATTGTCTATCTCTAATTAATTTTTATATATATGTTTGTAAACAGTTTCTGTGTGTTAGTGTGGGTGAGGATGAACTTATCCCGGCCTGGAATCTTCCCACCTCAACTTGTCCAAAAAACTCATAAAATGGCTGGAAAGGTTCTAAGACTGTGTACTTCTAAGTCACTGGTCGCTGTTTAATGGTATAGCATTGAATGATCTTCCTTTTTTCATGTTTTCAATATTTGTTGACTTGGGTCGGGGAAGATAGCCAGGTCTGATCATTGCTTCCCCATCGACCTTATCAGATATTCAAAGGACCTTTGCATCAATTGTTTGAACTTTGTGTTCAAATCTTTGGGGGGGGGGGGGTGAGATAACCAGGCCTGGACATCCCTCCCCTCCAATCTTGTCAAACTCCCATAGATATTAACTGTACCTTTGCTGCTTTTGTTTGGACTTTGTGTTCAAACCTTTATCTTTTTGTTTATTTTTTCGTGGGAGAGATTTCCAGGGTGGGGAAGTTATCCAAGTGTATTTCCCGCGTTAGGGGGGGGGGGGGGGTCGGGTCGGGTCGGGTGTCCACGGGATTGATTTCATGACAAGAGATCATTAACTTGCATCATGCCAAGGCGACGAGTTTGAATGCGACAAGCCCTGCCTCGAACGGATATCTCAGGTGCATTTTTGTATTAAAACTCTCTACTCCGAAATCTGGAAAACATTTTCTTGGCGACGTAATCATTACTTGCTTTTTGAGGCGCTTACCCATGAGAGGTGCAACGGTTGCGAAAGGACCTCTCCACAAAATAGAAATTCCACTTGAGGGACTATCTCTCATTTGTGATTCCAACATTTTGCTAAAATAGGGTGAGCCCATTTACCCTAATACACTATACTCTCCGTGGCTTGGCCACAGAGAACACAGATAAAACAGAGAGTACGATGTGTCGGGGTAAGTTATTTTAACCCTTTACCCAACGCAGACGATATCAAAATTTGTTATTTTAAATATTATTTTTTCACTTTTTTCAAAACATTTCAAGAAAACCATATCATGTGACCCCTCGTTGGAACGAGCTTATTTTAAATATTATTTTTTCACTTTTTTCAAAACATTTCAAGAAAACCATATCATGTGACCCCTCGTTGGAACGAGCTCGACGAGCTCGTTCCAACGAGGGGTCACATGATACGGTTTTGTTGTAATGTTTTGAAAAATAATATTTTTTCAACCGCTGAATTTGCATATTACGCGGGCGGATGCGGCCGATTCGTTGGGTAAAGGGTTAAAACAATAAATGTTCTCGTTTGCATCAATTGCATGTAGTTTCTGTGAAACGCCTGGGCACTACTTCGATACCATTTTTATAGCCTCGGCCTTAAAATGTACTAAAGTGCTATTCACTGACATTTGTTGCATGGTCCTGGAATTACAGGCCCAGTACATGCCACACACTTGTTATCAGTTTAATTTCTATAGAATCAGATATTAACGGAACTACATATATACGTGTAATATCTGGAAAATAAACTATGCCTATCAACTTTATCGATCTATTTTGTTTGAAATTTTCCACACACAATAGTGGAAAAGTGCTTATATTTTAATCCTAAATTTTACTTAACCCTTTGAACCCCAGAGGCCCTTTTACCGGCCAGAAATATGATACGCCATTGCGTCATTAAATAGGATGGCTGTTTAATAAAAGTGTGGAGTAGACCCCGAGGCTGCACGTTGAAAATATTGATTGGTCTACACCAAATAATGAATATGGACTCTTCCAATTGCTGCCATTGAACTGGTCTACACCAAATAATGAATATGGACTCTTCCAATTGCTGCCATTGAACTGGCATGTTATTCAGATATAGTTGATGATAACATAACATATACAAACTAGTACAAAATTGATGCTCTTTGGAGCTACACAGTTCATGGCTGCCTGTTATGGATGTCCTACATCCAAATCAATGTCTGATGCAAGAGTCAGTAGTTGGACATCCAAAGTAGGATGACGAGGAGCAACAAAAGTCCCTAAACTGAGTGCCATCCATCCAAGTTTCTGAGTCGTTTGCAGAGAACGTCAAAACGAAGCCACATATAATAATATATATAACTGGTGTTGACATCGAGGTCTGATGGACAGGGTGTCATGTGACTGAGGAGTTCCAGAGTGCAGTCTCAAGCTCAAAGTATATATACATATCATGTATCATGTAACGAAGGAGGTTTAATATGCAATACAATTTTCATAACACAGCCAATTATACTGAATACAAGTAATTGACTCATTCAGGATTGGACTTGCCACTTCCTATCCAAGCCATTTGTGTAGCTGACACATGGATAGCCACAAGCGCTCAATGAACAGTCACTGCATAATGTTAATGATTACCGATGGAGATATTGCTTAGAGACAAAATGTCGCTGCTCGAGTAAACATGGACTTTCTTATTTTAACTAAAAGCAATATAATTGGGGAAACAATAATTTTGTTATCTTCTTATTTTAAAATATAAATTCTGAAATATTAAGAAAGCGATTTGCCACGGTCATACTCATGTCCCAGCAAACAACCATACAAGGCGCCAATGTGCAGTTGTGTTGTCTCAAGGTTAGCATGCTCTGTTTTCTGTGCTTGCTAAGCAACAATTGAGTGCTGTAACGAACAGACGAGTTGGGCTATCGGCGGGTCTACTGAAAATGAAGACTAATCATTGCCTAATTTTTTTAGAAAATACCACATTGGACATTACATTACTTACCAATTTTTGAAACTACCTAGTGGTCTACATAATCTCTCCTGTCATATCATATACCAGGACTCTCTGTTTTAAATATTTCTAATATCAATGCTATCAATGATAATTTATGGGCGATATATTAGTTCCAATTCCGAACTTCATACCTGAACCGATAGAGCTTGTACAGTTGTATGGAAATGCCTAAACGTTACTGTCAAGTGATTGTCTATCACAAACACTGGTTACTACGACCATCATTACACTAGTAATTTGGAATAAATTGGTGAAACTTGTGAAAAAAATCGATTTTTCTGATTTTTGTCGCCATTTTTTCTGCCATATTGGATTTAGGCAGTCTGGTTTTTGCACAAAATTAAAAATGTGTATCAGCTGGATAAGAAAGATGTTATTTTGTTTCAATTAGCACTCCACTTTGGTTAAAATCCTCCTGTTTGTAAAAATGGCCACCATTTTGACTGCCACTTTTAAAAATAGAAATATTACAAATTCCTCAAGGCTGACAAAATGCCAGCCGATTGATTCTTCAAATGGGTGTTGTGGACAACCATAATTCTCTGAGAAAAAAACTTTAGACTCTAATACACGCAACGGCGCCTTTTCTGCCGGAATCATTATGCACTTCAACCAGAAAAAAGAAAAGTTAATGACGACTTGTCGTAAAATAATAATGCACAGATTTTAGATGAGCACTTAGTACAACGACAGTAAAACCATCGTTTACGCCCCCAAACAATCAAATACAACATAGTTATCACCAGTCTCATATAATTCAGATGAAAACTGAGATAGTATTTTATCTCCC
Source organism: Pictodentalium vernedei (assembly GCA_031216915.1). Taxonomy (NCBI): domain Eukaryota; kingdom Metazoa; phylum Mollusca; class Scaphopoda; order Dentaliida; family Dentaliidae; genus Pictodentalium; species Pictodentalium vernedei. The sequence continues at coordinate 213,581,442 of CM062290.1, forward strand.
ATCTTTTAAACAACGCCTTGTTGAAGACCACAATTTAAATCTAAAAATACAGTCTTTGTGACGTCATTTGGGAGTTCCGAACCAAATCACGAAATATATTTTACGCTGCCACTATACAAATAGTCATTTTATCAGCAATAACAAAACATATTTATGTTTGTACTGACAACATTTATCATGTTTAAATGTTTGTGACAATCTGGAAACAAAATACGCCGGCTAGTTTCCCTGTTCAAAGTTTAGAGTTCACCTTGTGATGTTTCAGTCTGAGTCGGAAAGCACTCGAGGATGTACCATTAAAGTAAAAAAATGGGGAGCTTTGATTGGAAGCACTTGTTTGACAGTAATAATTACTTATGTTCACAGAACAGTTATTCATTTCAAACTATTTCTGGGAAGTGATGGATTGTGAAATCAGGCTACTGGTATTGACATAATTGTTGCGGAACGAATAGTTCACCTCTCTCAGTGGTGAATGCATTGCTGTAGCTGTACATGTTGGTGCCACGAACGCAGGTGACAAATTAGAAAATTAAAGGACCGCTTGCACTTGAAGTCGGTGTTTTTACATCGCTAGCGGATCTGTCAGAAATATTTGGCCTTAAACAATTGAATGTATTATTGCCAGTTGTCAGAATTTTTTGGTCTTCTATTTCGCATAAATTCTTCATCGTGCGAAAAATTGCTATTTATCTACAAATTATCTCTGACTGGCTCCACACGGTAACCGTTGAGGCTGTCGGAATCAATTTTTTAAACTCCCATTTCATTACTCATCAGTCTCTGCCAAACCTCTTCCGCGTTAATATTACACGTTCCAACTTCATCTATATTAATTACAGTTAATTACAAGAAAGATAGAAAAGGGTTTTTTTACAAAAATTAACGCGTTCATAGCGTTTGTTTACCTTGGATACGGTAGTCAATGACTCCAAATGGAACAAAAATAGAACGCCCACGAATACACCTTGACTTTCTTGAAATAGTTTTTGACAACATAAAATTTCCGACAGGTTACGCTGATTTTACTGTCGCAAATTTTATTGATTAACCAATCAAATTTCGAGATTTGTAGTAATTGTATTAGAATCTTCTTTTATTTTATTATTAATTTGTTAACTGTTTACTTAATACAAATAGTAGACGACAGTTGCAAAAGAACAACATTTCCTGAATAATTAAACATTTTAATTTTTTGTCTCGTAAACAGAGCACATGATCCCTCATTGGAACGAGCTCACGAGCACGTTCCAGGAAGGGGTCTAAAGCTATGTTTTCAACGCAAAAGCTGAAAAAATAATAAAATTGGTTGGCAGTTTTTGTGAATTGCAAGAGCCAGTTTAGTCGTTACGTTAGATAAAAGGTTAAATTACACATTATGTGATAAACAGAATCCCAAATTAACCTCGACTCAAAGCGGTTTTAGTGAACTTAATACATAAATTTCATATGATATCGCGGCTCATTAAAGATCCTCTATTTATACAAAACGAGAACGAGGGATTAAAATCAATATCTCTTTGCCTTGAATAACTTACAACTTTCATTTATTTCAAAACTATAAATAATCACTTCCATTCCCAATCCACAAGAGCGTGCTGGACGAAAATTGAATAATGATTGAAAAAGAAAAATAACAAAATTCAACAGGTGATTCAAAAGTGAAATTCCAATTTGCAAATCAAAAACAATTCAGAATCAGTTGAATAGTGCCTTCATTGTACTCAGTTCAGTGAGTTCGTTTGACAGCAGTGACAATAGCAAATATCTGACAAACCAAATCGTCAGCCCTTTTATTATTTATATTTTTAACTATATTTTACTTCTAGGGAAATTCCCTGAAAATGAAATGATAACGAGTCTGGTCGGGAGCACGTCTGATGGAAGAATTCGTTTGTATCGTGAGTAGTTATGGGTGACACTTTTGTACCATCGTTTTTTGAAAACCCAACGGGAATTTCTTAAGCAAATTTTTTGCTAAGACTACCAGTTTGGACAACGACATTTTCCAAAACGTTTTGATCACAGGCTTTTGGGGCACTACAGGTACTAGAATAAAACCATCTATGTGGGAAAAAACTGATGATCATAGTCCCCACCCCACACAGAGTCAGTGTTCTTCTGGTAGGCCTGTCTATAGTTCCCTGAACACTGGTACCTGTATTTTGTTGGAAACGATGGTACCTAACTGACAGTCGGAGTGACACATTCCCTACAGAAATTTCCGACGGGGTTAAAAACAACCCTCTGGTACCCAAAATGCCATCCATAACTGCCGCTGGAATCGCCGCGTTGACCACCCAACCGCCCAAGAAAAAGTACATATTCTGAGAGACCAAATACATTCCTGACTCACTGTATCGAGTGCATGTAAACTGACAGAAAGCACATCTTCAACAGAGTTTGTACAATACATCTATGATCAGTTGCGGATACATTCCATTTTAAGGGGGGGGGGGAGTGGGGATGGGGATGGGGGAACCAAACTTTTAGCGAGAGGATGGACACCCGAAACGCGTTCATATCCAAAATACATTCATGAATTTAAGAGGGAACCTAATGTACAGTACGTGGGGAGTGTATTATCACTAAATCACCAGCAGAGTGGAGATTCCCCCCGAGCAGTAATTGCAAGTTTGTTGCAAAGCATAACAATCACAAGCAAAGTTCCAGCCAACGGACCTCCGGGTTAAACCCGGGTCAGTTGGTTGAAACATTGCTTGTGTTTTTTTGTCCATATGTTCAGCATTTGAAAGTGATACTTTGAGTGATAACTCCACTCCATAGGTGATTTAGTTACAATCCACTCTCCACGTACTGTACTTAAATGTGAAAATATGAAAAATCGGAATAAGGAAATAAAACGGCTGTTCACACGATGTGCGGTATAGTGAGCACATAACTGGACTCTTTCTCAATCAGATATCGATCCGTTCGCGTCACAATTACTCCAATGGCTGGAGATTTCAGAAACAAAATTTTGTAAATGGCGTCTGAGATTCAATGTTCTCAGGTTCTACAGCATTGTTGAGAGGTAAGCGGACAGAGAATTCAGATCGGATCGCGACACAGTACTCTAGCACATGATGTCGCTTGGCCGAACAGTCTGCCCAAACAAAAATATTGGCTGAGATGTAGTAAACCGAAACATTTTGGCACTAAATGTTCAAGGTCGAAACGTCCCGGTCGTGGGGAGTCTTCATGTCTGTTGTTATAAGTAAACTTACCTATTTTGTCAGAACATCCACTCTCAGAAATGCATGGGTAGTTGACACTAGCTCGATTAGACCTCTCAAAGTATTCTATTCGTGTCTCTCCAATTTAACGTTTGTAATTGAAACATTATTTATATTATCCAACACTTCTATGAGAAGATAGATAACAAAAATAGGAACACGCATGCTTGTAATTGTTTAGAAAGTGTTTTAAATATAAAAAAGAAAAACAGCTCGCTCCCAATTAAAAAATTGCATATTTGAACTACCTTGGTTTGTACTGACATACATAGTTTTGATGAATCAATATTCCACTACCGATTGTCCACTGTGGCAAAAGGGACGCATATTCACATTACACTTTATAAGTATTTGTATGACGTTTTCACGATAATACAAGGAGCCCTGCGGAGCATAGAAATTATATTTGACTCGATATTGCTGTGTGGATTCGATTCCATTCACGCAGAGTCGAGTTTTTTCGAACCCTTCACCCACTCTCTTTCTGCGACCGTTTCTCATCTCACTTTTTTCAGTGGAGAAAGTATGCAAGCACGAATGCGCGCTACGGTGGGTGAAATCAGTTATCTGACTGAGCTTAAAGTGAAATGTGTTAGTCCAGCAGCCAGAGCACAAATCCTTGTTTTGGTGTATTATGTTTTTTTCCCTATGGTTTTCAGATTACGAGAGTATCATTTTAAATATCTAATTGGCTGCGTCATGCGCAGCTTTGGGAAAATTGTGATATTGTCAAAGTAAAGAGGACCGCCAAAAATATTGAAATTTTACTATTTCCGCCAATAATTGGTCAGAGAAAGCAAATTTGTATACGTAGTAGCGTAATGGGAAGGACAATCTTCATCATACAGTGTCAAATGTCGATGAGGCGTGAAAACATTATTTTAGAATGCCATTTAACAGCCGTAAAACGCGTAAAAACTTTCCATTGGAAACTTTTTTCCTCTCAACATCGATCGTGGCTACCCACCAAGGACAGACTCAAGAACCTCAATTAGGCCGGAATTGGACATCAACGTGCCAATACCACCAATGATGAGCTTATTGGAATACCATGGTATTACCAGGGTAGTTTGGGATTTACCATGGTTTACCATGGTACTTTTTTATAAGGGTCGTGGCTACCCACCAAGGACAGACTCAAGAACCTCAATTAGGCCGGAATTGGACATCAACGTGCCAATATCACCAATAATGAGCTTATGAGCACGTGCATTCCACCTAATCTAAGAACGGTTGGTCTGCTGTAAAAGAGAGTAAAAGGCTGTCCAGCGAGCACTCTGGGACGCTCCGCTTCTAGCATTGCAATGACTATAGTCTCCGGGTCTGCGGGTGGCATGTCAATCAGTGGCAGGTGAAGGGTTGTTGTTTTACAACTAAAAAATCATCTACATGAAAATGATCTTTTAGAGCCCTTCCAGTCTGCATATAAAGCCAACGGCAGTACAGAAACATCCTCACTACGAGTCAGCAATGACATTGTTAAATCAGTGTCTGGGGGTAAGGATGTACTGCCTGTTCTCTTGGATTTGTCAGCAGCAATCGACATAGTCGACCATGTATTATATCTGTATATTGTCTCTGGGTTGACTGTACATCATTTGATATACGTTGATACAAAGCATTTGACGAAACTCAATTGACCGACTTCAATACACTTTTATTTCCGTTCCATCTATTTACTTTCTATATATAGCCCCACGTACAATTACATCATTCATGTAGTATCCAAATAGAGTACTGAGGCTAACATCCCAACTGAACCGGACCAACTTGGTTCGTACACAACACCATGGTATTCTCATTCTTGACACAGCATGGCACATGTGGAACTCTCTTATCGTGGTTTGCATCATCTTTAGAAGGTCGCAGTCAACAAATATATATCAATAAGGTCGGTTCAGTGAGCAGGACGTTAAAGTGTGGTGTTCCTCAGGGCTCAGTTCTTGGACCACTCTTGTTTACTCTGTACACTTCTTCTGTCGGTCGCCTTCTTAAAAAGCATGGCATATCATTTCATCTGTACACAGACGACACCTAACTGTAAATCACATTCAACCCATCCGTTCCAAGTTACTCATCCACCGCAGTCAATAACATGAAAACTTGCATAAATCCTGTGCGGGGATGGATGATAGACTTTAAACTGAAAATGAATGACTCTAAAACTGAATTCTTATTGATATCCGGGGTTCGCATGCCTACACCCTCTGTTACATCAATTCTGGTTGGAAACATCATCACTATGAAAAGTGAATTGGACAGGAATATTGGTCTGATTATGGACTCAAATTTAAAACTAGACACCCATATCAATAAAATATGTGAAAAATGCTACTGGCAGTTTCGAAATGTTGGAAGACTGCGACCTTATCTTAACCAGTCAGCACATGAAAAACTTGTGCACGCCTTCATCACCTCACAACTAGACTATTGTAATTCAATGTTAGTGGGGCTGTCCCAGTGCCTGATACAGAAGCTTCAAAAAGTTCAGAATACTGCTGCTAGGATAATTACTGGTACCAAATGCTCATAACACCTGTATTAAGACAACTACATTGGCTTCCAGTTAAACAGAGAATTGATTTCAAAATATTGATCTTAGTATTCAAATGTATCCACAAACTGGCTCAAGTTTACCTGCAAGAGCTCCTCATTCTATTTAAACCATCACGCAGTATCAGATCTAAAAACCAAATTCAACTAGTTGTACCTTTTAGCAGATCTAATCAGGCTCATGATCGTGTGTTCTCCATTGTGGGTCCCAGATTATGGAATTCCCTGCCAATTAGTGTCAGAACTTCAGACACTCTCGATGTCTTCAAAAGAAATCTTAAAACTTTCCTATTTACTGAAGCATTCTCCTGAACCTCTCTAAGAGGCAACCAAAACAGATGTGACTCCTTATTTCAGAAAAGTGTATTTATTTCTGTCAAGTGTTTTAGAGCACTATTTGTGGTTTTGCGGTCTAGAAAATCAATTATTAATTATTATTATTTATTATTAACCACGTTCGAAAACATATCAGGGTACGATCAAAGAACTTGAACTGCCACTTTGTAGAACTGTTGGTCTGCTGTACAAAGAGTAAAAGGCTGTCCAGCGAGCCCTCTGAGACGCTCCGCTTCTATCAATGCAGTGACTACAGTCTCCCGGGTTTGCGGGTGGCATGTCAATCTGTGGCAGGTAAACTGCTTTTGTGGGTGTTTGTTGGAACTGGCCACTTGTGCGACAGGCATGTGTGTTATAACCAATGAATTCAGGGCAGGTCTCCGATTTCACTATGTCATTAAGGAACGCGAAATCAAGTTCCATGGCTCGCCGTTTCGCCATTTCCATACGGAAGAGTAGACTCAATGGCATTATTTCCATATGCAAAAATGTCTTGGGCATTTCCGGTTTCGTTGGTCCATTGCATCGAGTAACTTTCAAGTGGTAACCAATTGATATCGAATTTTCTTTTTTTTTTTATTCGTGGAACCTTCGTTGAAGTTGAATCTTCTTTCATATTTGGCAGCGTTAGTAGAACAGCCAGTGAATGTGTGTTTGATTTGCCATTCTGAGAAGATAGCCAACGAATTTTGACTGACAGTCAGCGTGATTGCTGCGCCTAGACGAACCCTAACTTGTTGGGACCATTCATCGCCTCTTTTGAAGAATTGTTTCCTTTGGATGAACTGTGTCCTCTGTGGCTATCTCCCTAAACACATACGCCGCCCTCCATCGATCAGGGTGACGTTTATCTTTATCAACCTTACATTCTTCACTACAGAACAAACAATCGGTTTTGAAGCAGAATCGCCTATCATCAGAACAACGAGCCATTTTTGATGGCAAACTCGTGCCATCAGACGCTTCCATTGAAGAGGAGTGCCGTTTCAGAGCTCTAGTTGAAGTTCCTGGAAGCAAGTAATTGTCGATGCATGATTTGTGAGCAAAAAGAGCGAGGTCACAATCGGAATCAAATCGTGAGCCTAAACGTAAGAGAAGATCATCACCATACTCTTCACTGTTAATGATGATTTTCCTAACACGATGATCCAGAACCTTGACGAAAGGACTTTTGGATTTTGAGTAATTGTATATGTTGATGAAATAGCAGTCCCTGACATGATTAGCAAACCTTCAAACGAGCGTGGACCCCCCCCCCCCCAAAAAAAAAACCCCGACGAATAGCAACGAAATATTGAAAAATTGAAGATACAGTATTTCAGAATCTATACGATAACAACAAGAGTTAAATTACAATACAAGAAAACAATATTTACCTTCAATCATATAATAAAAATTCAAAATTTAAGAAAAAGCAAGTCGAGAATATAGGATGATCGTAGAATATGTGCGCGCATGTTGAGTGATCTGATGTCACTGAATGAAAGCACATTACGCGAAAAACGTTTGAACTGCGAAACTCTCTTTATACAGGTACGAAATAGATAACTTCGGTCTCGAACAGATGGTCGAAGGTAGCCTTTACTGTTTGGAATTATAACTGATAATATTACGGAGTATTTTCTCCGGTCTCATTTGAGCATTTTAGTAAATTTTCGCGGGTTGGCGGTCATATTTTTTGAGCGTGAATATTTAAATTTCCCCAAGGCTGGTAACGACGCAGTCAATCTCATCTTGAAGAAGAAGGTCCATACTACACAAAACCATCGATAAAAAAAGCTTTGCACGCCAAAACAAGCATCGGCCTGAAATTGGCATTCGGCTGCTGGACTATGTGTTGATGTTCATAATTTGACTGTAAAAGAGACAAAACATTAACTACACTAATACACTAGAACCAATTTGAAAATTGGAAGATACAATAAATTATTGCAGTTTTGACACAACGAATCGTTGTGTCAAAATTATCATACCTGATTTTATCTTTGATTTCCGGACTAGTCTCAGTTTACTAGTGTAGACTTACAGTTGGCCTATTTAGGGCCCTGTGAAGCTTCGAAATTCGGTTCGATTCGAAATCGTCCCGAATCGAATCGCGTTGATTCAGAAATTTTGGAATCATCGAGATGTTTTCTCTATGTGTCTCCTCTGGAATTCTTCTTCCATCTTCCTCCTCTATAGGAGACCTGATGATAGAATAAAGAGTTCCAGGAGGTTCTACTTCGGAAAGTAATTTGATTCCGTTTCTGAAACATTCCTCTTTTTCGATTAACTTGCCCAAACAGATGAGTCGCTGTTTAACAAAAGACTGATAGTACTTGCTATATTTCACGGTTGTCAGAAGATACGATATTTACTACTTGAAAAAGCAGTCGGATTCGATTCGTGATTCGACACGCTTCGACTCAAAATACTCTGCCTGATTCGATTCAACCCGAAATGCGATATTTACACGCAGGACCCTACCTCCAGGGGTCAATACTATAAAACATTTACAACTGTATTTTCTAGAAATGTATTGGCTACCTATTAATATAACTGACTAAAATGAAACATTAGCATTCTAAAAGATATGGCAATTTGCCAACTGGAAATTTGCCACATCTCTGAAAATGTTAATAGTTCATTTCAACCCATTTAAAGTTAAAACTTGAAAATACAATTTTAGAAAATACAGTTGTAAAAGTTCTAAAGTATTGGCCCATGTTCATTCACTTATCGTCTCTTTTCCACAGCAAGGCTCGAGTTAAAGGCATCATGCGGCGTCGAAAATTCAAATTGAGAAGAAAAATCGTTAACTGTCACTTTAATGCATCACGTGCAACGCCCGCATCCTGTCCCGTTTTAATACCGCATTACCGCAGAGAATAACCAATGAGTAAACACTCCAAACTGGCCATTTAGAGACGATGTAATTTTATTTTCTATAACTTAGGAGGGTGTTCTTAACCAAATTGTTATTTAATCCCATTGGATTAAGATAAGATTAGATAATGCAATACTAAAAAAGAACGTGACAAAATTAATGTTTATGAAAAAACATGCCAATATTCCCCAATATATTTTTTATGCTGCGATTAAGAGAAAGAGAGAGAGAAAGATATATATATATATATATATATATATATATATATATATATATATATATATATATATATATATATATATATATATATATATATATACAGAGAGAGAGAGAGAGAGAGAGAGTAACCGAATCGAATCTCCAATCGAATCCACTTTTAATTTTTTATGATAATACGGCCTACTGGTGTTGTATATCTCCGTCGTGAACCCAGTATCAATAGGCATACTAGACCATTAGAAAAAGTGACGGGTATCACAAAGGTGGTCGAAGAAAAGTCATTTATCGTCCATTGGGCGCAACAAGGTGCCATCTGCAATGCCAAAGCATTGCAGATGGCGCCTTGTTGCACTTAAAGGACGATATATTGTGCAAACAAGCCTAACGCAATCTCCACTATCGCGTCACGTGTCATTTTTTTATGAATTTTCCGACTGAAGTTGTGCCATCTAGTTGGACTGGATACATTCAATCCTATTCATCAGAGAACTGCAGGGTGAGTTGTTATCTTCTGAGCGACGACAATAAAGTGTTGTATGAAATCCAAATCTCTCCAGGATTCCATTTTTGTCGAATAATCGAGATAGTTTCGAATCAAATCGGATCAGTGACAAGATTCGAATTTGAATCAAATCTCGAGCGTTCGCCGGACCCTAAATATGACCCATGTTGTTGATAGTTTTATTAAACCACTTCAACACACACAAACAAGATTGTTCACGTTTACCTTTTATGTTCAAATATGTCGTAGGGGTGATCTTTGGAAATTTTGAGTAGTTTATATCAGTATGTGGGTGCACTTCTATGAACGTGCCTTCCTCTAGGTTTAAAATGCTTCCCGCCTCGTTAGTCATGTTTATAATATATTTGCTTATTTTTTAACATTCCATTGTTTTGCCTGTGCCACCAAGGGGTGTAAACATATGCGTTATATGTACATTGTGCTGGTACAGAGTCTTTTATCGTTTCGAGACTCGTTTTTCGAGACGTATAACTGCGAGTCGCGTTTGAGTGACAAGTAGCTATACCTTCTCCTCCCGAATATGAGCCGAATCGAGACAAAAGATTGCATGTATGCAAGCATAATGAACACATACACTTTTATCTACCACTCGGTAAACAAACCCCAAAACCACGACTTCTCGAAAATAGTAGTTAACTGGTTGAGCGCTATATTATTTTGGGTGGTCTAATTTTGTTAATCAAAATTTGTTTTATTACAAATTATTGGAGGGTGCCCCTGGCACTCTCCAATAATTTGTAATAAAACAAATTTATGCAAACAAAATATCATTTGTGTTTGACTGAATATGAAACATGAGCAAGGAAAATGTTGGCTGTTGCTCTGTTTCCCGCATTTTGTTTTGAAAGCCACAGATAGTGGCTTCCAGCACTCAACCAGTTAACAAACAAAAAGCCGAACTCAACTGATCACATTGTCTATTTTCTCAATCCAACGGCACTTAGGGGAATAGAGGAGATCATCATTTCCGATCTTGACCGCCTGTGCCCCCTCACATGACTTAAGTTTTCAAAACAAACCACACGTAGAACGTTAGTGGTGCACGAAGTTTGGCTGAAAATTGCTGACGTGACCTCGTCTCAAAGGTAAAATAAATCGATATTGGTAAATTACGCACATGACCATTTGTGTTAAAGTTAATTTTTTATAGTAAACATCAATTATAATATTAATAATATGGTAAATCTGAGTTGAAATGAAACTTTAGATAAATAACACACAGAAATGTGACTGCGTTAAGTTTGAATCAAGTTGCCTATTTTCGTTGCTTTGCAAAGCAAAACTATGGACTGCCATTACCACGCTGGTCATCCTGTAAAACCTGCATCGGGCCAATACCATGTAAAACGCGGTGCGGGACAGCCTTTTGATGATAGGCGTGTCTGTTGTACGGGAAATTTTGTGATTGATGCGTTTTTCTCCGAAAAATCCGGAGTTAACATTATTTACTGATGAATTCAGCATTTCAATAGTTTCTTGAAGAAGGTTCCATTTGGTTACAAAACAAAATGGATGGAGATAATAAACATTCTGTATCTCAATGTTGTGTGTTTTCGTTTCGAAATAGAGGAGTGTGTCATGGATTTAGACAATTGGACGTCGCTCCATTGATAAAAACATTTTAGGAAACTAAATCTAACTTCATAACAGCATATACGGCATTTAAGTAAGAAAATACATTCGATTTATTGTGACACTCCTCGCTGTTTTTGTAAAACCCGTGACTGGCACGACGCAGCCCGGTGCGTGATTTACTGCATGCCCTCTTCGGAGATTGCTTTATAATTTTCTGCGATATATGGTCAGAAAGACGTCTTTTCGAGTAACTAGTTTGGGATTCTGGTTAGTTCCTTTCGAACCTCTCATATAGATTATTATCAAAGTCACAGTGGTACATAATTGTTAATTTGTAACCATTATACCCATGGTCGGTTGTTCACAATACCTGCTGCAATAGCCATATTGGATTTCTTCAGCACAGGCCACAGGTCACATTTATGTATGCATATTTTTTAACAATTCTGAAGGGTCACTTAGAATGATGAGTGGATGAGAACGTCAAATTTTCTTTTCCTTCAAAGTACTGCCCATAATTTTTTCAGTGTGGGCTATAGCTCACAGTTCTTTCCGATTATCATCAAATTTCATATGCATGTTCAGATTTATTTCTAGACCAGAACGTCCCATTGTAGTCACAGTCAAACACTTGCATTGGCCGCCACAACAGACGTCTTGAATTTCTTGACTGTCTACTGCTCGCATTTATGCATCAGTTTTCTTGAAATTCGCAGGGATGACTTAGTATGATGAGTTGAGGAGAACACCATCTTTTGGTAATGGTTGACCACCCTTAATTACCGCCATGGCAGCATTCTTAGATTTCATTATAACACCCGGCAGTTGCATTTATGCACCATTTTTCTTGAAACTCAGACAGCTTCCTTATTACGATGAGTAGATGAAAGAAAATGTCCTATGTTGGTCAGTGTTGGCGGGGCATAATGGCTGCTATGGTACATGTAGCAATCTTGGCTTTCTTGAGTACATTCTAAGGCAGGTTGCAGTTATGGATCAGATTTCATGAAAAGTGGCAGGATGAATGTATGAAAAGCAGATGAGAATATCATGTTTCCGTGATGGTTGGCTACCTAGAAGGCATATTTTTTCTGTTTAATTTTTTATTAGCCCAACTGAGCGAAGCTCTAGAGGAGCTTTAATGAACACATTCCATCTGTCGTCCGTCTGTCCTCCGGCCATCGTCTGGCATGAACTTAGATTATCGACTTCATATGAACTACTGGAATGAACGAAACTAAATTTGCTATTCATGCCTCTTATCGTGTGTTAATTTAACTTTGTTCAAGTAATGTTGCCACACCCACATGGGGCACCACAAGGGACATAACTCTGTTAGCACCCACTTTTAATATTTTTAAAAATTACAAACTCTTCTCCATAACTACCAATCAGAATATGTTGATTCTTGGTATACAACATCATTTGAGGCGTGAGGTTCTGAATCAAATCCCTGAACTATATGGGACCTTGAATTTTAACTTAATACTAGTGCAATGTGAGAAAAATTCTTTAAAAATCTTCATCTTCTTATCTACCAGTCACAATCTCTTGATATTTGGTATATGACATCCTCTGGGGGGGGGGGGGGGGGGTGGTCAGATGCAAGTATGTCCAAATCAAGCCTCCCCCTCCCCCATGAGCCCAAATTTTAACTTTTTGTAATATGAGGAAAATTCTTTAAAAATCTTCTTCTTCAGAACCACCAATCAGAATGTTTTGATATTTGGTGTGCAGCATCCTTAGTGGGATCAGATTCAATTTTGTTTCAGATCAAGTCACGGGGCTCATATTTAGGCTCCCTGTGGAACCCGAATTTAAACTCAATAATGCAGTATGAGGAAAAATCTTTAAAATCTTCCACTGATCCACTATTAAGAATATTTTGATATTTGATATGCAGCATCCTCGTGTGGTTCAGATTCAAGTTTGTTCAAATAGTTTCCTATTATGAATTTTAACATAGTGCAGTAGGAGGGTTATTCTTTTGATTATTTCAGATCCACCAGTCATAATCTTTTGATTTTGGTATTTGATATTCTTAGTGTGTGTGGGGGGTGGGGAGGGTGGGGGAGGTGGGAATGTTTATCCAAATGATGACCCTGGTTTCATATTTGGGCTGTGAAAGTTAACTTGGGAACGTCAACTTTCGATATTTGATACATAGCATTACTATCGTACCCACCCGGGAATAAGACCATACTGTGCATCAAATAAAAAGGGGCAATAGTATATGGGTGGATTTTTTTTGAGGAGTCAAGTCTGCAGGAGAATTTGGATGCAAAGTTAACACTTTGCAAAGTTAACACTAAGTTAGGTGACTCGGTCAATCCCATAACACTTTAAGAAGCCCTTTACCTAATGTGCATGAGAAATTTACAGACCGGACAGTTGAAAAATTAAAACAATTTCAACAAAACCATATCATGTGACCCCCTCCCCCACTGGAACGAGCTCGTTCCAGTGAGGGGTCACATGATATGATTTTGTTGAAATTGTTTGAAGCATTTGAAAAAAAGTAATTAAAATATTTTTTTTATATCATGTGCGTTGGGTAAGGGGTTCTGTTTCGTTCTAACAATTTATCAGCTTGGCTGCCGTCATTTTTGCAATTCCAAAGTCAGGGACTGGGCTTATTTACAAGGATGGGACTCTGAAGCTGAAATCTGAAAAGTTGGTAGGTCGACTTATTTTCTATTATAAGCTTATTCCCCTGTGTCAGTACAGTATGACTCATAGATTGAAGTTTACTGTTTGTTGAAATGAATTCTACCCATGCGTGACAGAACCAATTGTGTTGAACTTCAGTTAGGTGTAAGTGTGGGTGGATAAGATTAACATTTGTTCAAATTAGCCCCACCGGGCCACTTGAGCGCCCCCAAATATTCATTTGCCCAATGCAACTTTCACATAACATAGCGCCCAAAAATGGTCTCCAATATAGGGCTACACATGCTATAAAGCCTGAGATTTGCTCTTGGAACACTGAATATTAATTTGGAGTGTGTGTGTGTAGGGGGGGGGGGGGGTAGGTTAGTCCTAACTACCATGTATATGCAGGCCTCTCCGGTCTTAGCCCTCCTCCCACCTTCCCAAGGGAAGTGGAGGAGGTGGCAATGACCACAGGGTCCTGGTTAAGACTAAACAATATCTCAAAGCCCCCACAACAGCCTTCCAAGTATCATCTTCCCACATTATTATAAAATTTATATACAGCAGTGTAATCATAAAAGTTGTCTTTTTGCGATTGAATCACTATTTGATTGTGAGACAGAAGCACTTACAGCTATGGGTGACTTTCCTAAATAAAATACTGCTATTTCAAGCTCACATCAAGAAAAACAAATGATAGTAGCATCTCTCTGGTTCTCGCATTTCCTTTTTGATAGGTGAGATTCTATTGTATTGTGGGGGAAAGGTGGACAGAGTATTGTGACTCTGTTGCGATCATGTTGAAATACTCAGTCGACTTCTCTGATCACAGTAGCTACATCGGACAAGGGGGTAGATGGTCTAAAGGCATCCTTCGGAGAAACCTTTCAACGACTGGGGTCCAAAAGACACGTTTTTGTCGATATGCCGCACCAAATTACCCCGTTATCCCAAGTATTCATTGTTGTTTATCTCGGTTTCCCACGCACTGCAAATGGCAATGGTATCGCAGTATGTACAAAACAACAATTAAAAAACAATTTAATCTCTTAATGAGCCCACCAACAGCCTGACGACCACTACATATATATGTAATTCATCAACAATTGAAGGACTTGCATATATAGTGGTTAAGGTATAAGGGCCTTTTACCAACCAGCCTGGTTGATCCGGCTCTCTTTGTAAATCAAGCCTCGATTCGGCACTTCTCGCTTGATCTCTTTCACTTGTGGCATTGACCAGCCCTCAGCAGTTTGTAGCATTGTGAGTGTTGTGGCAAAACACTGCGGATATTTCGAGTGCTCTGAGATGGAGTCTGGGGTGCAATTCACCAAGGTTGAATCGCAAAAAGAGATTTTAGCTCGAAAAGCCCATTCATTGAGTAAAAAAACGATCAATGAAATTTTTTTTCCAGCAAAAATACGTATTCAGCCTATTTCTCCAACCAGCTAGAATCCGCATGCTTTGCCATCCATACTCCGAAAATATACAACCTTCGCTCTTAATTCACTTGTTTGTTGACACAATGAAAACTAATTCAGAACAGGATTTTTACTGACAAAAACAGAGATGATCCCTGCTTTGTGCTATGTCATTTGAAGACCCATAAATATATGTTAAGCATTGCAGTGTTGTAATTTAAACAATATTCTAACAATTTATTTTTAAACTGCAGAAATAACACTTCAATAAATAAATACATTTTAAACACTAAGTGATAAAATTTATAACGTTGTGAAGACCATTTCTTTGGCGATAAAAAAAGTGACAGGAATCGAATTAAAATAGCAAAAACTGTCTTCTGATGTTCCCTACACTGCAAAACATATAGGTTCTCTTTAGAACTAAAACTGGTTCTAATCTTGTCCCTGAGATGGAACCAGTTCTGTTTAAACAGTATTTATTTCAAATCAAATAAATGTATAAAGATTAACATTAAATATTGACAGAATTAATCATAAATTGAGGGGGTTTCAGTCGTTAGTTTAGAGCTTATACGAGGTTGGCTCAATCATTATTAAGCAAAGGAGATATGAACAGTTGGCATATCGAAGCAGTTTTGGTTCTCTTCAGAACCAAAACTGGTTCGATATGCCAACTGTTCATATATCCTTTGTTTCAAAATGTTTGGCGATTGCGTTGAATAAGCTCCAAGTTTACTGCTGAATCTACTTCAGTTCATGTAATATTCTGTTAAAATTGAATGCTAATCTTAGTAAATTTATTTGATTTGAAATAAATACTGTTTAAACAGAACTGGTTCCATCTCAGGGACAAAATTAGAACCAGTTTCGGTTCTAAAGAGAACCTATATTTTTTGCAGTGTACGTGCTTTGTTACCATCAAATACGCCCATACACCCATACAGATGTGATCCGTATCTTGACCAGCACACATCATTTCGGTAATACAACGTGTGGATAGTGCGATTCCCTGCAACATGGACACAACATTCATTGCAACATTATCTGTTTTTAAATGGAATGACTTGTGATTACAAGTCCCGCTGAAATAGTTCATTAGGCGCGCGTACGTTCGCTTTTTCGCGACTTCAAGTGACTGTTATTGTTACTGCAATAAAGATACACAATCCTTTATCGCTGAAGTGTTATCGCTGTTGGTATTATTAGTTATCCTTGTGTTTTCCAGTGTGTATGGGTATTTATACCGGTTTGGGAACTCATACACCCTGAGGTAGAGCCGAAGGATGTTTGAGTTCCCAAACCGGTGTAAACTCCAATACACCCGGGAAAACACAAGGATAACGGATTTTATTTCTACGAATTTTGGTGTACTTAATACTTTAACCTATATTTTGGGAAAAAACTGACCGAAAATTTGTACTTTGTAAGTTTCTTAGAAACCAGACAAACATGGATGTCATTGGAACTGGCTCAATGAACCAGTTCCAATGACATCCATATCTATAATATTTTATTGCACATAAATATTAAATTTCCTGTATTTTTATATTTGTTCTAACATAACCCAACAGAAGGTATGAGTTGATAATTAAAAATGGGTACTTTTTTTTAGCCATATAGCTTGCTATTGTGTATTCTTGTTTTTACACCGTGGTTAACCACCGTGCAAACAAGCAACTGAGGATTGCAAGTTACACTGTACCTCTCAGCCAATCAAAACGCAGTATTTTGTGTAATTTGGAAATGTTGCTATTTGTGATTGCTTTTTTAGGTAAACGGCAGACAAAAATCTATATATACGTGTCAATGTATCTTTTACTTCAGACAGAGGCGGACTGGCCATATGGTCCACCGGGAAACTTCTCGGTGCCCCCTCCTCTATTGGTGGTCCTCCTGTGACCCCAAACCGAAATTGATGCAGCACAACATGTGTTGGTACATGGAATATTGTGAAAATGACCAACAGGCGAAATAGATCTGATTGCATAGACAGCCGGTATATTGAAATGCTCTCTACGTGGACTGTCATTGGGTTTTTTCCTCAATTTTCGTCCATTGAGTCGAACTATGGTCAGCTGGATGGGTCCACCCCCTCCCCCCATTTTATTCCGAATGAGCGACGATTCAGATGCGGGGAAGCAGCGTTATTTCAGCTCGAAAAAACAAAACATTCTCCGGGTCCGGACCTCCCTTGGTGCATTTCCCGGTAACTTTTCTTGGTCCAGTCCGCCGCTGTCTCCAGGTTCTGATTTATTCACTAACTGTCCTATTCCACCATCGTCAAAACTGGCTTATGTCAATGGCGTTGAAGTATACAGAGATCAATACCACATAGATGCTAGTGAAGGCGTAATGAAGCAGCTGTTTTTGATTGGGAATAACAAGGAGATGCAAAGTGAAGTATCGCGTGTAAAATACCAATATATGCTGTGTTACGATCCTTTTGAAACTCCATATTCGTTTCTCGGTGGTTGCAACAGAAACTCGGGGTCAATCCTACTTGAGTGTTTAAACCATACTGCCGTCCAATTTTTGCTTACAGAATACCACAGTTTGCGGTCTCCTCTCCGAGGATACAAGATGACTTTCTAACATATGTTGGTAGTGGTGCTGCTTTTAACAATACCTTCAACTACAATTCAGTTGAGAGTGGGCAGAAAGGGTAAGTGCGAGTTAACGTTCTTCCTACGGAAGGGTCATTTTCCTATCTCAGCCACAGACTTCTTGTGTGTTTGAACACCATAAACTTAATTTAATACACCACCTTTTTAACAGAACTCACGCAGATGTACCAATATCAGAGGTTGACCCCGTAGAGAGAGAGAGAGAGAGAGAGAGAGAGAGAGAGGGAGAGAGAGAGAGAGAATAAAAGGTTCGTAACCGAATCGAATCTCGAATCGAATCCACTTTTAATTTTTTACGATAATACGGCCTACTGGTGTTGTATATCTCCGTCGTGAACCCAGTATCGATAGGCATAGTAGACCTTTAGAAAAGGTATCACAAAGGTGGTCGAAGAAAAGTCATTTATCGTCCTTTGGGTGCAACAAGGTGCCATCTGCAATGCCAAAGCATTACAGATGGCGCCTTGGTGCACTTAAAGGACGATATATTGTGCAAACAAGCCTAACGCAATCTCCACTATCGCGTCAAATGTCATTTTTATGATTTTTCCGACTGCATTTGTACCATCTAGTTAGATTGGATACATTCAATCCTGGTCATCCGAAAAGTACAGGGCGAGTTGTTATCTTCAGAAAGTCGACAATAAAGAATGGTATGAAATCTCAACCTCTCCAGGATTCGATTTGTTCGAATAATCGAGATAGTTTCGAATCAAATCCGCACTGAGAGGGTGATCACTGGTTCGAACGTGTACATGTCTCGCCTCGTTTACATCACCCAGCGACTATAGACTAAGTATAAAAGGGATGATAAGCCGCGAAACAAACAAGTTGACCATTTGACCACAATTTCCGTTATACAAAAAGTACACTAATGTTTTATATGAATAGTATAGTGTCTATGGGATCCTTTTATGGTCGTATGTGCCTATGTGCTAGTACACAATGTGTCACATTGTGCATTTTCACATAAGCACATATCGGCACATCCAGCATGTGTCTATGTGCTAGTGCACAATATGTCACATTGTGCCTTTTCACATTAGCACATACGACAAAAAAGGGATTCTCCAGAAGGTATCCTAGATAGGTATCCTCAAATAATACAATACCAGGTCATAGGTATCCTCAAATACCCGTATGTGCCTATGTGCTAGTGCACATTGTGTCACATTGTGCCGTTTCACTTAAGCACATATCGGCACATCCAGCATGTGCATATGTGCTCGTGCACATTCTGTCACACTGTGAATTTTCACATAAGCACATGCGACAAAAAAGGGATTATCCAGAAAGTATCCTCCATAGGTATCCTCAAATAATACAATACCAGGCCATAGGTATCCTCAAATTCCCGTATATGCCTATGTGCTAGTGCACAGTGTGTCACATTGTGCCTTTTCACATAAGCACATATCGACACATCCAGCATGTGCTTATGTGCTAGTGCACATTGTGCCGCATTGTGCATTTTCACATTAGCACATGTCCGCATATCCAGCATGTGCCTATGTGCTACCTGTAATGTGTAGAATAGAACATAAACATGTTTAGGGAAGTCAGAATAAATAGAACAAAGAAGTCATAAAAAGGGATTCCGAGGGGAATCCGAACCAGAAAAACTACTCTAGTTCAATCGAACTTACCTCTAGGGGGTCCCACTGTACTATAGCACTATGTGCTGCTCTACTACAAAGGGTTCTGGGGGAAATCCGTACTAAATAATGTCAATTTCGGTAGTTTGGGGTGGATTTTGGTGATTTTGAGGGATTATCGGGTTGTTTGTGGTAATTAGATTTACTCCTGTTCAATCGAACACACCCTCCGAACATACCCCTATCCTATTAGAAGGTTTTAGGTCACATAGCAACCACGTGCTACCATAGAAACCAAGATGGCGGCCTCCAGTGCATAAAATGGACGACGGAAATAGGTATCACCCTAACAACACGAGCTGCGCATGCGCACTAACACCACGTATCACTATGGGAATGACGTCACAACATGGCCGCTCACGCGGGTTACCATGACAATCAAACATGGCTCCACTGGATCACGTGACTATGACGTCACTTCCGGGGTCCTGCCATTGATACTTGAAACGTGCGAGCGAAACTATTCACATGTTTCATATTTAGTCAAATGCAAATAATATTTTGTTTTCATATATTTGTTTTATCACAAATTATTAAAGAGTGTCTGGGCAGATCCGTACGTCTGCGATTAGACTGGTGCTTGTAATTAGATAAGGTCATTGCTATGGGAGTACCAGGAACATAGGAATGCAGAAGAAAGGAGCTGGAAAAATCGATGAAAAAGGGAAAGCGCTCTGTCGTAGGAAAGGCGAGTAAATGGTGCTATGGAGACCTGTATCATGGAAGAAAGTCATTTGATCAAGACGAGAAATTGTAGATGAGAAAGAATAAATGTATAAATATAGAAACGAAATTCTCACACATTCAGGGGGTCGAAAGATGCTGTAGACATAATAGAAGAGAATTTTTGGCATTGGTTTTGTAGAGGTTGTATCTCACAACACTGAGAAAAAGTGCACGGAAAAATATTCTTTAAAAGTGAGTTTATTAAATATTTAAATTTTAAAAAAATTTTGGAGATATCAGCATATGTTATATAACATATAGAATGCAATTGCACGAAGAGTGCAACAGAAAATAAATAAAATATTTGTGCATGACGATTTTCACCAAATTGTTTCTGTTTGCATTCCCATAATAATGCTTTTTAGGTTGCTGAGTACTGTGAACATCACTAGGTAGAACATCAGGCAAAGTAACTAGAAAACAACAGAGAACATTCACATTTATATTTCTTCTGTTTCTAAAGCTTGTTAACCCTATCTAATGAATCGGGAGTATTCCTCCGTTAATGCACAAATGTAGCAGTTGAGAAAACAAACATATGCAACACATTTCCACAAAACCATATCATGTGATACCTCAATGGAACGAGCACTCAACCCAGTTAATTTTGAGTTCATTTGCAGTGTGAGTGAGATCATCAATTAACAATGACTGGTCTCTTTTTTAGAAGCTAAAGGGTTACATATATATACAGTACATGATCGTGCCTGCACCTTCGGGTGCTGATCAGTTTACGGCCATGCTGTGAGATCCGTTATGATCATCGATAGTGTCTCTTCACGTTTTTAAAGAATAAACAAAAAGCATAACCTTTCTGGTCGCAGGATGTACGGTTAGCTTTTTCGACTAACTGAAATATTCCAGACGATTGTACCTAAAACTACCATAAACGTTCATTTTCTTTGAATCACCGCAAGACATGTTGCACAATCAAAACTTGATTTGACCGAATCTTTAACCCTTTATCTAACGTAACTGCCCAAACCGGCCAACACTATTCACAAAAAAATGTCCATTCAATTTTCATGTTTTGTTTTACAAAGATAGCTTATGACCCTCATCGGAACAAGTTCATCGCGCTCGTTCCAATGAGGTGTCATAAGCCATGTTTTTGACGCAAAAATGAAAAACAATTAGTTACTCAAGAATTTTATTTGCAAGTGTCCTCCTTTCCTGCTAGGTAAAGGGTTAATAACATTACCATTAGGACTAAAGACACACCAAAGTCGTAGTTTTATGAGTACGTCGGGTAGATTCACTAATTGTGTTAATAACTGGGTAGTTTCACGGTGAATTAAATACTCACTGCGAGGAATATCTATAACTGGGGTATATAGAGATTATTACCATTATGTGGATGTACAGAATATGTATCCGTGTCGGGCTCCGGGTTCTAAGGGCAGATCACGACGAGTCGAAGACGAGTCGTGATCTACCCTTAGAACCCGGAGCGAGACTCGGATACAAATTTTGTACATCCAATGGTAATATTCATTTTATCTTTCAACATATTGGGGATAAGTCAAGAATGTAGACGAATATATAACGAACTATTTATTCGTACGGATGAACAAAAAGAAAAAAAATGGAACTCACACGAAAGGAACGTGTTCGTATCCGACCTCCTGATACAAACATCTGTATCAGGGGGTCGGATACACGACAGTTGCGGAGTTAATACGGACAAAATACATGTTAATTGTAAGATAAAAAATAATATCTGTATACCTCTGTGAGTGACGGAACATCACATTACATCAACGGTGGTCTGCTCGCAAACTTCATGAAATGTAGGTTAACAAATAGCCATAATAGCGTTGGATTCCTTACGGAATTTGACTGGTGACCAGAGAGAGTGGGACGCCTGTATAGCCTTTGGTTCAGGCATACATGAATATGACTGTGCTTATTACCATTTTCTTACTCACACAGGATTATCCAAAGCTGTTCCGAAGCGCATGAGTTATCTGCCTATCACAATAGGAAATGTGACAAGAAAAACACGAGGGACTCAACAACACATTCGGCACACTTGAAGAATGTACATGGGCAAGACAATTGGGAGCATTCTGCTCATGTGATATTCCGGGAATGACTTTTGTTTCGATGTAGTTAATGGAGTTATCTAGAATGATGAGAAAAAAAAACACCAAGACAAATTATTTATCGAGAGAGTAAACTCGTGAAGCGTTCCCCAATGTTTTGACGTTATTTGCAATGTAACTTTAAAGGTTTGAGTCAATCTGCAGAACTGTCACAGCCGCGTCGACATGCGAAGTGTGTTCTCTGTAAGTGCTATGGTTATGGCTGTGGGCGTGATATAAGCCGAAATTTTTTCTCTTTGTTGACGTTATATACGTTGTAACTCCTTAACCCTTTAAACCCCAGTGCTATCTTCCCTGTCAGGTCAATGGCAGGAATTGGATGAGTCCATATTCATTATTTAGGGCTAAACCAATTAATATTTCCAACGTGCAGCCTTGGGGCTGCACGTTAAAAATATTGATTGGTCGACCACACACATTCACTTAGCTTCCACCCTGTAGTCAACACTACCGATAAAGCTAGTGGTAAACACTACGGGGAGGGCTTTACTCAGCTGATGACTCCCAACGCTTTGCGTCAATCAGTGGGGAGCTCTCCGTGGGAGCATCGCACGGAGTGACGTCGGGATTTGTGGCTGTCGGCGGGGGAGAAGTATGAGAGGAATTGTGTAGTGGTTATCCAGTAACCCATCTCCGCTGGTGCTGTATATGTCTGGACATATTCTCGTCTCTTGAGTCTCGCTACCGGGCAACTCGTAGTAATATGGCTAAACTAGGAATAAATTGTTTGATCCTGGTTTTCTCGATGACAGTAATTAAAAACTTTTGTTTGACAATGTTAATACACACCAGAAAGGAATTCTTCAATAGACATTTCCTGTATCGTCCATTCTATTTGCGTTGTGGGTGTTTCTGGTACCCCTGCGGAAGCTATAAAAACTGAGATAGGGGCTGTTAAAAGTGTTTAGTCTGGGTAGTATTGGGTTGTCCAATATTGTGGAATATATAAAAAAAAATATGAAAAAAATTGTGTTTGCAGTCTCTGAGCGGGCAGTGGGAGTGCCCGCGGTGATTAGTGGACGGTGTAGAAGGGGCTCTATCCCACGTAAACAATGTAAATATAACTCTTCTTTGGACCCAGAATGGGACTCTCTTCAAACCATGATCATATATTTTTTACCAGGAAAAGCCGATCACATCAGATATTTGACCGAGTTCCCAGTGGCGGGAGGCAGGTAGATATGCTAGCTGCACCAAGCCACCAGCATCCAAGTACAGATGAACTGTTGTCTGATAGTCCGATTCCAGTGCTGCACAGTATAATCTCTGGGAGACGACAGGTAGACAGCCAATCTGGTTATGTCATCTCGCCGCGGTATACATGCATAGTTACAGGTGGGTGAAGCCAGAGTACCCGGTGAGCACTAGCAGAATTAGTGGCAGTTGAAGACAAGTGCAACGTCGACGTGTAGTATGCCTTGGGTACACAGTGCCACTGTGCCCCCAAATGGGCAATCAGGATTGGATGTCATGCCGTAGGACATAACGTTACCGCTGGTCAGAATCGAACCGTCGACCGTTCGGGTTGAAGTCCAACGCTCTGACCACTGAGTCACCGCGCTCAAAATATTTGTGCGTCTGATCTTCCTTTGGTGGGATATCATAAGTACGATGCATTCTGGTACTCACATGAATAAAAACTAGCCATACATGGAAAACTAACACAGGCGTGAGAAAGACTGCATTCTGCGAGCACAACCGATGGCAGATGAACTGTTGTCTGATAGTCCGATTCCAGTGCAGCACAGTATAATCTCCGGGTGACGACAGGTAGACAGCCAATCTGGCTTTGTCGTCTCCCCGCGGTATACATGCATAGTTAATCTCTTGTTTGTATTGTACGTATGTACATATCTTTTTTGCTGTATACTGCTAAATAAAAAAAATCATTCATTCATTCATTCTTAGCAGCATACGTAGTGAAATTATGACGTATCATATCCCAAGACCGGAAAAACCATGTCCAGCTTTCTGTCCGGTAGGGGAGTTAACTTGAAATACTGGGGTGGACGAATGTAGAAAACATCAACGAGCGAGAGAATTAACTTTTCATTAATTGATACTGCCAGATGGACTCATGACAGGGAAGGGTCCCGAATGGTTTGTGATTGCCGTAAAACAATCAGATGTACAAGCGGATCTTCATTATTACTTAGATCGTATATGACAATATTAGTAACACCTGAGCCCGTCTCTAATCTTTAGCTGTTACAGAAGATCTGGTTTATGTATTTTATCCATTGTTCTTCGAGGATTAATATCTTAGGATTATAATTACTTAGATTAATCCATTGCAAGTGTAAAGAAAGATAGCATGAGAGAAATCCAGAGTAAGTTTCTGAACTGTGATTGTATTCTTTATCATCACCTTAATAAAAATATACTCAACGGGAGATTTTTAACCTTTCTTTATGACAATAAGGAGAAATTTCATTTTTTTAAAACTAATCCTACCAGAAGTGTTCTTTGATAGAGATTTCTTTCTTTCCTTTCATATTTATTTCAATTGTATTTCAAGAAAAAAATCACCAATGCTCACGTGCCTTTAATTTCAGATTCATTATACATAAGAGAAGCAGAAATGACGAGTTCCTTCACGCGCACCGACAAAGACAAGGCCGACACTTTTGCCGACCTCCTAAGAAAAACGCATCGCCCGTATCAAGGCACGGGCAATGATGACGCCGCCATTAACGCGATCGATGACCTCATCAATGAACACCCTGAAATCTACCGTGACCCCAAATTCGATAACGAGCCAGAAGACGGAGATGACGATGACCTCGTCACCCCCATCACCAATGACGAAATCATCAACGTCATAAAAAAATGCAAAAATTCCTCCTCACACGGCGAAGACGAAGTAAGCTACAAAATTCTAAAACAAAGCCCAAACTCCCTAATCGAAAAACTAAACAAACTGTTCAACGCATGCCTCACCCATGGCTACTTTCCCAAATGTTGGAAAAAAGCCATCGGTGTCATGATACCAAAACCTGATAAGGACCCCTCCGATCCAACCAGCTACCGCCCAATCAGCCTCCTCAGCTGCATTGGTAAGACATTCGAACGAATCCTTACCAATCGGTTCAGGGGGCACCTTGAAGACATCGATTTTTTCAATAAATGGCAAAGAGCCTATAGAAACCGGAAAGAAGGCATCGAACATGTCTACCGACTAGTCACCCAAATGAAAATCGCTATCAACAATCGGCAAATAGGCGCGGCAGTCCTGTTAGACGTCGAAAAAGCATTTGACTCCGTTTGGCATCATGGAATGCGCTACAAATTATCAAAAATGAAACTCCCCAAGAAATTGCTCAGATTACTATCCTCTTTCCTTAATGATCGCGAAATTAAAGTCAGAGTGAACAATGAAATGTTTGACAGTGTCACCCCTTGAAGCAGGCACCCCCAAGGATCCGTCCTAAGCCCCCTCCTTTACATCTTCTATGTAAATGACCTTAACATCTCCGAGGATCGTGTTCAAGTCTCCCAATTCGCGGATGATAAGGGCCTCTGGGACTCTAATAATACGGCCAATCTGCTCCAAAAACCCTGCAACGCGCTCTCGATGACCTAGAACAATGGTGTGCCAAATGGAGAATTAAGCTAAACGCCAATAAAACCCAACGAATCACCTTTACCTGCAAGAAAAATAAACGCGATTTTGACCTTAAACTTATGGATAACACCCTCTCAGAATGCAAAGAAGCGAAATTCCTGGGCATCACCATTGACCAAAAGCTGTCCTTCAACAAACATACCGACGACATGGCGAAAAAAGCTACCAAACGAATTAACTTACTGAAAATGCTTAAGGGTACTTCATGGGGGGCCAACCAGTCCACCCTACTCAAACTATACAAATCCTTTGTGCGCCCAGTACTCGAATACGGTGCAATCATACTAACTGACCTCAACCAAACTAATATGGCAAAACTCCAGAGGGTCCAAAATCACGCGCTCAGAGTTGCCCTCCGCGCCCCATGGGACACACCCATCAAAACACTCCACGACAGGGCCGATATCCCCACCATTAAAGACCGCCTAGCTACCCTGGCCGCGAAAAATCATGACCGGTTAGCCGACAGCGAACTAATCTCCGAACTTGGAACAATTTGCGAAAGCCGACAAAAGCCCCAAAATTGCAATCAAAACTAAGACCGCTCGAATTAAACTAGGGAACGACAAGGTGAACTAACAGGCAGAAAAACAGCTTAACTGTGGCCTTCTACCAGAAAGGGCTGCCTTCACCGACTCAACTAAAAATTACATCAGGATTAAATACTGTTATAAAAACTAAATAATAAATAGGGAACGAGAAAGTGAATAAACAGGCAGAAAAACAGCTTAACTGTGGCCTTCTACCAGAAAGGGCTGCCCTCACCGACTCAACTAAAAATTCCATCATGATTAAATACTGTTATAAAAACTAAATAACAAATAGGGAACGAGAAGGTGAATAAACAGGCAGAAAAACAGCTTAACTGTGGCCTTCTACCAGAAAGGGCTGCCTTCACCGACTCAGCTTAAGATTAAACCTTAAGATTGAACAAGATGTCCTACTTTTATCTTTACAATTTACATACTTTAATGAAAACTAATTCTACCTTCTTCTTTTAAGCAGGTACACAGAAGATGCTTTTTGACCAGCACCCCAATAATCGCTACAGTCAGTCTAACCGTTATGGAAACAGTCACCCCCACGGTTCCTGAACATCCTCCGCTCCATCCCTAAAAGTGGTCGACCACTTTAAGGGAGGCGAGCGTTGGTCCTGCGTCCCGCCTCTGTCCTTTTTTGTAAGCGCATTGCGCATCTTTTTGTCCCAACCCAATAGGATTACAATGCAGGCCTGCCCCCGAACCAGGGAAGTTCGGTTCTTCTTCTTCTTGGTGGTCCCCGAAAGGGGTCGTTGTTGTTTTCCTTCAAAGAGTCCAACCAAACAGAGACAGCCTGAGGCAGATTATACTTGCCAGTGATGGCCATCACTCATAATCATCCTCGAAGCGGCAGACTATACTTGCCCGAAAATCCAGATCGACTGCACCCTCGGGGAGAGGTAGTACCTTTGTGAGAGGACCCAACCTCTCACACTGGTCCTCACCCGAGGGTTCAACCGACATCAGCCAAGAGACCATCACGACGCAACTGGTGACACCGGCCGAGTACCCGAAGCAGTTCCTCCTTCAACACGCCTAGACATGTGAGAATGAATTACCTACAGTCAATGAGGGTCGAAAGGGGCTTGTCCCCCATACCGTCCCTGCGCGCCTTCGGCGCGCGAAACCATTCCTTTCGGTTTCGGAGTAAAAAAAAAAAATTAAAAATTATGAAAATTATAATCACCTCAATGTAAAATTGTGAACACAAATCACATAGCACATGAATATTCCACTTTATCCGAAGTAAAGAGAAATACTCTGCCTCTTAAAAGACGAGTCTCAGTTCACGCGTAATCTGACGCTCACTTGAAATATTCTGAAAAATGCTCTTTTTCAGCCAAAAAAGGAAGCAAAAACAAAATATCGTACACTCATTATATTTGAATGTAGGACGTTTCGGCCACGGACGTTTCGGCCCGGACGTTTCGGCCTAGGACGTTTTGGCCACGGACGTTTCGGCCAGAAATATTGGGCAGGGTGGACGTTTCGGCCAAAATATATTTGAGGATACTTTTTGACATTTTGTTTTCTTGTTTTCTCTGGAAGAGTTGAAGAGGGGGAAGTGATTTAGGAATGAAGAAAAACCATTTCCATTTTTTATATTTATTGAACGTTATCATAAAAATATAACAAAAACAAGTAATGAAACAATTATAATACATAGCACAAGTAAGCACAATTTTGGAGAATATTCACTTATGTCCACTACATGTATTATTTTTTATTGTATTTGAAGAAAACAAGTTATATTTTTTACTGACGGGTGAATCTTCTATCCATTTCTTCGTTATTTGACATTTACAGACAGAATTCATGGCTGTTGATGCCTGGGGTGTCTTCTATCCAAATGATACCTTTTAACCAACACTTAAACAAGCTCAAGGAGCTCATTCAAGTGAGGGGCATAAGGTATAATCTGGAAAGAAGATCCGTCTTCTTCGTTACTACTTGACACTCTATTTACAGACAGAATTCATGGTTGTTGATGCCTGGGGAGTCTTCTATCCAAATGATACCTTTTAACCAACACTTAAACAAGCTCAAGGAGCTCATTCAAGTGAGGGGCATAAGGTATAATCTGGAAAGAAGATCCGTCTTTTCGTTACTACTTGACACTCTATTTACCGACAGAATTCATAGCTTTTGATAATCAGGAAAAAATTAGTTGAATTTGAAAAAAAATAAATAAATAAAATAAATAAAAAAAATAAAGTAAAAAAAATTAAAAATAATAATAGAAAAATCTCATATATTGTGAGAAATATCTCCAATTGGCCGAAACGTCCGTGGCCAAAACGTCCTAGGCCGAAACGTCCGTGGCCGAAACGTCCGGGCCGAAACGTCCGTGGCCGAAACGTCCATGGCCGAAACGTCCGGTCCCCATTATATTTATATTACTGTTTTCTGTATTTATTGCAGATTACTAAAATAACGCGTAAAAATTTCACCTAACATATTCAAAGGTCAAAAAAATACATTTAAACACACTTGGGGTCGGCTTTTTTCGTAAAATTTACTAAGGTTCTACACGATGTTCAGGACCAATTTTCAAATTAAAAAGGAAGCAAAAAATAATTGCGCTACAATCAACATAAACATATTACATTAAACTAGAATAATGGAACTAACTGCTAAATAGAAAAAAAATCATTCATTCATTCATTCTTAGCAGCATACGTAGTGAAATTATAACGTATCATATCCCTAGACCGGAGAAACCGGCGGCCTCTCCCTTTTGAAGGGTTAAGTTTTACATCAATCGAAATACACTTGTTAGTGCTTCAGAATTGTTACTGCCGCGCCGACACACGAAGTGTGGTCGCCTTAAGTGTTATGGTTACAGCTGTACGCCTGCACATGATAAAGTGTATTTTTCCATTTTTGCGTTGTAACTCGAAAAGTTATGCGTCAATGACAAAGAAACTGAGCAATGATGGAGAAACATTACTGCCACACCAAGATGAGAAGTTTGGTGTTTATAAGTGCATTTGTAATGGCTATTGGCGACACTCGTGTTTGGACTCCAAAAACGCCATTTGACGTAAAAACGACCCCCCCCCCCCCCACACACACAGTTATCTTTTTTATTTTTCAAGCTCGACAACAAACTAAAATTTCATAGAAATCGGGCGAACTTTAATTTTGATGTCCGATACTGTAATGACCCTTTACTCACAAAGATATACAGACATGCGGCCGTGCTCCAGTTGTTGATGTATCAATCAATAAGCATTTAGTTCACCTCCCGGCAAAATTTCTAAATTTAGTATCCAAAACACTTCAAAAAAGTAGGTATTGCTGTCTGTGTGGATTGTGAATGGCACACAGCTATATAAAATACGTTTAGTATGGCTACCAAGATTAGTAAGTCCTCTCTGTGTTAGATATTCGTGAAGGTCAAGCCATTCCAAGTCTCGAAATTTTAAGGGAATGCAATCATCCTCAGTCAAATGTCGGGGAACGGCGTTCTCTCCCCCCCCCCCCCCACCCCCCGGCAAAACTCACTTACAAGAGGTGAAATACCTGTTTGATATAGAAGGTATATACGGATGTTGCCCCCCCTACTGGTCGCTCACTATAATGAAAGTATAATGTTGAAACTAAAATACCTCATATAGCCGCATCCGCCCCTACACACACACCGCATATATAGTAGTTTACTGGGGTGATCTGTTATCTCTGAGAATCATTGGTGACTCTTACTGGGCAACTACCCGTTGAGTCAGAGAGTGCATTTGTGTTGGATAGAGTTGGATAGTCGTGGTGGGTGGGTTTGGTGGGTAATGAGAGATCATGTATGACGCAAAACTCGCTAACAATTAAATTCTGAAACTTTATATAATCGTTATCTTTGATTTACTTTCATGGATGATAATTACTATCAACTTTTCAATTTGACAAGATTGAAAAGAAATTTCTTAATAGAACTCGAGATTCTTCTGTAGTATAAACTGGAACTTTGTTATGTGTGGGCAGAATGCTAGATTGCTGAACAGAATCTTGAATCCCAAGATTTTGCAAGAAGGAACTGAATTGTCTGTTCTTATCAGTGAAATATTATTATACCGATGTTCTCACTGACAGAGGTAGAACTACACATTCAGTAGAATCTAGGCAATATAAAGAGGATACCTTCTGTTTTTGAGTACACCCCAAAATCAGTTTGGTTAAAAATTAACCCAAATGAACCGGGTTGAATGAATATTCAGTCAACCCAGTTGATTTGAGTTGATTTGAGTTGATTTTTAACCCAACTGATTTTGGAGTGTAGGAACCAGAATTATCTCAAGAGTGACTGCGTGGAATTGTAAGAAAACTTCGATTTTCTTGCAGCCACAAAAAGTATGTACTTCAAAGCCCAGGGTATTCTATGTGTTGCGATATTTTAATTGCAATTAAACATGTTTTAATTGCAATTAAAACGCCCAAACTGCCTAAAATGCTCCTTGGTGTATATCTCTTTGTCCAATGCGCATCACGTCCGGATAGATATTTAAAGGTTATTACTTGGCTAGTTCCATATCGGCCGAGATATCAGCCCGAGGTAACTTCAAGTCAGCCTGAGACCGAGCGTCGAAGGCTTACAGAGGACTGATATCCCCGCCGATATAAAACTAACCAAATAACCTCTTTATTTATTAAACCAAATCAAATAATTACAAAATGTTCACAGACCTGTTACAGTTTTCTGACAGTGCTATTATGTCTCATTATTTTCATGAAGTCCAAAGTGTTTTCTTCTCTAAGTTCCACTACCCCAACGTTGCGGCTTCTCCAACTATCTCTTCTCTCACTTCGACGAATCTCCGCTCAAGACTCTGAATCTTAGTTTGTGTTGAATTCTGTGTACACCCTCTTCTTTTTTTCTTCTTCCACCTAATCTTTACGTTTTGCAATCATTAATCCCTCGCCATACAAAAACATCTCCATTTTGCCCGGTAACGCCAATTTTGCAGACTGATTGCTTCCTTTGAATAACGGTGAACGATTTCGCTATAAACAAAATGGCTGCGCCTAGTAACACATCAAGGGGGACAACTCTAGCTTGGTTCGTATCGGCCGAGATTGGCGTTGTATCACGGGTTGAAGTTACGGGTTACCGTGAGGGGACATATGGATTGGATTCTGTCTTGTCTTGTCTTGTCCTTGCCTGCCTGCCTGCCTGCCTGCCTGACTGCCTGCCCGCCCGCCTGCCCGCCCGCCTGCCTGCCTGCCCTGTTACCACTCTATAGGCTCTATCGATAAATACGAAATGTCCACCTGATTCCATGAACTCTTCTACTTCCGGTTGGTATGCGAAATTCTTTATTTCTGAGTGTTAGTTTGTGTACATAGTAATTCAATTAAATAACGTCATCAAAACTGCGATCATATTAATGGAAAAAGTCTACCGCGTAATTGTGTGTCATAATTACAGTGC
Source organism: Pictodentalium vernedei (assembly GCA_031216915.1). NCBI lineage: Eukaryota > Metazoa > Mollusca > Scaphopoda > Dentaliida > Dentaliidae > Pictodentalium > Pictodentalium vernedei. Next base: position 213,613,522 of record CM062290.1, read on the forward strand.
AGTCGCCGTGGTCTGGTCGTAAGTCACGCGTGGGCATCGATGTCTAGGCATGCGTTTACCAGGTAATAAAAGTCATCACCAGCAAAACTTTAATTAATGGAGCACCGGGCTGTACCCGGTTCTTTGTTAATTAATTTTTTGATGATTATTCCTATAATTAGTGTTTGAAATCTAATATTATTCCGTCCGTGGAAATACTGCCCACTCCATTGAAAGTGACCAGTCCACGGTGGTCGTACTGTACAACGACAAAGTTTTCAACGGTCATGTCGTTGATTTGTGTGATGTGAAGTGTACGAGCCGATGTTGATTGTGATGTCATATTGATTGCCAAGCACATTTTTCCCGGGGGAGAACACCTCGGCTCTCCATTCCACCAACCCATTCCCGACTGACGTGAGTTGATGTTGGGGGTCCCAGTGTATTCCGTGCTGTCCGCCCCGAGGCTAAATTTGCGTATGCGCTATCAATCCGAGTCGTAATGTTAACAATACCACAAATACCAACCGGTAGTAATTAGTCCAAGAACGACAACTCACTCTCCCACAGACGCTATCTCAGAGACAGTTTGTTGTTGGAAATTGTGTGTAATTAGTTTTATGTCTGGAACTTCTAAACGACATTCCGATTTCAATAATTTTGTGTATGGAGGTGAAGCAACATATGATAAATAACATACGTTTTTTCACGCGCATAAATTCTGCAAATTAGACGAACTTGAGCTTTTATCAGCCATATTTATATATATTGTGTTGGTGTTTCCTGTTACCACCTGTATTTCAGAGACGCTTTGACGCTTTTGTTTCAAATTTTCAGCACTGATCAGACATTATGTAAAACTGATGCGCGTCAATTTTTTTTTTTTTGAAAAAAGAACTTCTGAACATTTCCGATTTTCAATAATGTTTGGTATAGAGGTGCAGCAGCATAAGATAAATAACATAGCATACAGTTTTTTTTAAGTCATATATTTGTACATATTATGTTTGTCTGTTCTGTTACCACCCTATCTCAGAGACACTTCGAAGATGCTGCTTCTAATTTTTATCAGTGATTAGACATTATACAAAATTGATGTTTGTATTTTTTTTTAGAATTTCGTAAAAAAAATCCAAAACAATATTCCAAAGTTTGGTGACACCTCGTACCGTGGGGGACTATTGTCTGTTTATTTACTGGGGTTTAACTACACTTTCGCCAGGGTTTTACGGGTGGAAGAAGGCGTAGTACCGGGAGAGAACCACCGAGCAGTGGCGAACAAGTGTCAGGAATTTTAGGTATACCCGTGGCTACTCAAATTCCACCTGGTTCCATTTTCTACAACGACGTATAGAAAATATTCGAAATTTTTAACGATTACAGACCAAGGCCAGAAACTGTTATATGATAAGCCGCCAAAAAGACATAAAAAGAGGATGTCGGATTGTGGATGGATCTAAAATAGTGCTGAGTTTGAGTGCAAATGACCTATTCTATCTGATTAATTTCATAAACAAAGGAATTGCGCAAGAATCATCTCTTACTTAGTTGCACAGCAGTACACCATCTGAAGATTTTTGATACATGGTGGTACATTCGATTATCGTTAAACGGTACCATATAAATTCGAAGCGCGCACTGCATTCGATCAGATCTTTCTTCGTTATTCAGACAGAACAGATACCAGTGTTAACAAGGTAAGATATGAGATTTCAGTCTATTTTCCAAATGAAGGTTACGTATTCTTTTCTCTAATTGAATGAATAATAGTGAGATTATCCATAAATCACGTGTGAAGTGGGGTTTGCATCTGAGTAATAATCATGGCTGACTATTTCAGTCATTAGAAGAGATCTGCGGTTAAGTTAGCTCCCAAAGCTTTCAGTATATTTTCATGTTATGCGTATGGGAATTCCATTTAAAAATTGAAATTTCAAAATGGTAGCGAATTTGTATTAACCCTTTACCTAACATGAAAAGCAGACGACATTTGGAAAAAAATTCTTGAATAACTATTTTTTTTTCATTTTTTGCCTCAAAAACATAGGTTATGACCCCTCATTGGAACGAGCTCGTCGAGCTCGTTCCAATGAGGGGTCATAACCTATGTGTTTGAGACACAAAATGAAAAAAATAGTGAAAATTAATTCGCGATTTTTGAGAATAGCGCTGGCCGGTTTGGGCCGTTACGTTGGGTAAAGGGTTAAAGATGTCTGCATCATTTCACAATCTTGAGGCATTTTCCTGTGGAGTATTACAAAAATACAGAAGCTGGCTTTTTAAAAAAATGTTTCCAATCAGTTTGAACGTTTTGCTATAATTCTCTGTTGAAACCCATTCTTATGAAAGAAAATGGCATTTTCACCATCTTTTGATGTTCTGTAATTTTTTTCTGTTCATTATATAACAGTGTGAGCATCGTGACATATAATATGGACACTGTAATTTCCATTAACATAAAAGTCAAGGAGGTGAAATTTGCTACAAAAAAATTCCTGGGAAAATAAAACATTGCTAATTACTGCGAAAACACGTTCGCTAAAACCGAGCCAAAGTGGACACTTTAGTGTTGGTCGGTGTGATACTAATAAATTGTCTGTGAACTAGTTTCTTCTAATTGGCTTGTCATAAAAAGCCAAGTTTTCTATTATTATTTTTATTTATTGTTATTAAAAAAAAACGAAAACAACAGGCAGATGTGAGAACTACGTGTTGTTTTCGTTTATTAAAAGTAAGAAAGGGAAAGTTGGCTTTATTTTCTATTGACATCATAGGTGTTTTCTAAAAAAAATATTTCTTTCTTAATTGTGTGTTCCTCGCGCACCCAATAATTTCAAGGAGAAAGTCGATCTTAGTCAGTGATGACAATATTTGTAAACCAACTGAGCGGTTCAGTAACTAAAATTTTGCTTTTATTTCTTATGCATTTTTCATAAAATCTGATACTTTAGTTTGACTGGAAACTACTGATAATCTTCTCTCCTCCTGCAACATTCTTGAACACTCATCACTGTGTCACAATTAAATTTACCTGAAGTAATATAATAAGTGGAAAGTGGATTACCACTAAAATGATCCAGCAGTAGAGTTCCACCCATTCAATTAGTCTTCCATGGGGCAGCAGTTCAATGGAGGGATTTTCCATTTATTACACGCCTGTTCTATGTAATCCCTATTTTTATAAAGAAGCAAAATTTCACTGAAATGTATCACAAATCGTGCATTGCAATTACCATTTGAATCGCTAGCGATAGCTAAAAATCGTCCCCTGAGTTCCAATGTGTTTTATGTGCCAGTAAGCACCTAGAACACATTGGAACTCAGGGGACGAAATGGTAAAACGGCTTCCCCTCGCAAATTTGGTTGGCGATAAAATGTGTTCTTTTTTTTGATAGCTGTCAAATGAAATGCTGAGTGTCCTTCTAATAATTTTTTTTATAGACGTGAAGGCGTGTAATAAACACAGAACAACACGCGTGTGTGAATGGGTTAACTCGGGGCCTGCGGCCTCTCATTCTATCCTTCCGTGCTGGCACTTATGCCATATCCATTAACCCTTTACCCAACGCAGACGATTTCAAGACTTATTATTTTAAATGCCATATTTTAAATTTTTTCAAAAAAATTCAACAAAACCATATCATGTGACCCCTCTTTGGAACGAGCTCGGCGAGCTCGTTCCAAAGAGGGGTCACATGATATGGTTTTGTTGAAATTTTTCTAAAAATATTATTTTTTCAGCTAATGAAATTGCATATTACGCAGGCGGATGCGGGCGATTCGTTGGATAAAGGGTTAACCCATTCACACACGTGTGTTGTTCTGTGTTTTTCTTGGGTATTTGTCGCGCTTTATGATCTCCCCGTACTTGCTCTATTCATTATTCATGATTTTGTATTATTACAAGTTCCATGGTGACAAAGCTAATTCATGTGAACTAATTTTGACCAACGGATTTTTTCTAGCGTGTTTCTATTTGACTACATCCCCGTAAGTATTTTGTTTGTGGGGTTTTAACGACACTTTCAGCAGCCAGGGTAATATCGTTTCGGACAGTTTTACAGGTGGATGAAGCCAGAGTACTCGGTGAACACTAGCAGAATTAGTGGCGGTGGAAGACAAGTGCAACGTCGACGTGTAGTATGCCTGGGTACACATTGCTACTGTTCCCCCAAATGGGCAATCAGGATTGGGTGTCTTGCCCTAGGACATAACGTTACCGCTGGTCAGAATCGACCCGTCAACCGTTCGGGTTGAAGTCCAAAGCTCTAACCACTGAGTCACCGCGCTCAAAATATTTGTGCGTCTAATCTTCTTTTGGTGGGATATCATAAGTACGATGTATTCTGGTACTCACATGAATAAAAACTAGCCATACATGGCAAGCTAACACAGGCGTGAGAAAGACTGCATTTTGCGAGCACAAGCACATTTGTGTCAAATTATAAGCAGCGTTACAAGGCCAAATAATATCGGTCCATAGCTAATACGTTTATTTGTTTGTTTATTGACGTTTAGTGACGCTTTCTTTTGACAGAGCCTTACCTGTCTGTTGTTGTCATTTATTAAAAGTAACAAATGGAAAATTTAACTCTTATGTCAAGCTGATTATTAACCCTTTACCCAACGTAACGGCCAAAACCGGCTAGCGCTATTCTCAAAAATCGCCAATTAATTTTCATTATTGTTTCATTTTTTGTCTCAAAAACTTAGGTTATGATCCCTCATTGGAACGAGCTCGACGAGCTCGTTCCAGTGAGGCGTCATAACCTAAGTTTTTGAGACAAAAAATGAAAAAAAAAAAGTTATTCAAGAATTCTTTTTGCAAGTGTCGTCTGCTTTTTCATTTTAGGTAAAGGGTTAAGAATACATATCAGTATTTCACCTTCCAACACTAATCGTCCTCTTTGGCTCTTTGTTTAGCGAATGTTTTAACCCTTTACCCAACGTAACGGCCAAAACCGGCCAGCGCTATTCTCAAAAATCGCATATTAATTTTCAAAATATTTTCATTTTTTGTCTCAAAAACATAGGTTATGACCCCTCGTTGGAACGAGCTCGTCGAGCTCGTTCCAACGAGGGGTCATAACCTATGTTTTTGAGACAAAAAATGAAAAAATTAATTATTCAAGAATTTTTTTTGCAAGTGTCGTCTGCTTTTCATGTTAGGTAAAGGGTTAACAGTAATTTGCAGGTTTTTATTCTCCCCCGGAAAAAATGGGCAAATAACACCTCCTAGACTTAATATTAATGCATTTTTACAGTAATTTGCAGGTTTTTATTCTCCTCCGGAAAAATAGCAAATCTCACCCCCTAGATTTTATATTACTGGAAATGAGAAGATGGCCATGTTATATGTCACGATGCGCACTCTGTTGATATGATGAACAGAGAAAAAATTACGGAACATCAAAATATGGCGAAAACGACATTTTTATGGTTTTTAAATGGGTTTCAACAGAGAATAATAATAAAACGTTCAAACGGATTAGGAAAAAAATGTAAAAAGCCGGTTTCTGTATTTTTATACTACTTTGCGGAAAAATACCTTAAGTTTTTGAAATGATGCGCACATCTATGATATAAATTCGAAATTTAAATTTTTAAATTCAATTCCCACACTTTTGTGTTAAATGTACTGACAACGTTCGTAAATTAAGGGGATACTGCATCCCAGTTATCTCTTCCAATGACGCAAATTCACAGCTATTCGGACACTGCATCCCCACGCAAAAGGACAGCATTAGAGCCTCCGTTTAAATGAAGAGCACATGCCTTGATGTGATCTTTGGTGCCATTGTTTATAATAGCGGCCCAGCCTCATATATATGTGTTTGGGGGGACTTGGGGTTAACCCTTTACCCAGCGCAGAAGATCTACAATTTATATTTTAAATATTACTTTTTTCAAAATGTTCAAAACAATTCAACATTTATTTATTTATCTATTTATTGGTGTTTAAGGTCACATATTTCCGCACAATGGCTAATCATGACCACCACAGTTTTACGGGTGGAGGAAGCCGGAGTACCCGTAGAGAACCACCGAGCAACGGCGAGCAACTGTCAGCACCCCAACATACCAACTCCACACAAGCAAGGTTAGCATTGGTTGAAGACAGGTGCACCATCGACGTGCAGTACGCCTTAGTGCACAGCGTTAGCGTGCCCCCACATGGGCAATGGGGGTGAAGTGTCTTGCCCAAGGACACAACGCGGTTGCCGCAGGTGGGATTCAAACCGAGGACCCCTCGGCTTGCAGCCTGCACCTCTATCTGCTGACCCACCGCGCCCCAAACAATTCAACAAGACCATATCAAGTGACCACTCAGTGGAACGTGCTCGATGAGCTCGTTCCAGTGGGGGTCACATGATGTGGTTTTTTGAAATCTATATTTTTTCATCTGCTTAATTTGTAAATTACGCAGGCGAATGCGTCCACTTCAAAGGTGAAGGGTTAAGTAGGCTATTCAATGCTTCTCGCCCTTCTCCTGTATTTCTCGGTAAACGAGACAGATCGATATGTTTAATGTATAGTACACAGGAAAACCAAAATTATTCTATTAACTAATTAAACACGCAAAACCCGTTCGATTTGGTTATTGGGCGCAAGCAGAATCATTCAGTATCCAATCATACAACAAGCCTGTACGAAACCAAAAGACGCTGAACAACCGAGATGAGTTAACATCGGGCTAAATGAGAGATGAAAAATCGCCCGAAACTGTTACGATCATGGAAATATGCAACTCACAATTTGCTAAGGATCGCCCAAACTTCTTTTTGTACATAAAAGGTAAATGTATGATTCTGATCACCCACGACAGTGCAAGTAAACTCACGCCTGATCCTTTAATTTGTTGTTGTACGTGTGCAATAAGCCATGGTCAATCTTGGACTTTAAAAGTGAACATCCCCATTTATTAGGATGTCAAACCTTATTAAGCTCATTTTCAGATTGCGGTCAAAGGCTTCCTGACTTTATCATTAGGATCTGAAACATTATTTTGAAAGTCTGCATATTGACATTCAGTATCTATTTTGCATCCCAGACGTCATGTGAGTCTAAAAACGTTTAAGAGGTATTGGCATGCGGCAGTGAGGCATCAAATAAATAGGCAGCTGTGGCACTAGGGGAGCCAAAATGTCATCGTTGGGACCTGGAATCAATTCAGACCTCCTGTGGGAGTTGAGAGAAATCATGGTACAGACCATCAAAGGGTCACAACAGCTCATTAAAATATTTACATTGTCACCACAACATTGCATGTACTGCACCCTAAATGCGACATCTCTCCAAAGCAACTCCAATAATACAACTGTATCCACTGTATCCACACAAACAACCAGGAACCTATCCTACAATGCTGGAGTGTGTGCAAGAAAGTCCAGAGTTCGTGTTCTTCTTCAAGGGGACACCGACAAGACAAAGTTGAGTGGTGCAGAGATCATTAAACACAAATGTAATAGTCGAACGTCTATTTACATATGAGACCAGATTATGTGTAGACTTTCTGAATGGATGCACCAGAATATAGCGAAGGTCCATTGAGAGATTAGCTGATGTCTATGTGGCAGAGAGTGGCCGGTAGAGACTTTGATAGATACTTTAGTCAATGTAAACCTTTTCACTCTAAAATCAATTAGATTAAAAATCAACCCAGATCAACTGAGTTGAGTGAATATGAACCGAAACAGGGGCGAGTTCAAGGTTTCAGTGCACCATCTCGGAAAACCACTTGGTAGTAATAACCTGTTTATATTACAATATTCCGCCCTTTTTTGGCTCGTTCGCACATAATTTTACAAGCATTCAGCGTCTATGAATTGCTTTGTTATGAATGAAGATAATAATGTCTTGGTATTACGTTCTTAGGATGTTCATGCCGCAGTCCCCATTCATTGTTCTACTTATACTATAACCACCTAAGTTTATGGTAATGTTTCAGCTGTGTGTTTATTTGTTTTATTTTTCATGTTTAATGCATGGTAGGCACATATAAATATATCATCATGGCGAAAATGATCTTGTCTAATTTATTTCGCTGACATGATGAGTTATTTATCATTTAACTACTGTTATCAAAACGGTGGCCTCAGCAGATTTGTATTTTGTCTAGACGTTTTTACTTGTATTGGGGAAATACGATCAGGGGCCAATACTTTCAAACTTTTACAATTGTATTTTCTAGAATTGTATTTTCTTGTTATAATAATAATGATAATATACCCATTTATAGAACGCCAAAATTATAGTTCACTGGATAAAGAACCATATTCTAAAGCGCTGTATATGTTACTGAGCTCGTGCAAATATACAAGCAGAATATATACAGTATTTTACAGCCCAGAACATCATTTATAAGCTTTTTGAAATAGATATGTTTTGAGATCTTTCTTGAAAGTGTTGACATTTGACAGTCTTTTTAGATGAACAGGTAAATTATTCCACAAGTGAGGACCATCAAATGAGAATGACCTATCTCCAAATGTCTTACACCTATTTTGTGGAACATGTAGTAGCATTTTATCATCAGACCTTAGGTTTTATTGACACACATTCTTGGTTTTGATGAGTTCTTCTAAGTAATTTAGTTTAAACATATTTTATTCGCATTTAATTTGCAAAAGGGATTGGAGAACAAGTGCTCTATCACTTAGCAACTCTCCTTTCCCAGTACATAAACATGACGTTCTAATAGCGAAAGATCATAGTAACATAAACATAAAATACAATTCGAAAATAAAGGAGAAAAAAACCAAGAAGAGAACAAAAAGAAGAAACTAGAACAAACATAGAAAAGTGTAGAATTTGAATTATAAATGAAAGGTTATAAGTTATAATAAATTATAAATTATAAATTACCACAATCCAGTTTTCTCCCACCTTATGTAGTGAGGCAGATGGAATGTCTTTGTCTCTGATAAACATCACGTTAAACGCACAGTGATGCAATAATAATAATAATAATAATAATAATAATAATAATAATAATAATAATAATAATAATAATAATAATAATAATGCCCTTTTTTGAGTGAGCTGTCTGCAACTAACTCTTGTACCTTTGAGTCCTGCAACTAGCGACGAACTCTTTCACAACTGTATTTCATAAATGTAATGCTGCGGATAAAAAATAACTTATTTTGGAAGGAGCGATAATTTTTTTGCCATATTCTATATATTAAACCCCTTCGAACCTGATATAAAACGATGCACTGCTAAAAAAAATCTTATTCTTTTCATTTGATAAACTTGCCTCTCCAACGAAAATTTTTTCAACTCTATGAACTCTAAATCTTGTCAGGGTCTGCCAAAACACAGCTCATATATCAGCATAATATGAACAGGAAAAGAAGAAGTGGTTTGGATTCTCAATTCAATACCCACAAGAGCATTCTGCAGAATCTGAAATATGATTGGCATATTTGTCTGAATTGAGATCACTACATGCATTTCTGATCATACAGTTTAAGACATTAGTTTTCCTTTTCCCAAGAGCATAAGGTGGTGGCTTATACGTTTTTCTTGAGATAGAACTCCTGAACAACTGGACCGACGGGCTATTCTTAATGTTATCGGGATAATTATTCCAGATAGGTACACACGCAGTAAAAAACGATCTTTTTAATAACTCGGTCCTTAAATTATATGGCACAAATTCACTCGCTCTTCTTAGATTGTAAGGGTCGATTCACCAACTGTCGGCGGCAACAACTCTTGTAAAAACATAGGCACACGACCATGAACAATCTTATAAAAGGTGCTCACATTTTTAACCACTCTTCTTTCTTCGAGAAACTGCCATCCGAGTTCAAGAAGTTGCTGCTCCCTAGAAACTGATCTCGTTAGACCGGTTACTATACGGACAACATCATAATGGATATCGTCCAATCGCTTAAGTAGATACCGTGGAGCCCCTGACCACACTTCACTGCCATATTCAAGAATTGGCAGGATAAATGAAATATACATTTGCTACAGAGTTTTGTGGCTTAGAATAAATTTTAGCTTTCTTAATTGTGACAGTCTGGAGTAGGCTTGATTGCAAATTTTACATAACTGTTTTTCCCAGCCGAGATTTGACTAAAGAGTTAGACCCAAATACCGTTGCTCTTCCACAAAGTCAAGTGGTGATCCGAGAAAGATTATATCAGGATAAATAAAATCTTTACAGAGAGTAAATAGCATCACTTTTGTCTTATCGGGATTAAACTTTACCAGACATGTATCTGACCACTCTATCACTTTTCAATATCAGCATTCTACTTTGTTGCCAAGAGAGCTATTAACCAATCGGTTTGGGTCAAGCAAGTGTCGTCTTCAAATAATCTGCTGACAAATTCTAGTTTATCGGCAATGTCATTTATGTAAACTAAAAACAAGAAAAGATCTAGAACTGAACCCTGTGGGACGCCATATGGCAAGTTTCGGTACTGCGAAAGACTTGAGCTGATCCAAACTCTTTGTTTTCTGACAAGTAAATGTGAAGCTATTTTAATAATCCACCAGATATACCATATTGTTTCAGCTTGAAAATTATCCCAGGATGCCAGACTTTACCAAAAGCTTTAGCGATATCGCCGAAAACACCACAAGTAAATTGCCTGTTATCAACTGAGACACATAAGCTGTGGTATATCTCAAGCAGCTGATAGACTGTGCTATTCTCAGGTAAAAACAAGAAAAATGTTACTAAGGTAACACATGCCCCCCCCCCCAACCCCCATCTTGACCTTACGGACCTGGCTGTGGTGTGTGACACATCCACCGTTGTTCTTTATAATTGAGCGAAGTTAGATGATTGTAGCTCTAATAGTTTGTCAGTTATGCTTGAGACACGATTTGTGACCCTGAACATATGAAGGTAAATTGTGACCTTCACCTTGCAGATGCGGCGGAAACTATTATGCGCGACACACCTTCTGACTGTCCTTAACATTTCTAAAAAGTTTAACAATTGTACTATGATTCGTTTCTGAGTTACGACTGAGACACGAATATTGACCGATTTTTAGTGTGACCTTGAAATGTGGCCTTGACCTTGAAGGTACGAACCCGGCTATGGTATGTGACACATCCTCCCTTAGTCCTTTATAATTGTGTGAAATTTGATGACTGTGGCCCTAACAGTTTTCGAGTTATTGGCTCAGACACACACACATACGGACACACACAAGGACACAAGCACACTTCGATCACTATATGCCACCCGACTTAAGTCGGGGGGCATAGAAGCCTGCTTGAAGTCTATAGAAGAGCTCATTTCTGTCAAAATATTGATAAACCTTTTAAACTACCACTCGTTCCAACAGTTTGCCGAGGCAGGATAAGAGAGAAACGGGTCTGTAATTATCGGCATCAGATTTATCACCTTTCTTAAAATTTATAGTGGTATCACATTTGCAAGCTTCCACTCAATAGGAAACACAGAACATTCCAGAGATTTATTAAATAATATTGTAAGAGGCTTACATATAGTAGTGAACGTTCATTTTAATAATTTATGACTAAACTCGTCATGACCACAGGCTTTTTTTATTTGATGTTGATGTATAATGTCAACGATTTCATTTTCTGTAACATCAATAGTGGACAATTCAGACTGACACTTACGTTTGAAAGCAGGAAGTTGATGCTCTGGTGCATCAATATTGCTATTATCTAGAAATGTTCTGTTTAATAAATCCGCCTTCTCGGGGTTACTTACTACAATCTCCATTTGGCCCTCGTCATTAATTCGCCCAAGTGGCGAGATTATTCAGAAACTGATTTACTGTATGTCAGAACTGTTTGGGTTCCCGGTTAATGGATAGGGATTCATCAAAATTCTTTTGCTTGGTGTGTTTTTTCATATTGTTTACTTCATTCATCGATGTCCTATACTTCTGCCAGGATTCAATGGCATTAAATTTCAATGCGTATCGCCGAAAACGACCCCTCTTGCGCATTTCTCTCTTAATTGCACTGTCAAGCTATGGTTTTTCTTCAAAGTAGGCTGGTGACATGTTATATTGTGCCTTTAAATCTAATAATAAAGTTTTGAAAATTATTCTGTACTTTACTGGCAGCCAGTGCAGATCCATCAAAACAGGAATAATGTGTTGAGATCGTGATACTTTACATACCACCCGGGCTGATGCATTGAAAACTTTCTGTAGGCGAGAGTACTGATATTGTGGAAGGTTGAACAATAAAGCATTACAATAATTCAAAAGTGAAGTTACAAAGGCATGAACTAGAGTTTTGTGGAGTTTTTTGTAAGGAGCTGTCTTATCTGTTTAATTTTGAATATACCTCTGAAAGCCTTGTTGCACATATTTGTAACATGTTTGTCCATAGACATGTTTGAGTCGACGACGTCACCAAGATTACGTACACTGTCACTTGCCCTGATGGTGGATTCTCCTACCTTCACTGAGTTGATGTCAATTTTAGTGAGTTGCTAACGTGAACCAATTATTGGGAATTCAGTCGTATCATTTATCATTAATTTGTTTGAAATCATCCAGGTGCGAATGTCCGAAATGCATGATTCAAAAATTTCTTGAGCTTTAATTTGATCCTTGGTTGATGATCGAAAAGAGAACTAGACCTGTGTTTGATCAGCATAACCATGAACGTCAGGCAGGTGCGACTCAATGATGGCGAACATTTTTGAAATACAGAACAGAAACAGAACAGGACCAAGGCAACTGCCTGTGGGACTCCACAATCCAGATGGAAGTCTTTTGACATGTTACCGCTTATTGATACACGATGCTGTCGTCTCTTTAGGTATGATGATAGCCAGCTAGCGGCTACACCACTAAGTCCAAAATTAGAGTTCGTTGTCCCTAGCAGAGTTTTGTGACAAACAGTGTCAAAAGCAGCACTAAGGTCTAAAAAGAACAAGAAAGGTTTCCCTTCCAGCCGCCATATTAAGCAGGATGTCATTCTGAACCTTGAGTAATGCCGTTTCAGTTGAGTGAAATTTTCTTTTCTGAATCCAGATGTGTTGGCCGGTATTGGCGCATGCACATCACTATGTAACATTAGCTAGGCAACGGCTTTAAATAGGTCGAAATGAACCACTAGCATCTTCAAAGATGTAGCAATTCGTCTATTTAAACCAAAGCGCTATATGGTGATGCCGACAGTCTGTGTTGGCTCCCCCATAAGGCGAGGGCGGAGTAAGTTCAGGGGGCCCCCAAATGTTTGAGGAAAGAAAATTACTAAAGGTTTAAAGGATCATCAGAGCATTGTTTTTATAACACTCCATCTATTCCATCTAGTAATACACAAAAAAACGTCCCGTATTGTATGATTGTTTTGCGCCCAATATTGTCCATCATTTGCTTCCAGTGCCCGTGAACTAAACTGCAGATTCAACAAGCAACACGGGTTTATGCTCTCCTTTCGACTGATTCTAAGCAGCCATCTCGGCGCTATGTTCACTAAATAGACATGATGCATATAGACATGATGCATATTTACGCTTGTACCAAAGGTTCACGGTTTGTAGTCTTTTTTCATCTTATTAAATTCATTTCCCACCGACACCGTATCCTTCTCTTACAGACCCGTGAAGCTTCGAAATTCGATTCGATTCCAAATAGTCCCGATGATTCAATTCGATTCGATTCGATGCGAGTCACGCTATTCGGAAAATTTAAAATTATCAACATGTTCTCAAAATAGTACCAACTATCTCCTCTTGAGCTCTTCTGTCATCAGAAGATAAAAAAAAGAGTTCAAAGAGGTTCCGCTTAGGAAACTACGTTGGTTCCGTTTCGGAATATTCCTCGTTTTATACTGATTTGCCCAAACATACGACTCGCCGTCGCATACAATATTCAGACGGAGCCCGTCAATATTTACTATTGTTACACGTGCAATCTTTACAAACCGAGGAGCGGAGAGATTCGAGTCAAGATTCGAGTCAAGATTCTATGCGATTCGAAATCCTCTGCTTGATTTGATTCGATCCAAAATTTGAGATGCGCAGGGCACTACTTTTTCTTTCTTGAAGTCAGTATTTTGTAGAACTACATTCTACTCAACCTACGCAGCTTGTAGTGCATTTGTTTGTATAAACTCTTCATCAATGGCAAAAGAAATATATTTAGCACTTTCAATCCGGTCAGTAGTTAGACCATTGAACTTTAAACTGAAAGGTCCACGATTCGATCCTAACCAGCGGTAACTGTATGGGGTTATTTGGGCAAGGAACTTAATCCCGATTGCCAACATGGGGGCACGATGACACTGTGTCTAAGGCGCACTGTACGTCGATAGTGCACTTACCTTCAACCAATGCTACCCCTACTTGTACGGGTTTAGCACGTTGGGGAGTCTGACAGTTGCATGCCGCTGCTCAGTGGTTCTTTTCATGTACTTCCGCTTCCTCCACTCGTAAAACCGTCCGATAGGGTCGCGATCCGGACGAAATTTTTTGTCCTCTTTCCTGTCCGAAATACTATAGAACATCACACGATGAAAAAAATGTGATGATATTGAACCTGAGATGCTATTTTCGTTGGTTATGCCCCCGACATCCGAAGGAGGATTCGGGGGTATCAAGTGGAGACCCCCGTCGGTTCGTCCGTCTGTCCGTCCGTCTGTCCATCCGTCTGTCCATCCGCACAAACGTTTTGGATTGTCATTTCAAAGTCATTAGTCGGATTTGGATCACCGTTGGTACGCTGATAGATCCGGAACGGTAATGCAGAAGGAACGGGTTCCGTCCAATAATTTTTCCTAGAGTTATTACCCTTTTTCAATCTTTTGACTTAGAAACTTTTTCACCACCTCTGTATTGCATTCACTGCATGTTGGATTTGAAAACCGCTTATTTGATCAACTCATAATTTTAGGGGTTACTTGTGGATGACTAGACAATGTTTCCTTTTGATTTTGGTCCAGATAGCCGATGCAATATAGCCACCATAGCGTTATGACACCGTTATGGCATATGCCACCCTTCGCGTTGCTCTTGTTTCTTCTTGAATGGGTCTGGATTTCGTAGTATTTAATTTAGGAAATCCCGGTGTAAAAGGAATGGAAGTCCGTAGGAACGTTAGTCCCTCTGGACTATTATTCCGCGGAATTATAGTTCGGCGGACTACTATTCCTAGAAATGTTAGACCTAGGACTATAATTCCGCGGAATAATAGTCCAGAGGGACTAATTTTCCTACGGATTTCCATTCCTGTTACACCGGCCCATTGATGTAATTGTGTTGCGATCCAATCAGGATCTGCTTGAGAAAATGACTCGGCTTTTGTGATCACAGTGCTGCGTGCATAACTTTTTGAGGAAAGCAAACACTGACAGTCTATTCGATGAAAACAACAATGAACTTATAATTGATAAATAGAATCAGTAAGTTAATCGTGCAGCTCTACAGTCCGTTTCATCGTAGAGAGTACTATACAAGGCGATACTATTCGGGGCATCAGGAATGAAAGTTTTAAAACAGATAACAACGAACAACCCCCTCCCTGCATACTCGGATGTCAAACGAACCCTATTTCAAATTCTCCACCCAGTTTTGCGACGCATTTCGCCAAGTTCACAACAGGCGACCTAAAGTGTATTTTTAGTTTCAAAAGTGCCCCTGTTCCCCTCTATGGAATGAGCACATGGAGATCGTCCTAATGAGGTGTCATAAGCTATGCTTTGACAGAAAATGAAATCCACCGTTCACAAGAAGCCCTATTTGTTGAGGGACTGAATTCGGAATGGGGGGGGGGGGGGGGTGGAGGGTGTGGGGAGGGGGGGGGGGCAGTTATTTTCTAAAATTGAATTACCGATATCTTGCTAAACATTAGATATGCCCCCGAACGATTGTGTGTTGTGTTGTTTCATCGAAATATATATTTTTCTGACATTGTCACTCAGCAATCACTTTCATTTATCCATACATCTGTATGTTTCAGAAATAATGACGAGGACAGTGGTTATAATTGCTTTGTTGGCATGTCTATTGGCAGTGGTCAGCGAGATGTCTGTTGTGGAAGCGGCGGACAACCATCCAGAAAATGTTGGTTTGTATATAGGTTTTACAACACTACAGGGTACTCTGAGTATGACCTCTTTGAAATGCAGGGGGAACGCCTTAGAAAACAAGAACGCACAGAAGACCCGAGACTTTCGATGAGTTGTGTGATTCCCACACCAAACTATTCAATTCCCACACCAAAGTATTCAATGGTCAAAAAATTCAGAAACACAGATGACCTACAGTACGTGGAGAGTGTATTATCACTAAATCGCCCACAGAGTGGAGATTTCACCCAAGGAATAATTGTTAATTTGTTGCAAAGCATAACAAGCACAGGCAAAGTTTCAACCAATGGACCTCCGGGTTAAACCCGGAGGTCCATTGGCTGAAACATTGCTTGAGTTTTTTGTCCATAGGTATAAAATTTGAAAGTTATAGTTTGGGTGATAACTCCACTCAGCGGGTGATTTAGTTACAATCCACTCTCCACGTACTGCATAACACTTTGAACCCGGGAGGCTGCTTTTCCTGCCCAGGAACACGATACGTCATACTTCCATTAACTATTTACCTAACGAATCGGCCGCATCCGCCAGCGGGATTTACAAATTAACCCCCTGCACACTGATGTCGATGTGTCAAAATTTTCAGGTGCAAAACTTTTCCATAATGCAACTAGGAATTTAGCAAATTCAATCTTGAGCTCTGTCAAACAAGATTGAATTGGCTAAATTTCTAGATGCATTATGGGAAATATGACTACTCAACATTTTGGTATTTTGACATTCAGCGTGCAGGGGGTTAAGCAGCTGAAAAAAATATTTTTCAAAAATAAGTCTGAAATTCCAAATAAATATACTCATATTATACATCAAAATGAAGATTGTGTGGTATAGAACCTGAATAAATACATGTTACTGACTCACCCAATAATACACGTGAGGCATGAATGGTTCCTCAAAGTATGCGCGGCATTAGTACTGGAACTGAAAACAAAACAATTTCTCATGAAAAACATTTATGGCTAAACCTGCTCAAAATATCAAAGAACAAAGCTAGGGGGTTAAAACAGTTCCAAATGCATCAGTAGGGATACTGAAAGAAATAATTGCAACCCTATACATTCCCTCTAAAGAAACTGCCATCTCTGTTATTGTTTTTATTTTTGCTGGGGTCAACAGAGTTCAAAAAGTTTAGAATAAAAAGTTCAGGTATGGAAGCTTGCTGATGTCACATTAGAACTAACTGAAAACAACAAATTCCAAACAAGTAATGATGCAGATAAATTAAACTGAACACCTAAGACATTTGTTAAAACTAAATGTGTCCTCCTTCTTTTTCATTGCAAATTAGAAAAAACTTTAACCCTCTCGAAAAGATTAACTCTCTCAACTCAAATTTGCCAAACTAACCAGTACTAAAAAAGAGGTTAAGAAATTTTACAATGGTAACTTGAGATTAAATATTGTTCAGATGGACAGCCAAGTTGAAAAGAAACACCCATGAAGTGGAATTTCCTCTAAGAACATGTCATTTGAATTTATGGAACTCTGATTTCACTAGCTCAAACTTTTAGTCAGCAAGGATGCTATTTCACAGAAATAAATGTATTCAATGCTGGGAAACTCCATTTCTTGGTTGCTCTTTGGTACACATTGTACGAGATAAAAAGTCCAAATAAGGCCCCCCACAAAGTAAATCTTTTGTTTCTCTGGCCATTTTGTACAATTGCAGGCAGGTGTTTGTATTTTTTCTTGTTTTTTTTTATAATGAAATCTTTGTCATCAAAAATTCATATTCTTGGTTTGTTTTATGCCATAATCAACAGAATAGCAGAATATAGTGGTGGAGTATTTCATCCCTTGAGTGCAAGAAGGCTTTGCAATGCTAAAGCACTGCAAAGCCTTCTTGCACGTCAGGAACAAATTTATCAATTTTATCAACTTGGGTATAATATTTTTACTTGTTCAAGTTTGCATTGGTTATAAACAGAGAGCATGCAGCAGCCAAAAGGACCATGCGGGAGGCATGAGAAACAGAGTTTTAACATTTTTAGGCCTTACAAAACATGATATTTAATTAAAACATACCCGAGTATATGTATTAGAAGGGTTTCTGTGAACATTTCAGAACCTCTGTGCTCTCTCTCTCTCTCTCTCTCTCTCTCTCTCTCTGTGTGAACTGGCACTTGGTGATCAATCATATTACAGCCATCTAGCCTGAACCCCCTGGTCCTGCTGGACTAAGGTCGCCTGGTTGAGTGGCTTATATGCTAATGCACGGTACACAATCTATAAATAAACTGTGATGCAGCACTCACCTTGTAATTATGTTACATGAGCAGGCTAGCATACTACAGTTGGCGATAAAAAGTCAAAAGGTACATAAAGCTGCAATCTTGTACTGAGACTAAGGAGTTATATTTGCACCATATCACTGAAAAAGAAAATCCTTTGCATTTTAAGGATTGTGAAGCAAATTCAAGAACACAAGGTCAACAAGAGGCCTACATCGCAAAGCCAAGGGCTGCTAATCCCCCTACACACAAATTGAGGAAGGGGAGCAAACAAAATGTGGAGAGTGGATTGTAACTAAACACCTGTGGAGTGGAGTTATCACCCAAAGTATCACTTCCAAATTCTGAACATATAGACAGAAAACACAAGCATTAGCAATGTTTCAGCCAATGGACCTCCTGGTTTAACCCCGATGTCCACTGGCTGGAACTTTACTTCTGATTGTTATACTTTGCAACAAATTTGCAATTTTTCTCTTCGGTGGAATCTCCACTTTGCTGGTGATTTAGTGATAATACACTCTCCACATACTGTACGTATCTTTCTGCACACATAGGCATTTTTTTTCCGCACTAAAAATCACACAAAATCAAGCCAAACACATATTGGAGCGAAAAAAACAAAAACAAATGAAAGTGTCAATGACACTGTAGCTCAACTTGTGTAGGACATGTACATGTATAGTATGTGACACAGCAATGACACACATCTAGGTAATGACGTGATAACAAACTTACATGTAAAGTATTGTAAAGGTGGGTGACAGTTAGATGATAAACAAGAAAAGAAATCTCCATGGGACCCTTATATGGTGCACCATAAGCCAAATGTTAGCAATAGTTTTGGCCCGTTTAATTCAAACCCTTCTACGGTTGATTCATACTAATTAATAAATATTTGTCCAGACCGTCTTAAAATATAGGTATTTGATTTTTTTTATTTTTAGCTCATAGGTTTCCCACGGGGTGAGGAGGTTTTATTTTTCTCATTGGAATAGATAAACGGGTTGCACTGACGTTTACCCTCCCCCAAACAACACCAAATATTAACACAGGAACTCGGCTATAACACATTTGAATATACACATCATACAATAATTTATTAAAATCAGAACTTTCATTCAGAAGCCCTGTACAAAAACGGATTGCACGAATTTCAGTACAAAATGGCTGCCGGTGGCCATCTTGAATTCCGGACCGTACTTGTTCTCATCCCACGGTGATTACAAAGGTACCCAAGAAGTTTCGCAAAGATCGGTTCATAAATATGGTCTCTTGCCTGAGTCGTATTGAATTGTTGAAGGATGGACGGACGCACAGACATTTGAACTGGTGTGTAAAGATTTGCAATGCCATTTCCTCACATTGCACTAATTTATTTATTGGTGTATAACTATAAGGTCACATATATCTGCACAGTGGCTAATAATGATCACAAAGATTTTACGGTTGGAGGATGACGGCCTACCCGAAGAGAACCACCGAGCAATGGCAAGCAACTATCAGCTTCCCAATATACGCCACACAAACATGGTTAGCATTGATTGAAGACGTGTGCAGCATCGACGTGCAGTATGCCTTATTACACAACGTGGCCGTGAGGGCAACAAGGGGGGGGGGGGGGGAGGCTGAAAATAAGCAATCTGACATTTGCAGAATGAGGTCCACAGAGGGTGAATTTGATGACGCTATCTCATGCAGTGGGCCAATTTATCCTCTGGGTACTTTTCTGTTTAGTTTTGAGAGCCTGATTCAGACTGAGGTTCACAGAGGGTGGATTTAGTGATGCTACCCTGCTGTGTGCAGGGTAGCATCACTAAATTCACCCTCTCGGAACCTCATTTTTCAGGTCTAAGATAAAACGACGCATTTGATGACCAGCCCACCCCCCCCACCCCCCCCCCCCCCCCCCACCCCCCCCACCCCCGACCAAACCTATCAATTCCAAACAAACGGGAAGGAGATACAAATTGCAATAAAGAATATCATTTACAATGCCCCAGAAAAAAACTGTTTAGAATTATTTTAACTGTAAAAGTAGTGTTGTGAAGTCAATCACTGAATCAGTGAATGTTGGAATTTGTATCACTGAAGCGGCCTCCCGTACAACTGTTTTTCTAATGCAAAAATATGTGCGCTATTCTGACAAGAAAGAAAGACTTATACCTTGATCTCACATTTATAGTACTTTGTCATGGTGTACGGACTGCTTTCGCGCGATTTTTTTCAGTATGGTGTACATCAACATTGTTCGTTTTTCCTAGCAATAGCAATATGTTGACCTGCCAATTGCAAACCAAGTTCGATACACGTGAGATCGAAAAATAAACAAACCTGTATTTGACAGATCAAAGTATGTCTTGCTGCTTCCATTGTCGGCATATTTCAAACTTCATACCATGAATCACGTCGGTTATTCCAAGAAGTAAACTGAATAAAACATTATACTTGTTTTTTTATCAGATCGCGCAGAGTTCAGCTATTCAGCGCGAAAGCCAGTCAACATTGTTTGTTGTTGTGACCGAAGAACTCCTTAACCGCGAAGTGTGTCTAAAAACTAGATCACACTTTTGCGGTACTTGTCTTCTTCACAGAACATTTCTTTTCGTTTATAATGTATTTCGGCGTAGTAATTTCTTGGAATGTGACCTTGCGATGGAAGCTTTGTATCAACACAAAACTGTAAACAGCCGAGAAAGGTTAAAAGAACAGATAATGATATTAAAGATCGTCATCGCTCTAGACAGAAATATTATTTGACAAATACAATGTTTAGGTATTGATGATTTGATGCAATGATACTGTTTTAGATTTACGGGGCTTTTAAAACACCCATATTCAGCATCGTGATTCACAATATCACGTGACATCGTCCCAGCATGGCAGCCCCCATGTCTCAGTGAACAATAAACTGTATAATTTCTTTTCCAAGTACCATGGTAATACACGGTTTCATAGATGTCTCATATACGAAGACGTGGAGTAGGTATGTTCTGGTTATCAATTTGGTACCTTAATGAACCGGTTACGTAGTTTGATAATAGGTGACGTACGAATAGAAAGGTCACTTTCAAAGTCGTCAAAAGTCTCAAATATATATTTTTTCCGATGTTTTGTTAGCCAACCGTATTTATGAACATTTCGTCATAACTTTGCTATGAAAACCCCTCTTGGGCAGCATTTATTAATTTTTATTCACTTTTCTTTCCGAGTGGCCATTTTTCAATTCATTACCTATATAGGCCCTTAATATGGACTCTGTAACGAACTGGACTGGGTTATAGTTATAGGAGTGTAGTTGGCGGTGCATGGGACAGTCCAGAGTGCAGGTAACAATGTAATTAGTGAACGATGTGCCTCGTGTCGCTCAGGTAATTCGGTCAGTCAGCTATTTCACAGTTTGGAATTGCAGGTATCAATGTAATTAGGAAACGATGTGTCTCGTGTCATGTAGGTAGTTCTGCCAGTCAGTTGTTTGGAAGATAAGTGCAAGCCACAGTTGATTCTTCATCATAAATTATGGAGTGAAAAGGAAACATGAATTATACTATGATGGTCAATTACAGCACATACATTACGTGACGAGTGTTTTATCACTAAATCACCCGCAGAGTAGAGATTCCACCCAAGCAATAATTGCAAATTTGTTGCACAGCATAAGAAGCACAGGCAAAGTTTCAACCAATGGACCTCCGGGTTAAACCCGGAGGTCCATTGGCTGAAACATTGCTTGTGTTTTTTGTCCATAGGTATAAAATTTGAAAGTTATAGTTTGGGTGATAACTCCACTCCGCGGGTGATTTAGTTACAATCCACTCTCCACGTATTGTATAAGTGCATTGTGGTTGTTATCTACATCACCCAGGGGTTTGGAATTCCGGAAAAGACTGATATGGCGTGGTTGAACAAAGATGCAGTTGGGCGTGACTTTATCGATGCAGATATTGGAGATCAAGTTGTAAGATGTTGAAGTTTTAAATAGAAGTTGTATTGGCTAGAGTTTACTTCGGTCAACAGTAGATGCTGTTAATCGGTCAGTTTGGGATGGTAATTTAAGGGCCTATATAAGTAATGAAATTTTGTTTATTTTGAAAATTCTCACCTCTCATATTCCTTCAATTCAAATTAAATATACACAAAATATACATCAAAATGAAGATTGAGATGTATAGAACACGAAACACATGTGTAATCAACTCATAGAGTCGACTGTAGGCACCACTGGTTCCTGGAAGTCTGCTGCCGTATTCGTACCAGAACTGATAATTTAATAATATTTCACGAGAACAACTGGTGGCCAAATGTGCTTTACATATCCAAGACCAAAGCTAGGGGATCAACATTCTTCAAAACACGACGACTGAGCTGCATAGGGTAAATTCCAAAGCCTTTGCTTTTGTTTACGTATGAATATACTTTCGATTTCCGGTCGACGTCATCGGACGGAAAAAGCATGTAAAAACAACGCCGTCTAAAATCAAAGAATGAAAAAGATTGCCTTCATACCGTATACTGTTATTAGATAGAGATTGCGCACTTGCCATATTCAATGCAAGGTATTATGATACCTGTTGAAATTTCTTAGAATTACGATTTTGTTTTTCGATGGAAATTCGTTGTATCGAGTGATTTGCGCATGTCTGTCGAGCATGAAAACCATCTTCAATAAAAAATGCAGACAGTGTTGTCTTTTTTACAAATGCAGTCCTATCGCTCTATTCGAAAGTGTTTTGAATGCCTAGCTTTGTTCTTGGATATATGAAGTACATTTGGCTGCAAGTTGTTTTGAGGAAAGAGTATTTTATTATCAGTTCTGGTGCGAATACGGTAGCAGACTCCCAGGAACCAGTGGTGCCTGCTGTCAACTCTATGAGTTGATTACATATGTGTTTCGTGTTCTATACGTCCCAACCTTCACTTTGATGTATAATTTTTGTATATTTAATTTGAATTTAAGGAATATTAGAGGTGAGAATTTTCAAAATAAACAAAATTTCTTTACTTATATAGGCCCTTAACGCAAATGTTTAATTCTAATGATGTGTAAATCTGGTGACGTTAGTCTGTTGTTTCGGCTGGTGACCTGCAGTGACAGTAAGGTAGTATACTGTGAAAGTTAATGGTTGCAGTATTTGTTCGGAAACATATTTCCTTGACTGTTAAATAGATGTGACAATGATTTAATGTATAACAAACTTAGTTTCTCTCGTTAAGGAGTACGTTTAGAGATTCCATGGCTGATCTTGAGATGTCGGTGTATCCATGGCGGACTAGTGAAGTTGATATATTCGATTACTATAATTAATCAAACATTCTCTTAAGAGGCTATATAAGTAATGGAATTTTGTTTATGTTGAAAATTCTCACCTCTGATATTCCTTCCATTCAAATTAAATATACACAAAATGTACATCAAAATGAAGATTGAGGTGCATAGAACACGAAACATGTGTGTAATCAACTCATAGAGTCGATCGTAGGCACCACTGGTTCCTGGAAGTCTGCTACCGTATTCGTACCAGAACTGATAATTTAATAATATTTCACGAGCAAAACTTGTGGCCAAATGTGCTTTACATATCCAAGAACAAAGCTAGGGTATCAAAATTCTACAAAACATAGCGACAGAGCTGCATGGGGTAAATTCGAAAACCTTTGCTTTTGTTTACATATGAATTTACTTTCGATTTCCGGTCGACGTCATCGGACGGAAAATCATTTATATACAACGCCGTCTAAAATCAAATAATGAGAAAGATCGCCTTAATACAGTATACTATTATCATATAGCGACTGCACAGTTGCCATATTCAATGTAAGGTATGATGATACCTGTTGAAATTTCTTAGAATTACGATTTTGTTTTTCGATGGAAATTCCTAGTATCGAGTGATCTGCGCATGTCTGTCGAGCATGGGAACCATCTTCAATACAAAAATACAGACAGTGTTGTCCTTTTCCAAAATGCAATCCTATCGCTGCACTCGAAAGTGTTTTGAATGCCTAGCTTTGTTATTGAAAATCTGAAGAACATTCGGCCACGAGTTCTTGCGAAATATTATTTTATTATCAGTTCTGGTACGAATATGATAGCAGACTTCCAGGAACCAATGGTGCCTGCTGTCAACTCTATAAGTTGATTACATATGTGTTTCGTGTTCTATACATTCCAACCTTCATTCTGATGTATAATTTGTGTATATTTAATCTGAATTGAAGGAATATCAGAGGCGAGAATTTCAAAATAAACAAAATTCCATTACTTACATAGCCCCTTAACTGTACTACAGATTAAAAGATGGGATATTATGGGAGTTGACTTCAATTGTTGTGCAAAAACATTTGCAGGTGTATGATTATTTGAATGTGATAAGGGATACGGGTTAACTGCAATATGTTAGAATAATCATTGACAGAGCATCTCTTGCATCTCTTCATGATCATAACGATTTGACAGTTTCACTTAGTTCCATTTATCGACAGACTGCTACATTTCATGTGTGCCGTCCTGTGATTGTTGAATGTACATTTTTACATAGTTTAGTTTCTTTTGTTCTACATTTTTGTGTTCCGTTAAAGCAACAATTTTACATCGGTGTCTGTCTGTGAGATTGAATGTTGACAAACAAAAAAATCCCAAAACTTTACAGAATCTTCCATCTGCTTCTATTGAACTGAGAGGGCAGATATGTGATGAGAGGGTTCGTCGTAGTATATACGGGATCTCAGAATGTCCAAGTGATATACAAAATATGTCACGTGATCTCTGCAAGCTATCAGAAAATGTGCTCTTCATAATTTCTTCAAAATAAGGACCCATAGTTACGACTAAGTACACAAATTGTATGAAATGATCACTGAAGAGATAATATACTGTTCAAAAAAGTAGGGGATATTTGATAAAAGTGAGATATCCGAAGAAATATATTTATATGTTCATCAAAAAGACAGTTGAGGCATTGCACTGTGACATCTGGTGAATGATTTCAGCGATTGTTGGGTGTCTGACAAGCACACATTCCCCGCACTGAGCTGTAGAAGACATGGATGGTCAGTCAGAGAATTTACCACATTC
The DNA here is from genome assembly GCA_031216915.1 of Pictodentalium vernedei. NCBI lineage: Eukaryota > Metazoa > Mollusca > Scaphopoda > Dentaliida > Dentaliidae > Pictodentalium > Pictodentalium vernedei. Next base: position 213,638,857 of record CM062290.1, read on the forward strand.
AGTCCTAGACCTCAATACCTTGTAAATACTCCTCGCTTCGCTAGACAAGCGCGGATCCGGCGTGGTATACTCCTCACCAAACGTCCAATATCAGCTTGACTGATGTTATTCCATTCTTCCTGCAGCGCAGCGGCGAGTTCCGGGACATTGGTAGGGGGCTGTTGGCGTTGTCTTAGGTGCCTGCCAAGTATATCCCAGACGTGCTAGATTGGTGAAAGGTCTGGACTTAGTGCTGGCCAAGGCAGTGCAGTACTGTCCAGTGACACGCCCTTGGATGACATAAAATGTTGTTCTGCTTGTCATGGTTATGCCATGCCTCACCACACCATAACCGATCCACCACCAAAACGATCGTGCTGCCTAATGGTTACGTCATGGCATCGTTCGCTCTGCGTCTGCCACACTCTGTTTCGCCTGTCGTGGAAGACGAGAGTGCACCTCGGTTCATCGGAAAACATGACGTTGCTCCACCGACGATTGTCCCAGCGCTGTCGTGCACACACCAATTACGCATTGCTACGATGTGAGGTTCAGTCAAACGTGGAATTATTCGAGGTCGTGGAGCGTATAAATTCCAGCTTTGTAGGCGATTTCGGATAGTCTGACCACTGACTCGCACATCTGTCGTTCGGTGCAGCCGCTGTCCGCTTTTTGAGGCACTTTGATGGCGGTTACGCAATGATGTGGTTCGGATGAAACGATCCTGATTAGCAGTTGTCGCCCTTTGACGACCTGACCGACGTCTGTCATCAACATTGCCTGTCTGACGGTAGCGTAACCACAACCTGCTAATCGCCGATTGAGAAACTTTGAGAATTTGAGCCACTGCAGTCTGTCTGTTGCCAGCTTCCAACATGCCAACGGCACGTAAACTTTCGTCACGTGTCAGTCTTCGCATACTTCAAAAGTTACGTTTCGAGCAGAAACTATTGATGAATGAGTTTATACCAATAAAAGAACGATGAGACCTCCGAAAAAGCCCGCCCATTACAAATGAAAATTTCAAAACGTACCCCAAGGACATTAACGCGGCGCTCGTGCGAAAAACCTGCACGTTTTCGTGGGCCGGTGACATTCATGATCCACACTAAACTTGGTAACATACTGATGTGTTCAATCACGCGTATCCAATACCATTTTCCGAAAATAGCAACCTCAGTTTGGATATCCCCAACTTTTTTTTGAATAGTATATGATACATCTGTGTTATATGCATTAGAATCTTTACGGAAAAAGGATTGTTTAAGGAAATTCATCTCGCGCCTCATCTGTCTAGCAGTTTGGTAAATCAAGATGGCGAGCCCAGTGGAACAGAAAAGACGGCCACGGCAAAATTCAATGGACAATCCTTCACCGAACTTCAGTGTGAAGAAGCGTTCCGGGACTTAGAAGTGTGCACAAAAATTGATAGGCAAAATCTACTAAACCAAAAACTAGAAAATTAAAGCCACATGAATTAGAAGTCCCTATAATCCACAAGCAGCATGTTCAGAATGAGGTTGACAAATGGACAGAAAAAGCCTTTGATGTAGAATTTTTCACAACTCCTGAACGCTTGGCAAAATTGGATAATAAACATAAAACAGGTTTGTGCCGATCTATTTAAAATAGAAGAGAGAAAAGTCCAGAAGATGAAAATTCAGTTGTCGCTATTTCGTTTGAATCCACAGAATGTGAAATTTGTAACAATTAACTTATACAAGACAGGGACAGTGGTTGTCCAAGGCATTGAAAATTGTGTTAAATGCAGAGATTTGTACTTTGAACGGATAAAAAGGGTGTTGAAAATGCTCCACGCCAAACAGATGTGTCGAATGTGATCACCTCTCCACAGCTGGGTGTTATTGAATGTAACACTCTCTCATGTTCGCCTTCGGGGCTTAATGGAATCGAAGTGGGACATATCGACAATGAAACCACTAAATTAAACTTGAAGTGTCCAGCCTCAAGGAAGGCTCGGATAAGCAATTTGCCTCAACAAACAATATAGATGGGATGGCGATTAAAGTAAAAAAAGTGAAAAAAATTAGTTATTCAAGAAATTCGTTTGGAAGTGTCGATTGCTTTTCATGTTAGATAAAGGGTTAAGGGCCAAATTCCGACTCAAATTGACCGTTTCTACTGCAATAACACCGGTGCCTCAACGTGCTATTTCTTGAGAAACATGTAAGTTACATTCTGAGTGTTTTGGCTGTTTTTCTAGACAAGTCTTCGCTGCTTAAATAGGCAGCAACGTCTTGACTAGAATCAACTGCAAAGTTGCCACAAGGTGACTGCAGCATCAGTAAGAGGTTGTTAAATATTGTAAGTAGGTTGTGTTGCCCTCAGAGTTACAACAGCGTGTGGTAAACACTAAGTAGTAAGTAAGAAGTTGCTAACCGGCTGTGTTCCCAAAGCGTTCTCACGACATTAACACAACGTTATGCAGGAAGTTGTTAATCCGATATTTATTGCCAACTCATTCAATGTTGAGTGACAAACGCAATGATTCCACAACCTTGTTACAACCACAATGTGCTAGCTGGGAAGAAAGAACACGTTCAAGAGGAAGGTCGTGTATGGGTTTTATGAGTACCAAGATCCGGAGAGAACCAGCAAGCACCAGCAAATGTCTAAATAATTTTCCAAGTCGCGACATTCTCGTGTGGATTGGAGACTTGCATATCGATCCGCTCTTGTTTGTGCTCATGCCCTTTCATAGGAGACTAGATTTGATACTTGGACTCAAGCGAAACACCCGGTCAGTTGTACAACTGCGATATCTGGTACCCAGTTCTGGATTTTAAGGCAGTAGTATGTCATATACCCTTCACTTTACAGGCGCAGGAGGGAGCGCGGGGGCTCAGTGGTCAATTGGATTTCAAACCGAAAGGTCCATGGTTCAATCCCGCCAGTGGTGACTGCGTTGTGTCCTTGGGCAAGACACTTAATCCCGCTTGCCCACGTGGGGGCACGGTGGCACTGTGTACTAAGGCGTACTGCACGTCGATGGCCCACATGTCTTCAACCAATGCTAACCCTGCTTGTGTGGAGTTAGTACGTTGGTGAGTCTAGAAGTTGCTCGCCGTTGCTCGGTGGTTCTCTCCGGGTACTCCGGCTTCCTCCACCCGTAAAACTGTCCAACATGAGATGACCCTGGCTGTCGAAAGTGTCCTTAAATCCCAGTAAATAAATAAATAATTAAATAAATAAATAAATACAGTTGCAGGACTCCAGACGTGACGTCATATTAACACAACTCAGTGACATCATGCGCAGTTTTCATAGTAGCCCGCGGGGAAGTGGAGGGGCAAAAACGTCCAACAAGCAGCATACCTATCATGGTTCGGCCCGGTGAGAGAAAACATAAAAAATAGATCCACAGAAATACAATAACAAAAGAAATATGGTAGTTTTTAGTCAGCAATCATATTACATTTATATGGTTAGTTTAGGGTTAATTATCCACAGATCTCGATGTCTTTTTGTCATCCTTCAGTTATTTCAATGACCTCACTGTCATCTCAGATTGGTTGGTTTGCACGAGTTAATTATGACAGCACTCGGGACATGTGTGCTTGATTTCTCGCTGTGTATTTGTGATCAGTCAGTCTGTGGATTTCATCAAAGCGACTGGGTCAGATGGTGAATTTCCAATCAAAATTCCACCCGCCTCCCCTACCGACACCTTCGTAAATTCACTGCACTGGTAAAGCTTGTCAAGCGTCCTCGACATGAGTTCATTTTTTTTCATACCGCCCGCAACGCAGGCAACATTTTCCAAAATGAAACTCCCCATAGAGAAGTCATAATTATTCTTCTACTCCTTTATTGGCGACACTGTACTTATGATACATATATCAAACAATAAAATCTACATTAGTAATTTATAGTGTAGTCCTAAAACACATACATTAGTTCTTATTAATTGATCATTGCCAGTGGGGGTTTCCAGTCCATGATGGCTGCATAAATGCCATTTCATTAATTTTTCGTCCTTCAAAGTGTGTGTGGCGAGAGAAGTGCAAATATAGTAATATACTATACATTAAGAATATTTATTTATTTATTTATTGATGTTTAAGGTCACATATTTATGCACAATGGCTAATCATGACCGTGACAGTTTTACGGGTGGAGGAAGCCGGAGTACCCGGAGAGAACCACCGAGCAACGACGAGTAGCTGCCAGCTCCCCAACATCGTAACTCCGCACTGCAGCACAGGCAGGGTTAGGTTGGTTGAAGACATGCGTACCATCGACGTGCAGTACGCCTTAGTACACGGCGTCATCGTGCCCCCACATGGGCAATGGGGGTGAAGTGTCTTGCCCAAGGACACAACGCGGTTGCCGCAGGTGGGATTCGAACCGAGGACCTCTCGGCTTGCAGCCTGCACCTCTACCTACTGAGCCACCGCGACTATACATTAAGAAAGAGCAGAAGAGATTATTTCCCTCTGAAATCAATTGGGTTAAAAATTAACCCAAATCCAATAGGATGAGTGAATATGAACCCAACTGGGTTCATATTCTCTCAATCCAGTGGATTTCGGTTAATTTCTGACCCAACTGATTTCAGAGTGTTTGTGTGACCCGCGTGTTGAAATTGTATACCATCAAATGTACGGTACAAATGTACAAATACCAGGCGTGTAGACAGGTATGCATTAGACGGGAGGATCTTTGGGTGTGGAGGGGGGGGGGGGGATCCATGGTTCGAAATATTTTATACCGTGGGCACATCACAAACATCGAAGTCTTGAGTTGTGGAAAGGATCCTAGGTGTGTCCCTCTCGCGTTCGTAGAGTTGGGTACAGGCTTATGTTCTTTTAGCCCCACGACAAATACCCGCTACTCACTCCTTTTAGGTGTGCATTCCACGTTCTAGCCATGATTCGGTCTATTTCATCTGCATCGAACTACTTCCGATCCGAGAGCTCGCCTTCGACTTGAAAGATGGTGGAAGTAGAAGAAACAGACCTGACTGGTCGAAGGTGGAATTCTTTAGCCAAACGCAAATGGTTACGCCACTTCTGGGTTCAAGCCTAGGTGATTCTGCAATGACCAAGACATCACATGGGTAAGGAATTTTCCCCAGCTCTCAGAAACTCATACGGGGAATCGAGAAACAACATATTGTTAGTGATCACCCAACAGTTATCATCCCTGTCCTTTAAAGCGCGTCTTCTCCTCTAACGAGCAATTGACTGACGTAAGGCGGCGAAACCCATTGAGGGAATTTGTAATGACCAAACTTAAATTTGACCTGATATGGGAAATCGAATAGCAACGTAATACAAGGGGTCATCTAACAGTATTTTTTTCAAACACCACCATTACACTGTGATCATCTCATATGGGCACATGGAGGTAATGCGGCTAGACTCCACTAAGGGATTTCCCTATGACCCTCTAAAACATATGCATTGCGACAAAAAGTTTTTGTTTGGGGGAGGTGGGATTCACCACCAGGATAGGGATAGGTTCAATATTTATTTTTGCCCTTTGAGCATTTCGAATACCAGGCTGCATAGTTGAAGGACTCAAAAAATGCATTTTTTTTTTCAAATATATACCTTGTTATTTCTCATTGGAACGAACTCAGCGAGCTCGTTTCAATACGAGGTCATAAGATAGGTTTTCAAGGCAAAGATTAAAAAAAAAAACAATGAAATTTGTTAATGGCTTTGATGTTAGGTAAATAACTGAAAGTTAATACAGTGGTAACATGGAGTGAGTGGAATGTCTTAAATTTGTGTTGGTTAAAATAAATTATAATCCTGCCCGTCCCGCCCATGGGAAACCTGTCTGTCCTCAACCCCCCCCCCCCCCCTACAAACAAATATCTGGCGCCACAACTGTAAAACCATATGTTAGGCGTCAAGCCACTAAACGGGTGTGAGTCAGCGATTTTGATTGGTTCATTAGGTATGTCGACACAGAGGCGGACTGGACCAAAAAAGTTACCGGTAAATGCACCAAGGAAGGCCCCCCCACCCCCGCCCGGACCTGGCCAAAATGTTGTTTTCGAACTGAAAGAATGCTGCTTCCTTGCATTTGAGAGATCAATAGAAGTCCACATAGTGGACATTATGACATTCTTGTATCATCTTAGTCGCCCATCGGCAAAACTGGTTGCAACAAATGGGGCTCCGGATCCACCAGGCCGGCCATAGTTCGGAACAAAGGGAGAAAATTTTGATTTTTCGATCTGAAAGAAAGCTATTGTCTTGCATCTGAGCGATCAATGCGTCACTAGAGTGCTGGTATAGAGAAATGTCCTCTACGTGGGCTGCCATTGGCAGTCTGCATATAGGCCATATCTATATGCCGGATTTCTATGCAATCAGATCCATTTCGCCTTTTGATCATTTTCACGAAATTTCATACACCAACAGGCGTTGGACTGCATCAATTTTGGGGGTAACAGGGGCTCCCAATAGAGGGGTCCACCGGGAAATATCCCGGCGTGCCATAGGTCTGTCCACCTCTGTGTCGATAGGAGAAAAGGGAATATACTCGGTATACAAATTGTGACCTGCAGAAGACGAAAAAAGCAGAAAATCCATAATTTTACATAAACAAATATGTTCCGAACTGAAACATAATCTCTTCTCCGAAAATAAAATCCGGGTCATTAAAAACGCTGTGCTATTTTACCACTGTACAAGTGTGAACTGGTAACGTTTCTGGCTTTGGGTGGGTTTGATGGGCAAAAAGGTGTTTCGTTACCAGCCAGTATCACATCAAACTTAAAACTGAACCGTTTCATCAAGAACATTCACTTGTTTTAGCTAGCTCGGTCCCTTAATAGACATCTTTCACAGTGCACATTCAGGATGACTGCCTCCTATAACACAATATAGGCTCTGACAAACGTGACACCCTGACAACAGAATAGAGCTAAGTATCACCAAAATACAAAAATACCACACCTTGGTCGTTATAACAGATGACAAAAGACAGATACTCACCATGCAGGGGCCGGCCGCTGGCGACAGTGAATGTGTGTGTGTGGGTGGGTAAGGTGGGAGGTGTTAAAATGTAAGCAGAGATTCTGGAAACTGCTCTGACAAAATCATCAAAAGATTTCTGACTAGGCGATTTTAGGGCATTGTTGGTAGTTAGGACCGATACTGGAAGTCCACTTATGTTCTAAATGGCTATTTTAAGACAACCTGTTTTTTGAAGAATTTGCTATTTCCTTATAAAATACAAGGAAGAAGTGGGAGAAAAATGTCTGTTGATCCCGTTGACTAGCCCGTTTCTTTTTTGGGTTGGGTGGGTGGGGTTAAAGATGATATGTGTGGGGTTTCGGGGGCCTCCTCTAGTCCTAACAAGGACTAATTTTGACTAGCTGCACACCCCTAAGAAAATGTTTCAAAATTTAGAGGTCAAAGAGCGAATCTGAGGCATAAATGGTGTGTGTAGCTCCTATATTGTCAACCATTTTGGGGCTCTATGTTGTGTGAAACTTACATTGAGCCAATGTTTCTTTTTTTTTGGGGGGGGGGGGGGGGGCACCGAAAGTTTTTGGAGGCCAAGTCCCCCCCCCCCCCCCCAGCCCCCCCCCCCCCAATCCGTAACTACGCCCCTGATTGTTACGAGTGTGTCCGTGCGTATCGGTCTTTGTGTATTATACAGAAGCCCTTTGTACAATGTTTAATTTCTGCCTTTCTCTTCTTGCAGGAAAACGGGCCCAATCACTACAGCGTCGTGCCATGAAGAAAAGGGTGTGTGAAATGAACCATTATCCGGGCAAAAATTGTTAATACCCATAGTGTCGGGTACATTTGTTTTCGTTTCTAAATAAATGTCTTGATCAAACATTATATCTTGTCTCGAACTCGCAAAAGTGCATGTTGTCTGGAATAAGCAGAAAGTTTTGCTATTTTGCTTTTACATGCCACTTGTTTGTCTCCCGTATTCATATTTTTGTTGACTTCAAACTTACTTGTGATGGTCCCTTGAGGGAACTCTGTGCCTCATCGGTTAGTACATTGAACTTCAGAACGAATGGTCGAAAGCGTGACCCCAATGCGCGTCATCTATATTGTGTTCGCTTGCATGCAGTGTTCACACTGGATTTATTAATTAATTTATTTATTTGGGGTTTATCAACACTTTCGACAGCCAGCGTCACCGCGTGTCGGACAGTTTTACGGCTGGAGGAACCGGAATACCCGGAGAGAACCACCGAGCAACGGCGAACAACTGTCAGACTCCCGAACGTTTTAACACCACCCAGACAGGGTTAACATTGGTTGAAGACAAGTGTACCATCGACGTGCAGTACGCCATAGTACGCAGCGCCACACGCTAAAAACTAAAGTGTTAAAACTGCACTTGCTGAACTTGCACTTGGTTCAAGTGTAGATATCCCAGAACTTGACAGGTGTTGACAATAATACCACTTGATAAGTGTAATGTCGCGACACTTAAAAGGAAACAACGCAGATGACGCGGATCAGACTCGAACTCTCGAACCTGATCCGCGTCATCTGCGTTGTGTCCTTTTAATTATGTACCCACCAAGCGCAAATCAAATTATGGACGATTCTGGAAGAACCACCAATGCTAGACACATGGGAAGCGCCATCCATTCAAGTTTCATATGTCTGACGATTGTAATGTCTAAGTGCTTAAAGCGTTGCACTTTGAGTGTTAAAATCAAACCCTAAGAGTTAGAATGGGTTTAACACCTTGAAAGTGTCAGTTTTAACACTTTAGTTTTTAGTGTGCACCGTGCCCCCACGTGGGCAATTGGGTTGAAGTGCCTTACCCAGGTACACAACCCAATTACCCCCGGGGATCTAACCATGGACCATTCGGTTTGAAGTTCGCGTTGTGTCCTTGGCAAGGCTCTTTATCCCGGTTAACTACATGGGGGTACAATGACGACGTGTACTAAGGTGTACTGCACGTCGAGGGTGCACATGTCTTCAACCGCTGTAACCCTGCTTGAGCGGAGCTTGAACAGAATTAGAGTGTTGAGGAGCTGACAGTTGCTCGTCGCTACTCGGTGGTTCTCTCCGGGTACCGGGTACTCCGGCTTCCTCCATCCGTAAAACTGTCGCGATCACGATAAGCCATTGTGCATAAGTATGTGACTTTAAACCCCAATAAATAAATATAGATAATAACAGACTGATCGACTAATTACTGTTATCAAACGTTTTTTTCGAGTGTTTGTGTGCAAATTAAGTTGACTGTTAGATAGAGAAAAGAAAAAAAGGAAAAAACAACCACAACAACAACTACAAAAATCCCCAAAACAAATTAAACTGGCATCCTAGCGACCATGCTCGCGCATTTCGTTTTCGACATGTGAAATTGCACGGTGTTGTGTGACAGACAGCTCAGGGCCAGTAAGTTAGAGAGTCCGACAGTTATTCTGCACCACTCGGTGGTTATCTTCAGGCGCTTCGGTTTTCTTCACACGATAACTTCCCGGCATGACATGGTTGTTGAAGGCAGGGACAGGAGTAGGGGAATACAAGGGGTACTTGCCCGCACCCCGACTTTTCCCAGAAATAGTTATAGTAGAGTGTGGGTGCCATTGGATGAACATGGCGCCAAGTTCGAAATACTTACTACATCCTTTCCCGGAAGTGTTGTTAAACTGAAATAAAACCCAAACAAACTGTTCCTGAGCGATGTATGATGTGCAGCATTCATTCTTCCCGTCGAATGGACGTGAACCTCACTACAGAGGAGCGAAGAACAAAAGAGAGTTTTGGGGAAAAATCAAACCAATAAAATCGAACACACCTACCTATTCGTAATCTGGAACTGTTTATCTAATATATAAATGCGAATGTCTGTATCTCTCTCTCTCTCTCTCTCTCTCTCTCTCTCTCTCTCTCTCTCTCTCTCTCTCTCTCTCTCTCTCTCTCTCTATCTATCTATCTTTGTTCCGGGTGAACTTCTTGGTTTCTCGACCGATCGATCTCAAATTTTGTACACGGGGGTAATTTGTCCCTACGAGTAACTTGGGATGGGTGATGTGCCCGTGTGGGGTGACCTTGACCTTGAAAATGATGACCTTGACCTGGCTGGGCCGATCGGGCTAAAATTTCATATGTGAGGGTATATTGATCCATTGATCATTTTGACTTTATTGGGGTGCCCGTGCGGGGTGACTTTGACCTTAAAATTGGTGGCCTTGACCTTTTATTTCGAAAACAGCTGGGCCGATCGGGCTAAAATTTCATATGTGCGGGTATATTGACCCATCGTTCATTTTGACCTTATCAGGGTGCCTGTGCGGGGTGACCTTGACCTTGAAATCGGTGACCTTGACCTTCTATTTCCAAAACGGCTGATATAACCATCTTCTCCCGTGCAACGCCGGGTATCACCCGCTATTCTAATATATAAATGCGAATGTCTGTATCTATATATATCTCTCTATCTCTCTCTCTTTATCTCTCTATCTCTCTATCTCTCTATCTATCTTTGTTCGGGTGAACTCCTCCGTTTCAAGACCGATCGATCTCAAATTTTGTACACGGGGATAATTCGTCCCTGCGAGTAACATGGGATGGGTGCCGTGCCCTACGGGGTGACCTTGACCTTGATATTGATGACCTTGACCTTTTATTTCGAAAATGGCTGGGCCTATCGGGCTAAAATTTCATATGTGCGGGTATATTGACCCATCGATCATTTTAACTTTATCGGGTGACCGTGCGGGGTGACCTTGACCTTCAAATTTGTGACCGTGACCTTTTATTTCGAAAACGGCTGGGCCGATCGGGCTAAAATTTCATATGTGCGGGTATATTGACCCATCGATCATTTTGACTTTTTCGGGGTGACCTTGAAATTGGTGACCTTGACCGTTTATTTCGAAAACGGCTGGGCCGATCGGGCTAAAATTTCATATGTGCGGGTATATTGACCCATCGATCATTTTGACTTTATCGGGGTGCCCGTGCGGCGTGACCTTGGCCTTGAAATGGTGACCTTGATCTTCTATTTCGAAAACGGCTGATATAACCACCTTCTCCCGTGAAACGCCGGGTATCACCCGCTAGTGCTTAATATACCCAACCACGGCATCACATCGTTGCCTGAGTTCTAGAATATTCTATAGGACATAGAACATTCTAGCACTCAGCCGACGACAGACATGTTATTCTTATGATGTGGTTTCATATAAAATAAAAATGTGGGATCGAAGCTAAGAATTTGGAAGGAAGAGTGAAAAAGAGTAGAGAAGGGGCTACAAGAGTAAAACGTAGTGAAAACTGGGAAAACACTTGTAGGCACTGAGCAATTAACGTTGACCTAGATATCGAAATTCACTATACCTTACAATGTTCGCAAAAGTGGACTCGATCAGATTGCGATCTGAGGCCAATACTATAGAACTTTTTCGATTGTATTTTCTAGAATTGTATTTTCCAGTTGTAACTTTAAATAGATTGAAATGACCCATTATTACCACTTCTCAGGGAGTCCTCTTGGCTATTTATTTATTTTTAGGGCTTTCCGAATAGAGTATTTTTACTGAAACGCAGGGCGATAATGAAAAGCTTCGTTCATTATTGGCCCACGATCTGACCGGAAGCTAGATCTACTATTCTGATTACGTCCCTTCTCTATCTCTCTCTCTTTATCTCTCTATCTCTCTATCTATCTTTGTTCGGGTGAACTCCTCCGTTTCAAGACCGATCGATCTCAAATTTTGTACACGGGGATAATTCGTCCCTGCGAGTAACATGAGATGGGTGCCGTGCCCTACGGGGTGACCTTGACCTTGATATTGATGACCTTGACCTTTTATTTCGAAAATGGCTGGGCCTATCGGGCTAAAATTTCATATGTGCGGGTATATTGACCCATCGATCATTTTAACTTTATCGGGTGACCGTGCGGGGTGACCTTGACCTTCAAATTTGTGACCGTGACCTTTTATTTCGAAAACGGCTGGGCCGATCGGGCTAAAATTTCAAATATGCGGGTATATTGACCCATCGATCATTTTGACTTTTTCGGGGTGACCTTGAAATTGGTGACCTTGACCGTTTATTTCGAAAACGGCTGGGCCGATCGGGCTAAAATTTCATATGTGCGGGTATATTGACCCATCGATCATTTTGACTTTATCGGGGTGCCCGTGCGGCGTGACCTTGGCCTTGAAATGGTGACCTTGATCTTCTATTTCGAAAACGGCTGATATAACCACCTTCTCCCGTGAAACGCCGGCGAAGTTCCGCCTGACGTATTTATTTTGGATAGATGGTTTAATAATGGATAAATGTTTACTCTATTTTATCGACACTCCAGTCGTGTCATAGTTGGAAATTGCGCTATATATTTGGATTATTATCTATAGAGTAAGTATGCATTAATGATTTCATCTATCGATCTCTTATAACTTGTCAATTGTCCCCCATATTCGAGGCCCATGTCCGCTGACAAGTCACATGACCTAAGTTAGTAAACAGACGACACACGCTTCAAAACTGTCAAAATATCACAAATCTAACGGTTCATGCAACAATCTCTCTGCTAACCTACTTCATTCTTTCACTGAATCCTGATTGCATCAAATGTCCAAATATGTGGTAGTAATAGTAATAACCTGATTTTTATCGGGCTTTACTGTTTATTAACGGCTCTCTGAAATGATTAATAGCCCTCGGGCCGATTAGCGGCCCTCGACTACATCTCGGGCCTCTGATAGACTCTTGGGTTATTAATCATTCCAGCCGGGTTGTTAATAAACTGTTATGCTCTGGAAAATCACGTTATTGTTATATTAGCATTTTGAAAGATGTGGCAATGATTTATTTTAGTCAGTTATATTAATAGGTAGAAAATACAATTCTAGAAAATGAATAAATAAAAGTAAATACAACTGTAAAAGTTCTATAGCATTGGCTCCAGGTCGCGAAACACTTCCTAAATAAAATATTGTGAATTCAAGAGAGAAGGATGTAAGTGAAAACAAGCGAAAATATCACCGGAGATTTAATGTTCTCGCATGACTTTTTGGACAGCTGAGCCTCTCCTGTGTTGAAATAACAATACCGAAAAATTCGACAAAATTGAGACTCATTCGAGATCCGGTCGAAATTCTCTGAACAGGTTTGTAAACACAATACCTTTCCTTCCCCACTCGATACTATTCCTCCCAAAACAATCGCTAGATACAGTCTTTATCTCAAAGAACCCATCTGTGTACTCCGCTAAATCTCATAAGTGTTGAAATTGGATATTCCTCTCTTATAATGCTTTTCATGAATAGTTTGGGCGCCCCAAAAGCCCACCAGGGACGGTTAGTGTTCAACCGATTACCAAAAGTAGCCGCTGACCGATTACAGGTTATTTGAGCTCACAATCGGCCGATTCCGATGCAGATTACGATCGTAATACCGTGCACAACTAGACAAGTCGATGCTCGAAAGAACTACATTAAATTGGACTTATTTTATAGGTTTACAGTCCGTTCACTACCAGATAAGTCGAGACTCGAAAGAACTACATTAAATTGAACATAGTTCACAGAGTTAAACTCCGTAGACTCAGGACGAGTACAATTACTAGTCGCGCACACATGGGCGGCGGTATACGTGGCTCTCCACCCAAGTGCGCGCAACTGGTAATTTTTGCGGCGACCTAAGTCGATGGAGTTCAACATTCACTTTTCCGGTATGATCTGGCGATTACCGCAAGTATGCTCAATTGTAAGCTTTACATGTCGATTAACTTGTATATCCCGTAAAGGGGTGTTAAGAAAGATTAAGAATACACATTGTGGTGGTTTTTCAAATTTATTGAATGGTATCATTGACATCATTTTACATTAACAATTGAACAATTGCAAAAGATAATGAAATGTGGTTGTCGCCGATATGGGGCCCACCACGTGGACCGGTTGGGAGAAATAGGTTCAATCGCACCCAGCCCCACTCTGGGAGTGCAGCTGTCTCTGCGTGTGAACCTTCGCCTCGCCGCTACAGAACCCCGTGGTGATATCGACTATTTTGGGATTCTAGTCCTGTAGGTGTCAATGACTTTTCCTCGGAACGATAATCAACGCGAATTAAGAAAATGACAAGTTTAATACATAAAATAAGCAGATATAATACATACTGAGACTTCCTCCAAAGAATCTTTTGTTTTTCACAAAGGAAAGAGAAAATGTCACTTTACCGCCTTCTTCTCTTCCAATGCTAGTACTGGTTTGGTCGCCGTTCTTCTTGTGCACTTTTAGATATTATAGTGTCACTTTTAGATGGTTTATCGTCTAGAGATTCACCAACACTTCTCCGGGTCCAAGGTATACAGTTCCACTAAGTTATCACGTTTCCACTCCGCACCACTCACTGTCTCGTTACTATTGGTTCCAAATCACCACTTAAATTAACAAAATGTGCCTACGGCAGCTCTCTCTCTCGCTAGCCGTCCACTTATTTTCCAGAGTAGTTCCACTACCTGGCCAACTTAAATCACCAAAATATTCATACGGCAGCTCCCTCTCGCTAGCCGTCCACTTATTTTCCAGCGTGGCTCCGCTACCTGGACACCAACTTTTGAGCACCTTGCTCCCTACTTTATTTCTCAAAATTTTACTGGCCTTATCTTGGCGTCGTGGCGACCCCTATGCTAATCCTATAGCCTTAACTTTTTATTAGCCCAGACTTGTGGCAGGGCTATCGACAAAAGAGATCTACTACTCCGTTCAACGGAGGCAATATCTCGCTTCAGTTCTCTACGTTGTCCCCAGCGGGCAACATCTAGCGCAGATCACTGATCTGGCTTCCGCAAAAAGCGTGAACTAACCGGTCTAACCGGGTCTAACGAGTCTCTCTGAATCTTTTTGAGTCTGCCCAAGACCTCACTCGCTTGCATATTTATACATAATTTTAACTGGCTAATTGCTTTCTAACGACTTTGTTAGATCCTTCCGACAAACAGTGCGAAATGAAAAATTGACTCTTTGAGTTTAGACAATTTGCGTTTCATTTGACAAGTCCCTTTCGCTTTGGTTGCTAGTATATAAGCGCTTCTGATAACCTGTTAGAATTGAAAATTAATAGGCATTTCTGTCCGAACACATAGGTTCTTTAACGAGGTATTGATGACGCAACCCGATACCTTTGATGTGACCCAGCGTAATAGTCTGAGTGAAATGATACTCGCGTTAATTGAAAGAGGATTATTTACACAAGTGATAATAAGTATTATTTTTAATACTATACCAACTACCAAAATTGTTATTATTTTTATTCTTATTAGATTATTATTTACATTCCAGTATAAACAATGGAGAAAACTCGCTATCGCCCTGACAGTGGTTAATGAATCATCACAAAAAATTCTTGTCAACAATCGGTTGAACCGATGTTCCAGGAGCCATTGCTGTTGCCATCCGATTGCCCACAACCGACCGATTGTGGTGGCCGATTAGATCATCGGTTGAACACTAGGAACGGTGTGGGCAACTTAACCCCCTTCAATCCTCGTCTTTTAGCTAAGACTTTACTTTTCGTCAAAACTTGGTGTTTAACAACACTTTCAACAGCCCGGGTCATATCGTGCCGAACAGTTTTACCTGTGCCTGATCGAAGGCGAAATAACTGGGGAGATGTAATGGCGCGTAACTGTAGGACTCTCAAACTAACTTACAAGCACAAAAGAGGTTTGCGTCGTTCGAAGGCTAGTGTACCGCTGCCGTCGTGCCCTTCGCCTTATTATACAGGATCACCGCGCCAGTGGCGTAGCCGGGGGAGGGGCTGAGGGGGTGGGGGTTGGGGGTTGGGCACGTCCTCCCAAAATTTTAGTCATGCCCTTCTACACACACCCCGGGGATGTTGCCTAATTATTGATGCTTTTCACAACTTATAAATTAGGGACACACATGGATTCCGAGTCAAGGAAATTGAGTTTTAGTCTCGAATTTCAAACTTTTTCTAGGGGAGGTCCCCTCTTGTGCTCACCCCATTTTGCCGCTACGAGGCTCGGGTGATGCTGCGCATCCTATTCTGTATGCCTCCAAGTAGTTCAGCGATCTGAACGTAGGAGCTGTCCACCTTCGTAGGGGGTTGCCACTACGTTCTGATCGCTGAACTAGCCACCACCCCCTAGATATTACTCTTAGCGCCATAACTTTGATATCCTGCACCGTGCTCGCACTTGGGTAATGTGGATGAAGTGTTTTGCCCAAGGGCACAACGCAGATGACGCTGGTCAGAGTTGAAACGCCGAACTTTCGATCTCAAGTGTCATGCGCGAACCAACAAGCCATCCACAATGATTTATTACCACCCCTGAGTTCTAGTTCACTTTTAGGTGATCACCGAGGCGGACGTCCTATTGCACAGACGTTTTATTTAGTATTTATCAGCACTTTCTCGGTTACAGTACGGCCGCCGTGGACTGGTCATTTTCCACGGATGGGCAATATTTTCATGGAAGCAGTAATATTAGGTTCCAAACACTAATTATAAGAATAATCATCAAAAATGTAGTTAATGAAGCACCGGGTACAACCCGGTGCTTCATTAATTAAAATTTCGCTGCTGCTGATTTTTATTACCTGGTAAACGGATGCATGGGCATCACTGCCCACCTGTGGATTACGAGCTGTCCACGGCGACTGTACTGCAGCAACACCGTTTAGCATGCGCTTTTATGTTAATCGGAACTTTTGTCAAGATACAAGTCAGAACCAATCAGAAATTAACCGGGCTTCCCTTTTCAAATAAGCCTTTTTTTCTAATCTTCTGAAACAATCGAAGTGTAAATTGAAGCTCAGATGTCACCCGTTTTTTGTACATAGATGGAGATTTTTTATTGGGGTTTAACGACAGTTTCGGAAGCCAGGGTCACCTCGTGTCGGACCGTTTTACGGGTGTATAAACCGGATTACCTAGACTGAATCACCGAGCAACGGCGAGCAACTGTCGTACTCCTCAACGCACTAACTCCATACATGCAGGGTTAGCAATGGCCGAAGACAAGTGCACCAGATCACCAAGTGCAGTTCTCCTTAGTAGACAGCGCAACCGTGTGCCCACGTGGGCAATCGGGATTAAGTACCTTGCCCAAGGACACAGCGCAGTTACCCCTGGAGGGGAAAAAGAGGGAGATAGCAACACGGAATTCTGTAGTTAACTTCATAAGGGTCTTTCATGAATCCGATGATATGCTGCTTTGTCATACTGCAAAGAGACAAATGTTGAGCTGTGATAAGCTACCTTGGCGGGGTACACAGTTATGTTCGGCTTTTTATCGGGGAACATGAAATCACGAGACGTTCTGTGTAGTAAGGGGAGATAAATCCCACTTGAAAATTGAACCACAAGGTAATTGCGACCAAATAAAAAGTTGCGCGTGGTTTTCTACCACAAAGAAAAATTATAACTTAGCAGCTGAAACCTTTCGAGAATATTTGAGTGATAAAAACCCAGACACCATCTTTGAACGTTATTCAACAGAGTGGGCATATAAACACGCATACATCCTTACATTATCTGTCATCATCCAACATTTTTCTCGTCGCACCTCTGACATCAGAGAGTGAACACCTTTATAGTCATCATGGAAACACTGTAACTCTGGGCATTTCTTGTCCATTCACCTGGACTATCCAGGAGAAAGGCAAGAGCGTCCGCCTGACCTTGGAGTTTACCTGGATACACCACATCACCCCCTCCCCCTTCGAGAGAGTTAGTACCTTTCGTGAGAGGACCTCCGCTCATACTGGTCCTCACCCGAGGAAATCTGGAGGCGCGGAAAAGAGAAGGACGAAAAGAAAAAGAGCCCGCCCACCAAGCGGAGGGATGCCCGGCGCCTCGAACCTTTTTTGGAGAAGAAGAGAGAGAATGGTGAGGAAAAGAAACAGCCAGATGCAGCCGCCACCTCCCCTCCCACTCCCACTCCCACAGACAAACCTAACATAGTGCCGTCTCCCCAGCCGAATTTGTCGGATGTGGATCGTCCTCTGGAAAGTGAGGTGGAATTGGAAGTTGCCCTCTCGCCATTCGCCTCTCCCTTCGTTACCCGAAAGCCAGGACCAGAAACCATAATCCAAACCACCACTACCAACTTCCCAGGAGACAATCGAGGAGAGAAGAAAAAGACAGGACAGGGAACACGAACAACTTATGGTATATGCCGAAGAAAAATGTAAGTAAGCTTAAAGAGTAATGGTGCTGTATGTAAAACATCAAAAACAACTAACGCCTGATGCAGTAAGGATCCGACCGTACCATCCAGGTAGGTCCAACGGCAGTCCTTCAACTTCAATCACTGCTACAATCCCTCCATCCCAGCTACCTCCTCCTAAGAAAAACTGCAAGAAACACAGACGTCGCTGACCAACCCCCCCCCCTTCCCCTTTCCTCCTTTAACATGCTCTGACATGATGCAGAATGCGATAGTAATTAATAATTATACATCAAGAGAGGGTCGAAAGGGGCTGGCCTCAAATCGTCCCTGTACGCCTTCGGCGCGCTAGACCATTCATTCATCATTATTCATTGTCTGTTGGATCAAACTCCAGGCAGTGCTGTCTCCCCTCTCTACGCTCGATTCCACATCGGATTCACGTGAATCCGTACCATGGAGCGTGGTTAGCGGATTCATGTGAATCCGATCCACTGTGCGTAGCGAGGAGAGATAACACTGCTTTGAGTTTTCACTGGGATGTTAGGAAGGAGCTTAGAAATCATTGCATTCGTAACATATTACAATTTTCCGGAACGACATATTCCTTTACGGATCTTTGACAGCACAAAATACCCGTTCAGAATTGCATGTACCCTTCGCTTATGGCGAAGAGTACATAAATTCTGACAGGGTCCATTGAGCTGTGTTGCCTGCCGTAAACTAATAATGAAACACACTATTGGAAAGCACTCTAACAGTTTTCCCTATATGTGTTATGGCCACTCACAGCATGTCTCCAACACAAGCAAGATTTACTATCACCTTGAAGGATACTTCTCAGCAACACTATAAAAATAATCCGTTAAAAAAAAATAACAACATGCATGCAGGCAATCAGCTGCAGTCGTGTCACCGCGAATTTTATTTACGATAAGAACCGTTATTGCTTCAAGTTTTCACTTGAATTACCATAGAGGAATGACATGTTCAGTGCAGCTAGTTTTTTCTCTGGAACAAACACATTCAACTCTTCAATTCATACTTTTATATGATGGCATCGTAAATGTGGCGAGGTGGAATGTCATGAGAGATACCTATAAAATCCTTTTTGTCAGCGTATGTGTCCATGTTTCTGTGACAGGCAACCACATATGAGCACATCAAACATGTGCCTATGTACAATATGTGTCTTATGCGCACATTGTGCATTTTCACACAAGCACATTCCAGCAAACACCAGTCCTACGTTCCGAAGAATTCCCTGCATAGTCTGTCTAGACCAATATAATCCTTTTTTTATCATATGTGCTCATGTGCTATATATTAATGTGACAAATTGTTCAGTTTCACATATGCACATCCAACATGTGCTCATGTGTTGTACGCACATATTGCCTCAGTACACACGCACATTTCATCAAACACCAATCCCGGTATATTTTTCTTGTCCAACATGGTTTGCCACATACGATGGGAGAAGTCTCACTCCGCTGGAGCGGGTGGTGGTGAGATATTTATTCCAGACATGAGGATTCTGAAGTGTTTGTCGCAAATATCTCGACTCTGGGGTGAGATTTTCCCATCCCACGCCAGCACTCATCATGAAAAATCTTGCCCCATTCAAATGGAAAAGGGATATTACTTGGAGTTCATGTATCACTCGATATACGAGGTGAGTGGTTGGCCATTGACAAAATACAATAAAATATACTAAAAGAACGACGACGCATTTAGTATAAGCAAACTGCTTATATACTAGTCAAAGTTTGCTAAGCACCAAGTATATCCAACTACCTGGTTTACGTTTTAGTTGAAATATTGTAATGAAAAGTGTATATATTTTTTATTTAATTATATCTTTAATGATTTAAGTACAGAAATTAAGATTTTATTTGTGTTTGATATTAGTTTTTAGCTTTTGAATACGATAACCATGGAAAATGGATATTATTGGTAAAAGGAGAAATTTTTCAATTTGCCAAAAGTTGACGGAGCGAACTGGTATGGGTTCAATATCGAGTATGAGACCCATTACTATTAATTACAGCTTGACAACGTCTTCTCGTGCTCCCAATCAGGTTCTTGGTGGTCCTTTATGGGATGTTGTTTCATTCTAGGACCAGCATGGCACCAAGCTCCTGAACACTTCTTGGCTGGACTGGACTGGCTGAAATCGCAAGCTGCAACTCATTCCAGACATGTTCGATTTGATTGAGGTTAGGGGATCTTGCTGGCCAGTCCATACGCTCAATCCCCTCTCTCTGGTACTCCTGGACAGCATGGGCAACATGAGGACGGGCATTGTCGTCCATCAGAATGAATCTATCACCCACTGCACCTGCATACAATCTGACGGGGACATCCAGGATCTCATCAATATACCGTTGTGCTGTCAATGTACCAGGTTCAAAGACTCAGAGCTCTGTACGTCCATCCCTGCCGATGCCGCCCCAGACCATGATTGACCCTCTACCATAGCGGTCATACTCAGCAATGTTGGCTGCATGGAAGCGCTCTCCTGGTCTTCTCCAAACCTTAGAACGCCTATTTGTGTGGTCTCGGCTCTAAAAAGGACAGGACGCCAATCGTCTCTGGTCCATCCAACGTGGTCCATGGCC
Organism: Pictodentalium vernedei; assembly: GCA_031216915.1. Classification (NCBI taxonomy): domain Eukaryota; kingdom Metazoa; phylum Mollusca; class Scaphopoda; order Dentaliida; family Dentaliidae; genus Pictodentalium; species Pictodentalium vernedei. Next base: position 213,659,580 of record CM062290.1, read on the forward strand.
CATTTATATCTTGCCTGGCGGTGATTCTGGGACAGCGGAATGCGAATACATGGTGTTCTCGATCGGAGACCACCTTCGTGCAACCTTGCACAGATAGTCTGCGTCTAAACATTCACCCCGTATGCATTCTGAAGGCCACTTCGAAGTTGGGTTGCTGTGGCAAAGCGGTTCCTACGGGCCTGAATGATCAAAAACCGGTCTTCAGCTGCCGATGTTACCCTGTCTCTGCCACCACCATGCCGTCTTACTGGTGTGCCATACTGCTGAAATCTTGCCCAGGCTCTGGTGATCACCGTATGGTGCACACCAAGGGTTTAACTACCTGACGATGGGTAGCCTCTTGCTCCACCATCCCTACAGCCCGCCACATTTCTGCTTCAGACAAATGTTTTCTTACATTTGCGTTTGCCATATTCAATCATAAAATCATAAGGGTTTGTGTTGAAATGAAGATTGAATACCCTACACAAGTCATGTACATGTAGACGGTACACAAAACATCATGAAAATCAAGTGTACATGCTTTCGATGACTGTCACGAAAAGTCTGCCTGTCAAGAGAGCTAATGTAAACACTGGGGACCATCTCAATACATACCTCAATCATATCCACCATAAATATCGCAAATATGTCACAAGCAAATTCCACAATGATGTGTCAAATATTTGGTGCTTAGCAAACTTTGAGTAGTATATTCAGAAAATAAATACCTTCCACACAAAAAGGCATCCCACCCCTCACCAATCGAAGTTGATTTTTAACCAGTCACACCCCCACCTAAGGTCTTAGAAATCAAACTACTGCTCGTACGATGAAAAATTACATTTCCGCCCGATTGATCTTAGAGAAAAATGACTTGCATATTCGGAAAAAAACATAGAAAAGTTTCGAAAACAAGCGTAAGCTCTCGACAGTGATGGGTTAACATACTGAAGCGAATTGAAACAGCTTTCATTTCGGTGACGTCACTTTTGAAATTATAAATTTTGTTGGCAACATGTGGCGTGTGGCGGTAGAAAAATTATCCTCAGTTGATGTGGTGGAGCAATGGGAAAGTTTGAACCTTGAAGCGAAGTGGTACTGCATGTTTGATTACAAAATGCAGACCATGATGAAATCATTAAATATTCAAATGAGGATGGTCACGTGGAGTGAGTAAGATAGATCTGTCTCACCCAGGTGCCTCATCCACGATCCGCGTTTCTCAATAGCTAATGATGGGAGAACATCACTATCCTTAATGCGTGAGGGTGAGGGTACTGGGGGAGCAATCTTGCCCAAGGGGCTATATATTTGAACACGACAGACAGCTTACCGAGTGCCTGGCGCAGATCTCTTGCACAGAGGATGAAAACCCAACATAGATAATTTTTTTCCCACCCAAATACTAAGGTGACAGCGTTTGGGTCATAGACTGGTTACGTGCTACCGGATTTACTGGAAGGCCGGTTGGTCGGTGACAAAAGCTTATTACATATTGTGAAAGGGCGACAAAACGTGTAGTACATACCGGAGATATATAGGCATCCTTGGAAAACGAACATCACTTTGTGTGAAAAAAATTACCCGTGGCGTTGACGTTACAAGTGATTTTGTGTTACGCTAGTCGGGGAGATAGCCGGTCGGGGATATACGCCAGTCACATCCAGGTACTCTGATATTAATCGTGCCTTGAGTGCAATAAAGCACCATCTGCAACGAATAGCGCCTTGTTGCACACAATGGACGGCGTATCTCGGTATGTAAGTTGTAGAAGGCGGAAAATATTATTAATCTCGAGTGCTGTGGGGTGGGAAAATCTCATCCAAGGTTAAATATAGTTGCCCAAGTCACAAAACTTGCAGAGTGTCTGGACCAAATATTTTTATCTAGGGTTGAGATTTACCCATGCCACCCCAACACCACTCGAGGATAATCCTTCTTTCGAAACGAAACGGAGCGGGAGGAGGATAGCTACGACATTCGACCACGACGATATTTTCGTATAGGACTAACACTCTCGAAATGTTTGAATGGTGACTTACATAGGTTGTCGCAACCGACAGTCAACCGCATTGTTGGGGATGTTATTCGGGCCATTTGTTGGGAGGGTGGGTGGGTGAGGGTGGGTGGAAGCGAGCAGAGATCCGCAGCTGAATGGATGGAATGGAAAGGATGGGAGACATGCCTGGAATTTTGGGGTGCATTGATGAGACGTATATACCCATATCGAACCCAAGTGGCCCACATGTAGTGCATTTTGTGAATCGGAAGGGGGTGGGGGGGGGGGGGGGGGGGGGCTTGAATTGTCAAATGCTCTGTGATCACAAAATACGATTCATGGAAGTTGTTAGCAGGTGGTACGGTTATGCTCATGACTCCAGAATCTTCCAGGGACGGAGACCTCTACAGCACGGGGATTATTATCGCTGATTCGGGCTACCAGTGTACCAGATACACACTAACACCTTTGAGGAACGCTAGAACAGAATGGGAGCTCAAATACAAGACTTTAAAATTGTCAAGAAGCGTGATAAGAACGTGCTTTCGGAGTATATAAGAAACGTTTCTCCTGCGTTGCTCTCGGCAATAAATTACGCTTACGCGTGAAAAACTTATCGAAAATAATTATCCCATTAACGATGCCATTAGCTGATGATATGCCCTCTTCCCCCCCTCCCCCCTCTCGTCCTCATTTGGTTGTCAGTAAACTCCTAGATCAATAAACTGATTTTAATTAAACCTCGCAGAAATACTATTTAACAGGTTGAGTGGTGGAAGCCACTATCAGAGCTTTTAAAAAAATGGGGAGACTGGAGTAAAAGCCAACATTATTACTGCTCACGTTTCATATTCAGTCAAACCCAAATAATATCTTTTTGATATAAATTTGTTTTATAACAAGTTTTTGGAGAATGCCTTCCATACAACAATAATTTGTAATACAACAAATTTTGAATAACAAATTCAGACCACCAAAAATAATCTAGCCCTCAACCAGTTAATGGTGTAAGAGGAAATAAGGTCATTTGATGTAGGGTAACACCACCAGGAGTGAAGATCATCAAATACAGGTATTTGACACACGCACGCACGCACGCACGCACGCACGCACGCACGCCACGCACGCACGCACGCACGCACGCACGCACGCACGCACGCACGCACGCACGCACGCACGCACGCACGCACAGGGTCTAAGACATTGTTTGTGAATATTAATTAAATCCAATTTGTAGACTTGTCTAAGTTTATCGAAATTTAGACTACAGGCAACCCTAGATATGTCTATAGTTCGTCTTTGTTTATGAATCTCAGCTGATACGTCTACGATACGTCTCACTATAAACTATATCTTCGCTTTGAAAAGCAAACAAAAAAGTAAGCATGAAAAGATTTGCGAACCAAAGAGATTCTGAAATTAAAGCCAAGCGTACTAATCTATGGCAAGGTCGCACAAAAGGAAACCACAGTTCGGCAGTTAAAACTTTCAACTTTTGTTCCTAAACACTAACTTCGGACATTATTCAAAAGCATTATTCAATTTATTAACCGTTCACCTAACACGGAAGGTAGACGGCACTTGCAATCAATATTCTTGAATAACTATTGTTTTTTAATAACTATTTTTTTCATTCTTTTTGCGTCAAAAACATAACTTATGTGCCCTGATTGGGGGGAGCTGTACATGTTCCGACGAAGGGCCATAAGCTAGTCTGAGTCAGAAAATGAAAAATAATAGAAACTGAATGGTAATTTGTGTGAAAAGAGCAGGATGGTTTTTACCGTTACTTTGGGTAAAAGGTTAACAGGACCTACCGCCTGAGTGTGAATACGTGAACTCATAACCAATGAAACTTCCATTGGATATCACTAAAACGCTGCCGGCCTTTAACGACACCAAAACAGCATCCGAGGGCAAGAGGGCGATGACATAAAACGGGCACTCGACTCTGGGTTTGAGTTATACTGGAGTGAATTGTATACAACTCAAAGTTTGCTAAGCGCCAAATATTTGACACCTCATTGTGAAATTTGCTTGTGACATATTTGCGACATTTTTGGTGGATATGATTGAGGAATGTACTGAGATGGTCCCCAGTGTTTTCATTAGCTCTCTTGACAGGCAGACTTTTCGTGACAGTCATGGAAAGTATGTACCCCTTTATGTTCATGATGTTTTCGCGTACTGTCTACATATACATGACATGTGTAGGGTATTCAGTCTTCATTTTAACAACAGTCTTCATTTTGTTATTTAATGATTGAATATGGCAAATGCAAATGTAAGAAGACATTTGTTTGAAGCAGAAATGTGGCGGGCTGTAGGGATGGTGGAGCAAGGGGCTACCCATCGTCAGGTTGGTGAAGCCCTTGGTGTGCACCATACGGTGATCACCAGAGCCTGGGAAAGATTTCAGCAGTATGGCACACCAGTAAGACGGCATAGCGGTGGCAGAGAAAGGGCAACATATGCAGCTGAAGACCGGTTTTTGATCATTCAGGCCCGTAGGAACCGCTTTGCCACAGCAACACAGCTTCGCAGTGACCTTCAGAATGCATCTAGGGTACATGCATGTTTCGATGCAGACTATCCGGGCAAGGTTGCACGAAGGTGGTCTCCGATCGAGAAGACCATGTATTCGCATTCCGCTGTCCCAAAACCACCGCCATATGAATGGGCCATGGACCACGTTGGATGGACCAGAGAAGATTGGCGACGTGTCCTTTTTACAGATGAGTCAAGGTACTGCCTAGACCACACAGATATGAGTTCAAGGGTATGGAGAAGACCAGGAGAGCGATTCCCTGCAGCCAACATTGCTGAGCATGACCGCTATGGTGGAGGGTCAATCATGGTCTGGGGCGGCATCAGCAGGGATGGACGTACAGAGCTCTGTGTCCGTGAACGTGGTACATTGAATGCACAGCTGTATATTGATGGATGTCCACGTCAGATTGTATGCAGGTGCAGTGGGTGATAGATTCATTCTGATGGACGATAATGCCCGTCCTAATGTTGTCCATGCTGTCAAGGGGTACCGGCAGAAGGGAGGAGATTGAGCGTCTGGACTGGCCAGCAAGTTCCCCTGACCTCAATCCAATCGAACATGTCTGGAATGAGTTGCAGCTTGCAATTTCAGCTCGTCCAGTCCAGCCAAGAAGTGTCCAGGAGCTTGGTGCCATGCTGGTCCAAGAATGGACAGCATCCCAGAAAGGACCACCAGAAACCTGAGGGGGAGGATGAGAAGGCGTTGTCAAGCTGTAGTTAACAGTAATGGGTCTCATACTCGATATTGAACCCATACCAGGTCGCCCCGTCAACTTTTTGGGCAAATTGAAAAATTTCCTCTTTTACCAATAATATCCATTTTCCATGGTTATCGTATTCAAAAGCTAAAAAACAATGTCAAACACAAATAAAATCTTAATTTCTGTACTTAAGTCATTAAAGATAGAATTAAATAAAAGATATATATACTTTTTATTACAATATTTCAACTAAAACGTAAAACAGGTAGTTGGATATACTTGGTGCTTAGCAAACTTTGAGTAGTATATTAATCCAATCCCTTGTGTCGGCTTGGATTGTCTAGTCATATCAACCCAAGCCCCATCATTACACCTGACTTCGAAAAATTGCACTCTCGGCTATCAAAGCCATTTGCTGGACTATACATGTTAACGATAGAGGTATTCGTGAACTTCAAAACTTAACTTCCACACGTTAATTTGTTTGAAATCTATATTGTCGCAGTATTGCCGGGGTTAAATTGATGTTCAAAACGATGGAGGAAAATTTATGTTCTTATCAGTGCTCAGCCGACAGCCAGTGACTGTCGTCTAAACCCCAGTCTGAACGTAAACCTTGCCACCTTGCAGCACAGGCAGGGTTAGATTGGTTGAAGACATGCGCAACATCGACGTGCAGTACGCCTTAGTACACGATTTCATCGTGCCCCCATGTGGACGATCGGGGTTAAGTCCCTTGCCCAAGGACACAACGCGGGAGTCCGAATCGATAGCTAATTACGCGGATAAAAATTTATTCTTTAGGGCCATTGACGTCTCCCACAGCTAGCTGTGTCCACTGGATCAACCTCACATCATCTTCTTTTTCTTACGGTTTGTGATAAATACAAAGAGTCTATTCACTCCTCCTTGCTTCCTCCTCGCAGGGTTAACATCACCGTCAGTCGGGCTTAACACATATAATGTTCTGCTTGTGTGACTCGATCAGCGTTCTCACAGTTCAATCACAATTCAATCGGCGTCTACCACAGTTCACGATCACTTTGCGCCTTGTCTGGCTCTCAAGAGGTTAAGTTATTCTTCGCCTTCAGATATATACAAAGCTTACACAATAATATTCTGAAAAGTGTTCTCAACATCACCAATTCTCCCACCGCCTAAAACTATTTTAACTCGCGAGCTATTCAAGCTCTTACTCAAGCTCTTAATACGGTCTCTAGACCTCAACGTTACATCTTTTACTTCTGTGGCTACTATGCCACTACGGTTCGCAACCGTTAACAAACTACTATCGGTTCCGTACAACCCTCACAGGGTTAAGACAATACGCGGACTTTCATTTTCGGTGCATGTGACCCTCAACGGCCAAGGCTAAAATGGGACCTTCTCTGAGTGCCCTCAGGCCAACTGCCCCTCAGAATTCTGTTTCACTCTTTATACAGTCGGAATGCAAAGTTTAAACATATTAATTCTGATTTAACGAGTGCTTTGTAATTCGGTATGGATAGAGATATTAATGCGAATGTTTTGGGTAAACTATTTTGACATTTCGGAGACATGATAGATACGTAATATGGGTGTGTGTCCAGAACATGTGCGATGGTTTCCAACAATTAGATTTTAACTGGCTTTAATTACCCAGATGACTATTACAGAAGAGAATATTGTCTCCCTTACTATTGATCTGTTATCAGATAGCCCATGTTGCGTTCAACAAGTGCGCCATAATGGACATTAAACTTTCATACTTCATTTAGAAGCTCTTGAATTAACGTTAGTTTGACAAATCTGTTTTCAGGGTCCGTCACATACCTATCTTTACGCTTTACGTTTAACCCAGTCAGAAATATTATCGAAAATATTTACACTTTTAAACAAGAAAATCGGCACTTTTAGCAATCACCTTGACATATATTTCCTGGTTGTTGAAATTCCAGATACTGTTTGTTCTAACCCTGTTAGTCCTTGGATGGGTGACCGTCTGAGCGATCGACTCGGACTCCCGCGTTATGTCCTTGGGAAAGGCACTTCACTCCGATTCACCCCGATTGTCCACACGGGTCACGATGACGCCCTGTACTAAGGCGTACTGCACGTCGATGGTGCACATGTCTTCAACCAATCTAACCCCCTGCCTGTGATGCAGTGCGGAATTACAATGTTGGGGAGCTGGCAGCTGCTCGTCGTCGCTCGGTGGTTCTCTCCGGGTAAAAACTGTCACCAACACGATATAACCTTGGCTGTTAATGTGTCGTTAAACCCTAATTAATAAATAAATAATTAAATAACTGTTTGTTCTAAAGAGATTTTAGGCAGCTTTTCAGTATTGCAAATTAGTAAAACAAGTTACTGAAAGGGTACACTGCACTAGGTGCCCTGTTAGATTTTTTCTGACAGGTTACATTATCCCGGAGTCCCGATAGAGACAATATAGCAATATTATCGTAATTCGGCTTGAATTATTTTTGACGCAGCACAGCTGTTGAAAAGTGTTGGATAAACGTTAAGTCAACTGTATGTTTGGGTGTGGTGCTGACTGGATCAGGATCCGTGTATGTGTGTGATGGTAACAAACTTTCGAATCCGATGGCAAGGCGGGCATTTGCAGTGGTGGAGTGAGAGCATGGAATTTCCGATAGAAATTAGCGACGCAAAGCTTCGCCGCGTGCCAGGCAGTAGCTGAACATGGCGACGCATTGCTTAGCTACTTTTTGTTGAAACTGTCCAAACTCTCAAGTCATCAGCCAAATTTGTAAACAAATATAGTGGCCTGGAATCAGTCTAGCTATTAAATAAAACATCGGATGCTTTTAGATTCAATCGGATGGAATATTTCAGTTGGTCGGAAAGCGAACCTGAAGGGTTCGCGTTTCCGAGCAACTGAAATATTTCATTCGATTGCATCTGAAAATATCACCGATATTCTTTTTGCTTGCATGAAGGCAAAACATGTTTCTCACTTGAGAATTGATTTGGCCGCTTCTCTGCTGACACGCCTATTAGACATGATTCGTAACTAAATATTATGAATGAAGACTTATCACAGCTGTAGTTTTCTGATAACGCCACGTAATTCCACTAATTGTGTCGATATCTTGATGTTTTCAAGGTGAATTAAATGCTTATTGGTTGGGATGGCGTTGACTGGGGCAGAAAAGAATATCTGTGTATCTTGTGAGCGAGAGATATCACTTTAAATCAACGGTAGTCTGCGCGCACCCGACTAAAGTGGGTAAATAGATAGCTTATAACAGAGTAAAATTTGAATGATGATCAGAGAGCATGGGGAAGTTCAAGGCCTAGACGCTCGTGTTGTGCGAGGGTGGATGCTCATATCACATGGAAACTTGATTAAAATTGATGTCTAAAATATACAGTCTCCTTGATTCCAATTGGCGATCATTTCCACCCGTTCCAACTCGATGGACACACAGAGAAATTTCGATTCCTCCAGGAACCAAAACTGGTTCTTCAGTTTGTGCTGGTAGAGAAACCAAATTTGGTTACTGTCAGGGCAAACCCAGTCTAAAAGGGAGGAGAACCCCTCCCCCTACTTTCAAGTTCAGATATGTGTATATTTCTTCCATCTGTACTGTAAGCACATATGCTTTAATTAGATAATTAGCCTTAGGCGATTCACAATGGGGTACCTCTCTGGCATACTAGTCAGAATAAAATGTCTCCTCTATGCTAGCAGTTAATTAATCTCGAAGTGACCGGCACTTATAGATAGATTTCAGTCGTCACGACTATCAAGAATATTATTTCCCGGGATACGCTTGATAGCATATGCACTGGCACGCGGTGATTTTAACTTCAGAAATGTCGCGTGCCATGTTTTGGCATTTTGAAATGTTGTTATCTGACTATCACAAGACCAGATATAAAGTATGGGGAACAAGCTAGTTCAGAGAGACTTGGGTTCCGACTGTTTAACCGAGACTTGGGTTTCGGCCGAATAGGAGACGCCATATAGGGTCTCATGCGAGTGGAATTGCTGGGCAATCCACAAAGCTCCGTTGTACACCGGTATTGTGAGTTTAGGTGTACATAGGAGAGCTACAAGCCCGAATTTAGAGAATAGATCACGAACCCAAGTAAATGCTAAGTTTAGATGTCGTTAGCGAGGATCGACTCGCACCTGTCTCAAAGTGTAGGCTATTGTATTGTGGTATTAACCCGTAGAAGCGCAGAGTTTGATCGCGTAGTAGCTGTTTTAGTATCAGAGTGTTGTAAATGTCGACACAAGGTCGACAACTGACAATTCGCGCAAGCGCGAAAGCGCATTTTCAAGTTGTGAGTTTTGCATGAACTGTGAGTATTTCAAAAGGACAGGGACATCCAAGGAGAGTTCTATCAAAGGACACATGTGTAAGGTATGTGACGTAGACTTGCTAGTGGATGAACAGAAACCAAATCAGAACTATGTTGCCGCAAGGTAATTAACTTTGCTAGTCGGGATCCCCGGTAGTCAGAGCTGCAGACGTAAACAGACGCAAAAGATTAAGACTCGGTATTTTAAGCTCCTGTTGTGAGCCCGCAACAGTGACATTTTGAAAGTGTACTATGGCGCCAGAACAGGGTTATAGATAACCTGAAATTGATGAAAAACGATTGTCCCCTGTGATAAATCATCTACCATGTTGATCAAATTGTTAAATGTGTTGAAAATGGAAATATAAATTTTATAGTACATTTCCTTTCTTATTATACCTACCACAATTGTTTACTATAGGCTTGCACTACAGTGGAAGACCCTAACTCGGATAAAATACTCTCTATTTTAATCTTTCCCAAGAGATTTGGGAAAGAAAAGTGGTGTAAAAATACCACGAAAAAATAAGCCAAAACTGGGTCGAGCGCCATGCGCACACCCAGTAGGGGACGCTCTTCTCTTAATACAATTCCACGACTTCCGTTAACCAGTGCGCAAGGCAGTCATCAAACCATTCTTTTGAGACCGCCAACATAGGTGTTATGTGATCAGAGGGGAGGATGGATTCTTACCCGAATAAGAAGACGGGTGGGCCTCCATGCAAACAATTGCGGCAGGTATGATAAGAAAGGAAATTTACTATAAAATATATATTTCTTATCAACCTACCTTACAATTGTTTATTACAGGCTGAATAGACAATAGGATGGAGTGAATCACATAACCAACCCACACATAACTCAATTGCACTGGAACCGTGGACAGAGGAGGAGATCTCTAGGCCTATCAAACCATAGCATCACAAACATTAGTAAAAGGCAATGAGAGATGAGGCGTATGATGATATGCGACGCACAGACAGAAAGGGCAGTAACAGCACGGAGCTGGAACTGACCTTGTAAGAAGCTGAATGGCTGGGATAGACAACAGCCTTAGCAGTAGAAAGAGGGCCCGTAGAACAAAGGTCCTCTGCCTGCTCCTGCAACTGTCGCAGATAAGTGGAGAATGTAGCATTTCTCCAGTAGGCTGCCAGCATAACATCCAACAACATGACAGAGTTAGTATAAGCACCAAGAGGAAGACAATGCACGCACCTCGTGGCAGAAAAACGATTGGTAATACAATCGCCAGTCGCTAGACGAGCGGAAGCTGCACGAATAGCAAGACAAATCCATCGAGAAATGGATTCAGGAGAGATCTTCTGTCGACCAGGAATAAGAGATAAGCATTCGATCCTACCCTTCCAAATGAACAGAGCAAAGGGTGTTTACCCTCAACAGAAGGAAGAGTCCCTATACAGATAGGAGGCGGAGTAGTTTCCGGTATCTGTTTCTTGGCCAGAAAGGAGCAATCACTGGTAAACATAACACTCGTGGGAGATCTCCAGAAAAAGGCCGGGTCAACCGAGGAGTGAAGCTCACTAACCCGTCTGGCTGTGGCAAAAGCCATCAGAAAAACTGTCTTGCATGTGAGAAAACGCACATTCACCTGAGATACCTGAGATAAAGGGGCGAACCCCCCCCCCCCCCCCCACACACACACCCCCAAGCAGGGCAGCACCTAAGAAAGAGTCCATCGTGGAGTAAGCTGCAAAGTCCTAGGCCTTTTCAAGGAAAAGTGCAGATCAAGCTTGGAGAGGCAAGGATGAGGGGCCGATACGACGCTGTCCCACATACGAAAAAGGTCTCCGAAGCATGAACCTGTACCGATTGCTGGAGACCCCCAGAATCAAACATATACCAGAAACTCCGCAAGCTGTGTAATCGAAGGAGTGACAGAATCAACAGAGTGATCAGCACACCATTGACAGAAGACCTTCCACTTAGCAGCAGAGGTTAAACCAGTGGAGTGAGTGCCTCCTTGAAGAAGAAAAACAACTCCACTGCTCCTCCCGAAAAAAAACACCACGGAGGAGACATGACCTGACAAAAGACATGCACGAAGGCACAATGAAGTCGGGTCGACGTGAAACCTTGCGACCTTGGCAATGAAAGTCGCGACGTAGAGGGAGACGTGCCTGAACCGCCGCTAACAGAGAGCGGAGCAGATTGATCCACACCCACTGAGGCGACAGGGGAACGATCGAAAGGATTCGACAACTGCAGGTTCGTATCTGGGCTAGAACCTGAGGCAGAATCGGAACCGGCAGGAAGGCGTAGCCGACAAGACCGTTCCAAAGGAGGGACAGAGCATCCACGGCGAAAGCCAGAGCATCTGGACACGGGGACACGAAAGTGTCCACCTGATGGTTCCAACGAGTCGCAAAGAGATCGATGTGGGGACGACCCCAGAGATCGTAAAGAGACTGGAACACCGCCATATGGAGCATCCACTCGGTGGAAAAGAACCTGCCCTGTCGGGACAGAGAGTCGGCTAGGACGTTCAGACGACCGGGAAAGTGACGAACCACCACTCCGGCGTTGACATCCTGAGCGAGCGGTAGAAGAACCTGAACCAATTCGTACATGGGAACATAGTGCGTACCACCCTGGTTCCGAATGTAAACAACCACCGTCGAATTGCCGGACAACAGAAGGACCTGACAATTCGAAAGGCGGGAGGGGGGGGGGGGGAGGGTCCACTGCCGGAAACTTAGAAGAAGAGCAAGAAGCTCCTTCTGGTTGACGTGAAGAGCTGCTAGATCCTGGTCCCATGGCCCGTAAAGGAAAAGACCTAGAGGATCCAACGTCACACCCCATCCGAGATCGCTGGCGACTACCGATCGGACGGACGTGGGGAAGTCCAACGGAATTCCCTTCATAATCCACTGAATATCCGTCAGGGGAGAAGGTGACGAGGAAGAGACTCCGGTAACTGAAGCACCAGATCCAGTGGTTCGACATTCGGCCTCCAATGACTGAGCAGAAAGTGTTGGGGAGGTCTGACATGCAGCCGACCTAGAGGAATGAGATCCGTCACCGAATTGCAGAGACCGAGCAACCGGGGAAGACTTCGAGCTGTTGCAGACGACGTGGAGTGGGACAGAGCCAGGGCAAAAGGCTGAGAAAACCACAGCCCTTGCCTGGGAAACCAGCAGAGTACGGAAATCCATCCCAGATGAAAAAACGACGGAGAAGGGACCAGGTCCGACTTCTCCCCGTTGACTCTGAACCCGAGTGACGTGAGTAGGCTGAACAGTGTGACGACATCAGACTCCAGAAAGGCAGCATTGGAATGCCTCTGGAGGATATCGACTAGATAAGCCGAAGAAGACACCCTGTGTGTGCGATGTAAGACTAACACATGCGACATCAGACAGGTGGAGGCCCAAGGGTCCGGGTCGAGGCCAAAGGGCATGACCTTGAACTGGAAAACATCCTGGGGAATGGAGTGGCGAACCGACCTGAAAGCCTCCTTGCTGAACTGAGGAGCAATGATAGACTGCGTCAGGATACTCAGATCGATAACCTGTCTGAGTCGGCCGTCCTTCTTCGGCACCAAGAACAGGCGGGAATAAAATCCCACGGAAAGAAAGTTCTTGATGAACTCGATCGCCCCCTTTGAGGAGATTGCCCATCTCCGTGATCAAACACAAGTTCCCAACGTGTAACATTGAAAAGGACTCGTGTTGGAAGAGGTACTCTCGACTGAGTGGAATGCCTCAACCTGGGACGAATTCGGGGTGACTACTGCCGATGCCTACCCTTACTCTATGAGTGAGTGGAAGTGGCGGCAGGAGGATCAGCCCTTAGCTTCGCAGAGGAAGCAGAAGGGTACTTGTTAGGCTTTGGACGGCCCTTGCCTCCAACAGAAGGCTGATCAAGCTGACGAAGCGGCAGCAGATCAATGGAATGACATAGGGAGTCATTCCGGACCGTCGCCACGGAACCATGGAATAGTTGCGGACCCGCCGATAGAGGCAGATCGAAGAGCAGCGCACTGCCCCTCAAGAATGGAACGGCTTGTGTCCAGCACAGAGTCCCTGCGAACGAATTCCAAGTTAGCCGTGTTACAGGCATGTGTGTGAGAAGGTGCATGAGCACCTTGGACAGCACACACAAAAAACCTGGTCGTCATCAAACTTATCTGGGAGCAGATAAGCAGCAAAGCAGAGACGACGTGATCGAAGAGAGAAAGCATTCCAGCATCTCTCCCGGTAAGCCCAACACGGACTCCAGAGTCTAGATATGAAAAATGGCCGGCTTGGGAGTTGGAGTCCTGATCCAAGACTCTCAAAGTCTGGCAAACGACGGACTGGCGAAATCGTAGGAACGATAACGCACCGGAGGCAAAAAAAGTGTCAACCCCGATGAAGAAAGACGTCTTCATAGCCTTGGCACACAGCTTAGAGTCCAAAGCTGTAAATGCTTCAACCACCTGTACCGACAGGGTACGGTCGAATGCGTCCATAAGCAGGATGCTCCACAGGCTGTAGGCTCGCGACCGATGATCGCGGCCGGGCTGACACTGTCGGCTGGTTTGACGGTTTGAGATCTGGAAGGAACCCAAACACAAAGTCAAGAGCTGCCCCCAAGTCAGAAGACTGTTGGCTCTCGACGTCAGGTGTGTCGGACTCATCCCATGAGTCGGAAGACACATAGCCCAGCATGGGCAAACCAGCCGACGCCTCCCATGATGCGGGCACACCAGGGGGATCAGAAAGCGGCCCGTTTCCAATCCCGGGAGGCGGCGCCACAGGGGGCGCCCGGAAACCACTCGTAGCCTCGCTGGAAGCATCAGAAAAGACTCTTGGACAGAACCTAAGTGAGCAAGGAGAGGGCCTCCTTAGGCGGTATGACGTGGGGAAAAAATCGACAAAGTGGCTTCACTCCTGACCCATTTTACCAACGAAGGGTCACGATCATCAAATACACCCGACGCGGGGCGACGAGCTGCAGCCGAAAACATCTGAAGGCAGATGTGCATTGGGGTATCACATACCCCGAGGATCTACAGAGCGGAAACTCAGGAGAGTCGCCGCGGACCTCTGCGGGACAGAAGGTCCAGGCTGCACAAAAAGCGTTGGTCACGCAAAACTGGCCATGGGACCAGAGTGCGTGGACGGAAACGCCATGGAGCTCGAAGTGACCACACCATGGACATCCGAATCCAAATGAGAAAAACTGAGGTACCACAGTAGAGGGTTCGGCAAGCAGCCCCTTCCGACTTCGCCAAGTTGAAATCAGGGAAAGCTGAGGCCAATACCCCACTTCTACACTACCAGACATCTCTGCAGACCCCTGCAGGGATAAAACTGCTGTGCTAAACGGCTGAGAGGACACAACAGGGGGTTCGGTCGGCAGCCACTTCCGCCTTCGCCGAGTTGAAGTCAAGGAAGGCTGAGGCCGATACCCCACGTCTACACTACCAGACACCTCTGCAGATCCCTGCAGGGATAAAACTGCTGTGCTCAACGGCTGAGAGAACACAGCAGGGGGTTCGGTCGGCAGCCACTTCCGACTTCGCCGAGTTGAAGTCAGGGAAGGCTGCGGCCGATACCCCACATCCACACTACAGACATCACTGCAGACTCCTGCAGGTATAAGCCGAGGCCGGCTAAAACGGTGACCGATGACGTTGTAGACGGAACAGCAGTAGCAGCAGATACGACGTGAGCTGTTAAAACTGGCGGAAAAGGAGAGAGAGCAACCGAGCTCGGCCTCCAAAGGAGGAGTCACAACCCTAGTGACAGCCTCAGATGTCGACTGGGGAGGGAGCATAGTCCCGGAACCAGGCATCTCTTCACTAGACATCTCAACAGCTCCCGCAGTATCCACCACGGTAAAAAACTGCACATCCCCCATGGAGGGGGGGTATAACTCTCACGGAGGCCCTGAAACGACAGCGTCACCCCCCCCCCCCCCCCGCGGGTACGGGAGGAACGGCCACGACAACGCACCAAAAGCGAGAGCAAAAGGCATTGCCCTAAAGGAACCGAACTGGACATAACAGAGGTGAGAGCAATAGAAGAAAAAGGTGAACTCAACAGATATAGAAAGTCGAACACCCCCAACTACGAGAGAAAGGAAAAAAAGGAAAAGAAAAAAGAACCGGTGGGAACACAACAGAACCCAGACGGTCGACAGGGACCTAAAAAACAGAAATTCAGCCCTCAACAGAGTGAAGAAATCCTGTCCATACAGTCCCTCATTGACACCTAACTCCAATAATAATAATAAAATTTTATGTCCGAACCGCCCGGAACGCGAAAATCGCGCGCGACATCGGAAAATATATATAAAATTTAATGAAAATCTGGTTGAAAATATTAACGAGATTATATAAAACACAGTCCTGTTATTATAGGATCCTCAGATCCATAATTCCAGTCACAGGAAACCATTATCGACGAGTTGAATTATCACCGTTTCGTAATGCAAATGGCGGCACGTCCTTCACGTGCAGCGGACAAAAAAGGAATGGTTTGATGACTGCCTTGCGCACTGGTTAACGGAAATCGTGGAATTGTACTAAGAGAAATGCGTCCCCTACTGGGTGTGCACCGATGGCGCTCGACCCAGTTTTGACTTATTTTTTCGTTGTGTTTTTACACCACTTTTCTTTCCCAAATATCCTGGGAAAGATTAAAATAAAGAGTATTTTATCCGAGTTAGGGTCTTCCACTGTAGAGCAAGCCTGTAGTAAACAATTGTAAGGTAGGTTGATAAGGAATGAGTTTATTTTAAATGTAAATAAAAGAATCGTTGTTACTTTAATCATTGTTTCCTTTCCGCTGCCTGAAGTGATTAGAAATCACACCTAACGAAGAACGAACCTATATTTCGAGTTCACTCGACATGGAAGAAAACCATAGTGGGGTCCCAACTCTGCTGTTCGAGCCGAGTTTGGCCAGTGCCAGGATTCCGACCCTCCTTGTTGGCTTGTACCCCAATATTTTTAATGGCGAGGCTAAAAAACCCCATGCCACTCCTCCCACGCGGATACAGGTATTTGACAGTTACATGGAATCAAACATACAAATGTTTTGGTTCTCCAGTCTGTCAAATTAACTGGACTGTCAAGGCCTCTGGAAGTAGTATGTCTCGGGCTTTTCACCCACAGTGGCAGGACTCGGAAATGACGTCGTGTCACGTGACCCAGTGGCGCCATGTTGTGTTGTCGTGGTAACCCTCGTGAGCGGCCATCTTGTGACGTCATACCCACAGTGATACGTTTTCTTAGTGCGCATGCGCAGTGCGTGTTGTTAGGGTTATACGTGTTTCCGTCGTCCAGTTTGTATACTGGAGGCCGCCATCTTTGTTTCTATGGTAGCACTTGACCCAAAGGCTTCTTATAGGATAGGGGTATGTTCGAAGGGTATGTTCGTTTGTACATGAGTAATTTCCCGTTTCATAGAATTACCACAAACAACCCGACAATCCCTCCAAATTACCAAAATCCACCCCAAACTACCGAAATTGACTTTATTTAGTACGGATTGCCCCTAGAATATTTTGTAGTAGAGCAGCTCGTAGTGCTATAGGGTCGAGGCCCCGGGCTGGTAAGTTCGATTAAACTAGAGTACATACAATTACCCAAATAGACCCGACAATCCCTCCAAATTACCAAAATCCACTTTTAGTTGATATAAAACCCCATTTGGTGCTTATAATACTATATGACCGAGATATCTCCTGGGATATGTTCTATTTAATAGGGGTGCTGGTCCTGATTTTCCCAGAATCCCATTATTATGCCTATTACAGTGGCTACTCTAACCCTAGAAGTTCATCAGGTCCACACTATCTCTGGTACCCTCGTCCAAGTCTTATAATAACCAGTTCTTGTTTCCCATAACCTGCATGCAGAGTTATCTCCCTTGTATACAACGAAAGCCTATATGATTCCTAAAGCCAAGAATCTATCGAGTAGTTACTGGTAAGTGATTACTCGAACGACTCGAACTCCACTGAGCAAATAAGCCATAGAGTATTTACTCGTTCGGATGACTCACACATACGACTCTTAGACTCTTTTTGGTATTTGAGGATACATATGGCCTAGTATTGTATTATTTGAGGGTACCGTTTTGGAGAATTCCTTTTTGTTGCATGAGGCCATGAGGACTACTAGAAAATCCCGCAGTGAGGTCTAATTTACAATCCCTCTTAGCCTCATTTCGGTTGAGGCCACGAGGTCCATGAAAAATCTCTCTATGAGGTCTAATTTACTATTCCTCTTAGCCTTATTTCGGTATTTGAGGATACCTACGGCCTGGTATTGTATTATGTGAGGATACATTTCGAGGATTCCTTTTCGAGAATCCCTTTTTTGTCGTATGAGGCCATGAGGGCCATGAAAAAATTTCTCAACGAGGTGTAATTTACTATCCATCTTTGCCTCATTTCGGTATTTGGGATACCAATGGCCTGGTATTGTATTATTTGAAGATACCTTTCGAGGATAACTTTTGGAGAATCCTTTTTTTGTCGTATGAGGCCATGAGGTGATGAGAAAATCCCTCAATGAGGTCTACTTTACTATCCCTCTCAGCCTCATTTCGGTTGAGGCCACGAGGGCCGTGAAAAGTCCCTCAATGAGGTCTAATTTATTGTCCCTGTTAGCCTCATTTAGGTATTTAAGGATACCTATGACCCAGCTCCTATATAGCTCCTGTATGGCTCCTAGCTCCTATATGGCTCCTAGTTCCTATACAAGTAGTTTTACCAACGGCTTCCATCTTATCTCCAAAGCTCCAAGGCCACTACTGGTCTACAACTATCTGTCCTATCATTAGCTTCTACAGCAGTCTTGTGCCATTGTGGCATTTAACCAGTACTATTGGCTGCCGTTATTCTGCCCCATGTCTCAACCATTGATATTGGCCTGTAGCACTACTTCCTAGCTATACCGACCTCTGCCTCGACTTACCCTCGGTCAGATTGCTCCATGTTCCCCATTTTGTACCATTTTATACAGCGTTCAATGTAAAATATCTATAGACAGGCTATATAAGAGATTCCGTAAGTGGGAGTCTTATCCGACTCCGTAAAATTGGATTCCGTGATTTGACATAAACACTCTTGGGTATTCACCTTCCCTATTGAGAGAATTTAGTTCAAAGGGGTTAATATTATATACCTTCATTAACCTTATGGTTCAAAAATAAAGTTGGGTAACCGATTAATCGATTAATCAATGATCAACATCTTGATCGATCGTAAAAGTAATTGATCGATTAACCGTTAAGTTTGAACTTCTGTATTTATGGGTTAACAAAGGAACAAACTTGCTCAAAAACAGGCAAACATTGTCACAATGGCTCATATCAATTATATGAGACAGAGTAAAGCATGCAAGTTACTTGCTGAATACTTGTTTACTTGGCTGATCATCATACTGTATCAGTGGCTGGGAATGGTCATTCTTAACCCTTTACCCATTGCGGGTAGCAGGCGATACTTGCAAAATAACTCCATGAATTACTAAAAAATTTCAATTTTTGTTTCAAAAAAATAGCTTATGACCCCTCGTTGGAACGAGCTCAACGAGCTCGTTCCAATGAGGGGTCATAAGCTATGTTTTTGAGACAAAGATTGAAAACATAATAAATTTGAATGGAGATTTTTGTATATAGGCCTAGTCGGTTTTCTTTGTTACGTCAGGTAAAGGGTGCATGCTGTAAACCATCAACGGTATGGCAGTTATTCAGATGTCTGTTTGGACAAGTGATTTATCGGTCAACCACGTGATTAATCGATCAAGAAAACCCCTTAACTGCTTCAGCTCAAGATACGACATGGATATCAACACGACATCAAATTGTGAATACAAAATAATTATCGACACCGGAGCTATAAATTAAACTGAAGAAAGATGGTAATCGAGTTTGAATTGAAAATATGGTGAGGCTTCAACATTTTGGCACGATCTTTGCTATCGACTGTCACGAAAGTTTCGATTTGCAATCCTAAAATAATTGCATGCCACGACAAACTCCATTAAAATTTAATTTTCAAACTTCAAAGAGCAAGCATAAAATAATCATGCAAGGAGTCGGTATTTTCGTGTTTCATAGATTCACGGTCATGATGAATTTTCAACGAGGATTGAATTGTTAAAGTCACAGTGTAACAAAAGTAAGAGGTATTTATTCGGACTACCAAGGGGGTAAGGCACGCCGCAATGCGTGGTGATTCTTACGTGAGTTCTCATGGTAATCCGAATGTTCGACTACATCGTGGCGTCATTGCCATGGTCCTGCGTGGTTTTTAACTGGTAAAGTGCTGAAAGCCCATATTTGGAATTTATTCTGAAAAGCAGATGCCACAACTTGAAGGCTTCATATTCTGTTGGTGTGCTTCATGTTGCCTTGAACAGAAAATATTTAGTCTGCATGGATTTGCCTTGTTACAATTTATCGGAGAGTACAGGCACTCTCCCATAAATTTTTACAAAGCAAAGACATATGAACAAATTTTGACGACTAAATAAAATTCAGCACTCTACCGTTAACAGTATTAAATTTGCGAATTAGAAAATGATGCATTGTCCGAAACTATGCAGCCTTGAGAAAAATATATTATTTTAAACAGTTTTTGAAGCTTTGTACTGAAATGTTCCATTATTGCTGAATATTGCAGAGAAATAAAGAGGGTGATTTGATGAATTCTTGGGGCCGAAAAATACAATTGACTATGGATATGTTTCGTTGGGAAGTCCGTGAAGAAAATGTTCATGCAACCGTACTTTCATCCTGTCAATTTTCCCCTCTGATTTGTTGCAACCTGCCTGACCCCCTGCCTTTGGGCCAAAAAGTACTTTGATGGCTATACTTGTCAGAGATATTTGAGTCCCAAAATTAAAGTGATGCGATCATATTTTTTTTCAACTGGACGTAATATAGAAAAATATTGAGTTCTGTTATACCATTAGAGTCCAATCAAAGCACATGTTTCAAGTGTGACATTTTCGTCGGTCGTTGACTTTGTTACATGGAGGCTACTATCTGGAATTTTTAAGGTGAAACTTGGCTGCTATGGAGGCCCAATGGTTATGTAGGAGTGTATGTGTGTTCTGTTGATGTGTTTAATATAATTAGTCCTCTAGAACGTTTTTCGGCCCGACACATTCTCGATCACGGCGTGTTGTCTACCCTCCTATGCAGTTTTCCCGAATATTTGAGGCTACCATGATGGATTCTGCGTTATCCGAGAGACGTAGTAACATGTGGTGCTCCTGACAGGTCCTGCCGTATAGGGGTGTTTTTGACTGTGTTGAGACAATTCCTGCTCGAATTTCGTTGTTCTGCGTCATAATCGTCTTGTCTGCCCCTTTTCGTTTTCCTTAAACCATTCTCTGCTTCATTTTCTTCAGCCCCATTAAATATTATTGAGCTCAAATGTGATTGTTCTCAGTGAAAATTCTCGAATCGTATTACGAAACCTCGTTTTCCCTGGTCTGTCTGCTCCTCGACCTACTTTACGACAGTCTTTCTATTTCTGTATTCCTCGCCTAGTCTGTCGACACCTGGTCTGTTTCACACTATTCGGGTTTCTACCCCGTTCTTCACCTGCCCGGTCTTGATCTTATTTACTCATTAGTCTGTTTGAAACTCGGCTTTCTCTGCATAGCTCGCCAACAGTTATCTTCAATCGATTGATTTAATCAGCCAAGCAAATTGCAGAGCATAAACCGATCTGCCTATTAGATTATATTTCTCATTTCCACTTCGGCCCTAAACCACAATCTTCTAAAACAGAGTTACTTGTCGTCAACTGAGTCCCAATGTGTTCTATGTGCCAACTGGCACATAGAACACATTGGAACTCAGGGGACGTTGTGTCAACCAAGTCAAAGACGTGGTTATTTGTTTTCCCCCTGAAGATATGTTTTCGAAAACCTACATTTTGAAAACTCGTATTTGGATACCATCCTTGTATATAAACACTGTTACAAGCATTTTAATGGACATCAGTATGATAGGGCCCGTGTGGAAATCCGTCTAAAAGGTATCACCGCACATTCCTAGAGCTTGTCTTTATCTGGGTAGTAGAGGGCTATCTTTGTCATAGTGCCGTGCTGTCAGATCTGTTTCTGTCTTGTGTACATGAATGTTTGTAATATAAAATAAATAGGTACTAGGGCCGAAAATCAGATTTAAACCACGAATAGGATAAGGGTTTTAATTACGAGGCTTTGTCGAGTGGTTAAAACCCTTATGCAACGCGTGGTTTAAATCTGATTACCGGCTCTAGTACCTATTTGTTTTATTTATACCATGCTCTTAATAATTAATCGACTTTGTCACTTAAAATGGAGAAAAAACGATACTTTCTATCAAAAACATATGGATGGTTTTGTTTACGTTTCTTGAGCTCGAGCTCGAGCGTGTTTCGAGACATAAATGAAAATATTTAGTTATTTAGGAAATGTTTTATGCAAATGTCTCCTGCTATTTGTTTTGGGTATACATTCAATGAAAAATAAGAGAAGATTCATTCAATTCACTTCCGAAACCAACTCAGTCACAACGTTATCACGAGGAGCAGAGCATCGAACTTCTTCCCGGTCCCCACTTTCGCCAGATTTGTCGCCAATCGAGCATCTTTGGGATTAATTGGACCGTCGGGTACGACTTCATGATCTTCAGTCGTTAGGCGATTTACGTAATGTTCTAAGACAGGAGTGGAACGCAGCAGCACAGGGTGACATCCAAAGACTTATCAGGTTCATGCGCCGTCGATGTCTTGCCATCCTAGAGGCAAACGGTGGACATACACTCTATTGACTGCATATGTGAACTTTTTATTCACCCCATGTCTGAATTGCGTCGTCCTGACTGTCAGGGCAAAGCCAGCCTAAATATAGGGGAAAGGGGCCTAATATATAAAGATATTGTAAGCTCAAATGATATGCCGCATCAAGGCGAAAACCCTACGTGAATTTCACTTCTCTGTGAAGCTGGACATGGAAAAAACACATGTGGTGTATATCCAGCTTCAGCGCAGGGACCCAGGGGAGAAGCGGTATGTTAGATAAGGTCTAATCTCATTTAATTTGTACAGTATTCGCGAGTCTTACGAGACGTAATCGGTTGGTGGCAGGATATCGTCACGGCCAATTGAGAAACGAGATTCTAAACGATAGAAATATCTATCGTATCGTCACCTGATCATTAGTAATAGCAATGCGTGGCAGGAACGAATCGGTTTTCTCGACAAGTGAAATCACCGTTAAGTCACGCGCGAGATGACTTGTATTGATTCTGTCTCGATATACGTCATCTCCCACCGTTTTGACAGATGGACAAATGAGCGTCCGTCCACCTGACAGTTTAGGGTAAAAAGTATATATACCTTGAACAGCAGAGCATTAGACACATACTTGGGGTCACACACACGTTGGTGAAGTCCAGGGCAGGCGGACTCTGTTTCCTGGCATAAGGGTACCTTCGATCACAGGACCCTGAAACGGTTGGAATCGCCAGAGAGGGCATTCCACGATTGATTTAGCTTAAGGTTGATAGGCGGCTACAAGTGCCAAATTAGTTGAGAAGGAAAACCCAGGTGGAACGTTAAAGTTTAGATTGTCGAGTAGCAGGTATCAGCCTGCAATAGTCAGAAGCGTAGGTTAATTGTATTGTGCGTATTAACCCTTTGAAGCGTCAGTCTCATTGCGTTCTGAGTAGTTTGTTTTGCTGTCGAAGCGTCATAATACCGACTGGAGGTCGGTGTGAGTGACAATTTCGCCCTAGCACAAAAAGGGGCATTTGTGAATCGTGAATTCAACCAGGAACGGTGAATATTTCAAAAGGACTTTCACGGAGGACTTTCAAAAGGCACATAAGGTATGAGTAGACAATATCTGACCCAAATCAGAAGTACGGTGGCTTTATAGATGACGAACATTGCTGGTCGGAACCCTCCGACAGCCAGAGGTACAGTTACGCGCAGAAGTTGACATTTGAGCCTAAGCGGGTGAAGCTCTTATGGCGAGCTCACAGTAATAACATTTCAGATTTGTGAAGCTCTTATGGCGAGCTCACGGTTGTAACATTTCCAGTGTGTAGACTATAGTGCCAGTACAGGGCTATAGAATGACTATATGATTGTTTAGAATTATTTAACCGTAGCAACCAAATTTCTGTGAAAAGAATCGAATTGTTGATTGTTGAAATATTGAAACAGCTTTATTTTTATGTGTAAATAAAAGAATCGTTGTTACTTTAAATCATTCTTTCCATTACGCAGCCTGAAGTGATTAGGAATCACACCTAACGGAAATCGAACCTATTTCAGGCCAGTTTGGCAGAGAAGGAATCACGGCGTCGGTCTAACTCAGCTCCCTGCGTTGAGTTCGCGACACTTGGATTCCGACCCTCCACGTTGGTCTAATTTTCCCGCAACTTCATCAGCGGGACTAAATAACCCCACGTCAGCCCAGGCCTTACAGGGCCTCAGGTGTCCCTGACACTGACGTGACGCTGGCAACAGTGAGAATATGAAATTATGCAAATTCATACAGCTGGACTCGAACTGTGAATATACAATAATTTGTTTGGGATTAAAGTCGATAACACTAAAAACATTGCTCCTCAAAGTTAATTATATTTTCTTTTTTGACTCAGTATATATTAACAAGTAACAAAATGATGCTAGAGAAGCATTAAATCGGTGGGGGTGGGGGGGGGGGGGGGGGTGGGCTTTTTAAACAAACATTTTTGCAGTGTACCCAGGTAAGGCATTTGTAGAAACTAAATGAGATTTAGGTAAACTAATGGAGTAAAACAATTGGAAATTGACGAAAATATCTCTTTATTAAATTTAAATTTTTAAAAGTCAATAATAATTAACTTTGAGGAGCAATGTTTTTTTTAAAAGTCAATAATACAGCTCGAAACAATAGACAAAACATGTGGATGTATATACACAAGATAAAACTAGAAACTTTCAGGTGACAAAACTAAAAATGAGCTATTTTGGTCCTAAACTCGAGGCCGAAGTAAGCTTAAGGTGCTGTATAAGTAAGAGAGGTTTGTTTATTTTGAAATTCCCACCTCTGATATTCCTGAAATTCAAATTAAATATACACAAATTATACATCAAAATGAAGGTTGAGATGTATAAAACACGAAAAACATATGTAGGCAACTCATAGAGTTCACAGCAGGCACCACTGGTTCCTGGAAGTCTGCTACCGCATTCGTACCAGAACTGATAATAAAATAATATTTCTGGAGAATAACAGGTGGTCAAATGTGCTTCAGATATCCAAGAACAAAGCTAGGGCATCAAAATTCATGAAAACATAGCGACAGAGTTGCATGGGGGTAAATTCCAAAACCCGCGGCTTTGTTTAAATTTTAAATTACTTTCGATTTCCGGTCAACGTCGTCGGATGGAAAAAACATCGATATACAACGCCGTGTAAAATCAACTAATGAGAAAAATCGCCTTACTACAGCATACTATTAATACTAAACTGTATAGCTGCCATATTCTATTCAAGGTATCATGACACCTGTTGAAATTTCTTAGAATTACGATTTTGTTTTTCGATGGAAATTCGTGGTATCGAGTGATTTGCGCATGTCCGTCGAACATGCAATCCATCGTCAAGAAAAATGCACACAGTGTAGTTTTTTTCCCAAATGCAGACCTATCGCTACACTCAGAAGTGTTTTGAATGCCTAGCTTTGTTCTTGGATATGTGAAGCACATTTGGTCACAGGTTGTTCTCGCAACTTCAAAATCCGCGAGAATCGATATGAGACTCGATTGGATTCAAAATCCTCTTCCTAATTCGATTCAGAATTCGATAAGGGCCGATATTTGAGATTTTCAGGGCCCTCGTCAACCGTTTGTTCATCAGCTGTATCCATTGTCTGCCCTGTAATCGTGTTTTACGCTTATCTCTAAATGCCCCAGTCCCACAAAATGCTAATCAAATAAGTAAGAAGCTTTCTGAGGTTGTCGGTTCGTTAGAGTCTCGGATCTAACATCAAATTCCTCGACTTAACGGATACGAACCAGTTCGTGCAATCAATAGATATAATGGGATTTCTCTGTCCATTATAAATGATGTGAGAAACTGTTTACAGATTGTTTGGATTCTTATATCTCCCTAACGCAATGTGTCTGTGCAATCATAAAAATTCTTTGTTTTCTACATTTATGATGGATGAAGTACATTGACTGGTACAGTTAAAACTAGAAGACCTGTCAAGGACTGTGCGCTTATCTTGGCTTAATTCCGCGTAGGGATTGCGCGCATTTGCTATATCGAATGGCATCAAATCACAGCAGGTTCTCCTGGTTACTCAAAGCAAGCACAAGCAACGTTTCTGCCAATGAACCTCCCGGTTAATCGGAGATCCATTGGCTTAAACATTGCTTGTGCACAGGTCATATGTACAGAATTTGCTAGCCTTAATATGGTCATAATGCGCAGATTAACGCGCGGATCGACGTGCTATGTGTGCGCATTTCATGACAGAACTTCTAGTTTTAACTGTAGTTACTTTAGTGAACACACATTTTAACTCTTCCATCGACACAATAAATAAAGCAAAATATTCAACACGTCCTCACTGGAGAGTTGATAAATGCGTTGGTCTAACATGCCGGAAGTCCAGGAGTCGATCCTCGACTAAAAAACTACCTCGAGTGTCGGAACATTCTGGCAGCATCAATTGTGAGGTTGATGCTGCCATATGGCACCGTCCTATGGAGTGGGGACGTAAAATGGCTGTCCCGTGTGCAGAGAGACACACACCCGTGTAGGCTAAGGATTCCTTCTTAGTATTCGAGAAAAGCTGCTACGGAGTTCATTCCACACACACTTTAAAATCAGTTGGGTTAAAAACCAACTCAAATCAACTGGGCTGATTTGGGTTGATTTTTAACCTGACTGATTTTAGAGTGTACCCACGCCACTGGGGAAGGAGAGGCGTTAACTGAGTTGCATAGCTTTCTTGCCAATCCTTGTAAAATTAGTAGACGTAATCCGCTATATAAATAATAACAAATGAATGTATTATTATTATTTATTGGTGTTTAAGGTCACATACTTATGCACAATGGCTAATTGTGACCGTGACAGTTTTACGAGTGGAGGAAGCCGGAGTACACGGAGAGAACCACGGGCCATCGACGAGCAACTGTCAGCTCCTCACCACTCTAACTCTGTTCATGCTCCGCTCAAGCAGGGTTACAGCGGCTGAGAACATGTGCACCATCGATGTGCAGTACGCCTTAATACACTACGTCATCGTGCCACCATGTAGGCATCCGGGATAAAGTGCCCTGCCCAAGGACGCAACGCGGGTCGTCCCGGGCGGGTAAATGAATGTAAAAACAAATGAACCAACATTTTCCTAGAAAAACAACAGACTGTAACTTTTAACCCTTTACCCAACTTAACGGTCAAAACCGACCAGCGCTATTTACAAAAATCACCATTCAATTTTCATTATTTTTTATTTTTAGTCTCAAATCATAGCTTATGACCCCTCATTGGAACGAGCTCGATGAGCTCGTTCCAATGAGGGGTCATAAGCTATGTTTTTGAGACAAAAAATAAAAATATTTAGTTATTCAAGAATTCTGTTTGCCGGTGTCGTCTGCTTTTCGTGTTAGGGAAAGAGTTAAAAATAAAATTTCCATCTTTATATCCAGTATCTATTTTGTTCTGAGATATCTTATAAACTATAGAGAACATTGGTAATATTTTATTCATGTTTGGTTTGTTCGAATAAAAGAAAAAGTTGACTGTGAAAATTAAAGTATGAAAATACTGCATTAAACGGTACTAATGCAATACCAAATAGTAGCATTCTAATTGATGATAAATACATCAAGTTACATGACATCATGCTCAGTCTAGAGAGAAAGAGTAATGCTAATATTACTAAACATAAGAAAGAATGTCTACCTGACAAATACTTGCACTCCAGTATAGTGATTACAAAAGTGGTCTTTTTTATTTTTTATATTTTTTTCGGGAGTGTGTGAGGGGGGGGGGGGGGGGGTGAAGAATTATATTGCAGTTTAACGACACATTTGACAGACAGGGACACCCCGTGTCGGAATGAATGTCAATGAAAATACCAAGATTGAAATTCCTTAAAATACAAATAAATATACACAAGTTGTACACCAAAATGAAGATTGGTCAAATAGTACACGAAAAATATTTGCCTTACGAACAGTTGCTGGCAGGCATAATTGCACTGTGAAGGAACTACTCCTTAACTTTACGTGCTCTACCGAGCGGCGTGTACGTGTGCTCTACGAGCAAATATCCCGGTGCTCTGTCCAAATTTGCTCAAAACACAACAGTAGGCCTAGTTAGAGCCACAGCTTGGATGTGCATGATCAGCGAAAAACGACACGACCATGGTCGTCACAAACGTGGTTACTAATATATTTATATCAAGAAGCCGTTTTAACTCACAATTTTCCAATAATGTCAGCAAATTGGACGAGTTTAGATGTGAATTTCGGATATCCATCGCTTCGATGGCATTTTTCCAATTAAAAACCGCACCTGTGCGCTGCAACTGTGAGTATAAACCCCTTGTTCAGTCAATAGCCACACTATCATTGCACCCACGTCGCCTCTACGCATCTACGTGGCAGGACTGCAGCTCCCAGAAACTTCCCTCAAACGCACACTCCACGAGAGGGCATGTTCGAAGGTGTCGTCATGGATATTGGTGTGTTATGAGTGTAACTTATATGCTGATTTTTTTACTTCGTGAACCGCCCCAGCGATAGTCAAACATTTTTTCGACATTTCGTGTGATGTCACGAATTTTGAATTGTCACGAATTTATTTAGCGAATTTTAAGCTGTTCCGAGATATAGGTCATGTATAGGCATGACCAAAGCGGTGGTTCGAAATTGAGTAGTGACAAGATAACGTCCACTGGGTGTATGGTTAAAGAGACGAGGGTGATTTGAAATTACTTATCTATTCTGTTCATTTTTCGCACTTGTTTTGTTGCATAAATTATCAAATAATTAATGCAAAAACAGATGTCCAAATTGGTATAGAACAGATCAGTAATTCCAGGTAAATAGTAGTCATGCGGACCGTACCGCAAAAAACCCGGTACGATACGTTACCGGTCCAAGGCTAAACCGCGGTCCATACCCGACCACCCCTTCTGTATCGGTACACTGATACAGAAGGGGTGGTCGGGTATGGACCGCGGTTTGTCTGCAACTTATTCAGAATTGCGCAGCAAGGATAGTCACACGACGAAAAAAATTCTGCCACATAACCCCCGTGCTGCTTGAATTGCACTGGCTCCCTGTAGAAGAGAAGGTGGAATTCAAAATCCTTCTCGTCACATATAAAGCTCATAACGGCATGTTACCGTCCTATGTGACAACTCTTATCACGAGATACACGCCTGCAAGATCTTTAAGGTCATGTGCGTCCAACAACTTGTCTCACACTTTTCGAAATGCCACGGCAGTAGGCAAACGGGCCTTCTCGGTTGCGGCACCATTTTTATGGAACCGTCTCCCTGATCACCTGAAGGCACCTCAATCTCTTACGAAATTTAAATCGTCACTAAAGACCCACCTCTTTACGCGATCTCCTGTATATAACTAATCGACAGCTCACACAACACATTTGTTTATTTATCAGTGTAAAGACTGAGAGCACCTTGGTGGATTCACGGCTATAAACTATATTATTATTTATTATTATTATTATTATTATTTTTATTATTATTATTATTATTATTATTATTATTATTATTATTATTATTATTATATTATTATTATTATTATTATTACACTGATGTACCGGACCACCCCAGGACGGTCCATGTGGCCGGTTCAGGAACCAACCACCCAGACTGCCCAGTGGGTAATTTTAATTTCTGATTTATCGCGTTCTGGATAAAACACTTGTTTATATTTCTGTTTGATTTGCAACTTAAACGAGACCAACACAAAATCAATTACGAGAATAGGTTTCTCTCACCCTATCTAGGCATTGTGGGACATTGAATCGTCAGACAAGGTCACAAGGTGCACAATCCGCGGGCTACAAACTACAACATATACTGAGTATGCTCATCTAGGTATGTATCTCTGTATGATTATTGGGGTCACTGTGCTGAATGCTGACACTCATGCTAATTGCGTTCAGTTCAGCTCGACTAAGATTGCTTTGGTTTAATTTAAGAAAATGCCAAGCGAGGCTGAATATAATTAGCAGGGCGTCTGTAGAATGAGGTCCCTAATAAGTTAATTTCGCGGCACTAACCGGGCAGTCAGATAGATGAACAGTCAGGCACCTATGTACCCGCGTAGGAGGCAAAACGTTTATCATTTTGGGAATCTCAGTCTGGAGCTGGGTCATTCAGAATAGACGAGATCTAATCGACAGTGAGGTGTAAAGTCTACTAACATGGCTCCGTAGTCAGGTTGGTAAATTTAGTTTTGCAATGGCCTGACTACCCACCTTTAGTAATCAGATTCCTGGTGTATTTGTACAGCACATTCTGCTTCATAGGTAGGTCTCTGAAGTTATCGTTCTTGGCATTTCTTTCCAGTATAAGGATACTTTCATCTGAACACGCATTTATTTTTGTGAGGTGATCGTTACAACAGGCACACAAGCATACATAATACAGACATTAACCACTCATATTTAGTTTTATAGTTTATGATCTCAAAACGTTATGAACTCAACAACCCCACTACAAAATTTATAAATGGAAGTTCCGGTTAGCGTCTTAGCGAACATCTTTAACTGTGTATTGAGTGAGTCTCTTGACGAAGATCTGTTTCGTAAGTCAGCATGTACTTCGACAAGACCAAGAACGATAATTCGTAATCATGCCAATTGCCTAACTTGAGTGGTGCAGACCCACTGAACTGTATACAACACGCCAGATCTGTTAGCCTCTGAATGGGGTATTAGCATACACTTCACGAACGCCCCATTTCTTATAGACTAAAGGTCTATAGATAGGCCTATAATTATCGTAGTCAAAATGTGTTGTAGGTAAAAATTACTACAGGAAATGTTTTCTCATAGTATACATTTAACGTCAACCTAAACAAAAAGTATCCCACCACGACATATACCCTGCAAATACACAACGATAATACAACATTAAATAACATTGTCACAATGCCTATGATGTCGTGTGTTTGTGGAGTATACAGTGGAAGCTAGGTACTGACTGTGGAAGTTACCAGCACTTATTACATTCGCACCAAATTAATATCCTATATACCAGTTAAACTGGAAACACTGTAATGGACATCGGACCGCCCTGGACCGGTCCACTTGGAAAAAAACGGCGGACCACCTACCCGTGAACCGGACCGTATCGGACGGCTAATTGTTGGACCGGACCAGCAACAGCGGTCCGGAACGGTCCGCATCACTAGTAAATAGCACATATAGACGAAATAAGTGGAAATGTAACAGATTTTGTAATTATTTTGAACGGATTTCACTGAAAATATGAGCTCGAATGCTACAATGACTCACTTCTGTCACTTCATGTATACAATACCCCCATATCACGGGTCCCCCAAGAATCGACGCTTTACACGTGAAGCCAAAGTGTATTGGGCTTACGAACCTCAAAATGGTCTGCCGAGAGGGCCACTGTCTGGTCAGTAATGTGTTTTGATGATTTTCAAAACTGTTGTGGCTGATATAATACAATGGCGTGCACCGAGTTTTTCGGGGAGCACTGAGAACTCGAGAGAGTATCGGGTCCACTCGAGAGAGCACCGAAATAAAATCTCAAAATGCCCAATTTTATGCATTTCTGCTTGTTGTTCTTCGTGTTATCGACACATCGTTGTGCTACTTAATAGTAGCGATGAGATCGAAATCGTCAGTTTTCTTCACTTTCTTCCCGGGAAAATTAAATATATTCTGTGAGAGAACCGGAAACTGTTTACAAAATCACCGTTAGAACTCGGGAGAGCAAGCAAAGTCAAGGAGTAGTTCAGCCACGGTGAATTGGTTCCTGGAAGTCTGTTACTGTGTTCGTACCAGAACTGATAATACAGTTTTATTTCACGAGAAATGTGCTTCGGATATCCAAGAGCAAACGTAGGAATTCAAAACATTTCGAGATGAAACACTGATATACGTGAAGGAAAATATCGTTTTCTGTAGCGTTGCACGATATTCAAAACTGAATACCGGTATCGGTATTCAAAAAAATACCGCGGTATACTGGTATATCGAAAACTGTTCAGATATATGAACACAAGAAACACGATCAAGACTCGAGGCATCACAGTCGGAACCATTTAGCATGCCTTGATGATGCGGGTCGAAAAACCTTTTCCCAACGCAGACGATATCAAAATTTATTATTTTCAAAATTAGTTTATCAGATTTTCTCCAGATTTCAACAAAACTATATCATGTGACCCCTCACTGGAACGAGCTCAACGAGCTCGTTCGAATGAGGGGGTCACATGATATAGTTCTCTTGAAATTTTTGAAAATTATTTTTTTCAACTGCTGAATTTGTATATTTCGAGGGCACAAGCAGCCGATTCCTTGAATAAAGGGATAATATTATTCATTCGGGCTACAGTTAAAAAACTCAAGACATCTTAAAAATTAAATTGTGGGTAAATAAATAATGACGATAAACCGATATTTTTGTAATTACACCGGTATTCAGTCGATATTGGTTTGAATACCGGTATATATCAGTTTATCGATATACCGTGCAGCCCTAGTATTCTGCACATCGCAACCTTCACTTTAGTGAATAATCTGTGTACATCTGTTTGAGTTTTATGGAATTTCAGACTTTTCGTAGTAAAAAGCACATTTTACTGAACTGAAATGACGGGAGACAACTGTAAATGGATAAGGGAGATAATGAATTAGTAATGTGTTATTTTTTCGGGAAAGCATGCCACCGGAAGAAAGCCAACTTCCATACTCGTACTGGAGGTTTGATAGACCTGATGAAAGTTGTTTCGTGGAGAAGGCTATTCTACAGAAAACTGAATGAAGCTTTCAAATGTGTGTAGTCTCTTGGCATACCATAACGAGTGTCATGGTGATAGCTAAAAGTTGCGATTTTGTTGTATAAAAGTGTAAATATTTTCGATAATATTTCTACCTGGGTGAAATGTAAGGCGAAAAGATAGGTATGTGACGGACCCTGAAAATAGATTTTTCAAACTCTGCTAATTAGGCATGAAGTTTAATGTCCATTATGGCGCACGTGTTGAACACCATATGGGCTATTCTGATAACAGATCAATAGTAAGAGAGACAATATTCTCTTCTGTATTATTATCTGGGTAATTAAGACCAGTTAAATTGTAATTGTTGGAACCAGTGCATCACACATGTTCTGGACACACACCCATATTACGCATCTATTCTGTCTCCAAAATGTCAAAAGATACCAAAATGCGAGTCTTTCAAAGGAACTTTAAAGCGAGTGTTAAATTAAGATAGATCTAAGCGGCCAAGTTCAAGAGAAGCGATTAACTGAGAATAAATGTTCTGGCTATCTAAATAAAAATCGGAGGATTTCTCGAAAACTTCATTCCAGCCAATTCCAGCCGGAAGGTGTGGGTCGTTGCGAATAGATGGGGAGGTCCCATGCTATAGGTTAGAGAAGGTGCCGCATCGGTGCGAAAGTAAAGGCACGTTGTTATGTAGGGGGAGCCATAGAGCACATATTTCGCGGGCCAAGTCGGTGGCCATATATGTGAATAGGATCGGGAACAGGAAGTACGAGCTCAGGGAGCTATATGCATTTAGGTAACGGCATTACCTGTTTTAGTGCAGCAGAATTCTGAGAGGCAGTTGGCCTGAGGGCACTCAAAGAAGGTCCGAATTTAGCCTTGGCCGTCGAGGGTCATAGGCACCGAGACTGAAAGTCCGCGTATTGTCGTAACCCTGTGAGGGTTGTAAGGAACCGATTGTAGTTTGTTGACGGTTGCGAACCGTAGTGGCATAGTAGCCAAAGAAGTAAAAGCTGTAACGTTGAGGTCTAGAAACCGTATTAAGAGCTTGAGTGAGCGCTGGAATAGCTCGCGAGATAAGATATTTTTAGGCGGTGCGAAAATTGGTGATGTTGAGAACACTTTGCAGAATATTTTTATGTTAGCTTTGTTAAGTAGAAAGCTGAAGGCGAAGAATAACTTAACCCCGTGAGAGCCAGACAAGGCGCAAAGTGATCGTGAACTGTGGTAAACGCCGATTGAATTGTGATTGAACTGTGAGAACGCTGATAGAGTCGCACAAGCAGAACATTGTATGAGTTAAGCCCGACTGACGGCAAAGTTAACCCTGCGAGGAGGAAGCAACGAGAAGTGAATAGACACTTTGTATTTGTCACAAACCGCGAGAGGATGAAGATGATGTGGAGGGGGTGGGGGAGGGGTTGATCCAACGGACACAGCTAGCTGTGGAAGACGTTGAGAGCCCTAAAGAAAAAACTTTTATTCGCGTAATTAGTGTATTCTTATGGATACTTTTGTGAGTAATTTGTTTCATATTATATTTCTTCGTACATGTAAATAAATAATCTTTCAGTGAATTATCGATGATCACCCTTTGGCGTTGTAAGCCACAGGCACCTTCAGGAATCCTAAGAGTCCCAAGCAGATAGGGCATTGGTAAGGTGGCAAGGTTTACGTTCGAACTGGGGTTCAGACGACAGTCACTGGCTGTCGGCTGAGCACTGATGAGAACATAAATTTTTCTCCATCAAATTTAACCCCGTAATCCTGCGACATCGAGCTGAAGGAGGGTAACGATATTCTTTTAGAAACAGTAGCAGGTCTCTAAGATACGCGTTAACAGTGTTGTGATTAGAAAAGCAGACTGAGAATTTCGGCAGGATCGTGACTGGATCGCGATCAGCGGCCAATACTATAAAACTTTTACAGTTGTCTTTTCAAGAATTGTGTTTTCAAGTTATGACTTTAAATGGCTCATGAAGCATTAGCATTTTCAAAGATCTGGCAATTTGCCAGTTGGCAAATTGCCTTATCTTTTAAAATGCTAATGATTAATTTTAGTCAGTTATATTAAAAGGTAGAAAATACAATTCTAAAAAATACAATTGTAAACGTTTTATAGTATTGGCTGTAGGTCGACGAAATTACCCCCCCCCCCCCCCCCCCCACCCCTATCCCCCAACAACACTGTTGGATTTCACCTGTTGAAAATGAAATTCGAGAACATTCAAAGACGGATGCTATTCTCGTATATTTTTCTTGTTTTTAATCTTGATTTCTCCACATTCTATCAATGAAATCTTAAATGGCTGACAATGATAGTCATTGAAAGAGATTTGCAGGAAAATTAGCTCCCCTTGAATTCTTAAAGCTATCGGTACATTTCACACAAAGAGTTTGCGAGTTCAAAATTTCGAGATGTTAGCAGATTTGTATCTTCGATGTACGCCTTATTTCTCAAACTTCAGGCATTTTCTTGTAGAGTAGTATAAAAATACAGAATCAGGCTTTTTGCATTTTTTTCCAATCAGTTTGAAAGTTTGATATTATTTTCTGTAGAAACCCATTTAAAAATATGTAAACGGCGTTTTCAACATATTTGGATGTTTTACAACTTTTTCTGTTAATTATACCAACAATGCACGCATTCAAAGACGTGACGACGGGGGGGGGGGGGGGGGGGGGGGTGTCACCTCCCCCAAAGTTGGAAATTCGGAGGGCAAGTCATGAATAGTTGGAAATTCCATCTATCCGGATTTTTGAGCTTCTTTGGTGATGCGGATGTCTCCTTTTACTTCCCAAAATTCCAACTCAGTTTCAAATCGGCAAAAATTCTAACTGTTACTATTTCAAGAAAATCACATCATGTAAAATCGTTATCCTGAGTTAGTTCCATCATTCACTGTTACAAAATGATGAAACATCCAAAATTGATCATTCCTGCAAAAGATCTGATTTAATGTTAGGACAGTGTGAACTACTCAAAGTTCTCAGCTTGAGCATTTGTTTAGCACTTATTCAATTCCCAGAATAATACCAAATAATAATAATCTGATAATTCTATCATAAATGTGTTGGCTTTTTAGTTTCTACAATCACTTTTATGCCCCCTTTCAGGGCTTCATTTCAAAATGTTTCTCGGTAATGAATTTCCAACTAGAGGAGGGACCGGGAAGGGTGTTTCCCCCTCCCGGTCTATCCCCCTAGTTGGAAATTCATTACCCTACACCCCCCAATCGGAAACCTCTAGCCACTTCCCTGTACGCATCATGACATATATATAGAATATACGCATAGTAGCTTGGTGTACCAAATGTTCACCACGCGTGGTGAAGTGGTGTTCACCGCGAGCCTTTGTTGTGCGGTTAACATCACTTCAACACGAGTGGTGAACATTTGGCACACCAAGCTACTATGGGTATATTTTATTTATACAATGATCGTCACATTATTAAGAGTCGCTGATATTTTCTCTCGATTTTACTGAGCAGCAGCCGCACTAACGTGCGAATTTGTTTCTGTTGCATGAGCATCGGTGGGCGGCACTTCCGCTGTCACTTTTATTGCAGAGACGAAATGGAATAATAATAACATAATAACATACTATTTCGAGTTATGGATGCTTTATTAACATGAGACAATGCATGTTTGTTAATTTTTGGCATCTTATCAGGTAAAACCATTTAAAAACGTAATAAATAATTGCCACTTTCATTTCACTCTTCGTGAGGCGACGTGCGATAAATTTAGACAAGTTCGTATTCAGATCGATGTCACCAAAGGTCAACTTGGATGTAGTTCCACTGTAGGTGTAAATTGTAACTACTGAAATTCTA
The DNA here is from genome assembly GCA_031216915.1 of Pictodentalium vernedei. NCBI lineage: Eukaryota > Metazoa > Mollusca > Scaphopoda > Dentaliida > Dentaliidae > Pictodentalium > Pictodentalium vernedei. Next base: position 213,695,960 of record CM062290.1, read on the forward strand.
TTGCTGTCGTGTTCACCACAGTTGGTGTATAAAGCTAAATTTTATGTCATAGGCTTTTCATATATAGTAGAATAGGTAACCATGGTATAAAATACAGACACTGCTCTTTCCATTAATACAAAGATCTAGGAGGTGAGATTTACTCATTGTTTTAATGGGAAGAATAAAAACTTGCAAATTACTGTAAAAAACATTCGCCAAACAAAGAGCCAAAGTGGACTTAGTGTTGGTAGGTGGGATACTGAAAATAGTCTTAATGACGGATTACCTGTGAACTAGTTGCTTCTAAATTGTCAATTCTAATAAACGAAAACAACAGACAGCTCAGAGAGGTTTTTTGTTTTTAGAGTGCATCCACTTGCAAACATTCAGCGGGGCATAAGCCTGCACAAGTGGCTAGAAATGTGATTTTCTTTATTTATAAATATCTGAGGGTAAAGGTAAGTTATATTTGAAATAAATGAAACTTGTAAATATTAGGAGAGTAAGCCGATTAATTAGTGTGAAAAATCTTAAAATTGGAATTTAGTTTGAAAGATCCATTCTATATGTAAAATCAAAGTAATTGAGACACTTAATCCCTAATTCCCAGTGAGAGCACCGTGGCGCCGTGTGCCATGGCTTACTCACGTCGATGGTACAAAAACTTTCAGCCGGTGCTGATCCTATTTATTTATTTATTTATTTATTTATTTATTTTCCAGCCGGTGCTGATCCGATTTATTTATTTATTTATTTATTTATTTATTTATTTATTTATTTATTTATTTATTTACTGGGGTTTAACGACTCTTTCGACAGCCATGGCCACCTCGTATCGGATAGTTTTACGCATGGAGGAAGCCGAAGTACCCGGAGAGAACCACCGCGCAACGGCGAGCAACTGTCAGACTCCCCAACGTACCAACTCCACACGTACAGGGTTAGAATTGGTTGCAGACAAGTGCACCATCGGCGTGCAGTACGTCTGAGTACACAGCGCCACCGTGCCCACACGGATCCTGCTCTTGCAAGGTTAATAAGTAGGAGAGTTCGACAGGTACTCGCCGCTATTCAGTGCTTCTCTCCGAGTACTCCGTCTTCCTCCACCCATAAAACTGTTCTATATGACCCTGGCTGTTGGAAGTGTCTGACAATGAGAGATTTTATCTAACAATCATATAGATTTTGGCCCGAAAACCACGAGAAACGGTACGTATCACATAATGTGTTCCGATTCCGTATCATATAGACGACTCATTCAGATTCCGTATCATATAGACGACTCGATTCCGGTAGCGCTACGAGCTATCATAACAGGCACATAGATACATTCTAAGAGCGTTTCAGTGGTCGACCGAACATTATGCCCCAAAAATGTTTGAAAATAATTTAACCCTTTACCTATCATGAAAAGCAGACGACACTTGCAAAAATAATTCTTGAATAACTAATTTTTTTTCATTTTTGTCTCAAAAACATATGCTATGACCCCTCGTTGGAACGAGCTCGACGAGCTCGTTCCAACGAGGTGTCATAACCTATGTTTTTGAGACAAAAAATGAAAATTAATTGGCGATTTTTTGAGAATAGCATTGGCCGGTTTTGGTCGTTACGTTGGGTGAAGGGTTAAGATTTAATCTGTTTATGTGACAGAATTGTTAGATAAATGAATTATCATGATAATGTGCATGTCCTGTGATTTGCATCAGATTCTCGATTGTGTCCAAAAAGGGATCACAACTCGCCGGCAAAGCCGGCTCGTTGAGATCCCATTCTGGACACCACCTCGAATCTGATACAAATCACAGGACATGCACAGTATCATGATAATCCGTATATATCAACGGTTGCTGAGAGTATTTTCTCTTAAATGAAATAAGTTCAGCTTGAGATTCTAACCCAAGGAGATTTTCTGAACAAGGCAACTTGAAAGAAATAAGAAAGTACTTTTACAAAATACATATTCGAATCCCCAAGCACGTTTGCAGAAAACGCAGTGGAACAATCGCAATAGTGTGATTTCAAACTCGCGATCCGGGCGAAATTCTCTGTCCGTTTTTTAAACACCACAAGAGAATTTTACATGTTAGAAAAAAGATATGCGAGAACTTTCATTCTCACCGGGTGATTTTTGTTGTATTTAATGCGGTCTTAATTTCGCAATATTCAGTTTCAAATTTGTCACACACCGATGTAACTTTGTCGCGACCAGAACGTGATACGACCGAGAAAGAGACCGCTTATCCGATCACAGTCTGTATTGCCTCATCACCACATGCCTTCATGTTGCTATCTTGTCAAGCTATTTAACTTTTATGTTGTTGGAAACCCCTATGGATTTTATTTACTTGAATATCATTGGCTCGGCACGCCATGCTTCTAAACGCTATCCCATATAAACAAAAGGGAATGAGCGTAAATATGTCTGGTATGTCCTGAATACTATCCTCTTGGTAGGATTCCACCACAAGAACCACCTCACACAAGTTTATTTACCAAAATTGGCTGTCCGATGACACGTCTATTAGAGTAAATCATTTTGAAGACTGCATTACAACAAAGGTGCGAATAACCTTTATCCTGGCAAGTTTTCATAAACCCTAGTGGAGTCCTCTTACTCAGTCACACTCTGAAGGAGAAGAATATTTAACAATGTTATAAATTATGAACCCTACGTGTCGATTTTGCCTGAAAATAGGTCGCTTATCTACAAGTCTTTTTTTTAGGTCCAGAGTATCCCTTATTAGAGTCCATCGGGTGCCACCCCTGTCACACTTGGACATTTTTGTAAATTACAGTCTGAATGGCCACGACCATGCCTCGGTGACTCTCAGTGATGTTCATGTAACGTTATTCAAGCATGTGGAACAGAACACTAACTTCAGTTTCCATGTAAACCCGCTTTGTTCCCGCGTGAAGCAAGATTTATGTAGTACGATGATTGATGTGCTTTTGTTTTCTTCGAGTTTTGAGTACAGTTTTGTGGTCGCGAAAGGGTAATTTTTCTCGATCGATTCTGGATCTGGTCGTGATTCATTCACACCGACGAGCAGAGATTTTATAAATAAAGAAATAAAAAAAATTCCTAATGAAGACGGAATCATGAAAAACATACAAACAAAGCATTGCAGATAGCGCCTTGTTCCACCCAAGAGACGATTTAATCCTTTACCCAACGTAACGGCCAAAAACCGGCCAGCGCTATTCTAAAAATCGCCAATTAATTTTCATTATTTTTCATTTTTTGTCTCAAAAACATAGGTTATGTCCCCTCGTTGGAACGAGCTCGTCGAGCTCGTTCCAACGAGGGGTCATAACCTATGTTTTTGAGACAAAAAAAAAAAAAAATGAATAAAATTAGTTATTCAAGATTTTGCTTTGCAAGTGTCGTCTGCTTTTCATGTTAGGTAAAGGGTTAAAGCTTTCGAAATCCCCCCGCCCATTTCATAGCTATTTTATTTAGTGATTATCGACTAAATTCTGCTATTAATACCCGATTCATCCCCCATTTGATTTTCGCTCGTAAAATACGTTAGAAACTAATACTCGAGAAGTGCACGTCTAGCGAAGACGGGCACGCGCTAGCTCCCTTCTACCCGTAGACGCAGGGTAAGAGGGCAGATGCCCCCTTTCATCACCCCTGCGTCTCCTTGACTCTACAGCAAGACTCTGGTCAGTTTCTTACACATTACAGATCTCGGGGTTCATCGAGAAGTCCATCAGCTAAAGCTCGATGTTTTCTGGGCAGAGTCTTGTTAAACGATTATTGAATTTCCCCCAGCGCAAAGAACATCTTTGGAGCTGAATCTTACATAAACCCCAATACTTGTTTTTAAAGTATCCTTGAAATCCGACAACCATCACAGAAGACGCAGTGTTCTCAAACGACTGAAATTGGGATCGAATATTCCATGACGGCACTGGATAGATTGATACCTTTATCTCGCCTCGGCCATTGCAGTCGAGACAAGAAAGATGCCCCTTTCGTTAATTTAAGCCTTTAACCAACGCAGACGATATCAAAATTTATTATTTTAAATAACATTTTTTTTAAAGTTTTCAGTGACCGGTCACACGATATGGTTTTGTTAAAAAGTTTTGAAAATGTTTTTGAAAAATTAAAAAAAAATGATAATGGGAGCATCTTTCTTGTCTCGCCTGCAATGGCAGAGGCGAGATAAAGGTACCACTCTATCTAGTGATATGGTTTTGTTAAAATCTTTTGAAAAATAATATTTTCAGCTGCTGAATTTGCATATTACGCGGGCGGATGTGGCCGATTCGTTGGGTAAAGTGTTAAACGCTTACCAAACTCAGCACTTAATCCCGATTGCCCACGTGGGGGCACGGTGGCGCTGTGAACTAAGGCATAATCCACGCCGATGGTGCACTTGTCTTCAACCAATGCTAACCCTGCTTGTGTGGGATTAGTACGTTGAGGAGTCTGACAGTTGTTCGCCGTTGCTCGGTTCTCTCCGGGTACTCCGGCTTCCTCCGCCCATAAAACTGTCCGATTCTTGGTGACCCTGGTTGTCGAAAGTGCCGTTAAACTCTAATAAATAAATAATACCAAACTCAAGTGGAAATTATCTCTCATGTGACAGAAAAGAAAAATTAATAAAGCGAACGATTAGGAAGAATTGGGTGCAGGGCGGGGAACAAACAAAAGAAAAAAAAAACAACAACAATAAAACCGAAACAAAGCAAAAAACAAAAACAACAATAACACACATGTAAAAATCGAAAAAGAATCGAGCTTGTTCCAATGCCGGGTAGTCATAGTATCAGTATGGAAGACAAATAAAAGAAACATAGTTGATATGAATATATACATGTACATTGTACATGTAGGACTGAGTTTTGGTTGTTCGTCGAGCAGGTCTCTCACTGGGAAGAGTTAATAAATCGCCGCTGTAAACTTAAGCGGAAATTATTCCCAAAACAAAATGACCAATCCATAATCCAGACTGGTTCTTAGAATAAAATCGGTACACTGGTGATAAACGTGTTAATTAGATGACTTCTTCATTTAGGTATTGGATTAACTTTCAGAGTAGAAGCAACAAAGTCCAATTTATTGACTCGTCTGGACGTTGATAAAGACACTGAGAAGTTAAGATGAATGAATTAGTTTTCAATATGATGACTCGAACGTCACTAAATATTTTATAGAGGCTCTCATGACACGTTGCAGGAAATCACGACCTTTGCATTCCAGACTAATCGGTTTAATTCTCTGACCAGGGAATTTCCGACACACCGAATAAAACCAATAATTTAAGACTGCGACAGGAAGGCCTTACGAATGTACTTGATCACAGAATAAATTGAAGCTTGATTCGTCGAAGGCATGCTTTGATGATATTATTAGACTATTACCGAATAATGATAATAGTTCAAAAACAAAAACGGGTGCGAGAATTACCGGTACCAGGCACTGAATTGAGCTTACCGCTAGGAACAGCTCGTCGTCGGTATTGCTTGGAAACTTTTATTTGCTGTCTTCTGTGGTAAGTGAGACTGGAATTTGAATGAATGATGGCATGGGTGAGAATGCTATTTATGCTAATATAACGGAAATTGCAGGAGTTTATTTTTAACATTATTTACGTACAATTTATTTCCAACTGAATTAACCCTTTACCTGACACGAAAAGCAGACGACACTTTCCCAAACAATTCTTGAATAAATAATTTTTTCAGTTTTTGTCTCACAAACAAAGGTTATGACCCCTCATTGGAACGAGCTCGACGAGCTCGTTCCAACGAGGGGTCATAATGTATGTTTTTGAGACAAAAAATGAAAAAATAATGAAATTTAATTGGCGGTTTTTTAGAATAACGCTGGCCGGTTTTGGCCGTTACGTTGGGTAAAGGGTGATTTTTTGAGTGACGATGAAGTGGAACGATACTAAGCTATATTCCTGTGAAAAAGATTCGAAGGGAAACGAATCGGGCAGCCGATTTCGAATCACTCCGAATACCAACTTATAATTCTAAATTGAATCGAAGCTCGACGTTTCGATAGGCCCTAATTGCATGAACGCTCCCAGTAAAGTGTCTCAGCTTCTGTCATTCTGAGGGGATGGGGATGGGGATATTGGTTTTGTGTTGTGGAGGTGGCATTTGCTTCTATAAATAGACAATGTTCAACAACAAAACATTCGTCTCGATAGTGTTGTAATGTTCGACGTCTCACAGTCGCTAATTTCCTTTTAAAGAGGAAAGTTTGATGTCTGCAAAAAAAAAACGAATATGTTGATTTATCTTATGTTAGCCTGTGAATTATCGGAAATTATCTAAAAGATATTTCCCGATATCCATCGAATCGATGGATATCGAGAAATATTCCTCTGTAGCTTCCTAAATGACGTCACGTTTTTGCGCATGGTGTCGCCTTGAACGTCGCCGTGAAGGAACGATCAGCAAATCTTTGTTATTGTCTTGAAACTGTTTGCAGTCGAATTGGGCTGAATATTGCGCTGTAAAATGTCACGTAGCATATAATAAAAAGAAAATCTACCCTTTATACCAGTTCTGAAATGACTGGCCGGTTCCCTAATTGTATCGAAGCACGGCTCATCTACCTACACGATGTATCCAGCATTTCATGGTTTCATTCTTCAACGAAAGCAATGACAATGCCTGCTATATTTGTAGATACGACCGTCTGTCTATTCCATCAGTTTCAAGATCTCCTTTCTAACTAGCCAAAACAACCAACAGCACGGTAACTGTGGACTGATCTCTTTCCACGGACAGGCAATATTTCCACGGACACAATAACATAAGATTCCAAAAACTAATTAAAGGAATGATCATCAAAAATTTAATTAATTAATGAAGCACCCGGTAATAGATAAAACAATGGGCACTAAGATAAGAAGTATGGTGGGTTTAACTCGTAACGTTCACGTCCACGGAGTCTATAGGGACAATGAGTAGCCAAACAGAACGAGGCACCGAGATTATGATATTCGAAGCAACAACAGGGACAAACAAGATATTAAGCCGTGGATGGGGCTGACGAAGTTTCAACATTTGATTCGATTCAATTCAAACTCCTTTCACTGATTCGATTTGATTCGAAATTCGTTTAGATATTCGGAAAGAATACGAATGTCTACAGAATTCCCAATCACAGTTCTAAAGGTGATGCATCTCCTCTGGACTCCAGATTGTATTCAGTACAGGATATTCGTACTAGCCTAATGCGTATCGCCACAACTGGTTGGTTTCATGTGGACGTGTGACCGTGTGACAGTCAGCAATAGCCAAATAATATATCCTAAATACTGCTTGGTGTATGGGGGGGGGGGGGGGGGGATAATTCCAGATAACCAATACGACACGTGCAGCCATTCAAAATGTGATTCATTGGGATGTGAAAGCATTGATGCGATTTGATTCGAGGTTCGATTCGGTCGCGATTCGCAAGGCCCTAGTCGTGAGAGAGGAGTGGGGGTCTATGATGGTGAGTGTTAACTGACAGTGCTTTGGGATTCAATTACAACTAACACACATATTATACAACTAACACATGCGGCAATAGATTTACTGTCCTTGGCAGCAGCATGCAAGAAGTTAAAATAAATAAGGTAACTTGTGAGTGAAGTGTTGTGCATCTCCAGACTTAACAGTTCAAGGTGAGATGCACACCGATTGACTGGCATTCATATTTTGTGCATTTGCAGACTTAACTGTTCAGAGCGAATGGCTTTCTAATGCCAGTCACTCGGTGTGCATCTTCGTTGAACTGTTAAGATTGGAACTGCGCAACACATTACTGGCAAGGTTCCTTATACCTTATTCCTGGCATTATAGACTTAACATTTAAGGACTGGATAGTCCCCGACTTGACTAGTTTTATAATACTCGCCAGCATAAACTTCGTCTGTGTTCATGATGGCCATGTTATAGAATTAACAAGCTAACAAACCATTGAATTATCAAAGCTTTAAAGCCTAATAACAACCATTGTTGTTAACAAATCCAACATTTATGATCAAAGGAGAAGTACGTTATATATCCCAACCATGTTAATCATTCGGCGATCAACAATGGAACATGGCCTATGGATTTTCCTGGGTATCTAATCTGGTGATTCAACAAAATGATATATAAGCGCGAAATGCTGGCTCTCTGTCTTCAGACATACCTATTGTAACGGCAGAGGTTTATATGTAAATGTCAAACTACAGAATGGTGACATTGTAGATGATAAGCCTATCCCATATTACGCTCAGATAAGAACAAAGATTGACAAATCTATCTTGAAATAGCTGTTTGTAAACACTAAATTTCTATAGAAAAGTTTCACCGAACGTACTCTCTTCCTGGTCTGATATTTTGTGGACAATTGCACTTTAAAGCGTGGACACGTAACCCACGCGTTTTTTACCTTCGCGCTTTTAAACCCAACATGAAGATATATTTTGAGGTAAATGTTTAGACCAAACGTGGACATTGTGTGGGAAATATACCATTATGTACTCACATACAACACCTTTTCTTCCATTTCTTTAAGTAGCCACGCAAATGATGAATAAATATGAAAAACAAGGAAGCATTTATGCGATCGAGTAATAGTAGCATATAAGGTACCCGATCGTGCCTTATTACCCGGAGCTTTGGGGGTGCAGCTAGTGTTAAATTCCCATAAGAACCGGAGCCGTTTGGGGGTGCAACTTTGGGGGTGCAAAATGTCGGCACCATACATCTAAATCGGGTAAATAGTGTACGTACTGCATATATAGTATGCTATGGCAAGTATAATGATATATGTATGCATGGGGCTATAGGTATATATTATGGGTAAGTGGTGGAAAGATGATGGGAAAATTGGGTTTGCTTGAAAGTTTTTCCCGCGAAACGGTTGACGTTGCTATTGACGTCGTGACGTCATGATACGCGCGCGACGTCATGGAGATGCTGACCACTGTTATTGTCCAGTATACAATCTGACATAACGTTTTTCGGGGCAGGGTATGTCGGGCTTCTCGTTTGAGGAGAGGGGGTGATATGGTAGTAGTGGTATATATCCATGTTGGTATACTATTAGCCCTTGGGTCTTCATATTATGCTATGTCTGATGTATAGCTAAGTCAAGTCAAGCAGTATTGTGGGCATGGGGGTCATGTATGGTCGGCCAGTGCGGTATTGAAAGATAGTCCTTGGTGGTTTAAGTTGGACAATATAGGATGAATGGCCTGTTGGCCTATTACCCCCTTAGTACTATTAACCTACCGAATCCTTTGTATTATCTTATGGCTGGTATTGGTAGTTTAGTGTTAGGCCAGGCAGTATTATACTAGGTTGTTTAGAACGGGTGGCATAGGATGCATTGTATATACCACCTGTAGGTCCAGTCCTCGATATTATTAACCAGCCGATTGCTTTGTATTATTCAATGACTGGTATAGGGAGTACGTTATGGCAGGTCAAGTGGTATTGTGGGGTGGGGTGGGGGTAATGCCTGGCAGTATGGAACAGCAGTATAGTATGGACGATATATACCTCTGTGGGCCCATGCAGGGCCCATGTTAGCCCTTAGTACTATTAATCCACCTTGTAATCCACATTTTGCACCCCCAAAGTTGCAGCCCCAAACGGCTCCAGTTCCTATGGGAATTTAACACTAGCTGCACCCCCAAAGCTCCGGGTAATAAGGCACGATCGGGTACCTTATATACTACTAGTAATCCTTCGACTATCAATATATTGTACAATTATAAACATTTGATAAATATATTGGACACTAATGGGACGTTCAGAAGTACCCACTGATGTTTTCCAAAATTAAGGAGATGAGGGAACTGTCCACGACGGCCAAAGCTGCGTATTGAATACCCGTTCCGAGCAGGCACAGCGATTGTCGATACGGGACATGTCGTTGGACGAGAGCTCAAGAGGGGGTATACCTCTACCCATATTTGGGGTCATGTTTGACAAATGTGACATTTAGTATCCAAAGCTCTTCAGAAAAGTGGGAATTGTTATCTGGGCGGGGCTGCGACTAGCAATACGAATGAGTGTTGGATATTCGCGAAGATCAAGCCATTCCAACACTCAGTTGGGTTGAAAATCAACCCAAATCAACCGGGTTGAGTGGATATGAACCCAATTAGGTTCAAATTCACTCAACCCTGTGAATTTTGGTAAAATTTTAACCCCACTGTTTTCAGAGTGAGGCCTTGAAATTATAGGGAAGAGGGGGGGGGGGGGGTGACATCTCCACGTTGATAAAGATAAGGGAACGGTGTTCTCCAAGTTCCTCACAGAAAGTATCACTGTAAGTACTCACTGTTGCCTCTGTTAAAACCTTTGGCGTAGATATGTTGAACTGTTTGTTTTATCTGCATGATTTCCAATGATGTGTGTCGGCCGGAATGTTTTTTTTTCTCCGTGCATTTAATTTGCTCAGCGGGATAACATGTGTGAAAGAAATAAATGAACAAAATATGAAAAATGGTTCCTCGCCACATCTGCCATACCTCCAGCCTTTTACGCCAAATAAATTACGCAGAGAGTGTACTATCAGTAAAATAACCACATGTTTGTTTGTTTGTTTATTGGGGTTTGACATTTTCAACAGCCAGGGTCATATCGTTTCGAGCAGTTTTATGGGTGGAGGAAGCAGGAGTACTCGGAAAGAACCATCGATCAACGGAGAACAACAGTAGTGAACCCTGGCGGTACAGGTCCAAGGATGTAACACCTGATTCCTATATCCAGGAATGACGGTATGGGTTCAAAATTTACTATAGGAATTCCCGTAGACAACTTGGACCTATAGTGTCGGTCCTGGGTGTGGATTATAGGTCCAATGCAGTCCTATTTGGATTCCTACAGTAAATTGTGTAGGCGAGATGTCCATGATAATTCTTATATTAAATGTTTGGCCCATACCACCATTTATGGGTATGAGGAATCCCGTGTTAAATCCTTAGACCTAAACCTAAACTTATCTAAATTCATATCTATCACTACATGAACATGAGGTATTTGCAATAAAATAAAACATTTGATTCATCTTTACAGGATTATGCAGAGGATATACTCGTTGGGAATTAATTTGCCACCATCAGAAGAGTAGAAATGGGTCACAGTTCTGCACCCTATAAAATCTGATAATCTCCGAATTGAAGTTCAGTTTTTGCCCAAGGCCTTCCAGAAGTGATTAACGATGCCGTCTGTGCAGAATTTGATATAGAGATAGAGGTCAACAAATTCTGAAAAGTGATAATTGGCTATTAACCCTTTACCTAACCTGAAAAGCAGACGACACTTGCAAAAATAATTCTTGAATAACTAATTTTTTTCATTTTTTATCTCAAAAACATAGGTTATGATCCCTCGTTGGAATGAGCTCGACGAGCTCGTTCCAACGAGGGGTCATAACCTATGTTTTTGAGACAAAAAATGAAGAGAATAATGAAAATTAATTGGCGATTTTTGAGAATGGCGCTGGCCGGTTTTGGCCGTTACGTTAGGTAAAGGGTTAAACATGAGTCATTGGGAACAATCTCCACAAGAAAGTGAAATGAGAATTCGAAAGATGCAGAAAGAGAAGAAAAGTAAAAAGAGAATGGTTGTTACATCATTTCAAGAATGTGTCGTAATAGAGCTGACAAAAATCAACAAAGAAAAATTAAAAGATATCTGTGAGGGATGTGAAACAAGAGAAGAGAAGCATGAACTTTGTATGACCACACACCGAAGACCATGGAAAGATATGTACACTGAAGAATGCTAAAACTGTACACTCATTTTCCAAAATAAACTGTTCAATAAAGAAATAGGATAGCAATATATTTTAAAGACAATCATTCTACTATCGGCTTTAATTCATATGTTTTACCGCCAATGGATAAAGGCATTTACAGCATCAGAGTGAAAACTCCGATTCCTAAACAATAAATATACTTCTCAAAGTTCGCTAAGCACCAAATCAATCCAGCTACCTGTTTTACCAAAAAGTTGACGGAGCGAACTGGTTTGCCTTCAATATCGAGTATGAGACCAATTACTGTTAATTACAGCTTAACAACGCCTTCTCATACTCCCAATCAGGTTCCTGGTGGTCCTTTGTGGGATGTTGTTCCATTCTTAGACCAGCATGGCACCAGACTCCTGGATACTTCTTGGCTGGACTGGACGGGCTGAAATTGCAAGCTGCAACTCATTCCAGACATGTTCGATTGGATTGAGGTCCGGGGATCTTGCTGGCCAGTCCAATCCCCTCCCTCTGGCGGTTCAATCCCCTCCCTTTGTCGGTACTCCCCGACAGCATGGGCAACATGAGGACGGGCATTATCATCCATCAGAATGAATCTATCACCCACTGCACCTGTATATAACCTGACGTGGACATCCAGGATCTCATCAATATACCGTTGTGCAGTCAATGTACCACGTTCAAGGACACAGGGCTCTGTACGTCCATCCCAGCTGATGCCGCCCCAGACCATGACTGACCCTCCACCATAGCGGTCATGCTCAGCAATGCTGGCTGCATGGAATCGGTCTCCTGGTCTTCTCCATAGCCAAGAACGCCTGTCTGTGTGGTCTAGGCAGTACCTTGACTCATCTGTAAAAAGGACAGGTCGCCAATCTTCTCTGGTCCATCCAACATGGTCAATAGCCCATTCATATCGTGCCTGGCGGTGGATCTGAATGCGAATACATGGTCTTCTTGATCGGAGACCACCTTCGTGCAACCTTGCCCGGATAGTCTGCGTCGAAACATTTACCCCGGATGCATTCTGAAGGTCACTGCGGAGATGGGTTGCTGTGGCAAAGCGGTTCCTAGGGGACTGAATGATCAAAAACCGGTCTTCAGCTGCAGATGTTGCCCTGTCCCTGCCACCACCATGCCGTCTTACTGGTGTGCCATACTGCTAAAATCTTGCCCAGGCTCTGGTGATCACTGTATGGTGCTCACCAAGGGCTTCATCAATCTGACGATGGGTAGCCCCTTGCTCCACCATCCATGCAGCCCGCCACACTTCTTCTTCAGACAAATGTCTTCTTACATTGACATTTGCCATATTCAATCATTAAATCATAAGGGTTTGTGCTGGAATGAATACTGAATACCCTACACATGGCATGTACATGTAGACAGTACACGAAAATATCATGAAAATCAAGGGGTACATGCTTTCCATGACTGTCACGAAAAGTCTGCCTGTCAAGAGAGCTAATGTAAACATTGGGGACCATCTCGATACATTCCTCAATCATATTCACCAAAAATATCGCAAATACGTCACAGGCAAATTTCACAATGATGTGTCAAATATTTGGTGTTTAGCAAACTTTGAGTAGTATATACAATGAGACTACAAAGTGTTCTCAGAGCAACTTGTGGAATGGACTGTATTTTTGCTTTCGACGATCTTGCGAAAAGATATGATTTATAGTCCAGGCACATTAGGGTTCGCTAGGTAAAAAATCGGTGCAAGCGGATTTTTTTCAGGAATTAATAAAAATATATTTATGAACAACATAGCAAAAGTCCCCGAAAATACGAGTTAAGCATTCTGAGATATGATTTTTCGGAGTGGTTCAAATTCTGTTGCTATTCCACTTGGCCATACGGGAATACAATCATATGTAGACTAATTTAGGGACTCAGTCTTCACAAATACCCGTCTACCGTGCAGCAGGTATCACTGCAGTTAACACTGTCATGAAATGCGCGCAGATAGCACGTCGATCTGCGAGTTAATCTACGCGCTATGACCATAGTAAGGCTAGCAAATTCTGTACATATGGTCCGTGCACAAGCAATGTTTCAGCCAATGGACCTCCGGGTAACCCGGATGTCCACTGGCAGAAACAATGCCCGTGTTTGCTATGAGTAATCAGGAGAAGCTGCCGTATTTTGGATGCAATTCGATATGGCAAATGCGCACAATTCCTTCGCGCAATTAAGCCTAGATAAGCGCACAGTTCATGACAGGACTTCTAATTTTAACTGTAGATATGTGCAATTGATGTTAGACCTTACTACCAGTCGACATTCCGTAAATATGATGACAGTTTTACCGAAGACAGCATAGACGATTCAGACATTTCCCCATAAAAGAGAGCGAGTAAAGGTAGTCAGCGTTGTGTCCTTGGGCAAGGCACTTAATCCCGATTGCCCATGTAGGAGCACTGTGGTGCTGTGTACTAATGAGTACTGCACGTCGGTAGTGCACTTATCTTGAACAGATGCTAACTCTGCTTGTGTGGAGTTAGTACGTTGGGGAGTCTGACAGTTGTTCGGTGGTTCTCTCCGGATACTCCGACTTCCTCTACCCGTAAAACTGTCCGACAGGAGATGGCCCTGGCTGTCGAAAGTGTCGTTAAGGCCCCAATAAAAATGGTATTCGGATGACGGTGAGTTGAAATATGAACCCTTCTACTAGAACATAGGTTAATTCAATTCAAATAATGAAATTGATGAGATACATTGAAACTTCACCACTCTTATGATTTTATGACAGAAACCGGTACATTACCCCCTAAAACGCACACCGTGACTTTGAGTGTCTTAAAGGCCAAAAAACCACATAACAAATAATCATGCCGGGAAAGCTCATACAAACTACACAGCACGACTGGTAGCATGTTCTGATGTATCCATCCTACCCTCGAACAACAACGATGACGACAACGACGCTCACAAACTCACAAACTCAATTGGAACATTTAGGCACTGAGCAGGACTCGTGTCATGGGGTGATATGCTACATGTATGACTTGAGCTGACTTGATCGCAAAACATAACCCATAGCAGCAAAAGAAACAAGAAACGAAACAATGAAAAGAGCATATTCAAAGGTTGGACACCTTTGAATATTCTCTTTTCATTGTTTCGTTTCTTGTCTCTTTTGCTGTTATAGGTTATGTTTTGCGATCAACTTCGACTATTTCAGAAGTGACGGTTGGGCCTGTGAGTCTGGATGACTTGTAGACTCCAAATTACACCTGTACAATCCGGAGCACGACAAGTCTGCGTTCCGACACCCACATCTCTTACTACACCCGCTCTTACACCCACAACTGACCAAGTTTAAAAGATTTTTAGGTGCAAGGAGCTGTGTTGTTGCATGTAGTTGGTCTAAGAACACCACTGGTAATCGATCAGCTGCACTGGATTGGAGACCGCGAGTACACTAACCATTCCTGAACGTGTATGTATGTTCGGAAGGTATGCTGGTGGGCTGCATCACTGGTTATAAGCAACGTATCCGTAATGGTCGTGTGGAGTGAACATTCTCGCCCCGTATAACATCAACAGAATTCGCTCCCCGACAATCTGTTGGGCTGTATTGCCACTTGCCGGGAAAGAATCGATGTACTTTTGTAAATCTTCAGCAAGTTCAGAGACCAGCAAGCTGAAGACTTTCTTTTCCCCTAAGCGAAAGATAGTTATGTCTCAACCGCTGGTAGCGTGTGCCAGCAACACATTTTCCTTTGACTCACCGAACTTAGTTGAAATTTCTACGATTGAGAAGAGGACTTTGGGTGTGACTGAGAACATCGTGTATATGTTCAGTTATGAATGACAGCGAGATGTTAGAGAAGCAAGTAAGTCGGTGTCTGTTCCAACAGCTGCGGCATTTGTTTAATCATTCTGAGCCAAGTGCAGTGCTGTCTCAACGATTAGAACATCTGAATCTGCGTTTGCCTACTTCGATTGGGCGCAGATGTGTGCAAATTTCTTCACTAACAAACGAAGGAATTAGTGGTTACTGGCAGGTCTAGCGAGATGTTGATGTCTGTGACATATCTACCATTGGCTCTGCGCGCTTGCTCCATACCCTTTGTTGACATGTCACATTCATAGCAATCAAATACAGAAATAGTATCTAATTTGAATATGCGGTGCAGGTATCGTAATGTGATGGCCGTTTGGGCCACGCGACTGCTCTCAACAAATCTCACCATATATGATGAAAAAGGGCTCTATGGAAGGTCTCCCTGTTCAGTGGCATACGACTCGAGTAATTTGCCCAGGATGCGCTTCTGAATCTTTCTCATTCCACCAAGAATCAAACAGTGCGGGTCGGTTTTTTGGTGCAAGTTCATACCATTTCGGACTGAGATCGAATCCCAAAAGTGATTCGGCTGAAAAGTATCGTGGGATCGACTACCACTTCAGGTCCACGTATTGTGATAGAACTGGACATTGGTACGATTTATTTGACGTGTCAGCGCGACGCAGTTTGATATTGCTGAATGTTTCCCCACAACCGTTGATACACATCCATTACCAACTGTATCGGTCTCTTCACAATTTACTGATTTTTCTACCACAGTATCCGATGATAGTGAGCCTAACTGCAGTGGGTTTCTATTGCCCAGCGGAGAATATACTCTCAGCAGTTGAGGAATTTGTGTATGTCACTGATGCCGTCTGCTTGTGCGCTCTTAGGAAGGTCCCGATGTTGGTCACCGTGACCAGTGTGAATTTGAACGAAGTTTCAAGGGCATTGCATATAGTTAGACAGACCCACTTTGCAATAGTTATTCTTCTGTCACGTGTGAGAGCACCTGCTACCTTGCCCATTGATCTAAGGTTTGCAAGGAATAAATCCCATCCCAGGCCTTATGAGGCCTTCTAATTGTGAAGAATCCCTTCTCTGTGAACCCCTTGAAGCCGTCAACGGGCATTGTTTGGAGGAGATCTTCCAGATGCTAGAGGTAGAGGTAGGATTAGACAAAGCAGAAGAGCAAAATGTGACTAGATCGACCAGAACCAGTTTAGAGGGTAGGGTTATGTTTTTACAAGTATCGGCAACTCACGAAAGGCGTACGTAACTAGAAGTCCTGTCATGAAATGTGCACAAATAGCACGTCGAACTGCGCGTTAATTTATGCGTTATGACCATAGAAAGGCTATCAGATTCCGTACATATGGCCTTTGCACAAGCAACGTTTCAGCCAATGGACCTCCGTGTAACCCGGAGGTCCATTGGCAGAAACATTGCCTGTGTTTCCTATGAGTAACCAGGAGAACCCGCCGTGCTTTGGATGCCATTCGATATGGCAATTGCGCGCTATTCCTACGCGCAAATAAGCCTAGATAAGTGCACAGTTCGTGACAGGACTTCTAGTTTTAACTGTAGTCGCTAATTCCTCATATTATAGTGAAGGAATGATGTCTGTCCAGTTTGTAAAACAGATTGCTCGCGTCTAAGTTTTGAGAAGCCCGAGAAATCCGACACAGCATACAAGAGGTTGCCTGAAAAAATCTTCATTTTGGGAATAGTTAAGTTATTTCATATCCATATCTGCGAAATTCTTTCGAGTGCCTTTTCTATATATTTGGGTCGAAAACTTCTCACAGCATCCAGTTATTTCCATGATTCTAAAAATAAAAAATGGTGCAATTCATAAAGCTCAACATCGATTTTAAGGGACTATTCGTGACACATCCACGTTGTTATGACCTAAATAATATAACATAATACCCAGCTTTCTCCGATTTATTTCCTTACTTTCCCCCTTCCACACCTAATGTTCTTCGGCTATTAGAGACAGTTCTGTCTATCTAATACTTCCCAGGAAATTTCCAAGAACACGACAGAGATGTTCTGCGTTGGTTTGAACAAATCAATAGACATTATTTAAAATGACTGTGTAGGAATAAGAAAAATCAGGAGTCAAAACAAAACTCCACAGAGATATTTTTTCCCTTATACTTTTTATTTCTCCTATTTGTTTTATAGATGACAATAATTCAAATAAAAAGTCATTCATAACATTTTCTGTTATATAAATGTCTCAGAAAACCATTATATCCCAATCGTAAAGAAGAATTAAGAGTCACTTCTCCGTTTGCTGTGAGTGTTAGAGTTGATATTGTATGCATATCTGTCAAACTTTTATATTGTGAACAGTTATTCATTTCACAATATAAAAATTGATTGTTAATCATATGATCAATGCTAATTTGTAATACAGAAAAAAATCAACTGTCACAGAGTTAGGCCACAACACGTACCACGAATTTTTTTTTCGTTTCGTATTTTCTTCTTGTCTTTTGAGAAAAACAAAATGAAAAGAAATGAAATGGTGGTTTGATTTTTCCCCTATCCATATTGACGGTATATATAGGTTCTATTATTTAATCCTTTGAACCCGGCCGGCCGCTTTTTCGGCCCGGAAGCATGACACGTCATAATTTCATTAAGCAGGATGGCTGTTAAGTCAATGTGTGTGTTCGATCAATCAATATTTTCACCGTGCAGCCCAATTATTGGCCTATCCCCAAATAACGAATATGGACTTTTTCCAACTTGCCATTGAACTAACTTTGAAAATACCACCAGGGATCAAAGGGTTAACACAGGATTCCCCATACCCCAAAATCTTCAATGGGAATTCCCATAGATGACTTGGACTTATAATCCCCAACAAGTCGGGCGTTTATAGGTCTATGGCTGCCCTGTGGAAATTCCTATAGTAAATTTTGCAGTCATGTTTTTTTTCTTCTTACTTGATTAGAAATTTGCCCATCTCTGTTTTTTTTTTTTGAGAGAGGGTTCCCCCATCCACAGTGGTGGTATAGTACAAGATGCCCGATGCCCAGGAATAGCGGTATGTGTCCAACATTTACCATAGGAATTCCCGTAGACATCTTGGAATCATCGTGACAGTCCTGGGCGGGGGATTATATAGGTCAAAGGTAGTCCTATGGGAATTCCTAAAGAGAAATTTGCAGTTGACTATAGAAATTTACCATAGGAAATCCCACATGATTGCCTTGGACCCATAATCCCCACCCAGGACTGGCAGTACAAATTCTAGATGTCTACGGGAATCCTCCTATGGTAAATTTTGGACCCATACCGCCATCCCTGGGTATGGAGAATCCGGTGTTAAATTCCTGGACCTATATCGTCAGTGTCCACTACGAACAACTGCTAGACTCTCCAAGTTACTAAACCACCACAAGTAAAGTTATTAACCGTTGAAGGCAAGGGCACCATCGGCGAACAGTACGCCTTATTCCACAGCGCCACTGTTCCCCCACGTGGGCAATTGGGATGAAGTGTCTTGCTTAAGGACACAACGCAGTTACTACTGGTCAAGATCGATACGTCGACCTTTCGGATTGATGTCCAGGGCTCTAACCAGTGAGCCATCGTGCCCCTATACGAAGGCGTAGTGCGCGACGGGCGTACACTTGTCTTCAACCGGTGCTAACCACGCTCCTGCCAGTTTAGCAAGTTGGAGAGTTCGAAATTTACTCGCCGACGCCGGGTGGTTCTCTCCGGGTACTTCTGCTTCATTCACCCGTAAAACTATACGACATGTATTGCTTGTGACTGCTGAAAGTGTCGTTAAACCCCATATAAAAACAAACAAACCCGACTATAGAATGACACTAAACATTTCTGGGATAACTACAAATTTTCATGTTTCGTCTGAAAACATTGCCTACGGCCCCTCATTGGAACGTGGTCGGCTCAATTAAAGATCAAAAGCCATGTTACGGAGGTAAGAAATAGTAACTTGCCAATAAAGATGTTTGTGAATAGCTCCAGATGGACATGGAACAGCGTGCCTTCAGGCCGTGCGACCTGGATTTAAGCCACGGTACGGCCGATTGGCACCTTTAAAATGTATGGCTACTTATTGCCTTTGTTCTGTGAATGTCAAGGAGTATTCTGGCTTCCGCAAACAGTAAAATTGAACAATCAGACAAAAACGCTGTTAGTGGAAGTCTAAAAGGGCGAAACCTCATCACTCCCAAATTGGATCAATCTGTGAAACAAAATCACCGATCTTCAATAGCTGATTGAATAATGTAGTGTATTGAAACTATAAAATCCCTCTTTAAAACAAAAAAATAAAAAAAAATTAACAAAACATTGCAGACAAATCTTTTTTCTCGAGAGACTACGATAACTGAATTGTGTGACCAATCTTCTGAATGAATGGTGATGTTAGATCATTTTAACCGTCTCCTTGGAGGCCAGTGTGCAGACTGAGTTGTGGAAACAGATGTGTGATAATAAATTACATCACTTGACGGAGTTTGGGGACCTTTGGGAAGATTCAAAATTGGCAATAAATATAACACGGAACGTACATTGATTTGATTTTAGCCAGAATCGGAAAGATTAGAGTTATGGTAAATGAACTATTGTGGTTGGATCAAAATCTAGTTAGAACGGCTGTAGAAGAATATTTGAATGGCACACTTGAAGGTTCGTTCCTATTCAGACTAATAGCGTTGTAAAGGGTTTGTATTATTTACCTCTGGTATAGGTAGTACGTAATGATAGACCAGGCGGTATTGTGGGACAATGCTTGATTATCAAGTACGGTAGAATAGAATATACGACCTGTACCCCTGCTGATTCAATGTTAGCCGTTAGTAATATTGATCCACTTAATCCTTTACTCTGCACTAAAGTTGTTATAGGGATTGCGCAATGCTAGTCCATGTGGTATTTCTCGGTAATTCCTGGTAGTTTAGATTAGTAGTATAGGATGTATGGTCTTTACCTCTGTTGGTCTACTGTTAGCCGTTAGTACTATCAAACTACCTAAGGCGTCATACCGCCCTATATGTGGTACAGGTAGTACGTAATGCTACGTACAACAGGGGTATATATCGCACATAATATACTACCATATCAGTCCAGTACGAGAAGCCCAACACACCCTGACTCTAACAATGTAATGACTCATAGTACTGTGAACAATAACAGCGGTCAACGTTTCAATGACGGCGCGCACGCATCATGACGTCACAGCGTCCTAAGCAATGTCACCCGTTTCAAAGAAACTCGACTCCCCAATCAATCTTCCATCACAAAATGCCCAGAACCATACCCTTGCATACATGTTTACTTTGCTATGCTATTGTATATATGCAACACGTACACCACATGCCGGATCAAGCTGGATAGAGATGCGGTTTCGTACCGGAAAATGTTGTACCAGCAAATCTCCGTTTTTTATGAAACTTTAAGACTGCTTGCACCAGTAAAGTTCCGGACAAAACTGGTCCGATTCATACGTGTTATACTACTGTTAATAACTTATGAAGAGGAAAGAATGTAGTAAAGCAGTACCTGTATGCAACCAAGAGTTGGAAAAAGAGAATGTCCCACTATTAACCCTTTAGCTAACACGAAAAGCAGACGACACTTGCAAAAGAAATTCTTGAATAACTAATTTTTTTCCTTTGTTGTCTCAAAAACATGTTGTTATGACTCCTCGTTGGAACGAGCTCGACGAGGGGTCATAACCTATGTTTTTGAGACAAAAAATGAAAAAATAATGAAAATTAATTGGCATTTTTTTAGAATAGTGCCGGTCGGTTTTGGCCGTTACGTTGGGTAAAGGGTTAACAGGATACTATGACAGTCGTTTCTGAAAGCTATACCAAAATAGAGGTTGGCTCAAAATTTGCAGTCACTACTAAACAAACCAATAATCAAGGAAACGAATGAAGACATCGCTATTGAAAAACAACAATTTAACTCTTATCTTTTGTGAAGAGCAGACGACACTTGCAAAAAATAATCTTAAGTAACTAAAAAGTTTTAACACCTCGTTGGAATAAGCTGAACGAGCTCACTCCAACGAGTGGCTATAAGCTATGTTGTTGAAAAAAATGAATAGCGATTTATTGGAATAACTTTGGCTGGATTTTCTGTCGTTTTAGGTAAAGGGTTAAGCATTGAAAATCAAAGTGAATTATTTCCTTACACAAAGGATCGGGACTGGAATGACAGAATAAGGCCACGCCGAGTTACTCGTAACGCCTCGATATGAATCCCGATTGCAGGTCCTGTTGAGATGTTCTCTAAATCTTACCAAGTGCTTCTTCTTGAACTCTACTTCCATCACCAGGTCTCCTTTATAGAAGCTGGAGGAGACCTGGTGATAGGAGAAGAGTTGAAGGTGGTTCCGCTTCCGAAACGACATTAGTTCCCTTCTAGAATATTCCGTTCTTTGATGATCTTGCCGTTAAACACAATATTTGAGTAGAGATTGACATTATTTACGGTTGTTGGAAGACTGAAAAGGTTGAATATTTACAATTTGAAGAGCCGTAAGATTCCATTCGATTCAATTCGATTCGATTCGAAATCCCCTGCCTGATTCGATTCGACTCAAAATTTGAGACTCACCGGGCCCAGTATCGCGTCACACTTTACCTCCAACCAACCAAACAAACTACACAAACACACTCGTGCTAAGCAGGACAGTTACGTGTTGCGCCCGTAGGACATTTTTTCAGTGAGTGCATTGAGACACGTTACAAACATTATTTAAAATGTAACATATTTTAGAGAAGGAAATACTATCGTACTTCAAATGCTGTTTGTAAGGCATCTCTGCTGTAAAGCGGTGGAGTATCTGCTCAGGGATCTGATAGAAGTACCACTAAAGTTTACGCGACGCAGGAAAGTCAACTTGACAGAACACAGCCGGCACCCACAAACACGACCAAAAACAAAATATACCAGTAATGTCAAACTACTTGAATACGCTTACACATACTTAATGGGGTACACATTATGTTAATGCCCCGATCGGATATCATTAGTCCGCCCGTCCGTCCGTATACGCTCATCCGTATTCAAAATTATGTCTGTCAATAACTCTAACAATTATCCCCTGGTTTTCATGACTTCGATACACAGACACATATATACTGGAGCGGAGCTGTTTAAATCTTGAGCTCTGTCCGTAAAGCCATTTAGGACTTATGGCTCCTGGTTTCCAATATACAGATGTTCATGCTGTATTCCAGTGTACTACACACTTAAAATACATGTAGCCATGGAATATTTTAGGATGTTCGACTGACGGAACACAACGCACCCATTTTAAAGTTTTTTTCGGAATTCTGTTTCGCCATTTCTAAGTCAAGAATTAAAATGCCTGTCTTAGTCAAGACCTTGACAATCGAGAGTGTACTTAGGATTGGAGCCCAGATGGGTCGCAAAATTTTTTCGCGGTTTGTTCGATATATACATAATCGTGACCATGTGCATATCCTTTGTATTAGATTCTTGGTCGTGTTTACAACCGGATCGTGACGAGCTCGCCAGGGCGAGTTGCGACCCGATTGTAAACACGACCGAGAATCTGGTATAAATTACAGAACATGCACATAGTCATGGTAATACCTTTATTTAACAATTCCATTACATAAAGCCCGTTTCCCCTATTTTTCATTTAAAACTGGGTTGAAATTGGTCAAAATTGTGAATTTCCGGAACTATATTTTAATGCGTAATAACACTGTATATATGTGATAGTGCGCTGTTTACCAGAAATTGATTCTGTCTGATACGGAATCGGAACGGGGGGGGGGGGGGGGGGGGGTGGGGACGCTGATACAAACGCCTTTTCCGTGTTTTTGTGTGCAAATTAAGTTGATTGGTAGATTAAATATATTTTTTTTATCGTTTTCATGACTTGCGAACATTCATTGTGAATGGATTGTATTGGCCACCATTCTAACATAAATGTAAGGGCAAAATGTCTCATCCATTCTTCAGGATCTACGCCATGGCTTTTGCCCAACACAAGTTCGCTATTCCATCAACTTTTCTTAAATAACTCAAAGATTCGTTTATCTTTTGAAAGAAAAAATTAATATCCGTCTCAGAAACGATCTTGAGACAATATTGGATCAAAAGCTATGCTTTTGGAGAAAAATTGATATGTAGCGTGACATTTTGATTTTGTGAGGCAGTTGCCCACTTTACCTACCACGACTAGACGACGAAACTTGTACAAAAAATATTGAATATCTAAAGAACTTCTCCTTCGCCTCACAAGCATAGCTCGTTCCAATGAGGTATAATTAGCTGTGTTTTTGAAACGCAATTTAAAAAAGAAATAAAATGTGACTTGGAATTTTTGGGAATAACGCTGGTCGGGTATGGACGTTACGTTTAGTGCCATGAGAAGTTCGAATTTCGAAATTCACCCGATGATTCCATTCGATTCGATTTACTTCGCGTTGATTCGGAAATTTTCGAATCGTTAAAATGTTCCCCAAATCCTACAGAATGTCTCATCTTGAACTCTTCTTCCATCACCAGGTCTCCGGAACAGGAGACCTGGTGATAGAAGGAGAGTTCAAGTAGGTTCCGCTACCGAAATTATACTTGTATTCCGTCCTGGAATATTCCGCTTTTTTGATCGACTTACCCAATACAGATGAGTCGCCGTTGAATTCAATCCTTAAGCGGAGACTAGCAATATTTACGGGTGGAAGAAGGTGCAATATGTACAATTCGAAAGGTCGTGCGATTCGATCGGAGATTCGATTCGCTTCGAAATCCTCCGCCTGACTCGAATCGAGATTCAATTGGAACCATAATTTGAGATTGACGGGGTATTAGTTACGGTAGGTAAAGGGTTCCTTTATTTATATTGATCTGCGTACTTGCAGACGTCATAAAATCAAATTATTCAACGCACCACTGTAAAAGTCACTGCTTCATCTCCATTTATTAATAATTTACATGTGGCATCCTGCCATCCAATATGACAACGCCGTTTTTCAGCAGAGATCTAGACAGAAATTTCTGCCTAACAGCATCAAAGTCTCCCTTCTTCCAATGTTGATATATTACGACCTAAACCCATTCAACGCCAAACCTCCTCGAGGCTGTATTGTTGACATACGAGTTTTCCCAGAAATAGTACTTGTTCATAATACTATTTGCTTTAAACACTGCGTGTTCGCTATCTGTATAGGATACTTTATTTTGTAAGTTTTGACTTCTGGTTGAGCCTAAATGTAGGATAAATCCTTCTACTTTCGAATGCTTCGGATTCAAATCGTATAAACGATTGTTGATCGCGGACACGAGGAGACTCTGCAAAAATCTACACAAGGTCATCGTCGCACGTAATAAACTCTTATTGTGTAAAGAATTTATAGTTACTGTTCGATATAAAGTTTCCCATATTTCTGATCACGGACGTCTCTCTCTAAATGACATTTAGACAGAGATATTCCAAAGCTTTTCAGCAGCAACAAACCATACACATTACTTTATTTGTACAACACACAATTAAGCTAGTTTAAGGAGAAAGAAGGAAAAAAAAAACAAAGTACAAAGCATAAGAAACAACTACTCTAACCATATACATGTACCGGGAGTAGAAATAACCGACATAAAATTTATAAAAATGAAAAACAACCTTCTTTCATCTGTTTGCTCAACACTAGGTCAGAGCCTTCGGCGCACAATCATCCATTTTGAATGTCTATCTATCACACAGTCTGCCTGCCGTGGAATGTTAAAGAAGCTTGTCGTCTTTAGCTTGGAACGAATCGATAACCCTCGAAAATAGTTATTCAAGAATTTTATTTGCAAGTGTCGTCTGTCTTTCGTGTTAGGTAAAGTGTAACATGCAGTTCGGCAAATGACCGCATTTCCCGGGGTGAAATTTTCATGGATTCCTTTTTATATTGAGTATTTACATTAAAGTGGTTTCGTTGTGTTTTGTATGATCCAATACCGGTAACCGGTTCTCGTCAGATCACCGAAGTTAAGCAACGTCGAGCCCGGTTAGTCCTTGGATGGGTGACCATCTGAACGATAGATTCAGACTCCCGCGTTGTGTCCATGGGCAAGGCACTTAACCCCGATTGTCCACATGGGGGCACGTTGACGCAGTGTACCAAGGCGTACTGTACGTCGATGGGACGCATGTCTTCAACCAATCTAACCCTGCCTGTGCTGCAGTGCGGAGTTACGATGCTGGGAAGCTGGCAGCTGCTCGTCGTTGTTCAGTGGTTCTCTACGGGTCCTTCGGCTTTCACCACCCGTAAAACTGTCATCGACACGATATGACCTTGGCTGTTAAAGTGTCGTTAAGCCTTAATAAATAAATAGTATGATCTAATTCACACTCTATCCTACGTATTTCTATCGTGTTTAGTGGCGTCAGAAGAAAACCGATTGGGTATGTGCGTGTTGGGGCGGACTGTGTGTGTGACATAAGTTCAAGTAGGAAATCTAGTCCCATAAGGAAGTACATGGTTAACCCTTTACCTAACCTGAAAAGCAGACGACACTTGCAAAAATAATTCTTGAATAACTAATTTAAGAATTATTTTTGCAAATAATTCTTAAATTAGTTATTCAACGAGGGGTCATAACCTCGTTATTCAATAACGAGGTTATGACCCCTCGTTGGACGAGCTCGTTCCAACGAGGGGTCATAACCTATGTTTTTGAGACAAAAATGAAAAAAATAGCTCGTTGCAACGAGGGGTTTTAACCTATGTTTTTGAGACAAAAAATGAAAAAAATAATGAAAATTAATTGGCGATTTTTGAGAATAGCGCTGGCCGGTTTTTGCCGTTACGTTAGGTAAAGGGTTAATAGTAAGAGTGAATCTAGATAGAAAACTCCATTTCAGACGAATGTGTTCCAAACCAAAAACTATTAGGACATAGTGCGGGGTTGTGTGGGTGTCACATACGCTACAATACCTTTATCTGGAGGTGTGTTGAATACGTTATTACATTCTCTATTTACAGCACGTCTTTGATTACTTGGTAACGTAAACTTTGACCCTTCCGCCGTTACAGGGGCGCCGGAGCCGCCTAGACCACCCGACCAATGTCGGGGCAAAAAATTTGCCGATCATGATATTTTTGTGATCGACCTTCAGCCGAACGTCATTCATATCAAACAACTTGGCTATGATTTTTTAATTTTGTTTTGGCGAATATCCGAAAATAGTGCGCGCATAGATGGTCTTGTTTCTTTAAACTTGGGTACACAATGGCGGCTATTAATGACCAGTTTACGTAAGATGAGGAGATTTTGGGGCTACTTCTTTAGAATTCCAACCTCTTCGGAAGCGGTTGGAATACTAAAGAAGTAGCCCCAAAATGGGTCTAAGAGGTGTCATTTTTCAAACATTTTCTGAGGGCAGGGCCGGATTTACGAATAGGCAGACTGGGCGGCGCCCAGGATCCCCGCATTTGTAGGGGCCCCCACATTAAAGTTCGTCTTTCGAGGAACATAATATGACGAAATTCCCTGCCAAATGTGGCTGGAAATTTTGTCATATTATTTTCCTCGAAAGACGAACTGCATGCATTGTCTACCCCCCCCCCCCCCCCACACACACACACACACCCACCCCCACATAATCGACAGCAACAATTCGAAAATACAGGGATCTGGGAGTTATGGTCGGGACAATGTCTGGACCGTTACGGCGCCCCTGCGTTACTCTTACCTCTCGCATTTCTCCATGTGAGTGAGACGTCATGGTATCGACCTCGAGATCCTAGTTAGAGGTAATTACTTATTGCCTTATTTGATTATGCAGTGATGGAAGTAAGCACTCAGTTTTTCGCTCAAATCTATTTTCAGGTCTTTCTGTTGTAGATTTCAAAGAATGCGTCATGCAAGCCATTAAAACACAAGTTTGAAGATGTTTAGTGAAGAATGTATTCGTGTTTTGCATTCACAAAGTACCAATAATGGAAGAGTAAGACCGAAATATCAGTATGGAATACGAGGAAAAGCTGTTATGTGAACGCTCGGATCAGAGATTTGTTAAATTGGTTTCCCATGCCGCAACAACTATACACTACGAAAATTATTGTTAAAATTCGGAAAAAGTACCGACAATCAATTCCGGTGGTGCTGTCTCATCATACGAAATTCTAACAGAGACACAAATGCATAGTTAATCAAACCTTTTTTTCAGAACGTTCGCATTCAGTTCTTTACTTTCTGCTTTTGCAAAATGACAGAGTCCATGTTGAAAGCTGCCTTCTTTTATAGGAGACGCTTGTCATGGTCGCCTATATATATTCTACTCAAAGTTTGCTAAGCACCAAGTATATCCAACTACCTGTTTTACGTTTTAGTTGAAATATTGCAATGAAAAGTGTATATATTTTTTTATTTAATTATATGTTTAATGATTTAAGTACAGAAATTAAAATTTTGTTTGTGTTTGACATTATTTTTTAGCTTTTGGATACGATAACCATGGAAAATGCATATTATTGGTAAAAGAGGAAATTTTTCAAATTTGCCAAAAAGTTGACGAAGCGAACTGGTATGGGTTCAGTATCGAATATGAGACCCATTACTGTTAATTACAGCTTGAGAACGCCTTCTCATGCTCCCAATCAGGTTCCTGGTGGTCCTTTGTGGGATGTTGTTCCATTCTTGGCATCAAGCCCCTGGACACTTCTTGGCTGGACTGGACACGCAAGCTGCAACTCATTCCAGACATGTTCGATTGGATTGAGGTCAGGGGATCTTGCTGGCCAGTCCATACCCTCAATCCCATCCCTCTGTCGATACTCCCCGATAGCATGGGTCACTTGAGGACGGGCATTGTCGTCCACCAGAATGAATCTATCACCCACTGCACCTGCATACAATCTGACGTGGACATCCATGATCTCATCAATATACCGCTGTGCAGTCAATGTACCACGTTCAAGGTCACGGAGCTCTGAACGCCCATCCCTGCTGATGCCGCCCAGACCATGATTGACCCTCCACCATAACGGTCGTGCTCAGTAATGTTGACTGCATGGAATCGCTCTCCTGGTCTTCTCCATACCCATGAACGCCTATCTGTGTGGTCCAGGCAGTACCTTGACTCATCTGTAAAAAGGACAGGTCACCAATCTTCTCTGGTCCATCCAACGTGGTCCATGGCCCAGTTATATCGTGCCTGGCGGTGGTTCTGGGACAGCGGAATACGAATACATGGTCTTCCCGATCGGAGACCACCTTCGTGCAACCTTGCCCGGATAGTCTGCGTCGAAACATGTACCCCGGATGCATTCTGAAGGTCACTGCGAAGCTGGGTTGCTGTGGCAAAGCGGTTCCTACGGGCCTGAATGATCAAAAACCGGTCTTCAGCTGCAGATGTTGCCCTGTCTCTGCCATCATCATGCCGCCTTACTGGTGTGCCATACTGCTGAAATGTTGCCTAGGCTCTGACCAACCTGACGATGGGTAGCCCCTTGCTCCACCATCCCTACAGCCCGCCACATTTCTACTTCAGACAAATGTCTTCTTACATTTGCATTTGCCATATTCAATCATTTGTGTTGAAATGAAGATTGAATACCCCACACATGTCATGCACATGTAGACAGTACTCGAAAGCATCATGGAAATCAAAGGATACATGCCTTCCATGACTCTCACGAAACATCTGCCTGTCAAGAGAGCTAATGTAAACACTGGGGACCATCTCAATACATTCCTCGATCACATCCACCAAAAATGTCGCAAATATGTCACTAGCAAATTTCACAATGATGTGTCAAATATTTGGTGCTTAGCAAACTTTGAGTTGTATAATAACATCAACCTGCACCCATACGTCTGCACGTTAAAGATATTAATTACACTACTCTCCATAACAACTGAACTGCCGACAGATGTATAATGAAGAGAAACATTCTTGGTTTTGTTCCAAGATCGAGCAAAACAAGTTCGTCATTGCTAAAATATAAGTTTAATACGGTATTTTACCACAACACTATGCTATAGGTCTATCACTTGCAAAGTATTTATGCCCTATTTTGAACGGATGTTTTTTATTACAGTGTAACTTACTTTTAATAGTCCACAAGAACAGTAAAGGTCCATTTGTGTGACCTGCTCTAATGACCTGGGTGGTATTGGGACGAACCACAAAGAACAGGCTGCGTGATACGAAGTGAAAATACGACCGTATATTAATGTATTTTGGGGGCGTTAATTGTATTCAAATGGGTGCAGTTGTATTTAGCGCGTTGTATGTTTTTTTAAAATGAACAGTTTCCTATTCCTAGTGATTAAAATCCACTGCCGGCAATTCCCGTTGTTACTCGTTCACTGTTATTCTAGAGAATCACCGCCATGAACGATAATTTTGCGCATTCTTTTTTAAGAATCGGCTGGCGTTCTTTAGAAGAATTACCTGCCATTCTTTTTAATAGATAGATAGAATTTATTCAGCAAAAATATACTTACGACGAGGCAGTATGCTACAGCTATATATAATAATGTTGCATAGACCAAATGTTATAATTATAAAAGATTAACATATAACCCTTTACACAACGCAGACGATATAAAAATTTATTATTTTAATTATCATTTTTTTTAATTTTTTCGACAAATTTCAACAAAACCATATCATGTGACCCCTCGTTGGAACGAGCTCGATGAGCTCGTTCCAACGAGGGGTCACATGATATGATTTTATTGACATTTTTTGAAAAATAATATTTTTTCAACTGCTGAATTTGCATATTACGCGGGCGGATGCGGGCGATTCGTTGAGTAAAGGGATAAACACTATAAGGAATCGTACCATTGTCTATCAATCGCTCAGATTGCTCGGTAACTTTTCCCTTTCCTTGAAGAACAGCTGGATCACGTTGCAGATAATGGCACATAGCCTGGGGTCGTCATTTGTCATAATGACTTCAAACTGACGTTGTTTGACCGTATCTGAAAAAACTTGCAATCTCCGTTTTTAGGATATCTGATAATTGTGTTCTGTTGTGTCCATACGCCGGTCAATCCATAACAAAATGTATTTCTGTTTCAATAGTACCGGGTGTATTGCACACACGACATAATCTATTTTCTACTAGGGTGACAAGTTGCGAATATCTACCTCTTTCAATCGCAAGGTTATGACTACGTATTCTTAATCTTGTAAACATGTTTGGTGCTTCAAGTGAATAAGTATGCAAGAGATATGGTTCAAGTTTGTAATCCTCTTTGAATAATCGATAAGAACGCAATTTATTTTTACCACATTTTTTGTTATCATTACTTATCATATCTTTGAAATAACTAATGTAGTCGATTTTCAGTGTATCAGATAGTTTCTTCAGCGCGTACCTGTTGAGGTCTAAGTCTGATGCATTATCCTGTTCTTGCACGTTTAAATCTGATTTATTTTCTTTTGTTAATATATATTCAGCTAGCGCATCATTAATTAGTGTTCCTGGGTTCGTGAGGCTAAGTTTACCGAAGTATTTTTGTTTTTACTACTATTTCAATATTAAGTGGAAATCTACCAAGTTCTGCGCGCTCGGCTTGGTTTAGATGAACTTTTATTAACATTGAGTACCATTTTACAAAATTTGAGATGTACAGTCTCACAAAGAGATACATCCTGTTTTGTAAACTGATACTCTGTTTTCCACAATTCACTACCACATAACAATATGGGTGTAATTAGCTTGTCAAATAATTTTGAAGTAACGGATGTAGAAGGTAAATATCTCCGTTTAAGCGAATTAAACAAGCAAAACGTGGCTTTTAGCCCCTATGAGCTTAAGTCTTTTTGCGCTTCAGAAAATTTTCCATTTAAACATTTAATGATGCACAGCTATTGTTCTAATACAAGCATTCAATGCGACTGTCGCAGGATTACGGAGTTAAATTGATGTTCGAAGTAATGGAGGAAAATTTATGTTCTTATCAGTGCTCAGTCGACAGCCAGTGACTGTCGCCTGAACTTCAGTTCCAAAGTAAACCTTGCCACCTCACCAATGCCCTATGAGCTTGGGACTCTTAGGATGCCTGAAGGTGCCTGTGGCTTACAACGCCAAAGGGTGATCAACGATAATTCACTGAAAGATTATTTATTTACATGTACGCAGAAATATAATATGAAACAAATTACTCACAAAATTATCCATAAGAATACACTAATTACGCGAATAAAAGTTTATTCTTTAGGGCCCTCGACGTCTCCCACAGTTAGCTGTGTCCGCTGGATCAACCTCACATCATTTTCATCCTCTCACGGTTTGTGACAAATACAAAGTGTCTATTCACTTCTCGTTGCTTGTCGCAGGGTTAACTTCGCCGTCAGTCGGGCTTAACTCATATAATGCTTTGCTTGGGTGACTCTATCAGCGTTCTCACAGTTCAATCACAATTCAATCGGCGTCTACCGCAGTTCACGATCACATTGCGCCTTTCCTGGCTCTACGGGGTTAAGTTATTCTTCGCCTTCAGATATATACTTAACAAAGCTTACACAATAATTTTCTGCAAAGTGTTCTCAACATCACCAATTCTCGCACCGCCTAAAGCTATCTTATCTCGCGAGCTATTCCAGCGCTTACTCAAGATCTTAACACGGTTTCTAGACCTCATCGTTACAGCTTTTACTTCTTTGGCTACTATGCCACTACGGCTCGCAACCGTTAACAAACTACAATCGGTTCCTTACAACCCTCACAGAGTTACGACAATACGCGGACTTTCAATCTCGGTGCCTATGACCCTCGACGGCCAAGGCAAAATTCGGACCTTCTCTGAGTGCCCTCAGGCCAACTGCCTCGCAACGACCCACAGCCTTACACACCTTCCGACTGGAATTGGCTGGAATGAATTTTTCGAGAAATCCCCCGATTTTTACTTAGATAGCCAGAACATTTATTCTCAGTTAATCGCTTCTCTTAATTTAACACTCGCTTTAAAGTTCCTTTGAAAGACTCGCATTTTGGTATATTTTGACATTTCGGAGACAGGATAGATGCGTAATATGGGTGCGTGTCCAGAACATATGTGATGCACTGGTTTCCAACGATTACAATTTATCTGGTCTTAATTACCAGATAATGATACAGAAGAGAATATTGTCTCTCTTACTATTGATCTGTAACGCCACGTGGCGTTCAACACGTGCGCCATAATGGACATTAAATGTCATGCCTAATTAGCAGAGTTTGAATTATACATCAGTCTTCTGAGTCCGTCATATACCTACCTTTACGCTTTATATTTTAACCCAGGAAGAAATATTATCGAAAATATCTTCACTTTTGAACAAGAAAATCGCAACTTTTAGCTATCACCTTGACAGCGACATCATCTAGTTTTCACCCCGAGTTTCTACTGAAACATTCGTGATGTTGTCTTCGTTGAGTTATCCTGAACGACAGCACAACAATCAAACTTTGCCGATTTTCAAACTCGGAAGATATAACGCCCATCTGGGCCGATATGAACCAAGCCCGAGTTGTTCCCTTTGATGCTTTACTGGGCGCAACTAATATGCTTACTTCGGAATCGTTCACTGTTATTCCTCGAACGCACTCAGAGAAAAATGACGTTACAGTGTATAATATAAGAGTTTAATGATAAGGAATTAATGATGACAATAATTAAGGATTACAGCTAAAACTAGAAGTCCTGCCATGAACTGTGCGCTTAGCTAGGCTTATTTGCGCGTAGGAATTGCGCTCAATTGCCATATCGAATGGCTTCCAAAGCACGGCAGGTTTTCCTGGTTACTCATAGGAAACACAGGCAATATTTCTGCCAATGGACCTCCGGGTTACCCGGAGGTCCATTTGCTGAAACTTTGCTCGAGCAAAGGCCATATGTACAGAATTTGATAGCCTTACTATGGTTATAACGCGTAGATTAACGCGCAGATCGACGTGCTATTTGTGCGCATTTCATGACAGGACCTCTAGTTTTAACTGTAGGTGGGTGAAGAGGAGAATGAAGAGAGTTTTACAGATAATTCAATGCACATTAAAATTCAGAGACGTGATCGAAGAATCATCGAAGTGGGAGAAGAGATAGTGCAGCTACCCCAATGTCGTGGCTTCCCGGACTGAGAAGCCGAAAAGTTCGGATAGATGAACTAGGAGAAGAGGAAACTTCGGACTTCGAGAAAAGAATGATATATAATAACAATGTCAGAAAACTGTAGCACATCAACGAACATTTTGTAATTTTTTGTTCTGGTTTAATAAATAAAGATTTATTACTTGGTTAGTTTCATAACCGAGGTATCAGACCTCGGAAATTTCAGAACAGCCCGAAGGTCTCAAGCTGATGTGAAGTTATCTCGGGAGGATATCTTGGCCGGTATGAAACTAACCAAGTAATATCCCCTAGATATCTTATATCGTTGCTTTCGCTTTTAAACAAGAATTCTTTGTAATGTGGATTCTGTCAGATAATACGCATGAGCCATGACATTCGGCAGGATAATTATCTCGGGCTTATCTTATCTGGCCGTATACCCCATTACCCGTTTCCTTTACATTGAACCAGTGTTTCGAAACACTAATTTCGGCTCGAGAAAGTATGCTTAGTCCGAGCAGTGAGCGCTTTTATTGCATTTTCATTATGGAAAATGGGCGATGACGCGTAGATTCTTTATTAATGTCTGGGGCGCTTTTGCGTCGATGATGGTGAAATCGAAAAATCCTCTCCTTCTGTGTTTATTTTTCGACATGAACTATTCTAGCACAAAGCCAGAACTGCAGATGATTGTAACGAAACAGAATTAAGGTTCTTGACAAACAATTAACACAAAAGACGAAAGAGTAACGTCAGACGAATATCGATTTTGTCCACAGTTAATTCTTGCAAAAGTTATCTCTTGATAACGCCACTTTCTAACAACCTATAGTCTGAACACCATTCAGGCGTACAACTCGCGGGAAGTGGATTTCACCAAAACTATCGGTGTGCGTGGATTCCACCAGAGAATAATATTTATTCATTTCTTGAGGTTTAAGGTCACATATTTCTGCACTATGGCCAATCATGACCACGACAGTTTTGCAGGTGGAGGACGCCGCAATACCCGGAGAGAACCACCGAACAACGGCGAACAACTGTCAGCTCCCCCAACATACTAACTGCACACAAGCAGGGTTAGAATTGGTTGAAGAAAACTGCACCATCGACGTGCAGTACGCCTTAGTACACAACGCAACTGCGCCCAACGTG
Source organism: Pictodentalium vernedei (assembly GCA_031216915.1). Lineage (NCBI taxonomy): Eukaryota > Metazoa > Mollusca > Scaphopoda > Dentaliida > Dentaliidae > Pictodentalium > Pictodentalium vernedei. The sequence goes on from CM062290.1 coordinate 213,730,702, forward strand.
GGCAATGAGGGTAAAGTGACATTCCCAAGGTGGGATTCGAACCGAGGATCTCTCGGCTTGCCGCCTGCACCTCTACCAACTGAGCCACCGAGAGAACAATTTAGTGTTTCTAACAAATAAGCAGACGATACGCCAGGTTTAAGCTAGTTTATCTTACAACAAGTACGTACTTTCCCAAATACAATTAAAAATGTCCAGAGAAAATACAAATCTACATTGAGAGTAGGAACCGCACGTGCAATCATTCGATTCAGAAAGAGAACGTTTTTCATCTGAACTCAAGTAGCATCAATTTACTACACATATTGAGGCCACAGTTTTGGCAACAGTAATTACATGATAAATAAATCACCAACTGAACGAAATAAATTAGACCAGAACTTTTTTTTTGCCATGGTGGTAGGCCGATCATGCGTTAAACATGAAAAATGAAACAAAGAAACCCACAACTGAAACACTATTATAAACTTCAGCGGTGAGAGTACAAGTAGAACAACGAATGGGAATGACGCCATGCACTGCGCAAGAGCGCAATACCATCACGTTGTCACGGAACTCAGATATTTTAGTGAATATGTTGAATTGTTGGGGTTAATTGAAATTCGAAGTTCTCACGACTTTCCCTTATTTCCACTATATCAGCAGAATCGGTAGATCTGGAACATTACAATCATAACTGTCATTGACAGGTCACTTATTTTTTATTTGATTGTATCATTTCCTTTCCTACTGATATGTTTTAAATAAATGCGCGTGAGGGAATGTTCGAGGGGAAGCATGTGTGTTGTCGTACGTCGAGGGCAGAAAAGAAGTTAGAAAAGTATGCGCCCTGTACAATCGCCCTCTATAAAGTAGAAATCACAGTGGGCAAAGTGGAGTATCAACAATTATGATAGAAGTCACCGTATTGTGCAACGCCATGTGGAAGAGACATTTCCTATACATCACATCATATAGCCAGTGAAGCTCGACATCATGGTCACCATGGTCAAGGAAGATCAGTTATATCAGTTACACTTCATCCTATGCCACATGCGGAACGGAATCGGAATCATCACACCCATCATCTGGCTTCTTGAACATTTCTGGTAGGACTTTACTCAAATGATGAATGTGAGTTCTATGAATGGTTTGTGAGTTTTTTTGTTTATTACATTATTTATCATTGTACATTTTTTTTTTACTTGTAGAGTAGTTTAATTAAATTTTATAAATTTACATGAACTTCGTTCTATGAAAAACAAAAGCACACAGAGAGTGACCTAGACCCCAAACATTTAGCACCATATGTGTTAAATTAAGTCGCTTCTTGTGACAGACGTCATGATCTTCATTCAGAAAAAATCAATTCATAGGCGCTGACTGATTGTCAAAACAGGCCGTTAAAAAATGCACCCAAACCCTTCATTTTGTGAAAGGGAAAGAAAGGGTGCAATATTGTAAGATGAACTGGTTATTTCTACCATGTGGTTTCTGAGATGGTGTATAGAAGTGTCGACCTCGCCCCTGGGTCATACATCGACTCGTTCTAACGGTCCCGTATATATGCCCAGAGACAAGGTTCCAACTTCAACGCACCATCTCGGAAACTAACATGGTGGTAATAATCTACATTCAACTCCTGGTTTAACGAAGAGGTTATTAACTGAATCATTGCTTTTGTTTTGGATGTCTTTTCTCCACCTAATTTGAAACCTTCTGTATGGATTGGAAGGTTGCTCCGCAAGTTCTTTCCTGATAAACTCCTTTCAATTCACTGTGGAGCTCCAAGACAAAATTAGGCCCTACAAAGTAGATCTTCTGTTTCTCGGGACATTGTTTGTAAAATTGCATGCGGGCGGCGGTTTTTAATTTATTTTTTATTTTTGTAATTATTTATTTGCAATCAAAAGTTTATGTTCTTGGTTTGTTTTATGGTTTAAGCATCACAATCTACAGAATAGCATGGGTGGTGGTGTATTTCGTCCCTTGAGTGCAAGGAGGCTTTGCAATGCTTTGTGGCACTGAAGGGACAAATTTATCAATTTTATTAGCTTGGGTAAAATATCAGACATAAACCATTTAATATTATTTTTTAAAGTTTGCAATGGTTATAAAAAGAGCGCATGCGGCGGCCTAAAGTAACACGCGTGAAGGCCTGAAAAACAGATTTTTAACTTTCTTAGGCCTTAATAGCACTTTGATTTTTCCCAAAATAAATGACACATGCTTGGAATATTGTTTTCAAAAACATTCTCATGTGCTAAAGAATTTTGACAAACGCATGCAATGGGTGTGAGACAAGGAAGTAAATCAATCACGACACACTAGAATGACACGGCAGATTGAGAATTTCGAATAATAAATACGACCGTCAATTGTTTAATCACTTACAAAAAATATGTGTTTCTAAACAAAACAGGAGATGTTTGAAATCCTGAAACAAACATAAACATAACTGCATGTGTAGGAAATCACTTCTCAAATAATGAAATAATTATCCACAGCACCATATCAACACGAAACAGCTCTATCTTTCACCAGAGGATTTAAAAAGTTGTTTTAAAAAAAAACCCTGCATATGGTGTTTATGAAAAGTTTGGATACTGGAGTGTGTGTCGTTCACTGGTTCCAGTTATGACTTTAGATGGGCTGAAATGTACCATTAGCGTTTTCAAAGATCTGGCAATTTGCCAACTTGGCAAATTGCCATCTTTTAAAATGCTAATGATTCATGTTGGACAGGGGTATTAATAGGTAGAAAATACAATTGTAGAGATTCATGTTGGTCAGGGGTATTAATAGGTAGAAAATACAATTCTAGAGAATACAGTTGTAACAATTTTATAGTATTGGCTCCTGAAGACCATGAATCTCTCTTCATGGCCCATTTCAAAATGTGAATCAAACAATATGGAAAAGCATAGCACAGTGAATGGAAGAACTACATTCCAGCTACACTATTATAAACTATACTAGGGGATATCCAAACTGATGTTGATATTTTCGGAATATGGTATTGGATACGCGTGATTGGACACTTCAGTATGTTACCAAGTTTAGTGTGGATCATGAATGTCACCGGCCCACGAACACTTCGTGCAAGTTTCTCGGACGAGCGCCGCGTTAATGTCTGTGGGTACTTTTGAAATTTTCTTTTGTACTGGACGGGCTTTTTCGGAGATCTCATCGTTCTTTTCTTGCTATAAACTCGTTCATAAATAGTTTCTGGTCTAAACGTAACTTTTGAGGTATGCGAAGACTGACACGTGACGAAAGTTTACGTGCCGTTGGCATGATGGAAGCTGACAAAAGACAGACTGCAGTGGCTCAAATTCTCAACGTTACTCAATCGGTGATTAGCAGGTTGTGGTCATGCTACCGTCAGACAGGCAATGTTGATGACAGACGTCGGTCAGGTCGTCCAGGGCGACAAGTGCTAACGAGGATCGTTTCATCCGAACCACAGCACCACGTAACCGCTATCAAAGTGCCTCAAAAATTGGACAGCAGCTGCACCGAGCGACAGATGTGCGAGTCAGTGGTCCGACTATCCGATATCGCCTACACAACTGGAATTTGTACGCTCCACGACCCCGAATAATTTCACGTTTGACTGAACATCACATCGGAGCAAGGCGTAATTGGTGTGGAGCACGACAGCGCTGGGACAATCGGTGATGGAGCAACATCATGTTTTCCGATGAATCGAGGTTCACTCCCGACTTCCACGACAGGCGAAACAGTGTGGCATCGATGGAGCATCCAAGATGACAATACTAGAGCAAACGGGGCCCTACAGAGTTCCTCCAGGAGCAGAACATCTCTACACTGCCATGGCCAGCACTGAGTTCAGACCTTTCACCAGTCGAACACGTCTGGGATATGCTTGGCAGGCGGCTACGACAACGCCAACGGCCCCCTACCAATGTCTAGGAAATCGCGGCTGCACTGCAGAAAGAATGGAATAACATCAGGCAAGCTGATATTGGACGTTTGGTGAGGAGCATGCCGCGTCGGATCCACGCTTGTCTCGCGAACCGAGGAGGATTTACAAGGTATTGCGGACTTGGACTGAACGTGGTAAATTCTCTGACTAACCGTCCATGGCTTCTACAGCCCAGTGCGTGGAATGTGTGCTTATCAGACACCCAACCATCGCTGAAATCATTCACCAGATGCCACAGTGCAATGCCTCAACTGTCTTTTTGATGAAAATATAAATATATTTCTTCATATATCTCACTTTTATCAAATATCCCCCTACTTTTTTTAATAGTATATTAGAAGAGGTACGAAAGACCGGAACAATTCGTGATTTAAGAATGAAAAGGTGGAAACCAAATATTTCTGGACCAAGATGAGAGCATTTCTCAAAATGGCAGACGACCCTCTCCCCCAAGAAATAAATGCTGTCGGAATGAAAATTTGAGTAACTGGTGTTTAACATATGTGTTGACTCATCTATTTTGCCCCCAAAATTGTGGAATTAAATTGTTTTCAGGCTTTTGGTTTTCATGTTTTTATCAAAATAAAATGTGTTATTAATTTTGAAAATAAACATGTGCTATTAATTTCATCAATGACCTGTCTATCAAGCGGCGAATAATGAGTCGTTGGATGGGAAGGCGGGGGTGGGGTGGGGGGGGGGGGGCAGTAAAGGCGAGAAAAGAGCATACCAAAAGCGCAAGTAAGGAATAACGGAGACACTGGAACATTTCATTTTAGAATGCCACAAATATTTGCCTAACAGAACAAAAATCTTAAGTAACTGTAATGGTAAAATGTGCCGAGAAAAGGGAGGATAAGTGGATGAGAAATAACATGAAGGAAAGGGTCAATTTTATAGTTGGGACGATCGAATGGGTGTCTAACGAAACAGTTTTTGGCTGAATGCTGGGATTGTAGATGGGAGGGTAGGGAGGAATAACAGGGGACTAGGTTGATGTATGCCTCCTCGTTAGAGGACTGCGACAAATCAGCGGAAGGCCAATGAATTATTATTATTATATTATTATTATTACTATTATTATTATTATTATTGTTGTATGTGGTGCCGTCTTCTGTCCACAAGTATGTTTGCCATTTGTAATAGGATAGAATGGGGGCAGGACGAATCCCCGACTCGCACTTTGTGACACCAATGGAATTGTAGAAAAACCATATTTGATCCCATAATGTCTTGAAGTCATTGATTTATCATTGACATATTGAGTTTGAAAGAGAACAATATCGGTACAATTTGTTGGGTAATATCTGGTGATGTATTGTTATCGTTGCCATTTGTAAAAATGATACATTGTCTTGAACTTATAAAATCACCGCCACAAAGTCTTACAACAAATGTTTATTTCGAGGATTCTACTTAGATAAAGTAATTGCCTAATGCCGTTCCCTCCAGCTGTCGAATTGATAAATGTATTTAGAGTTACAGTTCTGATTGAAAGAGCTGATGATACTAGATCGGTTGGTGGGGGAGGGGAACTATCTAATTGGTGACAGAGTAGCATTATAATTAGTGGTGGTTTGGGGGTGTACAGTTAAAACTAGAAGTCATGTCACGAAATGAGCACAAATAGCTCGTCGATCTGCGCGTTAATCTATAGTAAGGACATCAAATTCTGTACATATGGCCTTTGCGCAAGCACTGTTTCAGCCAATGGACCTCCGGGTAACCCGGAGGTCCATTGGCAGAAACATTGCCTGTGTTTCCAATGAGTAACCAGGAGAACCTGCCGTGCTTCGGATGCCATTCGATATGGCAATTGCGCGCAATTCCCACGCGCAAATAAGCCTAGATAAGCGCACAGTTGGTGACAGGACTTCTAGTTTTAACTGTAAGTCAGGTGTGGCGCAGGGGCATGGAAATGCTGATTAGCTAAAAATTCTACAACAAAATAAGGGGTATTGCCTATCTATCGATAACTGTCTATAATAACCATGTCATACAACACCTAATGTTGGCAACATGTTTCTTTCACTTGTAGTATTCCGTTGACAGTGACGATAGATGCTCTCAGTGTATTATACGTTTTTCATACCAAATGATTATGAAAATATAAAGTGAGATAAAATTCATATCTTCGTTAGAAGAATCTATCTTTTTTTTGTTTTTCATATTTTTTGTTCAGATATCCCTGCTTCAAAAACAAAAAGTGCTGAATTTTATACATGAATTCCCATACCCAGATATCATTGTCAGTACAATAGTCTTTGGTATTGGTGTACTGTTATCAAACGGAAGAATACAGTTAAAACTAGGATTCGTGCTCCCGCGTTGTGTCCTTGGGCAAGGCACTTAACCCCGATTGCCTACATGGGGGTACGATGACGCTGTGTACTAAGGGGTACTGTACGTCGACGGTGCGCATGTCTTCAACCAATCTAACCCTGCCTGTGCCGCGGTGCAGAGTTCAGAGTTACGATGTTGGAGAGCTGACAGCTGTTCGTCTTTGCTCGGTGGTTCTCTCCGGGTACTCCGGCTTCCCCACCCGCAAAACTGTCACCAACATGATATGACCCTGGCTGTTAATGTGTCGTTAAACCCTAATAAAAAAAAAGAAAAAAAGTTAAAACTAGAAGTCCTGTCATGAAATGCGCACAAATAGGACGTCGATGTGCGCGTTAATCTACGCATTATGACCATAGTAAGGCCATCAAATTCTGTACATATGGCCTGTGCACAAGCAGTGTTTCAGTCAATGTACCCGGTTACCCGGAAGTCCATTGGCAGAAACATTGCTTGTGCTGCTATGAGTAACCAGGAGAACCTGCCGTGCTTTGGATACCATTAGATATGGCAACTGCGCTCATTTTCTACGTGTGATTAAGCCTAAATAAGTGCACAGTTCGTGACAGGACTTCTAGTTTTATCTGTAGCAAATATAAATATAACTATATAATAGTGTAACTGTGCTGTACTCAGAACGAAATATGTTCACCAAAACATACATGGCTCCTGCTGGGGGAGTGTCCCTTCAGGTTGTGGGATAAAGGTCTTATTGTGACGCTCAGTAGCGTCTTTTTACTTGTTATGAATTTCGTGAGGTACGAGAATGTCACTCAATAAGCCCTCATACAGCCGAAAGACGAATTTAACCCCAAAGAACAATAACTATGAGGGAGTCCTGCTTGTTGGTGAGTGGAAGGGAGGGGTAGCAGGAAAGGTACACGAACCGTTCTGTATAATTACTCAGCTGAGTTGGTCTCCAGTGAATAAATCTTTCGCGTTTCAGAAGAAAGTATAAATATAAATAGCTGAAACCTGTACAGGATTTATGACACTTTCTCACTTTGGTGAAATAAATGTATTTTTCTGCATTTTAGAATATAGAAGTAGGCTGTACTAAATGTTGCGAACGGGTCACTACCACAAATCACATATACAGTACGGCCGCCGTGGTCTGGTCACTTCCCGCGGGTGGGCAATATTTCCACTGACGCAATAATATTAGATTCCAAACAATAATTATAGGAATAATAATCGAAAAATCAATTGATGAAGCACCGGGTACAACCTGGTGCTTCATTAATTAAAAATATCCTGATGATGATTTGTATTACCTGGTGAACGCATGTGTGGACATCATTGCCCACGCGTAGATTACGACAACCCCACGGCGATTGTACTGAATGTATCCCCCTGTCAGTGGGAATTGAGTTTGGCACTTGTCCCTCAACTATTCCAAGAAGTTCAATAGAATAATTTTTGTACTTGAACATTCAAGAAACAGATAGATAGATATTTTATTTAACGGTATAGTTTACAGGCAATTACATGACATGTTTGACTATAAAATACAAATAGATAACTAGAAAATGATATTCATTCTATACCGTTGGGAGATGACATAGTCAGATTGGGTGTCTACCTGCCACTCCCGTAATACATTTTACCCCAACACTGACTACGTGCTCTGCGCATTAATCTGTGATTGAAAGATCTACTAGTATGGATACTTGTGAGTAGCTAGTAGAACTGCAGCTTTGACTCGGCTACGTACCCCATTAATCTGTTTCTGCAGATGGGCGAGTTTCCAGGCTCAAAAAGGTGGCTAGTGGTGAATGTGATAGTGGGTATCCCTACCCCTCTGTGCTAATCTGACATTATTATGGTTATCAAACTGAGTTGTGGTTAGATTTAGAAAACAAATATTGCACGGTTCAAGTCTTGTTCATCAGTCAAGAAAAACACAATGGACACAATATTATACATAATAAGTCCTCGATGTGTCGACAGTTTGGGATACTTAGGTTATTTAGGTTATCGGTGTGGTAACCCTTACTGTGGAGTGTAACAGTCAGGACAGTGTGGGTTGTCACACTGATAGCTTTCTTGATATGAGGACAGAAGTTTTGTTCTTAACTTCCCTTTAAATTCTTTTCTATTTTCTATGTTTTACACTTCAGGGTCCAGTTCGATCCAGATTTTCGGAAAGGAATATGAGGGCAGCCTATCAAAAGCCTTTGTTCGGGTTTTGCTGATACGTACCAGTCCTGATTGCCTTGTATTCATGTGTGATTGAGAGATTGGGGAAGTAAAATAATGTTCGAAAGATTCTGGAAGTTTTCCATTTTTCCAATCAAACATAAATAGACAGGCATGTAGTTTGTACAAGTCGGTGACCTTCAATATTTTATCTTTTATGAACAATGGGTCTGCATGGGAATTATACTTTTTGTTGTTTAATATTCGAAGTGAACGTTTCTGTATTCTTAGTAATTTATTGGTTCCTCTTGAGTTTCCCCATATTTGAATGCCGTATACCAAGTGACAGTGGACCAAAGAGTAATAGAGCATCTTCATCACATGTTGTGGTAGTAGTTTTTTTGCTCTGTTCAAAGTATAATTTGCCCATCCAATCTTAGAACAAATTTTTGATATATGAGTTTGATAAGATAAGTGTTCGTCAATATGAATGCCTAAACAATTTAGAGATTTATCTTCTTCATTTGATTTGAACCCACCCTTTTTAATTTTTTACCATTCATAAAAATGTCAGGGTGAATGCAACTTTTAGTTTTATGGTTTGGATTAATAATATATGTATTTTGTTTTGTTGTCGTTCAGGGCGAGTTGATTTGCCGAGCACCACTCATATAGATTATTGAGTTCATGGTTAAAATGGGTCTCTATGGATTTGGTATTAGGCACTGAGTCATGGGTAGTTGTGTCATCCGCAGATGACAAGAGATTAAGAGTTGTAGAACGACTGATGTCATTTATATATAATAGGAATAAGGTTGAACCAAGAACTGAACCCTATGGGCCCCCCACATGCTAATTCGGTGAGTTCAGACATTTGTTCGCCATATTGAACATATTGCGATCTATTCGAAAGATAGCTGCTTTTAAACCATTTGTTACTGATGCCTCTGAATCCATACTTTTCCATTTTTGCTATCAATATGTTGTGTTTTATTGTGTCGAATGCCCTGGAGAGGTCCAGAAATGTTGCTAGTGTGTTGTTTTTACTTTCCTTTTTATTTTCAGAACCTATAATTTTCAGTAGTTGCATTACTAAATGTATGGTTGAATGCTTTTTCCGAAATCCGTATTGATGGTGATATAAGATATGTAATGTTTCGAGGTATTTCATGATTTTGTTGCACATGAGCTTTTCTAATACTTCAGAAAAGAAGGTAACATACTTATCGGTCTATAATTATTAAATACGTGCTCGTCTCCACTTTTAAAAATCGGAATAACTCTTGCTATCTTCATCCTATCAAGGAGAATACCACGGATAAAGGACATATTAATGATGTGGGCCAGAGGAGGAGCTATCACATTAATTGAGTGTTTGAGGGGGTTAGTAGTGATGCCGTCGCAATCCTCACTATTTTTAGAGTTAAGAGAATTAATAACAAAAAATACCTCGTATTCAGTTGTTGACGTTATGAAAAAACTGTTTAGTTCATTGCTGTCCATGAAGTCCAGAAAATTTTTTCTGGTTTTCTGGGATACATTTATTTGTTCGCTAGTATGTTTCCCTATGCTCGCGAAAAAGTCGTTGAATTCCTGGGCTATTTCCGTTGGATCATCTATTGCTTTATTATTTTCTATTACTAAGGATTGTGGAAAGGTGACTGCATGGTTTGTTCTAAGTAGGAAATCATTAAAAATTTGCCACGTTCTGTGTAAATTACCTGCATTTTCGGATAGTATGTTAGAGTAGTACATTGCTTTACTTTGTTTTTTAATTTTGTTAAATATTTTACAGTAGTTTTTATATTTTCTAATATTCTGCTCATTTGGGTATCTCAGTTTTTTTGTTATAAAATTTAGATTTATTATTTGATGAAGTTAGGAGCCCCTTCGTCATCCAGGGATTTCGTTTTACGAACTTTTTTCTTAACCGAATATTTTTTAGAGGGAAGGCCTTCTCGAATGCGAATTGGTATATGTCCATAAAAAGGTTGTATGCAACAGTCGGACAGTTAGTGTCGATCACGGAGGAAAAGTCACTTTCAGTCAAAATTGTTTTAAAGTTAGCTATACTGTCTGGATTAAATTTACACTTTGCGGTTGTTGGTAGAGTGTCGTCAGATTTCTGGCCTCTTTCAATGTGAAAGGTGGCGAAGTGATCTGAAACGTCTGTGATGATTATACCGGACAGGGATGTTGATAGAATGTTGTTTGTAAATATGTGATCGATTAATGTAGCGGATTGCTGCGTTATTCTAGTCGGCTTAGTGATATGTGGTAAAAAGCCTTGGCTAATCATTGTATGTAAATAAATGTCGGTCTTAGTATGGACACCGGATTTCAAGAGGTCAAAGTTTAAGTCCCTCATTATGTATAATTTTTTGTTCTCGTGATTTATTTTGTCAATTATTTCGTTTAATTTGGCCAGAAACAGATGAATGTCTGCTTTAGGTTGCGTGTTAGGTCTATATATTACCCCAAGCTATTTACTAGACTTGTTGTAATTGATTTCAACGAGCAGGGATTCGATGACATGTGGATAGGGACTGAGAGATCCCGACGAGTCTTAAAAGCTATATTCTCCTTGATGTACATTGCAATACCACCACGCCCATCGTCGCCATCAAAACTTGTTGTCCTAGTAAGGGGGTGGTAGCCATGTAGTGTACAGGAACATTTGGGGGGAATTTGGAATATTTCTGTCAGACCTATAACATCAAAATGGTTGATACAGATGTATTACTGTCTCCCTGTGTTAATGCAAAAATTACGTAGTTCGGTTTCAGAGGGTGTGCATTTAAAAAGCTGAAAATTCTGTGAAAGATTTAAATTTACCAGCTTTGGGCGTATGTGACATCTGTGAATAAAAATGAGCTTCTGTACATAACATTCCAGTCAACAATCTGAAGATTTGTATATAGAACCCAATTCCATTTATTTTGAGCATTCGAGGGTGGCGTAGTAGACATCTGCAGAAATTTTCAATAGTATGTGCGACATACTTTTGAGGTGCACATTAATGCATCGATGTTTTGACCTGTGACTGAGAGCATCTTATTATGGTCTTATTCCCCAACTTTCCAGGCTTTGGGAATTGCATTAAGGACACCCCTGTCAATTGTAAATGTGGTTTTGATATCGTATTTCGCAGTGAAATCCTAACTAATTAATTCAGGAAATGTCGGGAATCTCTCGTTCTCATTCAATAAATCATTGACGAAATATATTCCATTTTCACACTAATTTTGGTTAAAAAAACTGCTTTTCTTATTAATTTGGATATGATCATCCAAGATGAACGTTTTCGCAAATAATTCCGTTAACCCTTTACCCAACGTAACGGGAAAACCGGCCAGCGTTATTCACAAAAATCGCCAATTAATTTTCATTATATTTTCATTTTTTGTCTCAAAACCATAGATTATGACCCCCGTTTGGAACGAGCTCGTCGAGCGCGTTCCAATGAGGGGTCATAACCTATGTTTTTGAGACAAAAAAAAAAGAAAAAAATTAGTTATTCAAGAATTTTTTTGCAAGTGTCATCTGCTTTTCATGTCAGGTAAAGGGTTAATATTGTGGCGTTTTTATTACAACAGAGTGGTCGAGCAAGAGGGACAACGTTTCAAAATGAGTTTATATAGTTTCCTGTTTTTAGCCCTTCCTTGTGCATATTCTACAGTTTAAAAGACCTGAAAGGCTCAAATTCATCCAAATTAAGGGGTTTCCATGCAGTTACTATGGTAGGTTATAGGAGGTTTTTTACTCATACAAATTTTAAGTCGTAACTAAATTTTTTGATGTGAGGGAATTTAATACCTCGTTTTCTACTAAATCAATTATCGTTCCCCACTTCATTTTTTCATTTTTACAAGACCACAAGAAATGATGAAATTTTGTTTGAATTTCGTCAGATATATGCTTCGAGGATCGTGTAGCACCATTAGACAATGCATTAGAATAGGTAGGACCATAACTTTGACAACAGTCGATTTTTCGAATAACCTAAAGTTGCGAATAGGTTTTCAATGTTTCTCACCAGTTCGGTGAGAAAAAAATTCGGGAAGTGGAGTTTCACCGGAAGACTACTTTCTGAGAAATATTTAGTGATATCAGTGACAACTGTATATGGGAACTTATGTTAAATTTCAACCAAAGTTTAAGAGGCAACACCCTGCGAGGGGCAGCGTTTTGGACCAAAACAACAAGAATGATAATGAAAGGAACTTGATAATGGGTGTATCCATGTTCCATCAAATTACCTTCAAATTGTTAAAGAAAACTCCAGCAAAATATAGTATTCGCAGACCTTTGCTGGACACTTTTTGATAAAAGAGCTATTTTACAACTTCCGGTAGTAATATTTGTAGTCATGGACTTTGACGACCTTTTTCAACGTAAACATCGAGCTCGTTCCAAAGAAGGGTCATAACCTATGTTTTTGAGACAAAAAATGAAAGAAATAATGAAAATTAATTAGCGATTTTTGAAAATAGCGCTGGCAGGTTTTGGCCGTTATGTTAGGCAAAGGGTTAATATATAGCTCTTAAAAAAAACAGTTTTCAGCAGCCATTTTGGTGGTCATCTCGGATTTTTATGGAAGAACCGTTTTTTTCACTCTTCACTCTGTTAACATATAAAATGCTTTTAAGGACACGTTAGGGAAGCTAAAAGCGTTGGTTTCACTCTGTGTTCTGGCGAGGAGGTTGCAAAGTATATGCCAATAGGACCCCGGCTATATAATTTGGTATTCTCACAGAAAATGTTCCTGACTTCATGTATACAAATCTCTTCCCGTCTGACGCTGTTGGACTAATTGCAAATTGCTGCCGGTACCAACACAACGCGCAGATTACACGTGTTATTTTGTGACATGAGTGTGTTAACAAGTAAGACCGAAGCTGACGTCACAAATGTATTTTTGGTCAGCATACTCCAACCATAATCCAGGGAAAATAACAACCAAAGCCTTCACTGCACACACACAAAAGATCTTGTCTGTTGTGGTAATGAACTCACAAGAGAGGAAGGTCGAGTTCACGGTTACGATGCTGAAAACAGAAAACGAATTTATCCAATCAAGATTCGAGACCTAAAATAACAACGTTTCTGATTGAAAAAAATATTTGACTATTTATCTTGTGTGTCAGTGGGAAGTCTAAAAAGTATTTGTTTTTATGAAAGTACTCCAAAAGAATCAACATCTTATGCTCATTGTACGAGATGGAGGTCATCGTGGGTTTCAATTCATTCCTTATCCTTATTGATTACCAGTCAAACGTAATCGATGCACGCGTAAATCGTCAATATTTGTGTTCTTCACAGTTAATATGAGACAAACAAGCCCATCAAATGAAATGAAGAACTCGAAATATGAACGTGTGGTGTTTGGTTGTTGCTGTCGACAGAATTATATAGTGTTGAGTGCTTGTCGGTGTGGGAGAACCCGGAAAAAACAGAAGTACCGATCCGAACGCCCAGAATGAAGTATCATGAACGACAAATGGCGATCAAACTTTTAACGTCAAAAACAGAAACGACGGAAGACCAAAGAATGTTAGTGGATCGTGGGGTGGGGGCAGCTGGAACAAGGAGAACGATAGAACGGGATGACTATTGTCCGGCTCGGGGTGACAGAATTGGAAAAATAATCCGTAGACACGCCAATGGTTTGACTCACTGGATTATAGGGCTTCGACGACGGAAGGTTTTAGAAATTGAGTGAGGAGGGGAAGATCGACTAGTAAATATAGTAAACTTCTGAAAATGCTGAGCACTCCTTTTCGTTTAACCCTATTTAAGGCCACGTCAGAAAATAACATGGCCTGGCCATTAATTAGTCTTAATTGTCTGTTACTTCAACCATCCTCTAAACCGAAAGCTTTGACTTGTAAGATATTTGAAACAGAAGAAACAGACGGACCCAGCAGACGGCGGAATTCATTGGCGCACTGCAACTACATCTGTTTGTATTTTACACTTGATATCTTAGTTGGTATTATTTGCGTATGGCATTAGCTTGGGTGGTAAAAAATGCTTATATGGTAACCAGATGGAGTATTTTAAAGGGAACATCCCACTCCCACCCCTTCAAACTGTCTGTGAAGTTTTACTTCACATGTTTATTTCATATCTTTAACCTGATGTTTTTCTGTCGTGTGTGTGTCAGGACAAAGGCTTAAGGGAGTGTGTCCGAGTAAACATTCAGTTACTAGAGTCATTCCCGTCAAAACGGCTGGGCATGATATTTGAAAACGGCAAAACGATATAAACGAAAGTAGATTATATATCACTCGGGAATGTGAAAAGAGCATTGGTGAAAAAAGAAGGAAAGAAAAAAGTAGCGAGATCAATCGTTGTAGGTCGTTGTTGTTGCAATCCGACGTAAATGAAAAAAACACAATTAGATTTAATTTTCTGTACATTTCGTGACTCCAGTAGTTAGTCATAGTTTCTGAGTATTAACATTTTCAAGCCAAAGTAGTTGAACTCGAGTCCATTCCCAGTGGCTGGATACTGATAACAAGATCATTCACTCCAAAATCAGTTGGGTTAAAAATCAACCCAAATCAGCAGGGTTGAGTAAATATGAACCTAAATGAACTCAAGATTCTATTCGACCCTGCAATTTTATTACTTAACCCTTTACCCAACGTAACGACAAAAACCGGCCAGCGCTATTCTCAAAATCGCCATTTAATTTTCATTATTTTTTCATTTTTTGTCTCAAAAACATAGGTTACGACCCCTCGTTCCAATGAGGGTCATAACCTATCTTTTTGAGACAAAAATGAAAAAAATTAGTTATTCAAGAATGTTTTTTTTTTGAAAGTGTCGTCTGCTTTTCATGTTAGGTAAAGGGTTAAAGGCGAGGTTAAGACTCTGTGGTGTGATAATCGACCACCTGCAGACAAGTCGAGTCCACAGTTGGCGAATCTTCACGTCACGGAGTACTAACTTCGCAGGGACTTATAGATTTTCCACCCTATAGTTATTTACGATTCCTCAGAAAGCACATGGAGCATTAGCAATAATTCAGCTCTTGAACCACTAGATGAAACGCTTAAAAACTTGCTCCGTTCTTCTTGCACAGTGCTCTCAAAAACTGTAAATATTTGTCGGATGGCGACTACTATCAATTGTGATTCAAAAGCAACCCATTCATTCCCCTGCACTGTTTATGACTACCAAATGTTTTCTATTGTAAAAAATTAAACATTATGTAACTTGAAGTCCAATTAAAATGTTTCTTCAGAAGAGTACTGAAAACTATTATGTGGCAAAGGAATTGACCCTTAATTTGGTAGCCGATAAAGGACAGATCTAACGTGTATTATCCTCCTAGAGATGCAAAGGCGCCAAGTCAAAATGACATCACGGAAGAATAGTCCGATCTTTCACCATTGTGTCTATCAGGTTAATGTTTTTCATTGATTTATGAATGCCGGAAATAGTGCAGCTTGTTTTTTTACTATCGCTGTTCCATTTCGTCTGTCAAATGGATTATATGAGATTGGAGATATGTGGGCAGAAATCACCAGAAGAAAATTGCTATGAGTAAAATACAATGAGATTCCTTGTCTGGTTGCGACATTTTTTCCCCTGTTTTCACTCATAGGATTCTTGAGCGAGTTCAAGGGCGAGAAAAATGCAGAATCTCAGCGTCGGAGGAAATGAAAAGCTAATATTGCCCAAGACAATGTCATCGACAGAAGAACAGCTAGGGTGGAGGGGGCATGGTTTAAAACAAACAAATTAAAACACATGCCACTGAGCAGAAGAAAGTACGTGTTTCCGGTCTGTTTTCGAGGGTCTCTGTCTTGATGCTCGGAATGTTGATCTGGATAAATCGAAAAGTTCGGTATCCAATGTGCGTGATTTTCTGAAATGCAATAACCATCTGAGGTTCCCAAAGTATACTTGTGATTAATCCATGACCGAGAAGTGTATATAAAAGCGACCGGTACAGTTTTTCTTTCAGGACCGTGGAGCGATTTGGAAAGTGGGGATGGTGAGTCTTAGGTGCGAACTTGAGTAGTGCACGTACATACGTGTGTGTGTATGTGTGTTTAAGTTACAAAAATACGCACTAGCACAGAAATTTCCTGCTGAAGCGTATTTTTTCTTGTAATATGCCGCAGAAATAGTGTTTTCTTAAAAGTATATATGTATTGAACTTTAATGAGTTTCAACCACGAACAAAAATAATACACTAATTTGATTTAAAATAAGTGTTGAGCTTAGAAACTGGTTAAACTGACTGGCAATGATTGATGTTATTTATTGATGGGCTCCAATTTTGTCCTTACAGTGATGTTACGCAATCATTTGTTTGTCTTATAAGCAATGACAGGTCGAAGATTTAAATGTTCTTTTACGTTAGAGTTGGTTAAGGGGACGTCCAACCTAACTTTGGTCAAATTTCATGCAATTTTCTTTCAAGTCCAAAAAAGGCCCAAAATGAATAACTCCAATAAATTATTTTCCAAAATGCTTGGAATGAAACATAGACCAAGTGGAAACTGAAATTTGCCATGGAACTGCTGCCATGTGTAAATAGCACCACCTGAAAGTCTGCTATGGCATAAGTAAGAGAACAAAATGTTTACAATAAAATACCTCAAAATAAAATAACAGCTGTATTCTATAGACATTGAAGTACATACTCGAAGAAATTTTTTCCTAATTCTTGAAAGTAATAAAGATTGAGACCAAATGTTATAAGTGGAGTGCTCAGTGATTGAAGGCAGACATTTTCTTTTGTTTATGTTTTGATTTGGGGAGTTCAACAAAGGTCAACTTTAAGGAGTCCACTAGAAGAAGTATGGAAGGACAAAAGAGTGTCTCCCAATATAAAGATGTATGTGTCACTGTGATGATGGTTTGGAAAGAAACTATGATATTCTCCTATGTAGAATGCACTGCAAAGTCATACATTGTAGTTGAATAAATATATTTACAAACCCCTTGCACTGTAACCCCTTTTATCCCATGCATCAATTTGATAGTGATTAAATTGTTAAATTTGTCTGGTTTATCAATAAGTAACACAGCTTTGTTTACTCTCGGACACCAATACACTCATGATACCTGTTGGGGAAGAAATAAGGGTAACTGTAACCTGTCACTGCAATAAACCATCTAATGTACTTAAAAGTATATTGTTATTCAAAACACATCAAATCAACCTTACATAACCATTATTGCATGTACTTTCCCCAAGGAGGCTTACTGGCATATTGAGATCAGAAGGGCACATCCAGAGAGTCTCACATATTTTTTTTGTTAAGAACGCAGTGCACAAAGCAATCCCCAAAAGGTGACAAGTGAGCTCCATTTGACACAAAAAAATTCCCGGAGGGGGGGGGGGGGGACCTCCGACACTCAAGGCATATGCCTTTTTTCTCAAAGTTTAACTCTTTTGTCTTTTTGAAGATCCTGGCCACGCATGTTCCAAACACTATCAGACAGGTAACCCTCCAAATAAGTGTACATGTATCTGCAAAAATCATGTTACATTGCAAAACATTCTTTTTGGAGTTTAAGTTCTGGACCTTTCATGCTTCTTATTTCCAACTATAACACTTAATTTATCGATTAATGGGTGAATAGAAAAGTCCTGCCATAATCAACATTTTGAGTTCCACAAGCCTTCATAACAGCTCCGATAAAAGTGTCAAACATCAGATTGGTGGCTTTATACAGAATATTCATTAGGTTATTGCTTGATAAGTAATAGGAACGAAATCTTCACCAGAAATATTTTGTAGCAATAGATTTGAGGGTATCAGTAGGCACTTTCCAACAAATTGTAACAAACCAACTAGTTATAAACAAAATTTTCTAACTCAAAAGAGTGAAAATGTACCACAACTCTGAACAAACGTGGGAAGAAACACATGCTACAGCAGCTGCACAGGCATTGTTTTCCCATGATGTTCGATCACAACACCAAATATCCTTCAAATTGGAGAAGCAGTGGTTGAGATATAGGGGAGAATGTTGGTACATGTAATGATGAATGGGTGAGACTAAGAGGGCACCACTGCATGGCCCTAGAAGCACCTTTGCAAATAAAACTTCCACGTCTGGAGCATAATATTCGCAACACACCCACCTTATCAGTTCATAATTTCAGTAAAATAAAAGGAATTATCCATTTTAATTAATTTATAGATGATGGGACATATTTGGCTACTTTCGCCTTCTCGTACTATTAATTACCACAAACAATATCGGTTTGATGCCGACAAACGCAACTGAACGCATCTGGTCTGGTTAAAAAGTAACTCGGCATGGATAATGAAGAAATTGCGAATATTTCGTGTATTTCATTTGTTTAAAAGCCAATTGCAGCTAATTTTGACCGTGGATTCGATAATTCGTTTGGGGTTTGACCACACGGTCACGCTAACAGCGGTTATGTTTATTGTGATATGCAAATTGGGAGATAGTTTCCAGTGAAGGAGATTTGTCACAGTTGTCAGTGTAAAACGTTGACAAAAGACACTGATCGACGCTTGTGTTAGTATGGTTGGTTGCAAGAAAAAACTAAATTCTCGGCATCGTCCAAACGCACCTTATTTCAAAGCGCGAATGCATCATTTTCAACCCAACTTGAATCGGTCCTTTGCAGACTTCAAACAGAGCCGCGACAAATCCCATGGTTACTAGGAAGTAAATAACTTCACAACATCGGGGGAAATCAACAAAAAAGTTCAGACGGCCTGTAAGCACGAGAGGGAATTTCGAACCATATTTTGCAGTTACGACATAAACAGCTTTAGTATTTGCTGTCACCTGTTTGCAAATCCGCTCATACACTGTCTCGAACAAATAATGGGCGTGATCACGTCCTTGCATTCTTATGATTGCCCAAATTGAGTATTTCTACAAGAACCACATCGTAATCACATGACCGGAATAAACATCATTGAAACATGGCCACACCCGGAACATCCAAAATCTGTGATGGTGTTATTACATTCAAACATCAAAACGCACCAGAGTGTGTGTCAAAAAAATGCTTTCTCCGAGTCTGTAGTATGTTATCATTATATT
The DNA here is from genome assembly GCA_031216915.1 of Pictodentalium vernedei. Classification (NCBI taxonomy): domain Eukaryota; kingdom Metazoa; phylum Mollusca; class Scaphopoda; order Dentaliida; family Dentaliidae; genus Pictodentalium; species Pictodentalium vernedei. The sequence continues at coordinate 213,750,167 of CM062290.1, forward strand.
GAGGACAAGGCTTTCGAATTACCGATTATTTTCTGGTTTTACCGGTTCGTTACTTATGCCATTGGCAAATTAATCTTCTTCAAAATCATAAAATTCACTTTTTTTCCTGAAAAAAATTATATGTACCTTTTCTATGCACTTTACTCATTATTTTGATATATAATTTGCCTTCCCTTACTTCTCTTATCTGTTTTTGAGGCATTGGGAAAAATGTCAACAAATTGACCAAAGTTAGATTGGACGACCCCTTAAATGGAATTCATCTTTTACTATTTTTGCTATTTCGATATTCATTCTGTTGTAAGTTAAAGTGAAAGGAATAATGGTATCTTTTCGTATTCTCCCTCTGATAGAATCATGCCTAATGGCCAGAAGGTTTGAAGCATATTGATCCAAAAAGCTTCACTTTCTTTAAAACATTCACCCTTTTATTCTGATGTATCTTTAATTGGTGGTTGTTCAATTGGTCAATCAAAATCGTCCAAGAAATGGCCTGGAAGGTTGAAATGTTGTGCTACTGGGACATCAGCATTATCTTTTATATCCTGTTTGTGTCGAGTAGCAAACATACGGAAAGGCTTTCGACGTTGACCCATATACTGCTTTCTACAGCAATTACAAGTGATAAGGTAAAGGATATTGGCTGCATCAGAATGGAGGAAGTTTCAGATCTGATAATGATTCTACGCTTGTTCAGAGAAAAACCCTCTTTCTGACCAGGAATAAAGGTATGAAGTCTACAACCGGGCTTTCTGCAATTCAATACTGCGCCACTACAATTCTGCAACGGGCTCTTGTGTTCAATTTTCAGTAGTTCGAAATCAGTAATTTCTGCAGAAATTTCCCGATTTTTCTGAGTTTGAGATCCCCGGCTACGCAAAAAGCGTAGTGAGTGCCCCCTCGATCTGCGGACACCAAATAGGGTAGAACAAACGTCGTTAAAATTTATCTTATCACTCGAGTTCCGGTGGAAACGAGTGAGCTGTGATCTGATGATACCTTTAAATGTATGTGGTGGATGAAATGATTTTGTTTGCAACAATTGATGCGAATCAGTTGGTTTAAAATACATCTCAGAATCTAAATGACCTGATGCCTGGAACTGTTTGACTTTATACACAGTCAAACCGAGAAAATGAACAGAATCTTGACTGATGGTAGCTTTCAATTTGATATTTTGATCATGATTGTTTAAAATTTCTAAAAATTCATCTAAATCTTCTTTTGAATGTTCTCAAATGATGAACTATCTGAGATATACGAAAGTATGCTTAGCATATTTGCTTAAGGCATTTTTCTCCCATTCCGCTACATAAAGGTTTGCAAAATTAGGATTGAATCTTTTGCCGATAGGACAACCCATATTTGTAAATAATTTTGTTCACTAAATTGAAATTACCTTTTAAATTCAGCTCTAAAAGATCCCAAATTTGTTTATCCGGGCGTTTTACGTCAGAATGATTTTCGAATACATTTTTCAGAGATTTAACACCTTTATCAATATCAATGTTGCTATACATGCTGTCGATATCCAAAGTAGCCAGGATTGCAGTTTTCGATATTTTCAATTTAGAAATTTTAGACAGGAAATCCTGTGTATTTTTTTAGGCAGCTCGAATGTCTATTACCTATAGGTCCCAGATGATAGTCATTGATTTCCGAGAGGGCTTAAGATTCCGAGTTACAGTCTGAGACAATTAGCCTCCCGGCCTTTTGGCACGCACAGATGCATGGAGACAACCGAGTCAGGTTCCACTTACCCTATCTCTTCCTTTTATGGAAGCCAAAAAAAGGTCCACTGGAATTTTCGTGTAAGTAGGACGTTTGTGTTATATCACCCCTGATCTCTACATAACTGAATTGTTGGAGCTCTCATTGGTCACATACAGTACGTGGAGAGTGTATTATCACTAAATCACCCGTAGATTGGAGATTCCATCCAGCCAGTAATTGCAAATTTGTTGCAAAGCATAACAAGCAAAGTTCCAACCAATGGACCTCCGGGTAAAACCCGGAGGTCCATTGGCTGAAATATTGCTTGTGTTTTTTGTCCATACGTACAGAATTTTATGTGATAACTCCACTCCGTGGGTGATTTAGTCACAATCCACTCTTCACATACTGTATAGAAAAATGTCTCAACCTCTACCATCTTAGATATTGCTATAAATAAACAATTTTCCACAACAACAAAATTTCTCGATGGTTTTCAATTTCCTGCTGCCTCGCAATCGCCAATCGCCTTTTAAAGAAAAGGCTTTGATTGCTGTAAAAAATAAATATGTTGAAGATTGCACATTTTTCTCGGCAATACAAATTAAATATTTACAACATATTTTAGTTATTATTGACATAAAAAAACAAGTGCCGAGATTGGAAAGTTGGTACAATGCAACTAGTTTTCGTATTAGGTAAACACCATGACGTTTGATGAAGTGAAAGCAAGGTTCCGCTTCCGGGAGGACTTCTATTCCGATCTAGAAATATTCCGCGTTTTGGTTGCCCAAATGTACGAGCCGCTGTTGAAAGAAATACCTAAGAGGTGACTGACCATACGAACAATGGTAAAAATAAAGTGTAATATCTTCACCTTGAAGAGCGGTGTGATTCGATTCAGCCGGATTCAATTCGGGATTCGATCCGATTCGACCTGAAATTTGAGATTCACAGTGCCCTACAGAATAGTGCAATACAAAACAAATCGGTAAGGGGGTCAACAATAGATTAAACATATTTTATTTGTCTCAAAAAGGGTACCAAAAGGATCGGAGAACATGTGCTTGCCTCTAAGGTAACTCTCCTCTCCTGTAACATATTATTTAACAAATATATATAACACATGACAGCAGTCCCATAATTAAAAGAAACAAAATACCAAAAAACTAGAATTGAGTAGTTATTTTTACAGAAAGAAGAAAGGAAAGGAAAGGAGGAGGGGGGGGGGGGGGGGGGGGGTGCTGTGTTCCATGTCTATTCCATGCTAATTTTGGCTCAGTCGAATAATGGGGGCAACAATGTACGGCTCTATGTTCAAATTATTACTGAACCTCCCCATGGATACAAAATAGATCCCCACAATAAATTATTTTCTTTCGGTTGAAACCACTCAGAAACTTGGTATTGAATGGGTTAAGTGTATTTGTTGTCCCTAGAGAGGCGCACTTGAGCGCAGCTACAATACTCGGAAACGAAAAGTTGCCTAGGTGAGCAAACCGTCGTTCTCCGGCTGAATTACCCCCCCCCCCTCTCCCCCCTGTGGCGGTTTGGCCGCACTGATTGTTATATGTTTCTACTCTGATTTTCTAACAATACAGGTAAGCAAGTAGAATTTACAGAAGGAAGATCGTCCTTTGGGTTCCAATGTGTTCTATGCGCCTACTGGCACATAGAACACATTGGAACTCAGGGGACGAGATGTCTCGAGAAAAAAGAATTCTTCCACAACACATGAAATCTTCCATACAAAACGTAGATTTTCTTTTCAAATGCTCCAATGGGAGGGAATGTTTTTCACATCATTTGAACTCATCAGGATATGTTTAGTGTTCTCAAATGAAAGAGAAATAAGACCACCCGCGCGCTAATGAAGTTTAGCTGAGAAAAATGGAAATGTGATGCTAATGATCCGAAAAACACCTAATTGAGTTTCAAACACGTGCGAGTAGCAGCCTTTGATTACGGAAGTGTACATTTATGACATGATAATAATTCTTTGGCCTTCCGCCGAGGAGGCCTTTATCGACATCGTCCACCACTCCCCCCCCCCCCCACCCCCGTAATATTCCAGCATTTAGTCAAAAACTGTTTCATAATTCCATCCACTTATGCTTTCGCGATCTCTCCAACTATAAAATTGATCCTTTCCCACATGCCATTCCTCATCCACTTATCCTGCATATTTGCATCCTATTTTTCCATTAGTTTTCCAAGAATCCTGTTCTCCTAAGCAAATATTTAGGGCATTCTGGAATTAAATGTTTCAGAATCTCAGTTACTCCTAAGTTACACATTTGGCACGCCCTCTCCTTTCCTGATTGTCTCCCTCAACTCCAGTGATTTGGATCGAACTCTGAACAACAATCACTCCCCAAACGATCCATCCAGGTACTCCTCAAACCTATCTTTAACCGATACCCACTTGAGTTCCTCTCTGATCGTTTCCAATGCGGTTGCGTAACCAGTTCCGGTTATCGAACGCCCCGCGTCAGCTTTTATGATCTCCAAGTTCCCCGGTACCGTTTGGTTTAGAGGAATCACATCCGTTCCGTAAGTTAAGCTTTGTAATCCCACCCGCTCCCAACAAGTTTTTCCAACGAAGGGGGGTGTGGGGGGGGGGGGGGTGGGGGTTGAGGGGAGGCGCGGTGGAATTGCAGTAACCGGTTCTCGTCAGATCACCGAAGTTAAGCAACGTCAAACCCGGTTAATCATTGGATGGGTGACCGTCTGAGCGATCGATTCGGACTCCCGCGTTGTGTCCTTGGCCAAGGCACACAAGAATTGTCCACATGGGGCACGATGACGGTGTATAGCAAGGCGTACTGCACGTCGATGGTGCGTATGTCTTCAACCAATCCAACCCTGTCTGTGCTGCAGTGCGGAGTTACAATGTTGGGGAGCTGGTAGCTGCTCGTCGTTGCTCGGTGGTTCTCCCCGGGTACTCCGGCTTCCTCCATTCGTAAAACTGTCACCCACACGATATGAGCTTCGCTGTTAAAGTGTCGTTAAACCATAATAAATAAATAAATAATAAATTTCCAACGAACACCTTGATAAAGCTATTTCTTCCAAGTAGTTTTAACTGATTGAGTATTCTTTTTTCTTTCGCCTCATGTTTGAGTGGTTTCTGTATATGGCTCTACCTGTTACACATAAATTGTCTCCCAAGTATTCGTATTCTTCTGCCCCCCCCCCCCCTTGATATATTATTGCTTTCCTCTTCACCAGCTGAGAATTTACCCACCCTCCACCTTCGCGACTCACCTACCCTTCGGCCCACAGATATTACCTTGCTTTTTTGTTTTCGTTCACTTCAAATCGCCATTTATCCCCGTACTTTCCTACCACGATTAACAGTTTTTGCAGTCCCTCTTCACTCTCGGCTAATAAAATCGCGTCAAAAATATTATAATCTGCCCGGGCAAGCAGCTTAAAACATTGAATCTAGATAAGACTACGCGATACCATGAAGCTCGTCCCAATGTCATTCATTTTTCGAATAACAGGATATAGTTTAACACCGATTTGCATGAGAGTTTAGGTGGGTCTATCGAATTTAAAAAGAAGACTGATTTGGAAAACTCTTAATGATCACACAGAGACGAACTTAACCCTTTGAATCCTGGTAGTACCTTCCATGTCAATTCAATGGCAACAATTGGAAGAGTCCATATTCATTATTAGGGGGTAGACCAGTTAATATTTTCAACGTGCAGCCTTGGCTGCACGTTGAAAATATTGATTGGCCTACCCCACACGTTCTCTTAGCAGCCATCCTACTTGATGCAATTATGACGTATCATGTTTTTGGCCCCGAAAAACGGTCTCTCGGGTTGAAAAGGTTAAATGGAGCGATACAAATGTGGCCGGTTCGCGAAAATTGGTTAGGGACAATTTTAATTTCCAATTCGCCTCCAGAGTACATCTAGCTTACCGCACAAATATATGCTCTAAATATCTAGAATATATTGTCTGGGTACGAATTCAGTAACACTCCAATAATACGTTTAATATTGAAATAGGATCCCAATCCATTCCCCATTAACCTTTTATCTAACGAATCATCCACATCATCTCGCGCAGTTTACAAATTAAGCTGTTGAAAAGAAATTATTTTCCCAAAAATTCAACAAAACCGTATTGTGTGACTCCTCACTGGAAACGAGATTCCATTGAGGGGGCACATGATATGGTTTCGTTGACATTTTTTGAAAAATTTGAAAAAATAATGCTGAAAAGAATCAATTTTGATATCGTTTGCATTGGGTAAAGGGTTAAGCCAACACCAATACTGAAACAAAATGTTACAGACCACCACAGTCTATCCAAAACCGTAACGCAGCTTCCCTGCGTGGTATAAACGGTCTTGCTGTTATATTACAATCAATGTGGTAGCTTATCGGTATCAGTTAAAAGGGAATTGAATGTTGATACCTGGAGCCAATACTATAGGTATTGCTGAACTAAATATTTGAATTAGAGTTACCCGCCTTGAAATGTTGCAATCTGTATAAATAAACAGCCTTGGGAAAATATATTGTTTCGGTAAACATTTGAAACATTCTGTTGACATCCTGCATTATTTTTGAATATTCCTGATAAAAAGAGGGTGATTTGAAGTCTTTTAGACCACAAAAAATACAATTTACTTTTTGTGTGTTTTTGTATTCCCTGAAAAATATGTGCACATTTCCGGTACTTCTCTTCGTGTCATGTTTTCTCTCTAATTTGTTGCATGGCCCCCTCTTTTCGGGTCAGAAAATGTTGTCTGAAGGGCTATACTTGACAAAGATATTTGAATGCCAAAATTAAAGTTATGCGATCACATTTTTTTGCCTTAACGTTATAATTGTTGCCTATGGGAAAATATTTAATTCTGTGGTACCTATAGGAAATATGTTTTTTGGCTTCCAAACCAGATTCAGTTATTATTTGTGAGGGGGGGGGGGGGGGGGGGGAGGATTATTTCACATTCAAATGTATTCTGGGGGACCACACATCTTATAAAACTATTTTATTGTTTTGAGAAGATACATTTTTGTCACAGTCAGCAATAAAGGCTATATATTGCCAAAACTAAGGCTGCCAATACAAGCAAATTCCTATTTTGAGCAAGTGTTTTTCCCAGGAGCCACTATAACATCTGGCAGCAGCAAACTAACAGCCCATCTTACCCAATTAACACATTTATTTAAACCGTGCTTCTCCCTCATAATACTAGGGGCAGGGAGGATTCCAATCTTCCAACCCCCTCCCAAATCACCATTCAAACACAACCAGAAAACATATACTGCACTTCTATTCACTGGTATTTAGAAGTTTTTTCTCTTATGTATTATGCTCTTTAAAATGTTGGAAAACAATTCCTTCATTGAAAGAGTATTTTGGAACACAAATTTGGGAAGTGGAGGGGGGTACAGAGGACAAAATAACATAATAAAATGACAAATGTGAATGAATGGCATTTGTGCACAGCTACCAATATAGCAAGCAGTCTAGTACTAGTGCTGTCATGGTTCCCATGAAATGCACAAATCAAATTTATAGTGATAGTTGTGAAATATTGCTCCCTCTTAAGCCAAGTCTCCCTCTCACACATACTTAACCCTTCTGCTGATGATAAACGTTTGGAAAGAACGTACAGCATGTTGTTAGAGGCTGAAGTTAATATAATACACTTTCAGTTTCTCATGATTTCCTTTGAGACTGCAGCACTCATGGTCTACTGAGTTATTTTTCTATTTGGTAACCTTGTCATGGCTCTTCTACAATATTTTTCATTGTATGTCATTACGTACTCTCATGTAGTCTTCCTAAATGTGTGACTGCAAGCCTATCCGTCTGTCTGTCTGTCTCTTCATCAGACAAGGTGTTTCTTTGCTTTTCATTTGCATGGATCAACATTTTCAATAATTGGCAGCTGACTATCTTTAACCTTCACCCCCCCCCCCCCCCTTTCACACACACACACACACACAAATATATTAAACATCCAAGACCACTATATTCTCGAAGCAAATGTCTGATTCATCCTCTTTGGAAACATATTTTCTACAATTTCACTCTGTTTGTCAGAATGGGTGTCTGTGGGGATTAAAACAAAAGTTATCAAAGTGCACTTATGGGTACTTGCAGCACAAGCAAAGCACTATATAATCAATACTTGATGATTTTAGGCATTTTAACAACGTTATGAGATACCACAGTAGCAGGTACTGGTCATCTTTTGGAAAAAGCACTGTTTTATGATTTTTCAATGCCATACCAATAACTCTAGGTGCCTTGACTGAAAACAGACTTTTTGTTACAAAAATTGCAAAGAATGCACCATACACAAAGTGAAATGTCTTCAGAAGCCAGAATGTGATTTAAAAACTCTCACAAATGGAAAATTTAATATCACAGTAGGTTTGTTTTGGGTCAATATCAATTAATTTATGAATTATATCATAGTCTTTGATGAAAATGGACATACTTGGGGGGGGGGGGGGGGGGGGGGCTATTCAGGACTATATTTACCACATCAGTAGGTAGAAGAAAATTTGACATCAGTTGTTAAGATAAAATTGCAGAGTCCTTTTATATTTGTGAGATGAATAGCTGCATCCCCAGTTTTTGAAACAAAATTGACATTCATTTTGTTTCGTGGTGGTTGGGACACTGTTTTGCTTGCAGTGTGGTTAAATGAGACAGATGTTTTCCAAAAATGTTGTGTGTTGATGCAGATTTTAGTTTTATTTTTGGATCAGGGTAGTTTTTAAAGAAAGCTGTAATTTCTCATCCCTCTCAGCTAATTTATTAGGTGACAGGCTAGAAAACTCTTTTGAAGGCAATAACAGTTTTCAAGCCCATTTGACAAAATTTGGACACTTCTCCTTAAAAGAGCAAAATTGGCATGTTTTTGACTCAGCAGAAGCCAAAAGTTGGATTCTAATGCAGAAATGACTCTTTTATCACATGGAAGTGGTAAAATGTCTCTTTGGTAGAGCTGGGGATAATTATAAAACGTTCACTACTGTATTTTCTACCTATTAATATAACTGACTAAAATAAATCATTAGCATTTTTAAAAGATACGGCAATTTGCCAACTGGCAAAATGTCAGATCTTTTAAAATGCTATTGGTTCATTTTAACCCATTAAAAGTCATAACTAGAAAATACAGTTCTAGAAAATACAATTATAAAAGTTTTATAGTATCGGCTCCTGGTCTCAAGGCATTATATTTGTTTGTTTATTGAGACATGACGCTACTTTCGCGTCTATGGTATCCTATAATACAGAATCTCTTATCAAGCAGCTTTGAAATGAAACTCAAGATCAAAAGTGCAAAGCTTCAGTAAATAATAATCAACAATATCTTATCTCACCCCTATACCTGATACTAAAAACAAATGGCGCTTGCATTTGTATCCTTTTTTGTTTAAGAAACATAACGTATGATCCACCACTGGAACAAGCTCGTTCCAACTATAGGGGCATAAGCTATGCTTTAGGACAAAAAATGAAAAATATATTAAAATTTGAATAGCGATTGCTGTGGGTAGTGTAAGACGAGAATGGTCGTTATTTGGGGAAATAAAATTAACCTACACAAGCCCATGTCACGTTCACCAACCTTCACTATTGTATAGTAGGTGGCATGCCATGAACGGTTTGGGATAATTGGGAAGAGAAAAGGTTGTAAGACCTAAAAAAATGTATCCAGTCAGGTTACTAAGACTTAACTCAAAACAACTGCCAGTAACAAGCCTTGATATATTCTGAGATTCAACAAGGTGCCATTATTTCTCATATTTGTCTGATTTTAAGAAAGCACTGTTTTCACGGGCATCGTTTATGATCATCAATCAACGATACTGAGTCTGTTAGACCGAAAGAGAATATGCGGTGTATTATGGAATGAAAACAATGATGAAGGAATGGAAACTGAACAAATGAAATAAAAACCTGCGTACATTTTATAAATCGTTTCTTGAGTGCAACAAGTGGCCATCTGCAATGCTTTAGCATTGCAGATGGCCACTTGTTGCACCCAGGGGACTAAATATACCCGAGCGAAATTTTCTGTTTTTCTTGATAATAATGGCACTTGCAAAAAGAGCATGATTCCGCTTGCAGAATTAAATAGATTGTTCGGAGTTAACTTTAATTTCGCGTCAAAGCATTATTCATTGTTTTTTATTGACTCAGCTAATATTACTTGACTTGTCAATTGAGAACCCAATTATGTGTAGTTTTTTTTTTCAAATTTCGCCAGGGGTGGGTGGGAGCGGGAAGGGGGGGGGGTGGGGTTGCATCAAATTCTTTCCAAACACATGGCGGGGGTGGGTAGGCCCGCTGCTTTGAAAACACGTTTTTTCCATGCCTTGAAATATCTTCCTTTGAGCTCTTATATGAATAAGCGATGCAAATTGGTCAGGGAAGCTTTGTAGTCTTTTTGCACCACTCCATATCCTGTGGGTTAACATAGAGGGAGGGGTGATTAGTAGTGCAGGGTAGGATCTAACAGCATGAGAGTGTGGACAGACGTTCACCGTTCCCCTTCACACCATCAGTGGTTCACGATTTTGAAAAAGTTGAAGCAATTTAACCCTTTACCCAACGAATCGCCCGCATCCGCCCGCGTAATATGCAAATTCAGCAGCAGAAAAAATAATATTTTTCAAACAGATTTCAACAAAACCATATCATGTGACCCATCGTTGGAACAAGGTTTTGTTGAAATTTTTTGAAACATTTAAAAAAATATTTAAAATAATAAATTTTGATATCGTCTGCGTTGGGTAAAGGGTATCATTTGTGTAATCTAACATAAATGTAATCTAACCAGATCTGACAATGAAATGACTCTTCTCGTCATGAATAGTAGATATCATACAGTGGCATAAAGCCACTTCCCAATACAACTGACTACTTTCACAGATTCTCATTATGTGATTATGAATTTAAGTCACATGGAAATGCATGTGCAAAATGATTTTGCACATGCATTTCCATGTGACTTAAATTCATAATCACATAATGAGAATCTGTGAAAGTAGTCAGTTGTATTGGGAAATGGCTTTATGCCACTGTATGATATCTTCTGGTACCTATTGTCCCTTTTTTCTTTGATGGCGGTTGCTCACCATTGTCTGATGTTGCTTGTTTTACTTCCCCCAGTGTAAGCCACATGTAAAGATTTCAGTGTCTGCAATAATTTCTTGCTTCCCTGACTCGTACTGAGTTGACAGTTACAGACAGTGGTTTTTTACAAAGGAACAAACACTTGGGGAGAATATTGGCCAACATCTTGAGAACATTTCATGTACCGAGTATAAAGTTTACTGATAAACAAACGAACTCCCCCCCCCCCCCCAAAAAAAAAAAAATACTAATCTCGCCCACAGTTTTTAAAAATCATTTCGGTTTGTCGACGCATAGTTCATTCAAAGTAGTTCAAAGGTCAGAAGACGACGTCACGTTATATCTCGCTGTTCGTCGTTTGTTCGAGAAGTGAAAAAAGACTTCCTGTTTCTCTGATCAGCTATTTGATTAAATAGATTTTTTAGGAAAATGAAGGCAACTACGTTTATATCGTGTGCTAAAAATGAATATCGTTACAGACGATATACCGGTATTCACATAGAATGGACGATATTCAACCGGTGAAGATTTCAATACCGGTATTACAGGTATATCGAAATATCGTGAAGCCCTAGCAAAATGCAGGGTTGTTATTGATCACTCATGCTTTAGACTAACTGGGCAGCTTTCAAACCAATTCCCTTCAATTTTGAATCATCAAGTAGTCAGGCCATTATATCTTATTGATAGAGGGTTTATTGATAGCGGAAACTCTCTATCTCTCTCTCTCTCTCTTATTGACAGAGAGTTTATCAACTGGGAAATTAATTCCTCGTTAACAAACTTTTTGTACAATGGTATAAAAAGTTTGTTAATAGGGAATCAGTTTAGTTAGTATGAGTTTCAGCCATTTACCCCTGGACCATAGTATAAGACACATGTTGAGGAAGATACTGGACGTCTGGCGAGAAACCTGGTATATGAGAGTTGAAAACTTTGCGAACACAAAAAAGACACCTGGTTGGGTTATCTTATAAGAAAAATAAAATTAACTTCTTTTAAAATAAACTATAGTAATCTGCTGTAACAAGGAATAAAATTAAATCATAGAATAAAGTGTGTTGGGATCATCTGACGATGAACGGATACGCATGTGTGTTATATTGCAGTGAGATCAAGCTGAATGTTGCAGATAAACTACTTAGAAAGTGACTCTCCTGTCACTGGTCCTGTGAGAGATTTTGAGCAAATATGTTTCAAGTCTCTGAGTTGAATGAACAGCCTCCTATATATTGTAGGATGGCACTAACATTCATTGCGTAAAAGGTAATATTATATAAACCAAGTCACTCGACACATCAGAGCCCAAACATTTCCATAATGCATCAAGATCAAATTTGGAGCGATATGGCAGACCTTTTCGGCTCACATGATAACCATTTCTTTCTCACTTTCTCATCTGACTTACCAAGATGAAACAATTTTGTGGAATTATTGATAGTATATGAAACACGTTCTTAGACCGAGAAGCTAGAATAACTGCGTTGGAGACTCAGGGTGGTTCTTTGGCAACATGTGTGACACAAAACAGACAAATCGGAAATCCATCCCTCAAAAACTCTGCGCTGTTTTACCCTGGCCGATATGAGAAGTGCTTCATTTGACTTTGGACATACTGTAAGAGAGAATCGTAACCATGTGGCCCATTTACTACTGAGGGGAAAAACACCGGTAACGTAGGTGCCTTAAAATATCATTTAATGTCACACACATTATCCGCGTTTTTTCCCCTGGATAGTATTAAATGGGCCACATGGTTGGAATTCTCTCTTACTGTTTGACGAAAGCTCACTAACTGCTCCATGAAATAAAGCACTACTCATATCGGCCAAGGTGCAACAGCGCAGAGGATGAATTTCTGATATCAAAGAATCACCTCCCATCACATTCACTATTGACAGGTTCAATACAACATTGAGCTAACTGCCTCTTCGAATTCTGCACTTGATAATGCTTAATAAATTCAGATTAGACTGATGAAACTAAAATCGAGTGTAGAAATGTGTAGAAACAGAAAGAAATCAGTAGAAATAGCAGCAAATACAGTGGTAAAACCAGAAACAGGTAAAACATAAACATTTTCCACATATTTCACACCTGCTCCTGCTACACCTGTCTCAATACGTTCTCACGAAGAATGCCAGTTTATGCTGAATACTCACCAGATTACCCATGTATACAAAGACTACGAGTGTATATGAGAAAGTTTGAATAAATTCGTAAACTTGCCAAGAAATAAGACCAAATTCCAATAACAAACTATGAAGAATTCTGTTTTATCTCCATCAGCTGGTTGTGGGTAGATTAAATGTCGGGAACGGTTAGTGGAACAATACAAACCATACTCCAGCAAAAATACCTGAAATTGCCAATCAAAGCAGTTTATGTGCGATTTACTCCAATTTTGGGGGTTGGGTACCAAATTTCAAAATGGAGGATTTTTTTTCCCTTCAAAAAAGGGATGGGTGGGTGCCCAAGGGTGGAAAAAATACTTTTTGCGCCTTATGACCGAAATTTTTTTTCCTGACTAATCCCCCTTCCCTGATTTCGCAGGATTTTTCTCTTCATGGTTAAAGTAATTACTAATGATCAGATTTAGAGAAGGAGATTGTAGGAAATGTTAATCAAAGAATAACTTTTTCAAAGTTAAGAAGGGGAAAACACCTTCAATCTGGGGGTCTAGATCGTGGGATGTAATGAGGAAGTTTGCAATATAAAGCGTGTCACTTATTTTGCATCCCTAATTTCTGTCGAACGTGCTATGCTCTATTCTCCCATCCCAATCAGAAAAATGCTATCTTAACCATTGCGTAGCACATTTATACGGGACTCGGACAGTTCCCCACCGGTCATATCACGCCCTTCAGAGAGAACATTTCTCCACCCCGGACATCTCACCACCGAACGTTTCCCCACTTTGCTAAATCGCCTATAGCGGACATTTCTCCACCAGACGTTTCCCCACCAAACTTAATTGCCTAGCGGACTTTTCCCCCACTGAACTTCAGTCATGGAGACATCTTACAAACACTTTCTTCGGTTGTGAACACATCCAGAACAACTGATCATTTTAATTACAATATTTTACAACATCAGACACCATCCCCGATTTTGTTACCCTTATTTATCGAAATAAAATCCGTCCCTTGCGTGCAACAAGGTGCAATCTGCAATGCTTTAGCGTTGCAGATGGCGCCTTGCTGCACTCAAGGGATGAGTTAATCTTTATTAACTACTGCTTCTTCTTTGTAATAAACCCATGATGGGGAAAATGTTCACCAGAACCATGTGGGGAAATGTCCGTTGGGGAAGTTATCGCGTCGGGGAAATATCCGGAAGGGAATTATACGTAGTGGGGAAATGCCATTTTTCCAAACAACGACAACGACGACAACAACAACAACAACAACAACAACAACAACAACAACAACACCACCAATAATAATAATAATAATAATAATAATAGTAATAATAATAATAATAATAATAATAATAATAATAATAATAATAATGAAAACTTTAGAGCCTGAAATCCACACAAGGTGCTCTGTGGCTCCACAAAATTGCAAAATGTCTTATTAAAAAAAAGAAAAGAAGATTGAAGTCTGTTGATCTGATTTTGAATGTCTCGTGATTCGGTCGGGGCAGTATCAAGCCGGCGGGCTAAATACCCAGCTGGGATGTCAGGATTTCCATTTATATACCCAGTCCATACAAACTGAATAACTGCCAGTAACGCGTCCATTTTCAGAATGAACAATGCTTATAGCAAGCATATCACCTTTTACAAAGCTGAGGTGGCACTAAAACTAAATATAATTTTTGTGATTACTTCTGGCAATAAAAAATGACAATAGTCTCATCGACATTTCTTCATCAGACCGTAAAACCACACAGGAAACAGTTTCATGGGTTAATTAAATTACCAACTTCTATTGCTGTAGTAATTATTATCCCATGTTGTCCGCGTAAAATCGTGTCGCGGAGTAATTGAGAATTGGAATGGCTTCGTCTGGCAACTTCTCCGGAAATCGATTATTTTGTGGGTAATAAAACACCTCTTCTTTGATTGTATCCTACGAAAAAATATTGTAGACAAATAGATTTCACAACAAAATTAATATTTTTATGTCATACGGGTTCTGAAACAATTCACTTGTTGGATATTCGTGACAGTCTTTATAGAGATAGAACTGTCGATACTACGATAGTGGTCAGATAAGCTGAACTTGAGCGATTTTCTCCTTCCAGGCTAACAATTTCTCAAATAATTTATGGCAATAAGATATACAGTCAAATCAAATGATTGTTAACTTCGTTCACTTTTTATGTGCTTCCAAATTATTAAAAATACGTATATCATTTGATTTAACTGAATATCTTATTACAATAAATTATTTATCAAATAATTTATGGCAATATATATATATTTCTCAAATATTTTATGGCTATAAGATATTCAGTTAAATAAAATGATATATGTATTTTTAATAATTTGTACGCACATAAAAAGTGAACGCAATTAAAAAAAAGAATTTGCACCTGTGACAGCTCTCAGTTTTACAAAATGACAGGGGGAAGATAGAAATCAGCTTTTATATTACTCTGGAGGACAAGGTCTACAACAAACTTCCGAACAACCAGTCTAGTTCAATAAAGAATCAGACACTGTTAACCCTTTACCCAAGGAATCGCCCGCATCCGCCCGAGTAATATGCAAATTTAGCAGTTGAAAAAATATTATTTTTCCAAAATTTTCAACAAAGCCATATCATGTGACCCTCGTTGGACGATCTCATTCCAACGAGGGGTCACATGATATGGTTTTGTTGAAATTTTTGGAAAAATTTGAAAAAAATGATATTTAAAATAATATAATAAATTTAATAGTAATATGCAAATTTAGCAGTTGAAAAAATATTATTTTTCCAAAAATTTCAACAAAGCCATATCATGTGACCCTCGTTGGACGAGCTCATTCCAACGAGGGGTCACATGATATGGTTTTGTTGAAATTTTGGGAAAATTTTGAAAAAAATGATATTTAAAATAATAAATTTAGATATCGTCTGCGTTGGGTAAATGGTTAAGGGCTGTTTGTTTATTCACTTTTCGTGGAGTCTGCGCACAGACTACCTCTGATTTAATGTTATATCCATTTAGTTACAAAAATATGCACATATTCCTTTGCACTGCAGTTATAGGTATTCTAATCATACATATTTACTTCGCATTTAAAGCATCAATATATTAAAAAATGATATAATTACGCGACGTAGTCATAATATACTACAGGCGTGGTGAGCCTTCATTTTAAAGAATTTAGTTTACTTTATTTAGTCTAAGACGTTTGTAATTTTATTGGAGATTCTGTCAATTCAGTTCTCGATTGGGAAACATTTCTGGCGTTGATTCAAGGGAAATTAATGTTTAAGGTACTTTTGGATTCAATCATCTGGAATCTTTCAGTGGGTCGGAAAAGCGAACCGAAGGTTCGCTTTTTCGACCAACTAAAAATTTCCATACTATTGAATCTAAAACAAAGGCCATCGACTATTTTAGGGTCACACTCCTTCATAACAGTGTCGAACTGCTAGAATAATTTGACTGGTAGCGTGAGAGTATTGGTCTACAGTTTACTGATATACCTGTAATGCTCATGTCCTTAACATTTAATGAGGTGTCGGGTTTATAAGTTTTGCAGATATTTGCTAAGAGATCTGGAATGAATAAACATTTTCATTTTTTGTCTCAAAAATCTAGGTTATAACCTCTATTGAACGATCGCAACGTGCTCGTTCCAAAGAGCGGTTATAAACTATATTTTGAAGGCAAAACCATTCGGATGAATATTTTAGAATAGAGCCGTCTTGGTCTTGTCGTTTCTTTAGGAAAGGGGTTACATGGATTCGTTCGTTATGATTCCCTAGCATTGTCCAATGAAATTAATAAAATAAATTGAAATGTGCTTATGTTGGAACAACTTTCTGCGACTGATGAGTTCGTAATGGCATTGATAATAACTCCCGATCCTTGATTGTTAACCTGCGAATGTAGGTCTGCGAGGCACGAAAATTGTAAACACTTAACACTACAATTTAGTGATTCCTTTTCATCAGATTGTAGATGAGAAAACGGTCTAAGGGTATATGAAGAATTTCGAACTTGAGTGAGGGAGGGGGGGGGGGGGGGGACGCGATCTTAAAAATGCACCAAACACTGATTTATATAGTCTGACATCACGAGGTGTCCATGTCTATCAAAAGTGTCGTGAAATACCAATAAAAAACAAAAATATATATCAAAGGTGACCCATGTCTTAGTGACATAGGATGAATACTAAAACAGAACACAACAGTGATGAAGTACGGCGACTGGAATCAACGACCCGTGGAGGAGGTTTTATTGTAAATACAGAAAAAACTCCACCAAGGGTCGTTGATTCCTGTCTCCCGTACTTTACCCGAGTTATGTTCTGTATTTATGCCGCGATAAACTTTAATTAAGTGAATGGACTGATACTTCTAAAAAAAAGTTGAAACAATTCATTCTCGTCATCACGTCACTCAGGTGTGCAACGTCCAATCACATGCGTTCTTACATGACGTACTTACGCATAATCCTAATTACAGACGTGTTTGTACTGAATCACGTAACGTTGAATACGTATAGCGTTCGTGGTATAAAATATAGAGAGCTGATATATATCACCGGTGGCCCATGTGCCTTTGTGACATGGTTGGAATATATAGAGGATATCTACGCTGTTTTAGTGAATATCGGGAATTATCTCAAGATTGTGGACCTGAAAGTTTTATTTTTCAAGAGTGCTTGCGCGAGCGAAAAATAATACTTTCAGGTCCACACGAATGAGATAATTCCCGATATTCACTAAAAAATCGTAGATTGTCTTTTTATTATATGCCACGTGACATTTACTGCGCAATATTCCGCCCAGTTCGATTGCAAACAGTTTCAAGACAATAACAAAAGGCTGCTGATCGTTACTTGAAGGCGACTTTCAAGGCGACGTCATACGCCGAAGCGTAACTTCATTTTGGAAGCAACTGAACAAATTCATCGTGTAGACCAGAAAATATTATTTTTCACTCGCGCAAGCCCTCGTGAAAAACTTTCAGGTCCACACTCATGAGATAATTCCAGATACTGACTAAAATAGAGTAGATTTTCTTTTTTATTGTATGCAACGAGACAATTTATTGCACAATATTCAGCCCAATTCGACCCCAAATGCGTACGTTTTAAAACAGTAACAAAGATTAGCTTATCGTTCCTTCAAGACGACGTGATGCGGCATAGCGTGAAGTCATTTAGGAAGCTATTAAGGGATATTCCTCGATATCCATCGAGTCGATGGATATAGAGAAATATATTTTAGATAATTGGCGATAATTCACAGCCTAGCATATAATAAAATACAGAAAGCTATGTTTTTGAACTAACGTATCTTTGTGTTGAAAGAAGTGTACATTTTGGCTCTATTTTTAACAATATACAGTATATGCTCAATATAGAGCCAGAAATGTGCACTTTTCTCGACTTCAAAGGTCTTGAAAAAGGCACATAATAGGAGAGAACCTTCTGTTAAATTTTAAGATTAATCCTTTGCTCACGAGAACTTGTTCTCCAGTCCAGAAACGAGATACATTATAATTCCATTAAGCAGGGTGGATGCTAAGTGCATATGTGGAGTAAACCAATCAATATTTTCAACGCGCAGCCCAAAGGCTGCACGTTGATAATATTAAATGCTCTACCTCTAAATAATGAATATGGACTCTTCTAATTGCTGCCTTTGAAATGACATGGAAAATACCTTCGGGGGGTCAAAGGGTTTAAGAGTCTGCGCACTCTTCCTGTTAATTCCCAATATGATTACAATGACTAGAACTCAAAAGAATACAAGTTTATATATAAATATATACATATTATGTACACAACGAAAAAAGTCAAGCACCCGCTGGATATTTTACGATGGTAAATGTATTGCTTGCTATCAGCAAAGTACTCGCGAAGTAAGCATATTCAAGCTGTCTGAAAACACAAAAATCATATTGTTCATCACCATTTAACAACTTTTATTTCAACAGAATGTACGATAATGCCCCACAATAAATGCAGTTAACATGATATCCCATAAACCAATATTCAGTTAAGATGAATACGTTTTGTTACCATACAGAGATGCCAATGCAAAACAAACAGTTGAAACCACATTACGTGACATCTTGCTTTAGTAGACATGTCTCGCATGTCCTTCCGGGTGTTGTCAGAGTTACCATTTAATGTTAAAACTAATGGAAACACTTGCGTGTCAAAGATCCGTTGATATTGCAAACTAAGAAATAAACTTCAATTTTATGTCTCTTAATAATCGCATAAGGACATGTTCTCCCCTATTTGTGACTGACTTACAACACAATCTGATAGTAGTTTAAGCTCTAAACCACACCACTGAGTGCATTCGTCATAATTTACGACTGACTAGACATCTCTCTCTCTCAGATACTAGTCGGCGAATTGACAGAGAACTGAATAACTTATGCTTGAATTAAAATCCTGCGAAACTCCGAAATTCGAATCTATTCGAAATCGTCCTGATGACGCGATTCGACTCGACTCAGTTGCTCAATCTAAAGATATAGTTGGCTAGAAAAACACCTGCGTACCAAATGTTAACTTATGGCCTTACAGTCCAGGTTTGTGACCTTAAATACGCACCGCAGCGAGCATTCACTTACAGATTTACTTTCCGGTTTTGTAATATTAATGTTTTATCACAGCAAACATTAACTTCCGGTCATCCTATCCCGGTTTGGGATCATAAATACCGTCACACCAAACAACAACTTACAACTTTATCGTCCAGATTTAGGACTTTAACTACTTCACGGATGTGCAATTTGGTAGTATCCTGTGCTGAACCATATTTGGCGGAAATGGTTAAAACGAAAAAATTGAAAACGCCTGGAAACTACCCTTACATGTAACTTTAAAATTGTTAGCACATATTTCAACAATATATAGCAATCTCACAAGGAACCCAGCGTTGAAAGGATTAAGTAATACCGTTACTTGTTTACATAAATCCCCCAACAACACCCCAGCACCCACACTCCAAACATGTCATTAGAAAAGACGTTTGTATGACTGAAAAATAAGTCAGTCCAATAGGAGCCAACTTCAGGTGGTAAGAAGCTTGGCTCAAGTCTCTTACCACCTGAAGTTTGCTCCTACTGGATTGACTTTTTCGAGTCACACAGACTTTTGGAGAACATCACGAAAGGTAACTCTAATTGCTGTAGTCATATTAGCGTTTCCAAAACATCAAAAAGCTAATTTTGATTGGCAGCTTAGCACGTAGTCCAGATATGGCCCAAAAGAACGTTACATATATTTTTTGTTTTGCCGTTCTGTGGCATTGAGAATGTAATTGCCTTGTTTCGGATTTTCCGTAAAAGGCAAGCAATAATGGAACAAAAGGATAAAGTCATATCGTCTGTCGCAAGCATTTGTTACAGCGTGTGCCTAATATTGAGAATAACAATGTGCTGTGGTATACTTTCCTTGGATGTGGTATCTCCGTACTCTGTACGAACTTACTGCACATGACATTAAAATTTGTATCCGTACTCAACACGGAACTGTAGCAGCGGAAGGGTTAATGACGTACCACACCAAACATTATCTTACATTTATACTGTTCAGGTTTAAGACCACCCCTGTTCTTCAAAAGATTCCGGTATCAAAACAGACAGCCCCCATGACATGAGTTTCATCAAAACCTCTGTACATTTCCGACAATACTTATCAATTGTTGTAAGCATGAATAGGGGTTTCATTGACAGGTTTTTACGTTAGGTGAGTTTGGTATGTTCAGATTTATTAAATTATTTGCGAAAAAAATGAAACAAAAGATGAGATTTGTTGTCGTGAAACCATTTATCAAATCAGCCTTTCATTTGTCAGGCTGTAGGTTTCCTGAATCCTTATGACGTGCCGTGTCCCTGTACAGAAAAAAGACCGTACCACATAAAGTATACTGCCCGGCAGAGCTTACCACACAATAATGTCACATTCTCGAGGAGCTTATTACATCGTTCCCAGTGCAGGAATCCTCCCCCTCCCGAATTCTTGTCCAACCCAAATTTCAATTTTGATAAACGGCCGATTTGAACCAAATTTCTTGTGGTGAATAGTCACTGGCACCTCAGGTGAAAAGCAGCAGCACCCCCCAAACAAAACAAAAACAAGAAAAAACCCTTAAAACTCTCATACGTGTAGATCTCTAGAACTGCAACTGAGATTGGTGCTAGTCGTTATTTGGAACCTTTTGAAACCTTCTTATGAGTATGAAAATGAGTTTTCCTAAAACTTGCTATCGGTGTCTCGAAGTGGCATTCTAGGTGGGCCACCATTTAACATCGAGGTTAACACTGATGCTAATGGGGAAAACACTGAGAAATATTTCCTTTTTTCATGAATTGTCCGCTGCAATAATCTGATATTAGATATTCAATAGAAGTCACCGGTGTACTTTTAAGAAAGTTTCTCAGGCATTATTTGTTCTCAGGTTGGCAGGAGCAAAATTCAAGACCACATCCCAAAGTTTCAGTTTTTAGAACTGGTCAGCAATTTGAACCAGAAGTTATAGGCATTATCAATAGATGACAAATATTTGAATCACAGAAAAAACAATTTCCCCTGCATCCCCACGGGAATCTTACAAGCTGCAACGGCGTGTTTTTGAAAGGATCTCGATCTGATCGCGATAGATTTACACTGGTAGATGAAGTTTTCTTAAATAAAATATCGCGAAATTAGAAATGAATCAAATTTAAAAAGCAAATGAAAATAACAAGACATGCATTTTTTGCATTTCTTTTTCTGGAGTCATTCATTCATCAGTGATATGAGAAGGGAAGCAAACAGAAAGTTTCGACCAGATTGTAACGGGGTGACCAAGAGCGTTCTGTCGCCCCAACTGATATCTACTCCTGTCATCCTTACTGACAGAGTGTCTATTATCGTTGGCTGTTGCCTGAGGTTCTATATCCCCAGTACCTAACATATACATTGCAAAAGTCAATTTACTTCGATTTGTGTATATGTAGGTGTGCGCATAATATTTAATGTGTGTGAGATAAATTGTCTTATTTGCGATATTTTCTGCTAGAAGTATTCTTAACCTATTTCGGTCGTTACCCAAATAGCCACTGTGGTCTCCGAATTAATCGCTATGGACCGTTTAACCATCTATTTAAACTCGCTCTATCGTGAAGCCAAAGCATTTCATCGAAATTGTCCACTTGGGGCACGGTGGCGCTGTGTACTACGCCGTACTGCACGTCGATGGTGCACTTGTATTCAACCAATGCTAACTCTGCTTGAGTGGAGTTAGTACGCTGGGGAGTCGTTTGACAGTTGCTCGCCGTTGCTCGGTATTTCTCTCCGGGTACGCAGGCTTCCTACACCCGTAAAAGTATCCCAATTGAGGTGACCTTGGATGTCGAAAGTGTCGTTAAACCCAAATAAATAAATAAATAAATAAATAAATAAATAAATAAATAAATAAATAAATAAATAAATAAATAAATCTGCCTTGGACGCGAGAGGGTCTGAGTTGCGGGGCTTTGAGTCTGATCTCTTTTTTGTCAATTTTTATTTTTATTCCAAATTTGTCTTAGAGCCCCGCGAATTTCAAATTTTGAGTTGAACTGAATCAGGAAGAGGATTTCGAATCGAATCTCAGCGCTCTTCAAGTTACAAATATTGAACCTGAGAAGTGTTGACATTTTCAGTCTCCACTCAAGTATTCTATCCAACGTGAACTTCTCTCTTTGGGCAAATCAATAAAAAACGGAATATTCCAGAACGGAATCAGAGTGGTTTCAGAAACGGAACCTGCTGGAACTCTTCTTCTATTATCAGGTCTCCCTGTGAGATCTGATGATAGAAGAAGAATTCGAGAGGAGACACTTGGTAGGATTTTCAGAACATCTCGAGGATTCAAATGTTTCCGAATCGGCACGAATCGAATTAAATCGAATCATCGGACCTATTTCTAATCGAATCGAATTTCATAGCATTGCATGATCCTATATTGTCCCGTAACCGTTATGAACTTTTCTAAAGCAAGGTTATTCCAATGCCTTCTAATAATGCTCGTCTGCCAAAGTATAGTAAATGTCACTCTTTAGGATATATGTGTTCCGCAACACATTCCACAAGTATCTTGATTCATCCTGTCCACGAATTGTGATAAGTCTAGTTATTTTTTAATTACATCTGAGAGATTCTTGAGCTGACATTTGACTTTGATTGGACCGCTTGAGATTAACTGACAACACTGATTAACTTTCCATCCCGCAACATCTTCGATATTGATTTTCAAAGAAACCTCTGTCGAGCCGATACTTCTTGTGCCAAGACCTTTGCTGGACTGTGACTATAGAATTGTATTGGCCGTCTTTGCTGATGGCTTTTATATTGGAGATAAAATCATCAAATATTACTTTCTTAGTTTCCGACGTTCGTACCTAAAAAGTCAGGATGCAAATCAAGATTGGCAGTTGAAGAAATTACACACAGCGTGGTTGCAGTTAATAATTAGCAAGCTTAATTTCATCATAACCCAGACTCCTATATATAGTGATAATGTGATAATAACTCAGATTTGGTGTTGCTGAAGTCAGATTACCGGACGCGACGATTCTGACTCTAATAATTTGATAACGTATGGAATATTAAATTGTGCGTCTGTACTGAAATTAATTAAAGCAAGGAAGCAAGTGATGACCACAGTGATGTGAAACTCGTCTCCTAATTGTGTCTTCCCATTGCACCCTAGAGTTGAATAGAATGTGCGGAGCAAAGACGGCCGAAGATCAATCAAAGCGCGCATGTGTATATGGGGGGTGTGGGGCGTGTTGTGAGTGATCGGGGCGCAAGTGTCAATTACGCACAAGACGTAGGCCTGTCGTGGCATGAACCGGAGGGAACATTTTGAAATACAATTCCTTTGATTCTCTGGTCTTACAAATACTATTTTCTGGATTCTTGAGCCTTGACGAGTACAACGGAGGTGAGAGTGTGTGTTTTTATCTGAAGGGCACATTTTGTTTTAGTGGAATTTAGAATTTTGATTTGTGAT
Source organism: Pictodentalium vernedei (assembly GCA_031216915.1). Taxonomy (NCBI): domain Eukaryota; kingdom Metazoa; phylum Mollusca; class Scaphopoda; order Dentaliida; family Dentaliidae; genus Pictodentalium; species Pictodentalium vernedei. The sequence goes on from CM062290.1 coordinate 213,774,186, forward strand.
AACCTCGCCGGGAATCGAACTCACGGCAGCCCCATTCAGAATTCCAACACCTAAATCACTAGACCATTGCATTGAATATCGTGTTAGAATGCCTCCGGAGAGTTCCACGGTGTCAACACACCTCAGTGTGTCAATTTAAAACAATATACAGCACAATCGCCGTGGATGGTCCTATTCCACGCGTGAGCAATGATGTCCACGCATGCGTTTACCGGATAATAAAAATCGGCAGCAGCAAAAGTTTAAGTAATGAAGCACCGGGTACTACTAATTGTGATGATTATTCCTATAATTAGTGTTTGGAATGTAATATTATTGCGTCCGTGGAAATATTGCCCACCCGCAGAAAGTGACCAGTCCACGACAGCCACGCTGTACCTCGACCTTTACATGACCAATATCTTTGAGTAATATACTTAGATTTATGTATTTAGTTATGTATTTTCAAATATTAAATCAGTATTTATATTTCCTGACTTTATGCGACATAAACTAGGACCATGTATAAAGAGAATTGAAAAGAAACACACAAACTAGGCTTTACGCCAACATACTTTGGTGTGTACCGGAGTACCTAGTTCGGTCGTCTGCACCAGTAGGGGTGCGTGTATAGGGGTGGGGGAGATACGTAGATGGGTAAGTGTGTGTGTGTGTGTGTGGGAGGGGGGGGGGTTCGGGTCGCCTATAAATATATTTTATTTTTGAAACAGCTGACGTCCTTCATGTAACACCTTAGATTGTAATCATATATCAGCAAATATGCGAGCAAATGTCCATCTCCCCTTGTGGAAGATGGTTGAAAAAGAAGAAATAACCCGAAACGCCCGAGGGTTGAATTTATCGGTCAAATGCAACTAAACCTCTTCGAACGCAACTAAACCTTTTGAACTCTACTTCTATCATCATGATAGGAGAAGAGTTGAAGAGGAGACACTTGTAAGTCTTTTGAGAAAATGTCAACTATTAAAAAATTTCCGAATCAGAGCACCTCGAATGGCATCATCGGGACGATTTAGAAGTGAATCACATTTAGAAGCTTCGCAGATCCCAAATAGAAAGAATTGTTGTGTTAGAGGTGTAAATCCTTTCTATTCCAATTGACAGTTATTTTTTATCGTGAATAGACCATCGTATATACTTGACACAGTTTACCAAAATTTTGGTTGGGAGAGGTACTTCCAATCTTCTAGTCCCCAATATACCTTCGTCACTCTTCATGTATCATTTAAGAGGTCGTTCAAGAAAACTTTGGTCAAATTTCAGATAATATAATATTCAAGCAATTGATTTTTACGGAAGTGTACAACTGTAAAGACTGCAATATATGCTGATTTCATTGTATTTGTATTTTCGAACGTAATTTTTCAGATTTATGGTTTGCATATCGACAAAAAAAACAAATTATAGTAGTTCGAATCGTTGGCGTATTGATTCCTTACGTAAAAACCAGAATCCAGTTAAATCCAGTCCCAAATTATAGTAGTTCGAATCGGAGACGTATTGATGCCTTACGTAAAAACCGGTGTGACAGGAATGGAAGTCCGTAGGAAAATTAGTCCCTCTGGACTATTATGCCGCGGAATTATAGTCCTAGGTCTAACATTTCTAGGAATAGTAGTCCACCGGACTACTATTCCTAGAAATGTTAGACCAAGGACTATAATTCCGCGGAATAATAGTCCAGAGGGACTAACGTTCCTACGGACTTCCATTCCTTTTACACCGGAATCCAGTTTTTAGATTCAACTCTTTAACTGAAGACTTTATCGCGCAGTTATTATACTGTCAATTGAAAAGTTGCCTTTGAATGTATCGTGTGTTTTCAATTACACCGCATTGCAGTTTTGGAAACAACAATGAAGTGCATGGAGGTTTCAGATCTTTGAAAAACGGAATGCACCCCAACTGAGTCCAAGAATCACGTGATCGGAACCACCATGTCTTTCCAAGAGTAATTATATTTCGTGTTCGTGCAATTTCCTCTGGGATGTTCAACAACTCATCGGAGACTAAATGGTGAATGTGCTTTCTCCGAGTCTGGAGAGCGGAGTCTTTTATTTGCAATAAGAGCGGAGTCTTTTATTTGCAATACAGACATTAGAATTACCGATCTATTCGTTGTTATTCCTGTTGGTTACTTATGCCCCTGGGAAATTCTTTGTCTTCAAAGGAAAAAATAAAATAAAGTTTCACTAAAAAGCGGATCAACTCAAGTTCTGTGCACTTTAGTCATAATTTAAATATATATTATGCCTTTATTCACCTCTTTAATTTGTATTTAGGGCGTTGGCGAAAATGTAAGAAAAGGATGTCAAAATGTTTTGTAGACTACCCATTAAATTCTTTTTTTAGGCGTTGTTTTTATAGTGAGTTTATTAAAGATATGGTCATCCCATACAACACAATCTTTCTTCCCATTAGCATGCACACGATGCATCGATTATTTTTTTTTTATCGGCAATGCCTTATTACTGCTATTTAAGCAATCCAATTTCAACAATCTTCTTCTGCTGTAAAGCTTTCTATTATCCTTCATATCTACAGCATTGATAACAAGGCTGAGATATATACCTACATTATTCCGTACTGGGGTTATGAAATTTTCCCTGTAGGTTCAAAACTGACAGGTTTATTCCACTGACCTCCATATAACTGGATTTCTGAACGTCAGCGAACAAAATCGTAACTAAATCTGCCCCCACCTCTCAAGCTGGCATCATGTCAATCGACGCAGTAACTCCTCACATTGGTGACTTTCCATGACATGAAAGCTGTTACGCTGTGACTGTAGTCACAGCGTAACAGCGTTCACGCCATCAAACATTAAACGAAAGCCTAGCACGAAAACGAATAACACAGTATAAACTTTCCAATATGGACACTTGTTGTTTATCATTTATAACTAAAATTTGTTGTAAATATGTTCAATGTGCAATGTGTACACCATCAATGTTTCACAGACATCAAAGCATATTCTTTAAAAAGCAATCGGCGATTACAAAACGTAGGATAATTGAAACGTTCGAGACATTTTGTTGTTGTTAAGAATTGTCTATTTATGGCAGCACTTGCTCCACCCAAGATGGTGGCAGGCGAGATACGTTTATATATGCGACCAATTAGTATTCCTGCCGTCAAGTTTTACAGAGATCAGTCTTTTATACATTTTGTAGCTGTGGCGTCACTGAAGTCTTTACCCTTTCACACACAATGACGTTTGGACAAAGTGCTTCCATTACGACAAGATGATAAAAATTGAATGTGTCGTTCTCTAAGTCTTTAAATAGTTGTCTCGTAAATGATAATGTTGACCCCCACAAATCGTAAACTTCTAAACAAAAATGCTAATCGTCGTTATCTGTAAGTCCTGTGTGCATGTACAATTGTATCGGCGTAGGTGTTACGAGTAGAATCGTTCACATATTCTTCGCGCACAGCAGAAAAAATTATAATTCTTTCTGTAATGAAATAGTCATATTCCATTGTTTTGTCTATTTTTATTAAAAACAATGATAAAACGATCCCGGCACTTTTGCCAACGTCATAATGTCAAAAACAAAGATTGATTTCATCTTCACTAGTGAAAATAAATAATATATTCACCAGTGAAGGTAGAAGTTTTATCTCCCCGTTATTTTATCTACTTAATAAAGAATGTGATTACAAAAACAGGTCCGTATCATGATGATTTTCAGATGTCTCCACCTTCTTCAATACACAAAACTACACACGCGTCTGAATAGGTTAATCGATATGGCACGAGTGCCAGCGCAGGCCTCATGTTTTATCCTTCCGCGATGGCACAAACGCCATATCAATTAACCCATTCACACGCGTGTGTCGTTCTGTGTTTATTACACGCCTTCACTTCTATAAGAGCAATTTGTAGAAGGACACTCAACAATTTATTTGACAACTCATCCACTGATTCGAATGTGTGCCCGTAGGCACATAGAACACATTGGAACTCAAAAAACGATCTATCAACAAAACAAACCCACATTTTATCACCAACCAAAGTTGCGAGGGGAACCCGTGTTACCATTTTAAGCTATCGGTAGCGATTCATATTGTAATTACGGTGCACGATTTGTAGAAAATTCCAGTGAAATGTTGCTTCTATTTAAAAATAGGCCGTCAATGATTTCCGTTCGACACATGCGTGCGGAACAGATTTGCATTTTCCGCATGGTTTAGTTTTGCTTAGATGGGGATTTCACAGAACAGGAGTGTAATAAAAACATAGGCATTCCCAGCTTGACGGCGTATTGGTGTCAACTAGCTTATTTATCTGTTGATCGAACACTTTTTCCTACACAATATCACCCTGACCACTGAAGGAGTAGGAAAAGAAAATAAGTAGACAGATCGTCCCCTGAGTTCCATTGTGTTCTATGTGCCTACTGGCACATAGAACACAATGGAACTCAGGGGACGAGATCGCGAATTAATCTTCAAACTTTTTGAGGAACTTTTATTTTTTCAATGAATTCACTTTTCTTTCCCAGGCATGCACGAGTTAACTCTTTATCTAACGTGCTTGATACATCCACCCGCGTAATTTATCAAATGAGTAGTCGAAATAATCCTTTTTTCAAACACTTTCAACAAACCTTATAACATGAACCACCATTGGAACGAGCTAGCCGAGCTCTTTCCTATGAAGGGGTAACATGATATGATTTTGTTAAAATTTTTAAAAATATTAAAAACAAATAAATGAAGATTACAAATTTTGATATCGTGTGTGATGGGTAAACCCTTTACCTAACATGAAAAGCAGACGACACGTTGAAACAAAATTATTGAATATCTATTTTTTCTTCATTTTTTGCGTCAAAAACATAGCTTATGACCCTTCACTGGAACGAGCTCAACCAGCTTGTCCAAATGATGGGTCATAAGCTATGTTTTTGGGGCAAAAAATAATAAAAATTGAATGGCAATGTTTGTGAATAGCACTGGCCGGTTTTTGCCGTTACGTTGGGTAAAGGCTTAAAATATTTCTGGGGACAAGCTTTGGTACTCGCAAACAAATGCTCAGCTCACAAACAACTGGGTTGAGCAACGAGTGGAAGGTTGTCTGTTTTTTGTGCTGATTTTTCAAAAGTTGTAAACCATTTTCGGCTGGGAAATTGATCCGCGATATTTTTGTTGTAATCGCATCTCCTCGAAATGTACATGTAGTATCGGAATAATAATAACTCTTTGGCCAGTCGCTGATTTGTCGCGGTCCTCATAAGAGAAGGCCATCATTCCCCCTGCACCCCACCCCCTCTTCCCCTCCTCTCCTCCCAGCATTCAGATATAAACTGCTTAATAGTGTCCATCACTTCCTCTTTTTCAATTTCTTCAATAAGCATTCCTACCCTCTCCCTCGTGTCCCCCTTCAGCCATCTATCCTTTGTTTCTTCACCCCACTTCTGCATTATTCTTCCAGTAAATTTTATTCTATGAGGTATATACTGTGGGCATTCCAAGAGAAAATGTTCCAGGGTCTCCACTACTCCAGAGTGGCACATTTGGCATCCCTTTTCTCCATCTCTCCCAATTTTTCCCCGAAGCTCCAGTGATCTTGATCTCAGTTTGAACAGCAGTGACCCTCCAAAGGTGCCATCTAGGTACTTCTCAAAAGCTGGCTTTTCTTTATATTGTAACCCCTGCAGTGATCTTTTCACGCTAACCCCTGCTCGCCAGTTTCGATTGCAATCTTCCATGACTCTCTCTTTGGCAAACCTTTTGCCTTCTTTCATTCCTACTTCTATGTTTGTGACCTCTATAGAGTAATTGTCCATTAGTTCCCTCACATGTTTTGACCACCCCGTATCTATATTAGAATTCCAAATGGTATCGAGCATCAATTTGCACCACCGGTTGTCAGGCAGGTTTCTCAAGTAGTTAAAGTAACACAGTTTTCCCAAATCTACCCTGTCCTTGATTTTCATCCACCCAAGCTCCCCCTTACTGCTTCCAAAGCTGCAGCATTACTCGACCCTGTTATCCATCTGCCGGCATCATTCTGAGTACTTTCCAACTTCTTAATAACGGTTTGGTTTAATGGAATCACGTCCGTGCCATACGTTATACTTGGTAAACCCACCCTCTCCCACAGTGTTTTCCCCACAAAGACCTTGTTGAAACTATTTTTCCCTACAAGTTTTAGTTGGTTCAGAATTCTTTTCCCCTTCAGAATCAGTTTGGCTGAGTAATTTCTGTACACCCCTCTTCCCGTTATATTTATGCTTACCCCTAGATACTCATACTCTCCCGTTTCTCCTACAGTGATTTGTTTGCTTTCCCCTTCGGGGATTGAGAACTCCCCCACTCTCCATCTCTTCGTCATATCTACCTTGCGTCCAACGGGTATTACCTTGCTTTTATTTTCATTTAGTTCGAGCCGCCAAGTGTTCCCATATCTACCAACAATTTCCAGCAATTTCTCTAGCCCCTGTTCAGTTCTAGACATTAACACCATGTCGTCCGCAAAGAATAAGCCTGGTACCTTTATGTCTCCAACATTTACCCCCTCCGCACTCTGAATTAGTTCGTCCCCTAAATCTTTAACATACAATGCAAACAAAATCGGTGAAAAGATACACCCCTGCTTGAGGCCTATATCCATAGGGACTCGTTTTGTAGTGATACTCCCTAGACTGAGTTGGCTTTGCACATCTGTATACAGTGCTTTCATGATTCCCACAAAGTCACCCCCCAGTCCGATGCCCTCGAGCTTTCGCCACATACCTTCCCTCCACACTCGGTCGTACGCTTTTTTCACATCTAGAAATGCCAGAAACATCTTTTTCTTTTCAGCCTTTGTTGATTCTATCAGTTGGATGAGTGTAAATAGGTGATCAGTGACTCTTCGACCTTTCCTGAAACCATTTTGAATTTCTCCTAAAAAACCTTTCTCTTCAAAAACTTCCTCAAGTCTACCGTATATGACCTTACAGAATACTTTTCCGATGTTACTACTAACTGATATCCCCCTATAGTTATCTAGAACTTCCTTATCCCCCTTTTTGTGTATGAACGACATCTTACTTTCCCTCCACTCTCTGGGGACCTTTTGCTTTCGCAGAGCCAGGTTGAAAAGGTTTGTCAGGACTTCAATAAGTGCCTCTCCTCCATTTTTGAGGAATTCGTTCGGAATTTCATCAGTCCCTCCCGCTTTACCATTTTTTAATTTCGAGACCACGTTCCGCACTTCTTCTGCCGTTATTTCGCTACATACACGATTGGATAGGTTCTCCTCCACCAGTGTATTTCTTTTTGGTGGGGACCCACTGCCCCATCGCCTATCGTTTATCTTTTCCCAGTGCTTGACTAACTCTGAAGCGATACTGCCTTTATCTTCTGTACTTTCCCCATCCACTTTGATCCTCTGCACACTACTTTTCCCCCGTTTATTTACCCAGTTCCAAAATACGTTTGAGCTCGAACCCCCCGTTTTCTTTATTGTTCTGGCAAGACTGCAATTGCGCTCCTTCCTATTATTATTCTTTATCTCATTCACCTTTTTCCGTGCCAGTTCATATTCTCCTTTCATTAGTCTCGTGTCATTGTTATCCACCCCTTTAAGCTTCCTACTTCTTCTGTAAGCAGCGCATTTTACCTTCCTTTCTTTTATAGCCTTTTTCAGTCCCTCGTTAACCCTGTATCCGAGCTCTCTCGTTGGGACCCTCACCCTTCCTATACAATTCTTCCCTGCCTCTGTTAGGCTATTTACTATGCCATCTGAAATACTCTGGACATTTGCATCCCTAGGTATACATTCAAGACTTGGTTTTAGTTTTTCCCGAAACTGTTTCCAGTCGGCTCCTTGTTTTAGTCCCCAAACTTCCTTGAAGGTATTTCTGTCTCTATTCGTCTTTTTGCCCATAATCTTAACTGTTATCAGGTTGTGATCACTACCCAAGTCATTTTTTCCCTCGTCATCTATTTCTACATCTATAACCTCCCTCCATACGCTAACGTCAGTGAGTATATAATCAATTATTGTTTTCTTATCGTTCCTCTCCCAGGTCCATTTACCCTTACATTTCGCATCCCTGTTCAGGATCTTTAAACCAAGCTCTTTTGATAGGTCCAACATCTTCCTCCCATTCGTGTTAATTTTCCTATCACCTCCCTGTATGCCCTCCTCCTTATCCCCGATGTGCCCATTGAAGTCCCCCATTAGGACAATACTGAATCCTCTGCTTTCAAGCTCTGTGATATTCGATCTAAGAGTTGTATATATTGAATCATTCCACTCGGGCTTACTTCCCTCCACTGCTAAGTATACAACACCAACGGCAACACTCCTGCTTCCTAACTTGATTTTTGCCCAGACTATTTCGTTGGATACTGGAATCTGAGTCCTTGCTTCTGTGAGATCTGTAATCAATGAGGGCTGTAATTCCTCTTTAGCGTAGATGCCAACACCCCCACCCCGTTTCTGACCCTCAGTTCGCCCAGCTCCTATCCACACGAAACCCTTCATCTGATCAACCCGCTCATCCCGTCGTATCCACGTCTCACTTAGACCCATTATATCGAAGTCTCCTTCGTCCATCATTGTTGATATTTCGCTTACTTTCTTGTGCAGACCCTGGATGTTGCAGTACCCAAACTTAATGAATCTTTGTTTTTTTGTCATCACTGGCACATTATTATACCCCTGGTATGTCCCTGTGTTGTGCATGTTTGTTGTTCTTCCTATGTTCCCAGCATTTGTGCCCCTCTGGGTTATCGGCTGTGGTCCCCTACCCCCCTTTTCTCCAAAAAAGGCCCAGCCACCTGTAAAATTTTTTGGCCCAACAGGTCTGTACCCATCCTACTTAAATGCAATCCGTCTCGCCCATACAACTCTCCTTGTCCCCAGAATGAATCCCAGTGGTCAATGAAATGTATTCCCAAGTCTTTGCAGTGCTCTTCCAGCTCCTCGTTTAGTGCCATAATCCGCGAGTTCCTCTCATTCCCACCACCCGTAAAGGGGAGCACCCCTGAAACGATGATCCGAGCATTCCTGGTAAGTAGCTTACTAATTAGGTCCTTGTATGTGTCCACCAAACGAACTGATTTCCTCTCCCTGATGTTATTGGACCCCACATGTAATACCACTACCGGATCAGGCCCCGACCCAGCTACAATACCGTCCACTCTATCCCTCAGGTCCTCCACTTTAGCCCCCGGAAAGCACAGAACTGTTCTATTTTTACTGTCCGGACCACAGACAACCTTGTCGATCCCCCGAACTATGCTACTTCCCGCAACCACCAACTTACTTTTGGCCCTCGCCCTATTTATCTCCTCTAGTCTCCTATTGTTTACAGCGTCCTCTTCCTCTCCAACAGCCCCACTCGGAATCACTATCGGTGTCGGTATCTTTGACCTAGGATTACTCCTATCCTTGTCCCTCCGTCTCTTTCCATGCCCTGAACTACCTGGACTACTCCCCTGGTCTTCCCCCGGATCCCTCCTCCTTTTTTTCTGGCCTAGACCCCAAGCTACTATCTGTTGCAACTACCTCCATCCCCTCCTCTGACTCTTCCGAATCGAGCACATCAAATCTGTTTCTGGTGCTGCACTCCCCACTGCCTTTGGGCTTTACACCCCTATCTACCTGCTTCTCTGGCCCCCCTTTCCTACCACTTTGATAGTCCACGCCAAACGCTTTACAGCATTGCTCCGGCCTGGGCCCCCCTCATCTGTCCTACGTACTTTTCTAGCAGCCCCCACCTCATCACCTACCTCATTCACATCAAAGGTTCTACCCCCATGTTTCCTCTTGGAACCACCGACAACCATCCATCCTTCTCGGAAAGCTACTTTCACAGGCGTAACTCCAGACAGCCCCGCCCTACCAAGTTTTCCCTTCAGCTCAGCTATCTCCCCCTCAAACTTAACAATTGTCTCAAGTAGGCGGAGGATTTGCCGACGGTTTGCACATACCTCTCCATATCCCATCGAACGACAGTCCCCATACATCATAGAACACTGTTTACAAACTTCAAGACCAATATCGCCATCGGTGGCCCCACCAACCCGGCTCTGACCGACACCCCCAGTGACCTCTGTCTGCACACCAATACTTACCCCGTTGGCACCGTTGACCTGGACCGCGATATTACACGTATTTACCTCCATACTTACCTCCGTCTGAACAGACTTGCTCGCCATCATCAAAACAAAATTACTCGATCGGACAGGGAAAACTGTAAACACGCGACAAAAGGCAACACGACGAACCGTTCGACAACTTAGCGCTCATAGTTTCATTTAAGACCTCCTAACTTTGTCCCAGTCACTATACTAAACTACCTCCCCACAAAGTTGAATAAAATAACCTGAAAATGAAATATATATGATTAGTAAACAATAAAAATACTCAATTTCGATTCGTAGCCAAGGAGACTTCTTCTGTATACTTGCGGATCGATCCAATGGAATTCAGAGCGACATTTTGTATTGCGTAAAAGTTCCTGTAGCACTTACGTGTGGCGTCTTCAACTGTTGTAAATACTTACTAGAAAATAACAAATGTGCTAAAATGTTCAATATTGATAGATTATCCCTTTCGCGTATGTGAGACGATAATCTTCCACCATAAATCAAAACGTCAAACTCTGACAGCGTGCATTATGTGAAAAAGGAACAGTTTTATTAAGACACTTGGTCATAAACTCTGTGCTACGTGAAGCCAAAATATTGGGTGTATCTTTATAACGTGGAAGGTTTGTATTCTTAAACCAATACATCTCTTTATATCTTTTCATCACAGCTTGTGAAAATCCGCTCAACAAAAATATTAAATGATTTAATGATTCATTTTTAAAATTTTTCAGACATGTCGTTTGGATTCTCTGTATAACAAACTCGCCGAACCCTATTGACGTTCAATGACTGTATTTTTGAGAGAAAAATATATTTCGATATCTTATATCCAACAAATATCTGTGAATTTCAATGGATTTAAGACGTCACAGACAAGCTGTGTATATACCATAAACAGTATGTTTAATATCTATGTATATGCACAACTAAGAGTTAAAGCGATCTCCCCTTTGTTTAATCATCAATAAAAATGGTGACAGACGATAACCAATTCATGTTAACACAGCACGAGGTGAGATGAAATCGGGGAAAATATTTTGTCCCCTATTTCATTCCGCTTGGCTACATCCCTTCACTGGGTTCTGAAAACTTCGTCAATATATACAGTACAGTCGCCATGGACTGGTCGTAATCCACGCGAGGGCAGTGATGTCCACGAACGCGTTTACCAGGTAATAAAAGTCATCATCAGCAAAATTTTAATTAATGAAGCACCGGATTATACCCGGTGCTTCATTAATTAAATTTTTGATGAACATTCCTATAATTAGTGTTCAGAATCATCTAATAATACTGCGTCCGTGGAAATATTGCCCACCCGGAAAAAGTGATCAGTCCATGGCGGCTGTACTATACCTCTGATATCTGTATGCCACACCTTGATATATTATTGTCAAGCACTATCGTCAGATGAAGATGACGGCATTTCAGGGTGCTATTTCGATCTCTTCAAAACGAGTGCTGAAAGAAAAGAGCTTTAATGGAGAAAAGACACGGTGAATGGTCATCATTCAACCAACATTTCATAAAACATTAAACGTTCGTCAGTACAGTATTCGTAAATAAGCTGTCGTAGATGGCTGAAACGTAAGTCATGCACTCGGTATGCTATACCAAATCACAAGGCATTCAAGTAATAGATAATGTGATATCCTACGTCCAATAAGCCTCTGAAAATTTCATTGGATTATGATGACAAGTGCAAGCTGTGTATATACCGTCACATTTATACTTGGCTAACACTCTGAATGATCAACAACTGTCACAGAACTCAGGTATTTTAGTGCACAAGGTGAATTGTCGGGGTTAACTGAAATTCGAAGTTCTCACGACTTTCCCTTACTTCCATTACATGAGCAGAATTGGTAGGTCTGGAACATTACAATCATAACTGCCATTGACAGGTCATTTATTTAATTTAATTTTCTCCATTTCCTTTCCCACTGATACGTTTCAAATAAATACGCGTGAGAGAATGTTCTGAGAGGAGTGTGTGTGTTGTCGTACGTCGAGGGCAGACAAGAAGTTAGGGAGGTATGCGCGCTGTACAAGCGCCCTGTTTGAAGTAGATTTCACACTCGGCAGTGGAGTATCAACGATAATGATAAAAGTCACCGTCTTGAGTAACAAGTAGAGAGACATTTCAACTACATTACGTCGTATAGCAAGTGAAGCTCTACACCATGGTCACCATCAAACATTATCAGTTTTGTATAAAGAGGTAACCAAGCTCTTGGAACCTACAAACCATTGTAGTCAGTTGTGCAATTTTTTTTTAAAATGCGAAGTGCCGTTCCCGCTTAACAAACAAAGAAGATCAGTTTTCTCAGTCACTCTTCAAATTTTGCCGCATACGGAACAAAATCGGATTGTCACACCCATCAACTGGCGCTGAAGATTCAACAAGTGAAAAGGCCTTTGAACTTTTCTTTTAGGACTTTATTCAAACGAGGAACGTGAGTTCTATGAATGTTTGTGAGTTGTTTTGTTTATGACATTATTCATCATTTTAATTCCTTCAGGTTAGGTCAGTAGTTTAATTCAATTTTATAAGTTTTACATGAGCTTAGTTTTATGGAAAACACAAGCACACAGAGAGTTCACATCGGAAAGGACCTAGACCCCAAACATTTAGCACCTCATGTGTTAAATTAAGTAGCATCTTGTGACAACAACCTCTACCACACCGTGTCTGAAAAATTAAGAAAATGAAACTGTACTAATATGATGAACCACACGCTCATTTCACCGGCTTTGAAAGTAAAAATGACCCATTGTTTTCATATCTTGTTGTTTATTTCTATAAGAGTATACAAATATAGTAGGCGTTCATTCAGGAGTTAGCCTGGAGAAGGCCTTATAAGGACTGGCTATCTCAGGCTGATGCATGTAATGTATGGCAAATAAAATGACGGGTTAACGCAACGTTCGAAGTTACGCACGACAATCGATATTCAAGAGTACTGTGACTGAAAAAAAGCGGACGAAGCATTTCGACCGGATCGCGCCTGAGTCGTGATCTGGTCGAAATTGTCTGTCCGCTATCCTTCATACCGCACTGCAGAATCTTACTTGTAGAAAAAGAAATACTACAAAATTGAATCTTTGATGTTATTGTTCGTTTTTTTTTGATTCAGTCTTGATTTTGCAATATTTATTTCTGAAATTTCAATGGGCTGGTGTAAGTTTGTCGCGACCGAATCGCGATCTTATGAAAAAGTGACCCTGTTTGCCATTACTGTACTGTGGTTTTCGCGCCAGTTTTTTTAACAAGGGAGATAACTAATGTTTTTTTTTAAATTATTGATCGAGAAGTAAGAACTAATGTGTTTACACAATTTTATCACAGTGGTGCGGTTCAGATAAAAATAGAATTGTTGTACTGTCGTAAATTAGAATCAGTGAGGTTGAAACTTTTAGACATCAATAGTTAGAACAATCCAAGCATAATGCGCTGCCCCCCCACCCCCCTGTCCGTAGTATATTTAGTCATTGTATCGACTATGTTTGTCGGCACTTCCATAGTCTCCCGCCCAATAGATAACAAGCAAGCTTTTAAAATACCTCTCCTGCTATGACAGTATTGGATTTTGTAAATCAAATCAAGAGTCGTGTGAAAGGATCCTGAAAAATATTTCGCTTTCTTCTGTACATCTCTGACCATACCTGCAACTTTTAACATTTATTTGGATAAAGCAACGAACGCACTCAGTAATTTTAGCAATATACTTGCTTATTTTGGAAAATGCGTCAGATAGTCAAATTAATTTAAGGGACCTTTGCGGCAAGAATTCCACATGTCCCGAAGCGTAAATTAACAGTGGTCGGGAGTCTGTGCCTTCGGCAGAATTGTCAGATTTTTATAATACATATGCCCGCTCCTCCCATACACTTTTCAACACCAATCGACGTCTGTGGTATTGCGATGGCACCTTGTCCCACTCAGCACGACGAATCGTTAGACTTTCTTTTATAGTCAGTGCAAAGTTTGCGTTTAAAAACAAACTAGGGCGCTAAAAGATTGGTTTTGCTTTCGCAATTACCGATAATTCTTTACACATTTAACTTATCATACACAAATATTAGCTACAAAATCTCATTCTGACAGTGAAGCAAGACGGATAACTCAATGCTGAAAGTTTTTTTTATGTTATTGTCATGGATATGTACTCTCATCTCAAACTGAGAATGTAACATTATTACCAAAACTTCATCCTGCCATATCATTAGTATCTATCGAGTATTATCATATATTCTGTCCACGGAGAGTACCGGTAAAAGTTTCGAAATTGAACATTAATAAGCCGACATACCGTGCCGTGGGGGAATATATTCTTCCTGGAACTAAGAAAGTTAATCAACTCTGTTAAGCAAGGGAAACATTTCTTATGTCTTCTTTATTTACTCGATGTCTAGATCGTAATGTTCATTGCCTGAATTCAATAGCTATGTGTATAACTCTAACTTAAATAGAGTTTTATAAATAATCTCAGTCCACAGAAACCAATTCCATCTGACAAAAGATGTGTGCGGTTTGATCGGGAAATCTCCGATTAACGTTCGAGTAAACACCAACAAAATCAACACCAAGCAAAGCGGTGTGTGCTGTTCATATTTGACGTAACGTTTAGAGTATTCATGTTCTGTGCTATTATTAAGCAACTGCCTACATCAGTAGGTATGGTTGAAGGAATACAGGCGAGCTATTGAACTAATAATATATGAGAACTCTCCGTACAACTGTGTGTTAAGGTATCTGCTATACTTGTATCCACCACGAACTTTATTTGCTTTCTACTATTACATAAATTTTGTGTACTGCCTATGTGTCAATATATTGATTTAAGAGTGAAATATATATTGATTTTGATGTTGTCTTTGAAGTTTCCATTTGTGATAACTGTGAAGGTGTTGATCAGTTTGATATTGGGATCTCGATTTTTTTAGAGTATATTAATGCCTTGGAAATTTTTTAAAATCATCTCTGACTTATATCGTTATGAAAATCGACTTCGGTAAAGTTATCTTCCCTGAAATTATTAGACGAGCGAGGATGATCCAATTTAGAAGCATGTAATTGTTGAGAACACACCTATGGCATTGGAAAATGAAGCGAATTTCATTTTTTTACTTTTAATAAACGAAATCAGCAGACAGCTCTCGGAGCTGTCTGTTGTTTTCTTTTATTAAAAATTACAAAAGGAAACTTCGTTTTTATGACAAGCTAATTAGAAGCAACTAAGTAACTGTTCACTTTGGCCCTTTGTTTAGCGAATGTGTTTTTACAGTACTTTGGAAGTTTTTATTCTTCCGAGGAAATATTAGTAAATCTTACCTCCAAGACCTTTATATTAATGGAAAGGATGGTGTCTATATTATATGCCAAGATACGCACACGTTAATATAATGAATGGAAAGGAGTTACGAAAATACAAAAGATTGTGAAAGCGCCGCTTTAGTATCTTTAAATGAGCTTAACTCCTGCATAATGTGATCCTAGCTAAAACCCCAATAAATAAATAAATAAATAAATAAATAAATAAATAAATAAATAAATAAATAAATAAATAAATAAATAATAGTCAAAGATTCACACTGATTGGAAACAAAATTGTAAAAAGCCAGCTTCTGTATTTTTATATTACTCTACAGGGAATTGCCTGAAGTTTGTGAAACGATGACATCGATGATACAAATTCGCTTGCATTTCGAAATATCAATTTTTATATGAAATTCCAATACCCTAAGATTTAAATTTAAAGACAACTTTAGAAAACTAAAGAGAGCTAGCTTTCCTGCAAAATCTCTTCCAATGAGGAAAATTGTCAGCCATGTATCAAAGGTCTTTATATTCTTTTTGATGTGATAATGTAATATCAGATCTGATTTTTCACCACTCTCTGCGTTCAAAACAACGTGAGATGTCGAAAATGACATCTGATAACCTTTTAAAATCGATTCTGTACAGAATTGATTAAAATAGTTATCAAATATATTTTTTTCTCGTTTTCTTGGTTTTTGCAGAGAAACTGTAATTACAAATGGTCGCTGTGATAGATTGTCCACGACGTTTTCGAGAATCTTGTGTTTTTTGTCATTCTGTACACTCTAAAAATCAGTTGGGTTAACAATTAACTCAACTCAACTGGGTTGAGTAAATATGGACCCGCGTGGGTTCTTATTCTCTCACCCTAGTTTATTTGGATTGAATTTTAACTCAACAGATGTTAGAGTGTAACATATCGTCCCCTGAATTTCAATGTGTTCTATGTGCCTACTGGCACATAGAACACATTGGAACTCAGGGGGCGATATGTAACATATTTAGTTTAAACAATATTTATTCATAAAGCAGTGTTACGCGTATACATTACATAATAATAAAACCACAGAACGGCAAACATTTTTCATGGTTGCACACGGTATAACAGAAACAGAAGTAATCGGGATTGTAAGTAGACGAGGATTCGACAGGAAGCCATAGGCTTATATGAGTCGTCTCCTTTATTCAAGAACACTTTTCAAAGGATGATGGCATGAATCAGCAGTGGAGTGGACCTCGCATATCGCTGCCCAGGGGCATGATCCCCGCTGGCAATGAACCACACCATAATTGAAAGGGTAGCCAAATTGTCCTTTAGGGTACTGCTATTCATTTGCCCACATCTACACAGAGAAGCACCGAAACTTGCGTAAGCAGTTACAAATAAAGCGGCGAAGGCCCATCACAAAAGCTGATTAAAGAGGAGGTCAGTGTTATTTCGTAAACAGTAGAACTTGACCTACAGGCCCCAGCCCCCGGGCAGCAATCTGCGAGATTGTTTAAACTACAGAAGGGCAAGAGTATAAGAAGTTACACAGAAGAGGGAAGAAATGAAGAAGAAGTAGAAGTAGGCCATCCTGAATACGTGATGCCATTAGAATAAGAATTCAAATGATGCATTGTCAACAATATGAATTCAAATCATTGCCTTTGGGCAGCTGATTTAATAACTGCATAAGTAGGAAGAGTTTTATCGTGATGATGTTAATCCTAAAGCGCAAAGTCCAGGGAAGATGAAGTTTGTGAGAATATGAGTTGTTGTCACCGAAACCTGCCACACGATAAGATAAAGTCATGCACTACATCAAAAATTATACTGTTTTCCTTGTTGTTCAAAAATTCAGAACGGAACAGAAGTATGGAAATGTCTATAGAAAAATGAAGTAAGTTGATCGTTTCATTACGTGCGTTAAGAAAGATTGGACAGTGGAGGAGAAAGTGCTCAGGTGTCTCGAGCTCGCCACACTGGCAATGTGGACTAGGTGCTAGGTGATTTTCGTATAAGTGGACGTTAAGACTACTACAACGTAACCTCAATCTACAGTGGTAAATTTGAGCCGCACGAGATTTGGCCCCGCTATAAAATAACGGTGGTCGTAGGTTGTCAGCTTTTAAGAAGGTCTTAAATTCACTTAATGAGGAATTCTCGCGAACCGGTAGCGGCAAGTTATTCCACTGATCAGTAACAATGGGGATGAACGAGGACTGATATAGATTTGTTCGACAAAATGGAACTCTGTGGTTTTGCCTAGTTCGAAGGTTGAATGATGGATTTGTCGAGGATATGAGGATAGGATATTTTAATAGCAATATAAGGAGGCGACAAGTCGTGATACATTTTGAAGAATTGAACCAGTTTATGTTTACGACGTCTTTCTTCAAGAGGGTCCCATCGTGTTTCGGTGTATAGCAAGGATTTGCTAGCACTAAGTGTTGCACCTGTAACTATTCTCGCCGCTGCGATCTGAATTTTTTCTAAATCGGCGACTTGGGTTAACGAACAGTTATCCCAAACAGTATCGGCGTATTCCAGTAGCGGCCTAATAAAGGCAAAGTATATCTTCTCCAAGACATTACGGTCGAGATCAAACTTGTGTTTCCTCAGCAAGTCTAAACGAGACCAGGCTTTGGAATAGATATGGTCAATGTGGTTGTTCCAAGTACATGTGGTATTTAATACCACTCGTAAGTGCTTATGAGTATTAACTTCACATATTTGAGTGCCACCTAGAAATAGGGGTGGATGAACAGTGGGGTTGGTTTTGCGTGTTATAATCATACTCTCGGTTTTTTGAGGATTAAACTCAACTAACCATGTTTCAGCCCAGTGTTCATTTGCAGCTAGATCGTGGTTAATTAGGTTCGAGGCTTGGCTTGGATTTTCCACAATTAGATATAAAGAAGTATCATCAGCAAAAAGGCGTATACTACTAAGTAAATTTTCAGTTATATCGTTTATATAGATCAGAAACAATAAGGGCCCAAGAACAGATCCTTGTGGTACTCCAGCATTTATAGGTCGCCATGAAGATGCCTCTGATGCCACCACCACACTAGTTCTATTTGAAAGGTACGATTTTATAAATAACAGTAGATCACCCAAAATACCAACACGCTCCAGCTTGTGAATGAGACCAGCATGCCATACCTTGTCGAAGGCCTTACTGACGTCGCAAAAAACGACCCTAACCTCTTTCCTTTCGTCCAACGCTCTGCAGAATTCGTCATATATGTCAGTTAGTTGGAGAATAATCGAATCGCTTGGTCTAAAACCTGACTGGAATTGACTAAGAGCGTTGGTATTGTTCAGGAATTGCCATAGTTGTTTAAAAATACATTTTTCAAAGACTTTACCAACGCAGCTAATCAGGGATATGGGGCGATAATTACTAACTATGTTTGCAGGTTTTTTTTTTAGGATTGGAGAGACGTTTGCCTTTTTCCACATTGAAGGGAAATATGAGTTATTCAGCAGTATGTTGAATAAAACCGAGAGTGGTTCACTTAAGGAAGTTTTACATTCTTTAAGAAGACATGGACTGATAAGATCAGGACCCGACGTCTTGGACACCTTTAAAGATTTCAGTGCTTCGTACACCTCACTACAGTGAATGGTTATACTGTCAATTGTTTGTGGGGGGCAGAGTATAAGATCTGGCAGGGAGGCACGGGAGTCATCGACGGAAGAGACAGAACAGAAGTATTCATTGAGTACTTCCGCTTTCTCAATATTTGAGAAATATATTTTGTTCATGTGGTTGATAACAGGAATTTCAGCAGGGCGTCTACTACCAAGGAAGGATTTTAGTGTTTTCCACCACTGTGAAATTGGAATTTCGTTACTCCCCAAGGTAGACTGGACTTTGGATAAGTGTAAGGATTTTGCCTTCCTAATAGATGAAACAACTTCATTCCGTTTATGTTTATAGTTTGCCCAAGCGTTCGGAAGCTCACTTCGTTTGGCTATGCGGTACAAGCGTTTTCTTTGTCTTATTAGTAATCGTATTTCGTTGTGCATCCAATTCGGCTGATTGGACCTCTAAGTAATGTATTTGTTTGGTATATGTTTAGAAGCAGTATCGATTAATTTGTCAGTGAAGTTAGA
The DNA here is from genome assembly GCA_031216915.1 of Pictodentalium vernedei. Lineage (NCBI taxonomy): Eukaryota > Metazoa > Mollusca > Scaphopoda > Dentaliida > Dentaliidae > Pictodentalium > Pictodentalium vernedei. The sequence goes on from CM062290.1 coordinate 213,793,712, forward strand.
GACTATGGTATCTAAACATGGATTATCAAATAGAGAATTCCAGTTTTCGCGAGAGAGGGCGGCATTTAATGCATCATAATTGCATAGGGGGTACAACCAAATCCGTCTTCGGAAAGTGTGGGGTCTTGGCTTTGGAAACTCGACTTCAATGGTAACATATTTGGTGAAGTGAACTCCGCGAATGCAATAATTGGTAACATTTACTTTTCTGGAAAATCAGCATCGTAATTAGAAGAAACCTGTGCCCTTACTCGGCGTGTTCCTCACTTTTACTGGGCAAGCCGCCTAGTACAAACTGCTAGATTAAAAATGAAGTATCTATTGTATAAGTGGTGAGACACCTTATATAATACTTATTATCTTTAATCGTTCCGGGGTATGTAATGCAGCTCAACAATTTCCGACCAAATAGTTTGATTATTAATGCAAAGATATTACATGTACGTATAGAATTTCCACACGAACCGTTGCCGTTTTCCACCTACTAAATTGCCTCTCACAAATGACATCTCATTTTTCATCCTTCTCTTCCTGGAGATAACAGGAAGACAGCGAATCTGGTTATGCTATCTCCTTACAATGTACATCTTATTTACGCTATTGTAAAAATGTCACGCTGTCAATGCATATGATTTGTATTAACTCATATATCTTGTAAAATGTATATTGTTAAATAAAGAATTCTGTTCAATTCAATTCTTTTCTGACAAAGTACGCCATAACACAATTTAATTTGTTTTTTATTTATTCACTATATATAGCTTTCGAGAGTTTTTTTTTATTAGGGTTTAACGACACATTAACAACCAGGGTCATATCATGTCGGTGACAGTGGAGGAAGCCGGAGTACCAGGAGAGAACCACCTAGCAACGTCGAGCAGCTGTCGGCTCTCCAACATCGTAACTCTGAACTCTGCACCGCGGCACAGGCAGGGTTAGATTGGTTGAAGACATGCGCACCATTGACGTGCAGTACGCCTTAGTACACAGCGTCATCGTGCCCCCATGTAGGCAATCGAGATGAAGTGCCTTGTCCAAAGATACAACGCGGGAGCGCGAATCAGTCGCTGAAATGGTCACCCGTCCAACTGATAACCGCGCTCGACGTTGCTCAACTTCGGTGATCTGACGAGAACCGGTTACCGCGAAGCCACCGCGCCCGCTAGCTTTCGAGAGTATCAAACATTGGGGCAGTACTGTACCATGTTGAACTACTAAATGCTTTTAAGGCGGTCTTTACTTCAAATTCATAGAAATACAAAAGCCTATATTTTTTATGATATCCACACATTATAAAACATTTGCCCGTTCAAAATGTGTATTTACATGAAATGCCATACTGATTAGATCCAATTTATACAGGAGTATCACATGTTCCAATAATACCGGATAGTGCCTTGATTGATAAGTGACGCTCTTATTCATCCAAATTGATTACGACGTGTTTCTGTGCATGAGAAATACACGGAAGAAAATTTCAGCAGTAGTCCACCACTCCAAAAATTATATGTATATTTAGTTCTTGTAACGTAGTTTCTCTTTCAACCCGGCGTGCAAAAATTGTAGCGTGAAGGAAAAATAGTAGTTACCGAGCAGAAGATAATAATAATAATAATAATAACTCTTTGGCCAGCCGCTGATTTGTCGCGGTCCTCATAAGAGAAGGCCATCATTCCCCTTGCACCCCACCCCCTCTTCCCCTCCTCTCCTCCCAGCATTCAGATATAAGCTGCTTAATAGTGTCCCTCACTTCCTCTTTTTCGATTTCTTCAATAAGCATTCCTACCCTCTCCCTCGTGTCCCCCTTCAGCCATCTATCCTTTGTTTCTTCACCCCACTTCTGCATTATTCTTCCAGTAAATTTTATTCTATGAGGTATATACTGTGGGCATTCCAAGAGAAAATGTTCCAGGGTCTCCACTACTCCAGAGTGGCACATTTGGCATCCCTTTTCCCCATCTCTCCCAATTTTTCCCCGAAGCTCCAGTGATCTTGATCTCAGTTTGAACAGCAGTGACCCTCCAAAGGTGCCATCTAGGTACTTCTCAAAAGCTGGCTTTTCTTTATATTGTAACCCCTGCAGTGATCTTTTCACGCTAACCCCTGCTCGCCAGTTTCGATTGCAATCTTCCTTGACTCTCTCTTTGACAAACCTTTTGCCTTCTTTCATTCCTACTTCTATGTTTGAGACCTCTATAGAGTAATTGTCCATTAGTTCCCTCACATGTTTTGACCACCCCGTTTCTATATTAGAATTCCAAATGGTATCGAGCATCAATTTGCACCACCGGTTGTCAGGCAGGTTTCTCAAGTAGTTAAAGTAACACAGTTTTCCCAAATCTACCCTGTCCTTGATTTTCATCCACCCAAGCTCCCCCCTTACTGCTTCCAAAGCTGCAGCATTACTCGACCCTGTTATCCATCTGCCGGCATCATTTTGAGTATTTTCCAACTTCTTAGTAACGGTTTGGTTTAATGGAATCACGTCCGTGCCATACGTTATACTTGGTAAACCCACCCTCTCCCACAGTGTTTTCCCCACAAAGACCTTGTTGAAACTATTTTTCCCTAAAAGTTTTAGTTGGTTCAGAATTCTTTTCCCCTTCAGAATCAGTTTGGCTGAGTAATTTCTGTACACCCCTCTTCCCGTTATATTTATGCTTACCCCTAGATACTCATACTCTCCCGTTTCTCCTACAGTGATTTGTTTGCTTTCCCCTTCGGGGATTGAGAACTCCCCCACTCTCCATCTCTTCGTCATATCTACCTTGCGTCCAACGGGTATTACCTTGCTTTTATTTTCATTTAGTTCGAGCCGCCAAGTGTTCCCATATCTACCAACAATTTCCAGCAGTTTCTCTAGCCCCTGTTCAGTTCTAGACATTAACACCATGTCGTCCGCAAAGAATAAGCCTGGTATCTTTATGTCTCCAACATTTACCCCCTCCGCACTCTGAATTAGTTCGTCCCCTAAATCTTTAACATACAATGCAAACAAAATCGGTGAAAAGATACACCCCTGCTTGAGGCCTATATCCATAGGGACTCGTTTTGTAGTGATACTCCCTAGACTGAGTTGGCTTTGCACATCTGTATACAGTGCTTTCATGATTCCCACAAAGTCACCCCCCAGTCCGATGCCCTCGAGCTTTCGCCACATACCTTCCCTCCACACTCGGTCGTACGCTTTTTTCACATCTAGAAATGCCAGAAACATCTTTTTCTTTTCAGCCTTTGTTGATTCTATCAGTTGGGTGAGTGTAAATAGGTGATCAGTGACTCTTCGTCCTTTCCTGAAACCATTTTGAATTTCTCCTAAAAAACCTTTCTCTTCTATAGCTTCCTCTAGTCTACCGTATATGACCTTACAGAATACTTTCCCGATGTTACTACTAACTGATATCCCCCTATAGTTATCTAGAACTTCCTTATCCCCCTTTTTGTGTATGAACGACACCTTACTTTCCCTCCACTCTCTGGGGACCTCTTGCTTTCGCAGAGCCAGGTTGAAAAGGTTTGTCAGGACTTCAATAAGTGCCTCCCCTCCATTTTTGGGGAATTCGTTCGGAATTTCATCAGTCCCTCCCGCTTTACCATTTTTTAATTTCGAGACCACGTTCCGCACTTCTTCTGCCGTTATTTCGCTACATACACGATTGGATAGGTTCTCCTCCACCAGTGTATTTCTTTTTGGTGGGGACCCACTGCCCCATCGCCTATCGTTTATCTTTTCCCAGTGCTTGACTAACTCTGAAGCGATACGGCCTTTATCTTCTGTACTTTCCCCATCCACTTCGATACTCTGCACACTACTTTTCCCCCGTTTATTTACCCAGTTCCAAAATACGTTTGAGCTCGAACCCCCCGTTTTCTTTATTGTTCTGGCAAGACTGCAATTGCGCTCCTTCCTATTATTATCCTTTATCTCATTCACCTTTTTCCGTGCCAGTTCATATTCTCCTTTCATTAGTCTCGTGTCATTGTTATCCACCCCTTTAAGCTTCCTACTTCTTCTGTAAGCAGCGCATTTTACCTTCCTTTCTTTTATAGCCTTTTTCAGTCCCTCGTTAACCCTGTATCCAAGCTCTCTCGTTGGGACCCTCACCCTTCCTATACACTCCTTCCCTGCCTCTGTTAGGCTATTTACTATGCCATCTGAAATACTCTGGACATTTGCATCCCTAGGTATACATTCAAGATTTGGCTTTAGTTTTTCCCGAAACTGCTTCCAGTCGGCTCCTTGTTTTAGTCCCCAAACTTCCTTGAAGGTATTTCTGTCTCTATTCGTCTTTTTGCCCATAATCTTAACTGTTATCAGGTTGTGATCACTACCCAAGTCATGTTTTCCCTCGTCATCTATTTCTACATCTATAACCTCCCTCCATACGCTAATGTCAGTGAGTATATAATCAATTATTGTTTTCTTATCGTTCCTCTCCCAGGTCCATTTACCCTTACATTTCGCATCCCTGTTCAGGATCTTTAAACCAAGCTCTTTTGATAGGTCCAACATCTTCCTCCCATTCGTGTTAATTTTCCTATCACCTCCCTGTATGCCCTCCTCCTTATCCCCGATGTGCCTATTGAAGTCCCCCATTAGGACAATACTGAACCCTCTGCTCCCAAGCTCTGTGATATTCGATCTAAGAGTTGTATATATTGAATCATTCCACTCGGGCTTACTTCCCTCCACTGCTAAGTATACAACACCAACGGCAACACTCCTGCTTCCTAACTTGATTTTTGCCCAGACTATTTCGTTGGATACTGGAATCTGAGTCCTTGCTTCTGTGAGATCTGTAATCAATGAGGGCTGTAATTCCTCTTTAGCGTAGATGCCAACACCCCCACCCCGTTTCTGACCCTCAGTTCGCCCAGCTCCTATCCACACGCAACCCTTCATCTGATCAACCCGCTCATCCCGTCGTATCCACGTCTCACTTAGACCCATTATATCGAAGTCTCCTTCGTCCATCATTGTTGATATTTCGCTTACTTTCTTGTGCAGACCCTGGATGTTGCAGTACCCAAACTTAATGAATCTTTGTTTTTTTGTCATCACTGCACATTATTATAACCCTGGTATGTCCCTGTATTGTGCATGTTTGTTGTTCTTCCTATGTTCCCAGCATTTGTGCCACTCTGGGTTACCGGCTGTGGTCCCCTACCCCCCTTTTCTCCAAAAAAGGCCCAGCCACCTGTAAGATTTTTTGGCCCAACAGGTCTGTACCCATCCTACTTAAATGCAATCCGTCTCGCCCATACAACTCTCCTTGTCCCCCGAATGAATCCCAGTGGTCAATGAAATGTACTCCCAAGTCTTTGCAGTGCTCTCCCAGCTCCTCGTTTAGTGCCATAATCCGCGAGTTCCTCTCATTCCCACCACCCATAACGGGGAGCACCCCTGAAACGATGATCCGAGCATTCCTGCTAAGTAGCTTACTAATTAGGTCCTTGTATGTGTCCACCAAACGAACTGATTTCCTCTCCCTGATGTTATTGGACCCCACATGTAATACCACTACCGGATCAGGCCCCGACCCAGCTACAATACCGTCCACTCTATCCCTCAGGTCCTCCACTTTAGCCCCCGGAAAGCACAGAACTGTTCTATTTTTACTGTCCGGACCACAGACAACCTTGTCGATCCCCCGAACTATGCTACTTCCCGCAACCACCAACTTACTTTTGGACCTCGCCCTATTTATCTCCTCTAGTCTCCTATTGTTTACAGCGTCCTCTTCCTCTCCAACAGCCCCACTCGGAATCAATATCGGTATCGGTATCTTTGACCTAGGATTACTCCTATCCTTGTCCCTCCGTCTCTTCCCAGGCCCTGAGCTACCTGGACTACTCCCCTGGTCTTCCCCCGGATCCCTCCTCCTTTTTCCTGGCCTAGACCCCAAGCTACTATCTGTTGCAACTACCTCCATCTCCTCCTCTGTCCCTTCCGAATCGAGCACATCAAATCTGTTTCTGGTGCTGCACTCCCCACTGCCTTTGGACTTTACACCCCTATCTACCTGCTTCTCTGGCCCCCCTTTCCTACCACTTTTGGTAGTCCACGCCAAACGCTTTACAGCATTGCTCCGGCCTGGGCCCCCCTCATCTGTCCTACGTACTTTTCTAGCAGCCCCCACCTCATCACCTACCTCATTCACATCAAAGATTCTACCCCCATGTTTCCTCTTGGAACCACCGACAACCTTCCATCCTTCTCGGAAAGCCACTTTCACAGGCGTAACTCCAGACAGCCCCGCCCTACCAAGTTTTCCCTTCAGCTCAGCAATCTCCCCCTCAAACTTAACAATTGTCTCAAGTAGGCGGAGGATTTGCTGACAGTTTGCACATACCTCTCCATATCCCATCGAGCGACAGTCCCCATACATCATAGAACACTGTTTACAAACTTCAAGCCCAATATCGCCATCGGTGGCCCCACCAACCTGGCTCTGACCGACACCCCCAGTGACCTCTGTCTGCACACCAATACTTACTCCGTTGGCACCGTTGACCTGGACCGCGATATTACACGTATTTACCTCCATACTTACCTCCGTCTGAACAGACTTGCTCGCCATCATCAAGACAAAATTACGCGATCGGACAGGGAAAATTGTAAACACGCGACAAAAGGCAACACGACGAACCGTTCGACAACTTAGCGCTCACAGTTTTATTTAAGGCCTCCTAACTTTGTCCCAGTTACTATACTAAACTAACGCCCCACAAAGTTGAATAAAATAACCTGAAAATGAAATATATATGATTAGTAAACAATAAAAATACTTAATTTCGATTCGTAACCAAGGAGACTTCTTCTGTATACTTGCGGATCGAGACATATATAATGAACCAACTTTCTGAAGTGAGGCTCAAGAATACGTGACTCCAACAGCTCGACAGAGCTGTTGGATTAAATTATTACTGAGCATCCCAACAAATCGGGATGGTTTCGCCCATTTCGCCGTTGACAGTATTGACTGAAAAAAAACCTTCCAGGTCGTCAGTGTTGAAAGGGTTAATGGCGGTCATTACTTCAAATTCATATAAATACTTCAGCCTATATTTTTTATAATATTCACACAATTTAAAACATTTGTCTGTTCAAAATATGTATTTACATGAAATACCATACTGCTTATATCCACTTTATGCAGGAGCATCACATATTCCAATAATGCAGTTTGTAGCCTTGATTGATTAGTGATGCCCATATTCATCCAAATTGATTACGATGTGCACGAGAAATACACGGTAAAAAATTTCAGCAGTGTTGTCCAACGCTCCAAAAAATGTATGTATATTTAGGTTTTGTAACGTATTTTCTATCCTGGCACGTGAGTGCAGATTGTTTTAAAATATGCTTTGGAATTTGTTTAAGTTATAAAAAGCGTTTTCAAGTAACATTTGGCTCAACTACTCAGTAATTCTACCTGTAGAAATGCTGCTTGCAATACTTTTGTGTTGATAAACCTAGTTGTCTTCCCTGAGAATATTTTAGATTGCCCAATATGACTGGGGACATTCAAGATGAGATTCTCTGACTCTACTGACCTTTGATAAGTGGGATAAGCGGGTAATAATAATAATAATAACTCTTTGGCCAGCCGCTGATTTGTCGCGGTCCTCATAAGAGAAGGCCATCATTCCCCCTGCACCCCACCCCCTCTTCCCCTCCTCTCCTCCCAGCATTCAGATATAAACTGCTTAATAGTGTCCCTCACTTCCTCTTTTTCAATTTCTTCAATAAGCATTCCTACCCTCTCCCTCGTGTCCGCCTTCAGCCATCTATCCTTTGTTTCTTCACCCCACTTCTGCATTATTCTTCCAGTAAATTTTATTCTATGAGGTATATACTGTGGGCATTCCAAGAGAAAATGTTCCAGGGTCTCCACTACTCCAGAGTGGCACATTTGGCATCCCTTTTCCCCATCTCTCCCAATTTTTCCCCGAAGCTCCAGTGATCTTGATCTCAGTTTGAACAGCAGTGACCCTCCAAAGGTGCCATCTAGGTACTTCTCAAAAGCTGGCTTTTCTTTATATTGTAACCCCTGCAGTGATCTTTTCACGCTAACCCCTGCTCGCCAGTTTCGATTGCAATCTTCCATGACTCTCTCTTTGACAAACCTTTTGCCTTCTTTCATTCCTACTTCTATGTTTGTGACCTCTATAGAGTAATTGTCCATTAGTTCCCTCACATGTTTTGACCACCCCGTTTCTATATTAGAATTCCAAATGGTATCGAGCATCAATTTGCACCACCGGTTGTCAGGCAGGTTTCTCAAGTAGTTAAAGTAACACAGTTTTCCCAAATCTACCCTGTCCTTGATTTTCATCCACCCAAGCTCCCCCCTTACTACTTCCAAAGCTGCAGCATTACTTGACCCTGTTATCCATCTGCCGGCATCATTCTGAGTACTTTCCAACTTCTTAATAACGGTTTGGTTTAATGGAATCACGTCCGTGCCATACGTTATACTTGGTAAACCCACCCTCTCCCATAGTGTTTTCCCCACAAAGACCTTGTTGAAACTATTTTTCCCTAAAAGTTTTAGTTGGTTCAGAATTCTTTTCCCTTTCAGAATCAGTTTGGCTGAGTAATTTCTGTACACCCCTCTTCCCGTTATATTTATGCTTACCCCTAGATACTCATACTCTCCCTTTTCTCCTACAGTGATTTGTTTGCTTTCCCCTTCGGGGATTGAGAACTCCCCCACTCTCCATCTCTTCGTCATATCTACCTTACGTCCAACGGGTATTACCTTGCTTTTATTTTCATTTAGTTCGAGCCGCCAAGTGTTCCCATAACTACCAACAATTTCCAGCAATTTCTCTAGCCCCTGTTCAGTTCTAGACATTAACACCATGTCGTCCGCAAAGAATAAGCCTGGTATCTTTATGTCTCCAACATTTACCCCCTCCGCACTCTGAATTAGTTCGTCCCCTAAATCTTTAACATACAATGCAAACAAAATCGGTGAAAAGATACACCCCTGCTTGAGGCCTATATCCATAGGGACTCGTTTTGTAGTGATACTCCCTAGACTGAGTTGGCTTTGCACATCTGTATACAGTGCTTTCATGATTCCCACAAAGTCACCCCCCAGTCCGATGCCCTCGAGCTTTCGCCACATACCTTCCCTCCACACTCGGTCGTACGCTTTTTTCACATCTAGAAATGCCAGAAACATCTTTTTCTTTTCAGCCTTTGTTGATTCTATCAGTTGGGTGAGTGTAAATAGGTGATCAGTGACTCTTCGTCCTTTCCTGAAACCATTTTGAATTTCTCCTAGAAAACCTTTCTCTTCAATAACTTCCTCTAGTCTACTGTATATGACCTTACAGAATACTTTTCCGATGTTACTACTAACTGATATCCCCCTATAGTTATCTAGAACTTCCTTATCCCCCTTTTTGTGTATGAACGACACCTTACTTTCCCTCCACTCTCTGGGGACCTCTTGCTTTCGCAGAGCCAGGTTGAAAAGGTTTGTCAGGACTTCAATAAGTGCCTCCCCTCCATTTTTGAGGAATTCGTTCGGAATTTCATCAGTCCCTCCCGCTTTACCATTTTTTAATTTCGAGACCACGTTCCGCACTTCTTCTGTATGTAACACTTCAGGAGACATTTTCTTAGTTGATCTGACAGTTACCTTTTTTACTCGATACGTTTAAAAAGGTCACAACAGACGATTGCAACCAAAGAACCGAAAATATCCATTTAAATTATAAACCAATAATTGATGAAGAGAAATTGAACGGTAAATTTGTGAATAACTTTTTGCGAATTTATAATTATAGAAGTATTTAATTTGTTTCAGAGTTTTGACACTGAGTTGGCTGTGTTTGATCGTTTGGGTGTCAAAGGATTTCGGTTGCATGCCCACTGATGCCGAAGTGCCGAAATTTTAAGTAACAATTTTTTCCTCATAATGCTATAAAGAATTTAACCCATTCATTATTGTGTGACAGAGCTCTATGAGCTTGTCAAACATAATTTAATCGGGTAAATTCCTTGTCACACAAAATAATTAATTTGCAGCTCTAAAGATATTTGTCCACATCAGTGTGAAGAAGGTTAACGTATCGTTATGTTATTAGATGAAAGTTATTTTTAATAATTCAAAATGAATACCACAAGTTCATTTTGGGAGACGCAATTCCGGCACATGGTGATCTAAGAGAACTAACATTATTTATAGAAAGGAGATACCTTGGAGGCTTACTGGTCCTTTTGGACTGATGAAATGTAAGATCGATAAGGGACCATTTTTACATGTTTTTATCGATCTGGTTAGTCGGCACCGGTTGCTGTTATTCGCCTAACCGATTAGTATTAGCGTCCATATCCAAACCAACAGTGAGTATTTTCGATTCAGTTGTCAAAAGTTAGCTCAAGTATCTATATTTTTCTTCCAGGTGTTCTGTAGATATATGTATATTGTTTTAGTGCTGTAAAGATGTGATTTTTAATAAAAAATAGTTATATTTGTGTTTTGTTTAGTTTCTTTATCGGATATCAATGGCGTGTTCCCTATCTTCGCGCGGGTCATTTTCGGTGTTCTGTTTTTTTGTTTTGTTTACGATTTCGACCGGTTTTCAAAATTCAACGAGGACAAGGTGGCTTGTAGTGGGAGGGGGCAGAAGGTGGAGTGCTGTGTCCAAAATAGATTCAGTGTGTTAGGTAATTTCGAGAATTCTGAGGAGCAGGTTGGGTCTGAAGAGGTGGAGGTGGGGGTAGGCATGGAGGTTAGTGTGGCGGAGTGCAAGATTGCGAGCCGGTCCAGTGGGAACTGAGGTGGTAACAGGGGTAGTAGGACAGGAAAGAGGACAGGAAAGGACAGGAAGAGGCAGTTGGTGGTTGCAGGGAGTAGTATAGTGCGGGGGTTAGATAGGGTGGTGTGTGGGACAGTGTCAACAGGATCAATTTGTGCTTTCCGGGAGCTAGGGTGGAGGACCTGAAGGACAGAGTGGGTGGATTAGTAAAGGGGTCAGGCCCAGACCCAGTGGTTGTTGTACACGTAGGGACCAACAACATCAGGGAGAGAAAATCAGTTCAGCTTATTGAGACTTACAAGGACTTAACAACTAAACTGAATGCCAAGAATGCACAGGTAGTGGTTTCGGTGCTTCTCCCAGTACTAGGTGGTGGGGGCGAGCGTAATTCGCGGATCATTTGGGCCCAACGAGGAATTGGGGGAGTATTGTAAGGAACTTGGGATACCCTTTGTAGACAATTGGGGATCGTTTTGGGGCAGAAATGACCTATATGGAAGGGATGGTCTCCATCTTAGCCCAAGGGGTACAGAGGTTTTAGGAAGAAATATGTTGCAGGTGGTGGAGCGTTTTTTGGTATAAGGAGGGGAGTGGGTATCAGTGAAGGGTGGAATAATCACAGGAAATGTGTCACGAACCATAGGTGTAAAAAATGCGACAAGGGGGATAAGGAAAAGGGACCAAAAATCCAAATCAAACGGAATAGCTTCCCAAGGAAAGCACAGGTACACAAAGTAGGATATACAAACATACAGGGACTAGATAATAATGGGACCAGTAGGCGGAAGCCAATATACCCCGAAGCTATGTAAATTCATTTTCGTGGCTGGCTGAAGGAATATATGGCTGGCTGGCTAGCTAGCTCAGCTGGCTAAGTTTTAACTTTAACGACTGGCGGCTCATGGCGACTCAGCTAACTGAGAGGTGTAAAAAGATGGCTTTCCCAGATTGGTAGAATGAAACAAAACTAAAATGCCCTAGAAAGGGAGATGTATAAATATTACGAAGGTGGACACGAAAATCGCCATTCAATTTTTTAAATATCTTCATTTTTTGCCTCCAAAACATGTGTTATGACCCCCTCATTGGAACGAGCGCTCGTTCCAATGATGGGTCATAACCCATGTTTTGGAAGCAAAAAATTCAAATTGTTAGTTATGCGAGAACTTTTTTTTACGACTGTCGTCTGTTACTAGCATTATGTGAAGAGTTCATTATGAAATTTTGACAATTTACACGGCTCAAGCCGGCGCAGAATTTCGTGGTGGTTGATATATAATACGGGTGGCTGACGAAAAATGTGGCTGGCGGTGGCTGACGAAAAATATGGCTGGCGGCGGCGGCTCATGGCGACGGCTTCGGGGTCTAGAAGCCAATGAACCTTGATACCCTGAAAATGGGTTATAGCAACATCCAGGGTCTCCACCGGAAAGTAAGTGAAATTGCTACATTGATTGAGGCAGAGGAGTTTGACGTCATGGGCTTAAGCGAAACGTGGGTAAGACACGAGGAACGGGTAGACCAAGTAAGGGGGTACGTATGGATAGGTGTAGGGCGAACGGAAGGCCAGAAAAAAGGGGGAGGGGTAGGCATGTACATTAAAGAGGATTTAAAACCACCGCTGATCGCAGACCTGGAAAACATCAGCACCCCGGCTGAGGTATCGAAAGAAATTGGATGGGTAAGGATCAGTCTGAAAAGCAAAAGTATTGCCCTTGGGGTTGTGAATTGTGCGGTGGAGGGAAGCAAACCCGAATGGAATGATTCGATATACTCAACACTAAGGTCCAATATCACCGAACTACTAAACAAAGGGTTCGGTATAATTCTGATGGGTGACTTTAATGGCCACATAGGTAATGATGAAGAAGGCATAGAGGGTGGGGACAATAAAGTGAAAAGGAATGGAAGGAAGCTGTTGAACTTCACAAACGAGCTCGGTCTGAAAATTCTGAACAGGGACGCGAGGTGTAAGGGGAAATGAACCTGGGAGAGGAACGACAGAAGATCAATAATCGACTACATGGAGGGAGGTGATAGGGGTAGAAGTGGATGATGAGGGTAAAATGGAGGTGGATAGTGATCACAACTTGATTACAGTGACGATCAGGGCCAAAACTCTAGTAAAAAGCAAAGGAAGCTCTGAGGAGATTTGGGAACTCAAAAAGATGCTGACTGGGCGAAGTTCAATGAAAAACTGAAACCAAAGCTTGCGACTGTACCCAAGAGGGGCAGTGTCCAGAAGATGGCCGACGTCATAGTTGCGAGCCTGGTGGAGGCAGGAAAGGAAAGTGTAGGAAAGGTCAGGGTGCCAACACGGGAACTTGGGTACAGAGTGAATGAAGAACTGAAAAGGGCCATAAAGGGAAGAAAAGCCAAATGTGCAGCATACAGGAGAAGTAGAAAACTCAAGGGGGCGGAAAGCAATGAGGCCACAGTTGCTAAGGAAGAATACCACCAAGCACGAAATAAGGTAAATAAGATTAAAGACGATAATCGGAGAGTACGAAATAGCAGTCTTATTAGGACGATAAGAACGACAGGGGGGTCGAGTTCGAACTTATTTTGGAAATGGGTGAATAAACGTAACAAAGGAAGCAATCCACAGAATATTAAAGTAGATGGTAGAGTTACAGACGAGCAAGATCAAGTGGCATCAGAACTAGTCAAGCACTGGGAAAAGGTAAACGATAAGCGATGGGGCATGGGGAGCCCACCAGAGTGTCAGAATCAAGTCGAGGAAAACCTTTCGAAGTTCGTGTGCAGCGAACTTAAAACGGAGGAGGTGCGAAAGGTGATATCAAAATTAAGGGATGGAAAAGCGGGAGGAGTGGATGAAATTCCTAACGAGTTTATCAAAAAAGGGGGAGAGGAACTCGTGGAAAGCCTAACTGCCCTATTCAACCTAGCCATAGAAAATCAAGAGGTCCCAAAGGAGTGGAGAGAAAGCAAAGTGACATTTATTCACAAAAGGGGGAAAAAGACGTTTTGGATAACTATCGAGGGATCTCTGTCAGTAGCAACATTGGAAAGGTTTTTCCGTAAAGTCCTGTATGGGAGACTAGAGGAGGTGATTGAAGAGAAGGGTTTTTTTGGAAGAAATCCAGAATGGCTTCAGGAAGGGAAGGAGAGTTACTGACCATCTGTTCACACTATCCAAATGATAGAATCCGCGAAAGCAAAAAAAGAAAAAGATGTTTATGACCTTTTTGGATATCAAAAAGGCATACGATAGAGTATGGAGGGAAGGTATGTGGCGCAAGCTGGAGGCCATGGGCTTAGGAGGTGAGTTTGTTGGAATTATGAACGCATTATATAAGGATGAACAGAGTGAACTTAGCCTGGGAAACATTACAACAAAACGTGTGCCTCTGGAGATAGGCCTAAAACGGGGGTGTATCCTTTCGCCAATCCTGTTTGCACTGTACATCAAAGGTTTAGGAGATGAACTCCTGCGTAGCGAGGACGGGGTAGCAGTTGGGGACTTGAAGAACCCAGGGCTATTTTTTGCAGACGATATGGTTCTAGTGTCAGAAAGCGAAGAGGGGCTAACGAAAATGCTGGGAATTGTTGGGAAATATGGGAGCAAATGGAGACTCGAACTTAATGAAAGCAAAAGCAAAGTTATACCTGTGGGCCGCAAAGTGGACCCCACTCGAAGGTGGAGAGTGGGTGAGTTCTGCATTCCGGAAGGGAGCAGCAAACTTCTCAGTGTAGGAGAGACACGTGATTACGAGTATTTGGGGGTAAATATAAACATTACAGGAAGAGGCATCTACCGAAACCACACAAATAAATTGATTCTGAAGGGGAAGCAAATCCTTAACCAAATGAAACTTATAGGGAGAAACAGTTTCAATAAGGTTTTCGTGGGGAAAACCATTTGGGAAATGGTGGGCTGCCAAGTATAACATACGGTACGGAAGTGGTACCCCTAAACCCGACGGCCGTAAAGAGCTTGGAAATCCTGCAGAACGATGCAGGCCGATGGATAACGGGGTCGAGTAATGCCGCAGCGCTAGACGCAATCAGGGGTGAACTTGGGTGGATGAGGATCAAGGACAGGATAGACCTGTTGAAACTCGGTTATCTTAATTCTTTGGTAAATCTCCCCGACAGCCGATGGTGTAAAGTAATGTTCCTGAGAATTTTCAGCTCAAATATCAAAACGGGGTGGATGGTCCAAGTGAGGGAGCTAGTAGAGAACTACTCATTGGAGATCTCGGACCTCGACGTTGGGGCAAACCAGGGTAAAAAAATCGTCAGAGAAAGGGTCATGGCGGATTGTAACCGTAATTGGCGAGAGGGAGTCAAATCAAAGAGGTCTTTGGGTGGCCTGCGTGATAAAGAGAAACCAGGTTTTGAAGAGTACCTTGATGGTACCTTTGGGGGTCACTGTTGTCCAAGCTGAGGTCGCGATCCCTGGAGCTGAGGGGAAAAATTGGGAAAGACGGTGAAAGGGAGTGCCAGATGTGTAACTTGGGCATGGTGGAGACCCTGGAACACTTTCTTCTAGAATGCCCAAAGTATCAGTCTAAAAGAATGAGATTCACTGGGAATATTATGGGGAAGTGGGATGGGAGAATGAAGGACATGTGGTTGGGGGAGACTCAAAGGAGAGGGTTAATGTGCTAATCGGAGAGATTGGGAAGAATGGGGCAAGGGATGTCATCAAGCAGTGCGTTTCCGAGTGTTGGGAGGAGAGGAGAAGCGTGGGAATAGGGAGGCAGTTGGGAGTACAGGGGTAACCATGGCCTTCTCGTCCGAGAACCGCGACAAATTAGCGGCTGGCCAAAGGGTTATTATTATTACAAGACGTTAGACGTAGTACTTTCTCAAACCTTTTTCAGGTTGTTAGAACTGGAAAAGGTGTGTTGACATTGGCAAGTTACACAAGCATAATGCTAACTCCAACATCACGTGAGTTATTTTACAAGTGTTAATAATAATAACTAATAACTCTTTGGCCAGCTGCTGATTTGTCGCGGTCCTCATAAGAGAAGGCCATCATTCCCCCTGCACCCCACCCCCTCTTCCCCTCCTCTCCTCCCAGCTTTCAGATATAAACTGCTTAATAGTGTCCCTCACTTCCTCTTTTTCAATTTCTTCAATAAGCATTCCTACCCTCTCCCTCGTGTCCCCCTTCAGCCATCTATCCTTTGTTTCTTCACCCCACTTCTGCGTTATTCTTCCAGTAAATTTTATTCTATGAGGTATATACTGTGGGCATTCCAAGAGAAAATGTTCCAGGGTCTCCACTACTCCAGAGTGGCACATTTGGCATCCCTTTTCCCCATCTCTCCCAATTTTTCCCCGAAGCTCCAGTGATCTTGATCTCAGTTTGAACAGCAGTGACCCTCCAAAGGTGCCATCTAGGTACTTCTCAAAAGCTGGCTTTTTTTTATATTGTAACCCCTGCAGTGATCTTTTCACGCTAACCCCTGCTCGCCAGTTTCGATTGCAGTCTTCCATGACTCTCTCTTTGACAAACCTTTTGCCTTCTTTCATTCCTACTTCTATGTTTGTGACCTCTATAGAGTAATTGTCCATTAGTTCCCTCACATGTTTTGACCACCCCGTTTCTATATTAGAATTCCAAATGGTATCGAGCATCAATTTGCACCACCGGTTGTCAGGCAGGTTTGTATGCGCCATATGGAAAGTGGTATTGTGAATAGAGAAGAGTATGAAAAAAAAAATGTGGAAGTTATTTTACAACCTTATTCTAATTTAAGATGTAGAACTGTACTTGTAACTACACACAATTGTCAGCTGACAACGATATTCTAATTTGTGATGCAGAGCTGCATTTTGAACCACGCACAATGGCGTTTCAGTGGAATCAGCTCGTCAAGCTCGCCCCAATGATGGATCGCAAGCTATGTTTTGGAGGCAAATATTGAAAAAAATAATAAAATTTGGATGGCGATTTTTGTGAACAGTGCTGGTCAGTTTTAGTCGTTACTTTAGTTGAAAGGTTAAATTACACATTTTGTGATCAAAAGACTCCCAAATTCGTCCCGATTTGACATGAAATTCCTGGACCTCGTTCACTAAAATCGATCTGAGCCTCGGTAAACCTCTGCTCAGGTCGATTTTAGTGATCTCGGTACAGAAATTTCCAATGATTGGAGATCCAATATTAGCCGAATAGTCAATTACTAATGAAAAAAAATGATAGGCCGTGAGCTGTGTTTTGGAGACAAATATTGCAAAAGTAATACAATCTGAATGGCGATTTTTGTGGATAACGTTGTCCGGATTACTGACGTTATGTTTGGTAAAGGGTTAATGGTTTTAATATCTACACCAAGGCACCATGTCAATTTGTCTCTGAAAAAATTGCATTGATTTGTTTTGCAATTCTAATGAGAGGGTACAAAAATTTAGTGTTCGCACTGAAAGAAATTATCTCTTTATATTGATTGTTGACAAAGAACCCTGCACCAAGAGGTCCAATAGATGGAAGATTACGTAAACAATCAATCATCTGTAAAGAAAACTTGTCTTCGTAGAAAATAAATTCTATAGTTTTGTACTCTGTAAACCAACTTGTAGTGCGATATCCAAAAGTTCATTAACCCTTTGATACTTTTGTACGTCTTATGACGTACGAAATCAAATAGCGAGTTGATTTGTTTTGTTATTATGTTTCGATTTTTTAAAGTTTTAACCTGTCGTCTACTTTCGCCTACAGTGCACTTTCGCCTACAAAAATTATCAGGTAAAAGTGAATGAATGAAAGGTTTTAGCGCGCCGAAGGCGCGCAGGGACGATGTAGGATTTACAAATCCCTTGCGACCCGGTTAACCTTATTTTTTTTCCCTTGGATCACACAGGCCTAGCTTTCCTATTGCCCAAAATGGAGTCTGAGGGGGTTATGCACGCGGTTAGAATACCCGGCAGTTTATGCTGGAGTGTTAGATGGTCAATACTCAATCCCTCAACGCCTTTAAAACTGTTAGAGAGCGAGCTCTATTCGGTTCCAGTTCGGCGATGGTAGAGAGTTTGAGTCCCACCATGGTGGCGAACCAGAATGTAATGTTGTGCGATGGCAAGTTTAAGGGAAGAAGAGAAAAGAAAACCAAACAGCAACGCCGGTTTGGTAGCGGCCCCGGTATATGACCATTGAGGTTACAAAAAAGAAGTGGAGAAAGCTCCAACAGTTTAGTTTTAAGAAACCGGGAGTCATCCATCAAGCCTTCTGGGAGATAGGATGCCGTATGTGATTTTGAGGTATCTGGTTATCCTTCGGGAATTCCAAATGACCTCCTCCACCCCCCCCCCAAAAAACAAAAAAAACTCACTGACACACACCCTCAAGCCCTTAAAAGGGCTGTTAAATCTTTATTCAAATGTTTATTTATATCAAATGTACACTCGTTCCCAGCCAGACAAGCTTGTTTCAATCCTTGCCTAGCGTTTGGTGGTTTCTTGTATATGTTGCAGAAAGGTAGGTTGCACCAATTCCTCCTACGCTTTGTCTACCATTTCCATGCGTCTTCTTGATAAGAGTGTTGCAAGAAAATTTGAGAATGTTCAGTTAGAAAAGTATTAGGTAGAGAGAAAGATAGGTATCCGCTATTGTATATTGTGCCTGCTGTGTGATTGTTGCTATGGATGGGGTAAGGGGTGTAAAAGTGTAGGCGAAAGTGCACTAATTAAGGTATGGATATTACTAGATAATTACCTGCTCTACCTACAATAAATGGACTGACCGACCATTTTCTAATGTTATGTGTTTTTTTCTAATGTTATGCGTTTGTTTGTTACAAATAGAACATGAGTGTAAGATAGTTGTTTTAGACAAATATTGATTTGTTTTTAAAAGCACAAATCAACTTTCTGGAATGGCCTCAGTTAGAACAAGTACAGTGTTTGTTGTTTTAAGATAAACTACTGATATGTTTTTAAAGCATAAATCAACTTATTAGCATGGCCTCAGTTAAAACAACTTTTTTGTTTGTTGTTTTTAAGACACTCAACTTACAGACAACAAACACTGTTGTTGTTGTTGAAGACATATCTACTGCTGATTAATTACCAAATCAAAGACTGTAGTTTGCAATAATAAAGTAATCAGCCCTCAAATTTGTGTAAACTGTGAACATCTAAATGTACATATATAGAGGCATGGCAATGTTTAGTCAGAGTTACCAAAATGGCACACCTCCAACGTGTGGAGTGTGTACAGTCTCAAAGAGGTGGAATGCAGGTTCTGTTTAATGGTTACAGATATAGACTGAATAACCGTAGAAAGTCATGTGTGCACTGGAAATGTGTTGACTCTGGTTGTAATGGAAAATGCACAACTGTAGATGATTTTGTCAGAAATGTAACTTTGCATAACCACCCACAAGAGCAGGAAGACGTTAATAAATTTTTAGAAAATTTGCGTCAGCGTTGTCAGAGTGAAACTGCGCCGACCCAAACTATTTACGACGAAGAAATCAGTACTATTCAACGAGACTTGGCTATTGACATTCCATCATATACAAGTTTAAAGAGTGGGTTGTATAAGAGACGAAGGAAAACTACACTTGCCCTTCCAACTTCACTTTCAGAAGTGTACCTACCCGATAGATGGTGTGTAACACTGGATGAGCAACGATTCCTGTGTATCTATGATGGTGATGATGAAAGGATTTTGTGCTTTGCTACAGATGAATGCCTTAAAATTATGCAGCAAGTGTCAGAGCTGTATATGGATGGTACGTTCTATTCTTGTCCCCCATTGTGGGATCAACTGCATCTTATTCATGGACTTGTGGGTACTAACATGTCCCAGCTTGCATTCTGCCTTCTTCCTAATAGACAGTGTGGTACACATGTGCGTTTGTTTACACAACTTAAAGCTGTGGTGCAAGAGGTGACTGGCCATGAATTTCTTCCCGAGGTCATTCAAACTGATTTCGAAATGGCAGCAATAAGAGCAGTACAACCGACATTTCCCAATTGTGACACACGAGGCTGCTTTTTCACTGTACACAGGCTATATGGAAAAAGGTTCAGAAATTGGAAATGGTTAACCAGTACCGGGACAACGAGGAAGTGCATAAATGGATGCGTCGTGCAGCTGCACTGCCACTTTTACCAATTCAACAGGTTCAAGATGTGTGGATTGAAGCGATGGGTGATTCACCAGATGTAGTGCAAGTAACGGCATTTAATGACTATATGGTTGAGAATTGGGTTGATGAGGCGGCTCGTTTTCCTCCACCAATTTGGAACGAACACAGTAACATTGGTCCTAGAACCAACAACCATCTAGAGGGATGGCACTGTCACCTCAATAAGACTGTCCAACGTGCTCACCCCAACATATTTGCTTTTGTAAATGTGCTTCAAAGACTTGAAAAAACACAGAGAAACAAACTTAGCCAGTATATGCATGGTGCACGTCCTCCTCCGCGAAAACGACAATACCGTGAGCTTGATCAGAGACTTCTAAGACTCAAAGATCAGTTATCTTTAGGACAAAAGTCGCCAATGCAGTTTCTTGATGCAGCTGGGCACCTGGTAAAATTGGGATGTTAACTTGCAATAAGTAAAGTACTGTGTTTATAAATTTTATATTTCATCGAGCTCTCCATGGAATAATAGCAGACTGGAGCCATCAATGAAGCGCAACAAGTTGCATATTTGAGTAAAAATTCTATATAAAGTGTCAGGTTCCGCTATTATTTCATGGAGAGTTCGCTCATGCGGCCTCTCCATGGAATAATAGCAGACTCTGGTGCCACCAATGCAGCGCAACAAATTACATATTGGAGCCAAAATTCTATATAAAGTGTCAGGTTCCGCTATTATTTCATGGAGAGTTCGCTCATGGGCCTCTCCATGGAATAATAGCAGACTCTGGTGCCACCAATGAAGCGCAACAAATTACATATTGGAGCCAAAATTCTATATAAAGTGTCAGGTTCCGCTATTATTCCATGGAGAGTTCTCTCATGTTACATTCTTTCTTTTCTTATTTATGTATATTTATTACATATTGATGTCTAATATT
The DNA here is from genome assembly GCA_031216915.1 of Pictodentalium vernedei. NCBI lineage: Eukaryota > Metazoa > Mollusca > Scaphopoda > Dentaliida > Dentaliidae > Pictodentalium > Pictodentalium vernedei. The sequence goes on from CM062290.1 coordinate 213,814,503, forward strand.
CTGTTAGAATTAAAATGTTGTAATAAAGTAACTTGACTGCAAGGTTTGTCTTTATTTCTATTCCCAAAAGGTCAGTCTATTTTATTGTGGGTAGAGATGGTAATTAGCCACTAATATATATTCCTCAATTAGTGCACTTTCGCCTACACTTTTACCTGATAATTTTTGTAGGCAAAAGTGCTCAGTGACAACCACTGAGCCAAATGTTATCGCATTTTAAAATACTGATATGATCCTGCTGTCAAGATTTCATAACTGGTTTGGTTCTATAAACCACTATCAGGGCTTTCAAAAAAAAACGAGGATACCAGAGCAAAAGCCAACAATTTCCTTGCTTATATTTCATACTCAGTCTAACACAAATAATATTTAGTTTATATAAATTTCTTTTATTACCAATTATTGGAGAGTGCCTGTGGGCACTCTCCAATAATTTGTGATTAAACAAGTTTTGAATAACAAATTCAGACCACCAAAAATAATCTAGCCCTCAACCAGATAATCACTAATGTGAAAAATATCTTGTTATTTGTGTCGCAGGATTACAGAGGTTAAATTGATGTTCGAAATGGTGGAGGAAAAGTTATGTTCTCATCAGTGCTCAGTGACTGTCGTCTGAACCCCAGTTCGAACGTAAACCTTGCCACCTTATCAATGCCCTGTCCGCTTGGGACTGTTAGGATTCCTGAAGGTGCCTGTGGTTTACAACGCCAAAGGGTGATCAACGATAATTCACTGAAAAGATTATTTATTTACATGTACGAAGAAATAAAATATGAAACAAATTGTTCACAAAATTATCCATAAGAATACACTAATTACGCGGATAAAAGTTTTTTCTTTATGGCCCTCGACGTCTCCCACAGCTAGGTGTGTCCGCTGGATCAACCTAACATCATCTTCATCTTCTCACGGTTTGTGATACATACAAAGTGACTATTCACTTCTCGTTACTTCCTTCTCGCGGGGTTAACTTCACAGTCATTCGGCTTAACACATATAATGTTCTGCTTGTGTGATTCTATCAGCGTTCTTACAGTTCAATCACAATTCAATCGGCGTCTACCACAGTTCACGATCATTTTGCGCCTTTCCTGGCTCTCACGGGGTTAAGTATTTCTTCGCCTTCAGATACATTCTTACAAAGCTTACATAAAAAAATATTTGCAAAGTGTTCTCAACATCACCAATTCTCGCACCGCCTTAAACTATCTTATCTCGCGAGCTGTTCAAGCGCTTACTTAAGCTCTTAACACGTTTTCTAGGCCTCAGCGCTACAGCTTTTACTTCTTTGGCTTCTATGCCACTACGGTTCGCAACCGTTAACAAACTACTATCGGTTCCTTACAGCCCTCATAGGGTTACGACAATACGCGGACTTTTAATCGCGATGCCTATGACCCCCGACGGCCAAGGCTAAACTCGGACCTTTTCTGAGTGCCCTCAGGCCAACTGCCCAGATAGCGTGACACAAGCAAATAAATATTATTTAATCGAAGGCTCCCATAGATTTCGGCAGCAATCTTCGCCATATTACTGTGATTTGTGTTTTTTTTCCACAAATCTTAGGACTTGTGTATACTTTAGTCCAAGATAAATTACATAAAAAAATAAAGTTGTAATCCCAACTCTTGGCCTCAAATAGCGTGACAATTTGTACTTTCCGACGTTTGACGTCGCATTTTGAAAAACGTTGAAGAAGCTGAATTCCCAGTAACGTTTGAACCTCAGGATAATTAAGGTCGCAAAGGGTTAACTCGCGGAATCCTGATATTGAAACTGAAGTTATAAAATAACTAAAAGGTCAAACTAGTCATTGTTTCTTGTCAAATGCCGTCTGCCTTTTTCAGACAGTCGGCAATTTACTAGATACTAGAAATCATATCTCTTATAAAACTATTTCTCTTCAACATTTATCAAACAGTCAATGGCCAAGCACCTGATTAACGTTAAGAGCTAAGACAACTGCCCTAAAGTCACAACGCATGCGCTCAAAACGCCCCGAGTGCACAACCATTGAAATACTTATGTACTGGATTTCCCACCAAAATTAAAGTGACCTTCTCAGAAAAAAGCATGATTAGTTCAATGTTTCAGTTAATAGATCTCCACATACACTCGATTACGAATGATGTTCAGGACCTTTTACTATTCCACTACAATTTGTTTTTGTTCGATTGTTATTTTCAAAACACTACGATTTGATTGTGTTCGGCTGTTGAGCACAGACCTGAACATAAGCAGTCTGACATTTGCAGAATGAAGTCCCCAGAGGGTGAATTTGATGATGCTATCCTATACAGTGGGCCAATTTATCCTCTGGGTACAACTTTCTGTTTAGTTTTGAGACCCTGATTCAGATTGAGGTTAGCAGAGGGTAAATGTAGTGATGCTACCCTGCTATACAGGGTAGCATCACTAAATTCACCCTACGGGGACCTCATTTAGCAGATGACAGTCTGCTTACTTTCTGGCTTGGTTGAGCAAGATTTATCTTAAAACACTCTTTCCAAGTTACATGCTCACGAAAACCGGCATTGAAGCTAATCGTTGGTACAGTATTATAAACCGACCTTGCAGAAAAAGATGAAAAGTTTGTTTTAAAAAGTGTCATTTTAGTGACACTTGTCTGTTATAAACCATCAACACCTGATGCTTGGTGCTCCTTTTGCTAAATATGCACTCAAGTTCGCGGGTTGTAAGCAGTGTTCATGCCAGGACAAGATTTATTGGTGCAAAGTGGAATTTTTATTCTGTGCCAAGTGGAAGATTTTAGTGCCAAATAAAATCTCGTAAATGAGAACAAAATAACCAGGTATCGTTCTTTGAGTGTAACAAGGCGCCATCTGTAATGATACAACCTTGCACATGATGCCTTGTTGCACTGAAAGTATGATATTTTAATTTAGTGTGACCTGTCACTTTTAAATATTTTAGTTGCAAAAAAAAAAATGCCACTTATTCTAAAAACAAATAATAAAAAGTAAAAGGCTATAATTATCCCTTTAAACCCGAGCGGCCGCTTTTTCGACCAGGAACATGATACGTCATAACGTAATTAAATAGGATGGCTGTTCAGCAAATGTGTGGGTTAGACCAATCAATACTTTCAAAGTGCAGCCCCGGGGCCGTTATCTAAGCTAGCCTGCTGACAATAGTTTTTTTTCTCATTTTGTTCCTTTCTTCTCACCGCCATCATTGCATCAAATAACACTCCCTCAATCCCTAGTTTTCACACGTATGGCTTTGACTACGGCCTGGCATAGGAGTGTTGCCGTTGGTGTTGTATACTTAGCAGTGGAGGGAAGTAAGCCCGAGTGGAATGATTCAATATATACAACTCTTAGATCGAATATCACAGAGCTTGGAAGCAGAGGGTTCAGTATTGTCCTAATGGGGGACTTCAATGGGCACATCGGGGATAAGGAGGAGGGCATACAGGGAGGTGATAGGAAAATTAACACGAATGGGAGGAAGATGTTGGACCTATCAAAAGAGCTTGGTTTAAAGATCCCGAACAGGGATGCGAAATATAAGGGTAAATGGACCTGGGAGAGGAACGATAAGAAAACAATAATTGATTATATACTCACTGACATTAGCGTATGGAGGGAGGTTATAGATGTAGAAATAGATGACGAGGGAAAAAATGACTTGGGTAGTGATCACAACCTGATAACAGTTAAGATTATGGGCAAAAAGACTAATAGAGACAGAAATACCTTCAAGGAAGTTTGGGGACTAAAACAAGGAGCCGACTGGAAGCAGTTTCGGGAAAAACTAAAACCAAATCTTGAATGTATACCTAGGGATGCAAATGTCCAGAGTATTTCAGATGGCATAGTAAATAGCCTAACAGAGGCAGGGAAGGAGTGTATAGGAAGGGTGAGGGTCCCAACGAGAGAGCTTGGATACAGGGTTAACGAGGGACTGAAAAAGGCTATAAAAGAAAGGAAGGTAAAATGCGCTGCTTACAGAAGAAGTAGGAAGCTTAAAGGGGTGGATAACAATGACACGAGACTAATGAAAGGAGAATATGAACTGGCACGGAAAAAGGTGAATGAGATAAAGGATAATAATAGGAAGGAGCGCAATTGCAGTCTTGCCAGAACAATAAAGAAAACGGGGGGTTCGAGCTCAAACGTATTTTGGAACTGGGTAAATAAACGGGGGAAAAGTAGTGTGCAGAGTATCAAAGTGGTTGGGGAAAGTACAGAAGATAAAGGCCGTATCGCTTCAGAGTTAGTCAAGCACTGGGAAAAGATAAACGATAGGCGATGGGGCAGTGGGTCCCCACCAAAAAGAAATACACTGGTGGAGGAGAACCTATCCAATCGTGTATGTAGCGAAATAACGGCAGAAGAAGTGCGGAACGTGGTCTCGAAATTAAAAAATGGTAAAGCGGGAGGGACTGATGAAATTCCGAACGAATTCCTCAAAAATGGAGGGGAGGCACTTATTGAAGTCCTGACAAACCTTTTCAACCTGGCTCTGCGAAAGCAAGAGGTCCCCAGAGAGTGGAGGGAAAGTAAGGTGTCGTTCATACACAAAAAGGGGGATAAGGAAGTTCTAGATAACTATAGGGGGATATCAGTTAGTAGTAACATCGGAAAAGTATTTTGTAAGGTCATATACGGTAGACTAGAGGAAGTTATAGAAGAGAAAGATTTTTTAGGAGAAATTCAAAATGGTTTCAGGAAAGGACGAAGAGTCACTGATCACCTATTTACACTCACCCAACTGATAGAATCAACAAAGGCTGAAAAGAAAAAGATGTTTCTGGCATTTCTAGATGTGAAAAAAGCGTACGACCGAGTGTGGAGGTAAGGTATGTGGCGGAAGCTCGAGGGCATCGGACTGGGGGGTGACTTTGTGGGAATCATGAAAGCACTGTATACAGATGTGCAAAGCCAACTCAGTCTAGGGAGTATCACTACAAAACGAGTCCCTATGGATATAGGCCTCAAGCAGGGGTGTATCTTTTCACCGATTTTGTTTGCATTGTATGTTAAAGATTTAGGGGACGAACTAATTCAGAGTGCGGAGGGGGTAAATGTTGGAGACATAAAGATACCAGGCTTATTCTTTGCGGACGACATGGTGTTAATGTCTAGAACTGAACAGGGGCTAGAGAAACTGCTGGAAATTGTTGGTAGATATGGGAACACTTGGCGGCTCGAACTAAATGAAAATAAAAGCAAGGTTATACCCGTTGGACGCAAGGTAGATATGACGAAGAGATGGAGAGTGGGGGAGTTCTCAATCCCCGAAGGGGAAAGCAAACAAATCACTGTAGGAGAAACGGGAGAGTATGAGTATCTAGGGGTAAGCATAAATATAACGGGAAGAGGGGTGTACAGAAATTACTCAGCCAAACTGATTCTGAAGGGGAAAAAAATTCTGAACCAACTAAAACTTTTAGGGAAAAATAGTTTCAACAAGGTCTTTGTGGGGAAAACACTGTGGGAGAGGGTGGGTTTACCAAGTATAACGTATGGCACGGACGTGATTCCATTAAACCAAACCGTTACTAAGAAGTTGGAAAATACTCAAAATGATGCCGGCAGATGGATAACAGGGTCGAGTAATGCTGCAGCTTTGGAAGCAGTAAGGGGGGAGCTTGGGTGGATGAAAATCAAGGACATGGTAGATTTGGGAAAACTGTGTTACTTTAACTACTTGAGAAACCTGCCTGACAACCGGTGGTGCAAATTGATGCTCGATACCATTTGGAATTCTAATATAGAAACGGGGTGGTCAAAACATGTGAGGGAACTAATGGACAATTACTCTATAGAGGTCACAAACATAGAAGTAGGAATGAAAGAAGGCAATAGGTTTGTCAAAGAGAGAGTCATGGAAGATTGCAATCGAAACTGGCGAGCAGGGGTTAGCGTGAAAAGATCACTGCAGGGGTTACAATATAAAGAAAAGCCAGCTTTTGAGAAGTACCTAGATGGCACCTTTGGAGGGTCACTGCTGTTCAAACTGAGATCAAGATCACTGGAGCTTCGGGGAAAAATTGGGAGAGATGGGGAAAAGGGATGCCAAATGTGCCACTCTGGAGTAGTGGAGACCCTGGAACATTTTCTCTTGGAATGCCCACAGTATATACCTCATAGAATAAAATTTACTGGAAGAATAATGCAGAAGTGGGGTGAAGAAACAAAGGACAGATGGCTGAAGGGGGACACGAGGGAGAGGGTAGGAATGCTTATTGAAGAAATTGAAAAAGAGGAAGTGAGGGACACTATTAAGCAGTTTATATCTGAATGCTGGGAGGAGAGGAGGGGAAGAGGGGGTGGGGTGCAGGGGGAATGATGGCCTTCTCTTATGAGGACCGCGACAAATCAGCGGCTGGCCAAAGAGTTATTATTATTATTGAAAATATTGATTGGTCTACCCCAATAATGAACATGTATTCTCCTAATTGCTGCCACTGAACTGGCATGGAAGATACCACTACAGTTCAAAGGGTTAACGCTTACCAAATAATTTCATGATTATTATTTACTAACTGGTCACTCCAAATTAACTAGAAACAAATAACTTATTATTTCCAGAAGGATTATAAAAAATTATTAAGCGACATAAATATATTAAGTAACAAAGAAATGTTTTGAAATGAATCAGGTTAAATGGATAAACTGTTAATTTACTTCACCAATTTCAAAGATCCATGATCATAACTGTTACCTACAGGTTACTTAACAAGCGTGAATTCTGTCTCGCAGCGGTTGTATGGACAAAGACGCACTGAAATAAATCACAAAATCTATGAGACCTACCAAAAGTATATTTTGGGTGTCAAATGGTGGTGCCAAATGCTGCATTTTGGGTGCCAAACGAATTATTTAAAGGCAATTGGCAGCATTGGCAACCGACAGCGTAAAAGAGTTGTTTTTATTAAATTATTTAACAATTTAGCAATCTGTTCGTGGTGATCACACGCGCAGAAACCTAAACATTTGTATAAATAGTATAAAAACCTTGACCTTTGTGTTTGAACACCCTCTATGACATATCTGAAGCAAATTGCGCATATTTGTCAAGTTGAACTGAAACAATGTTAGCTGAAAAATATGTGGTCTTGCCAAGCGATACCATTCTTCAACTTTTGATAAAAAAATGCAATTTTTGTGACGTCAGGTATACCCCCTAGTTAAAGTATTCTAAAGAACATGCAACTTTTAATACGGTACGTGTTTGTGAGTCAATCATTACCACTTATGAATGTTTTAAATAGTAAATACCAGAACACTTACTTACGGCCATTTTAAATCTATAAGTACTGATAATATGGTAACAACAGGCGCAAACTATTCCTGGAGCCAATACTATAACACTTTTATAATTGTATTTTCTAGAATTGTATTTTCTACCTATTAATATAATTGACTAAAATGAATCATTAATATTTTAAACTGCCAACTGGCAAATTGTCACATCTTTGAAATGCTAATGGTTCATTTCAACCATTTAAAGTCATAACTAGAAAATACAATTCTAGAAAATACAACTGTAAAAGTTTTATAGTATTGGCCCCAGGTTGCAAATTGGTGTCTCACAAAGCTTCAAAATTCGATTTAATTCTAAATCATCACGGTGATTCGATTCGATTCGGGTGGCGCTAATTCCAGAAACTCCAAATCCTTCCAAGTTTCTCCTCTTGAAGTCTTTTTCTGTCACCAGGCCTCCTGTACGTATAGAAGAAGAGTTCAAAAAGGTTTTGCTTGCCAAAGTACTTTGATTCCGTTCTGGAAAAAATCCGCTTCTTGGTTAGTTTAATTTAAACATATTTTATCAGCCACTATTTACAGCAAAAAAGAACAAGTTATTACAACTCCTCTCCATGAAAACTAAACTTACAATTTCCGACATAAATACATCAATGAAAATAAAGAAAAGTTATTTCATAAACAAAAATTGAAGGTGAGTGATGGTAAATGAAAGATTGCCGTTATCTAAGCTAGCCTGCTGACAATAGTTTTTTTTCTCATTTTGTTCCTTTCTTCTCACCGCCATCATTGCATCAAATAACACTCCCTCAATCCCTAGTTTTCACACGTATGGCTTTGACTACGGCCTGGCATAGGAGTGTTGCCGTTGGTGTTGTATACTTAGCAGTGGAGGGAAGTAAGCCCGAGTGGAATGATTCAATATATACAACTCTTAGATCGAATATCACAGAGCTTGGAAGCAGAGGGTTCAGTATTGTCCTAATGGGGGACTTCAATGGGCACATCGGGGATAAGGAGGAGGGCATACAGGGAGGTGATAGGAAAATTAACACGAATGGGAGGAAGATGTTGGACCTATCAAAAGAGCTTGGTTTAAAGATCCTGAACAGGGATGCGAAATATAAGGGTAAATGGACCTGGGAGAGGAACGATAAGAAAACAATAATTGATTATATACTCACTGACATTAGCGTATGGAGGGAGGTTATAGATGTAGAAATAGATGACGAGGGAAAAAATGACTTGGGTAGTGATCACAACCTGATAACAGTTAAGATTATGGGCAAAAAGACGAATAGAGACAGAAATACCTTCAAGGAAGTTTGGGGACTAAAACAAGGAGCCGACTGGAAGCAGTTTCGGGAAAAACTAAAACCAAATCTTGAATGTATACCTAGGGATGCAAATGTCCAGAGTATTTCAGATGGCATAGTAAATAGCCTAACAGAGGCAGGGAAGGATTGTATAGGAAGGGGGAGGGTTCAAACGAGAGAGCTTGGATACAGGGTTAACGAGGGACTGAAAAAGGCTATAAAAGAAAGGAAGGTAAAATGCGCTGCTTACAGAAGAAGTAGGAAGCTTAAAGGGGTAGATAACAATGACACGAGACTAATGAAAGGAGAATATGAACTGGCACGGAGAAAGGTGAATGAGATAAAGAATAATAATAGGAAGGAGCACAATTGCAGTCTTGACAGAACAATAAAGAAAACGGGGGGTTCGAGCTCAAACGTATTTTGGAACTGGATAAATAAACGGGGGAAAAGTAGTGTGCAGAATATCAAAGTGGATGGGGAAAGTACAGAAGATAAAGGCCGTATCGCTTCAGAGTTAGTCAAGCACTGGGAAAAGATAAACGATAGGCGATGGGGCAGTGGGTCCCCACCAAAAAGAAATACACTGGTGGAGGAGAACCTATCCAATCGTGTATGTAGCGAAATAACGGCAGAAGAAGTGCGGAACGTGGTCTCGAAATTAAAAAATGGTAAAGCGGGAGGGACTGGTGAAATTCCGAACGAATTCCTCAAAAATGGAGGGGAGGCACTTATTGAAGTCCTGACAAACCTTTTCAACCTGGCTCTGCGAAAGCAAGAGGTCCCCAGAGAGTGGAGGGAAAGTAAGGTGTCGTTCATACACAAAAAGGGGGATAAGGAAGTTCTAGATAACTATAGGGGGATATCAGTTAGTAGTAACATCGGAAAAGTATTCTGCAAGGTCATATACGGTAGACTAGAGGAAGTTATTGAAGAGAAAGGTTTTTTAGGAGAAATTCAAAATGGTTTCAGGAAAGGACGAAGAGTCACTGATCACCTATTTACACTCACCCAACTGATAGAATCAACAAAGGCTGAAAAGAAAAAGGTGTTTCTGGCATTTCTAGATGTGAAAAAAGCGTACGACCGAGTGTGGAGGGAAGGTATGTGGCGAAAGCTCGAGGGCATCGGACTGGGGGGTGACTTTGTGGGAATCATGAAAGCACTGTATACAGATGTGCAAAGCCAACTCAGTCTAGGGAGTATCACTACAAAACGAGTCCCTGTGGATATAGGCCTCAAGCAGGGGTGTATCTTTTCACCGATTTTGTTTGCATTGTAAGTTAAAGATTTAGGTGACGAACTAATTCAGAGTGCGGAGGGGGTAATTGTTGGAGACATAAATATGCCAGGCTTATTCTTTGCGGACGACATGGTGTTAATGTCTAGAACTGAACAGGGGCTAGAGAAACTGCTGGAAATTGCTAGTAGATATGGGAACACTTGGCGGCTCGAACTAAATGAAAATAAAAGCAAGGTAATACCCGTTGGACGCAAGGTAGATATGACGAAGAGATGGAGAGTGGGGGAGTTCTCAATCCCCGAAGGGGAAAGCAAACAAATCACTGTAGGAGAAACGGGAGAGTATGAGTATCTAGGGGTAAGCATAAATATAACGGGAAGAGGGGTGTACAGAAATTACTCAGCCAAACTGATTCTGAAGGGGAAAAGAATTCTGAACCAACTAAAACTTTTAGGGAAAAATAGTTTCAATAAGGTCTTTGTGGGGAAAACACTGTGGGAGAGGGTGGGTTTACCAAGTATAACGTATGGCACGGACGTGATTCCATTAAACCAAACCGTTATTAAGAAGTTGGAAAGTACTCAGAATGATGCCGGCAGATGGATAACAGGGTCGAGTAATGCTGCAGCTTTGGAAGCAGTAAGGGGGGAGCTTGGGTGGATGAAAATCAAGGACAGGGTAGATTTGGGAAAACTGTGTTACTTTAACTACTTGAGAAACCTGCCTGACAACCGGTGGTGCAAATTGATGCTCGATACCATTTGGAATTCTAATATAGAAACGGGGTGGTCAAAACATGTGAGGGAACTAATGGACAATTACTCTATAGAGGTCACAAACATAGAAGTAGGAATGAAAGAAGGCAAAAGGTTTGTCAAAGAGAGTGTCATGGAAGATTGCAATCGAAACTGGCGAGCAGGGGTTAGCGTGAAAATATCACTGCAGGGGTTACAATATAAAGAAAAGCCAGCTTTTGAGAAGTACCTAGATGGCACCTTTGGAGGGTCACTGCTGTTCAAACTGAGATCAAGATCACTGGAGCTTCGGGGAAAAATTGGGAGAGATGGGGAAAAGGGATGCCAAATGTGCCACTCTGGAGTAGTGGAGACCCTGGAACATTTTCTCTTGGAATGCCCACAGTATATACCTCATAGAATAAAATTTACTGGAAGAATAATGCAGAAGTGGGGTGAAGAAACAAAGGATGGATGGCTGAAGGGGGACACGAGGGAGAGGGTAGGAATGCTTATTGAAGAAATTGAAAAAGAGGAAGTGAGGGACATTATTAAGCAGTTTATATCTGAATGCTGGGAGGAGAGGAGGGGAAGAGGGGGTGGGGTGCAGGGGGAATGATGGCCTTCTCTTATGAGGACCGCGACAAATCAGCGGCTGGCCAAAGAGTTATTATTATTATAGGATAGTATTGGGGATGGAGGTACTCGAATTGACCAGACGTTAAAATAAATGACTGGATTTTCCTAAACAAAATTTCGTTCTGCTTTATGGTTAAGCCCAGTTTACCATATAATAGGTCATCCACATTTGTGATGTCGTACCTTACGAGAGCATTCAGCAGAGCCAACCAGGCTGTAAGATAATGTATGTATTGAAAGAAAATGGTGTGCATCTTCTTGGGAATAGCCAGAACTACAATGTGGGGTGGAAGACAGATAACTATTGAATTCGTCGCGGTTTAAATTAGTATAACAATTTCAAAGTCTATAATGGAGAACATTTCTTTTCTTATTTCCTATGTAAAAATATGTCCGGGGGTTTGGCTAGAGGCTTTGATATAGAAAGGCTGCTTTCAAATACCGTAAGTAATGAGACCGTTTTGATATTGTTCGGTAGCTGGTCCCAGATTTGGGCGGTCGAAGGGAAGAAAGTATTAGAGAATCGTTCCCTACTTGTTTCATACATTGATAAGCTGTCAGGATTACTCAAATGGTAAGTTGTAACTTCCCATACGGTAGGCGGTAACAATTCTATAAGATAATCAGGAGCGTCTTTGTTTACTTCTCTAAAAAAATTGTGGTGGTGTCGTCTCGCGGCGAGTGAGCGCCAGCCAAGTTCTAAGAGTACACGCTCAGATGAAACCGAACGTGTGAGGTCAAGGCCATATACTATTCTAGCTCCATCATGGTGTAGTCGATCTGGTTTCTTCAATCAGTGTATTGGGGCTCAATCCCAAACAATATTGACGTAATCCACGAGTGCAGTGAATGAGAAATATACTTTTTTCAGGGTTTTTCTTTGAAGTTTATACTTGAATTTCCTGAGTTTCGACAAACGAACATTGACTTTTTTTGCAAATTTCCCCTATGTGGCAATCCCATTTTAGATCTGATGCAAGATCAGACCAAAATGTTTATGTGAATCAGAGAAACGTATAGGAGCGTCATTATAAGTTAAATCTGGGGGATTGATATTGGAAATTCCGGAAAACAGTAAAGCCTTTGTTTTGGTTGGGTTGAAGGATACCAACCATTTTAGTGACCAAGAATAGATTTTGGCCAGATCGTGATTTGGCAAGGTTGTTAGATCATAAGTCGAACGTTTCCGTTGGTTAGGCAGGTGTTATCCGCTAATAATCATGCGAGGGATTCTATTTTGTAGAACAGAAACAAAAAAGTCCCCAAAACGGATCCTTGTGGAACATCGGCCAGTATTTCTATATAAGGACAATTAATGTGGTTCATTAAAACTCTTTGCTTGCGATTCTGAAGATAGCTCTCCAACCATGTCACCAGAATGCCCGATAAGCCGTAATGCTTTTGGTTTGACTTGTTGAAAAAATACATGAGTCCTGACTAGCAATATTCACAGTTATTAAAAGGTTCAATATTGACAAGTTGGAGAGTCGAAATATTCGATTTAAGATGTGAATCGACTCGAAAGTCGTTCGCAGCTCCCTTTGTAAGATCATCAACTCTGTGAGGATACCTTTGAACGGTAGAACACAACCACCTAGGTCTGTGCCAGAACAACACAACCTGAGTCTATGCCAAAACAACTGTCTGAGCCTGTGCCAGAACAACAAGTCTTTGGCAGAACATCTACCTGAGAGTGTATGGGAACAAGACCCCGAGTCCGTGCCAGAACATTCTGAACACCACGATACCACCAGCGACAACCATTCTGAGACCAATGAACAACCAGCCCACATCGTTACGTTATTGTGGGATAGCAATAAAACGTAATCTTGTTGTTGTAGCGCTACAAGAACAGGACAAAAATGCTGTAAAGAGAAGCCGGGTTATCCAGAAGGATGGAACCATCGGCGACAAAGTGGCTGTATCCACCCCGGCTGTTGAACGAGCGAGTGGTGCCCGATGAAACATTCTTGGAGTTGTTATAAAAATTGGCAATGGGCAGTATACAATTGGTTATCCTTCTGTTATCTTGAAGGGAAAGACCAGCAGGTGTCAGTTCGAGTTGTGTTATCAGAAAATTCTCGCTGAATCAGATATCGACAGAGTGCAGTGTCTCTTCGACAAGCCAATCAAACCGAGTCCAAAGATGGTGGTCAGGTTTTCTTAAAATGTAATTGTAGTAGACTTAAGCGAAGTACGAACAAGAGGTGTATTTGTCCCAAGAGCAATGTTTTATGTAACAACAGATACCACCCGTGTTCCAATAAAAGATTTGTTATAATTGTATTCATAACTGTGGTCATGTCATTAACAAGTTTCTTTATAGTTGATAAAACATATAAAAAAAATAAATCTTCATTTTTTCATGAAATTGCATTAGAAAACCCCATTCAGCAATTTAATAAAATGACTGGTCCATTACTTCAGTCGATTGGCCAAATCAATAGAAATTTTAGTCATTTGACCAACTGACCGGTGGTCACAGACATTTGGCAAGATGGCTGAAAGTTTTGCCATTTCGTCAGACGGATGACTAGAGAGAATGATTGTTACACATATATATGTTCTGAAAGATATGCCAAACTGGTGTAGATCGTCTAAACCATTTTAGTATCTGTTTGATTCAGTAATTCGTTATAAGAATTTGGTACTCGCTCTAATTAGTTAGTATCTTTTATAACGAATAAAACATATAAAGTTTGTCACCTGAGTGCATTCGTCACAGTTCTGTTCTAGCTAATGAGTTCCAGACAAATAAGGAAAATTTGAATATAGGCATCTGCGCCACCATCTGAGTATAGACGTTTCTGTAATATATCTACGTAATAACAATGCTATTTTAGTGTATCATCGTAAATAATTTGATATGAACATACTCATAAAACAAAGACAGTGACGGAAGTAAACTGGGTGACGGCATTCGTCAACCATGGTCTGGATTATCATTTCAATGCTTATGGCCCCCAATTATTCATTTTCAGCATCCCACGGCCAGGAGATTCTGCTCTCCAAGTTTTTGATAATATTTAAAACGAAAACAAGGTCGTTTCGGGAGCGAAACCTCCTTGAAATCTTCTTCTACCATCAGGTCTCCTGTACAGGAGACCTGATGGTAGAAGAAGAGTTCAAGAGGAGACATTTGGTAGGAATTTGAGAACATCTCGACGATTCATAAATGTCCGAATGAGTGAGACTCGAATCGAATCATCGGCACGATTTCGAATCGATTGGGATTTTAAAGCTTGGCAGAGTCCAGTGCGGGACTTCAACTGTTTTCGTATACCGGAAAATCAGCTATGTGATATGTGAAATTGAGAAAATGGTTAGAGGACGTCACTTACAGAAAGTATATTGTCAGAAATTGTTTGATTCCAACAAAGTTGTAACAATATACATATTGCTGTCAAACAGAAACTAAACTAACTGTACGAGATCGTTGTGAGGTCACAGAGGCTGTTTGGTTTTTATTGACCGGTGATCATGATTATTGTCTATTGTCCTCCCAGCATGAGTGAAAGCAGGGTCGAAAAAATGAAGAGAAAGAAAGTTATTACAAACTCGAGTTATATTAGTACAATTGTGTTCCGAATTTTTCAGTTTCCCGCCTCTCAAAGGTAAGTTTAACCCTGTGCCTGCCACGCCCACTTTAGCCATATATGGTGGACCTCTATGTACGCCTGTATGCGAGGAACTTCAATAAAATTTATGACATACTTCAAACTCTATCATCTGATTAATTGCTGGAAAGGGCTCTCTGATTCCTTTCCAACAATTAATCAGATAGCAGGTTTGATCTACCAGATAATCACCATAAAATAGGTGACAATAGTCGCTTTCGGCAGCGTAAATGTTAATTCTCCTCGAAAGACCGTGTTCTTCATAAACCTACGTCCGGGTACATCCCGACGTAAATTTATACTTTCACGAATAAAGCAATGTGTTTACCAAAAACGTATGTTTGTTGATTGTAAATTGTTACCTTCCAAATATCAATAACAATTTCAATACGACATGTGCTAATAGATTCTTTCTCATCAGTGCAATTTACGACCAGGCTCCAACACTTAATTAAACTCGATAAGCTTCGAATCATCGATGCAGCAGTATTTGAAATTTTACGTTTAGATGTGGCTGATTCCGACCATAAGTCTGCAGGTACGCATTACTAAAGATCTTGAATTATCCTTTTTTTTCCAGCCCACGGTCGCCGCGAGAATCTTTTAAAAGCAAATGTTATTAAAACGACAGAGCACGAATGACTGGTTCTTTAAGAAAATTGTTTTCAATCTTTTTGTGCTGCTAAAAAGTTAAGGCAGTTATTATGCATGGATTTGTGCATAAGAATGATTGGTGTTTGGAATGTGTTTTTGATTGCATGAAATCCATTTATTGTGATACCTCGAGCGAAAGTGATTGCGCACAAGCCTCAAACGTATCTTCGAACACTTTTCATTTTTAACTCTTTGAACTCAATTGTATACAACGAAACATTCCGTATAAGTTGAGTAGCGATATTTAACCCTTTACCTAATATGAAAAGCAGACGACACTTGCAAACAAAATTATTGAATAACTATTTTTTTAAAATTTTTTGCATCAAAAACATAGCTTATGACCCTCATTAGATCGTTCCAATGAGGGACATAAGTTATGCTTTTGACGCAAAAAATTAAAAAAATAATGAAAATTGAATGGCAATTTTTGTGAATAGCACTGACCGGTATTGACCGTTACGTTGGGTAAAGGGTTAATATGTGGATTATACGTATTAATAATTTCGACCTGAAGCCTGATAGCTTTAGGTCGAAAATATGAATAAGTCTTCCCTTAGACCCTACAGTGTCCCAGCGCCACCATTCATTAATCAAATTCAGTATGCATCATGATATTCGGCAGCGGAAGCATTTCAATGGCCACAAAATGCCAAACCATAATTCAAAACCAAACAAGCATACGACTTTTAGATACAGCAAATGTGGCTTCATTTAAACATTATGTTGGTCTGGAATACAGATTTTCAGCCTACCTACCTACCTACCTACCTACCTACCTACCTACCTACCTACCTACCTACCTACCTACCTACCTACCTACCTACCTATACCTACCTACCTACCTACCTACCTACCTACCTACCTACCTACCTACCTACCTACCTACCTACCTACCTACCTACCTACCCACCCACCCACCCACCCACCCACCCACCCACCCACCCACACCCACCCACCCACCCACACCCACCCACCCACCCACCCACCCACCCACCCACCCACCCAAAACCCACCCACCAACCCACCAACCCACCCACCCACCCACCCACCCACCCACCTACCTACCTACCTACCTACCTACCTACCTACCTACCTACCTACCTACCTACCTACCTACCTACCTACCTACCTACCTACCTACCTACCTACCTACCTATCCTCTTCGCTCTCGTCCGTACATACGGTTGTCACCAGATTCCACCACCCATTTTTGTCTGTTTTGTGCTTACCTTTCCGGCTTGAGCCATGACATTCCCATCTCGTTCATTTCGCTTTTTGTTTTGCGCCGACATATTTCTTTCGACCCCCCCTCCCGCACCCTCCCCCCCCCCCCACACACACACTTCTTTCCGGTTGATCTCCATCCCAGCGATATCCACCACAGTGGCTGCTGCTTCCTTCATCAAGACACGCCAATGCCTCTTCCACGTTCTGTGCGAAATCTGCGCTCTAATGCGCTCTGATATTTCAGAATATTTTATTCAGGAACTCTCCATATACTTTCTGAATGTAACACGATTATGAAAATCGAGATATGATTGAGAAAAACCCACTTCTGTGGCCAAACAGCTGCAAGTACATACATTTTAGATCCTGTGTATTGTAGCCAAAAGAGAGAATTAAGAAACAAATTTGTAAAGACTGTACATTGTGAACGTGGACTTCTTTCTTTGATTATTATCTAGCCTTCTGCTGGATAAAAACTATCGACAGAAATCTAAAACAGTAGTATAATGAACAAAAGCGAATGGAAAGAGTAGTACTATTGTGCTTTGATTACATGTCAATAAGGAGTTTCGAAAACAGTGAGAGAATCGTGGCTTAACTTCTCTCGTGCTACCGGCAGATATTCACCCAGCGCAGGAAATATTATCACATCAAAAAGAGTACACGTTGGGAACATTTATACAAATTAAATCCTCGTTTTGACCTATGATTTTATGAGTTAATTTTTTAAAAAAATCTACCAAATCTAGTGCAAGAGCCATGACTAGATTTTAAGGAAACTATTTTAAAATACTCAGTTGGATTAGACTTAAACATTCAATGCACGGAAGAGCAGTGGTTCTTCTGAGATGATACTCAGAATTTTGATATGGTTAGCGATGAAAATATACTATCGCCACGTAAACACCAAATTTTACATCAGTCACGTCTGACATTCGGTTTCGGCTCTACTCTGTGCTATGCGAAAACTGGGCGTGTTTATGTGCATCGGATGTAATGATATAATGCGAGTACCAACATAAGGACGAAGGGTTTTAACCCATTACCCAACGAATCGCCCGCATCCGTCCGCGTAACATGCAAATTCAGCAGCTGAAAAAATATTATTTTTCGAAACATTTCAACAAAACCATATCATGTGACCCCTCTTTGGAACGATCTCGTCGAGCTCGTTCCAATGAGGGGTCACATGATATGGTCTTGTTGAAACGTTTTGAAAAAAAATAAAAAAAGATATTTAAAATAATCTATTTTGATATCGTCTGCGTTGGATAAAGGTTAACCCTCTCCCCTAAAAAATCGGTAGCATATGCCCGCGTAATATACAAATTCAGCAGTTGAAAAAATTCCATAAACCTTATGATGGACCCCTCAACGGAACTTAGCTCATTGAGCTCGTTCCAATGAGGGGCTAATATCATATGGTTTTGTGGATTTTTTTTAAATTAAAAAAATAATATTTGAAATAAAGAATGTTTGATACAGTCAGCGTTGGGTAAAGGTTAAAGTCCATTTTCAACTGTTTTCATCGCTACTTCAGCGTGTTTACAATGTTACCCGCGGCCGACAAAACAGGGTGGTTCTTATTCAGTAAATTAACAATGCTCCTGAGACTATTATGTGCTTGGCCCCTAATGAACACACTAACATCAACACAACCTTACCAGACAATGCTTAAGAAATGAGAACTAAAAGTTTAACAATCATTGTTTTGTTTGGCAATAACCTTATAGCTATAGGTGTTGAGACTGATTTTATGTTCCAATATAGTTACATTGTACAGATGATAAACTGTGCAACCCCTGTACACAAATAAACAAGCCTGGCTAACAAAATCGAAAAATAATACTTTTGGATCTCAGTTTGCAAATTTGACAGAGTCTGGTGTGTGATATAATCGGCCTCGGGAACCTAATCGATCGAAACGCATTACATGACAATCTCAGTACAGTCAATAGTTGTGTTCGTTTTACAACAATGCTCAAAGTATACATGCACCACGTATTGTCAAATATGCATTAGAATGAATACCCTTCTGAATATATCGCATCAATTTATCTTTCAAATCACGTAAGGTGTGTACCCTTAGCACCATTATGAGATAAACTGCCCATATCGAAAACCATCAGTGGTTAATCGAAAAATTAAAGATATCATTTTCAAATTCCTAGTTTTTCACATGGGTATCTAAAATGTTTGTCTATCATACCTAAGGTAAGAGAATTTATTAATTTGTAGAGCAGACATAAAATAATCTGATTGCTATATGACATTTGGGGGGGGGGGGGGGGGGGGAAGATGGCCTTCCTTGACGTTTTTATCCACTGGGCAGGGCTATATGGATTAAACGGGGTTTTGTGACCTTTTGGGGGATATGATGTAGGTAATCTATTATGATGCTTTTATGTTACGTAGGTGCGCTGAGTCCACAAGATAAGCGTGGATGGTGACCTAATTACCACGGAATAGAACAAAAGAAGATGGAGGGCCTTTGGGATATACATCTACAAACAAAGCATAACCAGTATAAAGATTATCTCAGCAGAGGCCAAATATGCCTTTTCCTTTTTTTGGAAGTTTGCATTTTTATGCAAATGCAAATGCAGCTTTCCAACAATGTGTATGGGAGGGGGGGGGGGGGGGGCTAAGAGTGAAGGGTGAGGAGGCGAGGTTGAGTGTGAGTGTATATTTGTGTGTTTGCGGAGTGTGAAGGCGTGAGCATTTTGGTGTAGCTATCTTTCCGAGGTAGGTCATAGACATTCCAACATACCGATGTACCCCAAATATACCGAGATGATTTTCAGGTACTTCGGTGTGTTTACCACGGTAAGTGATTCTCGAATTGATGCAGAATATCATCTTAAAATAGACCTCATGATAGTGCCGTGATGTCATCATGGCCATATTCACCGCACTGTATTTGTGTGGGTGGGGCTGAGTACGTGCGTGTGTGTGTGTGTTTGCACTCTGTTTGATTACCAAACTAGGTACAGGAATGGTATTTAATAAGTTCTGAACAAATATTGTTTTTGGAGTGACAACAGGGTTGAGAAATTCGGAATATGTAATAGTTCCCGTGGCTGATTGTATTCATGAATTTGAACAATCTGGCGGCGCGTGGTCAATGACATAAAGCCACTTAACGGCGAGGTGTTACAGCACGCTGGGAAACTATTCAAATCCATGAATACTTCCAGCTAGGTTGGTAACCAACTTACACCCTTCTTTTCGTTTAATCGATAAAACGCACTGACTCGGGAATAACCAGTGGATGAGAGATATTCAAGTGATGTCATTTGAACACTAGGTCCATAGGCAGGATGTAAGTACTTTAGATCGGTCTGGACAATAGTGTTTGAGTTCACACAAAAATGTCCTTTATTTCCTCCAAGTCCTCTCATGTAAAACAATTGGATAGGGGCTCTCTTCCCGATTTTGTGAGGACCTGTATGTCACTGAGAGGAAAAGAAAAACAACAATTCCTCACAAAAGCTATTAGTCCAGGCACATTAGACATAAAAATGAGAAAGTAAGGAAAAAAATCGGAGAAAACTGATTTTTTTATATGTTTCCGGGACACACATTGCGGATAAAGTGTGAAAAGTCCCCGCGAATCCGAGTTGAGCTTTTTCAGTTATAGCGTTTTTTTGATGAAAAAAAAAAATTAAAAAAAAATTCGACCCAGCTCCATATTTCTCATTCTTATTCGCCTTAGTAGGATGAGAATCATAAATATCGTGCTGAATTATATTGAGAATACATATCCCCAACAGAAAATGCCAACTTTGTACCAATCCTCACACTCAATGGTGAAATATTCACGAAAATGTACAAAATTACGAAAAAAAATTTATTGTTTTCATACACACAACGGTACACAACGTCCATTAAATCAAATCTACGACTACTTTGGGAGTTAAATTATATAGCAAAAATTGCAGAAAAGCAGTGGCTTTATAATGATATATAACAATAGTCATTTATTCCATAATGAACTGGTGAAACGTGTGAAATATTAACCATACCCCCTAAACTCAAATTCAAACGGCATCGACTTTTCTCATTCAAATACCGTATTATACGTTTGTCCAGTGACGTTTGACCAACCACTTTATATCAAAGCAGTGGAGATTGTGTCTTCGTCAGATAAGTTGACAAAAGTTTTCGTTAGACTCGGCGGCTTCCATATGATTATGTCATATTTAGGGGCAATTGGTTCGATCATGGCTGGTAGCGGCTTGGATGAACTTTGGGGGACTGTTTATGCTGGTGGGTCAATCCATCATTTGATCAGTGGTCATGCATATTCAAGAGCAGTTCCTGCCCATTTGCTAACACAAATTGCCATTACAAAACTTGTGTTTGAAGAAAGCCGAACACTAGATAACATAGACTGCACAGAAGTCAATGAAATATTCTGTGGACTTGCCAGAGGTGACTGTACAACAGCTGACGCTGTCAATCAAGAAAGTGTCAACCATCTACTGTCAAAATTACACGAACTGCTCCAGAATACGTCCGTAGGACGCACAGGGAAGCTTTGGGTACAATACTACGAGCAAATAGGTCTTCTCCAGTTGTTCTTGAGAGCAGAGCGCACAGGCGACTGGGAACTCCACACATATTGTGTTCGCAATATGATTCCAGTATTTCACGCAGGTGGTCATTTTGCATACGCAAAAAGTTCTCATCTCTATTTGCAGCAGATGAATGAGCTAACAGAAATAATGCAACAGGATGATTTGAAGTTGTTCACTGAGAAAGGTTACTTTACCATAAGGCGCTCAGATAAATTCTGGGACGGGATATATTCTGATCAGACCATAGAGCAGTGTTTAATGAGAATGTTCAAGCTCCCTGGTGGTCTCACACATGGCAGGGGAATAACCGATAGCACTGTTGCGAAATGGGTACATGGACTACCTCTTTGCCTTCCGATATGTAATGCTCTCGAAAATTTTGTTCATGTTCACACTGGTCATGGCGAACAACATCGGGATCTCCATCAAAGTTCACAATTGACTGATGCCAATGATATCACCAAATTATTGAACTGGCTCAGAGTGCATTCCCCCTTTCAGAATAGAGATCCACTACAATTAGTCTCTGTAGCGACCGGGCTTGTGGCCGACGAAACTGTGAACTGTGACCAAGTTCGCAAAATTGGTGAATGTTGCGTATCGAATGTTGTAAGCAAAACGTTCAACAGCATCAAACTACGACGTGTTGACACTGTGAAGTCTTTCGCATCGATGGCAAATAGCATCAAAGTCCGTGAAAGTAAGGTAGTGATTGACCCCACAATTCTGTTCAACCGCATCACATGTGTTATTCAGTCACAAGCAGAGATGGAAGAGTATCTCAAATATGAACTCGCCCCGAAACCACCGGCATTGTTTGATTCTGCTGGAATGAGGAAGACACAGAAAAGCACGCTCGGTAAGATCCTCAAAACATACGGTTCCGAGCAAACTAAAATCCCAGAACATTCTCTGTTTGTTGTAGATGGTGGATTTTTATTGAGGGCAGTTGTATGGCCTAAACAGTCGTCATATAAGGACATATGTACATCATATTCCAATTATCTAGTGAGACATTTTGGGGCGAACGTCGTGGTTGTTTTTGATGGTTAAGCTTGTACAATGTCGACAAAGGGCATGGAACAAGCCCGTAGATCTAAAGACAGGTATTCCATTGATATCAACATCTCACCCGAGTTACCAGCCACCACACCCCCATCCGATTTCCTTGCAAATGCCAAGAACAAAACCCAACTGATCGATCTTCTAATGCAGGAGCTATCTGCTATCAATATTCAGTCCAAGCAGGCCGAGGCTGATGCTGATGTACTGATAGCCGAAACTGCACTTGACATCGCTCAAGATGACAACAATGTTGTCGTTGTGGGAACAGACACAGACTTGTTAGTCATTCTTACCTCTCGAGTTCAACCGGGATGTAATATTCGCATGATGTATTCCATTACCCCAAACTTACTAGTTTCAGTTAGTGAAATAGCAACCAAAATGGGTGACCATAGAAGCAGCCTCCTTGTAGCACATTCTATAAGTGGTTGTGACACTACTTCTGCACTCTTTCGAGTTGGTAAGAAGAAAGTATTCAGTACAATTGTCTCCGATGTTACTAGCGACTCACAACAGTATGTCAACACAATTTTGGCGGATGACAGTACACCAAGTGCAGTAGCCGCTGCCGGGGAACAACTTCTCCTGATCTTATACGGGAGTAAAACTGTTTCCTCTCTCGACCAATATAGATATGTCACTTACAAGCGTTATGTAGCAAAATCTAAACTGAATAAACCCATCGACCTAGCCTCACTCCCACAAGCAGCGATGCTGCACAACAACATGTCTACAGATGTTATCTCCAGGTCCAACAATGGCTGGGCACTTCGCTTCCTCCGACGGATTGGGGGTGGTCGCTAGACAATGGACTTCTTGTACCAACTGCAGCCACAAAGCCATGTGCCCCCCGATAACCTACTGAATCTGATCAGTTGTGGTTGCAAGAGTGCTTGTACAAAAAGGTGTGGGTGTAAGAAGGCAGGACTCTCTTGCTCAGGTTTGTGTAATTGCAGTTCGGATTCTTGTAACAACCACAGAAACACTGTCCTGTCGGAAATTTCTGAGTTCGATGAATAATATGTATATAGGTCATGTCATTTCTGTATATAGCGTTGATAATAGTCAATGTAACTTAATCCATGTTGATTGATTTGTACATTCTGTAAATATTATTTATTGATTTTTGTACATTCTGTAAATATTATTTATTGATCTAATGCTTCCAGACACAGACGTGTCTGTTCGGTCCCAAGCCCGAAAATAGTTTAGTTCTCATGCTGACGAATTTTATGCCAAAAGGGGAACTCGGCCAGAAGCAGAGGGGGTCTTCCATAATGTCTATTTTGTAAGCAATGATAAAAGTCTTCAAATGGTGGTGGATTTTTTATCGTCTGTCCAACTAACATCCCGTTCTGTACTACGACCCTTTGGGCAAATCCGTTAGGAAAATCGTCATTTTTTGCGTAAATCCGATACTTTTTTGTGAATTTTCAATAATTTTTCGCAGAAATTGTCACAGAATGCACATTTTCCTCTAGGTAAATGTATATTAGACATTATGTAGCTCGAAATACGCGTAAACAAAAAATACAGTTGGATCAATTCGAGGTTACAAAGTTCGTGCGATTTTTTTAAATTTTTTTCAAACGCGTTTTCGAAAAAAGGCTGTAGAAAAAAAAGCTCAACTGGGATTTTAGGGGACTTTTATCTAATCGTTCAGTGACATGTACTCGACATTCCCTGAAAAAATCAGCTTTCTCCGATTTTTTTCCCCAGTGAAACCTAATGTTCTTGGGCTATATTACACAAGGCTGTAGGCGTTGGTTTGCATCTCGGTCGCGTGTCCTACAGTTTATGTTTTGGTATGTTTCATCGTCTGTCATTGGCCAGAGAGTATTTAAAATTTAGAGAGCTTTATTTAAATGATCTTCGTCATTCCGCTCTGTTAGGTATAATTAAAGTTACATCTCCCAGTTGCCGTATGCGCTTTAAACAAGCAAGGTTATCAGACACTTGGAATTTTAGCGTGTTTGGCTAAAAGAATAGCTTTCAATGTTAACATTTCGAATTCCGTACTTTAAAGTCTGTATATATATCACAACTATTTCTCATCCACACACATAACTCTCGCAGACACTCATAACCTCAACCATACCAAAATATTTTGAAAATTGAGCGTTCTTCGTCCTTTCTCACATCATCTCGAATACAAGCCCTCACAAATTTATCGCCCCGTGCGTGTAACAGTGCAACAAGACGCCTTCAGAAGTGCTAAAGCATTGCCGATGGCGCCTTGTTGCACTCAAGGAACGATATGCACACACATCCCTAAAACGATCACTGAAAGCTATCACGGATATAAGCTGGGAGAAGTTTCTTGATCTGAATTTCCTTTTGATAAACTCCGCGATACCAGGTTCTCTCTGGAAATACCGACTCCCGGTCTTTATTGTGTCTCAAATATTACAAATACATAGAGGATATCTACGCTGTTTTAGTGAGCGCTCGTGAAAAATAAAACTGTCAGCTCCACTCTCATGAGATAATTCCCGATTAAAACAATGTAGATTTGCTTTTTATTATATGCTACGTGAAATTTTACTGCGCAATATTCAGCCCGGTTCGACAGTTTCAAGACAATAACAAAAAGCTGCTGATCTTTCCTTCAAGGTGACGTTCAAGGCGACGTCATACGCCGAAGCGCAACGTCATTTAGGAAGCTACTGAAAAAATCAATCGTGTGGACCTGAAAGTATTATTTTTCACTCGTGCAAGCGCTCGCGAAAAATAAAACTTTCAGCTCCACACTCATGTGATAATTCCCGATACTGACTAACTAGAGTAGATTTAATTTGTTTTGTATGCTACGAGACATTTTTTTGCACAATATTCAGCCCAATTCGACCCCAAATGCGTACGTTTCAAAACAATAACAAAGATCAGCTAATCTTTCCTTCAAGGCGACGTGCTGCGGCGTAGCGTGACGTCATTTAGGAAGTTACTGAGGGGTATTCCTCGATATCCACCGAGTCGATGGATATCGAGAAATATATTTCAGATAATTTGCGATAATTCACAGGCTAGCATATAATAAATTACCAAACCATTAATTTTAAGCCTTTATCTAACGAAACGATCTGAACCGAGCGCTAGTCACAAAGTTGACTTTGAATCTTTTTTCAGTTTTACCTCATACACATAACTTATGACAAATGAGGCGTCATAAGCTATGTTTTTGAGTAAAAAATGAAAATATTTAGTTATTCAAGAATTTGTTTTTGCAAGTGTCGTCTGCCGTTCATGTAAACAAATGGTTAACGGTAATTAAATATTCACTCGCGCTGAATTGTGTATAGAGGGATCTGGGTAAAAACGGAAATGCAACAGGCATGTCACTTTTTTATGATATGATTATTTACAAAACAATCCTTTGATTAGTTACCGTGTAATCTAGCTAAATGTGGCATGACTTCGGGGGTTTGGAACTACAAGAAAGTCACGTCGTTGTGACACAGCGATTGGCAAGATCTATCCAGTGATAGACGCCAGAGCTTCACGAATCTCTTCTACGAACCGGCAATACAGTTGCTTACGGAACAGACAGCTTTTCAGTTTTCGTTGTTAATGCGAATGTTAGAAAACAGACGATTAACCCTTTACAAACTGAGGTTAAAATGCCGATATTTCAAATAGAAAGTTTTTCCCATCATGCAACTAGGTATTCAACCAATTCAGTCTTCTTTGACATAGCATTCATACGTATTTTTTATCGACTTTAGAGACCTTATCATGCATGCCTGCCTGCCCGAAGCCCGCCCGCCCGCCCGCCCGCCCGCCCGCCCGCCCGCCCGCCCGCCCGCCCGCCCGCCCGCTCTCCCGCCCACTCGCCTGCCTGCATGCCTGCCTGCATGCCTGCCTGCCTGCCTCACTCTTAACCATTGCTGGAAAAAGTTGAGGGTGCCTATATTTTGGCGATAGTCTACATTGGCAGATCTTGATTGTCTACCACATGCATTCACTAAGCAGCAAACCAACTTCACGAAGTTATGACGTATCGTGTTACTGAGCCGGAAAAGGCGTTCTCTCGTCTTCAAAAAGGGTTAACCTACACTATAAGTTGCTGAACCTTCAACAAATGCTTGTCAGAGTAGGGCTCTATGAATATCAAATTCGGGATCAAATCGCATCCTGAATCGAAGCAGGCAGGGGGATTTCATCGAATCGAATCTCGAAACGAATGTCCCCGCTCTTCAAATTCAATACATTACCCAGTTGGGTTCATATTCACTCAATCCAGTTGATTTGGGTTGCTTTTTTACCCAACTGATCTGAGAGTGCAACAAACTAGCAACCATCTGTAAAAGTTTTTGAACACGTCATGCTGTCATTCTGTGTTTGATTATGCCGTGTTCTTAACGAAGTCCCGCTTTCCAGATGGGTATATATCTAGAATATGCGAAGCTTCGAAATTGATTCGATTCAAAATCGTCCAGAATATTCGACTCAATTCGAGTCATTGAGATGTTCTGAAAATACTAACAAGAGTCTCCTCGTAAGCTCTTCTTCTACCATCTGGTCTCCTATGCAGAGTCCAAGCCGGTTCAGCTCCTGTTACTACTAGGATTTCTTCTAGAATATTCATTCATTTGCCTAAACAGACGAGACTCCGTTTGCAGAAATACTTGAGTTGAGACTGACAATATTTACGGTTACAAGAAGGTGCAGCAATATCTACAAATCGAGAAGCGTCGCGATCCGATTCGAAATTTAATTCTATTCGTATTCTTCCGCCCTATTCGATTCGGTTCGATCCGAAATTGGAGATGCTCATGGCCCTACTAGGACAATATGTTCTAACTTCAAATCTATACTATGCTCGACTACTGCCCATGAGACATATACGTTTAGTGGAATACGCCCCCCCCCCCCTCCACACCTCAGAATTTATGACCTTGATATAAAATGTTTTACATCAATATGGCGTCAAAAAGATTGTCGGAAACAGGGGCTTTGTCGTTGGTGGAGGAAATAGATTCACGCCGCGTATTCAGCCAGAACTCAAGGATTGTCTCCTGAATCCGTGCGTGAAGGCATTTCTCACCGTAGTGAACCCGCCCGTTTCACTTTTGTTGGGGTGGTTCTTATCCTGAAGGGGTCAGTGACTACCCACACAGTTTTTGAGTCACTTGCGGGCCCGCATTCTCTTTTGTCGCTGTTTTTTCCTCCTTCTCGTTGGTGTTTGTTCTGTAGTCGCCAATTCACTTCACTCCTTCACTGCCGTCGCACGGCCACTAACGTATTGTCACTTCACCGGACACCATTGCTCCAACACGTGACGGAATGTGACTGTAACATTGCCGTCGCACGGCCACTAGCGTATTGTCGCTTTACTATATCGCTTTCCCTCTAGCAAGTGACGGAATGTCACTCTATCACTGCCGTCGCACGGCCACTAGCTTATTGTCACTTTACTGGACGCTTTTAAACGCCCCCCTCCAATTATCTCAGAATAATGTCCATATAGGCAAGCCTACTCTGCCTACGTTTGTCTTTCCTTCTACAACAGGTATGCCATCTTCCTAAATACTAATAGCTTCCTGAGCTCTCACTCTCTATTTCTGATCCTACACTCAGATATGGCCACCGACTTGGCCCGCAATCGCCCCTATTCTAAATATGAGCTCCGTGGCTCCCCTACACACACGTTCCTTTACTCTCGCACAGATGCGGTACCTCCTCCAACCTATAGCATGGGGCATCCCCTGCTCTTACGGTCAACGCTTCACAGCCTTACACACCTGCAGACTGGAATCAAATTTTCGAGAAATTCCCCGATTTTTATTTCATTAGCAGAATATTAATTCTCAGTTTAATTGCTTCTCTTAAACTTAGCCGGTTGGATGTATCTTAATTTAATATTCGCTTTTAAGTTCCTTTGAAAGACTCACATTTCGGTATATCCTGACATTCGGTGACAGGCTAGATGCGTAATATGGGTGTGTGTCAAGAACATGTGCGATGTACTGTTTTTACAACAATTACCTAACTGCCATAATTGCACAGATAATGACTGCAGGAGAACACTGGTCTCTCTTACCTCTTTAATCAATTATCAGATAGCCCATGTGGCGTTCAACAAATGCGCAATAATGGACATTAAATTCCATGCTTAATTAGCAGCGCTTGAATTATTGTTGGTCTGTTTAAGTGGCAAATCGGTTTTCGGGGTTCGCCAGATACCTATCTTTTCGTTTTATGTTTAGCCCAGTGAGAAAGATTATCAAAATATCACAACTTTAAGCTAACACCTTGATAAAGAGAAAAAAAAAACGTACGACGTACATTACAATATTTCCCTATTTGCGCCGATATCAAGAAAAGAAAATTATATATGCCGGGCAGCCTCAGTTTTCAAAGATTGACAGGAATTTCTCTCTTGTAAGAGTCGCCAAGAAGGTGTGCTGACTGACAGCAATGATGAACGAAGAAGCTAGTTTGCAATTCCATAGAGGTTCGCTAGTGTGCATTCTTATAGCAGACTTCCTCTACTTGGAGACAACAGTACGGAGCTATTTTCTTTTTTCAACGACATTTCCAGCTCAAAATGCAGTGACAGCACAGGAAATTAGATTTGGATTCCTCGTAGGAAATGTCTTTTATCAGTTTTCCTCGCATAACGCATGTAAAAACACAAAAACACTCGAATGTCCTCTTCACGTGATCCACAAGTTCATCATCGACATTTTCTGCTAAGATACATAATATTCCTGATAGAAATTATTCTGCACAAACACTATCTGAAAACGTACAGAATCTAACACCCACACAAACACCGTTTCTCGACACACATGTGTGCATGTATTGTGTTGTTATACAAATCTCGTTCTTTGAGGGCTATCTAAGAGATGAGAAATGACATTAATTTCACGAAAAATTTCTGTTATCTTAAAATGTCGCGGCTTTTTTAGCACAGCATATTTCAAACACATCCAATCTACACCGCCCACCTACACACGTATTCCTTCTCAGACGCACACTACCTTGCACGCACACAAATATATACACCCTCAGAAACACATACCCCCAAAAAATAAAGATGAACTTTTCTTTTTTATAAACTATAATTTTTACAGAAATATAGAAAAGCTTCGAATTGGGTTCAATTCGAAATCGTCCTGATGATTCGATACGATTTGTTTCGAATCGATTCACGCTAATTCGGAAATTTTCGAATCGACTACATGTTCTCAGAATCCAAGCAAGTCTGTCCTCTAGAACTCTTCTCCTGCACAGTGGACCCGATGATAAAAGAAGGGTTCAAGATGGTTCCCCTTTCCGAAACGACTTTCCGTTCTGGACTATTCTGCTTTTTTATTGTTTTACTCAAACGGACGAGTCGCTGTTACATACAATACATTCGTGGGGACTTGAGGACATGTACTGATATATGAAAGTGTAATATGTGCAACCTCATGACCCGTGAGATTCGACTCATGATTCGATTCGTTTCAAAATCCTCTGGCTGGTTCGATTGGGGATTCGATTCGTCCTGACATTTGAGATTCGTAGGCCCTAAATACAACTCAAATAAACTTTTAGAACGAACGCGACTTAAGAAACAGACGCTGTATCTGGAGGCAAGAACATTCAAAATATTTTTTTTTATTTTGCGGAAATTCTTGCGCCTCTAAGATTTCGCTTGGAATTCTGCTTTGTCATAGGTAGATTGTTATCAAAGTGAGGAACAACAAACATACACACAAACAAACCAACAGGAACATTTCATTTATTAAAATGTTTTTTTACATAAATATACCACAAGTCGCACGTTGGAACGAGCACGTATCACTTAACTCTTTGGGGCGCGGTGGCTCATTGGTAGACTGTTGGACTTCTATGCTAGTGGTCACGAGTTCGATCCCCGTCCGGGACGATCCGCGTTGTGTCCTTGGGCAAGGCACTTTATCCCGGTTGCCTACACGGGGGCACGATGACGTCGTGTACTAAGGCGTATTGCACGCCGATGGTGCACATGTCTTCAACCGCTGCAACCCTACTTGGGCGGAGCTTGAACAGAGTTATAATGTTGAGGAGCTGACAGTTGCTCGTCGATGCTCGGTGGTTCTCTCCGGGCACTCTACCCGCTAAACTGTCACGGTCACGATTAGCCATTGTGCATAAGTATGTGACCTTAAACACCAATAAATAAAGAAATAATTACTTAACCCTTTCTCTGAAAGCCCGACGACACTTGCAAACAAAATTCTTGAATAATTAATTTTCATTTTTTTTATTAAAAAAAATAGCTCATGACCCCTCATTGGAACGCTCTCCAATAAAAAAATAATGAAACCAAATAGTGTTTTTTTGTGAATATCACTGACCATTTTTGGCCATTACGTTGGGTAAAGGGTAAAAGATAATACTTTACCTCTGTAGGCAAGAAAGTGTAAAAAAAACAATTTTACGTTTGGCGAAAATTCTTGTATCATCAATGCTTCGTGCAATCGTCATCCAGCAGTCTTGTGAAGCGTAGATGCTTGTCAAAATGTGGAACAACAACGCTGCCTCGGATCTGCAGTTGGTGTTGATGTACAATGACCTTACCCTCCACAATGACGTGATTTAGATGACTGTCATGAAATAAGATTACTTATACCAACTCTGGGCCACCACCAGGATGTTATTTTCCCATATGCTGTTTTTCTATCCTCCAAACACGGACTCTTATATCTTCTTGGATAGTAAGAAGTTTCTCTCACCGAACAAACTGACCTACCTTCAAGAATCCAGATTCTCATCAGGACATCTTTGGCACCTAGTCAAACGTGCAGCAAATGGTCACGTGTCGCTGAAGGTCGCCCGAGTGCGTCAGCCCCTTTACCTAATACGACTACTAGTCGAAACCTACAAAGAAACTTCTTGAATAACTAAAGCTTTTCACTTTTCTTCCAAACATAGTTTTTGACTTCAATGGAACGAGCCCACCATGCTCATTCCAATGAGGGTTCGTAAGTTCTGTTTTGGAGACAAACATGAAAAAACAATAACATTTAAATTTAGATTATTATGGATAACTCAGAGTGGATATGGACTTTATTTTCGGCAATTCTATCTGATAGGGTTTTAGTTGCTCTTGTTCTTGTGGAAAGAACACAGTGTGGCACAATTCATGGTGTTAGTCAGAAGTGGTAAAACGTAGGATTGGAGTGACGCAGGGTTCCGACCCGGGTCCCCTGTTTACACTTCATATGCAGCCTCTTGGAAGTACACAGAACGACACACTGTGTGCATGGGTTAATCGATGTAGCACGAGTGCCAGCGCGGAATGATAGAACGAGAGTTCGCAGGCCTCGAGTTTTATCCGTCCGCGATTGCACAAGTGCCATATCGATTAACCCATTCACACACACCGGTCGTTCTGTATTTATTACATGCCTTTCTTCATGTCTATAAAAAAAATATTAGAAGGACACTCAGCAATTCATTTCACAACTATGAACAAAAAGAATACATTTCATCGCCAACCAAATTTGTGAGGGGAACCCGGGTTATTATTTCGTTCCCTGACTTCCAATGTGTTTTATGTGCCTACTAGCACATAGGACACATTTTAAGTCTGGGGACGATTTTTATCTATCGCTAGCGATTCAAATTGTAATTGCGGTGCACGACTTCTAGAAAATTCCAGTGAAATTTCACTTCTATTTAAAAACGGTCCAACAATGATTTTCGTCCCGCACATATGTCCGGAACGGATTTTCATTTTCTGCATGGTGTAGTGGTGCTGTAGACGGTGATTTCAAAGAACAGGCGTGTAATAAAACTTGGGATTGGAGTGCCGCAGGGTTCCAACCTGGGTCCTCCGATTCTGTTTACAGTTTATATGCAGCCCCTTGGAAAGATTATTCCCTAACTCGGATTCAACTACCATTTCTATGACGATAACTCTCAGATTTGAAAACAATTCGACCCTCTGACTTGAAAGAAACTGAATCAAAATTTTCGGTTGTGGGTAAATATATTGAAGACCTCAGAATCGTTATGCCTGTAAACAAACTAAAACATAATGATGACAAAACCGAACTCGTTGGTTTTTCCTCTACATGCAGACTAGCTTCAGATCTTTCACCTCATCTTAAAATAGATGACACATTATCAACTCATTTACGACTGTCAGAAACTACTAGGGTTTGTATTTTTAAAAACATTTTACCATGACTATCTCATAGTTCGAATATCTGTCAGTCTGCCAATGTTCATATTCGAAATATCGGTTGAGCCAGAAAACTCTTAACGAAAAATTCTACAGACTATCTGGTGCATGCATTTATCTATCACCTCAGTGTCTTCTTTGTGGGCTCCCCAACATGCTGATAAATAGATTGTAGATTACACAAAACACAACTGATCGTATTGTGGCTCACAATAAAAAACGAAAACATTACTCATCAGTGAAAAAAGTCTTCATTATCTTCCTATTGCAGTTAGAATAGAGTTCAAAATTTGTCTTTTTACATGCAAGACAATTAAATAAAGCTTCTGCTTACATTTCAGGTTTGATCAGAATCTGAAACGCACACTTCGCTCCTCATGCCACAACCTACTGGAACATACCTCATATGGCTTAGCCTCATATGGTGGACATTCCTTCAGTTATAACGCGCCAAGACTTTTTAATAAGTTGCCCGAATCTGTGAGGTTGCACCATTTCTCTCTACTTACTTTTAAAATCAAAGTTAAAATCTTATCTATTTAAAAAACATTATCCCGATGTTGATTAATCTAAAACTATATTCAAATACCTAAATACTGTATGTATTTACATCTAGTAATGTTCCTGTTATGTTATTTAACGCCTTGGAATTTTTATCTTTGTGATAGGTTTATGCTGCATCTATTTTATATTCAAAGTTTTTTATTATTATTATTATTTATACCTTTAGGTTTCACAAGCAGCTGTATTTGTAGTAAATGAGGTCGTTGTGTAGGTCTGTGTGGCATCGAATCGTATCGTCGACTTATACGGCGAGGCCTTACTGTAGGTTTTCTGTCATTTACGTCAATGTGTTTCCGAACTACATGTTGGAGAGCAATCTGTCTATTTGACATCCTGGAATTCCTCACTCCTGTTATATTTTAAAGAAGGATTTTTATGTAGAGACGGAAACACGTCTTCATCATTTGACTACAACTATTTATTATGATCCAGGTTACATGATATTAGAGTTTTCTGCTGGTCTTGATAATCTTGTTGGAATGTCTGTGTCAATTGCACTTTGATCTGGTTCCATTTTCAACTGGGACATCCTGTTACAGTTCTACTGACTTACTTATATATAACATCTCCCCTTTTTGGAACGTTCTGGAATCCCTTATCAATTAGATTTAATACTCACACTTAAGTATGTGAAAGAATCCAAGTCACATTAATAATCCATGGTCTAAATGGTGATGTCAAACTGTTAGAACTTTAATTGTTTAGTCTCCCAACATATGTTCATGAAAAAGAATGAATGTAATAATCCAGTTTCAATTTATACACTTGACACTTTCACTGCTGTTAATCACTGCTGTTACCAATTATACTCCTCGTTGTATCTAAGTGTTTTTTTACTTATTCTACCCGATCTTGTGGTAACTTCTGTTGTTTGTGCTGATGTAGTTGCCTGGTGGGCAGGTGATGTATTATCTGTGTGTGTGTCATCATAGTCATCTACATAGTTATACAATTCATTGCTGATCTCGGGGATTGTTTCGTTGGTTTTTAATAGATGTCTTCTGTTGCGTCGATACTGCCTACCATCTCTGGTTTGAACAATGAATGAATTCGGATGTTTCGAAAAGTCTATAATTTTGGCAGGACACCACACACTGTCTTTGTGCACTCTAACGTTCTCTCCTTTTCTTAATGTTGGTAGTGCCCTAGCCGTTTTATTGTAGTGCACTGTTTGCTTTTGCTGTCTATCTTGCAACTGTCTTTTCACATGTTTGCAAATTTTTGGTTTGAGAAGTTTGTCTGTTGTTGGCAATTTACTTCTTAAACGTCGACTCATTAATAATTGTGCTGGTGATGGCAATCCGTGTTCTATTGGCGTATTTCGCAATTCTAGTAGTCCTAGGTATGGATCTTTTCCTTCATGACACGACTTTTTCAGGATATTTTTTACCGTTTGTACAAATCTTTCAGCAAGTCCATTTGATTGTGGATAATTAGGACTTGATGTAGCATGATGAATGTACCATTCTTTTGTGAATTCTTTAAAGTCACTACTAATGAATTGAGGTCCATTATCTCTTATAAGGGTTTCAGGCATTCCATGCCTAGTAAAAATGGATTTTAAACTGTTGACAACACTACAGCTTTTCATTGAAGATAACTGACTTATTTCTGGATATTTTGAAAAATAGTCCACTACAAGTAAATAATTTTTGGTTTTGAACTCAAAAATATCAGTTGCCACTTTCTCCCATGGTCTGTTTGGAACTGAATGCGGTTGTAGAGGTATTGATATTGATATTGATATTTTATTTGCCAATACACTAAAATATAGCAATATATACATTATAGTACATGTAATAAAAATATTGAATTTCAACAAGAAGAAATATTGCATATTGTACATTACTGTACATTCCTGTTCTGGTTTCTGTAGGTGTTGCAAGTGTCACCGTTGGATACGATGTGTTCAATGTCAGTTGCCGTACCTGGCCAATACATTACTTCTCGCGCTCTGTTTTTGCATTTTTCCATGCCCAGGTGTGACTCATGAATTATGTGTAGCATATCATTTCTTGATGTTGAAGGAATTATTACTTTGTCACCTTTGAAAAGTAGTCCATCTGCTTCAAATATTTCGTCACGAAATGTCCAATAACACGAGATCGATGCGCGGACGTTGCATTTGTTGTCAGGCCATCCTTGACGGATTGTTGTACTCAGAGCTTGTAATGTAGTGTCTTTTCTAGTTTCCTCTTTAATTTCTTTAAGCCTTATTGTTGACAAAGTATTCAGTCTCCAATCTGCAAGTTACACCCAACGTTCAGATGGCACAATGATTTTTCTTCTGAACAAATAAATTGTTTTTGGTCATTTATTTGCTTCGAAATGTATCCATGAGACTTGAGAGATGTTTGGGATGCAAAATTGTTTGAAAAATTATATTTTTATTTTCTTTTTTTGTTTATGTGTTTGTGTCAGTGGTGACAGAGACGGGTGTGTATGAGGGGGGGGGGGGTAGGGGCATACCCCCACCTTGGGAGGCCACACATTTTGGCCACCACACACACTTTTGATGAATAAAAAATCAAAAACAGACGTGTTTGATCAACAGTTTATTATTATTACATAAGCCCTTGCCTGACGCAAATATTTGTCCAAAACAATCTAGAAAAACTTAACATAAAAAAAAAATTCAAAACAGTTGCTCCATAAAATTAGTTGAAAAAATACAAGCAAAGTTTCAATTGATGGACCCCCTGATTAAACCTAGTGGTCCATCGACTGAAATTTTTCATGCGCTTCTAAGTTTGTTTTTCTTAGGATTCGATTCATCTGGGTTTAGCACCACCGCGGCAGTATTTACTCAGTATACCACCCCACCTGCCTGTGTGCCAAACCCATCCCATTTTGATTTATTGCTACCCAGAAACAGGCCAGGAAGAGCGAGTGTTAGACAACTACAAAATACACATGTTAATATTTTCTTGTCGCCTGCGCTGTTTGTGCTGCCCCTTCGGCTTCTGACGCGACCATTCAACGCCAGAGCACTACTCAATACAATCGCTTTTCACATTCTACCTTTTTTATCCCTTTGAACCCTGGTGGCATATTCCATATTAGTTCAATGACAACAACTGGAAGAGTCCATGCTTATTATTTAGGGGTAGACCAATTAATATTTTCAACGTGCAGCCTTGGAGGCTGCACGTTGAAAATATTGATTGGTCTACCACACACATGCGCTTAGGATCCATCCTATTTAATAAAATTATGACGTATCATGTTCTTGGCCGGAAAAACGGCCGCTAGGGTTCAAAAGGTTTTAAATACGAACACACGTGTCTATTTTGTGTTTAGGTGGAATTATTTCAAAAAAGTTTTAAGAAAGAAAAGTGATGCAGATACGAAATACGTTAAACGAATATGCGCACGCCTGCTTATTAATCTTGCCAGACAGTGTTACAATCCATGGATGGAGAAATAGATGTTAAATGTGGCTCCGATAGAGATTTAATCTTTTTATTTTCGATCCCCACTTGAAATTCTTTCCAATCAGTCTGATTGGTTTTTCGGTGTAGGATATAACATTACGGAATCTAGCTGTGAATGCTTTAATGAGATCAAGCTCGTTTGCTTTTCAGCTGTGGATTTGAAGCGAACTACAAAAATTAATTTGAATGAAAAACATAGTATTGGATTTCAAAATCCAAACGAGAAGTTTGAAATGCAAGAAATGATAGCAATTTGATTTTGCGACAAAGAACGTATTATCACTCTGCCCTTTTTTCAATATTCAATCAGCGGGAGACTATTAACACCTTTCCTGATACAACAACATTCATAGTACATTGAAACTCTGTTTATCACATAATTACCATCAAATACCTTATTACGGAAAGCATCGTTCACAAAACATCTAATACGGGAATGACGTCAGAAGTTGGTTTCGGAAGAAGAAGTGAATTAATCTTCTCTTATTTCCATTAACCTTTTACCTAACATGAAAGGCATACGACACTTGCAAAAAAAAATCTTGAATAACTATTTCTTTTTCATTTTTTGTCTCAAAAACATAGGTTATGACCCCTCATTGGAACGAGCTTGACGAGCTCGTTCCAATGAGAGGTCATAACCTATGTTTTTGAGACAAAAAATGAAAAAAACAATGAAAATTAACTGGCGATTTTTGAGAATTGCGCTGGCCGGTTTTGTCCGTTACGATGGGTTAAATGGTTAACTATCTACCTAATACATATAGCAGACGACATTTGCGGAAAACATTTCCTTAATAAATAAATATTTTCTGTTTCTGTCCGGAAAACACAGCTTATGACCCCATATTGGGACGAGCTCGACGAGTTTAGCGAAGTGTCATTAGCAATGTTTTTGAAGAAAAATGAAAAGTATAAAAAAAAATTTGAATGACGATTTCTGTGAATAGTGCTGGTCAGTTTTAGTTGTTATGTTAGCTGAAAGGTTATTTATTTATTTCTTGGAGTTTAACGGCACATTCGAGAGCCAGGGTCACCTTGTGTCGGACAGTTTTACGGGTGGAGGAAGCCGAAGTACCCAGATAGAATCACCGAGCAACAGCGTGCAACTATCAGACTCCCCAGCGTACTCACTCCACACAAGCCGAGTTAGCATTGGCGCACCATCGACGTGCAACACGCCTTACACTGCACCACCGTGTCCCCGCATGGGCAATCTGTAATCTCTGATTAAGTGCCTTACCCAAGGACACAACGCAGTTACCCCTGGCGGGGATCGAACCGTGGACCTTGCGGTTTGAAGTTCAATTCCATAACCACTGTTCCACCGCGCACCGTTTAGCGAATGTGTTTTTACCTAATTTGCGGGTTTTTATTTTTCCCAGAAAAAAATGAGCAAATCTCACCTCCTAGACTTTTGTATCAATGAAAAAGGACAGCGTCTGTATTATACGGTACGATGCACACACTATTGATATAATGAAAAGAAAAACGTTACAGAGCATAAAAAATGTGATAACGCCATTTTCTTATTTGTAAATGGGTTTCAGAAGAGACAAATAGTCAAACCTTCAAACTGATTGGGAAAGAAATTGTAAAAACAGCTTCTGTA
Organism: Pictodentalium vernedei; assembly: GCA_031216915.1. NCBI lineage: Eukaryota > Metazoa > Mollusca > Scaphopoda > Dentaliida > Dentaliidae > Pictodentalium > Pictodentalium vernedei. The sequence goes on from CM062290.1 coordinate 213,852,588, forward strand.
TGTTTTTATCACTGTACAGAAAAATGTCTGATGTTTGTGAAATGATGCACACATCGATGATACAAATTTGCTAACATTTAGAAATTTCAATTTTTATATGAAATTGCCTAGACTTAGTGTTAAATTTACTGGCAGGTTTAGGAAATTAAGGGGAGCTAACTTTCCTGTAAATCTCTTCTAATGACGAAACAGTCAACCGTGAGATTGGTATAACTTATACACTTACCACCTTGACCTACATCGGTAAATGCAAACGGGTTTGACAAAACAAAGCAAAAAATCAGAAATGTGGTCATTACGGTGTTTGGTGCTGATCAGGTGACGGCTTGAACTGTGCTCAGGGAGAATTTAAGGTAGGAATCAAATTAACCCTTCGAACCCTAGCGGCCGTTTTTTTCGGTCAGGAACATGATACGTCATAACGTCATTATAGGGGATGGCTGTTCAGTAAATGTGTGGGGAAGACCAATCAATATTTTCAACGTACAGCCTCAGGGCTGCACGTTGAAAATATTGATTGGTCTACCCCAAATAATGAATATGGACTCTTCTAATTGCTGCTATTGAACTGGCATGGAAGATACCACTAGAGTTCAAAGGGTTAATAAGGAAAGATGCTGGCCAAAAAGGGATTAGTCGAGATTGAAGCTCACAATTCGCGAATAGCCGCGTTAACTTAGAAGAGTCCAACCGCCCACGACATTTCGAATATCGCGGGTGAAGGAAATATTCATCGTTTAATAATGAAGTGTGTAATTTCCAGTCAAACCCTCCATTAATTATCTCATAAATAATACTAAATCATTTACTAGCAGACACGTAATGCACGAAGGCTATTTTTCAGGAAACGTGCCAGGATAGCGGGTTCCGTTAACAAACTACACGCCAGATATTTTCCTCTGCGAGGTATTCCTCTGTAAAAAAACCCCAAAACATTTAAATTAGTAGTAGCAGAATATTTTATTTAAGTGTCACGTTTCGATACACATGGAACGTATTACACATAGAATGCTTACAGAATGCTTACTGCCGAAGTAAAATCTTCTCATTTTGGGGGTTCAAGATTTCTTTCGACATGTAAATGTTCATTCGTCGACCGTTTCAAAAGAAATTTGGTATTTGTGTTTAAAAGTTCAATTAGGTAATCGGGATATATTTAAAAATTTGCGTTATTTACATTATACGCCTCACTTGGAATCACGATACGATCTGGCCCGACCCTCCCCCTTCCATATATGTTCATCATATTATTTCTATAAGTTACTGGTTTCCGGTGAGGTAAATATGGGAGGGGGGGGGGTAATAATAATAATAATATGTTGACCTCTCCCCATCCACCCCAATCCACCACCATACAATATGTGACTTTCTAAAATTTTTAAAACAGATCAACCCTCGAGCAAGCCATTCAACACTCCAACAGCCACTGTCGACCCTCCAAAGAAAACGTACACACAGACGTCGCAAGTAGAAGACTGTCAGAGGTACTAAGATGGCAAATCATTGGCATGCATACAACAGGCATGTCATTCAAAGCTATTGGAAAGCAACTTGGCCATAATCATTCTGTCATCAGCAGACATGTCCGAAAACATCAGCAAACCAACGATGTTAAAGGCCGACCAGGGCCTGGACAACCCCAATAGACCTCCCCTCGGGAAGATCGGAGTCTGGTACGCCTCGTTATGCGTGAACCCTTTGTTTCAAGTGAGGCTGTGAAACGCCCTTGGCTCCCCAACAGGCGTTTGTGCAACAGAACTGTCCGAAACCGTCTCGAAGCACTGGGTATGAGATCCAGAAGGGTCATCAAGTGTCCAGATCTGTCCGATCAGCATCAAAGACGACGTCTGGAGTGGTGTATGGCACGACAACATTGGAATCTCAGGACGTGGAGGAGAGTCCATTGATCAGGCGAGAGTAGGTTCCTAATTCACGTCACAGATGGTCCCATGAGAATGTGGAGGCTTAGAAATCCTGGTTACGAGCCCAGGGAATCAGACCTACTGTTCCTTATGGTAGAGGACCAGGAATGATCTGGAGATGCATCTCTAATGATTGTAAACTTGACATGGTGACTGTATATGAGAATCTCAATGGTCATCAGTACATCCGGGACATTCTCAATCCGGTTGTCGTGCCTCATTTTGACAACCACCCGTTGGCTACTCGCCCTGTATTCGTAGACGGCAATGCAAGGCCACATCGTCTCCATGTTGTGCGCGAATTCCTCCAGGACAACGCTATTACAACACTACCTTGGTCTGTAATGAGCTCCAATTTGAATCCCTTAGAACACATTTGGGACTTTCTTGGACGTCGTGTCCAATCAGGGGACCCACCTGAACAGAATTTGGCCAATTTGGAAGCTGCATTGCACGAGAAGTGGCTGCAGTTGCCCCTGGACCGTATCAGAAGGCTCACTGGTAGCATTAGGAGGAGAGTTTAGCCTGTCATCCGGGCACGTGGTGGATATACTCACTACTGACGTCAAGCACTGCTATTGTGTTCAGGAGATCACAAGTTACAATTTTTGTCAGTAATTACCAGCATTGTTTCATCGTGGGCCTTTCCAGCGCCATACTTGTCGAGAGAACATTTTTCCATCAAAGACATTAGTGACAGATATGTGTAATTAGCGCCATTCAAATACTGCATATTTTCATCATTGTGTTATCTTTCATTTGTCAATAGACCATTTTTTCTGCAAACAATCACTTTTGACCATCTGAAAGATAACATGAAAGTAATGACAGTTTCTATTAACACCACTGCGAAAAATAGGGGGTGCTTAATTAAGTTCCAGGTGTATATGTAGGATAACGTATAGACAAAGTTTGTTTAAGCGTTTGGTTACTCATTTACAAAAGTGTTGTTTTTCTACTATTGACCATTTTATACAAGGCTGATTCCAAGAGATCGAGGTTGTAACTGATCACACTGCATTATGAACAGAAAAGTTTCCGTCACATTTTCATTGTCACCATTATAGTTTAAGTTTCTTGGTTTTTCAAGAAGTTCACACCTTATATCAACATAAAACTCATAGTTCATTAAAAAAATGTTTTTCATCTTCGACAGCATTGGCGGAACAAAATTTGCATATTCTTTGTTCTAGCGGCACTTTCGGTTTCGCATACCTGCCGGTCTCCAATTCAAGAGGGAGTGTTCCGGCTCCGAAAGCCGCTAAAGTCCGTCGATGATGCATTGGAACCACACATGCGGCATAACATTCAGACGTTAATTCCGTTTTGAATTGTCTATAGGTGCGAATTTTATTTCCGTTGACATTGCCGCTGTCATTCCAGAGTTTGTTTTTCCATATTGCATAGTCCATTTCTAAAAGTTTTTGTTTGGCAGCCTTTAGGTTCATTGATTCATCTAGCTGAATACTTTTTAATAGATTTGTAACTCTTGAGTCCCAGGATCTTTTGTTATTGAGGGGCTAGTTGTGGACCTCAGATCACTGTCCAGTAATTTTAGACGTTTCCAGTATCTAAATATGCTGATCCGTTATTGTGTCAAGGGAGAAATCCATCCCAAATCACCTCGCAGACACAAGTTTGGGGCGTTTTTACTAAGTCCTAAAAATACCCTGCTGCTCTTAGCTGCGCGCCATCAATTTTGTTACATTCCGACAACCCCCAGATAGCACTGCCATAGAATAATACTGGTTCAATCAGTGAGTTATAGAGTTTTTGAAACACATTCAATCTCATCCCTCCAGCACTAGAGCATGTCTTTATAGTCCCGCAAGCGCGCGGCTGGCCGATTTTGCTAATTCTGTTGTTGAATACTTTGTATCTGTATCTAAGTGTTCGTTTAGCCAGAGTCCTAAATATTTGTAATTAGCTGCATTCTGTAACAACAAGTCACCACAATGGAACTGAGTTTTTAACCTCTTTTTGTTGCCACTTCGGAAATGCACGATGTTAGTCTTATTTTCGTTCAACTGCAGTCTCCATTTTTTACATCACTTATTCAAGCCATTAAGTTGTTTTTTCAGATCTTCCTAGGTTTCAGCAAGTGGACCTATGTCACCGGCGAACAACAATGCACTAACTTGTCTTTCATTTATATCTATGTATGTGTTTGTGTTGCGAATGTCGGCAGCTAAATGGTTGATATGTATGGAGAACAGAGTAGGTGATAAGTTGCAGCATTGTTTTAAACCACTGATCACTGGGAAGAACTCTGTAAGTCTGTTGTTAACTGCCACTGAAGACTCTGTGTCAATATATAGGGACATGATTGCGTTGTATATGTTACCATGTAGGCCAGCCGGTCGCAATTTATACCGCAGACACGGTCTGCTGACAGCAAAGGCTTTCTTTGCATCCACAAAACATGTGAAGGTACTTGTGTGCGCTAGTTTCATGTTGCTTATTGTGGAGTGTAGCACATACATGTGGTCAGTAGAGTTCCTACCTTTTCTGAATCCGTTCTGTTCGTCACACAGTATTTCATTTCCTTCCACCCAGGAGCAAAGACGAGTGTTTAGAATGGATGTGTAGATTTTTGCAAAGTGAAACCTCTACTTGAAAGAGGGTCTCTGTAGTCAGTATACGTTTTATGATTCCAAGTTACCAGTCGTCTGGCACTTTACCGCTTTCAAAACAATGGGAAACTATACGAAATAACAGGTCGACACATGCCTCATTTTTCAGCACCTCAGTTGGGATAAAACCTACACCGACGGCTTTCCGATTCTTCGCCCTGTTAATTGCGGAGTATACTTCTTCACGGCGGATAGGTTCATTGAGTTCTGAAATATCTATAGTTTGAAATCCGTCCACTGGCAGAGGATTCGTGGGATCAGTATTTAGGATGTTTTCAAAGTGGCTTCTATCGGAGTTGTCTCGTTCACCTGCGGCATATAAGCCCTCATAGTCTCTTTTTCACCTTGCTAGAACCTCTTTTGGATCGCAGGTTACACTTCCGTCGCTGTTGACGACCTCCCACGGAATAGTTTGACTGCGATTACCACCGAGTTTGTTTACTCGTTTCCAGAAGGCGCCAGCGCCGCCATTCGAACAGCGATCGCTCAACACTCGTTGTTTTTGTCACTGGTATTGTCTTTTATATTTTCTATTAAGTTTATCGAAAGTTCGGCGCTCTGTACAGAAAGTCATTTTTAGATGTTTCTTTTCAGATTTTGACACGCAATTTATCCATTTCCTTTCACACGCTCTATCCACTGACCACTGTTTTTTTTAGCTCGTCGTTCTAGTAAGGCTTATACATGGCTTTTCCAGGTTTGAATGATTTTTCACTTTGACCTACCGATTTCCATTCAATGTCTTTGTCCATTTCTTGAGTGATAGTTGTATACTTAGCTGTTTTTTACTGAATTTTTGTCCTTCGGAGTTTATTTCATGGTGGAAATTAAGTTTACTCTGTGCACAGTGATATCACAATACCAAAAAGTGAAGCAGCAATTTTCCCATAATACAATTAGGAATTTAACCAATTGAATCTTGTTGACTTGTTTGAGAGTCAAGATTGAATTGGTTAGATTCCTTGTTGCGTTTTGGAAAAAAATATATATTGTTCTTGAAGTTTTGATAGCTTAACATTAGTGAGCAAACGTACCTGCCGTACACGGTTCAAAACGTACACGATATCAAAATTTATTATTTTAAATATTATTTTTCCAAATTTTTCAAATATTTCAACAAAACTGTATCATGTGACCCCTTATTGGAACAAGTTCGGCGACCTCGTTCCAATGAGGTTTCACCTGATATGGTTTCGTTGCCATTTTTTGAAAAATAATATTTTTTCAACTGCTCAATTGTAAGTTATACGTGGCCGGATGCGGCCGATTCGTTAAGTAAAAGATTAAGAACAGCCATTGATCATGACATTTGTCACTCAAAAGGGTATGTCATGAAGAGTTAACTTAGAAGTCTCCTTAGTATTTTGATACAGGGATTGCAATATTATGCATTCTGTGTAGAGAATGCGAAAGGCGCAAACACATCACATAACATTGCGGACAAACCAGTCCAACTTTGTGCATAGCCGGAGAACAGGGAACACTTTTTGTCTTATTTTCGGGAGGTTCAGTTTATTTATTTATTTATTTATTTATTTATTTATTTATTTATTTATTTATTTATTTATTTATTTAGACGACACTTGTCTTTGACATTTTTATTGTATTTATTTCATATTTTTATTCAATCTTTTTTTTTACTTCATAATTGAAATTTGTAATTTCTACAGTTTTCTTGCCAAGATGTAACCCTAGCTGTTGACGTGGTGTAAAACATCAGTAAATAAATAAATAATTATTTATATTTATTTATTGTGTTTAACGACACTTTCGACAGCCAGGGTCACCTCGTGTCGGACAGTTTTGCGAGTGGAGAAAACCGGACCACCCGAAGAAAACCAGCGAGCAAAGGCGAGCAACTGTCAGACCCTCTAACGTACTAACTCCATACAACCGGGGTTAGCATTGTTTGAAGACAAGTGCGCCATCATCGTGCAGTACGCCTAAGTACACAGTGCCACCGTGCCACAGTGCCATGGGCAATCGGGATGAAGTACCTTGCAGGAAGGTTCAGTTCAAATATTGCTGTTGGTAGCTCTCTGAATCGAGCCCCATGAGTCGCCCCAACCAATGGTCTGAAACTTTGTTGTGACAAAAGATTTGTTTTTAGTTTAGAATAGAGTAGAATACAGATCACAGGGGGTAGCTTATCAGCTTATCACATCCCGTCCCCAGAGTTTTGTTTCATTGCACATAATAAATGTTTTTCAGAAAGCATGAGAAGCAGGCATTGAATTGCTGCCAAGTTTGGCCATCTACTGGGTTCCTTCTACATTTGTGTAATGCTGTATCATATACGTTATATAGCATTGTGCAGGGTGGACGGAATTTGGTGGTGGGGAAGGAATTTGGTGGTTGTGGGGTATGCAACCAGTGCTTTTATATAATGCCTTGGTTGGTATCCTCTTCCCAAAGTAACGAATAAAGGCTCGGCTAATTGTTGGCTCTTTTTAGCAGAAGAATATGAGCGCCCTTATTTGTATTTGTGAGGTCGTTGAGCGTGCGTGTGCGTGTGAGAGTGAGTGTGGGTGGATGGGTGGGTGGTTGGGCATTTTTGAGTGGTATTATTGGGTGGGCGAGTGGGCGGGTTTGCGTGGGTGGGTGGGAGGATGTGGGTGGGTGGGTGGGTGGGTGGGTGGTTTGGTTGGTGGGTGCGTAGGTGTGCGTGAGGGTGCGCGTCTGCGCACCCACCGGCCTACCCACATCCTCCCACCTCGCTGGGTGGGAGGGCGTGGGTGGGTGGGTTGGTGGTTGCGTAGGTGTGGGTGAGGGTGCGTCTGCGTCTGCGTCTGTGTCAGTGTGTGTGTCTGTGCGAGGAAATATGGACACAAGGCTGTGTGTGTGTGTGATGTATGTGTGATGCAGGTGTGAGGAGCTGATGGGTATGTGTGTTCAGGTATGTGTATATGTGTTGGCTGCTGGGTAGTGGGAAGAACGAGGACCGATCCATCGCAACATTCGATTACTGTAATTGTATCTTGAAGTAGACTACAGACCTGTTTATATATTCATTTCTTTTTCACTTGTATATTGTAATCTCATTACCAAACAAACAAACAAACAAACAAACAAACAAACAAACAAACAAACAAACAAACAAACAAACAATAAGAAACAACGTTTCAGCCAATGAATCTCCGGATTACCATTGGTTGAAAGTTTTGTTAAAGCTTCTTCATGCTTTTTTCCCCCACAGTTTGAGAGTATTTATATCTTTAACAACTCCTCTATAAAAACTCCTCTCGTAGGGTGGTTTACTCCCTGTCTTTGTATTGTTAATAAGATAGATGATATCTGGAGATTGTCTTACATTATAACCTCAGGTGACACTTGTAGCTCCTCCCACGTGCGATGTTTTTCCGATGTTATCGCAGCTGCTGCCCATACCACCCTTTTAAAATGGACGACAAAGTTTTTCTTTTTTGTTTTCACTATTTTTTTTCAATTTTGTTTTAGAAATAAGATGCGAATCGAGAAACTTAAACATCGTTCCCTCAGGTAATATAAAAATGGCTTAGCAGAATCTAAATAAATATTTTTCTTTGAATGCAGAAAAAGGCAAAATTCTGTAAAAATGAGTTCAATGGAACAATTCTAATTTGAAACTTTCAATATTGTCAGCAGTATAATTGCTATGTATGATAATCTTATTATTATATTGACTTACATAGATTACGTGCTCTCAATTAAATTCAAATACAAAAGGAAACTTTCCATTGTTTTAGCTGATTAAAAATTGTCAAATGATGTTTTTGTTTAGATTGTATGCGCCAGTTTATGCAGTATGCCTTGTGTATCAAATAGAATAAAGGTTTCAATATAGTCCTTGAAAGATTCGTTCTGATATTTTCCTATCTTCAAAACTTGGCGAGCATAAATTGCAGGAGATCGGAGATTACATAGAATATTTCCCAAAACAAATTAGCGGGGGAGGAATTCGTCACATACAGGTGAATTGTGCACTTGGTGATACCTTCTTGAAATTTGGCACACTGTTAGTGTAGGCTATGAGGTTCTCAAAAACGATCGGCTACAAGTTGACACCGACCGGTGGCGACCAGTAGCGGCACAATCCTAAATGGCCGCCAGCGGCTGAAGGGAACCTCCTTTTCGACGGTCTACCGACTATACATCCGATTGTAAGGGCGCGAAAGTGAACTCTGATCCACGCACGTGTTGGAAACAGACGTGGGAGATGATGTAGAATAAAACGAGATTCTCTATACGGACGCATCAATTTCTTGGAACTTGAAAAGAGCGTTGTTTCTCCGGGATCAGCGTCATTCAGGCAAACCTGAATGACGCTGATCCCGGAGAAACAACGCTCTTTATGAAGCAGTCTCTTTGCCATACAATCTCTTGTTTGGCGTAATTCCGCAAGCAATTCTGATTTGTCTGTCGAAATTAATTCGAGAACGCGATTGTTCACAAAAATCATTCACAGAATGAGTGAGAATCCTCTTCGTGTACGGACTAGTACTGACTGGGAACGTTGTTGCTTTTGCCAGCAAGACAGTTCCAAGAAATTGATGCGTCCGTATAGAGAATCTCGTTTTCATGACGCCTATAAAGCTATTGAGGAAGACATAACGCGCTTCCTAGATAATGGCGTTGAGCTTCCATATAATTTGACCATTGATTGTTTGATGAGAGAGAGTGATGAGTGTATGTCGATGTCACTGTTGACGAATAAGGCAATATATCATAAGACATGCCGTGACAGTATTCGGACTCACATCGTACAGCGCGTGCTACACAAGCGAGAGCGAAATGAGGCAGTGGCATCCTGCTCCACGCTGAGTCCTAAAAGAACACGGACAAGTTTTGAATCTGGCTGTGACAGGAAACTGCCCCAGTGTGTTTATTGTCACAAACGCGAAGGTGACAGCAGTGAGCCTATTTGCAGATCAATGTCTGATAACAATAAACTCAAAATTATGGCAAAGGAAGCCGAGAACTGGGTTGTTTTTTCTCGGGTCAATGCAGCATTTGATTCCGCTGCTAGTGATCTTTACTATCACAAAACCTGTTATTGTAAGCTTGCCAATGAAGCACGAGCGGCTAAATCTAAAAAGTCGAAGAACGCCGAACATTCCGCGTCAGGCCTGCCCTATGACCCTCTCGTTATGGCAGAGCTCATAACATTTGTTGAACACAACGATTCCGCGATGAAGCTTGTCGATCTCAAGAATCTGTACAGTCGGAGGTTGAAGCAAGTCGGTTCTGATTGGCTTAGTGAAGAAATACATTCCACTCGATTCAAAGAACATTTGTTGCAGAAATTGGGCGATGGCTGGGACGCCTTCACACAGGGTAGAGATGTGTTTATTTCAAGTAGGTTTCGAGTTGGCTCCTTGTTGTCCGAATCTTTAACTCGTATAGTGTCTGAGGAAGAGGCAAAAAAGATAGTTGATGTGGGTCTTCTTCTGCGTAAACACATACTCATATCTCAAGCTCCTTTCACGGGATCATTTTCATCTTATTGCTTGAGCGAGCCTGTACCCAACTCACTCCTGACTCTTCTTAGAGTTCTACTTGAGGGCACATGTAGTATACAGAACTTAGGCGATGATGAGACTGTTAATGCCAAGACTCGAGTGGCTTGTACTATTTCACAGATGTTGATCAGCAATTCAGCGAAACGCTCCGAACATGCACAAAATGTTCACCAGAGACGTGACAGAGAAACTCCAATGCCTCTTTATGTGGGTTTGAAGTTGCATGCCCATGATCGTATGAAAAATCTTATCAGAGATTTTCATCAAATGGGACTCTCTGTCTCTTATGATCGCGTAATGGATGTTCGCAGGAGTTTCGCGAGAGCTGTTTCACTGCGGTTCAAGAACGAAGGTGTTGTAGTCCCAGCTAACTGCAAACGTAATGTTTTCTCGATAGGAACCACTGATAACATTGATGTATCTGGTAGATCTGATATGCATGGTACGTCCATCACACTCATTGGTCAACTGAGCAGGGACAATGTGGGTACTGATCCCCCACCACTGAGTTTAGATGTTCCAGAAGACACACAAATTGAACTCCCAGACGACTATGCATTTGTTCCTTTCGTTGAAGACTTTGGTGGGGACATCAGGCTTGAATCTCCAGATGAATGTAATGTACGGCCCAATGAATATGCAGATTTGAACGTGGGAGAGAATGACTGGTTGTCTCATGTGTCACAGATCAGCAATAAAGGGAAGGTTGATGGCAGCTGGCAGCTTGATGAAGTCCCTGTGACCTTTTCAGGCTTCTTTTCAAAACATGAAGATCAAGACAATGTCAAACCTCGTGCAGTTATTGGGGTATTCCCTGTTTTCAGTGAGCAGAAAGCGGACTCACTCAGTATGCAGAAGCATGCTATGTATGTGGTCAGGGAAGCTACTGCTTTCGTAAACCCCGGCCAGATACCTGTCATTGAAGGTGACTGTCCGTTGTATGCCAGGCAGAAAAAATGTCAATGGCTGTTCCCAGAGGAGATAGGTGAGGATCGAATGGTGTGTATGATTGGATTCCTGCATCTTGAAATGTGCACCCAAGAAGCTGGTGGTAAGCTTATGGGTGGTTCTGGTTGGGAGCGAATGTTTCACCTCGCAAAGATATTCACACCCGGTGTAGCATCATCCCTACTTGGTGGGAAACATGTCAAGAGGACGCGACAGGCATATCTTCTCACTCTAGCTTGGCTTGAGATCCTCAGAAAGAATGCTTATGAGATTTACTGTCAGCAGACTGGGCCCCATGAGTCATTTGAAATGTGGGAACAGAGGATTCTTTCACAATCTCCAACTGCGCGCTATTGGGGTGAAATCGTTCGGAACTTTCTCTTGACAAGCTGTCAATTCGTTCGGAACCAACGAATCGGTAACTGGCCTGGTACACTGTGTTCTATCGATGAGTTGTGCAGTTACTTTTTTGCCCTAGGACATACAAATTATTGTCGGTGGGTCCCCGTATTTCTGAGAGACATGTCTCAGCTACCCAGGCGGCATCCTTCAATCCACAACAAATTCATGGAAGGCCATTTTGTGGTCCAGCGTAGTGAGAGGAAGTTCAGTATGATGGGTTTAGATCAGAGCCAAGAACATAGTATCCAACTACTCAAAGAAGACAGTGGTCCAAAAGGTCTCTATGGCCAGGCTGAAGAGAAAGTCGTTATTGAGCTTTCAAGGTCAGAAGTTCTGCGTGTTATAGATGAGTATGAATATGCAAGTTTCCACACAACATCATCAGATAACACGGAACACCCGGAAAGTTCGGTATCAGAGCAGAAAAAATTTCTGAATCAATTGAAATCTCTCCTCGATCTGGTGAATCAGGGACTCATTATCAACCCTTATGATGAAACTAGTGGTCAGCTGGTGACATTAGATACTGGTGAATATATGGACCCCGAAGTTAGTAAGAGTTTACGGTCATTACCCGAAAGGGGCAAGCATTTATATTCCACTTTCTTGAAGGAAAGGCTTGTGGAATGCACCGTACCCCTGAATGATGTTATTCCCAAGGCAAATATATATACCTTCCTTAACCCACCCCCAGCCAACCTGGACAAAGGCCGAGACAAACTCATGTCAAGTAAAGCAACTGCCGCAATAGTTACCCAGATGTTCGTTTCACTGCAAGCCCGGCCTGATTCAAACATGGATGAGTTTTTCATGCACGAGAATGCACGTGATCCGCCAGCATTATCCGATAGAGGTAAGCTACGGAGTGGGACAAAATCTCAAATTCTCAATTGTTTACCAGCTATTCCTGCACAAGGGAAGAATTCAGCAGCTAGACAAGCTTCAGTTGTCATCTTGGATATGCCTGCTGTAGTCCATGTAATCAAACCACAGAAAGCGGATCTGTTTGGAGAATATGCTCGATTGCAATTATTGCCATACATCGAATCTCTGATTAACACGAACACCACAAGGGTTGATGCGATCTATGACTGTTACCCCGAAGGCAGTTTGAAGAATCAGACGCGAGCAAAACGCCTCGGTGAGACAGCAGTTAGGTTGATACGGGTGTCCGAGAACGTCCCTTTACCTAAAGGGAAGAATTGGCAGGCATTCTTGAAAGTTAGTGAGAATAAAGACGAATTTTTCAAGTTCCTGTCTGCTGAACTGCTGAAATTAACATCAACATCCGAGTACCAGTTGTTAACGACATCAGGAGAATATGTACTATGCAATAAGGATGTTAGCTTATGTGACATATCTCCATCGAACCACGAGGAAGCAGACACGCGCATGATGCTTCATCTCAACCATGCAGTCTCACAAGGTCACAAAATAGCTTTTCTTCGCACGGTTGATTCTGATGTCGTCATTCTGTCTTTGCACCATTTCGCAACATTCCGTGACCTTGGACTCAGTGAGCTGTGGATTGGGTTTGGAATTGGAAAGGCATATAAAGATATGCCAATTCATGAGATAGCTTCACAACTTGGACCTGATTACTGTAAGGCCCTGACTTTCTTCCACGCCTTCACAGGTTGTGATGTAACATCCAGCATGCTCGGCATTGGGAAGAAGACAGGATGGAATGCATGGATGAATTTTCCCGCATCAACTGAAATGATGATAGAATTGACTGAGAATCCGCAAGTCTTTTCAGAGGATTCCCCTCATATGCAGCATATCGAAAAACTCACCATACAGATGTACAGTAACAGTTGTGTCAGTACACGTGTCAATGATGCGAGACGGCATATGTTCACACATGGCCTTAAGTCTATGGAAAACATCCCGCCCACCAAAGCAGCTCTGTATCAACATGTAAAAAGGGTAATTCTTGTGTCATCTTTCATTTGGCATCGTGCTCTGCAGAAACACTTATGTGTGCCAGACCCATCACAGTACGGATGGGAGTGGAATCCACGTCTCAATATTCTGGTCCCATTTTGGACTCACCTAGGAGACGCAAGTGCTGCATGTGCACTGATGCTCCACTGTAGTTGTGCCAAGGCCTGCAAGGGCAATTGCAAATGCTTGAAAGCTGGATTAAGGTGCACACCTTTGTGTAAGTGTGAAGGTGGCTGTTGTAACAATATTGAGTAGTATACTGTCATGTTAGGACCAGTCATCTCCTATTCTGGTATTTTTTTTTCCATTTTCGGCCAGTTAACACATGTCATGTTTCTAGTTGAGTTGATTTTGCTAACAAATGTTCATCCCATGTGGCTTGCTACATTGTCCGGGGTATAGGAATACAGTTTTAGATTTCGGAAAATAGTCTGTTATTTACTGCACAAGACGGTGTTAATTCATGCATAGCATGATACAATATCCCCAACTATTTTGCCTCTGTACAACAGTTGATACCTTCGTTCACCCGTGTGTTCATCTATGGTATCCTTGTCTTTCTCTGGCCATAGGCCACATGTGACTAGTCAGTTCCTACTCCATAGCAAATCAACTTGGAAATCCTTCATCTTGTAGCGCACTCATGTCTCAATGAATCCATACCTGAGTTGATCTAATAAATCTAACGTAAGGTATCAAATTGCCATACCGGATCATATTTCGATAAGTTATTCGCTAAAACATTTCGACCACTCATCGACATCAAAGGTCATGTTTTGGCTCCCAGTGGTGGCTATATCTCTATATCCCTGGTAAAGTAGCATACCATGAGGGATGGGCATTAAGTGTCGGCAACATTAATCCTGACTTGGAACACACCACATCTTAACTGGCCGAAAATGAAGAATACTACTTGTAGTCAAAAAATATTCCTGTACCTCGAATGACTGCAAACATACACTCACCCCTTCTAGTCCCATTTTGCCAATGTTCTATACTGGCAAGATAACATTGTATAATTAACAACGGGAACTAATGCATCCCGAGTTCATTCCAGCACTGCCCTTGCTGGCAGACGTGTCGCTATGGTGTTGAGATTGAACCAGAACTCCTCTAGAAATTTGATAGTTTTATTTTCTTAGAAAATAAATCTATCGAAAATGCCGGAAGTTGAGAATAGACTGTCACTTTAATTGGATTATCAAATGTCCAAGTATCCCCACTGCTGCATACTATCGAGTACCCTTGTTCATGTGTTGACAGGAATCTCTCATACCATGTTCATTTGACCATTGCATTCCCGAGAAACATTCAACACTAATTTATCTACGGACGGACGATCATACTGACAGTCAGACACACAGACGCACACATCGACGGAAATTCTGATCCCATTATCCATTAATCTTCCCCCCAACTTGTTCCAAGGGCTTCACTCCATCATTCACATCAATTACAGCACATGTATGGTGTTAGGTTTGGAGCTTCAGTTGTGCGATCGGCGAAAATAGCTTTTTTTCGATCCGCTTGGCGGCCATTTTGGATTTCGCTGCTAGTGGTGGCTAGAGGATGGTGCCAACTTGTAGCCGATCGATTTTGAAATCTCTGATGCCTACCCTTACATCATGCCAAATTTCAGGAAGGTATCACCAAGTGCACAATTCTAGCGAATTCCTCCCCCGCTAAATTTAGATTCGTAAATCACGCAAGGTGTACAGTTAAAACTAGAAGTCCTGTCACGAACTATGCGCTTTTCTAGGCTTAATTGCGCGTAGGAATTGCGCGCAGTTGCCATAGCGTATGGCTTCCAAAGCACGACAGGTTCTCCTGGTTACTCATATCAAACACAGGCAATGTTTCTGCCAATGGACCTCCGGGTTACCCGGAGGTCCATTGGCTGAAACATTGCTTGTGCACAGTCCATATGTACAGAATTTGATAGCCTTACTATGGTCATAACGCGTAGATTAACGCGCAGATCGACGTGCTATTTTTCATGACAGGACTTCTAGTTTCAACTATATCTGGAACATTTCGCAATGTCTGTATTGAATCGGTTTTTGTTGAATACACACATCGATCGTGATACACTAAATATTCTTTTGTGATGGGTATGAAGCTGGACCAGAAGTTTGTTAATATTAATGCTCAGAATATGAAAGTTTTCCAAGATACACATTCAGTGTTCACGCTGTCGGGGGCGAATTTAGCCAATTGCACTAAACACTGTAAAAAAAAATTGATTTGAAACCAAACAATCATCGCTGGTTAAAGTTTTGGCACCAAAAAGTTCCTCCCACTTGTGAAGGAAAGCCATTGCAGCAGTGAAGAGTGCGAACGGCAACATTTTATTAGATAAATACTTCATACCGTCGCGAATGATTCGCGACGTTATGAAGCATTTAATTAAACGCTTCCTTCTGAAAACACTCGCGACCCGGTAAGACCAGTGGATTGCCAGTAAGTAACAACAGTAAAGCAACATGTGTATTATTCCAACATCATTCAGCCTGACCATTAATTGAATCAGTGGAGACAACTTTGGTAGGGGGTGCGGTAGCTCAGTGGTTGCAGCATTGCACTTAAAATCGAAAGGTCCACGGTTCGATCCTCATGAGGGGTGATTGCGTTGTGTCCTTAGGCAAGGCACTTAACCACGATTGCCCACGTGGGGCACGGTGGCGCTGTGTAAAAAGGCGCACTTGCCTGCAACTATTCTAACCCTGCTTGTGTGGAGTTAGTACGTTGGGGAGTTTGACAGTTGCTCACTGCTGCTCAGTTGTTGTACTCCGGGCTTCCTCCATGGAGTGACCATGTTTGTCGAAAGAGTCGTTAAAATACAAAAAATAAATAAACAAATAAATAAATATGTAAATGAAAAAAAAACTTAAATAAATGAATAACTCAGGTAAGATCCTTTTTCGCCTGCCGAGGATTTTGTCAGAACTTTCAAGCTATTATGTATGAGCGATTGACCTTTCACTCTTCAAATAATTGGCAGTGCAGTTTTCAAAACTCCATCATTTTATTTGGATCAGACAGCAGGAAAAAACTCTCCTCCCTCCCACTTTGGCACTAAAATACCAAGAATCGCTAAAAATGTGGCACCAGACAGTTTCGGACCAGCGTAAACACTGTGCGCATTCAACACATTCTCAGTCACTGGTTTGTGTTGCATTTTCGTTTGTTTGGTTTTCAGTAAACCCCGGTGGGTCATTGGTCAGAGCAATGGACTCCAGACTGGAAGGTCGTAGGTCTGACCCCGATCTGCGCCACCTGCGTTGTTTCCCTGGGCAAGACGCATAATCCCAACTTGCAAGATGAAGTAATGTCCTGATGCGTTCTTCACGTGGATGGCACAGATGCCACCAACCTGGGTTATACATGTGCGGGGTCAGTGAGTTGGAGATTCCGAAAGTTACTCTGTGGTTCTCTCCTGGTAATCCAACTTCCACCGCTCGTAAAACTGTCCGCCATGATTTGTCCCCGAAAGGGTCGTTAACTACAATAAATAAATAAATAAATAAATAAATAAATAAATAAATAAATAAATAAATAGTTCACTGCTCGGATTCGAGCGCGATTTTTACCATTGAATGGGGCGCGCGGGGGATTATCTCACGAGGCGTTAAAATCGTACTCGAATCCCGACAGTGAACTTTTGTATTTATTTTCTCCTTATTTGCTTTCCCCAAACACTCTTTGTAATTGAGCCAACTCAACCGATTTACAAACAATGAAAATACAGTCTCTCCTCACTGAGAGTGGAATACGATGCTGGGAGTGGAATGCCATTTTCGGCGAGTGGGAGTGGGAATACGATTTGTTTCTGGGGGAAAAAACGAATGAAAATAAAATAAAAACTTATTTATAAATGGTTGTTACATTTGTAAATACAGATTGTTTTGCGCGGGGCGATCAGTTCTCATCATATTTTAATCCTTTACCTAACACGAAAAGCAGACGACGCATGTAAACAAAATTCTTGAATAACTATTTTTTTTCCTTTTTTTGTCTCAAAAACATAGGTTATGACCTATGAGCTCGTTCCAAAGAAGGGGTCATAACCTATGTTTTTGAGACAAGAAATGAAAAATAATAATGAAAATTAATTGGCGAGTTTTGTGAATAACGCTGGCCGGTTTTGGCGGTAAGGTTAGGTAAAAGATTAAAACATAATTCACATTGAATATTGCACTTGGTGCGGCAGTAATTGCGCTTTATTGAAAAGAAAAACAGTACCGGATATATAAAAAAAACGACAAAGTCTACTTTTCAGTGAAAACTTTTAATACTAGTGTTTTTCTGTGAAGAAAGAATGAGTAAAGCATACATCAAAGTAAAAGAGTCTTTGACAATGCCAATCTTATGTTTTAATAGCAGTCGTCGTGTCTCTATACTTGCCTTCTGGGAGTTATAAGATCTTAGATGCATCATTTGTACCAATCCATGCTTTTTCTGCAGGCAGTATGCGTAATTAAGACATTTTATTGACCGAACAACAAAGGAGTTTTATTGCGTAACTAGAAAAACCAAAGGGCTGCGCGATGAAGATAAATTTCTGCAAAATGCGAATGTTAGGTGCTGCAGTATCCCGAACAAGTTGCTTCTTAAATGAGGGAGAGTTGTGGAATGCTGTAATGCACTAAAGTATATTGGGTCAGGATAAATAGACTGTTGTCTCTTCGATGTTTAGGTGACAAAGCTGATCTGAACGACTAGAATCGGTCAGTTCATATCAAATGTTTCTTTCATTAACCCTTAACCTAACACGAAAGGCACACGACATTTGTAAAACAAAATTCTTGAATAACTACTTTTTTCATTTTTTTGCGTCAAAACCATATCTTATGACCCTTCATGGGAACGAGCTCAAAGAGCTCGTTCTCATGAGGGGTCATAAGCTATATGTTTTTGAGACAGAAAATGAAAAAAATAATAAAAATTGAATGGGAATTTTTGTTAATAGCGCTGGTCGGTTTTGGCCGTTACGTTGGGTAAAGAGTTAACCCTTTCTCCAATGCAAAGGATATCAAAATTCTATATTTTAATTTTGTTTTTTTTAATTTGTTCAAAACATTTCAACAAAACCATGTCATATAACCACACATTGGGACGAGCTCGCTTTCAAGGGACGATACATAGTTAACTTGTTCTCATTAATGATCAGATTTCATTTGACACTTAATTTGGCACCAAAAATTCATTTGTCAGCGATCAAAAATCCTACTTGGCACCAAAAAATTTTGGGTCAGCGTGAACACTGTTTATTGGTATGAAGTAGGAAGCCGATAAAACATATTGAACACATCCTTCCTAGCATTTGGTCTGTGTGTGTGTATAAGAGATGGGGTGGGGTGGGGGTGTTCCTAGCCTCTCTCGATTTATTATTGATAATTTGTCTTTTGAAACCTTTTATGGCCACATTTCATTTCTTTCGTCGTCTGTGTGTAGTTTTACTTGTTGTGTCTGTCCCCTGTCGAAAGTCTTCACCAGACCGAAAGCTAGGTGAAAATTGCTTTTCCTGTGCTGTTTGAGCTTTATTTCGACGAATTACTTTCGCTTTTGGCTCTTGCTTCTCTCAGATCCAGTACACTTGAAACAGGTTTGTTTTATCAGAATATGGATCTTTATATATATATATAATAGCTTTTTGTTTCTTTGAGAAAAAGGAAAAATGAAACATTCTTTTGTTTTTATAATATCGAGTGTTGCTAAAAAAGACGGCACAGACACAGTGAAAGCAGTCATATGGTGGCGACACAGGTGTTCAATTATAAGGAAATCTGCAGAATGTCCGTTCCTGGTATATGGAATCCTTGAACCGAGGAGCCTGTTCAAAATCAAATCAACTCATAGTGCAGAGAAAAAGTAATTAAGCAGGCGGGTATCGATTTGTGGCAGTGATTTACGAGCTCGTACCAGCTGTTCACAAGACTAGAAGAATTTATTGAAATTGGATCATTAGTAATTCATTTCAATGGAATGAGAATGAATTTCTAATCAAAGAGAAAAGATCAAACTCCATGCACGATAGTTGCAAGGTTTATAATCTAGCGCCACATTTGAAGAGAAATGCGTAAAAGTTTCCCCTGCTCGAAATTTACTTGTTCTTAACACGCTTAATTCAGTCTTGATTTAGGAATTGCATTTATGTAACCTCTTTCCATCGGTGCAAATGTTGCGCAACCAGAACTTAATCCCACTGCGATTTCATCGACAAAGAAAACGCATTTGCACACTACCGGTATTGTCCGAATCTAACCTCTTTCTTGTGTTGCCAAAGGGTCTTTGCACTTGAATTAAAACGTATTGCAGCGGGAGACATATAGCGACCTGTTGCTTTAGGTCGCACATTTGGTTACTGCTATAAGGCTTGTTGCATTCAGTGCTAAATAATAATAATGCTTGGGTCTTCCGCTTATTTGCCGCAATCCTCTAAAAATGAGGCCTCGTCCCCCGCAGCGTTCTTTCTCCCCCCATTTTCTCTTCAGATATCCCAGCATTTGGACATACACTGTTTTATAATTTCCCCCCACTGTCGCTTTCCAACTATATTGAACCTTTCCCTCACGCCATCCCTCATCCACTTGTCTCTCATGTTTTCATTTCATTCTACCATTAGTTTCCAAAAGGAGTCTTACTCTACTGGTCAAGGATTTGGGGCATACTAAAAAGAA
The DNA here is from genome assembly GCA_031216915.1 of Pictodentalium vernedei. Lineage (NCBI taxonomy): Eukaryota > Metazoa > Mollusca > Scaphopoda > Dentaliida > Dentaliidae > Pictodentalium > Pictodentalium vernedei. Next base: position 213,872,618 of record CM062290.1, read on the forward strand.
ATATTCCAGGGTCTGTCTCCGTTACTATTAATTTGCACATTTGGCAACCTGTTTCCTCACCTTTCCCAATTTTACTCTCAACCCCGGAGGCTTTGATCTCAGTTTGAACAACAATGACCTAATCCAAAACATCTACCTTGGTACTCCTCAAAAGCTGGAGCAACGTATTTTACATAGACCGTCCAGCGAGCTTTAGACCCTAACTCCAGATTACTAGTTTCTATTGCAATCCTTGTAAACCTTTCCCCAATGAAAGAATTCTTTGCCCTTTGTATTCAGTTTATAAGTATGGGTTCTGTTTATTCCTCTACTTGTTAAAGTCTAAATCAGTTGGGTTGATAATTAGTATGGTTTCTGTTTATTTCCTCTACTTATTACACTCTAAAACGAGTTGGGTTGATAATTAACCCTTTACCCAACGTAACGGCCAAAACCGGCCAGCGCTATTCTCAAAAATCGCCAATTAATTTTCATTATTTTTTCATTTTTGGTCTCAAAAATATAGGTTATGACCCCGCATTGGAACGAGCTCGTCGAGCTCGTTCCAATTAGGGGTCATAACCTATGTTTTTGAGACAAAAAATGAAAAAAAATAGTTATTCAAGAATTCTTTTTGTACGTGTCGTCTGCTTTTCATGTTCGGTAAAGGGTTAACCAAAATCAGCTGGGTTTAGTGAATACAAATCCATTTGGGCTCATGTTCACTCAACCCAGTTAATTTTCAACCCAACTGCTGTTAGAGAGTAAGTATTCACATGCTCCCATTTTCATCACCGTCAGATGCTCACTTTCCTCTTCACAAAACTTAACCTTTGAGACTCATCCACCCAATTGCCCACAAGTATCACTTTACTCTTATTTTCGTTCAATTTTAGTCGCCATTTATCTCCATATTTTCCTACAATATTAACAGTTTCTGTAATCCCTTTTCAGTCTCAGCTAATAAGCCAAATTATCAGTAAACAATAGTCCTGGGATGTTTGTTTATCCACCCCCACCCCCCAACCCACCTCCGGGCATGCCATCAACTCTTCTATATCTTTGATATACAAAGTAAACAAAATCTGCAATGAGATGCACCCCCGCTTGATGCCTACCTCCATTTTGATCAAGGCCGTAACTAACATTTTTGGGCGGGGGTCACACCCACCACCCCCCAGAAGTTACGCCCCAGGGACCCTTTATGTAGTGATGATTCACAGGTTAAGTTCAATCTGCACATTACTGAACAGTGTCGCCGTGATTCCGACAAAGCAACCTCCCAACCTGAGGCCGTCAAGTTTCCGCCACGTTTCCTCCTTCCATACAATGTTCTATGCTTTTTAACATCTAGAGGGTCTATAAACATCTTTCTCTTGTTGACTCTTCGTCCCCTGAGTTCCAATGTGTTCTATGTTCCAGTAGGCACATAGAACACATTGGACCTCAAGAGACGTCTTGTTGATTCAATCAGTCGGGAAAGAGTAAATAGGTGACAAGTGACTCTTCTTCCTTTCGAAAATCCATTCCAGCTTTATCTTAGGAATCACCTTTCTTCGACAATTTCACAAGTCTCACATAGAGAACCTAGCTATATATCATCCAAAGGTTTAGAGATCAGTAGACGTTGTCACAACAGCCAAAACAATAATTAGAATCATTGTGATATTAGCACGATTCTTTCAGTAACAATTGGACCATGTCATTTTGTCATATAGTCTACCAAAGTGGCCCGAAACACGTCTAATGATAAACATTGCAGACACAATGTTCACGGACGACGGCGGGGAGTGACACAAAAGCTCATCCTTACTTTCAGTCAGGTGAGCTAAAATAGGCCGAGAAAATGGATTGGCAGAGTTGGAGATAGGCAAAACGGAAAACATTCCGCCCATACAATACTGCATTGGCATATAACCAAACAAAAGACAATGCTATAACATAACAACCACAGGCTGCCAAAGTACAGGTGTACACATAGGTGAGCAGTCTGGAAACGTAGTTTTCGTTCAACCAAAAGAGACAGTAATTCCATACTATACTACCGCACCAGACAATCAACCATACCCCTCAACATCATGTGACGTAATATTACGAGCTATCTACAGCAACCATAGAATTGTATTGCAAAAATATTTCGGGAGATCGAAAGGTCAAAAAGACTAAAAATAGAAAAAAACTGAAATTACAAGACAACTGTAATTATAAGAGAGTAATTTTTATTTATTCTAAAATCAATTAGGTTAAAATCAACCCGAATCAACTGGGTTGAGTGAATATGAACCCAACTGGGTTCATATTCATTCAGCCCAATTGATTTGGGTTGATTTGTAACCAAACAGATTTTAGAGTGTAATTACATTTTGACACATACTCTACCAAAGTTGCCCGAAACACGTCAAATGATAAACATGCTTTATGAATCCGTCCAAATGTATCGTTGCTGATGGAATATACTGATTCCATAACTGAGTCATTAAAATAGTTTCCCAAAGTAATATGAAACATCAAAGCACCAATAAATGTAAGACTAAAACAGTTCAGAAAATGCCGCGCGTCTTCATTAGCGAAGATGAATCAATAAATTTTTCAGTAGTGGAGATTCGATTTTGTCTCTGAGATATCCTGTCAAATTATCTATTTTTTTTTTGCCACTGATCCTACAATAGATTGATAAGCAAGGTGATCCCAAGTTAAATGATGCAATAGATTTTCACCTAACCCACAGACCTGAAGGCAAAATTTAATCTGTGGCATTACTGGAATTTTTGAACATATATACTTAGTATTATTTATCTGTACATTTTCTGTACATACTCAGAGCGATGCAAAATGGGAACGAGAGAAAATAAAAGAACACAGCATCTAGACTTCATTCACATGCTCCTTTTACTGCTAAATAAGAACACTTCACAAATGCCACCTTACTTCCAGAATCGCATGCATATTAGGTAATTCAATCTGATTAATGGGACTATATTAGCGCCGTACCAATTAAAAAGTTGAAGCCCAATGTACGCCAAGATGTTACCCGAGATCTTGATTTGTATTATTGTGAAAAGATATAACGGTATAAAATATTTTCCCATAAGCTATCAACTATTATAGCGTTTATGGGAAAAAGAAAACAAAATTTGAAATTCCGAAATGTTAGCGAATTTGCATCATCGATTTGAGCAACATTTCACAAATTCAGATTAATATAAAAATACAGAAGTTGTCTTTTTACAATGTTTTTACAATCTGTTTAAACGATTGACAATTATTCTCTGTTGAAACCCTTGTAAAAATAAGAAAATGGCGTTTTCACAATTATGTGATGATCCGTAATTTTTTTTCTGTTCATGATATACAACGTGTGCGCATCGTGACATACAAAACAGGCACTATCCTTTCCATAAATATAAAAGTCTGGGATGTGGGATTTGCTCATTTTTTTCTGGGAAGACTAAAAACTCGCTCCATCACTTAAAATGGTGAAATGCGATCTCATTCCACAGAATGGTTTACATTTGAATAAGAGAGCAAAACATGAAAATGTTTAAGAGAAAAATGTTATACAAAACGTATTCCCGTTAAAGTTGACATGTCGCAGTATTTCAAGCCACTCGCAAAATAAAATGGGCGCAATCCAAATTTAATGCCGCAACAGCAGTTTCTATGTAAAAAATGTACGATTACATGAAATTGCATGGGAAGTGGATTGCGATTCTTAGGTATAGTTTTGGTGCGATGGAGTCCCATTCTGCTCATGATTTTCTAGTAATTTTCATTGGCCCTTTAACGTAATGCAGAAATGTGAATACAAAGCAGACAAAGAATTTCGATCAGATCGCTATCGTCGAATTCCTCAGTCTGCTTCCCCTAAACAACCCTGTAGAATCTCACCCTTCAAAACAGAAATGCGAGAACATTAAAAAAATATTTTCTAGTTATGACTGAAAATGGGCTGAAATGAACCATTAGCATTTTCAAAGATCTGACAATATGCTGACTGGCAAATTGCCATAACTTTTAGACTGCTAATGATTTATTTTAGCCAGTTGTATTAATAGGTAGAAAATACAATTGTAGAAAATACAATTGTAAAAGTTTTATCGTATTGGCTCCAGATCACAAACGAATCAGGAAATTTGTCACTTTGGCTATCATAATACTGCTGTCATACGCGTGTCTTATCTCGACTTTGGAGGCGTAACAGAAAAAATGAAAGAACACATCGTTTCTCGTTTTGAAAACCTTTTTCAGATACCTCATATGGAAGTATATATCACATGACTTGGAGAAGTAAGTGTTCGTACTATAACTGCCCTTCATCATCCGTTACAGAATGATTTTCGTGACGTACATGTAAATGTCTGAGCGTGGACAGTCCACAATCTGCTATCCATGTCAGATGGTATAAACCATAAACCATATTATCCTTTTATGTGAGATAGTCACACCCTTAGTGGATTTCAGTGCTGGAAAAGCTGTCAGTGAAGTACATTTTCACGATCGTAGTTTCTGTAATAAAATGTACCAAATGTTGACCCTTCCATAATATACCATTGTGAGCACATAAAAAAAACAAAACAAAAAACATTGTGATGGGGAGGAAAGCGGGCATATGCTTCAGTGGCGTAGCCAGGGACTGAGTGAGTGGGCTCGTTTTCAGTATTTGTATCAAAATTCCACTTGCTCTGTTTCACCTGTTTCACTTATTGATTATTTTACGTATTGTTCCATTAGTATTGCAGGACCACACGGTGCCTTATGCATATATATAACGACTTTCCGTGAGGCCACCCACAGTACCACCCACGTAGGTGTATACACGTGCCCTAAATGTGTGCGAACTAAATAGTCATGGAAAAATCAGCCGACCATAATAAATTTCCAACAATGAATTTTCGACGTTTTTTTTTTGTTCTGGTGGCCTGGTACAGTTTCCACTTTAATTCTAAGGCGACATCGCTGAGGGTGAAAAACTCATATGTATTTGTAATGGGTGCAAAAAACTTCCATAATCGGGATATGAGTCACTGTGTTCCATCGCTCAAGAACTGACCGCCAATGTCAATGTTTTCAAGTTTGAAAAACAACAAAGGAAAAACATTCCATCTCTCCACCAGACTTATTTATTTGGGGGAAAAACAACATTTCCATTGATGTCAGAGTTCCTTACAATGAATATCAAGGTATAATACTACGAGGTCTCTTCACAATGTTCACAACTGTACACGAATTATTGAAATTCAAATTCTGACATTTACACTAATATACGCATAATGTATATTTAAAAGGATTGGTGTAGGGTCCACAAATGTGGCCTACAGTACACAACATTATTGGTTCCACTTTCAGACTACGAACAGATTCAATGATTCCTTGTACCGTTTGTTTTTTAAATCTCATACAAGCAAGTTACCATTTCTCATAACTTTCTTGATGACATTCTTGCAAGCCTGATTCCAACTTTTGAAATGTTTGTCACCAGACAACAGGAATATCTACCTGGAGTGCGACAGAAAGATGAAAAGATAAAACTACCCTAGCGATGGTTTCTAATTACGTCTTTGCAGCTTCTATAGACAGCCAAGATTTCAAGTTAAACTTATTGCCAGGAAACCTGCCTACAAATTGTGGTGACATAGAATTTCTAGTAGATTGCCCAATTTCCGAAGACTTAGTGTTCATTGCATGATGGACAATTGGAAACTTCTGCTGGTTGGTGACTGTGGAAAGTGTGGATTAAATTGCCTTAGGAAAGAGGCCCACAACCAGATATGGAAGACCACCTGAAAATTCATGCAACCTAAACGTTATGGAGAAATCCATCAAAAATATATTTATTTTTCAGTATTTACCCCTTTAGCACGAGAGCCGATTTGTATTACCCGAGATCATATAGACTTCGTTCCCCAAACTGATGACGCCTTACTTTGACACACTAATTCTGAGGAGTAGTTTTATTCTTCAGATGACGAAACAATATTGAATGTAAAATGTGGGAGCGTCTAGATATAGGGCAAACCAAGACTCCTCACAAGTCTGGGAGATACACAAAGATCAAATACGATTTACTTGGAGGGTCATGTTTCATAAACAGAGTACATGAAATGATATAGACCATAAAATAGTGTCTGAGACTTGCTTAACCTATAGTCTATAGCTTAAATGTCATTGCCTAACCCTTTAACCAACGTAACGCCCAAAACCGGCCAGCGCTATTAAAAAAAATCACCAATTAATTTTTATTGTTTTTCATTTTTTGTGTCAAAAACTTGTGTCTTTGGAACGAGCACGTCGTTTTGAGGCCAGAAATGGAAAAAATTAGTTATTAAAGAATTTTGTTTGCAAGTGTCGTCTGCTTTTCATGTTAGGTAAAAGGTTAACATATGGTTCAATAGATCAATAGCTGCGAATTAAAGTCCGTAAGCCCCAGGGCTCACACAGATCATAACTACAAAGCATAGTCAAATGAGGCGGAGGCTTATATGTTATTCACACTTCACAAACCAGTGATGTCCTGTGAATTTTGGCCACTTTCCTGGTGAAACGGGAACCAAACATTTATTTCATTTAGATAAGCCTTTTTATACCATGATTACCTATTCTACTTTTTATAAAAAGCCTATGACATAAATTTTAGCTTTACATACCAACCGTGGTGAACACGCCAGCAGTGGGATTTCAATAGTTAAAATTTACATCTCCAGTGGATCAACGTCCAACCTGACTTTTGGAGACCTCGACCTGAATGCAAACTTGTCTAAATTTATCGCTCGTCGCCTCGCGAAGAGTAAAATAAAAGCGGCAATTATTTATTACGTTTTAAATGAGTTTCCCTCAGAAGATGCCAAAAATTAACAAACATGCGTTGTCTCATGTTAATAAAGCATCCATAAATCGAAATAGTATGTTATTATGTTATTAAAATGAAAAAGGCCCCATGATTTGTGCGTTTCTTTTTCCATTTCGATTCTGAATACCGCCCACCGGTGCTCATGTAAACAAAAACAGATTCGCGCGTATGTACGTCTGCTGCTCAGTAAAATCGAGAAAAAAATAATAGCGACTCTTAATAATCTGACGATAATGGATTAAATAAAATATACCCAAAATAGCTTTGTGTACCAAATGTTCACCACTAGCGGTGAAGTGGTGTTAACCGCTCACCGAAGGCTCGCAGTTAAGACCACTTCACCACTCGTGGTGAATATTTGGTACACCAAGCTACTGTGGGTATATTCTATTTGTACTGTGCTCCGAGAGCGCTGTCTAACGATCTAACATATTTTATTTATTAGATATGATTTCTTTCCAGAAATTGCCATTATGAAACTTGGCTGATATGATTTTACACTCGGCTGATATGGCGCTGATCTCAGCTACATGAACTAAACTAGAGTTCCCAACTTGATGGGTTATTAGGCGCTGCAATTTTGTTCACTGCAAAATCGTTGACCGTTATTGCCGTACGCAATCAATTAGTAAAATTGGCGTTACCAGGTGAAATGCAGTAGTTTTTTGTTTGGTGAGTAATAAATGATGGCAACCTGTAAGGATTAGGCAGTCGAATAGAAGAAAGAAGTAAGTTATCCAAAACATTCATCGCAAACTGAAATTCAGAGTCGTAAGCGGAGCTTCATCGAAGTGGGAGGAGAGGTGGTTTGGCTATTCGAAGGTTGCCCAGACGTTCAGATAGCTGAACTAGAAGGTGAAGAAGAAACTTCGGACTGTGTAGAGAAACAATAACACTAACAGAAAACTAACAGATCTGAGAATTTTGTAATTATTTGTTTTGGTTTAATACATAAGAGGTTATTACAGGGTTAGTTTCATACCGGCCGAGATATCAGCCTTAGGGTAACTTCAAACCAGCTTTCAACCTTAGGTCTCAGTCTGATATGAAGTTACCTCAGCCTGATATCTCGGCAGATATGAAACTAACCAAATAATAACCTCTACATAGCCTTAGTTAAGACAAGCACATTTATACGATATTATATCACGACAGCAAATCATTTATTAGGAACTAAAGAGATGTCGGAAACTGGGGCTTTGTCGTTGATGGGGGAAATATATTCACGCCGCGTATTCAGCCAAAACTCAAGGAGTGTTGCCTGAATCCGTACGTGAACGTATGTCTCACCGTGTCTCACAGTGACGAACCCGCCCGTTTCACTTTTGTTGGGGTGGTTCTTATCCTGAAGGGGTTAATAACTTTTCCTCGAAAAGCATAAATCAACAGGGGTTAATTGAAAACAGCAATTTTAATACATATATATATAAAAAATAAACATGATAATAGGTGACTTACATGGAATCCAAAAGAATAAGGAAACAAAACGTCAATCACCCCAACCCACAAGTCACTTGCGGGCCCGAATTCTCTGTTGTCGCTGGGGTTTCCTCCTTTTCGCCGGTGTTTATTCCCTGGCTGCCTCTTCACTTCACTCCTTTCACTACCGTCGCACGGCCACTAACGTATTGTCACTTTATCGCACCCCTCTGCTCTAACATGTTACGGAATGTCACACTGCCACTGCCGTTGCACGGCCACAAGCTTATTGTCACTTTAGTTGACGCTTTTCACACAAGCAGTCGCCGCTGGCGTGGTTAAACTCTCCCCTACGTTTAACTCAGAAGAATGTTCATACAGGCAAAGCCTTCTCTGCCGATGTATAGCTTGCCTTCTAAAACAGGTAATGCCGTCTACCTAAATGCAAATTAGCTCCCTGAGCTCGTACTTCGTGTTTCTGATCCTATTCTCACAAATGGCCAACGACTTGGTCCGCGACTGCTCCTATTTTAAATATGAGCTCCGTGGCCCTCCTACATAACAACGTGAATATATACTTTCGCACCGATGCGCCACCTCCTCTAACCTGTAGCATAGCCCCCCCCCCCCCCCCCCCATCTACTCGCAACGACCCACAGCCTTACACACCTTCTGACTGGAATTGGCTGGAATGAATTTTTCGAGAAAATCCCCGATTTTTATTTAGGTAGCCAGAACATTAATTCTCATTTTAATCACTTCTCTTGAACTTGGCCGCTCAGATCTATCTTAATTTAATACTCGCTTTAAAGTTCCTTTGAAAGACTCAGATTTTGGTATCTTTTGACATTACGGAGACAGGATAGATGCATAATGTGGGTGTGTGCCCAGAACATGTGTGATGCACTGTTTTCCAAAAGTTACATATTAACTGGTCATAATTATCTAGATACTATCTACAGAAGAATACTTCTTTGATCAGTTATCAGATAGCCCATGTGGCGTTTCAACAAATGCGCCTTAATGGACATTAAATTTCACGCTTTATTACCACCGCTCGAATTATTTTGAAAAATCGGTTTTCGGGGTCCGTCATATACCTATCTTTACGCTTTATGTTTAACCCATTCAGAAAGATTATCGAAAATATTTACACTTTTGAACAAGAAAATTGCTACGTTTAGCAATTACCTTGACACGAGCCGACCTGTCCCCAGAACAGGCAGCTCCACCTATGCGACAGAAAAGTTCTACTTGCATGGCACATAAATTTTTAACTCGACATGGACGGACTGAAGCAATGAGTCACGGAATCACACGCTAAGCATTTATATAATAGTTTCTTTGTGTGAAATTGGACCTCCGGCAGTGAGGCAAATCAAAGTAAAAAGTACAAAAGGTACAGACCAAAACGCAGCCAATCGAATATACATGTGCTGGCCATTAAGAACACCGGGAAATGTGGCTTTGAATACCGAATCCTGTTCTACCTGTAAATCAGAAGTAGACCTTTTCAGAAGCAAATCATTCTCTACCTCAGACATTGGCTTTTCGTCTATTGGTCCTTCAGAGCATGAGAGGTTTCCACCTACACAATACACTGTTACAATCAAGCACTGTGAAATAGCACATCAACACGACCAACGTTTCAGTTAATAGACCTTCGGGATTAATTCAAAGATCAATTGACCAAAACGATACTTACTTTTCCCGGGATGTTTAAAGAATATGAAATAGCATATGGAAAGAAGGTTTAGCCATATTCATCTATCCGTGGATTATGCAGTACTGTGATCACAAATATGGTTATTTTCGCGATCAGATCGCAATTTGAACGCGACACAATTACACCAATAAGCTGAAATTTCCTTGATTAAATATTACAAGATTGAGACCGTATTAAGAAAATAAAGTAAGCAAAAATGTATCTCAGCTGCAATATCTTCACACTTTCTATACAGAATTTCTGGAAGGTAAGAGGACAGAGAATTTCAGCTGGATCGCGATCCAATCGCGATCTAGTTGAACTCTCTCTCTCTCTCCGCTTTTATGGTCACATTACTGCTCATATATAGTCAACCAATGAAGTGCTTCAGTGAAAAAACACAAGAGAAATTTGTTTTTATAAATTTATTTTTTAATTTAAAATATTTACATATGGTACATACTTACATGTACATAAGTTTAGATAATAGCTTGATCGTAGCTGACATACAGTACATGGAGAGTGGATTGTAACTAAATCACCCGCGGAGTGGAGTTATCACCCTAGCTATAACTTTCAAATTTTGTACACATCGACAAAAAACACAAGCAATGTTTCAGCCAATGGACCTCCGGGTTTGTGCTGCTTATGCTTTGCAACAAATTTGCAATTATTGCTTGGGTGGAATCTCTACTCTGCGGGTGATTTAGTGATAATACACTCTCCACGTACTGTACATGCGGTGACAGCAACACGGGATAATATACAGCCTCTCTAATATTAAATAACAAAAATATGGACTTCTCTTACATTATGAATGAATTGTGTATATATAAACAATGAATGACAAATGCTTTACGTGTTGCACTGAAGATAAAATAAATTATGCTATTTTGTAGCAGTTTCATAAAAACACACATTATTCATTCGTTATGATCCTGAATACATTCTACGATAACAGAATAAAGAATTGCAGCTACATTTCAAACTAGAAGTCCTGTTACGAATTGCCAGCAAATAGCACGTCACTCTGCGCGTTGATTTGCGCGCTATGACGACAGTAAGGCTATCAAATTCTGTACATATTCCCAGTACATAACCAGTATTTCAGCCAATGACCCCCGGGTTTAAAGCGGAGGTTCAATGGCTGAAACATTGCTTGTGCTCTCTGTTGTTAACCAGAAGAATCTGTCGTGCTTTGTATGCCAATCGATTGGGAAATGTAGAGCAATTTCTTCGCGAAATTATGTCAAAATAAGCGCATAGTTCGTGACAGGACTTCTAGTTTTAACTGTATGGCTGTATGGTGTTTGTAAGCTCGCAGGCCGCCAGTCAAATGCGATAAGGAATTCGACGCCGTGATAGGTTGTTTGTTCACCCACTTTTCGTGAAGTTTGCGCGCCGACAATCGTTGAGGTAATGAGATATTTCGTTTACATACAAATATAACATATATTCATTCATGCTTCAGTTATAGATATCCCAATGGAGAAATATTTAATTCACCTTGAAAAACATCAAGATATTAATACAATTAGTGGAACTACGCGGCGTAATCATAAAACGATAGCTGTGGTGTATTTGTATTCATAATATCTAGGAAACAAACGATTTAAAAACATTTCTCCCATTGATTAAAAGAAAATGAAATTTTATGGAATTTTTAGATTCAATCGACGAATGAAATATTTCAGTTCGTTGGGAAAGCGAACCGTTCAGGTTTGCTTTTCAACCAAGTGGAATATTCTACCCGATTGAATCTAAAACAGTCGATGGACTATTTAAGGACTGGTTCAAAGCAATAACGGCGTCAGCCTCGTTTAGGAATCTGACTTGACTGGTGGCTTAAGAGCTTGGAGTATTTGTTTTGTGATCAAATATCCCAGTTCGAAATGGAATCAATAAACATTATACTAAAGCGAGAACGGGTCTTTGATGTCATGGCACTATACAGAGCTCAAACTTCATGCGCGAATCCGAATCGATTCTCGCAAATAATTGTCGCACAGAAACACTGTACCTTAGCAGTGGTGTCTAGTGGAGTCTTGGCTACCTATACAGACAGCCAAGACTTCACTAGAAACCACTACTATGATACTGCAAGTATCTACAGCAAGACCACCAAAACCATGTATGTGAGAACAGTGCCCTACATGGACATGCAAGACAAGAAACTCTCCAAAAGTAGAACTATAGGCTCTTAAGAAATTAAACTCTGGCCGATATATAAATATGAGGTTTGATTTTATCTATGGAAAATGCACTTGTTACACTCACAAGGTTATAGGAGTATTTTCACATTCTAGGTTATTTAAAAAGATAAAACTGATTCTCACGGCAGGAGTTCGCGAAAATCAAAACCGATTCTCATGAATTGGGTCAGATTTTAAGTCCTGCTATACGAAGAGCAGGTGCCAAAACCTTTACAATTGTATTTTCTAGAATTGTATTTTCTACCTATTATATAACAGAATAAAATAAATCATTATTTTAATGAGATATGGCAATTTGCCAACTGGCAAATTGCCACATCTTTGAAAATGCTAATGGTTCATTTCAATCCATTTAAAGTTATAACTAGAAAATACGATTTTAAAAGATACAATTGTAAAAGTTTGATAGTATTGACCCCAGTTGAGTAACTGCAATATTTAGCTTTAGTGAAATTACTCATCTATTCCCTTGAAAGGACAGAATATTTCCAAGTTCTTAGTAGCCTTTCATTGGGCTCAGCATATTAAAATACACATCCAAGGGGAAGAATATATCGTTCCTAAAATTATGCACTAGTTCATATGGAAGCGTATTAGTGTCACATGAATTTTTTTTTATCTCCTACGTAATCTCTTACGATGGAGATACGTAGGAATTAGTATGTCTTACGTAGGAGATAACTTCGCTTACGTAGGAGTTAGTATGTCTTACGTAGGAGATAATTTCTCTTACGTAGGATATAGTATGTCATTAAATATTTCTCACTCATTTATTCATGTACATTTTGTATTCATGGTTTATACCACCGAAATATAGCAAGATGCCTAGAGGTTTAGCTGATATTGGAAGAGTTCAGCCAGTTTGGAAACTCCGCCACCCCAACACAGACGCCCTTGAATTGATCATAACCCCAAACCCTTCAGTCACACCACACTCCTCACCCTTTAATTTTATTATAACATCAAACTTAAGTTTAGCTGTGAAGTACCACAACGGAGCTTCAGCTTCAGATCTCACAGGAAATGTACAGGTGGAGGTGTGATTTGTAAGCAGGTGGATTTTATTGACGGGGATGGGAGCAATGGATTGCTTTTGGTAGAGGACAAGGGGGGGGGGGGAGGCTTCCTTACACTTGGATTCAGTCATCCTTTCTGGGTGGAGTGGGTCTGGTAGTCTGGGGAAGACATTCACACAGAGCTACCTGGGCTTTAGCTAGCCCCCAAGATTAGTCCGGGTGTATAGGAGTCTTCTAGAGACTGTGCGTCAAAGGACCACATCCTTCCCCTTTCATAGAAACATTGAGCAAAACTGATTGCAAATCAGGCATGTACAAGTGTTATATGATGCATCATAGCCGCATTACGCCAGCTCTAACGCATTGCTTGACTTCAGTTGTTCTGAACCCTAACATGATGTGACCGCCTGCCTATATAACGCTCGTGACGACGTGTTGCTTTCTATGTCAACGTCTGCACATGGAAAATTATCTCGTGTGTATGAGATACTACCTCCTACGTAAGAGATACTACCTCCTACGTAAGAGATACTAACTCCTACATAAGAGATTGCAATTCCTACGTAAGACATACTAACTCCTACGTAAGAGATATTATCTCTTACGTAGGAGAAAAAAATGTTTCTCATGTGACACTAATACGCTTCCATAAGTTTAAGCGCCGATAATCTGCCCTGGTTGATTTAAACGTTTCATCCGATTGAACTTTCAGATGACATTAGCGGGCAATCTATCTTTTCTCCCGAACAGCTATCCTAAAATACACATTCTGTTTGCAAAGCATTGCCAATAGTCCATTTTTTTGGAACGTGTAGAACGGGCTCTTTCCAACAGGATCCATAAGATTTTCTTTGTTGGTAAAGAATTAGAATATGTGACTTCTGTGGAAAGTCTCGAAAGGAGCTGAACGTCCCAGCAAGTAAGGACTTAATGAAATAAAGATAGCGCCTTTGTTAGGAGACATGCACATACCACACGAATGGTCACCGACTGGAGAGTGGTGGCGGAGTAGATAGACTACGCTCTCTCTAAACCATTTACCTAACGAGTAGCCACCCGGTTAAACTTGCAAACTGAGCAGTTGAATAAAAAATTATTTTTCAAAAAATTTTAACAAAATCATGTCATGTGAACCCTTATTGGGACGAGCTCTTTCCAAGGGGAACGTCCGATAACATGGTTTTGCTGGCATGTTTACAAAAACTTGAAAAACTAATATTTAAAATAACAAATGTTCATATCGTATGCGTTGGGTAGAGCATTAAGCTAAATATGCCGGAATAGATATTCGGCCCGGAAAATTCCCGAAGGGATCAGCACTCTGTAACAGCATCAACTGTGGGGTTGACAGCAAAGTTTCCATTAAGAAGGCCATCTCACAAAACTAGCACCATGGGACCAAGCAAACGTTGTGGAATTTGGTCGCCAGTCCTTAATTTATGCGCCTGGAACTAGAAAAGGAGACACACCGAAAGCGATTCAGCCAGTATGAAACATAACAATATATGATTAGCTTGAGAATAGGCTAAAGGAAAAAAATGTCTTCGACGCAGACGTCGTCCTTAACAAAAACATAGCGGTTTTAGTGCATAGGCCACTGCGATTGACCCAAGGTATCCCCGAGTGACCATTTTTGGCAAATGAGTTGAAGTGACAATTTGTAGGAAAGAAATCTGACAGGCCTCCTAAGCTAAGTAGGGAGCCACGTCACAGCATTTCACGAGAAAAAGATACATGCATTTCCATTTTAACCCTGTACCTAACATGGCTAGAAGGCGACACAGAACAATTTTAAAACAACAACTAAAAAAACATTTTTTGCCTGAAACATATAGCTTATGTTCCCTTTCTGGGGCAACCAAAACGATCTCGCTCTACTGAGATGTCATAAGCTACGTTTTCAGACCAAAAATGTTTTTAAAATAATAAAATTTGACATTTTGTTGTGAAATGCGCTGACCGTTTTATCATCACGTTAGATGAGGGTAGGGCCGATTGACGAACTAAAACAACCGAGGTGTATCATTTTTGCTCTTTCTTGGTTTCGTAATTCTTTATGGACATTAATGGCCACAAATAGAAATTCTGATCATTTAATTAGCCTATATTCTCTTTATTGAAAAGTGCGGAAGCCTACAATGGCTCTATTGCGACCAAATGTTATTTAAAATAATATCAAACACTAATCAAATGCAGATATTATATCAGCTTTAGTCAAATAATAAGGAATAACTGTTGAGTTTCTCAACATTAAAAACTCAAAAGATTTCGCGACATGCTTTTTCATAACAACGCTACGCGGGGTTATGAAAATGCCTGTCCCCAGGTTAGTCTTAGTACGTTGGAAAACATAAGAATAGTTATTCATTAAATACGATCATTTAATGAATAACTAATGGCTGGGCTATTATTAAGTGGATTTTCTAGACCAGAATGAGTCTGTTGAACGAATGAGATGACATCAAGGATAGACGTCACATTTACAAAGATCACAGAACAAGTGATGAACTGTCTTACTTATTCAGGTTCATAATTTTGTTAGCTAATGGAAACCAAATCATGTCAGTTAAAATTATCTATTAATAAATACTACAGTATTCACATATTTACAATATACATAATATACATATATCCATTTATATGACAAAAAATTCGATAAACACATAACTAAAATAGGATCTATCAGGACGCTTAAATATCGTCCTTTTTATCATACACAAATGTTTATAAGAACACACTTAATTAGAATGTTATTTATGAATAAGCAAAATTACGACGCTGATATGTCAAAAATGACGTAATGGATTAATGTACACAATTCTTGATGACGTGACGACAGTGGATACATTTTAGAGATCACAAAGTGGGAATAATGTCTTGATCATAAAAAGACAGGCTTCTGTTAGTTATATATTTCATGGGGTAAACAGAAGGGAAAAAACCCCAAAGAAACGAAAGAACCTTTGTACAAGAAAAAGGTAACAGGAAAAAATGGAACCGAAGCAAAGAAACCGACCAGTAGCAAGAATAATCACAATACCTATAACATGAATGCGATATCTCAGTTAAGAGACTGATCTCAGTTTTTAAAGTGTTCAAATCCAAACAAAATATTTCCATAAATTTGCATAACCAAATGAATGGAAACAAATTAATCAAACCAGAAATATATTCCCATAAATCTGCATAAAAATGTTTGGGTAAATCAAATTCATTAATATGCTATTCGTGGCATGTATGGATATTTTCCTTCAACAGATATGATTTTAATCTTCGTAATGAAGTAAAATAAAATAAACATAAAATATACAGAAATATAAAAAAATATATTTTTTTTTTATTAGGCCAATTTTTTCTCTAGGGAGTCAGTAAGATTCTAAACAGAAAATGCAGTGTTTCTTTCTCTCCGTTACTTCTTTTTCGGTTACTTTTCCCTGTTTCTTTCTTTCCGGTTTCTTTCTTTCCTGTATCTTTGCCATGTCAGGTGATGATGAAACAATTAAATGTTTTGAGAACTTTTGTTATATCGATGCATTAATCTAAAAACTGGAATACGTCAATGTATTCGGCTGGGTAAAAAAGTAACATTGCAACAGAAAAAAATAACGAAAACACAAATGTATACAAACCTCAATCCTGGGGCCAGTACTATAAAATGTTTACAATTGTATTTTCAAGAAGTGTATTTTCTAGTTATGACTTTAAATGGGATGAAATGAACGACTTACCACTTTCAAAGATGTGGCAATTTGGCAGGTGGCAGAATACCACATCTTTTAAAATGGTAATGATTTATTTCAAACCCTTTAAATTTATAACTAGAAAGTCAAATTCTAGAAAATACAACTGTAAAAGTTTTATTGTATTAGCTCCTGGTTTTCTGAAAGTTCAGTGCTTTGGAGTGTTATTTTTTTGCAAGAGTCGCCAGTCTATTTGCACTTTGATAAATTACATTTAAAATATGGTAAAAGTGTTGTTTTTAAAATACGGTAAACGTACTGTTAACAAGCTGTCGGTACTTCAACCGTAAAATAGTGCGGTAAAACTACAATATTAACCCTTTGAACCCTGGTGGTATTTTCTACTTAAGTGCAATAGAAACAATAGGAAGAGTCCATATTTATTATGCAGCACGTTGAAAATATTGATTGCTCTACCTCACACTTTAACTTAGCAGTCACCCTACTAAATGAAAGTATGACGTATCTTGTTCCGTGGCGTGAAAAGCGGTCTCACAGGTTTAAAGGGTTAAAATACTTTTGGCAATGTCGACCTATATTCTGTTCGGCCATTGGAGCACACCGAGGAACTGATATTTCTTTTCTCTCCATTGTACAAAAAGGCTGTTGATTTGTCATAGAGAGTTGACCAATTAATATCTTTAACCTGCAGTGGTATCGTTGCAGGTAGAATATATTAATTATTCTACCTCAAAACCGACTATTCTAAACCAAGGTAACTTTACAAATTGACGATGTCATTTGCAGAAACAGGACCTAGAGAGACAAGGACGATCATTTTCAAAAAATTAAAACAGTGCTACCCTGTACAATGAAACTTCAAGTGGTAATTTGTTATGGAGTAACCCTTCACTCTCTGTGATGGAGAACAAAATTATGTTTTCAGCATTTCGTGAGTTCATAGTGAATACAAAAATATTTCAAGACACGCTCGTTCCAAGTGTTAGAAATTAGATGACCCCATTTAGAAACTTGGATGGGATGTCTGACTCCAACCCTAGTGTTATTCTTGCATCAAAACAACCCAAAGAAGAATTTGACTTTGATTGTAATGGCCCTTTATTATGTGATGGTTGATATCCTCTTTGCACAATGCACTTGCACCTGATTGTGAAGGCGTTTATATAGGCCATGCCTGTTCGCCAAAACCAATTTTAATTAAGTTAAATAACGTTGTCCATAAAAAAGTAGTCACAGTCATTACCGTCATATTTACAGTAAAAGTAACAGTAACTGGTTGACAGTACATCCACCGCACCTTTAACGGTAATTTTGTACAGAGTGATATTTCTGCAGGAGTCAGCATTGTTAAAATTCTACTGTCCTTTGGAGCTATAACAGCAAATTATTTCTTATCCTCCGAACTATTTTGTCATTTATCGTGTCGCCTCGTTGCTCCCTGTCCTCACCGATTAACAAACTTTCCCTCTGGGCAAAATATTATGCACTTTGAAGGGTTAAAGTTAATTTCATTTAAGTTCCCCTGCTTCAAGAAATAATTTGAGAAAATATTGATGTTTTTCCTAATATTCGTAAGTTATTAATGACAAAAACTGACTTATAAAGATCCTTCAATTTCTCAAAGCAAATATATGCGGCTTGTTTCAATTGAAGTTGTCACATTGCATTGAAACAGAATTCCCGAAACACTTTTCCCCACAAACATTTTAACATCTTCACTGCACTCGTCAGGAAACGAGGATCAGGGAAAATTAGTTCTGTGGATCATTTGTTCAATCTCTCGCGATTCGATCGAGATTCAATCATGACACACTAACACGAATGGGAAGAGATTTCGTAAATAAATACACAGAACGATACGCGCGTGTGAATGGGTTAATCGATTGGCACGAGTGCCAGCGCGGAAGGATAAAATGAGACTCCGCAGGCTTCGGGTCTTATCCTTCCACGATGTCACAAGTGCCATATCCATTTACCCATTCGCACGCGCTTGTTCCATGTTTATTACACGCCTTCCTGTTTATAAAAACATTAGAAGGACATTCGGCAATTCGTTTGACAGCTACCAACAAAAAGAACACATTTTTTCGTCAACCAAATTTACGAGGGGAACCCGCGTTACTATTTCGTCCCCTGCGTTCCAATGTGTTCTATGTGCCTACTGGCACATAGAACACATTGGAACTCAGGGGATGATTTTCAGATACCGATTCAAACTGTAATTGCTTTGCACGATTTGTAGAAAATTCCAGTGAAATTTCGCTTCTATTTAAAAATAGTCCGTCAACGATTTCCGTTCCGCACACATGTGCGGAACAGATTTTCATTTTCCGCATGCTTTAGTATTGCTGCAGATGGGGATTACAAAGAGCAGGCGTGTAATAAAATACTGAAAAATCGACACAGCATCAACAAATACAAACGAAAATACCATCTCTGATTCAATGTTCGCGCATTATGTTTTCAACAGATGGGGCCCTATAATGTTGAGGGTGGGGGGGGGGGGGGGAACTGACGAGATAATTTTGACCGGATCACGACTTGGTCAAGATTTGGTCGAAATTCTCTGTCCGTTTTTGCGATTATTATTTATTTATTGGTGTTTAAGGTCACATACTTCTGCACAATGGCTAATCATGACCGCAAAATGAAAATAACGTCAAGTTTAGTCAATCGTTTATACCCATGTTGCAAATTTTAGAGGTCATCCACCTCAAGCATCGGTGACTGAGCCCTATTTTACCAGTAAAGCAGTGCGTTTTACAATTGTAAACGAGCATTACTTCACTTCTCCGGGTATTGTGATGAAAGTGCTGTAGGCGCGGTACTACTTGGACGTTTATGCCCCACACTTTCATTTTACACGGACACACAATAACACATATGAGCGACGAGTGATGTCAGACAGATGAATGTTGACAATGTAAAACTCCCGAAACTTCTGTATATTAGCAATACTGTGATCCGCAAAACGAGGAACGTCAGGGTGTATAGGAAAAGAAAATATAGAAAGTCAATGCACTTTGCCTTAGATTTATAAAGACCTCCAAACAATGACAAGCTTGATGCCCAAACCAAGATTTGTGTTCAAGTCACTGAAATATATATGATAGACTAGAAGAGAAAGGTACAATTGTGTATCCATAGTCCTTGAATACAGCAAAAAGGCAATGAAATGCCCGATCTAAATGCACCAAAAGGAGCATTCAGTGATGAAAAGGACAATTCGAATTTCCTAATATTATAAACAAGAATATGTGGATGCACAAACTTCTCTTTATCAGTCTGACAGTCATGCTGCAGTGGACGCGATGCAAGTGCTACAAGAGTTAAAGTTAAAGAAAAAAAATGTTCTTGTCTATTTGGGCTGTCTAATATCTGTTGATAGAACAAAGACAATGGTTTATTAAATTAAGTCGAAGAACAAAGACAATGGTTTATTAAGCCAAATATGCAGGGTGGAACTTTGAATCATTAATTACAATTTTGACTCGACGAATCGTTGTGTCTAAATTATAATTAATATTTTTTATTTCTTTTTGAACATTGTGCTCAACTAAAATCGCTTGTTACATTTATTGAACAGCAAGAGTTAATGTTGCTGCCGTTAAACCTTTGAACCCGAGAGGCCGCTTTTCCAGCCCAGGAATATGATACATCATAATTTCTTTCAGTTGGATGGTTGCTAACTGAATTTGTGGGGTAGACCAATCAATATTTTTTATTAATTGGTCTTCCCTCAAATAATGAATGCGGACTCTTCCAGTTGCTGTCATTGAACTGACATGGAATATACTAACATTTTTCACGTCAAAACAGCTTGCTTAGAAAACAAATCGATAAATATAATTTTATGTTGTAATGTTCGCGTTGCGTCCAGAGTATAAAGGCCTATAGGGCTATGATATGATTAACTACGATATTGTGAGACCTAAAAATGCTTCTGATCATGCCGAAGAAATGCTGTTATATGGCGTTCTTTCTGTTACTTAAGTTTCTTTGAGAAATACTAACTTTGATATTGATAATTGGAGAAGCTTTTAGCAGACGACCAGTATCGGGAACAAGTGGAATCAGTAAAGAAGAAAGGTTCTTTCTTGTGATCATTCCACGAGAAAGGATCAAAATAAAAAATGACAAATACTGCACTTTCAAAAGATTTGGGAGACACACGTAATGAAGGCACGTGTTTAGTTTTCATAAACAACTCAACTTCGTTGTGATGCATCGTATTTTTCAGATAATCAAGATGGTGTGAACTTCAGGATTCCGGACCGATTCAGTAAGCTTCGATACTAAAGTGCTTATTTATTAATTTGTTTTGTTTTATTATTTATGCAAATTCATCCCCGTGTGTTTGGTAGTAAACAACCAGTCTCAACATGCCACATGTCGTGATAAATGTAAGTTGATTGCCTTGGGTGGTACAGTGTTTTGAAGACCAGTGTCTGAAATTGATGAACGTTTAACACAGCACAAGTTTACTTACGCAGAACCAATGTCACTACTTCCGTTCGCAATGGTAATCTCGTAACGCAAAATTATCAAAAATTTTGTTTGAAGAAAATATTGATAATGTATCGCCCGGAAGTCACTTCCGCTAAAATTCCATTTGCTTAGCGTGTTGCTTTAACATCTGACGAAGCACAAAGAAATCGACTCCACTATTTGGTATTCATGTAATATCACGTGATTTCCGCTCATGGCGCCTTATTACTCACGCGATAGAATGGTTTAATGTCAGAAACGCTACACAGATATTTTAATTCACAATGGTTGACTTACTTCTATCAATTTTGTTCGTCTGCTTCGCAGATCTGGTTAAATTGTTTTTCAATATCAATTTCTTGGGATAATGATTGATAATTAAGTATAATGTACCATTATAATAGAAAAGACGTGTCTACCAGACATCGGGATAGCTTGCCTTTGTGGTTATCCGGATTGAAAACCAAATACAATGCTTTCCTGTTTTACACTGGTTGATATGCCTTATGTGGCGAATTTCGCCCCCACCCTTAGACAGGAAATCCGGAAGAGAGGAGTATTCTATTTGTGATTTTGTTTCCACATATTAATGCCTACAGAACAAAACTGAGCTCTGTGGACATTTGCTGTAAATTCTCAATTACAATACGATCTCGTCTACACTCGACAAGTAAATATACAGCATATAAAGCGTTGCAAAATGTTTCAATGGAAACACAATCCAGTCATAATAGGGCTCTGCGAATATTCTGTACTCGAAATGATGTTGGATTCGACAACAGTATTCGATTCGAATTCGATTCGGCAATCTGTGTCGAATATCTATCGAATATCTCCGATTATCCTTGCAGTCTTTCTCTTTGTCGGAATGCACCGGATATCGGCGGGAGGAAAGTGTGTTTTAAAAATTAGGCACATGAGCTTAAAACGGATTCCATCTCACTCAAATCAACATTCAATGCCAGCGTCGACGGATTTGTCCGTCGCTCGTCCCTCTTATTTCATGTGCCGGCGACGGATATATCCGTCGCCGGTACATGGAACAGGGAGTACGGGCAAACATGGCTGTATTCCGCACTAAAACACGATATTGGTAACCATTCTAATAAATTCAATTCGATATACGATTCGATTCGCGAATAGTGGGCATTATTCGATTCGATCGCATTCCAATATTCGCCGGTCCCTAAGTCATACCCATTTCTTTAAGTCCATGTCCGAGGTAACGCATATGATGTTTAACGAAATATCTTCTATATTATATACTCAAAGTTTGCTAAGCACCAAATATTTGACACATCATTGTGAAATTTGCTGATGACATATTTGCGATATTTTTGGTGGATATGATTGAGGAATGTATTGAGATGGTCCCCAGTGTTTACATTAGCTCTCTTGACAGGCAGACCTTTCGTGACAGTCATGGAGAGCATGTACCCCTTGATTTTCATGATGTTTTCGTGTACTGTCTACATGTACATGACATGTGTAGGGTGTTCAATCTTCATTTCAACACAAACCCTTGTAATTTAATGATTGAATATGGCAAATGCAAATGTAAGAAGACATTTGTCTGAAGCAGAAACGTGGAGGGCTGTAGGGATGGTGGAGCAAGGGGCTACCCATCGACAGGTTGGTGAAGCCCTTGGTGTGCATCATACGGTGATCACCAGAGCCTGGGTAGGGTTTCAGCAGTATGGCACACCAGTAAGACGGCATGGTGGTAGCAGAGACAGGGCAACATCTGCAGCTGAAGACCTGTTTTTGGTCATTCAGGCCCGTAGTGACCTTCAGAATGGATCCAGGGTAAATGTTTCGTCGCCGACTATCCGGGCAAGGTTGCACGAAGGTGGTCTCCGATAGAGTTGACCATGTATTCGCATTCCGCTGTCCCAGAACCACAGCCAGGCACGATATGAATAGGCCATGGTGCACATTGAATGGACCAGAGAAGATTGGTGCCCTGTTCTTTTTACAGATGAGTCAAGGTACTGCCTAGACCACACAGATAGGCGTTCTAGGGTATGGAGAAGACTAGGAGAGCGATTCCATGCAGCCAACATTGCTGAGTATGACCGCTATGGTGGAGGGTCAATCATGGTCTGGGGCGGCATCAGCTGAGATGGACGTATAGAGCTCTGTGTCCTTGAACGTGGTACATTGACTCCACAACGGTATACTGATGAGATCCAGGATGTGCACGTCAGATTGTATACAGATGCAGTGGGTGATAGATTCCTTCTGATGGACGATAATGCCCGTCCTCATGTTGCCCATGCTGTCGGGGAGTACCGACAGAAGGAGGGGATTGAGCGTATGGACTGGCCAGCAAGATCCCCTGACCTCAATCCAATCGAACATGTCTGGAATGAGTTGCAGCTTGCAATTTCAGCCCATCCAGCCCAGCCAAGAAGTGTCCAGGAGCTTGGTGTCATGCTGGTCCAAGAATGGAACAACATTCCACAAAAGACCACCAGGAACCTGATTGGGAGCATGAGAAGGCGTTGTCAAGCCGTAATTTACAGTAATGGGTCTCATACTCGATATTGAACTCTACCACTTCGCTCCATCAACATTTTGGCAAATTTGAAAAATTTCAAATTTTACCAATAATATCCATTGTTCATGGTTATCGTATTCAAAAGCTAAAAAATAATGTCAAACACAAATAAAATCTTAATTTCTGTACTTAAATCATTAAAGATATAATTAAACAAAAAATATCTAAACTTTTCATTATAATATTTCAACTAAGAGGTAAAACAGGTAGTTGGATATACTTGGTGCTTAGCAAACTTTGAGTAGTATATAAGCCATAACTCATAATCTAACGAATTACACAAATACATCAGCGCCATACACAATAATCAAATTATTTATTTCATTTTCATTTCGGTGGCGTTGCGGTAACCGGTTCACGTCAGATCACCGAAGTTAAGCAACGTCCAGCCCGGATAGTCCTTGGATGGGTGACCGTCTGAGCGATCGATTCGGACTCCCGCGTTGTGTGCTTGGGCAAACCACTTAACTCCGATTGTCCACATGGGACACGATGACGCCGTGTACTAAGGCGTACTGCACGTCGATGGTGCGTATGTCTTCAACCAATCTAACCCCGCCTGTGCTGCAGTGCGGAGTTACGATGTTGGGGAGCTGGCAGCTGCTCGCCGTTGCTCGGTGGTTCTCTCTGGGTACTCCGGTTCCTCCACTCGTAAACTGTCACCGACACGATAAGACCTTGGATGTTAAAGTGTCGTTAAACCATAATAAATCAATCAATCTATCATTTTCTTTTCCAAAACAGAGTAGAGCCCTACTCAAATTTCGTGTCGAATCGAATCCCAAATCGAATAAGACACAAGATTTCGAATCGAGACGAATCTCGAATCGAATCTCCCGACTCTTCAAGTTGTAAATATTATACCTTCTTACAGCCTTAAATATTGTCAGTTTCCACTCAAGTATTTTATGCTACAGTGACTCGTCTGTATGGGCAAATAAAAAAAAACGCAGAATATTTCAAAACGGAATGAAAATAATTTCAGAAGCGGAACCGCTTTGAACTCCTCTTCTATCAACCGGTCGCCTGTGTGATAGACCTGGTGATAGACGAAGAGTTCAAGAGGAGACCCGCTGTAGAAATTTGACACCGTATCGACGATTCGAACATTTATCGAGTTTCTTCAAGCAAATATTTAAGCATTCAAGGTTGAATCGCTTAACCCCTTTTTCCACTCAGACATTTTTAAAATTCATTATTTTAAATATTTATTTTAAATATTATTTTTTAAAAATTTTTCAAAATAAATTCAACAAAACCATATCATGTGCCCCATCATCTGAACGAGCTCGACGAGCTCGTTCCAATGCGAGGCCACGTGATATGAGTTTGGTTGAAATTGTTTGAAAAATGTATTTTTTTTTATCTGCTCAATTTATATTTATGCGGGCAGATTTGACCGTTTCGTCAGGTACGATGTTAAGCGACACCTATTTCCGTTGATCAAGTTATGCTGGCAATATAGAAATAACACATTTGCGTTGAATATACAAACAGAAGATAAACAATACATGACTATAATTAAAGACGAATTTGGTTTGCATTTGGTGATGTCACTGGGCTGAATCTCGCTACTCCAATTTCTACTTCTACTTCTACCAGTTAGTAGCCACAATCAACGTATTGATTATTCTGCTACTTCCATTGAGATGCGCATGTTTTTTTTTTTTAATTTTTCAATTTTTTTTTTTAATTTAAATTTTTTAACTTTGACCTTACAGTAGGGCTTTAAAACAGTCAGGTCTCCCGGCAGAAACTATATTGTTCGGTAGTCTGTTCGAGTCCCTTTTCGTTCTGGAATAAAATGACTCTTTTCTTATTTCTGTTCTGAGTGGGGTTACTTGAAATCCTTTTGCATTGATATTTCTGGATAGGCGGTCGGTGACTCGTCTGTATTTTTCACATCTGCATAGTTGACACTGAGGCTATGAATAAAGTTGCAAGCAGGGTTTCCTTCTGAACTGGACCCCGCAT
Source organism: Pictodentalium vernedei (assembly GCA_031216915.1). Lineage (NCBI taxonomy): Eukaryota > Metazoa > Mollusca > Scaphopoda > Dentaliida > Dentaliidae > Pictodentalium > Pictodentalium vernedei. The sequence continues at coordinate 213,898,520 of CM062290.1, forward strand.
TCACCCCGCACAGAATACGACACATGACGACAGAAGTCAGCGTCGAGGTTGTAACACTGTGAGTGGGTTGATTCAGAATTTGAATTTTATTATTCTTTAATATTTGATGAACTGTTTACTTAAGGCGAATAGCAGACGACATGTGGAAAAAAAATGTTTCTTGAATAATATTTTCATTTTTATTTAAAAAACACGGCTTATGTCCCTTATTGGAACGATCCTGTCGAGATCGTTTCATTACTATGCGAACTCGATGTCAGGACAAGTACATTTTGTATTTCGTCTTGAGTATCCCATAGGTTGTCAATCCGCAGAATCAATACTGAGGTGTCTTGGCCAATTTTTCATCGGCTGCTGATGCAATTAGAAGGTGTTACTCGAGGCAGGATATGACGCCAGGCATTTGTTAATTCACAGTAACAAGCGACGATGGATACCCAAGAGTAAAGCAAAGAACAAGTGTACTAAGAAATAGTTAAAAGATACACGCATAGCCCGTTTTGTAGAACACTTAACAATTGCTTTGTGCAAGATTCTCCAAAACCAAATGTTCGTGTTATAATCATTTTTCATCAAACAGGTGTATTAACATGCTTCCCTCCAAGATGCAGTCTCGACCAGGTGCCATCCTCTACATACAATTAAAACTAGAAGTCCTGTCATGAAATGCGCACAAACAGCACGTCGATCTGCGCGTTAATCTACGCGTTATAACCATAGTAAGGCTATCAAATTCTGTACATATGGCCTGTGCACAAGCAATGTTTCAGCCAATGGACCTCCGGATAGCCCGGAGGTCCATTGGCAGAAACATTGCTTGTGTTTGCTATGAATAATCAGGAGAACCTGCTGTGCTTTGGATGCCATTCGATATGGCAATTGCGCGCAATTACTACGCGCAATTAAGCCAAAATAAGCGCACAGTTCATGACAGGATTTCTAGTTTTAACTGTACCCTAACAGACACACACACACAAAACCATACACCCTTACACACACGCCGTTAAACCGTGCGCTACTGACGCTTTGCAGTTCCTGTATATTCGTTCGTACTTGCCACTTGAGAAGACAAGAGCGCCGGAAGTAACCGAGGACAAGGGGGCAGGAGTATCAAAACGGGCACTGGACTCTGAGTATGAGTTAAGACCGGCAGTTCACGGCGTATCATAAATCGTAATGTGATACTCAATTGTATTGATATATCGCCACTTCCACTCAAGGAACGATATATATATATATCACACACCTATTAATGTAAAACAAGGGATTTCCACTGTTCTGCCTGTACGATAAAAATAAAGTTGTATCGCACATGTGGTGATACAAAACACGTTCGATTTCGTTTCCAACGTAAACAGAGAAGGAGCCCGTCTAAATATATCACGTCAATGATTCGTCGAATGCACCGGAGTCGAGAACGCTTGGAAATTCCAAGTTCCTCTTTTAGATTTGTTTACCCGGGATATTTAAACAGTCAGATTCGAGTGAAAAAATTACAAAATAAAAATTACATTCTGACTGCTTGTGCCTTGACAAATACTTTACACAACTGGTCATATAGTTATGGAGTGTGCTAAACTTATTAGCTATTTTAAAATCTCTTTGTTTTGTTATTCCCCGCAGTTTAGTCAATATTTGAAGTTCGACCATCGTGACCGTGACATTGATTGGTGTCATTTGGTTTCGACCTATTGAAAGCCGTAAAAATTAAAAAAACAAATTAGGGTTGGTACACCATCACCTAGCAGTGACGGCTTGTTGACAACGAAGGAAACGTGGAAATTATCCAGTTGAAAAGTGTTTTTAGTTCAATTTTCGTGTAGACTGGTTGTTACATGGGAGGTGTGGGATACACACATGGGAGGTTTGTGATAAACACAGAACCGCACATACGTTCGATTGGGTGAAGAATTATCGCACTCGATTGCTTTGGTCGAGGATATCACTCGAACCTTCGGCTCTCGTGATATCCTGGGCCAAAGAAATCTCCTGCGATAATTCTCAACCCATTCAAACGAATATGCGGTTCTTTATCTATATCGTTCCTTAAGTGGAAGGGGTGATATATCAATACCATGGAGTGTCACATATATATATATATATATATATATATAGGTTTAAAACTCATCCCACCGATTGCATAGCCTCTTTGTTTGGTGATTATCGACTAGCTCCAGCCCCCCCCTCCCCCATTCTGTGACATTGGAACACTCAACGCACGCTACAAACGAACAGTCGAGAGTGTCTCAGTTTAATGTTCTCAGAAAGTAAGGTCTTTTCTACTAGTTCTCTTCTGGCGAAAACGTGCACGCGCAGCCTCCTAGTCTCAGTGCAAGGAGCGGGTGGCCCCTCACTTCGGGTGCCCTTATGAAAACATAATTTAAAACATCAACAATCACCACGAATCGTCTGTTAAATAATCTTGAAGAACGATTATTTTAGCTAAAATATATCGTCGACCGAAGGTAAGTTAAAATAATTACAAAGTTAGTTCCCCGACTAACCATACACCTGCAACGTAATTAAGAAACCCCTGAAATGTTTCAGGACAGTGAAGTTGCTGTTAATGATTATTATGTTTTAATGATTGCTATGTCTTGCAGTACATTTCATCTCGTGAAACATGATGTTTTTGGTTGATAGTGTACCCCAAACACATCCCCTCGTCCACGTGAAGCATGCTACCCTATCATCCACATGCGAACTCTGGGTATAAAACAAGAAACATTGTCACTTCTTTTATCAGAAAATATTGACATGGCAAGGAGGAGACTGGAGACAAAGAGGCACAAAGATGGCAAATCGTTGTCATGCATGCAACAGACATGTCATTCAAAGCTATTGGAAGTCAACTTAGTCATTCTGTCATCAGCACACTTAAAATAAAATCAACAAACCAACGATGTTATGGACCGACCAAGGCCTGGCTAACCCTCGAAAAACCTTTCCCCGGGAAGATCTGAGCCCGGCACGCCTCTTAGGCGTGAATCCTTTGCTTCAAGTGGGATTTTGAAACGCCTTTGGCGCCCCAACAGGCGTTTGTGCAACAGAACTGCTCAAAGCACTGGGCATGAGGTCCAGAAAGGTCACCAAGCGTATAGCTCTGTCCGATCAGCATCAAAGACGACGTTTGGAGTAGTGTATGGCACGACAACACTGGAATCTCAGGACATGGGTCAGACGAGAGTAGGTTCCTGCTTCACGTTACAGATGGTCGCATGAGAGTGTGAAGGCATTTAAATACTGCTTACGTGCCCAGGAACATCCGATCTACTGTTCCTTGTGGTGGAGAATCAATAATGATCTGGGGATGCCTCACTCATGATTGTAAACTTGATATAGTGACTGTACGTGGGAATCTCAATGGTCAGCAGTACATCCGGGACATTCTCAACCCGATTGTCGTGCCTCATTCTGACAACCACCCGCTGGCTACTCGCCCTATATTTATGGACGACAATGCAAGGCAACATCGTTCCCATGCTGTGAGTGCATTCCTTCCGAACAACTTTATTACAACACTAACTAGGCCTGCAACGAGCCCCGATTTGAATCCCTAAGAACACATCTGGGATTTTCGTGGAGGTCGTGTGCAAGCAAGGGATCCGTTTGTACAGAATTTGGCTGATTTGGATGAGTGGCAGCAGTTACCTCTGGATCGTTTGAGAAGGCTCACATTAGGAGGAGAGTTCGGGCTGTCATCCGGGCACGTGTTGGATACACTCGCTACTGACGTCAGACACTGCTATTGCGTTCAGGAGATCACAAGTTACATTTGTTTTGTCAGTAATTACCGGCATTGTTTCATCATGGACCGTTCCAGCACCATACTTGTCGAGAGAACATTTTACCATCAAAAACATTATTGACAAATATGTCACCAGAGCCATTAAAATACTGCATGTTTTCATCATTGTGTTGTCTTTCATTAGTCATTAGACCATTTGTCCGCAAACAATCAATTTTGGCATGATAACATGAAAGTAATGACAGTTTCTATTAATCCCACTGCGAAAGAAACATGGGGTGCTTAATTAAGTTCCAGGTGTATATTTGGAAGCAATTAAACCTGCGTTTGGGCCGAATGTTCCGCAATGCCGAGTTTGTCAGCAGGCCGATTACCTCCGCAATACACGAGAAGATTGTGTCAGCAGGTTACAATCAGCTCACGTTTTGCTGACGCAATTGACATTCGTTCTGCCTGCGGGCACAATCGAATCTCTTTTAGTTGAGATAATATGCCCTCGGTATGCCATAATCGTCTCCATATTTGTGGGCGTAATTGACCTGCACACGTACCCAGGCTTGTGGACTTATTAGGTTGAAATAAACGAGCAACGAAGGTCGCGAATACCACTCAAAGTTGGCGCTCAAAATCTCATAGGTTCTGATGATATCTACATTGACCAAAACATGCTTCCAACTGAGTGTGGGGGGCACATGGGAATCTACCACAGTGTGTAAAACGTAAGTGTGGAATGGTATCGCACAGGTGTGTTAGTTGGTTAGTGACTCTACTTCCTCGATCTGGAAGTTTTAAAAATGAGGGAAGCTTAATTAAAGATCACCATGTACAGCTCAACAGTAAAATATTCTTTTCGCTCGAGAGAATATATTTAACATGAACACGGTCCCGATTAGCCATTGTGCAAAAGTATGAGACCTTAAACACCAATCGATAAATAATTAATAAATTCAACATGCACAAAGGTGTAATCAAGGAGAAGAAAATAAATAATAAAAATAAATATAAGCAATTAAACAAATAAATAACTTTTGCGGACTGGCACTTCTGTAGGTCTAACGTCCTTTATATCAAATAGTAACTGAAGGAATTTGATGGATACGCCGATGTTTTCACCCTGCAGTCTAAGGCTGATGGTTGATGACATTAACCATCTGCACACTGATGTTGAAATATCAAAATCTTAATCTGCCAGTTTTACCCATAATGCAACTAGGAATCTAACCAATACAGTCTTGTTTGACAGAGCTCATTGAGCTCTGTCAAACAAGACTGGATTGGTTCAATTCCTAGTACCATTATGAAAATAAGTTGTAACTTAAAATTTCGGTATTTTCTCGTCAAAGTTCAGAAGATCAAGTGATGTACACATTTAAATAGTCAGATTCTTTCAGTTCATGCAACCGATACGTGCCGGAAAGAATGTTATTCTGTGAGGCTTGTAGTATAGGCGATACCAAATTACAAACGCCGCTTACATGTTCGCCATGTTCTTCACACAAGACCTTCAAAAACAATCCCAATGCGTCAATCCCATTGCAGACCAGAAACTCATCCACATGACACTCCGTAATGCCTTTATCGTTACATTTATTTTCAGTACATTTTTCAACTCTGAATAATATATTTAAGATGAGAACTCTTGTGAAATTGATCTGAAGTATAATATTGTACTTTGATTAAAATATGTATTCGTTATTTTAATTACGTGACATCAAAAGTAATGAGCTTAGAATATCGTGGGATATCATGTCTTAAAATGACGTCGTAGCGCAAGAATTTAGATTACTTTACACACAATTTATTGATTGTATGACACATAGACACATTTATCTGTGTTATTGTCTTGATGTTGGCGTGATTACTATCTTTTCAGCGGTAAGAATAAGACAAATTCGTCGTTAGTATTAATTTGAACTAAGGAATAAAAGACTTTTGTAAATTCAGAATTAAAAACTCCAATGTAGTAGAGACTCTGAAGTGTTTCTGGTCAGAAATGGGCAAGGCGTAATTGAAATATTTTGTTCATTTACGACTACCAATGGCGTCAACCACAGGGTTTTGCACCTTTATACCCATATCCTCCGAACACTGCCGTTTGAAATTTCACTCAGCTAAAGTTGCTCACGTACGTTTGCCGGAGAGTACCTAAAAGTAATATAGCCATTTTCTGGAGCTTAGTGTTAGATACGCTGTTGTTCATGGTATGCTAAACCAACATTCGGAAAAGCTATTCAGTAGTGTAATCACAAATGTCGACAATTTCGATCAGATCGCACTGCAGTAGAAAATCTCTGTCCGTTTTCCTCCTCATTACACTGCCGAATCTCACCTGGCGCCTGCGAAATGTGTGAACATTTAATCTGAGATGCTATTTTCGTTTATTTCGAAATATTTTATTAACGTAATGTCGACATATGTGTTTATTATATGGCAACCACGAATAGCCCCTCCATGCTACTGTAGTTTGCCCATCAAATCCAGCTCTCAGGAAAACAGGAGTGACAAATTTTCCAGATCGGTATCATGCCTGTCTCAAACGAGGCGCACGTTAATGGACTATTTCTACCAGTGACCTATAAATAAATCGGTAAATTCCACAATTACACCAGGGAATTCCGTAATGCGTGCCTTCGATCTTGGGTCGTTTATTAATACCGAATGAGAAAATACTGCTTTTCTATGACCAATTACAAAACTGAATAAAAATAATTACGCAGTTTGCGCGTTTCACGACATGTGATTGAAAGAGAAATGAGAATTGGTTAAAATATTACAGCGAATCGAACGCACTCGAGTTTTTGTTGATATTGCATTTTCCCGTTGCCAAGTGACAGATGTAGATCGCCTCTCCCCATTAAACTCCGTTGACAAACAATCCAGTCGTGGTCTATTTGAAAATGCCGCGCTGAACAACGGCAAAATAACAATTAACAACTATTTTCAAGATGCGAATCCAACAAAACGTAGGAGAATCTGTGTTATCGAAAGCGATTTCGATTGAAATTCAAGTCTTGCCTCCATTGTTTCAATTTTCAAGTTCCATGTTCGAAACGAATGTTCGATATTACTACGCATTTGGGATTCCCCAATTCCATAAATTGTTAATGGTTATTTGGATAATATAATTCTTGTTGTATTTGATTTTTCAGGTGTTGTGATCAGTTTAAAATACTAATTTTTATATAATAATCAAATTACTACAACAGTCAACTGATCTGTGTTGTTGTTTTCCGTCTTGGTGACGGGATGAGATTGGCCAGATCAAAGGAGACGCCGCTGGCTGACTGTTGTAGTAATCTGTATGTATCGCGATCGGTTCACGATCTGATTGCGAAAAATGCAGCTTTTGTAATCACATGATTGATTTATAAACACAAAAATAGGCATGTCTCCTTTTACTTAGCGGAATTTCTTAGCCCAGTTTACACTAAGTTTGTCGGAGTTCTTTATCTTCCTTGACATTTTGAAATACTGAAAATATTATATCAGCGTGTGTGGATTATTCATTTACAAGTGACAAATATATGCTCTGGGTGCGGTCATTTAAAACCATAATTTAAGGTGCATTCATGTTGTGAACCTTATACTAAGGTGAAATAAGAACAAGAAGGTTGACCATAGTCGTACAACTGATGAAATTTCTGGAGTGGGGTGGTTGAGTGACCCCTTCTTCTCGTGCTCATCGACTTTGAGAGTTGACAAAATAAGAAAAAACTACATAAAGATGACGTAGGAAATCGCAATTTTACTCTACATCGCAGCCTCATTCACCCACTACCCAATTCGTGTACAAAAAAACATAATTCACGAGAAAACCAGTAATCGTGTCTGAATATCGTCCAATGAGTGCAACAAGGCACCATCTACAATGCCAAAGCATTGCAGATGGAGCCTTGTTGAACTCAAGGGATGATATTATTTTTTCAGACCCCTTCCAGATCTAGCCGCTGTACAAAGCGTGAAAAGGTTACACAATAATCGCATACTATATGGGGTAAGCCGTCCAAATTCAGAAGAGTTCCGGGATGTTACATCCCGGGGATTGAGAACTTTGACCGCAAAGGTCGCAATTTTCTCAAATCCCTACATGTACAAAATAATGAAATTATACAGATAATAGGTTAAGTGTCTGCACGCGGCCCTCGAAGGACGTCTGTAAATAACCTGAAGCTTTCTACAAGTTTCACCGGGCCTCTTGGATTGCTAGTCGTGGGCCAGGTTTAGGTTCACCAAACCCCATGTACTGGGGACTACTATCCCAGCTCTCCGTACTCTCACCCTCTCCGATCAATCATCTGAGTTTTACATGGGCTGTGCACGTAAAACCCAAAACTCAAGTTTTCAAGTTAAATTCCCCATATGTTTTAAAACAAGGTAAATGCAAATGGCAATTCAATAAAAAAAATTGTGAATTGTCCCTGAGTCATCTGCCATGCTTTGAACGAAAAATCATTCAAGAATTCAGAAACTGTTTTTAAATTATCTCTGACAAATGTTTGACTTTACGAATTCACTGGAGCAGAAATGTTCTCATGAATGTTTCATACGAGCGGTAAACAATTTAAACTCACCTTAAGATTAGTATAAATGATTAAATTTCAATTTCGTATGACATGCAATCACGTTCTGTTCGAAATTGTCACAAGTTATTTTTGTTGAATTCTGAGTCAATGTCTCACCAACAAGAACAAAACAACATTAAAAATACCAAGCTTTGAAGATAATGCACTGCATGAAATGAATTATTACCACATTCTAAAATATATCATCAAAAAGATAGGCAAGAGGATTTTGGGCAACCCCCACCCCTCCACATCTCACGACGCTGGCAGAGATTCAAAAGTCTGTTATTCAAGAACGGAGACTTGAACAGAATTATTGAACTAAATTAAAATGAACTAACTCACTTTACTTTTGCTGACGCTAAAGTTATACCCACCCCGATGTTTCGGTTCCGTTGCAAGGCTTTGTTCCAGGCACTCTGACTCGAAGAACTTGCTATTTGGAATATTTTAAGATGCTAACTTAGCTTTCCTAAACGCTTCCCCGAGAGCCAATGAAGTGTAGGAGCTAAGACACTAATAATGAAATAAGTTGATTGACATCAATATAAAAAAGAATTTGAAGAATAAAGTGCTCTTGTTAAATTGTGAATATAGGTTCTCCATCCGGTATATGTGGCCAAGGAGTCGTGTTCCTCTTCATCTTTATGTAAGGCGAAAAAAATTAAATGGTTTGATTCAGGTTACACGCAATAGAAAAAAAACAGGGTCTGTCGGGATTTAAAAAAAAATTCTGACACAGTCGCTTTACCTTGTACCGAACGTAACGACCAAAACCCGACAGTGCCTTTTAGCAGTTTACCGAACACAGACCCCCCAAAACAAACGCCATTCAAATTTCATTACATTTTAAACTTTCGTCTCAAACATATATTTTATGACCTCTCATTGGAACGAGCTCACTGAGTTCGTTCCGATGAGGAGCCTTAAGATATATTTTTGAGGCGAATAATGAAAATGTTTAGTTATTCAGATTTTTTTTCAGTGTTATCTTCTATTTGGTGTTCAATAAAGTGTTAAAATGTATGGCTTGTTTTCGCAGTGCACATCCATTTGAAGTCCGGGCATAGCATTTTAAATGGAAGTAACATTTTCGTAAGTGCTAATAAAACGATCAGGGTGGGGCATGAAAATTAGAATAGGTCAGGAAACCTGAATCATTTAATTTTATCCTCAGCCTACAGACAGATGTGAATGTGAGCTGAAACTAAAATTTATATTCAGAAAGGAAACAGAATACACTTTCAAAATATTTCCTAATTTCTTTTTCGAATCTTAGCTTACAGTAAAAGAAGAAAAGCCGCCTCCAACCTGCCCCGCAGAAATTGGCTTATCCAGTACAAGAAATTCATGATCTTTCCGAACAAAGGGACAAAATGTTACTGAAGTACTTCATTCATACAAGGAATCTGGAACTAAAAACACACAAGCCAGAAACCCTATACAGCAATGAAAGCAGAACATTACATACGATATGTAAGATGTGAATGATGCCAACGATGAAAATCAGACAATAAAGAGATAATCAACGCCTTTTCGTTTCAGACGGTAATTTGAAGTGCTGCCATTTCATCACGTGTTGTCGTGGAACAAGGGCGAAGAGTAATTCCTCCTATTTCAATGTTCAAGGTGAAACAATATCAATGGAAAAAATTCTGACGCAAAGAACGTTGCATCAAGATTAAAATAAAAAACTTTATGTTTTAGCTTGCACAAAAGTATAATGAATATTTTTGTCTGTGTGTTTAACAACATGTGACATGCTGAAATAATAATGTCACCACAATTGAAAGCTTGATAAATCGTTGGTAAAACCACCTGTGCATTACAAGCACAACGCGTCGCGATCAGGTACAAAGGAAAAGCTCCTGCAGGCAAGAATTGATACAATTCAATGCCGATTCTCGACTGTTTCGACATTTTCAAGGTCATTCTATGGCCCAATTAAAGGATTTTCAAGGCCCCGCCGTAACTTGTCCTAACTAGGACCCTCGGGCCGTTACCTCCCCTCCCACTTCCCTTGTTGTCTGCCTTGAAATACTGGAAAAACTCCACATCGGATCGTTGATTCTATCCATCGTACTCCACCCGTTGTGTTCTGTCTTCGGCAACACAATATGCTAAAGCAAAGTTCGTCTTTATTCCAGAGCGTGTGACTGCTTTGGAAAAATTTTTTGCACCTGTGTGCTTTCTTCTGAGTATGATACTCCCAAAGCTATTTGGGATCTGGAAACCGCACACTGAGAAACCAGTGCCAACCTTTTACCCAACGTAACGGAAAAAACGGGCCAGCGCTATTCTCAAAAATCGCCAATTAATTTTCATTATTTTTTCAGTTTTTCTCTCAAAAACATAGGTTATGACCCCTCATTGGAACGAGCTCATCGAGCTCGTTCCAATAAGGGGTCATAACCTATGTTTTTGAGACAAAAAATGAAAAAAGTAGTTATTCAAGAATTTTATTTGCAAGTGTCGTCTGCTTTTCATGTTAGGTAAAGTCTTAAGCAAGTCTTACGAACTAATTAAAAACAAAACAATAACAATAAAGATCAAAAACACTAAGAGGGCCTGGATCGTAATAAATAGGCTGAAAACATCACCTAATCTCATCAGCAACCAGTTCACGGGGTGATAAAAAAACAAATTGTGTGATAAAAAACTATAAACGTTGACTAGTCAAATACAAAAGTAACAATCAGTTAAAACCGATGGGGAAGTAAATATGTACAATAACCTTCACACACTGCATTCATCACGATCGACAAGAACGATACAATAGATAAATAAATATGCAAGCTGACGCAAATAATAACTGATAATAATTTTGAGACAATGAACAGTTGTGTCAAAATAATTCTCATTGGTTTCGTGCTTCACCTTGCATTTTCGACTCAGTGTAATTATATAGCAGTTCAATTTTGCTCATCAAGTCATTAGTTACTGTACAGGTTAGAATCACAGTTATCACCATCTTGGACGTGGCGATAGGGGGGGGGGGGGGGGAGGGGCGGGTCAATCCCGACTGACATATTAAATAGTTAGAAACGTTAAACCATTGAACCCGAGAGGCCGCTTTTCCAGCCCAGGAACATGACACATAACACTTTTATAATATTTGAACGTTTCTTTTCATGATCTGTCGGTCGATAGTACCTGAGTTTGTTTGATTTCTGAAATAAAACCTGAAGCAGCGAAGCTGCTGAAAGTTTTATTTCAGAAATCACACAAACTCAGGTACATAGAACATGAAAAGAAACGTTCTAATTATTTTATTATGCCGAACAAAAAATAGCTTTCATTGTTAAGCGTTAACTGCAACATGCCATCAATGTTGTAAGAATGTAGTCGAATCCAGAAACATTCTTTTAGTTTCGAACGAATGACGTCTCTTCAGGAGTTTCCGGATCACCAAATTCGAAAATGACTTGTTACAAGTGCCGTCGCTTTGGGAGTTTCTATATCACCAAACGTCAGTGTTTACAACTCCATCATGCTGTTCATGTTATAGCTCACTATTAATGTTTATGTGATAAGTGGTATATAAATTCATGTTTCTTAGACGACGACAGTTGTTAGAATTAAGCGGAGTGAAACAATTTTTTGGAACTTGAGGCGGAGACTCAGTGTGGTCCAGGGGTAATACAAATACTAAACGTGTGGAAATATAATTGATTGAAGTCACATTCATGGTTCACAAAGGTGGTTAACAACACGTGAGTTTTTAATATTTCGGATTCTTTTGAATTCATTGTTTGCAGTTAAAATTGAAAACACACCCACTGAAGATGACAAATTTTGTTGGTAAGTTTGTGTCTATCGGTGACGAAAATAGTTAAACAGACACGGCGCCAGAGTTTGGTGTTGTGAAATTCCAATCAAAGCGTGCGTAATCGACGCTGATCAACGGAAGTGGAGCTTACATTTTCTTTGTTCTCATGTCTCCAGAGAAGAACGTTTCGATAGTACCCGTGTTTTGTCCAAAAATTCAAGTACTATGGCTTTTAGAACGTGTCAAATTAACCAATCACGGCTGATGTCACAGATGTTAGGCATAATAACATCAATTAGTAGGTTGGCTGCTAAGTGAAAGTGTGTGTGTGTGGGGGGGGGGGGGGGGGGGGTAGACCAATCAGTATTTTCAATGTGCAGCCCTAAGGCTGCAGGTTGAAAATATTAATTAATATACCCCTACATAATGAACAGTGACTCTTCCAAATGCTGTCATTGAAGATGCCACCAGGGTTGAAATGGTTTAGTCTCACACCACCAACAACTGGGAATAGCACTCCCTGTGGTAGTAGCTTTCGTGGCATTTTATCTGTAGCTGTGGCCGTTTGTAAACGACATTTAGTGCTTTTTGAACTACGGTTCATGGGATTCTGTAACATGGGGCATTATTTCGTCCCACAAGTGCAACATGGCGACGTTTGCCAAACAAAAGCATTGCAGACGCGGTCTCCTTGTACTTAAGAGACGATTTCCAACGATAGAACCCAAAAGCCATATATTTCGAATACAAAAGGAGAGGGTGCATTCTAATTTCCGCAGCAGCTGAAAATTCACAGGTAGCATCTGGAAACTTCTCACTAATCAAACATTTGATGCTCGGCAAACGGACGGGAGGGGAGGGGGAATTCAAAGAAGTTCACACACTCCGGACCAAGACTGTCTAGTCATATCCCTGATCGTACCCTATCGAAACTGAAATATGAAAAAAATATGTTGACATATGGTATGGTTCGCGTCGAATACAGTGTGAAGGGGCATTAACTCTGTCAATCAAGTATGAATGAGACTTCTCCTGAAGAGAGAAAAGAATAACGTTCGATGATGATACAAAATTGAACACTAAACGGAAAGTAGGTGGAGTGGTAATTTTACCCCACAGCTCCATATGATTGTTGGATTAAATTATTACTGAACCCCCATAAAATTACAAAATGGAATCGCCCATTTCAATTGGATAATATTGTAGATGAGAATACTACATTCTAAAATCAGTTGGGTTAAAAATCATCCCAAATCATCTGAGTTGAGTGAATATGAACCCAAATGGGTTCATATTCACTCAATCCAGTTGATTCGGGTTGACCTTGAACCCAACTGATTTTAGTGTGTATCCAGGAACTCAATGATAGTTAAAACACGAGTAAAGAACAAAATAAATGCGTGACGTTATGACAATAATGATACCCGATTCCATGAACATGTTTGAGAACTCATCTTCTGAACTAATGGTACATATCAAAACTATTTTCAAATTCATCAAACAATGGTGATGGCGTTGTTTGAATCACTCAATGTTGTGTTTTGTAAGTTTACAGTCTGAGAAGGAGGAGGAGGTGGAAAATCTCTGTTAAATCGTACCTTCGGTGGTACGTGTGGAGGGGGTGGGTGGGCTTGATTTGGGGGTGGGTGAGCTTGGTTATGTTTAGGGGGTATGTTATGATGCATAGGTGAAGCACTCCTCGTTGGCAGAGCACTATATGTGCAGTTCGCGTTCTGTGGTTTAGAAAGTTTATTAGGTTTCTTTAGGGAATCACTGGATGTGGGAGAGTCTATTTGTTTCGGAGGAGTATCAGTGGTTGGGGTAGACATAAGGCTTTCGGCTTCCGGGGCTGTCACAGCTTCTTTCTCGAGTTTCCTTCGCAGGTTGATTTCCTCTGAATCTTCTCTACGCCTAGACTTCCTGGCTTTTCTCCTTTGATAGTATACACCAATCAAAATTAAAATGTTTAGAATTAACAATGAACATCCGACGGCAATAGTAATACTCAACGGGACGGAACTTGTGAATACAGTCTCATTATCTCTAGAGGGTTCTGCCGCTGGATTTTTCGCACTCGTTGGACTCTTCGTAGACAATGACATAGTAACGGCGTCAGAGCCTTGCGGCACATCTGTAACAGAAGGTCCATTTTGAACTAAGTTATCTGATTTCTGAGGGATTGTTGATGGTATTTTCCCTATCCCATCATTTGGTACCTTATTCTTTTTAGGGGGAGGTGTCAATGGGGGCATAGGAGGTGGTGATATGAAAACACCGTCGAAGTTATCCAAGAGTCTGTCTGAATCATCGAACGTCGACATGTTGTCTGCGTTGTTCAGATCGTGTTCTTCCGGATCAGATCCATCTGCTTGGTTAATTTTGGGAATCAAATCCAACCATAGTGCCAACTTCTGTCCTCTGTAGTGATGTCTAATGGATGGCCGTTTACCTGTGAAAGACGAAAAACAGCATACAAAATACGTCTTAGTACGATTTTCCTAATCTTGTCCAGTAAACCACGAAAGCAATGAAGTGTAATTGACATATGACAATATAGAATTACTTCGCTTCAGTTTCCCATAATGAGTTTAGATATTCTGCACGTTCATTTAACCCATTTTATTTTACCTAACGCGAATAGCAGACGACACTTACAAAAACAATTTTTGAAGAACTAAACAAATTCATCTTATGTCTTAAAAACACAGCTTTTGGCCACTTATTGGAACGAAGTCGTTCCAGTGAGGGTTCATAAGTCATGTTTTTGAAGCAAAAAGTAAAAAAAAAATAATGACGATTTTTGAATAGCCCTTGCCAGTTATGGCAGTTACGCAACACAAGGGCTACCATTCCAAGTTGGATTTCATCTCTCGTTTCCATATGGAACTGTTCTGAAGATGAGGTACGCCGAAATCGTACTGAAAACGTCATAAAACAAAACAGCAAAACAGCGCGTCGATGTTCCTCGCGTACAGATTAAAAGTCAACATCCAGTGTGGACTTTATCAAGACCTCACTGAAAATGGAAAAAAGATTTCAGAGTTCAGATTTTCATAATTCTGAGAATCTAAAGTGTCGTTTTTCTATTCCATTCTAAAAGTTCGTGCAAAATGGCAGGGACGTAAGAAGCATTTAGAATTAGGTGTAGGAGGGGGGAAGCACGTCATTGAAGGATATCCACAGAGTTATATATCTCAGTAATGACCCTTGTGACTTGGTTATAATACAATACACAAACCTATGTTGGGACTAACGCACTCCAACATTGAGAAAACTGAAAAAGATTTTTTTCAGTTTAACACAAGAGCACACAATTAGGTTTAAGATAGATGTGATGTATTCTATTTAAAGATTTCAATGCAAAAGGTAGATATTAATGAAGCAATAGACGCTGTTCTTGTTCTTGCAAGTGCCCAGCGAAAAGATGATAACATTGACACCAATGAAAAAATAAAACGTGTAAACAAGTCAGTCTCTAATACAGTACAGTCGCCGTGCACTGGTCACTTTCCACGGGCGGGTAATATTTCCACGGACGCAATAAAATGGATTTCAAACTCGAATTATAGGAATAATCGTCAAAAATTAATTAATGAATCACTGGGTACAACGCGGTACTCCATTAATTAAAATTTTGTTGATGATGATTTTTATTACCTGGTAAACGCATCGCTGGCCAAGCGTGGATTACGACCAATCCACGACGACTATATTGTATGTCTTAGCCCTTTGAATTCTAGTGGTATCTTCCATGCCAGTTCAATGGCAGCAATTAGAAGATTCCATATTCATTATTTGGGCCAGACTAATCAATATTTCTAACGTGCAGCCTCGGGGCTGCACGTTGAAGATATTGATTGGTCTACCCCACACATTTACTGAACAGCCATCCTATTTAATGACATTATGACGTATCATGTTGCTGACTAGAAAAAAGGGCCTCTAGATTTTAAAGGGTTAACAAAGACCTCCTCGGCAGTGAGGGTCAGATTGAATGCAGGATTTGTCGAACACTGTGCTTCAATAGAACCTTGCTCCACCACCGATCGCATGCACGCTGCCCCACCGGTAACAGAAAAAATAAGTTCTATGAATTATATTTCAATTAGCTCACTATTTCAGTAGTTGTTTTCTAATGTGCGTAACTTAGATTGGTCTTAATTTTAAACATAAACTTTAGCGACCTTCCAAACCTTCTGTATGCATTAAAATTGTATGAAAGTAAAAACAACGATTTTATTATATGCTAGCCTGTGAATTATCGCATATTATCTAAAAGATATTTCTCGATATCCATCGACTCGATGGATATCGAGGAATATTCCTCAGTAGCTTCACGTCGCCTTGAAGGAACGATCAGCTGATCTTTGTCATTGTTTTAAAACGTACACATTTGGGGTCGAATTGGGCTGAATATTGTGCAATAAAATGTCTCGTAGCATACACTAAAAGGAAAACCTGCTATATTTTAGTCAGTATCTGAATTTATCTCATGACTGTGGACCTAAAAGTTTTATTTTTCGCGAGCGCTTGCGCGAGTGAAAAATAATACTTTCAGGTCCACACGAGGAATTTTGTCAGTAGTTTCCTAAATGACGATACGCTTCGGCGCATGGCGTCGCCTTGAACGTCGCCTTGAAGGAATGATCAACAGATCTTTGTTATTGTCTTGAAAATGTTGGCAGTCGATTTGGGATGAATATTGCGCAGTAAAATGTCACGTAGCGTATAATAAAAAGAAAATCTACTCGGTTTTACTGAATATCGGGAATTATCTCGTTCGCATGCGCTCGTGTAAAAATAAAAACTCTCAGGTCCACAATCATGAGATAATTCCCGATATTCACTAAAATAGAGTAGATATCCGTTATGTATTAAATAAAGCATGCGTAGAGTTTGCAAATCAAAATGCTATATGTAGTGTCAGTTTATCTGACGCCAAAAGAAACCCATTCAATATAACATCAAAGTACAGCGAATTCAGTACAAAGAACTTTAGGAACGAAACAAAATATCCAATTTTCTGTTCACAGTGACAAATTGTGCGCATCATTTCACAAACTTCAGACAATTGCCTGTGGAGTGGTATACAGCTGTCTTTTTACAATTTTTTCCAATGAATTTGAACGATCAACAATTACACTCTGTCGAAGCCATATTTAAAATAAGAAAACGACGTTTTCACCATCTTTTGATGTTCTGTAACCTTTTTGCTGTTCACTATATCACCAGTGCGCTCATCGTGATATATAATACGGACACTCTCTGTACCATTAACCCTTTGATACTTTTGTACATCTTATGACGTACGAAATCAAACAGCGCGTTGATACTTTTGTACGTCGTATGACGTACGAAATGAAACAGCGCCTTGATAATCTGTGGTCATTTGTTTTGTTATTATTTTTCGATTTTTTAAAGTTCAAATCCTATTTTCTCCCGAATAGCTTAAAATACTAACATAATCCTGCTGTCAAGACTTCTTAACTGGTTGAGTGCTAGAAGCCACTATCAGGGCTTTCAAAAAATGAGGATACCAGAGCAAAAGCCAACACTTTCCTTGTTCATATTTCATATTCGGTCAAACACAAATAATATTTTGTTTATATAAATTTGCTTTATCACAAATTATTGAAGAGTACCTTTGGGCACTCTCCAATCATTTGTAATAAAACTAGTTTTGAATTGCAAATTCAGACCACCAAAAATAATCTAGCCCTCAACCAGATAATCACTAATGGGAAAAATATCTTATTTGTACTTTCCGACGTTTGACGTCGCATTTTGAAAAACATTGAAGAAACTGAATTCCCAGTGACGTTTGAACGTCAGGATAATTAAAGTCTTGAAGGTTAATATAAAAGTATAGGTGGTGATATTTTCTCATTTCGTTTCCGGGGAAGAATAAGAAATTACAAACTACTGTAAAAAAGCGCATTCTCTTAACAAAGAGCCAAAGTGGAGTCTGGGTGTTCGGAAATGCGATACCGCTAGATATTTTTAATGATGGATTATCTGTGAATTAGTAGCTTCTAACTAGCCATAAAAAAGTTTAAAGTTTTTACATTTAATAAACAAAAACAATATACAGCTCACAGGGCTGTCTGCTATTTTCGTTTAATAATAATAACAAAAGGAAGCTTGGCTCTATTTTGTCGTGATGTCATAGGAAACTGTTGTTCTCTGAACAATTACTTGCTTCTGAA